>JAGKQI010000091.1:0-1200000 GCA_018806915.1 Phytophthora colocasiae
AAATCCCATCCAGCCAATTGCGATTTACACTTTCCGTTGTAGCCAGGTGCTGGCACGAAAACTTGCATGCCGCTTTCACGCAGGCGCGGGAGAAGCGACGTTGGCACAATGTCAGGGGCGACGTCCGCCCCGACACTGTCTACCGCCATAGTCTCGCTTAGCTTTCCGGGGTAGCCATTAAGGTTTGCGTTGGTCTCGCTCATGTTGCTCCTTTTAAAATCCTTTGCCTAAAAATAATTCACAAATCCAAATCCTGTCTAAAGCGATTCATGAATCCAAATCCTGTTTTAAAGCGATCCAAATCCTGTTTGTACAGGTACACAGAAAAGCCCTTGAGGGGTAAATGTATGACAGATGCCTGCTCCAACGTGGCCGCATATCGAGTGAAGCAGGTAGCAGCCGCGTCTGGTCGGCAGACCTGGTTTATGTCGTAACGGTCAGACAGCCAGAACGTACCAGTAGATTTCGCGACACACGACGCCTATACGACGCATCTGCTTCAATCAGGGGTACAATACGAGCGTGTTCTAGCCCAGCTGCAAGCATGAACCAGGCCGTGCGACGCACCCATCTAGGGCCTGCCCAGACAACACTAGGCCTATTGCTACTGTTCCTACCTGGCTGCAAAAATCTTCAGCTGGCCAGATGCGAACTGTGGTGGAGACGGATCTGCCTGTAATGGGTCTCTTAGATCTGCGACCTTCACGTGTATGAGGAAGCGTGCAATTGAGAGTTCTGAATGTGAATCCCCAGGGGCGGGTTTACTTGCTAACACTCACCTTTATGCTCACGTCCCTTTACTTATCCGGCATTATGGTCAATTGACGGCGATGGTGTGTAACAGGGGTTACACGTGGCCACGTGGTTGAACTGATTGTAAACTCTAATGACAGTTAGGATTCTGTTAGACGCTGAAATGTGGCCAGACCTTGCAAATTGTGCTGGTAACACCAAAGGATACTGGGCGAACCACATTACTGGGTGGTTCAGCATTTGTGTATATGTTATTGGTAGAATTTCTACCAATCACTGAGCAGAGTTTCTGCCAACCACAACGTTGGCAGACCCTTTAGAAATAGATAACAAACAGTTTTAGGAGGATCCATAATTGGCTTATGCCAAATTCAATAACAGTTCCTTACTTTACGGTATTTTTGCAGTTTAATTTAGTTATATTTGATTTAATTATACTTATTTAAATAAGTATACTTAAATTAAGTCTATTCTAATTGCACGCTTCCTCATACACGTAAGCGCACGTGTACGCCACCCAATAGGTCTAAGTGACCCATTACACCTGGTAGCACTTCGTAGTCCGTCCCACGACCGATTGCCGTTCGTTCGTATGGAGTCATACGAACGCGGGGTAGAGAACTCCCCAATGGATGAGGGATCCGCTTGGGACCCTCACATGTCCGTGACGCGCACGGACTGCGCCCACCTGTCAGATCCAGAGTGGGAAGCTCTCCAAAGACTTTCACAAGTCATTGGAGAGGCAGCGGTAGCGACGATGCTTCGTACGCTATCGCCGACAGAGCAACACGGTGTTGCTCTGGGGTACATTGTTAAGGAGCAACGAGATGTTGCTGCTTCGGTGGCTTCCCCTAAGCCACGCGTGGAGTCGTTGAAACTCCACGTGAGTACCTACACGGGGAAGGAGGACGAGACCCTCCTTCGGTGGCTTGTCGAACTCGACACAGCCGTTGCGGCTCGACGTATCGTCGATCCGATGTCGAAGGTCGCGTTCGCCATGTCATGTCTTGGCGGACGTGCGAGGAGTTGGGCCTATGGGCGCCGACTCTCGGATCCTACGTGCTTCAGCACGTACGAGGTGTTCAAGGAGGAACTCAATCTTGCGTTTGAGCCTCCGAAGAACGAGTTCAGATCGAGAGCAGAGTTTCTCGATCTGCAACAGGGCAAGGATGATGTTCACACCTTTGCCCAGCGTGCTCGATACTTGGTATCGAACATAGTGGCCAACCCGATCGACGAGGCGACCAAGGTCGTCACGTTCATGAAGGGACTAAGAGATGGTCCCGTCAAGACGTATCTCTTCCGAGAGTATCCGAATACTCTCGAGGAGGCGATCAGCCTTGCAATGCAAGAGGAGTTTAGCCGGCGTCAAGCTAAACTTCCATGCGAACGCGCCGAAGCCGGCGCGTCCTGTTGTGAAAACGGGAGGTCCGGAACCTATGGACCTCTCGAGTGCTACGACTGCTGGTCAACAGCAGCGTAGGAACAGCAAGGTTCGATGTTACAAGTGTAGTAACATCGGTCACTATGCACGCGAGTGCACAGCGGGCGGGCGTTCAAAATGCTGGCGACCAGTAGGCGCGGGGGCGTCCTACTGGTGATGCAGTCTCGCGTGTCGAGCTTGGACACGCGACGATGAGGACTGCTGCCCCCCAGCGAGAAGGTTTCTCGCTGTAAGCTGCAAGATGACAAGCCAAACCTTGTCATCCTGAATCGTGATGTCGAAGAGAGCGAACTCTCTTCGTGCCCTAGTGGACTCGGGCGCGTCGAACAACTTTGTTCGACAGGGAAGTCTTCGAAGGCTTGACTTCGAAGAGGGGCTGATACGCCTCGCGGCGTGTTGGAGGTGCGGTTGGCAACAGGTGCCACCCGTGAGGACTGAAGCGCGTAGTCCGTGTGCGCTTCTCTTACAAACGAAGGACGTTTGTAGAAGATCTTATCGTCTTGGATCTAGACGATAAGTTCGACTTGAGATTAGGCATGCCGTGGCTTGCACGGCATGACCCGGTGATCAACTGGGAGAAGCGTACACTCGTACGCTTCAACAACATGCACGACAGAGAGCGATGGCCCTGTCAGTGCTGCACATGCACCGCCGGTGCATGTGGATCCCCAGTTGAGGCAGCAGCGGCCGCCGCTGCCTCCGATCGCCGCCGGCGACCATCAACGACTCCGGGAGTCGTTGTGAGAAAATGTGTGTCGACTCAGAAATCTGAGCCGAAGGGTCGCGGTCACAGGAGTGATGGTCAGGTGAATGTGTTCCTGGTGCACTGGGTTGGTTACGATGAGCTGACTTGGGTCGACGAAGCTGATCTTAACTGTGGAGCCATATTAAGCGCGTTCCTACGTGATCATGCTAACCGGAATCGGTTTGGCGTGATGCAGTCGCACGAAGAAGTGTAGGAGGGGTCAGGCGAGGTAACAGGGTTGCCCCGCCGTGATCGAAGGAGCTGATGTGGAGGGGAATCCAGATCAGAGCGAGAGTTTATATTTGTGTATATGCATGTGAGCAGGGAATTTGACGTTGGAAAATAGTGATCCGGGATGTCGAGATGGAGATGAAAGGGGATCACGTTCCCAAAACGAATGGAGATTACGAGAATCACGAATGGAGATTACGAGAATCACGAATGGGGATTGTGAGAGTTACGAATGGAGGTGGGAGAATGCAGAACGACCCTAGACGGAGTTCCGAATCCGAACTCGGGGAGAGGCCCCGAGCTTTGCTGCAGGTGATTGAGGTTAGCACGACTTACGGAGAAGCGGCCCCAGCGGGAGGAGGATTGAACTTGCCGATAAGGCGGGGGATCCTGGTAGCAGGGTGGTTGACCGGGTCTTGCCGATACTGGTTACGCCACGGATCCGCCTCGTCACACTCCTCCAGAGCCTCGATCAGGTTCGCCGGCTCTGGGACGTTCGCGTTAGGGATCCGCCCGGTTGGCACGCCGAGAGACCACGCCGGGATACCAACGAACCGCATCCACGGCCGGAATGGGAGGTGAAGGAAGAACCGGATCCAACAGGATGTCGAGATCGAACCACTGGTCGCGCATTATGGCAGGGAAGGAGGCGAGGAATTGGCGCCAAGCAGACCCAGCCCGACTCCGCCTAGCCTTGCGAGCGACGTAATATCGCTGCAGTTCGAGATCCGCATCTTGCATGGCAGAGGTGATCTCGAGGTTATGGGTGGCCTCCCAAAATGCCTGACGGTGCCGTTCCTCCAGGACGCGATAGGTGGCGGCCACGGCCGCGAGGGGTGTTCCCTCCCTCTCGTGCAAATCGAGGTCGAACGTGAGGGGACCGGGTTCGCGAAGTCGTTCCACGGCTCCCGAGCCAACAGATCGAGTACGTTCACGCCCGTGATCAACTCGTTGAGATAGCCGGTGCCGGGGTCGGCGCGAGTCCAGCCTGCACCCGAGAAGGGAACAGCCAACCCGAAGGGATCAACAACCGTTTGCCCAAGGAGCTGGCAATCAGGCCCACGATCGAATACTGCCCGATCACCTGCGGATCCCACGGTTCGATGTCCGCGGCCGCGAAGGTACGCTGCCTATCGTACCTGCATGGGATGAAAGAGGCGACCGGGAACAGAGGTGGTTGGAGTCCGAGGGCGGAGAACCGCCGAGAGGAGGTGGCGGCGGTGACGGGGAACCCGGAGGTGATCCGGGAGACGGTGGGCCTGATCCATCCGGAGATGGGCTTGAGCCGTCCGGAGACCCCGATCCACGAGCGCCAGAAGATCTGCCTCTGAACTCTGACCAGACTCGCGCCGGTGCGTCAGAGATAGATCGTTGGCGGCCCATGTGTAGAATCTCGTCCTCCTCGGAGTCCTCCGCCTCGTTGGAACGTTCCGATTCGGCCTCAGAACCAGTTCCATTGCTGGGTTCTGGACTCTCGTCCTCTTCGGACGGCGATGAGAATGGGTGCTCGGGATCGTAATCGGAGTCTTCCTCTTCCTCGTCCTGCGAATCACCATCGGCGGGGGGCGATCCAGGCTGATCCGTCGGCGCCGGGGTCGGATCAGGGACTGGAGTGTCGGTCTCCTCCCCTCCAGCCTGCCCAGAAGCTTGATCCGCCAACAGATCCAACGGGCTCGCCGTTGATCCTGCTGAGGTCGGAACCGCCGTTGGCGGGGCGGGCTGGGTTGATCCGGGGGCTTCGGTAGCAGCGGTTCCTGGATCACGGGGGGGCTGAGGAGCTCCGAGCTGGACGCTTGCGCGAGGAAGGAGGAACGGCGGGGGAAGCGGAGGCGCTTCGAGATCTCTTGGTGGCACGAGCCGCCCGTCGGTCCGCGATCCACGAGGACAACCGAGCAGAGGAATCCTCGGCGTGATGCAGCTGTTGTTCGGCTTCTACATAATCGGCGTCCAGCTCCTGATGAGCCTGTCGGAGCTCTGTGTTCTGCTGCTGGAGTTGGTCGAGTTCCTGTGTCGCTGCGTCCCGGGCGGCACGGGCCACGTCAAGGTCCGCGAGAGTTGATAAGCGATCTTGGGTGGCGTTGTCCAGGTCGACCTGGATCCGATCCCGATCCACCGTGACTCGATCGATATCCTGCATCGCCCGATCCCGGTCGAGGCGGGCCTGGTCCAGGTCCGCGACGACCTGATCTCGCTCGGCAATTGCGGCACGATGCTGGACGGAGAGCTGGTCCCGGTCGTGCTGGATTATTTCCAGATTTCCCGCATCGGCGGTTGCATCCAAAGGCGGGGCGCGAGAATCCGGTACGGACACGTCCTCCAAGGCGAGGTGTGCCCGGGCCAGTTCAGCCTGGTGGTCCTCTGCCTCACGTTCCAAGTACGCGACCTCGGCTCCGAGCGGCGAGCAACTCCGCTTGTGATCAGCGGGCATGGCCATGGCTGTTTGTCAGGACCTTGGGAGGAATCGTTCCTCTGCCAGCGATCAAGGCTACGCTGAGTGAGGGTCAAGTCATGACGCACGGCGGCGAGCTCCCGTTCGCGATCCTGAAGCTCATCCCGGAGTTCAATCTCCGTCTCCCCTGCTACGCGAAGTTCGGCCAACCGGAAGTCGAGATCCTCGAGCGCAGAGTCTAACTGCGCCTGATCCGGGCCATCCGCCGTTCAGATTCCCGCCGTTCAGCGTCGTATTGAGCCCGCTGATCTTGCAAGGCGGCGATCGTGTCCCCACCGATACTGTCCCCGTTTCCCGACCGCATACGAGCAATTCCGGCGGTCAACCGCAAGATCTCCTCCGCCTGGTCATCCCGGAAGCGCTCCATATCCTCCATGTCGGATCGCAACCGGCGAACGGTGTCATCCAGGGTGGTCCTGATCGCGACCCAAGGTCTCGCGCACCCGTTGGCTATGGGGCCAACCTCGCTTGCAAAGTGACCAGCTCAGGGTCTACCCCAGGAGTTGAGAAGCGTGAGGTGGTGGATCGAGCTGACCGGATCGAGTGCTCGCTCGAGGGAGTTCTCGGCGTCAAAGGGGGCGAGGGAGGCGGATCAGACATCGCGGAAGGGTGGTGGTGTTTGAACGACTTGTATTCCAGGTGGCAAATGTGGAAATAAGCCCGAAGTGAGCTGGGCGGCAGCCCAACTTCCGTGCTGGAGGCGGATGTGGTGAAGCGAACGAGAATTTTTCCCGGAGAGGCGATATCAGCCACGAACCCGAAGAGAGCCGGAACAAGCGACGGGGGACCTGTGATCCCCAGATCTGAGTCGAATCAGACAAAGGTACGATGTGGTCCCGCCGGGGAACAGGCAACGGAGACACCAGCGGAAGACAAAGGTATGATGGGTCCGCCGGGGAACAGGCAACGGAGACACCAGCTGAAGTTCAAGTAGAGCTGATGTTGTAATGGGTCTACTTAGACCTATTAGGTGGCGTACACGTGCGCTTACGTGTATGAGGAAGCGTGCAATTAGAATAGACTTAATTTAAGTATACTTATTTAAATAAGTATAATTAAATCAAATATAACTAAATTAAACTGCAAAAATACCGTAAATGAGAACTGTTATTGAATTTGGCATAAGCCAATTATGGACCTCCTAAAACTGTTTGTTATCTATTTCTAAAGGGTCTGCCAACGTGTGGTTGGCAGAAACTCTGCTCAGTGATTGGTAGAAATTCTACCAATAATATGCACAAATGCACACGAACCACCCAGTAAATGTGGGTTCGCCCATGTATCCTTTGGTGTGTACAGCACACCAAGGTCTGGAGGCCCATTTCCAACCTCTAACAGTTATCCTAACTGTTAGAGTTACAAGTGGTACAACCACGTGTACGTGTAACCCCGTTACACCATCCCCCGTTAAGATCTTCGACGTATCGGTCTCGATACGTCAATCAACAGAACTTGACAAGACCGTCAAGTCCCCGAGAGAAATCCGAGTTCATTTCGCAATGGACTCGCCAACGCCCACGTCTCCGTCCGCTTCTGCGAACGCGCAAGCCTCTCCTGCTGCCTATGCAGCAGGGACAACAACCTCAGCAGTGCTCACCAGCACTGCTGCTTCCAGCGGTCCGACAGAGCAGCTCTCTGTCACCAAATACCATGCTCTCCACAAGGAGAAGCATGAGAAGAAGAATAGTCTTCTTCTCTAGCAGAGATTAAGAATCCTGCTGTCCCTATCAAAGAACTCTTTGGAGAGGACTATAAAGACATCCTCGACTACGAGGAGGATGTCGAGGAGGGGAGGTTGATGTCAAGGCTCCCGCTCCGTCTTCGTCCGAAGACACGTCAGACCCACCTGTGGGATCTCGACGACCTCGTGATGAGGCCTCGGACGCTTCAAGCTCGAAGCGTCCGCGCAGTGATGATGAAGCGTCCCCATGTCGAGGGCGCTTGACTGCACCGCGCACTGATCCGCCAGTGCGCACGCCATGGATGCCTACTGAGGCGGAGATCCATGACCGGTTCGGTGCTAGTGCACCACCGAACCCGATACTGTTGTACTCATGCAACAGTATCAACGACGACGACGTCGCCGCTAAGGTTGTCTTTGAGTCCGAGACTCAAAGACGCGGCTACTTCTATATCGGGCTCTTCCACGAGCTCCGATACTATGCAGCGAAGAAGACTTCGCGCAAGAGCAAAGTGCCAGAGTGGCAGGCACTTTGTCAGTCGTGGAACGCCTTTGTTGATAACTTCAACAAAGACCCGAAGGCATATCGCGATCGCGTTGCTGCGGCTCGCGATCGCTACTCCACTTACACTACACGTGGTAAGTGTGACCGCCTCCATGATCAGTCCATGGAAGCGGGGATCCCATGTGCCGTTCCTTTGGCACACCCTGTCCGTAAGTTGCTCACCCTTGGCAACATCGCCTCACCGAAAGTGATCTCCTGGGGTACACGGTCGTCCGTGTACCCGATCACATCAAGGAACTCCGTGGTCGTATTGTGCCACGCGAAGCTCCGAGTGCTGTGGCTGACCGCAGCACTCCTCGTGCAGGGTTTAACCCTGCGTTATGGTGGGCTTTGTACGCCCTCGACCATTCCCGGACCGTCCTCCATCAGGACGTTCCGCGGCGCCCATGGATCTCGATGGGGAGGAAATCCTCTCCAACGAATACGAAAACGAACCCCTTGAGAGTTCGTTCTCTTATGAGCCACGATCCGCTCCACAATCCAGCGGATCGCTCCACGGGCGTCGCGCAACGGCGGCGGTGGGGTGGGGAACACTCCCTCCGCATGGTCAACGCTATGACCATGACGATCATTTGCCCCGCACGATCGAGTTGCTGCGCTGGAGCAGACACAGAGCGCTGAGATAGCTGCTCTGAAGCAGGAGGTTCGTGTCCTCCGTGCTGAGGTCTGCGAGGCAGCTCAGACTGCCTCCGAACCTCTCGTCCGGTCTTGGGACGAGAGTGAACCAGTTGATCGACCGTGTCGACGGTCTCGAGAAGCGCCTTCCAGGCCTCTCGCACTCCTCAGTCGGACTACCAACCCTAGGTAGTCCGTGC
Source organism: Phytophthora colocasiae (assembly GCA_018806915.1). Classification (NCBI taxonomy): domain Eukaryota; phylum Oomycota; class Peronosporomycetes; order Peronosporales; family Peronosporaceae; genus Phytophthora; species Phytophthora colocasiae. The sequence continues at coordinate 8,684 of JAGKQI010000091.1, forward strand.
TGCACGTACGGCTTCAACCGCCCGACGTAGAAGGTCGGTGGAGTCTCATGCTGGACGGTATGTCCAGCCGGTACGCGTTGCCGTGCCGTTAAAGTACTTTGAACGGCCCAATGAATCTTGGAGCAAGTTTGCTTGCTCCAAAGTCAGACACTGCATGTTTAGGCAGGTTTTGTGTAGCAACAAAACTAATGAACCCACTTTGAATTCATTTTATGTTGCCTCTACCAACAGTATTAGCGTTCAGCTTCTGTCGATCGACAGAAGCTGCGATAGCATCTTGGACAAACCGTATGACGGCTTGTCTTCGCTGGACAAAAGTCTAGCGCACCCGAGATGAATCCTTTCAGCTTGTCGCCCTTGTCAGCAGCAGGCCCTGCCTGCTCGCTATCATCTTTCATGTCTGTGCCCGGCACAGACATCGCGCGCTTTCGTTCCTGCTCGAACGAGACGTCGCACGCGTCACCGCAGCTGATAGTGTGCTGCTATCAGTTGCATTCTGCGGTTGTTCGGACGCAACCGTAGATCCTCCCACTTAAGGAGGAAGCTACCCGCCGAGCATGCTCGGCAATCGTGGAATGCCTCATGGCGTTCACGTAGAACGGTGTATGCCCTGTCGAGGGATGCACCGAGTTGTTGATGGCAAACTCTGCCATCGGCAAGCACTCGCTCCAATGCGGGAACGAGTGAGCGTAGCTCTTCAACGTGTCACCCAGTACACGGTTGACACGTTCGGTCTGTCCGTCCGTCTGCGGATGATCCGCAGTCGACATTGATAACTGTGAGCTGCAAGAAGTGTAAACACTTCTTGCCAGAACCGCGCTGTGAAGCGTGGATCACGGTCCGACACAATGTCGAGCGGCATGCCATGGTGTTTGAACACCATGTCAACAAACAGTCGCGCAGTCTGCGCGGCTGTAACAGTAGCCGGGACGGCAGCGAGATGAACCATCTTGCTGAGATCGGTCCACAAAGACAACGATGCCCGTCCTCCGCTTGCTGTCAGGCGGAAGACCGAAGACAAAGTCCATGGACATGGACTGCCAAACACTCCGACGGAGTCAGTGATTGAAGAGGAGCCTGCGAGAACTGCGCAGGCTTCACGCGTTGATAAACCTCGCAAGCACGTACGTACTTGCGCACCCACTTGTACTGGTGGTGCCAGTAGAAGTCACGCGTGAGAAGAGTGTATGCTCTTCTCACGACCCGGATGCCCCTGCCGTGGGGGCATCGTGATACTTCGAACATGATCCTCAACCGGAGGTCATGATCATTTCGGAACGACAATGCGATCCGCATTGTCGCCCTACCGCACTGTATAACAGTAGGCCTTCGTGCACACGATAGCGGTGTACACGAGCTCGAAGATGAGGGGTTAGCTTCCGACGTGCCACGTCGGAAGGTGCTGCGAGGAACTCCAGCAGCCCCTTCGCGTCTGCATCCCTTGCATACGCAGTTCTTCACGTCGTCAATCAACGTTGACGACGGCACATATCCTCACGACGCCAACGCTGTTGGCGTCGACCGTCTCCGCATAGTCAGGTCGACGCGATAACGCGTCGGCCACTACATTGAGTCTTCCGGTTTGTACTCCACCCGGAAGTTGTACTCCGCGAAGAAGGACAACCATCTCGCCATACGTTGCGAGATGTGCGGCGACTTAATCGCCGTACGCAATGATGCGTGGTCTGTATAGACCACGAAACGGTCTACTCCCAAGTAGATACCTTCGGAATTTTGCGAGTGCATACTTCATGGCAAGGAGCTCCTTGTCATGTACAGGGTAGTTACGCTCAGCTGGCTTCAGCTTTCACGATAGATCCTGCCGTAGCGAGTTCGTTTCCCACTTCGCATGTCCGAGATCCGTTCGACCTCGTACTCATCGGCATCTAGATCTGGGACCCAACTGTCCTCCGGAAGGAGGATCTCATCGAAATCGAGCCGATCTGCTTCATCCACCGTCAACTCGACCCGCGGTCGGTCCGTAAAATCCCGTACAAGCTTTAGCTTAGAAACGTGGACCACTGGGAAGATATGGTAATCCGATCCCGCGATCTCCAGCCTGATCGTGAATTCATTGATCTTCTCTGCAACACGGAACGGGCCGTGCCAAAGGTGAGCGAGTTTACGCGCATATCCTTCTTTCACACGATCTAGATACAGCCAGACTCGTGATCCAACTTCGATTTGATGGGGATCGACATCCTCATTGTGCCGATCGGCTCGGTCCGCGATCGCTTCTCGTAGCTTAGCGTTGACCTGTTCTCGTGACTGCTGGTAGTATCTCTGAACCCGATATCTCCATCGTCTTGGATCGCGATCGTGGCGTCTGGTCGACCCAATCGGAATCGTTGCTTCCAACGTCGATCTCGGATCCCATCCGTGTACCAAATAGTGAGGGGTATCTCCCCGAACCCGATCGTGAGCCGTGTTAATAGCGAACGTCAGTCGCTCTGCGTATTCATCCCAGTCCTTCTGGTCGAGATCTTGGACGTACATCTTGATCGCCCTAGTTGCCGTTTGTACCATCCGTTCTGCGGTCCCATTGGCTTGTGGCCGGTAGGCCATCGTCGCCCGTTGTCGCTGCCCCAGGATCTTATTGAACGATTTGAAGAAGTCGGACATGAAACCCGGTTCTCGATCGTGCCTGATCATCTCGCTAGCACCGAATCTGCGGAACACGCATTCTTCATAGGATTCATGCGACGGTCTGGGCCGATCGGGAAGAACTGGCCTTCGCGATCACATTTCCCGTGAACAGATCTACCCAGATCAGTAGTTCGGTGTTGCCTTTGTTAGACCTGGGTAGGGAGGGTATGTGATCCATCGATATGATCTGGAATGGGTATGTCGCTTGCAGATTCCCCGGCGACTCGCCCCGGATCGTGGGCCTCCCCTTTCCAGTCTCACAGTCTACACACTCGCCTACGTATCGCTGCACGCTCCGATATAATCCCCTCCAGTGGAAATGATCTCGGATCCGCTGATAAGTGCGTCCAATCCCCTGATGTCCCCCCTCCAGAGTCGTATGGTAGTGGTGGAGGACATCCTGCTGTAGCGTTTCTGGAACTACGAGTCTCATCAGGCGGTCGCGATCACCACTTGATCTCGGCCCTGGTGGGCAGTAAAACAGCAGATCCTGTTCATCTACCTCGTACTCGGAGGCGATCTTGGCGTAAGATCCAGATTCGGCTCGAGTAAGATCCGCGATCTGCCCAGCCAGGTACTTCTTTAGTCCGGCGATCCAGACCTCCTCGTCCTGGGCTCGCCTGATCCGATCCACCCGCATCTCCCGGATCAGTTCCTCTCGCAGGACGGCGGCATCGGGTCGCGCTCGGGCTGCACGCGTGGCTACTGCCGACACTTGCACAGTTCGATCTTCAACTCGAGGGATCAACACCTCATTAAGCCGATTCAGGGTGATCAGATCACACCGATCTGCCTCATCGTGGACCTCGATCCCGCTTCCTCTCTGCAGCGCGGCACTCGCCAAGCTATCTGCGCTCCCATTCCAGTCTCTCTTCACATGGACAAGCTCATGATCTCCCCAATTCCGCAAGTGATCTAGCACCTTCTGTTTCAGTAACGTCAATCCTGGCGCCTTACAGTCGATCTCGCCCCGGACTTGTCGGATCACTAGGTTCGAATCGCCGCAAACCATTAGGCGGCGGCGTTCTAACTGTGCGATCACACTGAGACCCAGCAAGAGTCCACGGTATTCCGCTTCATTGACAGTAAGGCTCTCCGTATAGTCTGATCTAGCCTTGATTACTTTCCACTCCGGCAAACTCCACACGATCGCGCTAAAAGCGCCCCTCCTCGTTTCACGCGTGCCGATCCGTCGAAACTTATAACCCACAGCTCCTCATCTGGGTCTACGGTGGGGATCGGCATCTGGATCCGACGTTTTGGTTCCTTCCGTGGCGCGATCGCGATCAGGGCTTCGTCGATCTCCGATCTAGGCGTTATATTAGCTGCGATCGCCCCAGTATTTCATCCTCTCCCTTCGTACACTTCGTGATCTCGAGCGTCCATGGGGATAGAAGTGCAGACCATTGTCCTAGGCGCCCTTGGAGGCCGGCAGACTTGAACAGCCAGGCAAGCGTGGAGTGTCGGGTTAGGACCTTGATCCGACGTCCCACCAACAAGGTGTAGTGTAGATCCAAGATCCGAAGTAGAGCCAACACCTCCTTTTCGGCAACATTATAATTCAGCTCGTTAGTCTTCGGTTCGGCTGGCAAACGCGACCGGGTGGTAGATCTGGTCGTGTTCCTGCATCAGTGCGGCGGAAATCGCACAGTCACTAGCATACACAATCACCACGGGCAATTTCGCCATGTCGAAGTGACGGAGGATCGGGGTCGACGCGATCTTGGCTTTCAAGGCTGTAAACGCCCTGTATGCCCTACCCCACCTCTCGTCACCAGTCTTTAGGCCCAGGTTGGTTCCGATCTCGCTTGAACAGGGTGAAGACATCGCCCCCAAGTCAGGATCCGTTGTACTATCGCTTCTTTGAGTCGGGATATCTGGCGATCTATCCTGATCCGACTTAAGCGCGACGGGATCTTGAGTGATCAGGTCCATGCTATCCATGATCTTTCGTAGATCTGGTCGCTTCTTCCAGTTCTGCGAACTCCACCTCACGTAGTTCATATAGGACCGATGCATAGATCGCATAATCCTCGATGAACCGACTATAGTAATTCAAACTTCCAAGGAACGATTGCATGGATCAGGTGATCCAGGAATGGTAGATCCGTCAGAGACTTCAGGTCCTTCGGGTTTGCCTCCAATCCATCGATCGACACTTTGTGTCCGAGATATTCCACCTTATCCATGCCCCAGAAGCTCTTGCCACACTGATCGAGAGATTCCACTTATCGCAGGCCTCCAATAGGCCTTCCACCCGATCGCACATTTGATCCCATGATCCAGCCGTGATCAAGATATCGTCGATGTATGATCTCCGACCTAGCACCGACGGACGACCGGGATCTTCCGGGATCCCTGATTCGAACACATCCGCAGAGCCTTCCACATCTCCGGACTGGGAGATCTTCAGAAATCCATATAGGGCATTGTCCACAAGGCGTTGATAGATCTGAGGAGCGTTCTTCAGCCCGAACGGCATGCGATTCCACTCGAAAAGGCCAAATGGAGTGATGAAAGCCGAGATCGCGCGAGCTCGATCGGTCATTGATACGACCCAGAATCCACTCGCCATGTCTAATGAACAATACCACAGAACCTTGTCAAGATCTTCTAACAGGTCATTGATCAAAGGCATCGGGTAGATCATCAGCCTTGTGAGACCGTTCACCAGCCGATAATCGATACATAGTCGGATGTCTACACCGTTCTTCTTTATGATCACCACGATCGGAGATGCCCATGGCGATGTCGATGGCCGAATGATCTTGGCAGCTAGGAGTCCTTTGATAAGATCCGATACTTTCTCGCGAAACTGTGGCGCCACCTTTCGGACTCGTTGTGCGATCGGCTTTGCATCACCCACGTCGATATCGCATATAACACCCTTGGCCGCTGGGGGAAGTGCGTTTCCCTTTCCGATCAGGAGATGTCGCTTCTTCCAAATAATCTGTCGAAGTTTCTCGATCTCCTCCGGGGTAGCCGATCCCGGATTCCCTACTTGCAGATCTTCAATCCTGACTTCTTCGGTGGTGGAGATCTGGATCTCTGGTACTACTGCGAGATTATCGGCTAGATCTTCGGTCGAAAATCACCACTTTCGTGTAAGTGGGTCTGATCAGCGTTTTCGATCCCTTTAGGAGGTGTCGGATCGGGTTCGTTCGTCGATGGATCACGGAGTCTATCGTCCTTGGCCATCAGGATCGGGGTGTCCTCAACCGTGGGGCCGACGTCGGCGTCGGATACATGTTTGATCTCGATTTGAAAATCTGGTTTTTCTGTTTTTACCTCGATCTCTTCGTCGCGTGTCCGATCTGTCCGATCTGGGGCCTGATCTGGCAAGCTCTCATTCGTCTCAGTTTCACCGCCCCAGCTTCGCCACTCGGGTCTTGTCGGAACTGATCGTAATCGGTGGGGTATCCATGGGATCCGGTTGGGGATCGATGAATGCGACCTTGACTTCGGCCGTATCGGTTGGTGATCGAGGTTCCAATGTCGATATTTGCGCAGGATCAGGATCGGTCTTGGTTGTCCCACCTCGGCGGAGTATGGATCGTGGCGTAACGTAGGTCGGCCGTTCGACTGACGGTAAGGGGGTCTCTACGGATTCCTGAGGTTCTGGCCTTGCGTCCACAGTCGCTTCTAGAGCTAGATTCTGCCACTCCATGTAGCGCCGGGATCCGACCGACACAAACCCGGGGAATCGGGGCACTTTTTCTTGATCAAGTACCATCCCGACATGTAATCTGTGATCCAATCGTAAGATTTTCTCGCTCAAATTCGTGATCACTAAGTACCGAGTTCGGCCGGGTCCATTTACCACGGTGGGTACCCATTGGTCGCCTCTGGTCACCCACAATTTCTCCGTCGCCGATAATTTCACTCTCGATGCGGTCTCTTCAGATCCCCCAACTGGGATATGTAGATCTTCCTCCAACTTTACCGATCTTACCTTTTCCCCGTATAATCTCTTGCGACCACTAAGTGGGATCCCCACTTCATTAGGTAAGCACATCGATCCCTTCGCAAGATCCATCCGGACCCCAGCCGGGATCATGAAATCCATACCCAGGATCGCATCTTGCCCGGATAGATCCCCGATCCAAATATCAAAAACGTAGACCAGGTATCCCGCAAGCGTGATCTTGATCCTCGTTCTTCCCTCGGTGGTGTATACATTACCACCGATCCCAACACACTCCTGTCTCTGACTAGTATCAAAGTGGCACCCAACCTTACGAGCAAAGGTGGTATCCAAGATGGATACCTCGGCGCCAGTGCCAGGAGCAAGATCGCTCTTTCATGATTGATCTTGCCTGAGATCTTGGCTTGGCGGAACCATTTTCCTGGTGCGTGGTATTTCCAGTACCCCCTGGATTCTCCTTCCTTGAGATCCAAAGCCACTTCCGCACCAGATCGCGAGAACTCATCGACACGGGAAGACTCGCGATCTTAGCCGTATACGAATGCAACTTACATGTATTACTGCGCAGATCCGAATTCTCCCTATCTTGATCTCTCGATTTCTTGTTCACATATGCATAGATGCAGTACTCAGAACGCTCGGCTCGTACCGGTTTCCAAACCGGCGAGCGTCCTAGTTTAACATCTTTTCCACCTTCTCGGGGAACAATCCGGCATGTCGGGTCGGATCGTACCACTTGCGGATCTGGTTGTAGAATTCTTCCATAGGGCATTATCCAGCTTCATGGATCTCCCCACAACCACGGCAGGTATACAGACAGCGATCCGTTGGGTGACCCCTCTTCCCGCACTTATCACAGGTTAGACGTCTCCAGCAGTCTAGATCCGTATGCTTCCGCGATCCACAGTGTGAACAGCGACCTCGATCGTGATCTGATGTACCCCTACGATCGATTCGGCCTCGATCTTGCGCGTTCACCTGCGATCACGACTGATCCTGTTGGTGGGGAACGCCCCAGTACTGATCTGCTTGTCTTCCGACGCAGCAAGATATATCCTCCGGAGATCGCCTTCAGAATCGGATCCGTCCGATCCGGATATTTCCTCTGATTCCGAGCTCGGATCTTGGATTTGGATCGCCCGTACCACCGCTCGGGTGGGTGCTGCCGGGGCACTGGCCGGTGCCTTTTGTCTGTACTTCGATCCGAACGCAGATTTACGCTGTCTGCTTTTCGCCCGTTCCCGGGCCCGAAGTACTTCCTCCAGTTCATCGACGTCGCTCAGCCGGAGTAGGGTCAGCCGATCCGCTAACTCCGGATCTCCCAATGTCTCGATATAGTGATCTACATGTTCCCGGCGGGCCTTAGGGCTCCCATCCTTGATTTTCAGTCTAGCACGTAAAGCCGCCACGTTGAGCCGGTAGAGATAGTCAAGGGGAGTCTCTTCCGATCGCTTGCGAGCGTGATAGTATTGCCACGCGACCGACATACCCAACCCACAATACTGGGTCTGGAAACTGTCCAACAGATCTGCCCACTTGGTTTTCGTCGTTCGACTGAGCTGCCTGTACCAGTTCTTTGCCGGTCCCACCATCAGATCTGCAAATGTGAGGCATTTCTCTTCTTCCGTAGCCTGATCGCGCTGAAATGCTGACTTGACTTTACTGATCCAGGCCCGAGCGCGATCTTCGTCCAGATCTTTACCCGCAAAATCTTTCAGATCCGAGATCGCTGAGATCCGGACCCGCTGGATCATCGACGATCCTCCTTGCCCGATCGCCGCGGATGCGATCGTTGCTCGGCTCGACATCTGTCCACCGGAACTTGGTACGCCCAGATCGTCCGGATCGTATTCCCATGCATCCGGATCCGAGGCCGTAACGGACTCCATTTCAACATCCAACTCCCCTTTGATCGGCGATCGGGGTGTCGCGAGATTCCGTTCTTTTAAGAAACGATCCATCGCCATTTGAAAGTAGTCGTCCAACTTGTTGCTCGATCCAGTGGAATTAGTCGTCGGCGCGGTCTTGTCTGTCCGGATCTGGCGATTTTCTTGCTGATCAGGTGTCTTAGCCCCAGTTTCGTGCCCACCGTTCGTGTATCTTGTTTCTTCATACACGATTTCAGGAATTTGGCACCGGAGGGGCCCAGCGACATGCGTTGCAGCCTTCTCGGGCTGTCGGAATCTGGTTCCGAGGTTGCGGACGCGTAGCAGGACGATCCAGTCTGATAGCCTGGATCGGGCGTCAGTGGGCGTTCGCCGACCAAGATCTTGAGAGAGTTGAATAGATCATGGGTCGCAGATTGAATCGCTTCCAGTTCCAGGTCAAATAGAGAGTTTGGGTCGAATTCTCCAGCCACTAAAGTAGAATCTTCACCGCGTTCAGGCGGTCCGAGCTAGTCCGGGGCTTCGACACCGGGCCGGTGAGGTTATGTAATGGGTCTACCTAGACCTATTAGGTGGCGTACACGTGCGCTTACGTGTATGAGGAAGCGTGCAATTAGAATAGACTTAATTTAAGTATACTTATTTAAATAAGTATAATTAAATCCAAATATAACTAAATTAAACTGCAAAAATACCGTAAAATGAGAACTGTTATTGAATTTGGCATAAGCCAATTATGGACCTCCTAAAACTGTTTGTTATCTATTTCTAAAGGGTCTGCCAACGTGTGGTTGGCAGAAACTCTGCTCAGTGATTGGTAGAAATTCTACCAATAATATGCACAAATGCACACGAACCACCCAATAATGTGGTTCGCCCATGTATCCTTTGGTGTGTACAGCACACCAAGGTCTGAGGCCCATTTCCAACCTCTAACAGTTATCCTAACTGTTAGAGTTACAAGTGGTACAACCACGTGTACGTGTAACCCCGTTACACCATCCCCCCGTTAAGATTCGACGTATCGGTCTCGATACGTCAATCAACAGAACTTGACAAGACCGTCAAATTCCCAAGAGAAATCCGAGTTCATTTCGCAATGGACTCGCCAACGCCCACGTCTCCGTCCGCTTCTGCGGACGCGCAAGCCTCTCCTGCTGCCTCTGCAGCAGGAACAACGACCTCAGCAGTGCCCACTAGCACTGCTGCTTCCAGCGGTTCGACAGAGAAGCTCTCTGCCACCAAGTACCATGCTCTCCATAAGGAGAAGCATGAGAAAAAGAAGAAGTCTTCTTCTCTAGCAGAGATTAAGAATCCTGCTGTCCCTCTTAAAGAACTCTTTGGAGAGGACTACGAAGACATCCTCGACTACGAGGAGGATGTCGAGGAGGGGGAGGTTGATGTCAAGGCTCCCGCTCCCGTGTCTTCGTCCGAAGACACGTCAGACCCACCTGTGGGATCTCGACGACCTCGTGATGAGGCCTCGGACGCTTCAAGCTCGAAGCGTCCGCGCAGTGATGATGAAGCGTCCCCCATGTCGAGGGCGCTTACTGCACCGCGCACTGATCCGCCAGTGCGCACGCCATGGATGCCTACTGAGGCGGAGATCCATGACCGGTTCGGTGCTAGTGCACCACCGAACCCGATACTGTTGTACTCATGCAACAGTATCAACGACGACGACGTCGCCGCTAAGGTTGTCTTTGAGTCCGAGACTCAAAGACGCGACTACTATATCGGGCTCTTCCACGAGCTCCGATACTATGCAGCGAAGAAGACTTCGCGCAAGAGCAAAGTGCCAGAGTGGCAGGCACTTTGTCAGTCGTGGAACGCCTTTGTTGATAACTTCAACAAAGACCCGAAGGCATATCGCGATCGCGTTGCTGCGGCTCGCGATCGCTACTACACTTACACTACACGTGGTAAGTGTGAACGCCTCCATGATCAGTCCATGGAAGCGGGGATCCCATGTGCCGTTCCCTTTGGCACACCCTGTCCGTGTTGCTCACCCTTGGCAACACGCCTCACCGAAAGTGATCTCCTGGGGTACACGGTCGTCCGTGTACCCGATCACATCAAGGAACTCCGTGGTCGTATTGTGCCACGCGAAGCTCCGAGTGCTGTGGCTGACCGCAGCACTCCTCGTGCAGGGTTTAACCCTGCAAGTTATGGTGGGCTTCGTACGCCCTCACCATTTCCGGAACGTCCTCCATCAGGACGTTCCGCGGCTCCCATGTATCTCGATGGGGAGGAAATCCTCTCCAACGAATACGAAAACGAACCCCTTGAGAGTTCGTTCTCTTATGAGCCACGATCCGCTCCACAATCCAGCGGATCGCTCCACGCGCGTCGCGCAACGGCGGCGGAGGGGTGGAACACTCCCTCCGCATGGTCAACGCTATGACCATGACGATCGTGCCCTGCACGATCGAGTTGCTGCGCTGGAGCAGACACAGAGCGCTGAGATAGCTGCTCTGAAGCAGGAGGTTCGTGTCCTCCGTGCTGAGGTCTGCGAGGCAGCTCAGACTGCCTCGAACCTCTCGTCCGGTCTTGGGACGAGAGTGAACCAGTTGATCGACCGTGTCGACGGTCTCGAGAAGGCCTTCCAGGCCTCTCGCACTCCTCAGTCGGACTACCAACCCTAGGTAGTCCGTGCTGCACGTACGGCTTCAACCGCCCGACGTAGAAGGTCGGGTGGAGTCTCATGCTGGACGGTATGTCCAGCCGGTACGCGTTGCCGTGCCGTTAAAGTACTTTGAACGGCCCAATGAATCTTGGAGCAAGTTTGCTTGCTCCAAAGTCAGACTACTGCATGTTTAGGCAGGTTTGGTGTAGCTAACAAAACTAATTAACCCACTTTGTATTCATTTATGTTGCCTCTACCAACAGTATCAGCGTTCAGCTTCTGTCGATCGACAGAAGCTGCGATAGCATCTTGGACAAACCGTATGACGGCTTGTCTTCGCTGGACAAAAGTCTAGCGCACCCGAGATGAATCCTTTCAGCTTGTCGCCCTTGTCGGCAGCAGGCCCTGCCTGCTCGCTATCATCTCTCATGTCTGTGCCCGGCACAGACATCGCGCGCTCGTTCCTGCTCGAACGAGACGTCGCACGCGTCACCGCAGCTGATAGTGTGCTGCTATCAGTTTGCATTCTGCGGTTGTTCGGACGCAACCGTAGATCCTCCCCACTTAAGGAGGAGCTACCCCGCCGAGCATGCTCGGCAATCGTGGATGCCTCATGGCGTTTACGTAGAACGGTGTATGCCCTGTCGAGGCATGCACCGAGTTGTTGATGGCAAACTCTGCCATCGGCAAGCACTCGCTCCAATGCGGGAACGAGTGAGCGTAGCTCTTCAACGTGTCACCCAATACACGGTTGACACGTTCGGTCTGTCCTTCCGTCTGCGGATGATCCGCAGTCGACATTGATAACTGTGAACCAAGAAGTGTAAACACTTCTTGCCAGAACCGCGCTGTGAAGCGTGGATCACGGTCCGACACAATGTCGAGCGGCATGCCATGGTGTTTGAACACCATGTCAACAAACAGTCGCGCAGTCTGCGCGGCTGTAACAGTAGCCGGAACGGCAGCAAGATGAACCATCTTGCTGAATCTGTCCACAAAGACAACGATGCGTGTCCTCCGCTTGCTGTCAGGCGGAAGACCGAAGACAAAGTCCATGGACATGGACTGCCAACACTCCGATGGAGTCGGAAGTGACTGAAGAGGAGCCTGCGAGAACTGCGCAGGTTTCACGCGTTGACAAACCTCGCAAGCACGTACGTACTTGCGCACCCACTGTACTGGTGGTGCCAGTAGAAGTCACGCGTGAGAAGAGTGTACGTCTTCTCACGACCCGGATGCCCTGCCGTGGGGGGCATCGTGATACTCGAACATGATCCTCAACCGGAGGTCATGATCATTCGGAACGACAATGCGATCCCCATTGCCGTCTACTGCAATGTACAACAGTAGGCCTTCGTGTACACGATAGCGGTGTACACGAGCTCGAAGATGAGGGGTTAGCTTCCGACGTGCCCGTCGGAAGGTGCTGCGAGGAACTCCAGCAGCCCCTTCGCGTCTGCATCCCTTGCATACGCGTTCTTCACGTCGTCAATCAACGTTGACGACGGCACGCTTGTCCTCACTACGCCAACAGCGTTGGCGTCGAACGTCTCCGCATAGTCAGGTCGACGCGATAACGCGTCGGCCACTACATTGAGTCTTCCGGGTTTGTAATACACCCGGAAGTTGTACACCTCGAAGAATGACAACCATCTCGCAATACGTTGCGAGATGTGCGGCGACAATCGCCGTACGCAATGATGCGTGGTCTGTATAGACCACGAACGGTCTACTCCCAAGTAGATACACTCGGAACTTTGCGAGTGCATACTTCATGGCAAGGAGCTCCTTGTCATGTACGGGATAGTTACGCTCAGCTGGCTTCAGCTAACGCGATTGATAGTAGACTACACGATCACGCCCTTCGTGATCGTGTTGCATCAATGCACATCCGATTGCAAAGTCGGATGCATCGCACACTACGTGGAATGGACGATCTTGGTCCGCCACGGCCAAGATCGGCGCTTCAGTCAAGCCCTGCTTGACTGCACCGAATGCCTCCTCGCACTCGGTCGTCCAAATCCACTCAGCTTCTTTCTTAAAAAGCTGTGACAACGGGCGAATCTTTGCCCAGATAGTTGTCCGCCGCACGTAATTTGCCGCACGTGGTGCAAGCCCAAGGAACTGCCTCAGTTCCTTCACATTGGATGGCGTGGGCCATTCATTGATCACTCTGACCTTCTCTGGGTCAGGGCGCACGCCGTCTTTCCCCACGAGACACCCCAGCACGGGTATCTCGCTCGCCCCGAATACACTTCTTCAGGTTCGCATAGAGCTTATGTTTCCTCATAAGCTCTAGCAGCTTCCGGAGATGCACCTTGTGCATCTCAATGTCCATCTTCCCGTTCACAGCCCGGCTGTGGACGAACACGTCGTCGAAGTAGCTCGGTGCGAAGTCGCGCACCGAGCGCAATAGATGTGTCACGCATCTATTGAACGTCGCAGGGGCGTTCTTAAGCCCCTGTGGCATGACGAGCCACTCCCAAAGCATACCGCTTGGAGTGCTTACCGCTGTGAGAGGATGTCCTCTCACGCATGAGGATTTGATAGAATCCATCACGCAGATCTAGAGCACTGAAGATAGTGCTCAAGGCCATCGAATCGATGATAACATCTTTTCGCGGTATCGGCGTCTGCGCCGGTATCGTCGCATCGTTCAGCTTGTTATACGCATGAACGATGCACCAGCCGCCTGTGGTTTCTTCACACAGAACGTTGGAGCACTGTGCGGGACGTTGACTCCCGCACTTGACCTGCAAGACGACGACTTTCAAAGAAGTCGTCGATCGCTTGCACTTGTTCACGCGGCAGTGGTCACTGCCGTGTAACACAGTACTTCGTGCCCGGCACGAGATCAATCTCGTGCTGTACGCCCTTATCCTTCGGAAGCTCCGAAGGAATCTCGTCCGGGAGTACATCCTTGTACTCCCGCAGAACTTCGTAGTAGGGACTCGACCTCAACGAGTCCCAACTCTGCTCCTCGAAGCGCTGCTTCTTAGTCTTCGCACTGAGGGAGTCATCACCCTCAGTGATCCCATCGACGACGAGCTGCTTCAGCTCTTCGGCTTCGCGATCCACTCTCTCGATATCCGAGAGAATGCAAATTTGTTCGATGCGTCCATCGTACAAGTCTCGTGCGAAGCGCTTCCAACTCATCGTTGGAAGTGCGGTCAACGCCGACGCACTCGTCGGCGGATTCTCCAACCGCATCCTCTGGTACTGTAACCCAGTACCAGTACGTGTCAAGACGTTCAACGTCTCGACACTCGGTGTCTGCACTGCAGATACACCCGTCTCAGTCCCGGACTGAGACTCGCGCAGCTCCCTGAGCTTGCGCCGCGAAGGTCTACCGTGGAGCCCGGCTCCAGGTGCTCCACGTCCAAGGCATCGCACCTTGGACGGGACGTTATCGCAATCGTCAGCGGATTCCTTCCGCTGACTCGCACTATCAAGCCCGGCTTGAGTGCCGCTCATCGCGTGCAGCGCTGCTGCACGTGAGCACGCAGGTTGTTCGGGTGCTGGGCGTTTGCAACCGCCAGCACCTCCTGCCGCGCAGTCGGTTCCCTGAACCGCTGCGCCTCCATCCGCTCCCGGAGCGGATGAAGCAACCGCATCGTCGACTCCCGGAGTCGACGTGCTCTCGCTAGCTTCCTGCGCTAGCGAGTGTTCGCTTGTACACATATCATCCGTTCCCAGAGCGGATGTACGATCGCTAGTTCCCGGAACTAGCAGCGACTGTTCGCCTATACACGTCTCATCAGCTCCCGGAGCTGATGACCGATCGCTAGTTCCTGGAACTAGCAGCGATGCGCCAGTGGCGTCAGCTCCCAGAGCTGACGCACGCCTTTCGGTTCCCCGAATTTTATTTTTATCGTCAACTCTCAGAGTTGACGCGACGTCGTCGGCGCGACCCTTGGGGGCTTGAAGTACCTCCAAGGATACCGGTATTTTACCTTCTCTCAGGTGAATCGCATTCACCTGACCATCACTCATGTGACAAACATCATTCAGATGTTTATGCGTCAGGTGATTCACATTCACCTGACCATCACTCATGTGACCGCGACCCTTCGGCTCAGATTTCTGAGTCGACACACATTTTCTCCCAACGACTCCCTGAGTCGCTGGCGGTCGCCGGCGGCGATCGGAGGCAGCGGCGGACGCTGCTGCCTCAACTGGGGCATCACATGCACCGCCTGGTGCATGTGCAGCACTGACAGGGCCATCGCTCTCTGTCGCGCATGCTTTGTTGAAGCGTACGAGTGTACGCTTCTCCCAGTTGATCACCGGGTCATGGCGTGCAAGCCACGGCATGCCTAATACTAAGTCGAACTTATCGTCTAGATTTAAGACGATAAGGTCTTCCTCAAACGTCCTTCGTTTGTAAGAGAAGCGCACACGGACTACGCGCTTCTCAGTCCTCACGGTGGCACCTGTTGCCAACCGCACCTCCAACACGCCGCGAGGCGTATCGGCCTCTTCGAAGTCAAGCCTTCGAAGACTTCCCTGTCGAACAAAGTTGTTCGACGCGCCCGAGTCCACTAGGGCACGAAGAGAGTTCGCTCTCTTCGACATCACGTTCAGGATGACAAGGTTTGGCTTGTCATCGTGCAGCTTACAGCGAGAAACCTTCTCGCTGGGGCAGCAGTCCTCATCGTCGCGTGTCCAAGCTCGACACGCGAGACTGCATCACCAGTAGGACGCCCCGCGCCTACTGGTCCTTGGCGTTTTTTGAACGCCCGCCCGCTGTGCACTCGCGTGCATAGTGACCGATGTTACTACACTTGTAACATCGAACCTTGCTGTTCCTACGCTGCTGTTGACCAGCAGTTGTGGTGGAGCGGATCTGCCAAAATCTCGTTAGGGCAGGTCCCGATCACCACTTGCGCCCAGACACCGACTAACGGAGGGGGTCCCCCGATGATCCGTGATCTAGCTGTGTGTAGTTTCACCTTGTGTACCCGTCGGTAGGCGGGTTACGCTCTTCCAGGTGACTTCTGAATGTGTCTTGTAGGTCGGAAGAAAGTCTTGGGTGACGCAGGGGTTTGAGGCGGCGTGGAAGTTCTTCACTCCACCTCGGGGTACTTGATCCCGGTCGTAGGCGAGTTCTCGAGCCCTGATCCGGGTACCTGGTTCTTGATCCAGGTCTTCCAATAATCCAATGTTTGGGATTCAGTCCCTTCCTTTCTGTTGTTTTCCGCTTCCGATAGCGGGGGTCTTGATAGGGCGAGATTCGACTGGATCCTTAGGCTAAACAACCAATTCCTTCCGATCCGATGTATGCACTTAAAGGATAGTTCACTAGATAGGGCAAAGCTGGCCAATATATTATCCAGACTTAACCGCTATACTAGGTCACGTATCCTTACCTCCTTGACGCCTGTAGGGCCAATGTAGTTCCCGGTTCCAGGCGCAGCGAAGACACTTGAGTGGTTCAGGGCAAATTCGATTCTGTTTATGGTTATTCCTATGCCTACTAATCCCATCCTGATTTACTATCCTACGATCACATGACACTGGCTACAGAGCTGATCCCTAGCTTGGTTCCCCTAACCCTGATCTTGAGCCGATTCCGCACTTAACCGAAGCTTGATCTCGCACTTAACCGAGGCTTGATCGCTGCCTGATCCCGCTTGGTAATCCTTCAAAGAATCCGGATCAGGCCACCAGAAGAAGTCTGCGCCACGCCTGGGCTGACCTTGATCCGGAGCTGATCTCGTACTCATACCGGAGAGGATCATTGCGTGATCCTGCGTGATCCCGCTTCGTCGCCGCCCGGGGAAGTAGGATCGTGCTGATAGAGGCTTCGGGGCGCCAGGGTAAGCCGATCGTGCTCACTTGGGACCCCGTCATCGTTGATCGCGCGAGAACATCCTTGATTTCCCCATTCTTCCTCCGGCAGGATTCGGATCACCCACGAACACCGCGACAGGATTCGGATCACCCACGAACACCGCTCCACTTGCTCCTCCGCCGGTGTCTCCGTTGCCTGTTCCCCGGCGGGAACCCTCGTACCTTCGTCTGATTCGACCCAGATCTGGGGATCACAGGTCCCCCTGTCGCTCGTTCCGACTCTATTCGGGTTCGTGGCTGATATCGCCTCTCCGGGAAAAATCTTCGTCCGATTCACCACATCCGCCCCCAGCACGTAAGTTGAGCTGCCGCAGCTCACTTCGGGTTTATTTCCACATTCACCACCTGGAACACAAGTCGTTCAAGTGCCACCACTCCCTCACGATGTCCGATCCGCCTCCCTCGCCCCCTTTGACGCCGAGAACGCCCTCGAGCGAGCACTCGATCCGATCCGCCCGATCCACGGCCTCCCGCTTCTCAACCCCGGGGTAAACCCCGAGCTGGTCACCTTGCAAGCGAGGCTGGCCCCAGCCAACGGATGCGCGAAACCTTGAGTCGCGATCGGGACCACCTGGACGACACCGTTCGCCGGTTGCGATCCGACATGGAGAATATGGAGCGCTTCCGGGACGACCAAGCGGAGGAGATTTTGCGGCTGAACGCCGAAATCGCTCATCTGCGATCGGGAACCGGAGATGCTATCGGTGGGGACGCGATCGCCGCCTTGCAGGATCAGCGGGCCCAGCACGACGCCGAACGACGGGAGTCTGAGCAGCGACTGGCCCGGATCCAGGCGCGGCTAGACTCTGCGCTCGAGGATCTCGACTTCCGGCTGGCCGAACTTCGCATAGCCGGGGAGACGGAGATTGAACTCCGGGATGAGCTTCAGGATCGCGAACGGGAGCTCGCCGCCGTGCGTCATGACCTGACCCTCACTCAGCGTAGCCTTGATCGCTGGCAGAGGAACGATTCCTCCCAAGGTCCACAAGCGGCTATGGCCATGCCCGCTGATCAGACTCGTCCGACGGCAGAGGAGGCTCGGTTGAGGTTGGAGTTGACGCGGACCCAAGCGGAGTTGCTCGCCGCTCGAGCCGAAGTCGCGTACCTGGAACGCGAGGCAGAGGATCACCAGGCTGAACTGGCTCGGGCACACCTCGCCTTGGAGGACGTATCCGCACCGGATTCCCGCGCCCCGCCTTTGGGTGCAACCGCGGATGCCGCCGCCGTATCCAGCCTGGAGCAAGATCTGGCAGACGCCTTGGGAAATCTGGAAATAATCCAGCACGACCGGGACCAGCTCTCCGTCCAGCATCGTGCCGCCATTGCCGAGCGGGATCAGGCCGTCGCAGACCTTGATCAGGCCCGCCTCGACCGGGATCAGGCAATGCAAGATCTCAATCGAGTAACGGCAGACCGTGATCGAATCCAGGTCGACCTGGACGATGCCACCCAAGATCGTTTGTCTGCCCTCGCAGACCTTGACGTGGCTCGTTCCGCCCGGGATGCGGCGACACAGGAACTCGACCAACTCCAGCGACAGAACGCGGAGCTTCGACAGGCTCACCAAGAGCTGGACGCTGATTATGCCGAAGCCGAGCAACAGCTGCACCACGCCGAGGATTCCTCTGCTCGGTTGTCCTCGTGGATCGCGGATCGACGGGCGGCTCGTGCCACCAAAGATCTCGAAGCGCCTCCGCTTCCCGGCCGTTCCTCCTTCCTCACGCAAGCGTCCGGCTCAGAGCACCTCAGCTCCCCGTGATCTAAAACCTGCAGCTACCGAAGCTCCCGGGTCAACCCAGCCTGTCACACCCACGGTGGTCCTGACCCCGGCAGGATCAACGGCGAGTCCGCTGGATCTGTTGGCGGATCAAGCTTCTGGGCAAGCCGGAGGGGAGGAAACCGACACTCCAGCCCCTGATTCGACCCCAGCGCCTACGGATCAGTCCGGATCGCTTCCCGCCGAGGGTGATTCGCCGGATGAGGACGAGGAAGACTCCGACTACGATCCCCAGCACCCATTCTCATCGCCGTCCGAAGAGGGCGAAAGCCCAGAACCCAGCAATGGAACTAGTTCTGAAGCCGAATCGGAACGTTCCAACGAGGCGGAGGACTCCGAGGAGGACGAGACTCTACACATGGGCCGCCAACGGTCTATCTCGACGCACCGGCGCGAGTCCGGTCAGGTTCCGAGATCCGGACCTTCTGGCACCCGTGGATCGGGGTCTCCGGACGGCTCAAGCCCATCTCCAGATGGATCAGGCCCGCCGTCTCCAGGATCACCTCCGGGTTCCCCGTCACCGCCGCCACCTCCTTCCGGCGGTTCCTCGCCCCCCGGGCTCCGACCACCCCTGTTCCCGGTCGCCTCTTTCATTCCAGGGTACGATCGGCAGCGTACCTTCGCGGCTGCTGACATCGTGCCGTGGGATCCGCAGGTGATCGGGCAGTATTCGATCGTGGGTCTGATCGCCAGTTCTCTGGGCAAACGGTTGTTGATCCCTTCGGGTTGGCTGTTCCCTTCCCAGATACAGGCTGGGCCTGCACCGACCCCCCGCACCGAATACCTCCACGAGTTGATCACGGGCGTGAACGTGCTTGATCTGCTGGCTCTGGAGCCGTGGAACGACTTCGCGAACCCGGGTCCCCTTACGTTCGACCTCGATCTGCATGAGAGGGAGGGAACACCCCTCGCGGCCGTGGCCGCCACCTATCGCGTTCTGGAGGAACGGCACCGTCAAGCATTTTGGGAGGCCACCCACAACTTCGAGATCACCTCTGCCATGCAGGATGCGGATCTTGAACTGCAGCGGTATTACGTTGCTCGCAAGGCCCGGCGGAGTCGGGCTGGGTCTGCTTGGCGCCAATTCCTCGCCTCCTTCCCCGCCATAATGCGCGATCAGTGGTTCGATCTCGACATCCTGCTGGATCCGTTCTTCCTTCACCTCCCCATTCCGTCGGTGGATGTGGTTCGTTGGTATCCCGGCGTGGTCTCTCGGCGTGCCAACCTGGCGGATCCCAAACGCGAACGTCCCAGAGCCGGCGAACCTGATCGAGGCTCTGGAGGAGTGTGACGAGGCGGATCCGTGGCGTAACCAGTATCGGCAAGACCCGGTCAACCATCCCGCTACCAGGATTCCCCGACTTATCGGCAAGTTCAATCCTCCTCCCGCTGGGGCTAACTTCTCCGTAAGTCGTGCGAACTTCGATCACTTGCACCAAGGCTCGGGGCTTCTCCCCGAGTTCGGATTCGGAACCCCTTCCAGGGCCGTTCTACATTCTTCCATCTTCATTCGTAATTCTCATAATCTCCACCCGTAATCCGTAATCTCCATTCTCACAGTCGTTCCCTCGTACTCTATCATTTTAGGAATGTGATCCCCCTTCATCTCCATCTCGACATCCCGGATCACCATCTTCCACCGCCAAATTCCCTACGCACATGCATATACACAAATATAAAACTCTCGCTTTGATCTGGATTCTCCTCCACATCAGCTTCTTCGATCCCGGCGAGGTAACCCTGTCACCTCGCCTGGCTTCCCTTACACTTCTTCGTGCGACTGCATCACGCCGAACCGGTTCCGATTAGCGTGGTCACGTAGGAACGCGCTCAATATGGCCCCACAGTTAAGATCAGCTTCGTCGACCCACGTTGGCTCATCATAACCGACCCAGTGCACCAGGAACTCACGATAGATCCGGCCGTAGCGAGTTCGTTTCCCACTTCGCATGTCCGAGATCCATTCGACTTCGTACTCATCGGCATCCAGATCTGGAACCCAACTGTCCTCCGGAAGGAGGATCTCATCGAAATCGAGCCGATCTGCTTCATCTACCGTCAACTCGATCCGCGGTCGATCTGGGAAATTCCGTACCAGCTTTAGCTTAGAAACATGAACCACCGGAAAGATATGGTAATCAGAGCCCGCGATCTCCAGCTTGATCGTGAATTCATTGAGCTTCTCTGCAACACGGAACGGGCCATGCCAAAGGTGGGCGAGTTTACGGGCATACCCTTCCTTCACACGATCTAGGTATAGCCAAACTCGTGATCCAGCTTCGATCTGATGCGGATCGACATCCTCATTGTGCCGATCAGCTCGGTCCGCGATCGCCTCTCGCAGCTTAGCGTTGACCTGTTCTCTCGACTGCTGGTAGTATCTCTGAACGCGATATCTCCACCGTCTTGGATCGCGATCGTGGCGTCTGGTCGACCCGATCGGGATCGTTGCTTCCAACGTCGATCTTGGATCCCATCCGTGTACCAAATAGTGAGGGGTATCTCCCCGGACCCGATCGTGAGCCGTGTTAATGGCGAAAGTCAATCTCTCCGCATATTCATCCCAGTCCTTTTGATCGAGATCTTGAACATACATCTTGATCGCCCTAGTGGCCGTTTGCACCATCCGTTCCGCAGTCCCATTGGCCTGTGGTCGGTAGGCCATCGTCGCCCGTTGTCGCTGCCCCAGGATCCTATTGAACGATCTGAAGAAGTCGGACATGAAGCCCGGTTCTCGATCGTGCCTGATCATCTCGCTAGCACCAAATCTGCGGAACACGCATTCTTCATAAGATTCCGCGACGGTCTGAGCCGATCGGGAGGAACTAGCCTTTGCGATCACATATCCCGTGAACAGATCCACCCAGATCAGCAGTTCAGTATTGCCTTTGTTGGATCTGGGCAGAGAGGGTATGTGATCCATCGCTATGATCTGGAATGGGTATGTAGCTTGCAGATTCCCAGGTGACTCGCCCCGGATCGTGGGTCTCCCCTTTCCGGTCTCACAGTCTACACACTCGCCTACGTATCGCTGCACACTCCGATATAATCCCCTCCAGTGGAAATGATCTCGGATCCGCTGATAAGTGCGTCCGATCCCTTGATGTCCCCTTCCAGAGTCGTATGGTAGTGGTGGAGGACATCCTGCTGTAGCGTTTCTGGAACCACGAGTCTCATCAGGCGGTCGCGATCACCTCTTGATCTCGGCCCTGGTGGGCAATAAAACAACAGATCCTGTTCATCTACCTCGTACTCGGAAGCGATCTTGGCGTAGGATCCAGACTCGGCTCGAGTAAGATCCGCGATCTGCCCAGCCAGGTACTTCTTTAGTCCGGCGATCCAGACCTCCTCGTCCTGGGCTCGCCTGATCCGATCCACTCGCATCTCCCGGATCAGTTCCTCTCGCAGGACGGCGGCATCGGGTCGCGCTCGGGCTGCACCCGTGGCTACGGCCGACACTTGCACCGGTCGATCTTCAACTCGAGGGATCAACACCTCATCAAGCCGATTTAGGGTGGCCAGATCACACCGATCTGCTTCATCGTGGACCTCGATCCCGCTTCCTCGCTGCAGCGCGGCACTCGCCAAGCTGTCTGCGCTCCCATTCCAGTCTCTCTTCACATGGACTAGCTCATGATCTCCCCAATTCCGCAAGTGATCTAGCACCTTCTGTTTCAGTAACGTCAATCCTGGCGCCTTGCAGTCGATCTCGCCCCGGACTTGTCGGATCACTAGGTTCGAATCGCCACAAATGACCAAACGGCGGCGTTCTAACTGTGCGATCATGCCAAGACCTAGCAAGAGCCCACGGTATTCCGCTTCATTGACAGTAAGACTCTCCGCATAGTCTGATCTAGCTTTGATCACTTTCCACTCCGGCAAACTCCACACGATCGCGCTGAAAGCGCCTCCTCCTCGTTTCACGCGTGCCGAACCGTCGAAACTTACCACCCATAGCTCCTCGCCTGGATCTACGGTGGGAATCGGCATCTGGATCTTACGCCTTGGTTCCTTCTGTGGCGCGATCGCGATCAGGGCTTCGTCGATCTCCGATCTAGGCGTTATATTAGCTGCGATCGCCCCCAGTATCTCATCCTCTCCCTTCGTACACTTCGTGATCTCGAGTGTCCATGGGGACAGGAGAGCAGACCATTGTCCCAGACGCCCTTGAAGGCCGGCAGACCTGAACAGCCAGGCAAGCGTGGAGTGTCTGGTTAGGACCTTGATCCGACGTCCCACCAACAGGGTGTAGTGTAGATCCAGGATCCGAAGTAGAGCCAACACCTCCTTTTCGGCAACATTATAGTTTAGCTCGTTCGTCTTCAAGGTTCGGCTGGCAAACGCGACCGGGTGGTAGATCTGGTCGTGTTCCTGCATTAGTGCGGCGGAAATCGCCCAGTCACTGGCATACACGATCACCACGGGTAACTTTGTCATGTCGAAGTGACGAAGGATCGGGGTCGACGCGATCTTGGTTTTCAAGGCTGTAAACACCCTGTGTGCCCTACCCCACCTTTCGTCGCCAGCTCTTTGGGCCAGATTGGCTCCGACCTTGCTTGAACAGGGGGGAGGCGTCGCCCCCAAGTTAAAATCCGGCGTACTATTCTCCTTTTGAGTCAAGGTGTCGGGTGATCCATCCTGATTCGACTTAAGCGCAACGGGATCTCGATTGATCGGGTCCGTACTATCCATGATCTTTCGAAGATCTGGTCGCTTCTTCAGTTCTGCGAACTCCACTTCACGTAGTTCATATAGGACCGATGCATAGATCGCATAATCCTCGATGAACCGACTATAGTAATTCAAACTTCCCAGGAACGATTGCATGGATCGGAGCGACCCAGGGAATGGCAGATCTGTCAGAGACTTCAGGTCTTTCGGGTTTGCCTCCAATCCGTCGATCGACACTTTGTGTCCGAGATATTCCACCTTATCCATGCCCCAGAAGCTCTTCGCCACACTGATCGAGAGATTCCACTTATCACAGGCCTCAATAGGTCTTCCACCCGATCGCACATTTGATCCCATGTTCCAGCCGTGATCAAGATATCGTCGATGTAAGATCTCAGTCCTAGAACCGACGGTCGACCAGTATCTTCAGGGACCCCTGATTCAAACACATCTGTAGAGTCTTTCGTATTCCCTGACTGGGAGATCTTCAAAAATCCATATAGGGCGTTGTCCACAAGACGTTGATAGATCTGAGGGGCGTTCTTCAGCCCGAACGGCATGCGATTCCACTCGAAGAGGCCGAACGGGGTGATGAAAGCTGAGATCGCGCGAGCTCGATCGGTCATTGATACGACCCAGAATCCACTCGCCATGTCTAATGAACAGTACCACAGAACTTTGTCAAGATCTTCTAACAGGTCATTGATCAGAGGCATTGGGTAGATCATCAGCCTCGTGAGACCGTTCACCAGCCGATAATCGATACATAGTCGGATGTCTACACCGTTCTTCTTGATGATCACCACGATCGGCGATGCCCATGGCGAGGTCGATGGCCGAATGATCTTGGCAGCTAGGAGTCCTTTGATGAGATCCGATACTTTCTCGCGGAACTGTGGCGCCACCTTTCGGACTCGTTGTGCGATCAGCTTTGCATCACCCACGTCGATATCGCATATAACACCCTTGGCCGCTGGAGGAAGTGCGTTTCCCTTTCCGATCAGGAGATGTCGCTTCTTCCAAATAATCTGTCGAAGTTTCTCGATCTCTTCCGGGGTAGCCGATCCCGGATTCCCTACTTGTAGATCTTCAATCCTGACTTCTTCGGTGGTGGAAATCTGGATCTCCGGTACTACTGCGAGATTATCGGCTAGATCTTCGGCCGAAAAATCGCCACTTTCGTGTAAGTGGGTCTGATCAGCGTTCTCGATCCCTTCAGGAGATGTCGGATCCGGTTCATCCGTTGATTGATCACGCAGCCTATCGTCCTTGGCTGTCAAGATCGGGGTGTCTTTAACCATGGGGACGGCATCGGCGTCGGATACATGTTGGATCTCGATTTGAAAATCTGGTTTTTCTGTTTTTACCTCGATTTCCTCTTCACCTGTCCGATCTGTCCGACCTGGGGCCTGATCTGGCAAGCTCTCATTCGTCTCAGTCTCACCATTCGTCTCAGTCTCACCGCCCCCAGCTTCGCCACTCGGGGTCTTGTCGGAACTGATCGTGATCGGTGGGGTATCCATGGGATCCGGTTGGGGATCGATGAATGCGACCTTGACTTCGGCTGTATCGGTTGGTGATCGCGGTTCCGGTGTCGATATTGGTGCAGGATCAGGGTCGGTCCTGGTTGCCCGGCGGAGTATGGATCGCGGCGTAACGTAGGTCGGCCGTTCGACCGACGGTAAGGGGATCTCTACGGATTCCTGAGGTTCTGGCCTTGCGTCCACAGTCGCTTCTAGAGCTAGATTCTGCCACTCCATGTAGCGCCGGGATCCGACCGACACAAACCCGGGGAATCGGGGCACTTTTTCTTGATCAAGTACCATCCCGACATGTAATCTGTGATCCAATCGTAAGATTTTCTCGCTCAAATTCGTGATCACTAAGTACCGAGTTCGGCCGGGTCCATTTACCACGGTGGGTACCCATTGGTCGCCTCTGGTCACCCACAATTTCTCCGTCGCCGATAATTTCACTCTCGATGCGGTCTCTTCAGATCCCCCAACTGGGATATGTAGATCTTCTTCCAATTTTACTGATCTTACCTTCTCCCCGTATAATCTCTTGCGACCACTAAGTGGGATCCCCACTTCATTAGGTAAGCACATCGATCCCTTCGCAAGATCCATCCGGACCCCAGCCGGGATCATGAAATCCATACCCAGGATCGCATCTTGCCCGGATAGATCCCCGATCCAAATATCGAAAAAGTAGACCAGGTATCCTGCAAGCGTGATCTTGATCCTCGTTCTTCCCTCGGTGGTGTACACATTATCACCGATCCCAACACACTCCTGTCTCTGACTAGTGTCAAAGTGGCACCCAACCTTACGAGCAAAGGTGGTATCCAAGATGGATACCTCGGCGCCAGTGTCCAGGAGCAAGATCGCTCTTTCATGATTAATCTTGCCTGAGATCTTGGCTTAGCGGAACCATTTTCCTGGTGCGTGGTATTTCCAGTAACCCCTGGATTCTCCTTCCTTGAGATCCAAGGCCACTTCACGCACCAGATCGCGAGAACTCATCGATCCGGGAAGACTCGCGATCTTAGCAGTATACGAATGCAACTTACATGTATTACCGCGCAGATCCGAATTCTCCCTATCTTGATCTCTCGATTTCTTGTTCACATATGCATAGATGCAGTACTCAGAACGCTCGGCTCGTACCGGTTTCCAAACCGGCGAGCGTCCTAGTTTAACATCTTTTCCACCTTCTCGGGAAACAGTCCGGCATGTCGGGTCGGGTCGTACCACTTGCGGATCTGGTTGTAGAATTCTTCCATGGGGCATCCTCCAGCTTCATGGATCTCCCACAACCACGGCATGTATATAGACAGCGATCCGTTGGGTGGCC
Source organism: Phytophthora colocasiae (assembly GCA_018806915.1). NCBI lineage: Eukaryota > Oomycota > Peronosporomycetes > Peronosporales > Peronosporaceae > Phytophthora > Phytophthora colocasiae. The sequence continues at coordinate 34,924 of JAGKQI010000091.1, forward strand.
CCTCTTTCCGCACTTGTCACAGGTTAGGCGTCTCCAGCAGTCCAGATCCGTGTGCTTCCGCGACCCACAATGCGAACAGCGACCTCTATCGTGATCTGGTTGTCTGCGATCCGTGGTCCGGCCTCGGTCCTGCACGTTCGAGTGCGATCGCAACTGATCCTGTTGGTGGGAGCGCCCCAGCACCGATCGGCTTGTCTTCTGACGCGGCAAGATATATCCTCCGGAGATCGCCTTCAGAATCGGATCCATCCGATCCGGATATTTCTTCTGATTCTGAGCTCGGATCTTGAGTTTGGATCGCCCGTACCACCGCTCGGGTGGGAGCTGCCGGGGCACTGGCCGGTGCCTTTTGTCTGTACTTCGATCCGAACGCAGATTTACGCTGCCTGCTTTTCGCCCGTTCCCGGGCACGGAGTACCTCCTCCAGCTCCTCGACGTCACTCAGTCGGAGTAGGGTCAGCCGATCAGCTAACTCCGGATCTCCCAATGTCTCTATGTAGTGGTCCACATGTTCTCGGCGGGCCTTAGGGCTCCCGTCCTTGATCTTCAGTCTAGCACGTAAAGCCGCCACGTTGAGCCGGTAGAGATAATCGAGAGGGTTTCTTCCGATCGCTTGCGAGCGTGATAGTATTGCCACGCGACCGACATACCCAACCCACAATATTGGGTCTGGAAACTGTCCAACAGATCCGCCCACTTGGTTTTCGTCGTTCGACTGAGCTGCCTGTACCAGTTCTTTGCCGGTCCTACCATCAGATCTGCAAACGTGAGGCATTTCTCTTCTTCCGTAGCCTGATCGCGTTGGAACGCCGACTTGACTTTACTGATCCAGGCCCGAGCGCGATCTTCGTCCAGATCTTTACCCGTAAAATCTTTCAGATCCGAGATCGCTGAGATCCGGACCCGCTGGATCATCGACGATCCTCCTTGACCGATCGCCGCGGATGCGATCGTGGCTCGGCTCGACGTCTGTCCACCGGAACTTGGTATGCCCATGTCGTCTGGATCGTATTCCCATGCGTCCGGATCCGAGGCCGTAACGGACTCCATCTCAACATCCAACTCCCCTTTGATCGGCGATCGGGGTGTCGCGAGATTCCGTTCTTTAAAAACGATCCATCGCCATTTGAAAGTAGTCGTCAACTTGTTGCTCGATCCAGTGGAATTAGTCGTCGGCGCGGTCTGGTCTGTCCGGATCCGGCGATTTTCTTGCTGATCAGGTGTCTTAGCCTCCAGTTTCGTGGTCACCGATCGTGTATCTTGTTTCTTCATACGTGATTTCAGGAACTTGGCGCCGGAGGGCCCTAGCGACATGCGTTGCAGCCTTCTCGGGCTATCTGAGTCTGGTTCCGAGGTCGCTGACGCGTAGCATGACGACCCAGTCTGATAGCCTGGGTCGGGCGTCATTGGGCGCTCGCCGACCAAGATCTTGAGGGAGTCGAATAGATCATGGGTCGCAGATTGAATCGCTTGCAGTTCCAAGTCAAATAGAGAGTTTGGGTCGAACACTCCAGCCACTAAACCAGCCTCTTGGAGCAGATCAAGTAGAATCTTCACCGCGTTCAGGCGGTCCGAGCTGAGTCCGGGGTTTCGACACTGGGCCGGTGAGGTTACCGATCTGGCGGACTTGTATGATCGTAAGAACGGGATCGTTAAGCAAGGTCTCGCTTAGCATCTTCCTGTAATACGGCCTGCTCGATCGCGTCCTTGGTAATCGTCGATCCTGGGCTGATCATATCTTCTGGCTCTGAGTCTGGAGCTTTCAATTTCGTCCGGGTGCTCTTGATCTTCTTTTTCTTGGTCGATCTTGAGGCAACAGTGGACTTGGTGAGCAGATAAGGTTTCAGCTTTGCTGATTCCTTATCGCTCGTGTGCGGATCTCGATTTTCATCGAGATCCGCGGTGGCCCTCGAAGGGGCCTTGGGAGGAATTCGAGGTTTTCTTCGAGATCTGGATTGCGATCCAGGTCTGCCTCGTGCCTGTCAGTAGAGATCCTCCCAGAACTCTGCTGATCTGTGGATCTTTCCGTTTTCAGCGGTGCCTCCGTCGATCCAACGTTCGAAGGCACTTCTTCCCCTTGTTCTTCTTTAATCTTGTCATCTTCTTGGGACTCACGGTGATATCCGAAGTCACCAGAAGTTCCAGGCACATTGCACCATTGTGGTGGAGCGGATCTGGCCAAAATCTGGTTGAGGCCGATCGCGATCGCCACTTGCGCCCAGACACCGACTAACGGAGGGTCCCCCGATGATCCGTGATCTTGTTGCGTGTAGTGTTCACCTTGTGTACCCGTCGGTAGGCGGGTTACGCTCTTCCAGGTAACTTCTGAAGATGTCTTGGGACGAGAAGAAGGTCTTGGGTGACGCAGGGGTTTGAGGCGGCGTGGAAGTTCTTCACTCCACCTCAGGGTACTTGATCCCGGTCGTAGGCGAGTTCTCGAGCCTTGATCCGGAGTGCCTGGTTCTTGATCCAGGTCTTCCAATAGTCAATGTTCGGGATTCAGTCCCTTCCTTTCGTTGTTTTCCGCTTTCGATAGCGGGGGTCTTGAGGGCGAGATTCGACGGGATCCTTAGGCTAAACAACCAATTCCTTCCGATCCGATGTATGCACTTAAAGGATAGTTCACTAGATAGGGCAAAGCTGGCCAATATATTATCCAGACTTAACCGCTATACTAGGTCACGTATCCTTACCTTCCTGACGCTTGTAGGGCCAATGTAGTTCCCGGTTCCAGGCGTAGCGAAGACACTTGAGTGGTTCAGGGCAAATTCGAGTCTGTTTATGGTTATTCCTATGCCTACTAATCCCATCCTGATTTACTATCCTACGATCACATGACACTGGCTACAGAGCTGATCCTAGCTTGGTTCCCCTAACCCTGATCTTGAGCCGATTCCGTACTTAACCGAAGCTTGATCTCGCACTTAACCGAAGCTTGATCTCGCACCTAACCGAAGCTTGATCTCGCACTTAATCGGGGCTTGATCGCTGCCTGATCCCGCTTGGTAATCCTTCAAAGAATCCGGATCAGGCCACCAGAAGAGTCTGCGTCGCGCCTGGGGTTGACCTTGATCCGGAGCTGATCTCGTACTTATACGGAGAGGATCATTGCGCGATCTTGCGTGATCTCGCTTCGTCGCCGCCCAGGAAGTTGGATCGTGCTGTTAGAGGCTTCGGGGCGCCAGGGTAAGCTGATCATGCTCGCTTGGGGCCCCGTCATCGTTGATCGCGCGAGAACATCCTTGATTTCCCCATTCTTCCTCCGGCAGGATTCGGATCACCCACGAACACCGCTCCACCTGCTTCTTCGCCGGTGTCTCCGTTGCCTGTTCCCGGCGGGACCCATCGTACCTTCGTCTGATTCGACCCAGATCTGGCGATCACAGGTCCCCCCTGTCGCTCGTTCCGACTCTATTCGGGTTCGTGGCTGACATCGCCTCTCCGGGAAAAATTTTTCGTCCGCTTCACCACATGTTCGTCCACAGTCAGGCCGAACACGGCAAGACTGACGTCGAGGTACACGTGGAACACGTGAGAGCAGTGCTCGAGTGCATGCGCACTAACAAGTTGTACGCCAACGCGGACAAGTGCGTCTTTGGCGCGGAAGAAATCCCCTTCCTAGGGTGCTTCATTGGGAAGCATGGCCTTCGTGCTGATCCAGCAAAGGTCAAGGCCATTGTGGACTGGCCGGTTCCCTTGAACCAGAAGGACTTGCGTAAGTGGCTGGGTTTGGCCAACTACTTGCACAAGTACAGCGAGAACTACGCTGAGTTGGCTCGGCCACTGTCGGATCTCCTTAAGAAGGATGCCGAATGGGTATGGCGTGCTGAGCACGAGAGTGCGTTCACTTGTATCAAGGATAGCCTGCTTCAGGCACCGATACTGGCGCTGCCAGACCCCGATCGTCCATTCATCGTCGTCTGTGACGCCTCGGACTTTGCCATCGGCAGTGCTTTGCTACAAGCGGACGCCGAAGGGCGCGAACGCGTCATTGCGTTTGAGTCGCGACAGCTCAAGGCTGCTGAGAAGAACTATCCAGTTCATGACAAGGAGCTACTTGCGATGAAGTACGCTCTCGTCAAATTCAGGGTTCACCTGCTCGGCTCCAAGCCGTTTGTGATCTACACGGATCATGCGTCACTACGCACAGCGACGCAGTCGCCTCACCTCTCGCAGAGGATGGCCCGATGGCTCTCCTTCTTTGCGGAGTATAACTTCGAGGTGAAGTACAAGCCTGGCAGGCAGAACGTCCTCGCTGACGCGTTATCACGTCGCCCGGACTATGAGTTATCTCATGTCACCTCGGTGACGTCGTCCGTGACGGACATGGTTCGAGCAGCGTACGCTCAGGACGACTCTTGTGTCGCGTTGCTCCAAGCTCTGGGGAGCGATGAGTTTAAAGACTCAAAGGTGACTCTGTCACGACGCCTAAAGGCGAGACTCCAACGCTACAGCCTGGAAGGCGGTCTGCTGTAACGGGGATGTTACACGAATGTTTCTCGTTGGTGTGTGACACACGTGGATACATTTATGTGGGTACATAATGGTACGTGACACTCATAGAAACATTTATGTGGGTACATAATGGTGTGGCACACACGAGTAGATACGTAGATGGCCTCAGAGCCTCACGTTGCATTTTGATTAGGATTTAGTATGTTAGATACTAAATCCGTTACATTTAGGATTAGGGCAATAAAATAAATAAAAATCAGTTTGCATTTTACATAATTAGTGTTAGTTCCTTTATTATAGGGACACTGATTGTGTGAGTTCCGTATTTAGTGGATTACTTGGTTCTTGTATAGAACCGAAGGCTAGTGCCTTGCAAGCAGGACTCTACGAGTCAACTAAACTTCCTCTGTGCGGTGCATACCTACGCAGCCCCGCTGCATCTGGTAGCACTCGTAGTCAATCCAACTCCTGAGTTGAAGACTGTTTCTCTGTGAGAATGGAGCCAGAAGCATACGCTCACTTGACTCCGAGTCAGCAGGACACGCTTAACAAGCTTACGTCCTTGCTGGGCCCTGAAGGTATGGCGCACCTTGCGTCTCAAGGACCGGAGGCCGTCAACGCGCGCCTCGAGGCATTTGCCTCGTACGAGAACGCTCTCGTCGAGCACATTCAGCGGAATGTAAAAGGAGTTAATCCCGCTCCGAGAGCTAAGCCCGTCACGCTCAGTGTGAAGACCTTCCACGGGAATGATGGGGAGAACCTCCTTTTGTGGACCCGAGTGGTTGAAATGGCCATGGGGGCCGCCATGCTCTAGTTGGAGGGGCAACGCGTGGCGTTTGCCATCTCCAAGCTCGAAGGACGAGCACGAGAATGGGCTTTGACGTCTGGGACGTCGGTAGAAGCGGCCTTCCCTACTTGGGGCGAGCTAAAAGCCAAGCTCACGCAAGTGTTTGCTCCGCCTAACCAGGCATATCGCGTGCGGTCACGCTTCCTTGCTTGCCGACAGGGCAAGAAGGATCTGGTGGACTATGTCCAAGAGCTGCGAACGCTCATCGCCGGCATGGCTGCCGACCCTCTACCCGAGGTGGTCGCCGTGACCGTCTTCATGGAAGGCTTGCGAGCTGGTGTGGCCAGGACGGAGGCATTCCGTCATAGCCCCCGCAGCTTCGAAGACGCTGTCAGCGTGGCATTGAATGCCGAACACAACTTTAAGTTGTCGAGGGTCGGTGCTATCAGCACAGGGTCCGGTGGACCCGAGCCCATGGACCTCAGCTATGCTGAAGATGAGGTAGCTGAGCTACGAGCTGCGGTGCAGCGTATGAGCACCCGCCGGTGCTATACATGCGGCAGTCCCTCACACCTGAGGCCCAACTGCCCTCTGCGCAAAGAGCGCGCCGGCCAAAATGGCCGCAACCCTGCCGCGGGTCCCGCTTTGGGCTCTGCCCAGGGAAACGCCGGCTCCCAGTAGACGCGGGGCGGTCTACTGGGGAAGAACTGAGTTCTGCAGTGCGTGAGAGGCACTGGGTGTTGCAACTTGTGAAGTGCAGAGGGGTGTCGCGAAGAGAAGACCAGTCAGTGAGGTAGGAAGGAAATTGAAAAGTTGCAACAGGTTATGAGCCCAAGTTCCGCATTTCGCCGAATAGAGGCCCGTCATCGATGTCTGTCACTGGACGACTGGACTTCTCGGACTTGGGTAGTCCTCAAGCAATGCCGCCTGCCGCGAGGGCAGAGCGCGCACACCGTCGAGCTCTGGCTGGCGTGCACGGAGAGCTACGAACCGCACAACCCGGGTTTGTCACTCCCCAGCGACCACCGCACCGCACGAGCAGCGACAGGGCACGATCGCCCGACGCGGACTCAAGTGTGAGCCCGTCAACTCATAGCACACGAATGTCGGACGACGAAATGATCGTAGTGCTGAAGGCAAGGCTGGACGACGCGATGGAGCTCATCGAGATCCAGCAATGTAACGGGGTTACACGGCGCTGCGCGCCTTGGCTACAATAGGTGTGGTATACACCATCCAGGTCACAAGTCACAGATCCGTGTACAACACATAGTGTTTCTCACACGTCACATATGTAGCCAGTTGCTGGCTGTTAGCTCAGAGCCACACATTACATTTGATTAGGATTTAGTATGTTAGATACTAAATCCGTTACATTCAGGATTAGGGCAATAAAATAAATAAAAATCAGTTTGCATTTTACATAATTAGTGTTAGTTCCTTTATTATAGGGACACTGATTGTGAGAGTCCCGTATTTAGTGGACTACTTTGTTCTTGTATAGAACCGAAGGCTAGTGCCTTGCAAGCAGGACTCTACGAGTCAACCCAACTTCCTCTGTGCCGTGCACACCTACGCAGCCCCGCTGCATCTGGTAGCACTAGTAGTCAATCCAACTCCTGAGTTGAAGACTGTTTCTCTGTGAGAATGGAGCCAGAAGCATACGCTCACTTGACTCCGAGTCAGCAGGACACGCTTAACAAGCTTACGTCCTTGCTGGGCCCTGAAGGTATGGCGCACCTTGCGTCTCAAGGGCCGGAGGCCGTCAACGCGCGCCTGGAGGCATTTGCCTCGTACGAGAACGCTCTCGTTGAGCACATTCAGCGGAATGTAAAGGAGTTAATCCCGCTCCGAGAGCTAAGCCCGTCACGCTCAGCGTGAAGACCTTTCACGGGCACGAAGGAGAGAACCTCCTATTGTGGACCCGAGAGGTCGAGATGGCCATGGGGGCCGCTATGCTCCAGTTGGAAGGCCAACGCGTGGCGTTCGCCATCTCTAAGCTCGAAGGTCGAGCACGAGAATGGGCCTTGACGTCTGGGACGTCTGTAGAAATGGCCTCCCCCACTTGGGGTGAGCTTAAGGCCAAACTTACGCAAGTATTTGCTCCACCTAACCAGGCGTATCGCGTGCGGTCACGCTTCCTCGCTTGCCGACAGGGCAAGAAGGACCTGGTGGACTATGTCCAAGAGCTGCGCACGCTCATTGCCGGCATGGCTGCCGATCCTCTACCTGAGGTGGTCACTGTGACTATCTTCATGGAAGGTCTGAGAGCTGGCGTGGCCAGGACGGAGGCATTCCGTCAGAATCCTCGCACCTTCGAGGACGCTGTTAGCGTGGCATTGAATGCTGAACACAACTTTAAGTTGTCGAGGGTCGGTGCTAATAGCACAGGGTCCGGGGACCCGAACCCATGGACCTCAGCTATGCTGAAGATGAAGTAGCCGAGCTACGAGCTGCGGTGCAGCGTATGAGCACTCGTCGGTGCTACACGTGTGGTAGTCCCACACACCTGAGGCCCAACTGCCCTCTGCGCAAAGAGCGCGCCGGCCAGAATGGCCGCAACCCTGTCGCGGGTCCCGCTTTGGGCTCTGCCCAGGGAAACGACGGCTCCCAGTAGACGCGGGGCGGTCTACTGGGGAAGAACTGAGTTCTGCAGTGCGTGAGAGGCACTGGGGCTCAGCCCCGAAGAGCTCCGTGCTCTTGAACACGGAACGTGTGAGCAAGCAGGGCTTGCTGGTCGTCCATGTGGACGTGAAGGGCTTCGAGAAGCCGTGGATCGCGTTGATCGATTCAGGAGCGTCTGGCAACTACGTCAGACGCTCCACCGTTGAGGTAGTCAGCAATATGCTGAGGCGCTTCGAGCGCGAAGAGGTGACACCGTCACTGTCCGTCTAGCGACGGGCGTCCGTGTCACGGCAGCCAAGGTCCCCATGGACCTACGGCTGAAGTTCCTGGACTTCGACAGCGTGGAACGCTGCTTGGTCTTGGACCTGGATTCGAGTACGACCTCATCCTTGGTATGGCGTGGCTGGAGCGCCACGAGCCATGGATCGACTGGAGGTCGAAGACCTTAGGTGCTACGCACTTCTCTCCTAGTGGAGCTTTGGCGAGTCATGAACCCACCTCTGCTAGGGAAGCAGAAGCGCTAGTGGCGCGAGCATCGAGCCGAGTCGGCAATGATGCTGGAAGTCGGTGTGTCCGAGTTAGTGGACAGCACCGAGTGCGAGGATCGCAGCCCTGTTGAGCGCATAGCGCTGGTTGGCAGTGAGTCAACGTGTGGGCAAAGCTCACGTAACCCGAGTGACGCCGGTCATGGACCGTCACTGGATGCCGATGGCATCGGGCCTTACCATGCCGTGAACTGTGGGGCGGCACGTACTCCGTCGAGTGATACTGGTCGTGGACCAAGTCGATCGCTGAGTGTCTCTGACACTGGACCTGTTACGGTCATTGATTGTGCAGCGGCACGTACTCCGCTGAGCGGCATCGGTCGTCGACCGAGTGGATCGCTGAGTGTCCCTGACACTGGGCCGAGAGGCCGAAAACTTGTGCGACGGCACGTACTCTGTCGAGTAGACGATCTTCGGCTAGGCGAAGACGTCGTAAGGCCCTTCGGGTGAGACGCTCTGCGTCTGAGTCATCCGTGACGTCAAGCGCCGACGCACCGGAGGGCTGTGGGCAGCTATACACTCTGGTTGATGGAGTGGGCGGTAGTGCCGAAGGCAGTGTCCTGCTGGACGACTTGCCAAGTGTTGACAAGCTCCTTGAACTAGAAGAGATGTCCTTCGCCGACTTTGGCGATGCCTTGAAGGCTGGCGAATTCGCCGAGGTGGTCATCGTTCGACCTGAGGAGGAGTTAAACTCGTCGTCCCTTGTTGACGAGTCCGTCTTGGCCGAAGTCAAGAAGGCGTTGAACGCCAGGAGTGGATCGGAGATCCTCAAGAATCCCTCGGATCCCTTCCACTCCTTGCTGAAGGAATATGGAGACGTTGTCTCGAAGGAACCACCGAGTGGCCTGCCTCCCGACCGAGGCGTTCGTCATGAGATCGACTTAGTTCCCGGAACTAAGTACTGCATGACCCGGCAGTGGCCTCTTCCTAAAGAGCAATGCGACGTCATTGACGCCTTCTTCCGTGCGAAGCACGTGGAACACGTGAGAGCTGTGCTCGAGTGCATGCGCACGAACAAGCTGTACGCCAACGCAGACAAGTGCGTCTTTGGCGCGGAAGAAATCCCCTTCCTAGGGTGCTTCATTGGGAAGCATGGCCTTCGTGCTGATCCAGCAAAGGTCAAGGCCATTGTGGATTGGCCGGTTCCCTTGAACCAGAAGGACTTGCGTAAGTGGCTGGGTTTGGCCAACTACTTGCACAAGTACAGCGAGAACTACGCTGAGTTGGCTCGGCCACTGACGGATCTCCTTAAGAAGGATGCCGAGTGGGTATGGCGTGCCGAGCACGAGAATGCGTTCACTTGTATCAAGGATAGCCTGCTTCAGGCACCGATACTGGCGCTGCCAGACCCCGATCGTCCATTCATCGTCGTCTGTGACGCCTCGGACTTTGCCATCGGCAGTGCTTTGCTACAAGCGGACGCCGAAGGGCGCGAACGCGTCATTGCGTTTGAGTCGCGACAGCTCAAGGCTGCTGAGAAGAACTATCCAGTTCATGACAAGGAGCTACTTGCGATGAAGTACGCTCTCGTCAAATTCAGGGTTCACCTGCTCGGCTCCAAGCCGTTTGTGATCTACACGGATCATGCGTCACTACGCACAGCGACGCAGTCGCCTCACCTCTCGCAGAGGATGGCCCGATGGCTCTCCTTCTGTGCGGAGTATAACTTCGAGGTGAAGTACAAGCCTGGCAGGCAGAACGTTCTCGCTGACGCGTTATCACGTCGCCCGGACTATGAGTTATCTCATGTCACCTCGGTGACGTCGTCCGTGACGGACATGGTTCGAGCAGCGTACGCTCAGGACGACTCTTGTGTCGCGTTGCTCCAAGCTCTGGGGAGCGATGAGTTTAAAGACTCAAAGGTGACTCTGTCACGACGCCTAAAGGCGAGACTCAACGCTACAGCCTGGAAGGCGGTCTGCTGTACTACAGCACGGGTCAGGATGACCCACCACGAGTGGTAGTTCCTCACGATGAGGATCTGAAGTACCGTATCCTCTATGAGGCTCACGACACACCCACAGGCGGCCACCTCGGTCGCGAGAAGACGTACGGCTCGGTGAGCTCCATGTACTGGTGGCCGAAGATGTACAAGTGGGTCAGCACATATGTGCGCACGTGCGAGACGTGTCAGCGGGTTAAACCCTCGCCGCATGCGGCTGCGCCTTTGGCGAGCTTACCTGTACCCTCTGGGTGTTGGCAGTTCATAAGTATGGACTTTGTGTTTGGCCTGCCGAAGGACTCGGCAGGCAACACGGGCGTGGTGGTCTTTGTTGACCGTCTGAGCAAGATGGCTCATCTAGCGGCTGTGCCGGACACCGTCGATGGTGCTGGTACAGCGACGATCTTCATCGATCGGGTCTTCCGCCAACATGGGCTGCCTGAGACCATTGTCTCGGATCGAGATCCCCGTTTCACGGGTCACTTCTGGACGTCCGTCTTCAAGGTGCTGGGCACTCGACTGGACATGTCCACGGCGGACCATCCGCAGACCGACGGTCAGACCGAACGCGTGAACCGCGTTCTGGAGGACATCCTCCGCAGCGTATGCGCTGAAACGCCGAAGCGTTGGAGCGCTATGCTCCCTCTCGTTGAGTTCTCCATGAACAATGCGGTGCATGCCTCGACAGGCTTCACCCCGTTCTACGTGAACGGCCTTGCGCACCCGCGCGTTCCGCTCACTCCGCCACGCGGTAGCCTTGGGCTTGGTGGGGGAGAGGCTGTGCCGTCGCTCGACTCCGAGCTTGCTGATATCAGCCCTTCTGCTGTGCGTAAACAAGTCGATGACTTCTCTCTCGGTGAGATTGAGCGTATTACGCCGTGTACGTGACGCGATGGCTGAAAGCCAAGACGTTCAGAAGGAACAAGCGGATACAAAGGTAGAAGCAATGTATGGGAATTTAAGGTCGGTGACCAGGTTTTATTAAACGCTAAGAACCTACCTACACATGCAGTGTCAAATGTCTTTAAGACGAAATTGCGTCCGCGTTTCATCGGACCATTTACGGTCGTGGCCAAGAAGGGCCTGGCATACACGCTTGACTTGCCAAAGCGGATGCGAACACACCCGGTGTTCTACGTCGGCTTGCTTAAGCCATATCGGGACCCCGCGGGGTGAGCGCGGAGGCGCTGGCACCGACGACACGTGCCCAGGCTGCGTCATCTGCAGCAGCAACGTCACCTGACCTCGCAACTCAGCGAGCTGGAAGCTCCTGCTGGTGCAGGCGAGCAGTCAGGACTGAGGACCTTCGAGCCAAGCCATCCGGCTTTCAATCTCCTCCATGTCATGAGCGAGACGGGCATGCGAATGCCAAACACTCTCGACGTTCCCTTGAAGGGACTGAGTCTGACTCCGGAGAGTACCGATCGAGTGATCGAGTTGGTACCAGGCGCGATGCGACAAATAGCGCTCGTCACACTCATCGAGTACGGCGTTCCGCAGCGAATCGGCCTCCTCCGCCGTTGCTCGATGAGCAGGGGACTCCCCACTACCACGTGGAGCGCCTGATGGCGCGGCGTCGCCACCGTAGTCAAAACCAGTATCTGGTGAAGTGGCGTGGATATCCTCATTCCCAAAACTCGTGGGAGTTTGAAGGGTCCCTGAGGCAGGACTGCCCTGACGTCGTGGACGCTTTTGATCGCAAAGATCAGGGGCGCCCGAAGGGCTCGAGGTCGACCACTCGGTCGACACCCGCTTCTCACCAGTGTGAGAAGCTGACGGACTAGCAGCCGAGCTCAGGCTCTGGTCCGTGGCTGGCACAGCCAGCGAGTCTCCCTCGGAGACTGAAGGAGCATCCTGCGAAGCAGGGATAGTGGCCTGAGAGGCGGGAGCCACTGCCGTCGTGTGACGAGGAAAGCGGCCGGGCCGCACGCGTATCTTCGCGTACTGGAAGAGTAGACCTCGGGCGAGGCGGACGTCCACCTCGGCGCAGCTCTCCATGAGCCGGTCAAACGACGCGAGCTTCCGTGAAGCCTCGGCCCAGGTGGCCACATGGACCATGTAGTCCCGGGTGGTCTCTCCGGTTTGGAGCAGGAGTGGATAAGTCCTCATCTGAGGCACAGACTCCCGTCGCCGTTGCTTATCTAAGCGTTGCCGATACTCGGCGAGTGTGCACACCTGCGGGGTCAGGAAACGCTCATGGAGCCCCTGTCGCTGCTGAGTCTCAGCCACCGTACGTGGAGGATTGCCTATGGCGTAACCATGCAGGTTTGGCTGCGCCATCAACTGCTTCACCTGCTCGGCAGGGTCGCGAGGCTCGAAGCCGTAGTCGCGCCGCGACGAAGTCCCCACGATGTCCCGTTGGACCGGTCGACGTGACTCTGGAGCACCGCTCAGGGAAGCCTCCTGTGCCTCATCCAGAGGGTTGGTGATCGCGTCTTCGACTCCCGTGAGGTGACTCTGGCTCATCGCGAGCAGGAAGCGGTGGTGCGTTGCGCAACGCGTTGAGCACGAGGCTCGAAGGTCCCTCCGGGAACGGATTGGGCTGCCACAGCTGCCGAGGAATTGAGTACCGACGCGGATCGCGTGGAGGCGCAGCTCAGATCGGGGCGTCCGAGGGCTCGCAGGAGCAGGAGACGCATGGGCATCGCCCTGTTCGGACTCCTCGTAGTCCACTTCGACCTCGCCTTCCTCTGTAGGAGAGCGACGTGGGTCGCGCGTCGGCGACGCTGTCGTGTACTCGAAGGGTGAGCCACCGCTACCACTTGACGTCGGGCTGGCCTTGAACATCGCTCCGTAGCGAAGGCGAGACGCCGTGAAATACTCCGAATCGGAGAGCGTGAGAGGAGCCGAGGGCTCAGACCGGAAAGCGCTGAGGCGCTGGGGCGTAGACGCCTGGTCACTGGACACCTCAGGAGCGGTTGGCTCGCTGGGGAGAATTGGAGAATGTGCTCGTTGAGCCAGCGCACTCCGCGCACTCTCGTTGAGAGATTTCTTTTATCGGAAAGTTGCCGGTGACAGGCCTTGACAAGGCAGTTATGTCTACAGTTGTAGATACTCCGTATCCACGGTTTGGTGGGGAGGGTGTAACGGGGTTACGGCGCTGCGCGCCTTGGCTACAATAGGTGTGGTATACACCATCCAGGTCACAAGTCACAGATCCGTGTACAAACACATAGTGTTTCTCACACGTCACATATGTAGCCAGTTGCTGGCTGTTAGCTCAGAGCCACACATTACATTTTGATTAGGATTTAGTATGTTAGATACTAAATCCGTTACATTCAGGATTAGGGCAATAAAATAAATAAAAATCAGTTTGCATTTTACATAATTAGTGTTAGTTCCTTTATTATAGGGACACTGATTGTGAGAGTCCCGTATTTAGTGGACTACTTTGTTCTTGTATAGAACCGAAGGCTAGTGCCTTGCAAGCAGGACTCTACGAGTCAACCCAACTTCCTCTGTGCCGTGCACACCTACGCAGCCCCGCTGCATCTGGTAGCACTAGTAGTCAATCCAACTCCTGAGTTGAAGACTGTTTCTCTGTGAGAATGGAGCCAGAAGCATACGCTCACTTGACTCCGAGTCAGCGGGACACGCTTAACAAGCTTACGTCCTTGCTGGGCCCTGAAGGTATGGCGCACCTTGCGTCTCAAGGGCCGGAGGCCGTCAACGCGCGCCTGGAGGCATTTGCCTCGTACGAGAACGCTCTCGTTGAGCACATTCAGCGGAATGTAAAAGGAGTTAATCCCGCTCCGAGAGCTAAGCCCGTCACGCTCAGCGTGAAGACCTTTCACGGGCACGAAGGAGAGAACCTCCTATTGTGGACCCGAGAGGTCGAGATGGCCATGGGGGCCGCTATGCTCCAGTTGGAAGGCCAACGCGTGGCGTTCGCCATCTCTAAGCTCGAAGGTCGAGCACGAGAATGGGCCTTGACGTCTGGGACGTCTGTAGAAATGGCCTTCCCCACTTGGGGTGAGCTTAAGGCCAAACTTACGCAAGTATTTGCTCCACCTAACCAGGCGTATCGCGTGCGGTCACGCTTCCTCGCTTGCCGACAGGGCAAGAAGGACCTGGTGGACTATGTCCAAGAGCTGCGCACGCTCATTGCCGGCATGGCTGCCGATCCTCTACCTGAGGTGGTCACTGTGACTATCTTCATGGAAGGTCTGAGAGCTGGCGTGGCCAGGACGGAGGCATTCCGTCAGAATCCTCGCACCTTCGAGGACGCTGTTAGCGTGGCATTGAATGCTGAACACAACTTTAAGTTGTCGAGGGTCGGTGCTAATAGCACAGGGTCCGGGGGACCCGAACCCATGGACCTCAGCTATGCTGAAGATGAAGTAGCCGAGCTACGAGCTGCGGTGCAGCGTATGAGCACTCGTCGGTGCTACACGTGTGGTAGTCCCACACACCTGAGGCCCAACTGCCCTCTGCGCAAAGAGCGCGCCGGCCAGAATGGCCGCAACCCTGTCGCGGGTCCCGCTTTGGGCTCTGCCCAGGGAAACGACGGCTCCCAGTAGACGCGCGGGCGGTCTACTGGGGAAGAACTGAGTTCTGCAGTGCGTGAGAGGCACTGGGGCTCAGCCCCGAAGAGCTCCGTGCTCTTGAACACGGAACGTGTGAGCAAGCAGGGCTTGCTGGTCGTCCATGTGGACGTGAAGGGCTTCGAGAAGCCGTGGATCGCGTTGATCGATTCAGGAGCGTCTGGCAACTACGTCAGACGCTCCACCGTTGAGGGTAGTCAGCAATATGCTGAGGCGCTTCGAGCGCGAAGAGGTGACACCGTCACTGTCCGTCTAGCGACGGGCGTCCGTGTCACGGCAGCCAAGGTCCCCATGGACCTACGGCTGAAGTTCCTGGACTTCGACAGCGTGGAACGCTGCTTGGTCTTGGACCTGGATTCGAGGTACGACCTCATCCTTGGTATGGCGTGGCTGGAGCGCCACGAGCCATGGATCGACTGGAGGTCGAAGACCTTAGGTGCTACGCACTTCTCTCCTAGTGGAGCTTTGGCGAGTCATGAACCCACCTCTGCTAGGAAGCAGAAGCGCTATTGGCGCGAGCATCGAGCCGAGTCGGCAATGATGCTGGAAGTCGGTGTGTCCGAGTTAGTGGACAGCACCGAGTGCGAGGATCGCAGCCCTGTTGAGCGCATAGCGCTGGTTGGCAGTGAGTCAACGTGTGGGCAAAGCTCACGTAACCCGAGTGACGCCGGTCATGGACCGTCACTGGATGCCGATGGCATCGGGCCTTACCATGCCGTGAACTGTGGGGCGGCACGTACTCCGTCGAGTGATACTGGTCGTGGACCAAGTCGATCGCTGAGTGTCTCTGACACTGGACCTGTTACGGTCATTGATTGTGCAGCGGCACGTACTCCGCTGAGCGGCATCGGTCGTCGACCGAGTGGATCGCTGAGTGTCCCTGACACTGGGCCGAGAGAGGCCGAAACTTGTGCGACGGCACGTACTCCGTCGAGTAGACGATCTTCGGCTAGGCGAAGACGTCGTAAGGCCCTTCGGGCGAGACGCTCTGCGTCTGAGTCATCCGTGACGTCAAGCGCCGACGCACCGGAGGGCTGTGGGCAGCTATACACTCTGGTTGATGGAGTGGGCGGTAGTGCCGAAGGCAGTGTCCTGCTGGACGACTTGCCAAGTGTTGACAAGCTCCTTGAACTAGAAGAGATGTCCTTCGCCGACTTTGGCGATGCCTTGAAGGCTGGCGAATTCGCCGAGGTGGTCATCGTTCGACCTGAGGAGGAGTTAAACTCGTCGTCCCTTGTTGACGAGTCCGTCTTGGCCGAAGTCAAGAAGGCGTTGAACGCCAGGAGTGGATCGGAGATCCTCAAGAATCCCTCGGATCCCTTCCACTCCTTGCTGAAGGAATATGGAGACGTTGTCTCGAAGGAACCACCGAGTGGCCTGCCTCCCGACCGAGGCGTTCGTCATGAGATCGACTTAGTTCCCGGAACTAAGTACTGCGTGACCCGGCAGTGGCCTCTTCCTAAAGAGCAATGCGACGTCATTGACGCCTTCTTCCGTGCGAAGCACGCGGCGGGTCTCGTGCGCGAGCAAGTCTCCGCATTCCGCGCCAACGTTCTGTGTCAGAAAGCCGAATGGCAAGTGGCGTATCGTTCACGCTTTTAACAAGCTCAACACTGCCACGATTCCGGCGCAGACGCCGATTCCTAGGAAGGATGTTCTTCAGAACAACATGGTGGGTTGCACCATGTACAGTGCACTCGACTTAGTCGATGGGTACTATCAGCTGCTCATGCGAGCCAGTGATATTCCGCTTACAGAGGTGAGCACCCCGAGCGGTATGCTCTGGGAGTGGCTCGTCATGCCCCAAGGGCTCTCGAACGCGCCCGCAACGTTCAATCGTCTAGTGACGCAGCTGTTCAGGCCCCTACGGGCATTCGCACAAACGTACTTTGACGACGTGTTCGTCCACAGTCAGGCCGAACACGGCAAGACTGACGTTGAGGTGCACGTGGAACACGTGAGAGCTGTGCTCGAGTGCATGCGCACGAACAAGCTGTACGCCAACGCAGACAAGTGCGTCTTTGGCGCGGAAGAAATCCCTTCCTAGGGTGCTTCATTGGGAAGCATGGCCTTCGTGCTGATCCAGCAAAGGTCAAGGCCATTGTGGATTGGCCGGTTCCCTTGAACCAGAAGGACTTGCGTAAGTGGCTGGGTTTGGCCAACTACTTGCACAAGTACAGCGAGAACTACGCTGAGTTGGCTCGGCCACTGACGGATCTCCTTAAGAAGGATGCCGAGTGGGTATGGCGTGCCGAGCACGAGAATGCGTTCACTTGTATCAGGATAGCCTGCTTCAGGCACCGATACTGGCGCTGCCAGACCCCGCTCGTCCGTTTATTGTCGTCTGTGACGCCTCGGACTTTGCCATCGGCAGTGCTTTGCTACAAGCGGACGCCGAAGGGCGCGAACGCGTCATTGCGTTTGAGTCGCGACAGCTCAAGGCTGCTGAGAAGAACTATCCAGTTCATGACAAGGAGCTACTTGCGATGAAGTACGCTCTCGTCAAATTCAGGGTTCACCTGCTCGGCTCCAAGCCGTTTGTGATCTACACGGATCATGCGTCACTACGCACAGCGACGCAGTCGCCTCACCTCTCGCAGAGGATGGCCCGATGGCTCTCCTTCTTTGCGGAGTATAACTTCGACGTGAAGTACAAGCCTGGCAGGCAGAACGTCCTCGCTGACGCGTTATCACGTCGCCCGGACTATGAGTTATCTCATGTCACCTCGGTGACGTCGTCCGTGACGGACATGGTTCGAGCAGCGTACGCTCAGGACGACTCTTGTGTCGCGTTGCTCCAAGCTCTGGGGAGCGATGAGTTTAAAGACTCAAAGGTGACTCTGTCACGACGCCTAAAGGCGAGACTCAACGCTACAGCCTGGAAGGCGGTCTGCTGTACTACAGCACGGGTCAGGATGACCCACCACGAGTGGTAGTTCCTCACGATGAGGATCTGAAGTACCGTATCCTCTATGAGGCTCACGACACACCCACAGGCGGCCACCTCGGTCGCGAGAAGACGTACGGCTCGGTGAGCTCCATGTACTGGTGGCCGAAGATGTACAAGTGGGTCAGCACATATGTGCGCACGTGCGAGACGTGTCAGCGGGTTAAACCCTCGCCGCATGCGGCTGCGCCTTTGGCGAGCTTACCTGTACCCTCTGGGTGTTGGCAGTCCATAAGTATGGACTTTGTGTTTGGCCTGCCGAAGGACTCGGCAGGCAACACGGGCGTGGTGGTCTTTGTTGACCGTCTGAGCAAGATGGCTCATCTAGCGGCTGTGCCGGACACCGTCGATGGTGCTGGTACAGCGACGATCTTCATCGATCGGGTCTTCCGCCAACATGGGCTGCCTGGAGACCATTGTCTCGGATCGAGATCCCCGTTTCACGGGTCACTTCTGGACGTCCGTCTTCAAGGTGCTGGGCACTCGACTGGACATGTCCACGGCGGACCATCCGCAGACCGACGGTCAGACCGAACGCGTGAACCGCGTTCTGGAGGACATCCTCCGCAGCGTATGCGCTGAAACGCCGAAGCGTTGGAGCGCTATGCTCCCTCTCGTTGAGTTCTCCATGAACAATGCGGTGCATGCCTCGACAGGCTTCACCCCGTTCTACGTGAACGGCCTTGCGCACCCGCGCGTTCCGCTCACTCCGGCCACGCGGTAGCCTTGGGCTTGGTGGGGAGAGGCTGTGCCGTCGCTCGACTCGAGCTTGCTGATATCAGCCCTTCTGCTGTGCGTAAACAAGTCGATGACTTCCTCTCGGTGAGATTGAGCGTATTACGCCGTGTACGTGACGCGATGGCTGAAAGCCAAGACGTTCAGAAGGAACAAGCGGATACAAAAGGTAGAAGCAATGTATGGGAATTTAAGGTCGGTGACCAGGTTTTATTAAACGCTAAGAACCTACCTACACATGCAGTGTCAAATGTCTTTAAGACGAAATTGCGTCCGCGTTTCATCGGACCATTTACGGTCGTGGCCAAGAAGGGCCTGGCATACACGCTTGACTTGCCAAAGCGGATGCGAACACACCCGGTGTTCTACGTCGGCTTGCTTAAGCCATATCGGGACCCCGCGGGGTGAGCGCGGAGGCGCTGGCACCGACGACACGTGCCCAGGCTGCGTCATCTGCAGCAGCAACGTCACCTGACCTCGCAACTCAGCGAGCTGAAGCTCCTGCTGGTGCAGGCGAGCAGTCAGGGACTGAGGACCTTCGAGCCAAGCCATCCGGCTTTCAATCTCCTCCATGTCATGAGCGAGACGGGCATGCGAATGCCAAACACTCTCGACGTTCCCTTGAAGGGACTGAGTCTGACTCGGAGAGTACCGATCGAGTGATCGAGTTGGTACCAGGCGCGATGCGACAAATAGCGCTCGTCACACTCATCGAGTACGGCGTTCCGCAGCGAATCGGCCTCCTCCGCCGTTGCTCGATGAGCAGGGGACTCCCCACTACCACGTGGAGCGCCTGATGGCGCGGCGTCGCCACCGTAGTCAAAACCAGTATCTGGTGAAGTGGCGTGGATATCCTCATTCCCAAAACTCGTGGAGTTTGAAGGGTCCCTGAGGCAGGACTGCCCTGACGTCGTGGACGCTTTGATCGCGAAGATCGGGGGCGCCCGAAGGGCTCGAGGTCGACCACTCGGTCGACACCCGCTTCTCACCACTAGTGTGAGAAGCTGACGGACACAGCCGAGCTCAGGCTCTGGTCCGTGGCTGGCACAGCCAGCGAGTCTCCTCGGAGACTGAAGGAGCATCCTGCGAAGCAGGGATAGTGGCCTGAGAGGCGGGAGCCACTGCCGTCGTGTGACGAGGAAAGCGGCCGGGCCGCACGCGTATCTTCGCGTACTGGAAGAGTAGACCTCGGGCGAGGCGGACGTCCACCTCGGCGCAGCTCTCCATGAGCCGGTCAAACGACGCGAGCTTCCGTGAAGCCTCGGCCCAGGTGGCCACATGGACCATGTAGTCCCGGGTGGTCTCTCCGGTTTGGAGCAGGAGTGGATAAGTCCTCATCTGAGGCACAGACTCCCGTCGCCGTTGCTTATCTAAGCGTTGCCGATACTCGGCGAGTGTGCACACCTGCGGGGTCAGGAAACGCTCATGGAGCCCCTGTCGCTGCTGAGTCTCAGCCACCGTACGTGGAGGATTGCCTATGGCGTAACCATGCAGGTTTGGCTGCGCCATCAACTGCTTCACCTGCTCGGCAGGGTCGCGAGGCTCGAAGCCGTAGTCGCGCCGCGACGAAGTCCCCACGATGTCCCGTTGGACCGGTCGACGTGACTCTGGAGCACCGCTCAGGGAAGCCTCCTGTGCCTCATCCAGAGGGTTGGTGATCGCGTCTTCGACTCCCTTGAGTGACTCTGGCTCATCGCGAGCAGGAAGCGGTGGTGCGTTGCGCAACGCGTTGAGCACGAGGCTCGAAGGTCCCTCCGGGAACGGATTGGGCTGCCACAGCTGCCGAGGAATTGAGTACCGACGCGGATCGCGTGGAGAGCGCAGCTCAGATCGGGGCGTCCGAGGGCTCGCAGGAGCAGGAGACGCATGGGCATCGCCCTGTTCGGACTCCTCGTAGTCCACTTCGACCTCGCCTTCCTCTGTAGGAGAGCGACGTGGGTCGCGCGTCGGCGACGCTGTCGTGTACTCGAAGGGTGAGCCACCGCTACCACTTGACGTCGGGCTGGCCTTGAACATCGCTCCGTAGCGAAGGCGAGCCGCCGAGAAATACTCAGAATCGGAGAGCGAGAGAGGAGCCGAGGGCTCAGACCGGAAAGCGCTGAGGCGCTGGGGCGTAGACGCCTGGTCACTGGACACCTCAGGAGCGGTTGGCTCGCTGGGGAGAATTGGAGAATGTGCTCGTTGAGCCAGCGCACCCGCGCACTCTCGTTGAGAGATTTCTTTTATCGGAAAGTTGCCGGTGACCGGCCTTGACAAGGCAGTTATGTCTACAGTTGTAGATACTCCGTATCCACGGTTTGGTGGGGGAGGGTGTAACGGGGTTACACGGCGCTGCGCGCCTTGGCTACAATAGGTGTGGTATACACCATCCAGGTCACAAGTCACAGATCCGTGTACAACACATAGTGTTTCTCACACGTCACATATGTAGCCAGTTGCTGGCTGTTAGCTCAGAGCCACACATTACATTTGATTAGGATTTAGTATGTTAGATACTAAATCCGTTACATTCAGGATTAGGGCAATAAAATAAATAAAAATCAGTTTGCATTTTACATAATTAGTGTTAGTTCCTTTATTATAGGGACACTGATTGTGAGAGTCCCGTATTTAGTGGACTACTTGGTTCTTGTATAGAACCGAAGGCTAGTGCCTTGCAAGCAGGACTCTACGAGTCAACCCAACTTCCTCTGTGCCGTGCACACCTACGCAGCCCCGCTGCAAGCAACGCATAATCAGGAAGGAGAAGGCAGCCATCGCGGCCAAGGAAGCTCGCCACAGGCAGATGGTTGATGCCCGGGAGCTGGTTGAAGAAGCTGAAGAGTTCAAACAGCAGGACGCTGTTGACGAAAGCTCGGAGAGGAACGACATGCAAGATGCTGCACACTCTCGACAGGCAGAAAGCTCAGAAAAGCAGGGCAGCGCTGACTCCGTCGCGGGAATCAAAGCTATGGGGCCGCTGCCGCCAGTACCAACCAATCTGGTACCAGGGAAATCTCCCAAACTGAAAGACATACACTGTCGCCGTTTCGATGGCAAGGAAGTGTATCCAGGTCTTGGATCGGGCTTCGAGGATTTCCAGAAGGAATTCGAATGCGTCGTCCGCATGGAGCATCTTCTCAACGGATCGACCTGGTCGAGCGAGCTGAAGGCATCAGTACTTGGAACCTTCCTCGAAGGCGCAGCCAGCCGATCGTACTTCGACTTCACTGGTAACAACAACAAGCCGAACGGTCAGCAGCAGGGAAGCAGCAAGCACGAGCAGAAGCCTCGCCAGCAACAACAAAGCAACAAGAAGAATACCCCCGCTGCACAGGCCAATAGCACGGAAAAGACGTTCCCGTTTAAGTGCTGGAACTGCGGTGAAGCAGGCCACAGGCGCGAGAACTGTATGAATCCGAAGAAGGACGCTAAAAAAGGATGAGAAATCCGGTGAAGCAAACCAGGCACAGCGCAGCTCTTCCATGGACAGTCAGGATGACAGCGAGAAAGCAGAGTTGTGGGTCGCCGCAGAGCAGGACGCAGGTGCAGAAGCCAAATGCACGAGTTGGCTGATTGACTCTGGGGCTACGGACCACATGTGCTGTGATGAAACTATTCTCTTCGGTACCTCGCCGTCAAACCTGGTCATTAAGGTGGCGAATGGTGGGGTCCTTCGAGCTCAGCACAAGGGAAGCTGCCTGTTACGAATCTCAGACGGCGATAAAACCCAACACGTGGTCATGCAGGAGGTGCATTACGTCCCAGGTCTCGCTCGCAACTTAATCTCAGTCGTGGTTCTTGCTGAGAACGACATTACCACCACCTTCGGTCCTTCTGGATGCTATTTGCGTGGTAGGAACGGCAAGGTGATCGCCGTGGCCGACCGACAAGGCAAAACGTGCCTACTGAAAGGCGAAGTCGTGGACCCAGACACAGGTGGTGCAGCAATATTCGTTCAGGTGACGGCGACACTGCAGCACTGGCACGAGCGGCTAGGCCACGTGAACTTCCAGGACCTCATGCGGATGTACTCCAAGGGCTTGACAGGGGATATGGAAGTCGTGTCCAAGAAGCTGAAGTTCTGCTTGCCCTGCGCCGAGGCAAAGCAGACCAAGTCGAGACACCCAACGACCGACACGTCCACATCAGCACCAACGGATCAAGTAGGTGCAGTCCTAGAGTCGACTTGAAGGTAGACAGTCCGGCCGACAGAACTGGCCACAAGCACGTGCTGAGCATTGTGGACTACGGTTCATCCTTCAATCGCGTTTACCTACTGAGAACGAAGGATGAAGCTGCAGCCAAGTTGATGGACTTCATTCCAGAGTTTGAACGCCAGCATGGTATAGTGGTCAAGGTGGTTCGATCGGATGGTGGAGGTGAGTTCCAAGGCCGGGAGTTCGTCGCATTCTGCAAACGACACGGAATCAACCAACAGCTCACGCTTCCCGACAACTCCGCATCTAACGGAAAGGTCGAACGCTTGCATCGGACCTTGATGGACTCGGGTAGAGCAATGCTATGGGCGTCAGGATTGCCGGAACGCTACTGGGGAGATGCCGTGCAGTACTCATCGTATATACGGAACCGCCTTCCGACCAGAGCCAACGCGGACAGCAAGTCTCCGATGGAGATCCTCACTGATAAACCGCCAAATGTGGGGCACATTCTGAAATTTGGGTCGGCCTGCACCACACACATAGCTCACAAGAAGGCAGCCTCCGTGAAGCGCCGAGCTGAAAAAGGCGTGGTGATCGGCATTAGCGAGGAGCAGAAGGGATATCGGCTCTTCATCCCACGTACTCGCAAAGTTGTGGTGAGTGCTGACGTGCAGAACATCGACAAGCTGGACGTGAACGATACAAGCTCCACGGTGAGGACGACGATACGCAGCCGACGGCTACCACGAAGTCAACGACCACCACGGATAACACACAGCCAACAGCTCCCGTGGACGAGTCTCAGGAGGATACTGCGTCGCAGCCGCCGAGGGTCAGCAAAAAGGATGAGGGTCCACCTCGAAGCGGGTTCAAACGACGCAGGAGCCGTCGCCTGGCGCAACTTAAGGATGCCGACGGGTCAAGTGATAGTGGAGAAGATGAATACGCTGGAAGCCCCATCAGTGCTGCTGCTCTTCGTCGCGTCTTTGGTGCTCGCAAGAAAATGAAGACTGATGAGTTTTCGCTGGCAAAGGAACTGATAGAGGAAGTCGAAGGACAACCGGCAACACTGTTGCTATCATCTGCCATGGCGGCAATGGTTACACCTCGCAACATCGCTGAGGCGAAGCAGCAGCCTGAGTGGCCCGAATGGAAGGCCGCAATCGAGAAGGAGCTCCAAGACCTGCAGGCAAACGGCACTTGGGAAGTGGTTCGCCGTCCTGTAGGCGAGAACATGATTTCATCGAAGTGGGTGTTCAAGATTAAGTTCAACTCGCGCGGTGAACTGGAACGGTTCAAGGCTCGGCTGGTGGCGCGTGGTTTTTCTCAGCGATTTGGTATTGATTTTGAGGAGACGTATTCGCCGGTACTCAAGCTCACCAGCCTGAGGTTTCTCGCAACATTGGCTGCACAATGGCAACGAAGACTCCGCCAGGGCGATGTGCCTAACGCCTATGTTAAAGCAAATTTGGATCGCCCTATCTTAATGACCCCTCCTGAGGGCACACCAGACTCGAGTGAGATAGCTTGGCTTCTCGTCAAAAGTCTGTATGGACTGAAGCAAAGTGGACTGTTGTGGAACAAGGAGATTAACAAGTTCCTGCTGAAGTTGGGTTTCACACGCAGCAAACTGGACCCGTGTCTCTACAGTTGTCGCCGCAACGGGAAGTTGATCGTGCTCGGACTATATGTCGATGATGTTGTTCTCGTGGGCGAGGATGATGCTGACAGCGACTGGGTTATGTATCAGCTTGGACAGAAGTTCGACATCAAAGACATGGGCGACGCTACCAAGTGCCTTGGGATCTGCATCGAGCGTGATGACAGCGGCATCTTCCTACACCAACGCGATACAATCGAAGAGGTACTGATGAACTTTGAGATGGCTATGTCTAAACCAGTTCACACTCCCATGGAGACTTCGAGGGCATTTGACGATGATGTGGTACTGGAGCAATCGAGCTTAATGAGAAGGGCCATCGGTTCGTTGTTATGGATTTCCAACTGCACACGACCCGACATTACTGCGGCTGTGAACTACCTGGCGAGATTTGTCGCTTTTCCCCGTGAGAGTCACTGGCGTGGCGTGAAGCGCATACTGCGTTACCTTCGTGGGACATCTTCGTTTGGCCTCTTCTTTAAGGCCGGACTAGGAACAGGTTGAAAGTGGTCTGCAACGATCTACTCCGACGCGGACTGGGCAGGAGATGCGACTGATGCTAAGTCGGTCTCAGGCTGTGTGCTCATGATCAACGGTATCGTGATTGCTTGGGCTTCAAAGAAGCAAACGTCTGTCGCGTTATCAACCATGGAAGCTGAGTACATCGCTGCAGCTATGGCGGTCAAGGACGCTGTGTGGATCAAGCAGCTTCTAGTGGAAATCGGATTGTGGACGAAGGACCGCACCATCACGCTGCAAGTGGACAATCAGTCGGCTATCAAGTCGATGGAAAACGAGATAACAAGCTCGCGCAGCAAGCACATAAATGTGCGTTACCATTTCATCAGAGACATAATCAAGCGTGGTGATGTCAAGGTCAACTACTGCCCGACTCAGCAACAGCTCGCAGATATTCTGACGAAGCCTCTCCAACGCGTGACCTTCACACGTCTTCGTGAACAGCTACACGTCTCTCAAGTGGCTGCGACTTTGAGGGAGGCTGTTGAAGTTCGCAAAACCGCAGCCAACTGACGGTGCGACGTTGAAGTGGAGCTCGACCGACATTGGAATCGGAGAGCGACCATGATGACTGAATTTTTTCATTTGTGGCCTCTGCTACTGGCCACGTGGACAGCGGGTGAGCGAAACTTGCTGTGAGTGAAACGAGAGCCGGCTGTAAGGCTTACTGCATTGGCAAAGGGCGATGACTGCTCGAGTGACGCGAGATGACTGCTCGAATGACGTCGTTCTGGACAGGTGGCGTAAGAAGGAGGGCTGAGTAACGAGAACTTAGTGAGCAGAGTAAGCGCCTAACCGTTAATGACACTTTTCAATTTCCTTCCTACCTCACTGACTGGTCTTCTCTTCGCGACACCCCTCTGCACTTCACAAGTTGCAACACTGGGGCTCAGCCCCGAAGAGCTCCGCGCTCTTGAACACGGAACGAGTGGGCAGGCAGGGCTTGCTGGTCGTCCAGGTGGACGTGAAGGGCTTTGAGAAGCCGTGGATCGTGTTGATCGATTCGGGGGCGTCTGGCAACTACGTCAGACGCTCCACCGTTGAAGGTAGTCAGCAATATGCTGAGGCGCTTCGAGCGCGAAGAGGTGACACAGTCACAGTCCGTCTAGCGACGGGCGTCCGTGTCACGGTGGCCAAGGTCCCCATGGACCTGCGGCTGAAGTTCTTGGACTTCGATAGTGTGGAACGCTGCTTGGTCCTGGACCTGGATTCGAGGTATGACCTCATCCTTGGCATGGCGTGGCTGGAGCGCCACGAGCCATGGATTGATTGGAGGTCGAAGACCTTAGGTGCTACGCACTTCTCTCCTAGTGGAGCTTTGGCGAGTCATGAACCCACCTCTGCTAGGAAGCAGAAGCGCTATTGGCGCGAGCATCGAGCCGAGTCGGCTATGATGCTGGAGGTCGGTGTGTCCGAGCTGGTGGACAGCACCGAGTGTGAGGACCGCAGTCCTGTTGAGCGCGTAGCGCTGGTTGACAGTGAGTCAACGGGTGGGCAGAGCCCACGTAATCCCTGTGGGGCGGCACGTACTCCGCCGAGCGATACTGGTCGTGGACCAAGTCGATCGCTGAATGTCTCTGACATTGGACCAGCTACGGTCATTGATTGTGCAGCGACACGTACTCCGCTGAGCGACATCGGTAATCGACCGAGTAGGTCGCTGAGTGTCTCCGACACTGGGCCTGGTGAGGCCGAAACTTGTGCGACGGCACGTACTCCGTCGAGTGGACGTTCGACGGCTAGACGACGACGTCGTAAGGCCCTATGGGCGAGACGCTCTGCGTCTGAGTCGTCCGTGACGCCAAGTGTCAACGCACAGGAGGGCTGTGGGCAGCTATACACTCTGGTCGATGGAGTGGACGGCGGTGCCGAAGGCAGCGCCCGGCTGGACAGACTGCCGAGCGTCGACAAACTCCTTGAGTTAGAGGAGATGTCGTTCGCCGACTTTGGCGATGCCTTGAAGGCTGGCGAACTCGCCGAGGTGGTCATCGTTCGACCTGAAGAAGAGTTAAACTCATCGTCCCTCGTTGACGAGTCCGTCTTGGCCGCGGTCAAGAAGGCGTTGAACGCCAGGAGTGGATCGGAGATCCTCAAGAACCCCTCGGATCCCTTCTACTCCTTGCTGAAGGAATATGGAGACGTTGTCTCGAAGGAACCACCGAGTGGTCTGCCTCCTGACCGAGGCGTTCGTCACGAGATCGACTTAGTTCCCGGAACTAAATACTGCGTGACCCGGCAGTGGCCTCTTCCTAAAGAGCAATGCGATGTCATTGATGCCTTCTTCCGTGCGAAGCACGCGGCGGGTCTCGTGCGCGAGAGCAAGTCTCCGCATTCCGCGCCAACGTTCTGTGTCAGAAAGCCGAATGGCAAGTGGCGTATCGTTCACGCTTTTAACAAGCTCAACGCTGCGACGATTCCGGCGCAGACGCCGATTCCTAGGAAGGATGTTCTTCAGAACAACATGGTGGGTTGCACCATGTACAGTGCGCTCGACTTAGTCGATGGCTACTATCAGCTGCTCATGCGAGCCAGTGATATTCCGCTTACAGCGGTAAGCACCCCGAGCGGTATGCTCTGGGAATGGCTCGTCATGCCCCAAGGGCTGTCGAATGCGCCTGCAACGTTCAATCGTCTAGTGACGCAGTTGTTCAGGCCCCTGCGGGCATTCGCACAGACGTACTTTGACGACGTGTTCGTCCACAGTCAGGCCGAACACGGCAAGACTGACGTCGAGGTACACGTGGAACACGTGAGAGCAGTGCTCGAGTGCATGCGCACCAACAAGTTGTACGCCAACGCGGACAAGTGCGTCTTTGGCGCGGAAGAAATCCCTTTCCTAGGGTGCTTCATTGGGAAGCATGGCCTTCGTGCTGATCCAGCAAAGGTCAAGGCCATTGTGGACTGGCCGGTTCCCTTGAACCAGAAGGACTTGCGTAAGTGGCTGGGCTTGGCCAACTACTTGCACAAGTACAGCGAGAACTACGCTGAGTTGGCTCGGCCACTGACGGATCTCCTTAAGAAGGATGCCGAGTGGGTATGGCGTGCCGAGCACGAGAATGCGTTCACTTGTATCAAGGATAGCCTGCTTCAGGCACCGATACTGGCGTTGCCAGATCCCGATCGTCCATTCATCGTCGTCTGTGACGCCTCGGACTTTGCCATCGGCAGTGCTTTGCTACAAGCGGACGCCGACGAGCGCGAACGCGTCATTGCGTTTGAGTCTCGGCAGCTCAAAGCTGCTGAGAAGAACTATCCAGTTCATGACAAGGAGCTACTTGCGATGAAGTACGCTCTCGTCAAATTCAGGGTTCACCTGCTCGGCTCCAAGCCGTTTGTGATCTACACGGATCATGCGTCACTACGCACAGCGACGCAGTCGCCTCATCTCTCGCAGAGGATGGCCCGATGGCTCTCCTTCTTTGCGGAGTATAACTTCGAGGTGAAGTACAAGCCTGGCAGGCAGAACGTCCTCGCTGACGCGTTATCACGTCGCCCGGACTATGAGTTATCTCATGTCACCTCGGTGACGTCGTCCGTGGCGGACATGGTTCGAGCAGCGTACGCTCAGGACGACTCTTGTGTCGCGCTGCTTCAAGCTCTAGGGAGCGATGAGTTTAAAGACTCAAAGGTGACTCTGTCACGACGCCTAAAGGCGAGACTCCAACGCTATAGCCTGGAAGGCGGTCTGCTGTAACGGGGATGTTACACGAATGTTTCTCGTTGGTGTGTGACACACGTGGATACATTTATGTGGGTACATAATGGTACGTGACACTCATAGAAACATTTATGTGGGTACATAATGGTGTGGCACACACGAGTAGATACGTAGATGGCCTCAGAGCCTCACGTTGCATTTTGATTAGGATTTAGTATGTTAGATACTAAATCCGTTACATTTAGGATTAGGACAATAAAGTCAATAAAAATCAGTTTGCATTTTACATAATTAGTGTTAGTTCCTTTATTATAGGGACACTGATTGTGTGAGTCCCGTATTTAGTGGATTACTTGGTTCTTGTATAGAACCGAAGGCTAGTGCCTTGCAAGCAGGACTCTACGAGTCAACTAAACTTCCTCTGTGCGGTGCATACCTACGCAGCCCCGCTGCATCTGGTAGCACTCGTAGTCAATCCAACTCCTGAGTTGAAGACTGTTTCTCTGTGAGAATGGAGCCAGAAGCATACGCTCACTTGACTCCGAGTCAGCAGGACACGCTTAACAAGCTTACGTCCTTGCTGGGCCCTGAAGGTATGGCGCACCTTGCGTCTCAAGGACCGGAGGCCGTCAACGCGCGCCTCGAGGCATTTGCCTCGTACGAGAACGCTCTCGTCGAGCACATTCAGCGGAATGTAAAAGGGGCCACCCCTGCTCCGAGAGCTAAGCCCGTCACGCTCAGCGTGAAGACCTTCCACGGGAATGAGGGGGAGAACCTCCTTTTGTGGACCCGAGAGGTTGAAATGGCCATGGGGGCCGCCATGCTCTAGTTGGAGGGGCAACGCGTGGCGTTTGCCATCTCCAAGCTCGAAGGACGAGCACGAGAATGGGCTTTGACGTCTGGGACGTCGGTAGAAGCGGCCTTCCCTACTTGGGGCGAGCTAAAAGCCAAGCTCACGCAAGTGTTTGCTCCGCCTAACCAGGCGTATCGCGTGCGGTCACGCTTCCTTGCTTGCCGACAGGGCAAGAAGGATCTGGTGGACTATGTCCAAGAGCTGCGAACGCTCATCGCCGGCATGGCTGCCGACCCTCTACCCGAGGTGGTCGCCGTGACCGTCTTCATGGAAGGCTTGCGAGCTGGTGTGGCCAGGACGGAGGCATTCCGTCATAGCCCCCGCAGCTTCGAAGACGCTGTCAGCGTGGCATTGAATGCCGAACACAACTTTAAGTTGTCGAGGGTCGGTGCTATCAGCACAGGGTCCGGTGGACCCGAGCCCATGGACCTCAGCTATGCTGAAGATGAGGTAGCTGAGCTACGAGCTGCGGTGCAGCGTATGAGCACCCGCCGGTGCTATACATGCGGCAGTCCCTCACACCTGAGGCCCAACTGCCCTCTGCGCAAAGAGCGCGCCGGCCAAAATGGCCGCAACCCTGCCGCGGGTCCCGCTTTGGGCTCTGCCCAGGGAAACGACGGCTCCCAGTAGACGCGGGGCGGTCTACTGGGGAAGAACTGAGTTCTGCAGTGCGTGAGAGGCACTGGGGCTCAGCCCCGAAGAGCTCCGTGCTCTTGAACACGGAACGTGTGAGCAAGCAGGGCTTGCTGGTCGTCCATGTGGACGTGAAGGGCTTCGAGAAGCCGTGGACCATGTTGATCGATTCGGGGGCGTCTGGCAACTACGTCAGACGCTCCACCGTTGAAGGTAGTCAGCAATATGCTGAGGCGCTTCGAGCGCGAAGAGGTGACACAGTCACAGTCCGTCTAGCGACGGGCGTCCGTGTCACGGTGGCCAAGGTCCCCATGGACCTGCGGCTGAAGTTCTTGGACTTCGATAGTGTGGAACGCTGCTTGGTCCTGGACCTGGATTCGAGGTATGACCTCATCCTTGGCATGGCGTGGCTGGAGCGCCACGAGCCATGGATTGATTGGAGGTCGAAGACCTTAGGTGCTACGCACTTCTCTCCTAGTGGAGCTTTGGCGAGTCATGAACCCACCTCTGCTAGGGAAGCAGAAGCGCTAGTGGCGCGAGCATCGAGCCGAGTCGGCTATGATGCTGGAGGTCGGTGTGTCCGAGCTGGTGGACAGCACCGAGTGTGAGGACCGCAGTCCTGTTGAGCGCGTAGCGCTGGTTGACAGTGAGTCAACGGGTGGGCAGAGCCCACGTAATCCCTGTGGGGCGGCACGTACTCCGCCGAGCGATACTGGTCGTGGACCAAGTCGATCGCTGAATGTCTCTGACATTGGACCAGCTACGGTCATTGATTGTGCAGCGACACGTACTCCGCTGAGCGACATCGGTAATCGACCGAGTAGGTCGCTGAGTGTCTCCGACACTGGGCCTGGTGAGGCCGAAACTTGTGCGACGGCACGTACCCGTCGAGTGGACGTTCGACGGCTAGACGACGACGTCGTAAGGCCCTATGGGCGAGACGCTCTGCGTCTGAGTCGTCCGTGACGCCAAGTGTCAACGCACAGGAGGGCTGTGGGCAGCTATACACTCTGGTCGATGGAGTGGACGGCGGTGCCGAAGGCAGCGCCCGGCTGGACAGACTGCCGAGCGTCGACAAACTCCTTGAGTTAGAGGAGATGTCGTTCGCCGACTTTGGCGATGCCTTGAAGGCTGGCGAACTCGCCGAGGTGGTCATCGTTCGACCTGAAGAAGAGTTAAACTCATCGTCCCTCGTTGACGAGTCCGTCTTGGCCGCGGTCAAGAAGGCGTTGAACGCCAGGAGTGGATCGGAGATCCTCAAGAACCCCTCGGATCCCTTCTACTCCTTGCTGAAGGAATATGGAGACGTTGTCTCGAAGGAACCACCGAGTGGTCTGCCTCCTGACCGAGGCGTTCGTCACGAGATCGACTTAGTTCCCGGA
The DNA here is from genome assembly GCA_018806915.1 of Phytophthora colocasiae. Classification (NCBI taxonomy): domain Eukaryota; phylum Oomycota; class Peronosporomycetes; order Peronosporales; family Peronosporaceae; genus Phytophthora; species Phytophthora colocasiae. The sequence goes on from JAGKQI010000091.1 coordinate 66,354, forward strand.
ACTAAATACTGCGTGACCCGGCAGTGGCCTCTTCCTAAAGAGCAATGCGATGTCATTGATGCCTTCTTCCGTGCGAAGCACGCGGCGGGTCTCCTGCGCGAGAGCAAGTCTCCGCACTCCGCGCCAACGTTCTGTGTCAGAAAGCCGAATGGCAAGTGGCGTATCGTTCACGCTTTTAACAAGCTCAACGCTGCGACGATTCCGGCGCAGACGCCGATTCCTAGGAAGGATGTTCTTCAGAACAACATGGTGGGTTGCACCATGTACAGTGCGCTCGACTTAGTCGATGGCTACTATCAGCTGCTCATGCGAGCCAGTGATATTCCGCTTACAGCGGTAAGCACCCCGAGCGGTATGCGTTTCGGGAATGGCTCGTCATGCCCCAAGGGCTGTCGAATGCGCCTGCAACGTTCAATCGTCTAGTGACGCAGTTGTTCAGGCCCCTGTGGGCATTCGCACAGACGGACTTTGACGACGTGTTCGTCCACAGTCAGGCCGAACACGGCAAGACTGACGTCGAGGTACACGTGGAACACGTGAGAGCAGTGCTCGAGTGCATGCGCACCAACAAGTTGTACGCCAACGCGGACAAGTGCGTCTTTGGCGCGGAAGAAATCCCCTTCCTAGGGTGCTTCATTGGGAAGCATGGCCTTCGTGCTGATCCAGCAAAGGTCAAGGCCATTGTGGACTGGCCGGTTCCCTTGAACCAGAAGGACTTGCGTAAGTGGCTGGGCTTGGCCAACTACTTGCACAAGTACAGCGAGAACTACGCTGAGTTGGCTCGGCCACTGACGGATCTCCTTAAGAAGGATGCCGAGTGGGTATGGCGTGCCGAGCACGAGAATGCGTTCACTTGTATCAAGGATAGCCTGCTTCAGGCACCGATACTGGCGTTGCCAGATCCCGATCGTCCATTCATCGTCGTCTGTGACGCCTCGGACTTTGCCATCGGCAGTGCTTTGCTACAAGCGGACGCCGACGAGCGCGAACGCGTCATTGCGTTTGAGTCTCGGCAGCTCAAAGCTGCTGAGAAGAACTATCCAGTTCATGACAAGGAGCTACTTGCGATGAAGTACGCTCTCGTCAAATTCAGGGTTCACCTGCTCGGCTCCAAGCCGTTTGTGATCTACACGGATCATGCGTCACTACGCACAGCGACGCAGTCGCCTCATCTCTCGCAGAGGATGGCCCGATGGCTCTCCTTCTTTGCGGAGTATAACTTCGAGGTGAAGTACAAGCCTGGCAGGCAGAACGTCCTCGCTGACGCGTTATCACGTCGCCCGGAGTATGAGTTATCTCATGTCACCTCGGTGACGTCGTCCGTGACGGACATGGTTCGAGCAGCGTACGCTCAGGATGACTCTTGTGTCGCGCTGCTGCAAGCTCTAGGGAGCGATGAGTTTAAGGACTCAAAGGTGACTCTGTCACGACGCCTAAAGGCGAGACTTCAACGCTATAGTCTGGAAGGCGGTCTGCTGTACTACAGCACGGGTCAGAATGACCCACCACGTGTGGTGGTTCCTCACGATGAGGACCTGAAGTATCGTATCCTCTATGAGGCCCACGACACGCCAACAAGCGGCCACCTCGGTCGCGAGAAGACGTACGGCTCGGTGAGCTCCATGTACTGGTGGCCGAAGATGTACAAGTGGGTCAGCACATATGTGCGCACGTGCGAGACGTGTCAGCGGGTTAAACCCTCGCCGCATGCGGCTGCGCCTTTGGCGAGCTTACCTGTACCCTCTGGGTGTTGGCAGTCCATGAGTATGGACTTCGTGTTTGGCCTGCCGAAGGATACGGCAGGCAACACGGGCGTTGTGGTCTTTGTTGACCGTCTGAGCAAGATGGCTCATCTAGCGGCTGTGCCGGACACCGTCGATGGTGCTGGTACAGCGACGATCTTCATCGATCGGGTCTTCCGCCAACATGGGCTGCCTGAGACCATTGTCTCGGATCGAGATCCCCGTTTCACGGGTCACTTCTGGACGTCCGTCTTCAAGGTGCTGGGCACTCGACTGGACATGTCCACGGCGGACCATCCGCAGACCGACGGTCAGACCGAACGCGTGAACCGCGTTCTGGAGGACATCCTCCGCAGCGTATGCGCTGAAACGCCGAAGCGTTGGAGCGCTATGCTCCCTCTCGTTGAGTTCTCAATGAACAACGCGGTGCATGCCTCGACAGGCTTCACCCCGTTCTACGTGAACGGCCTTGCGCATCCGCGCGTCCCGCTCACTCCGCCACGCGGTAGCCTTGGGCTTGGTGGGGGAGCGGCTGTGCCGTCGCTCGACTCCGAGCTTGCTGATTGATGTCAGCCCCCTTGCTGTTCGCAAGCAAGTCGGTGACTTCCTCTCGATGAGGCTTAGCGTCTTACGCCGTGTGCGTGACGCAATGGCTGAAAGCCAAGATGTTCAAAAGGAACAAGCTGATGCCAAAGGCAGAGGCAATGTGTGGGAATTTAAGGTCGGTGACCAAGTTTTATTAAACGCTAAGAACCTACCTACACATGCAGTGTCGAGTGTCTTTAAGACGAAATTACGTCCGCGCTTCATCGGACCGTTTACGGTCGTGGCCAAGAGGGGCCTGGCATACACGCTTGACTTGCCAAAGCGTATGCGAACACATCCTGTGTTCTACGTGGGCTTGCTTAAGCCATATCGGGATCCTGCTCTTGTGAGTTCCGAGGCGCTGGCGCCGAGTCGGACGAAGGCTGCACGACAGCAGGTGGCAGAGCCACAGGAGGTTGCATCCGAACCAACAGGTCTTGTCGATCCGGAGCAACGTGATGCTCGAGGTCATAGACCCGCTGATGCAGCACCAGAGGCGACTCAGACCGGTCCCCGCGACTCTAGGTCTCCTCGAGACCAGTCGCTAAGCGATGGGTCGGATGACCGACGTGGTGGTCGTGCTCCTTCACCGAGCCGACGCGGGTCTGCAAGCAATGCAGCGCGTCTACACTCGCAGCGCGAGAACCCATCGACCGCTCGTCCTCCTCCTGCTCTGCTCGATGAGCAAGGTGAGCTTTACTATCACGTGGATCGCCTGATGGCGCGGCGTCGTCGCCAAGGACACAACCAGTATCTGGTAAAGTGGCGAGGTTAACCTCACTCACAGAACTCGTGGGAGTTTGAGGTGCCACTACGGCAGGATTGCCCCGACGTCGTTGACGCGTATGATCGTGCACACCCGGTGTCAGACCGCCCGGTGGGCGTGCGACGGAGTCGCCGGGTGCCAAGCACCTCCCACTAAGGTGGGAGTCCACAGGGTCGTTGCTGAGCTCAGGCTCTGACCCGTAGCTGCAATACCTGCAGCGAGCACGTCGGTGCCATCGACGTGGCATCGAATGCTCAAACTGCAAGCGCAGTAGAACTACATGCGCCTCGCGCGCGTGTTTCAAGGGTCTTTGACCCTTTAACAACACTGGCCTATGGCCCGGAGCTTCGCGATCATGAAGCGAAGATGGTTCGTGATGAACAACCGTCTTAATGACGTTCTGTCTAAACGGCAAGTGGTGATGGAAACGGATTCTATCCGATCACCTGACGCTAGAAGCGTTCAATGGGTATGTCTATGTCATGAGGCACTGTGGATGCCAGGGATGCCAATGCATTGGACCCCGCATGCTGCATAGCAGTAGGAGGTAGTTAAGCTCCTCCTGAGCGACAGCTTAGCTGTCTGGTGCTCGTTGTCGTGTCTACGACTGTGCTGAGCACGTGTATTCACAAGACACAGTGTCTGTGACACATTGTGGCTCTTGCGCCCGCTTCAAGGACAACTTGGGCATCAAGCCCTGCACACAGTGCTCATCCGAGGGTCACATTAACAGTGAAGCGAGTGGGCCCCACTGCTGTGTGGTTCGTGGAACCGTTGGTAGCCTGGAAGGCTTGCCCTGTGGATCACTGATCCAGTAGTATCATAGATACGCCACCTGTGGCCTTCTTTCCATGCCCGTAGAGCCCCTTGACTCGAGCCAGTAGGCTCCTATGCTTGGAAAGCATTAGGCCCAAGTGTGTGCCAAGTGGCATCGCGTGCGGAGGCGTGTAACACGCACGAGAGACAGCGCCGTCCGCGCAAGGTAAGGTGCCGTGGCCATCGGCCGATAATCGCGTCGTGTGTTTACACTTTCCGGATACGGTATCCGGAATCTTGGTGGGGGAGATTGTAACGGGGATGTTACACGAATGTTTCTCGTTGGTGTGTGACACACGTGGATACATTTATGTGGGTACATAATGGTACGTGACACTCATAGAAACATTTATGTGGGTACATAATGGTGTGGCACACACGAGTAGATACGTAGATGGCCTCAGAGCCTCACGTTGCATTTTGATTAGGATTTAGTATGTTAGATACTAAATCCGTTACATTTAGGATCAGGGCAATAAAGTCAATAAAAATCAGTTTGCATTTTACATAATTAGTGTTAGTTCCTTTATTATAGGGACGCTGATTGTGTGAGTCCCGTATTTAGTGGACTACTTGGTTCTTGTATAGAACCGAAGGCTAGTGCCTTGCAAGCAGGACTCTACGAGTCAACTAAACTTCCTCTGTGCGGTGCACACCTACGCAGCCCCGCTGCAGCTCAAGGCTGCTGAGAAGAACTATCCAGTTCATGAAGGAGCTACTTGCGATGAAGTACGCTCTCGTCAAATTCAGGGTTCACCTGCTCGGCTCCAAGCCGTAGTGATCTACACGGATCATGCGTCACTACGCACAGCGACGCAGTCGCCTCACCTCTCGCAGAGGATGGCCCGATGGCTCTCCTTCTTTGCGGAGTATAACTTCGAGGTGAAGTACAAGCCTGGCAGGCAGAACGTCCTCGCTGACGCGTTATCACGTCGCCCGGAGTATGAGTTATCTCATGTCACCTCGGTGACGTCGTCCGTGACGGACATGGTTCGAGCAGCGTACGCTCAGGATGACTCTTGTGTCGCGCTGCTGCAAGCTCTAGGGAGCGATGAGTTTAAGGACTCAAAGGTGACTCTGTCACGACGCCTAAAGGCGAGACTTCAACGCTATAGTCTGGAAGGCGGTCTGCTGTACTACAGCACGGGTCAGAATGACCCACCACGTGTGGTGGTTCCTCACGATGAGGACCTGAAGTATCGTATCCTCTATGAGGCCCACGACACGCCAACAAGCGGCCGCCACGGTCGCGAGAAGACGTACGGCTCGGTGAGCTCCATGTACGGGTGGCCGAAGATGTACAAGTGGGTCAGCACATATGTGCACACGTGCGAGACGTGTCAGCGGGTTAAACTCTCGCCGCATGCGGCAGCGCCTTTGGCGAGCTTGCCTGTACCCTCTGGGTGTTGGCAGTCCATGAGTATGGACTTCGTGTTTGGCCTGCCGAAGGATACGGCAGGCAACACGGGCGTTGTGGTCTTTGTTGACCGTCTGAGCAAGATGGCTCACCTAGCGGCTGTGCCGGACACCGTCGATGGCGCTGGTACAGCGACGATCTTTATCGATCGGGTCTTCCGCCAGCATGGGCTGCCAGAGACCATTGTCTCGGATCGAGACCCCCGTTTCACGGGTCACTTCTGGACGTCCGTGTTCAAAGTACTTGGCACTCGACTGGACATGTCCACGGCGGATCATCCGCAGACCGACGGTCAGACTGAACGCGTGAACCGCGTCCTGGAGGACATCCTCCGCAGCGTATGCGCTGAAACGCCGAAGCGTTGGAGCGCTATGCTCCCTCTCGTTGAGTTCTCCATGAACAATGCGGTGCATGCCTCGACAGGCTTCACCCCGTTCTACGTGAGCGGCCTTGCGCATCCGCGCGTCCCGCTCACTCCGCCACGCGGTAGCCTTGGGCTTGGTGGGGGAGAGGCTGTGCCGTCGCTCGACTCCGAGCTTGCTGATGTCAGCCCCCTTGCTGTTCGCAAGCAAGTCGGTGACTTCCTCTCGATGAGGCTTAGCGTCTTACGCCGTGTGCGTGACGCAATGGCTGAAAGCCAAGATGTTCAAAAGGAACAAGCTGATGCCAAAGGCAGAGGCAATGTGTGGGAATTTAAGGTCGGTGACCAAGTTTTATTAAACGCTAAGAACCTACCTACACATGCAGTGTCGAGTGTCTTTAAGACGAAATTACGTCCGCGCTTCATCGGACCGTTTACGGTCGTGGCCAAGAGGGGCCTGGCATACACGCTTGACTTGCCAAAGCGTATGCGAACACATCCTGTGTTCTACGTGGGCTTGCTTAAGCCATATCGGGACCCTGCTGGGGTGAGCGCGGAGGCGCTGGCGCCGACGACACGCGCCCAGGCTTCGTCATCTGCAGTAGCAACGTCACCTGACCCCGTAGCTCAGCGAGCTGAAGCTCCTGCTGGTGCAGGCGAGCAGTCAGGGACTGAGGACCTTCGAGCCAAGCCATCCGGCTTTCAATCTCCTCCATGTCATGAGCGAGACGGGCTTGCGAATGCCAAACGCTCTCCATGTTCCCCTGAAGAGACTGAGTCTGACTCTGGAGAGTACCGATCGAGCGATCGAGTTGATACCAGGCGCGCTGCGACAAATAGCGCTCATCACACTCATCGAGTATCGCATCCCGCAGCGAATCGGCCTCCTCCGCCGTTGCTCGATGAGCAGGGGACTCCCCACTACCACGTGGAGCGCCTGATGGCGCGGCGTCGCCACCGTAGTCAAAACCAGTATCTGGTGAAGTGGCGTGGGTATCCTCATTCCCAAAACTCGTGGGAGTTTGAAGGGCCTCTGAGGCAGGCCTGACGTCGTGGACGCTTTTGATCGCGAAGATCGGAGGCGTCCGAAGGGCTCGAGGTCGACCACTCGGTCGACGCCCGCTTCTCACCACTAGTGTGGGAAGCTGACGGACTAGCAGCCGAGCTCAGGCTCTGGTCCGTGGCTGGCACAGCCAGTGAGTCTCCTTCGGAGACTGGAGGAGCGTCCTGCGAAGCAGGGATAGTGGCCTGAGAGACGGGAGCCACTGCCGTCGTGTGACGAGGAAAGCGGCCGGGCCGCACGCGTATCTTCGCGTACTGGAAGAGTAGACCTCGAGCGAGGCGGACGTCCACCTCGGCGCAGCTCTCCATGAGCCGGTCGAACGACGCGAGCTTCCGTGAAGCCTCGGCCCAGGTGGCCACATGGACCATGTAGTCCCGGGTGGTCTCTCCGGTTTGGAGCAGGAGTGGATAAGTCCTCATCTGAGGCACAGACTCCCGTCGCCGTTGCTTATCTAAGCGTTGCCGATACTCGGCGAGTGTGCACACCTGCGGGGTCAGGAAACGCTCATGGAGCCCCTGTCGCTGCTGAGTCTCAGCCACCGTACGTGGAGGATTGCCTATGGCGTAACCATGCAGGTTTGGCTGCGCCATCAACTGCTTCACCTGCTCGGCAGGGTCGCGAGGCTCGAAGCCGTAGTCGCGCCGCGACGAAGTCCCCACGATGTCCCGTTGGACCGGTCGACGTGACTCTGGAGCACCGCTCAGGGAAGCCTCCTGTGCCTCATCCAGAGGGTTGGTGATCGCGTCTTCGACACCCCCGAGCGGCTCTGGCTTATCGCGAGCAGGAAGTGGTGGTGCGTTGCGTAACGTGTTGAGCACGAGGCTCGAAGGTCCCTCCGGGAATGGATTGGGCTGACGCAGCTGCCGAGGAAGCGTGTACCGACGCGGATCACGTGGAGAGCGCAGCTCAGATCGAGTCGTCCGAGAGCTCGCAGGAGCAGGAGACGCATGGGCATCGCCCTGTTCGGACTCCTCGTAGTCCACTTCGACCTCGCCTTCCTCTGTAGGAGAGCGACGTGGGTCGCGCGTCGGCGACGCTGTCGTGTACTCGAACGGTGAGCCACCGCTACCACTTGTAGTCGGGCTGGCCTTGAACATCGCTCCGTAGCGAAGGCGAGACGCCGCGAAATACTCCGAAACGGAGAGCGTGAGAGGAGCCGGGGGCTCAGTCCGGTAAGCGCAGAGGCGCTGAGGCGGAGACGCCAGGACACGGGACACCCGAGGAGCGGTAGGCTCGCTGGGGCGAATGGGAGAATGTGCTCGTTGAGCCAGCGCGCACGCGCACTCTCGTTGAGAGATTTCTTTTATCGGAAAGTTGCCGGTGACAGGCCTTGACAAGGCAGTTATGCCTGCAGTTGTAGATACTGCGTATCCACGGTTTGGTGGGGGAGGGTGTAACGGGGTTACACGGCGCTGCGCGCCTTGGCTACAGTTGGTGTGGTATACACCGACCAGGTCACACGTCACAGATCTCTGTATGACACATCGCATCTCACACGTCACATATGTAGCCATTTGATGGCAGTTAGCTCAGAGCCACACATTACATTTGATTAGGATTTAGTATGCTAGATACTAAATCCATTACATTTAGGACTAGGGCAATAAAAGTCAATATAATTCAGTTTACATTTTAACATAATTAGTGTTAGTTCCTTTATTATAGGGACACTGATTGTGTGAGTCCCGTATTTAGTGGACTACTTGGTTCTTGTATAGAACCGAAGGCTACTGCCTTGCCAGCAGGACTCTACGAGTCAACTAAACTTCCTCTGTGTCGTGCATACCTACGCAGCCCCGCTGCAATGCCCGTCCTCCGCTTGCTGTCAGGCGGAAGACCGAAGACAAAGTCCATGGACATGGACTGCCAACACTCCGACGGAGTCGGTAGTGATTGAAGAGGAGCCTGCGAGAACTGCGCAGGCTTCACGCGTTGACAAACCTCGCAAGCACGTACGTACTTGCGCACCCACTTGTACTGGTGGTGGCAGTAGAAGTCACGCGTGAGAAGAGTGTATGTCTTCTCACGACCCGGATACCCTGCCGTGGGGGCATCGTGATACTCGAACATGATCTTCAACCGGAGGTCATGATCATTCGGAACGACAATGCGATCCGCATTGTCGTCTACTGCACTGTACAACATTAGGCCTTCGTGTACACGATAGCGGTGTACACGAGCTCGAAGATGAGGGGTTAGCTTCCGACGTGCCACGTCGGAAGGTGCTGCGAGGAACTCCAGCAGCCCCTTCGCGTCTGCATCCCTTGCATACGCGTTCTTCACGTCGTCAATCAACGTTGACGACGGCACACTTGTCCTCACGACGCCAACAGCGTTGGCGTCGACCGTCTCCGCATAGTCAGGTCGACGCGATAACGCGTCGGCCACTACATTGAGTCTTCCGGGTTTGTACTCTACCCGGAAGTTGTACTCCGCGAAGAAGGACAACCATCTCGCCATACGTTGCGAGATGTGCGGCGACTTAATCGCCGTACGCAATGATGCGTGGTCTGTATAGACCACGAACGGTCTACTCCCAAGTAGACACTCGGAACTTTGCGAGTGCATACTTCATGGCAAGGAGCTCCTTGTCATGTACGGGGTAGTTACGCTCAGCTGGCTTCAGCTGATGCGATTGATAGTAGACCACACGATCACGTCCTTCGTGATCGTGCTACATCAATGCACATCCGATTGCAAAGTCGGATGCATCGCACACTACGTGGAATGGACGATCTTGGTCCGCCACGGCCAAGATCGGCGCTTTTTTTAGTCAAGCCCTGCTTGACTGCACCGAATGCCTCCTCGCACTCGGTCGTCCAAATCCACTCAGCTTCTTTCTTAAGTAGCTGTGACAACGGGCGAATCTTGCCCGCATAGTTGTCCACGTACTTGCACAAGTACGTGGCAAGCCCAAGGAACTGCCTCAGTTCCTTCACATTGGATGACGTGGGCCATTCATTGATCACTCTGACCTTCTCTGGGTCAGGGCGCACGCCGTCTTTCCCCACGAGACACCCCAGCACGGGTATCTCGCTCGCCCCGAAGATACACTTCTTCTGGTTCGCATAGAGCTTATGTTTCCTCATAAGCTCTAGCAGCTTCCGGAGATGCACCTTGTGCATCTCAATGTCCGTCGTCCTGTCACAGCCCGGCTGTGGACGAACATGTGGTGGAGCGCATCTGCCAAAATCTCGTTAGGGCAGGTCCCGATCACCACTTGCGCCCAGACACCGACTAACGGAGGGGGTCCCCCGATGATCCGAGATCTAGCTGTGTGTAGTATCCACCTTGTGTACCCGTCGGTAGGCGGGTTACGCTCTTCCAGGCGACTTCTGAAGGTGTCTTGTAGGTCGGAAGAAGGTCTTGGGTGACGCAGGGGTTTGAGGCGGCGTGGAAGTTCTTCACTCCACCTCGGGGTACTTGGTCCCGGTCGTAGGCGAGTTCTCGAGCCTCGATCCGGGTGCCTGGTTCTTGATCCAGGTCTTCCAACAGTCCAATGTTCGGGATTCAGTCCCTTCCTTTCCGTTGTTTTCCGCTTCCGATAGCGGGGGTCTTGAGGGGGTGAGATTCGACGGGATCCTTAGGCTAAACAACCAATTCCTTCCGATCCGATGTATGCACTTAAAGGATAGTTCACTAGATAGGGCAAAGCTGGCCAATATATTATCCAGACTTAACCGCTATACTAGGTCACGTATCCTTACCTTCCTGACGCTTGTAGGACCAATGTAGTTCCCGGTTCCAGGCGTAGCGAAGACACTTGAGTGGTTCAGGGCAAATTCGAGTCTGTTTATGGTTATTCCTATGCCTACTAATCCCATCCTGATTTACTATCCTACGATCACATGACACTGGCTACATAGCTGATCCCTAGCTTGGTTCCCCTAACCCTGATCGTGAGCCGATTCCGTACTTAACCGAAGCTTGATCTCGCACTTAACCGAAGCTTGATCTCGCACTTAATCGGGACTTGATCGCTGCCTGATCCCGCTTGGTAATCCTTCGAAGAATCCGGATCAGGCCACCAGAAGAGTCTGCGTCGCGCCTGGGGCTGAGCTTGATCCGGAGCTGATCTCGTACTTATACGGGAGAGGATCACTGCGTGATCCTGCGTGATCCCGCTTCGTCGCCGCCCGGGGAAGTAGGATCGTGCTGTTAGAGGCTTCGGGGCGCCAGGGTAAGCCGATCGTGCTCACTTGGGACCCCATCATCGCTGATCGCGCGAGAACATCCTTGATTTCCCCATTCTTCCTCCGGCAGGATTCGGATCACCCACGAACACCGCTCCACTTGCTCCTCCGCCGGTGTCTCCGTTGCCTGTTCCCCGGCGGGACCCATCGTACCTTCGTCTGATTCGACCCAGATCTGGGGATCACAGGTTCCCCCTGTCGCTCGTTCCGACTCTATTCGGGTTCGTGGCTGATATCGCCTCTCCGGGAAAAATTCTCGTCCGCTTCACCACATCCGCCCCCAGCACGTAAGTTGAGCTGCCGCAGCTCACTTCGGGTTTATTTCCACATTCACCACCTGGAACACAAGTCGTTCAAGTACCACCACTCCCTCACGATGTCCGATCCGCCTCCCTCGCCCCCTTTGACGCCGAGAACGCCCTCGAGCGAGCACTCGATCCGATCCGCCCGATCCACCGCCTCCCGCTTCTCAACCCCCGGGGTAAACCCTGAGCTGGTCACCTTGCAAGCGAGACTGGCCCACAGCCAACGGATGCGTGAAACCTTGAGTCGCGATCGGGACCACCTGGACGACACCGTTCGCCGGTTGGGATCCGACATGGAGGATATGGAGCGCTTCCGGGACGACCAGGCGGAGGAGATCTTGCGGCTGAACGCCGAAATCGCTCGTCTGCGGTCGGGAACCGGAGATGTTATCGGTGGGGACGCGATCGCCGCCTTGCAGGATCAGCGGGCTCAGCACGACGCCGAACGGCGGGAGTCTGAGCAGCGAATGGCCCGGATCCAGGCGCGCCTAGACTCTGCGCTCGAGGATCTCGACTTCCGGCTGGCCGAACTTCGCATAGCAGGGGAGACGGAGATTGAACTCCGGGATGAGCTTCAGGATCGCGAACGGGAGCTCGCCGCCGTGCGTCATGACTTGACCCTCACTCAGCGTAGCCTTGATCGCTGGCAGAGGAACGATTCCTCCCAAGGTCCACAAGCGGCCATGGCCATGCCCGCTGATCAGACTCGCCCTACGGCAGAGGAGGCTCGGTTGAGGTTGGAGTTGACGCGGACCCAAGCGGAGTTGCTCGCCGCTCGAGCCGAAGTCGCGTACCTGGAACGCGAGGCAGAGGATCACCAGGCTGAACTGGCTCGGGCACACCTCGCCTTGGAGGACGTATCCGCACCGGATTCTCGCGCCCCGCCTTTGGATGCAACCGCCGATGCCGCCGCCGTATCCAGCCTGGAGCAAGATCTGGCAGACGCCTTGGGAAATCTGGACCGGGACCAGCTCTCCGTCCAGCATCGTGCCGCAATTGCCGAGCGGGATCAGGCCGTCGCAGACCTGGATCAGGCCCGCCTCGACCGGGATCAGGCGATGCAAGATCTCAATCGAGTCACGGTGGATCGTGATCGAATCCAGGTCGACCTGGACGACGCCACCCAAGATCGTTTATCGGTCCTCGCAGACCTTGACGTGGCCCGTTCCGCCCGGGATGCGGCGACACAGGAACTCGACCAACTCCAGCGACAGAACGCGGAGCTTCGACAGGCTCATCAAGAGCTGGACGCTGATTATGCCGAAGCCGAACAACAGCTGCATCACGCCGAGGATTCCTCTGCTCGGTTGTCCTCGTGGATCGCGGATCGACGGGCGGCTCGTGCCACCAAAAGATCTCGAAGCGCCTCCGCTTCCCCGGCCGTTCCTCCTTCCTCACGCAAGCGTCCAGCTCGGAGCTCCTCAGCACCCCGTGATCTAAAAACTGCGGCTACCGAAGCTCCCGGATCAACCCAGCCTGTCACACCAACGGTGGTTCCGACCCCAGCAGGATCAACGGCGATCCCGCTGGATCTGTTGGCGGATCAAGCTTCTGGGCAAGCCGGAGGGGAGGAAACCGACACTCCAGCCCCTGATCCGACCCCAGCACCGACGGATCAGTCCGGATCACTCCCCGCCGATGGTGATTCGCCGAACGAGGAAGAGGAAGACTCCGACTACGATCCCCAGCACCCATTCTCATCGCCGTCCGAAGAGGACGAGAGTCCAGAACCCAGCAATGGAACTAGTTCTGAGGCCGAATCGGAACGTTCCAACGAGGCGGAGGACTCCGAGGAGGACGATATTCTACACATGAGCCGCCAACGATCTATCTCGACGCACCGGCGCGAGTCCGGTCACCTTCTGGCGCTCGTGGATCGGGGTCTCCGGACGGCTCAGGCCCATCTCCGGATGGATCAGGCCCGCCGTCTCCGGGATCACCTCCGGGTTCCCCGTCACCGCCGCCACCTCCTCTCGGCGGTCCCCCGCCCCTCGGGCTCCGACCACCCCTGTTCCCGGTCGCCTCTTTCATTCCAGGGTACGATCGGCAGCGTACCTTCGCGGCCGCTGACATCGTACCGTGGGATCCGCAGGTGATCGGGCAGTATTCGATCGTGGGTCTGATTGCCAGTTCTCTGGGCAAACGGTTGTTGATCCCTTCGGGTTGGCTGTTCCCTTCTCAGATGCAGGCCGGGCCTGCACCGACCCCCGGCACCGAATACCTCAACGGGTTGGTCACGGGCGTGAACGTGCTTGATCTGCTGGCTCTGGAGCCGTGGAACGACTTCGCGAACCCGGGTCCCCTTACGTTCGACCTCGATTTGCACGAGAGGGAGGGAACACCCCTCGCGGCCGTGGCCGCCACCTATCGCGTCCTGGAGGAACGGCACCGTCAGGCATTTTGGGAGGCCACCCATAACTTCGACATCACCTCTGCCATGCAAGATGCGGATCTCGAACTGCAGCGGTATTACGTTGCTCGCAAGGCCAGGCGGAGTCGGGCTGGGTCTGCTTGGCGCCAGTTCCTCGCCTCCTTCCCCACCATAATGCGCGACCAGTGGTTCGATCTCGACATCCTGTTGGATCCGTTCTTCCTTCACCTCCCCATTCCGGCAGTGGATGTGGTTCGTTGGTATCCCGGCGTGGTCTCTCGGCGTGCCAACCGGGCGGATCCCAACGCGAACGTCCCAGAGCCGGCGAACCTGATCGAGGCTCTGGAGGAGTGTGACGAGGCGGATCCGTGGCGTAACCAGTATCGGCAAGACCCGGTCAACCATCCCGCTACCAGGATCCCCCGCCTTATCGGCAAGTTCAATCCTCCTCCCGCTGGGGCCGCTTCTCCGTAAGTCGTGCTAACTTCGATCACCTGCAGCAAGGCTCGGGGCTTCTCCCCGAGTTCGGATTCGGAACCCCATCCAGGGCCGTTCTGCATTCTTCCATCTCCATTCGTAACTCTCATAATCTCCACTCGTGATTCTCGTAATCTCCATTCCCACAGTCATTCCCATCGTACTCCATCATTTTGAGAATGTGATCCCCTTTCATCTCCATCTCGACATCCCGGATCACCATCTTCCAACGTCAAATTCCCTACGCACATGCATATACACAAATATAAAACTCTCGCTCTGATCTGGATTCTCCTCCACATCAGCTTCCTCGATCACGGCGAGGCAACCCTGTCACCTCGCCTGACTTCCCTTACACTTCTTCATGCGACTGCATCACGCCGAACCGGTTCCGATTAGCGTGGTCACGTAGGAACGCGCTCAATATGGCCCCACAGTTAAGATCAGCTTCGTCGACCCACGTTGGCTCATCATAACCGACCCAGTGCACCAGGAATTCACGATAGATCCGGCCGTAGCGAGTTCGTTTCCCACTTCGCATGTCCGAGATCCGTTCGACTTCGTACTCATGGGCATCCAGATCTGGGACCCAACTGTCCTCCGGAAGGAGGATCTCATCGAAATCGAGCCGATCTGCTTCATCTACCGTCAACTCGATCCGCGGTCGATCCGGGAAATTCCGTACCAGCTTTAGCTTAGAAACATGGACCACCGGGAAGATAGATCCCGCGATCTCCAGCTTGATCGTGAATTCATTGAGCTTCTCTGCAACACGGAACGGGCCGTGCCAAAGGTGGGCGAGTTTACGTGCATACCCTTCCTTCACACGATCTAGGTATAGCCAAACTCGTGATCCAGCTTCGATCTGATGCGGATCGACATCCTCATTGTGCCGATCAGCTCGGCCTGCAATCGCCTCTCGCAGCTTAGCGTTGACCTGTTCTCTCGACTGCTGGTAGTATCTCTGAACGCGATATCTCCACCGTCTTGGATCACGGTCATGGCGCCTGGTCGACCCGATCGGGATCGTCGCTTCCAACGTCGATCTCGGATCCCATCCGTGTACCAAATAGTGAGGAGTGTCTCCCCGAACCCGATCGTGAGCCGTGTTAATAGCGAACGTCAATCTCTCCGCGTATTCATCCCAGTCCTTTTGATCGAGATCTTGAACATACATCTTGATCGCCCTAGTGGCCGTTTGCACCATCCGTTCCGCAGTCCCATTGGCCTGTGGTCGGTAGGCCATCGTCGCCCGTTGTCGCTGCTGTCGCGAAGTCGGTGAAACTTTGGTCGCGGAGCAGGGGGCGTATAGTGAACCCTAGTTATACGACTACTAAAAAGGGGGTTTCAGAGCCGTACAACGGTAGGTTGGCGTGTGGTACCTTGCGGTATCCTCGTGGGTTCGTTGTCTTCAGAAATATGACCCTCGCCGGAGTCTGAGAATGTGTTGTGAAGAGAAGTTGGGGTTCCCTTGGAGTCTGGTGTCGGTATTCAGGAAATCCTTCCAGGAGCGTTCGGGAGTCGGAATCTCTGGGAACCAAAATGGTTTCCAGGAAGTCGGCGGTCGAAAAGAGGTTAATATACCAGAGAAAGTCCGAAATCGGTGTCTGAATATCACAAATCCAGAACCGAGATACCTGACTTTCAGAGATAAACAACCAATACACAGAGTTCGAAAATATACAAATATATACAGCCGTTCTTATTCTTTCTAGGCCCTTGAACGGTGGGCTAACACTCCAGGTCAACTAGGGACTTGCTACCAGACACCTGGTCTGTCTGGTATCCCTTTACGTTCGCGCACCACCCTCTTATATAGAGGGAAAATATAAACCAACACAATCGGCTATATATAACAGTCTACCTTGCACTCTGAAAACGACTGTCTAGTTTCCAGAGCCTGTCCAAACGATCAATATGAAATGGGCTACCGCTAGAGACAAAACAAACGACCCAACTAGGATATGGAATAGGCGGGTCCTTTCAGGTCTCTACGTTACCTGATCTCCACCTAAGGGGATTGAATTTGGTGGAGATCACACGACGTACGTGATGACGCAGTGGCTTGAATACCTCTCAAGCGGACTGTGCAGTAGCAAGCAAATTGAACTCTGTTTATCGTTTATCTTCCTCATAACTATCATATATCTCTGGTAACTCTCTTCTTCTTGTCGTCTTTTGCGTGTCCTTTGAGCAGTCAGTCTTCATATCTCAGGTACTCTTGGTCTTTGTATACATCTGGTATTTTGACTTGGTCTCAGTATGCAGTCTGTGCAGCCGATCTCGATGGGTTGACAGGTAGAGACGTCATTACGGGGGATGTGCAGGTCAGTAATCACTTGAATGCGTGACTTGAACTTGAGTTCACTTGGTTTCAGTATGGTCTTGAATCTTCGGTGGTTTCAGAGTCCGGTATCCTGGTTTTCAGAGTCTGATACCACTTGGTTTTCAGAATCTTAGTCACTCAGAGTTAGAGATACCAGAGTCTTGAGTACGAAACCAGAGTACGGAGCACTAATGCTTCAACGTACATGAAGATCTTGAGGGTTGCGCGGGTGCGCGGCGTCCGGCGCGCGATACTTGGTCTCTGTGAGTATATATTGTGAATCCTTGAACCATCCATCGTCGCGCTGGACGGTAACGGGATGAGGTCTCTCAGAGATACGTTCTTCTGAGAGACTTTCCGCCAGAACTTAGGCACTCATCGTCGGGGAAAGTCCGGTGACCAGACGGAGTGTAGTTGACCTTCAGAGTTGTGCACACTCTGAAGTACACTTCTGGTCCTTTGGGCCCCTTTACAGTCAGGCGAAGGTTTATCCGCAATCTTCCACAGATGTCGCACGGGTGCGGCCGCGTCCCAAAGTCCCTTTCGCTTATAACCCATAGTATAACCAATCACATCGTAACGTAATATCCACCTGTCGCTCGAAAATCGGAATTAACATCATGTCACTGCCCCAGGATCCTATTGAACGATCTGAAGAAGTCGGACATGAAGCCCGGTTCTCGATCGTGCCTGATCATCTCGCTAGCACCAAATCTGCGGAACACGCATTCTTCATAAGATTCCGCGACGGTCTGGGCCGATCGGGAGGAACTAGCCTTTGCGATCACATATCCCGTGAACAGATCTACCCAGATCAGTAGTTCGGTGTTGCCTTTGTTGGATCTGGGCAGAGAGGGTATGTGATCCATCGCTATGATCTGGAATGGGTATGTCGCTTGCAGATTCCCAGGCGACTCGCCCCGGATCGTGGGTCTCCCCTTTCCGGTCTCACAGTCTACACACTCGCCTACGTATCGCTGCACGCTCCGATATAATCCCCTCCAGTGGAAATGATCTCGGATCCGCTGATAAGTGCGTCCGATCCCTTGATGTCCCCCTTCCAGAGTCGTATGGTAGTGGTGGAGGACATCCTGCTGTAGCGTTTCTGGGACCACAAGTCTCATCAGGCGATCGCGATCACCACTTGATCTCGGCCCTGGTGGGCAGTAAAATAGCAGATCTTGTTCGTCTACCTCGTACTCGGAGGCGATCTTGGCGTAAGATCCAGATTCGGCTCGAGTAAGATCCGCGATCTGCCTAGCCAGGTACTTCTTTAGTCCTGCGATCCAGACCTCCTCGTTCTGGGCTCGCCTGATCCGATCAACCCGCATCTCCCGGATCAGTTCCTCTCGCAGGACAGCGGCACCAGGTCGCGCTCGGGCTGCACGCATGGCTACGGCCGACACTTGCACAGTTCGATCTTCAACTCGAGGGATCAACACCTCATCAAGTCGATTCAAGGTGATCAGATCGCATCGATCTGCCTCATCGTGGACCTCGATCCCGCTTCCTCGTTGCAGCGCGGCACTCGCCAAGCTATCTGCACTCCCATTCCAGTCTCTCTTCACATGGACCAGCTCGTGATCTCCCCAATTCCGCAAGTGATCTAGCACCTTCTGTTTCAGTAACGTCAATCCTGGCGCCTTACAGTCGATCTCGCCCCGGACTTGTCGGATCACCAGGTTCGAATCGCCACAAACGACCAAACGGCGGCGCTCTAACTGTGCGATCATGCCAAGACCTAGCAAGAGCCCACGGTATTCCGCTTCATTGACAGTAAGACTCTCCGCATAGTCTGATCTAGCCTTGATCACCTTCCACTCCGGCAAACTCCACACGATCGCGCTGAAAGCGCCTCCTCCTCGTTTCACGCGTGCCGAACCGTCGAAACTTACTACCCATAGCTCCTCACCTGGATCTACGGTGGGAATCGGCATCTGGATCTTACGTCTTGGTTCCTTCTGTGGCGCGATCGCGATCAGGGCTTCGTCGATCTCCGATCTAGGCGTTATATTAGCTGCGATCGCCCCCAGTATCTCATCCTCTCCCTTCGTACACTTCGTGATCTCGATTGTCCATGGGGACAGGAGAGCAGACCATTGTCCCAGACGTCCTTGGAGGCCGGCAGACTTGAACAGCCAGGGGCAGACTTGAACAGCCAGGCAAGCGTGGAGTGTCTGGTTAGGACCTTGATCCGACGTCCCACCAACAGGGTGTAGTGTAGATCCAAGATCCGAAGTAGAGCCAACACCTCCTTTTCGGCAACATTATAGTTTAGCTCGTTCGTCTTCAAGGTTCGGCTGGCAAACGCGACCGGGTGGTAGATCTGGTCGTGTTCCTGCATTAGTGCGGCGGAAATCGCCTAGTCACTAGCATACACGATCACCACGGGTAACTTCGTCATGTCGAAGTGACGAAGGATCGGGGTCGACGCGATCTTGGTTTTCAAGGCTGTAAACGCCCTGTGTGCCCTACCCCACCTCTCGTCGCCAGCTTTTTGGGCCAGATTGGCTTCGACCTCGCTTGAACAGGGGGGAGGCATCGCCCCCAAGTCGGGATCCGGTGTACTATCCCCCTTTTGAGTCGAGGTGTCTGGTGATCCATCCTGATTCGACTTAAGCGCAACGGGATCTCGAGTGATCGGGTCCGTACTATCCATGATCTTTCGTAGATCGGGTCGCTTCTTCAGTTCTGCGAACTCCACCTCACGTAGTTCATATAGGACCGATGCATAGATCGCATAATCCTCGATGAACCGACTATAGTAATTCAAACTTCCCAGGAACGATTGCATGGATCGGAGTGATCCAGGGAATGGTAGATCCGTCAGAGACTTCAGGTCTTTCGGGTTTGCCTCCAATCCGTCGATCGACACTTTGTGTCCGAGATATTCCACCTTATCCATGCCCCAGAAGCTCTTCGCCACACTGATCGAGAGATTCCACTTATCACAGGCCTCCAATAGGTCTTCCACCCGATCGCACATTTGATCCCATGTTCCAGCCGTGATCAAGATATCGTCGATGTAAGATCTCCGTCCTAGAACCGACGGGCGACCAGGATCTTCCGGGACCCCTGATTCAAACACATCTGTAGAGTCTTTCGTATTCCCTGACTGGGAGATCTTCAAAAATCCATATAGGGCGTTGTCCACAAGACGTTGATAGATCTGAGGGGCGTTCTTCAGCCCGAACGGCATGCGATTCCACTCGAAGAGGCCGAACGGGGTAATGAAAGCCGAGATCGCGCGAGCTCGATCGGTCATTGATACGACCCAGAATCCACTCGCCATGTCTAATGAACAATACCACAGAACCTTGTCAAGATCTTCTAACAGGTCATTGATCAGAGGCATCGGGTAGATCATCAACCTCGTGAGACCGTTCACCAGCCGATAGTCGATACATAATCGGATGTCTACACCGTTCTTCTTGATGATTACTACGATCGGCGATGCCCACGGTGAGGTCGATGGTCGGATGATCTTGGCAGCTAGGAGTCCTTTGATGAGATCCGATACTTTCTCTCGGAATTGTGGCGCCACCTTCCGGACTCGTTGTGCAATCGGTTTTGCATCCCCCACGTCGATATCGCATATAACACCCTTGGCTGCCGGAGGAAGTGCGTTTCCTTTCCCGATCAGGAGATGTCGCTTCTTCCAAAATAATCTGTCGAAGTTTCTCGATCTCCTCCGGGGTAGCCGATCCTGGATTTCCTACCTGCAGATCTTCGATCCTGACTTCTTCAGTGGTGGAGATCTGGATTTCTGGTACTACTGCGAGATTATCGGCTAGATCTTCGGCCGAAAAATCGCCGCTTTCGTGTAAGTGGGTCTGATCGGCGTTCTCGATTCTTTCAGGAGGTGTCGGATCGGGTTCATCCGTTGATTGATCACGCAGCCTATCGTCCTTGGCTGTCAAGATCGGGGTGTCTTTAACCATGGGGACGGCATCGGCGTCGGATACATGTTGGATCTCGATTTGAAAATCTGGTTTTTCTGTTTTTACCTCGATTTCCTCTTCGCATGTCCGATCTGTTCGATCTAGGGCCTGATCTGGCAAGCTCTCATTCGTCTCAGTCTCACCATTCGTCTCAGTCTCACCGCCCCCAGTTTCGCCACTCGGGGCCTTGTCGGAACTGATCGTAATCGGTGGGGTATCCATGGGATCCGGTTGGGGATCGATGAATGCGACCTTGACTTCGGCCGCATCGGTTGGTAATCGAGGTCCTAATGTCGATATTGGCGTAGGATCAGGATCGGTCTTGGTCGTTCCACCTCGGCGGAGTATGGATCGCGGTGTAACGTAGGTCGGCCGTTCGACCGACGATGAGGGAATCTCTACGGATTCCTGAGGTTCTGGTCTTGCGTCCACAGTCGCTTCTAGAGCTAGGTTCTGCCACTCCATATAGCGCCGGGACCCGACCGACACGAACCCGGGGAATCGAGGCACTTTTTCCTGATCAAGTACCATTCCAACATGTAATCGGTGATCCAATCGTAAAATCTTCTCGCTCAAATTCGTGATCACTAAATACCGAGTTCGGCCGGGTCCATTTACCACGGTAGGTACCCATCGGTCGCCTCTAGTCACCCACAATTTCTCCGTCGCCGATAATTTCACTCTCGATGCGGTCTCTTCAGATCCCCCAACTGGGATATGTAGATCTTCCTCCAATTTTACCGATCTTACTTTCTCCCCGTATAACCTCTTGCGACCACTAAGTGGGATCCCCACTACGTTAGGCAAGCACATCGATCCCTTCGCAAGATCCATCCGGACCCCAGCCGGGATCATGAAATCCATACCCAGAATCGCATCTTGCCCGGATAGATCCCCGATCCAAATATCGAAAAAGTAGACCAAGTATCCCGCAAGCGTGATCTTGACCCTCGTCCTTCCCTCGGTGGTGTACACATTATCACCGATCCCAACACACTCCTGTCTCTGACTAGTGTCAAAGTGGCACCCAACCTTACGAGCAAAGGCGGTATCCAAGATGGATACCTCGGCGCCAGTGTCCAGGAGCAAGATCGCTCTTTCATGATTGATCTTGCCTGAGATCTTGGCTTGGCGGGAACCATTTTCCTGGTGCGTGGTATTTCCAATACCCCTGGATTCTCCTTCCTTGAGATCCAAAGCCACTTCCGCACCAGATCGCGAGAACTCATCGATCCGGGGAAGACTCGCGATCTTAGCAGTATACGAATGCAACTTACATGTATTACCGCGCAGATCCGAATTCTCCCTATCTTGATCTCTCGATTTCTTTGTTCACATATGCATAGATGCAGTACTCAGAACGCTCGGCTCGTACCGGTTTCCAAACCGGCGAGCGTCCTAGTTTAACATCTTTTCCACCTTCTCGGGAACAATCCGGCGTGTCGGGTCGGATCGTACCACTTGCGAATCTGGTTGTAAAATTCTTCCATGGGGCATTCTCCAGCTTCATGGATCTCCCGCAACCACGGCATGTATATAAGCAGCGATCCGTTGGGTGGCCCTCTTTCCGCATTTGTCACAGGTTAAACGTCTCCAGCAGTCCAGATCCTTGTGCTTCCGCGATCCACAATGCGAACAGCGACCTCGATCGTGATCTGATCCCCTGTGATCCGTGATCCTGCCTCGATCTTGCGAGTTCGTGTGCGATCGCGGCTGATCCTGTTGGTGGGGAGCGCCCCCAGTACCGATCGGCTTGTCTTCTGACGCGGCCAGATATATCCTCCGGAGATCACCTTCAGAATCGGATCCGTCCGATCCGGATATTTCTTCCGATTCCGAGCTCGGATCTTGGGTTTGGATCGCCCGTGTAACGGGGATGTTACACGAATGTTTCTCGTTGGTGTGTGACACACGTGGATACATTTATGTGGGTACATAATGGTGTGTGACACTCAAGGATACATTTATGTGGGTACACAATGGTGTGGCACACACGAGTAGATACGTGGATGGCCTCAGAGCCTCACGTTGCATTTTGATTAGGATTTAGTATGTTAGATACTAAATCCGTTACATTTAGGATTAGGGCAATAAAGTCAATAAAAATCAGTTTGCATTTTACATAGTTAGTGTTAGTCCTTTGTTATAGGGACACTGACTCTGTGAGTCCCGTATTAAGTGGACTACTTGGTTCTTGTATAGAACCGAAGGCAAGTGCCTTGCAAGCAGGACTCTACGAGTCAACTAAACTTCCTCTGTGCCGTGCACACCTACGCAGCCCCGCTGCATCTGGTAGCACTTGTAGTCAATCCAACTCCTGAGTTGAAGACTGTTTCTCTGTGAGAATGGAGCCAGAAGCATACGCTCACTTGACTCCGAGTCAGCGGGACACGCTTAACAAGCTTACGTCCTTGCTGGGCCCGGAAGGTACGGCGCACCTTGCGTCCCAAGGGCCGGAGGCCGTCAACGCGCGCCTCGAGGCATTTGCCTCGTACGAAAACGCTCTCGTCGAGCACATTCAGCGGAATGTAAACGGGGTTACCCCTGCTCCGAGAGCTAAGCCCGTCACGCTCAGCGTGAAGACCTTCCACGGGAATGAGGGAGAGAACCTCCTTTTGTGGACCCGAGAGGTCGAAATGGCCATGGGGGCCGCCATGCTCCAGTTGGAGGGGCAACGCGTGGCGTTTGCCATCTCTAAGCTCGAAGGACGAGCACGAGAATGGGCCTTGACGTCTGGAACGTCGGTGGAAGCGGCCTTCCCCACATGGGGCGAGCTAAAGGCCAAGCTCACTCAAGTGTTTGCTCCGCCTAACCAGGCGTATCGCGTGCGGTCACGCTTCCTTGCTTGTCGCCAGGGCAAGAAGGATCTGGTGGACTATGTCCAAGAGCTGCGCACGCTCATTGCTGGCATGGCTGCCGACCCTCTACCTGAGGTGGTCGCCGTGACCGTCTTCATGGAAGGCTTACGAGCTGGCGTGGCCAGGACGGAGACATTCCGTCAGAACCCC
Organism: Phytophthora colocasiae; assembly: GCA_018806915.1. Classification (NCBI taxonomy): domain Eukaryota; phylum Oomycota; class Peronosporomycetes; order Peronosporales; family Peronosporaceae; genus Phytophthora; species Phytophthora colocasiae. The sequence continues at coordinate 89,725 of JAGKQI010000091.1, forward strand.
CACAGCTTCGAAGATGCTGTCAGCGTGGCATTGAATGCCGAACACAACTTTAAGTTGTCGAGGGTCGGTGCTAGCAGCACAGGGTCCGGTGGACCTGAGCCCATGGACCTCAGTTATGCTGAAGATGAGGTAGCTGAGCTACGAGCTGCGGTGCAGCGTATGAGCACCCGCCGGTGCTATACATGCGGCAGTCCCTCACACCTGAGGCCCAACTGCCCTCTGCGCAAAGAGCGCGCCGGCCAGAATGGCCGCAACCCTGTCGTGGGTCCCGCTTTGGGCTCTGCCCAGGGAAACGCCGGCTCCCAGTAGACGCGGGGCGGTCTACTGGGGAAGAACTGAGTTCTGCAGTGCGTGAGAGGCACTGGGGCTCAGCCCCGAAGAGCTCCGTGCTCTTGAACACGGAACGTGAGCAAGCAGGGCTTGCTGGTCGTCCAGGTGGACGTGAGGGGCTTTGAGAAGCCGTGGATCGTGTTGATCGATTCGGGGGCGTCTGGCAACTATGTCAGACGCTCCACCGTTGAAGGTAGTCAGCAATATGCTGAGGCGCTTCGAGCGCGAAGAGGTGACACAGTCACAGTCCGTCTAGCGACGGGCGTCCGTGTCACGGTGGCCAAGGTCCCCATGGACCTGCGGCTGAAGTTCTTGGACTTCGATAGCGTGGAACGCTGCTTGGTCCTGGACCTGGATTCGAGGTACGACTCATCCTTGGCATGGCGTGGCTGGAGCGCCACGAGCCATGGATTGATTGGAGGTCGAAGACCTTAGGTGCTACGCACTTCTCTCCTAGTGGAGCTTTGGCGAGTCATGAACCCACCTCTGCTAGGAAGCAGAAGCGCTATTGGCGCGAGCATCGAGCCGAGTCGGCTATGATGCTGGAAGTCGGTGTGTCCGAGTTGGTGGACAGCACCGAGTGCGAGGACCGCAGTCCTGTTGAGCGCGTAGCGCTGGTTGACAGTGAGTCAGCGTGTGGGCAAAGCTCACGTAACCCCTGTGGGGCGGCACGTACTCCGCCGAGTGACGCCGGTCATGGACCGTCACTGGATGCCGATGGCATCGGGCCTTACCAGGCCGTGAACTGTGAGGCGGCACGTACTCCGTCGAGTGATACTGGTCGTGGACCAAGTCGATCGCTGAGTGTCTCTGACACTGGACCTGTTACGGTCATTGATTGTGCAGCGGCACGTACTCCGCTGAGCGGCATCGGTCGTCGACCGAGTGGATCGCTGAGTGTCCCTGACACTGGGCCGAGAGAGGCCGAAACTTGTGCGACGGCACGTACTCCGTCGAGTAGACGATCTTCGGCTAGGCGAAGACGTCGAAAGGCCCTATGGGCGAGACGCTCTGCGTCTGAGTCGTCCGTGACGTCAAGTGTCAACGCACGGGAGGGCTGTGGGCAGCTATACACTCTGGTTGATGGAGTGGGCGGTAGTGCCGAAGGCAGTGTCCTGCTGGACGACTTGCCAAGTGTTGACAAGCTCCTTGAGCTAGAAGAGATGTCGTTCGCTGACTTTGGCGATGCCTTGAAGGCTGGCGAACTCGCCGAGGTGGTCATCGTTCGACCTGAAGAGGAGTTAAACTAATCGTCCCTCGTTGACGAGTCCGTCTTGGCCGAGGTCAAGAAGGCGTTGAGCGCCAGGAGTGGATCGGAGATCCTCAAGAATCCCTCGGATCCCTTCTACTCCTTGCTGAAGGAATATGGAGACGTTGTCTCGAAGGAACCACCGAGTGGCCTGCCTCCTGACCGAGGCGTTCGTCACGAGATAGACTTAGGTCCCGGAACTAAATACTGCGTGACCCGACAGTGGCCTCTTCCTAAAGAGCAACGCGACGTCATTGACGCCTTCTTCCGTGCGAAGCACGCGGCGGGTCTCGTGCGCGAGAGCAAGTCTCCGCACTCCGCGCCTACGTTCTGTGTCAGAAAGCCGAATGGCAAGTGGCGTATCGTTCACGCTTTTAACAAGCTCAACGCTGCCACGATTCCGGCGCAGACGCCGATTCCTAGGAAGGATGTTCTTCAGAACAACATGGTGGGTTGCACCATGTACAGTGCGCTTGACTTAGTCGATGGCTACTATCAGCTGCTCATGCGAGCCAGTGATATTCCGCTTACAGCGGTGAGCACCCCGAGCGGTATGCTCTGGGAGTGGCTCGTCATGCCCCAAGGGCTGTCGAATGCGCCTGCAACGTTCAATCGTCTAGTGACGCAGTTGTTCAGGCCCCTACGGGCATTCGCACAGACGTACTTTGACGATGTGTTCGTCCACAGTCGTGCTGAGCACGGAAAGACTGATGTCGAGGTACACGTGGAACACGTGAGAGCAGTGCTCGAGTGCATGCGCACCAACAAGTTGTACGCCAACGCGGACAAGTGCGTCTTTGGCGCGGAAGAAATCCCTTTCCTAGGGTGCTTCATTGGGAAGCATGGCCTTCGTGCTGATCCAGCAAAGGTCAAGGCCATTGTGGATTGGCCGGTTCCCTTGAACCAGAAGGACTTGCGTAAGTGGCTGGGCTTGGCCAACTACTTGCACAAGTACAGCGAGAACTACGCTGAGTTGGCTCGGCCACTGTCGGATCTCCTTAAGAAGGATGCCGAATGGGTATGGCGTGCTGAGCACGAGAGTGCGTTCACTCGCATCAAGGATAGCCTGCTTCAGGCACCGATACTGGCGTTGCCAGACCCCGATCGTCCGTTCATCGTCGTCTGTGACGCCTCGGACTTTGCCATCGGCAGTGCTTTGCTACAAGCCGACGCCGACGGGCGCGAACGCGTCATTGCGTTTGAGTCTCGGCAGCTCAAGGCTGCTGAGAAGAACTATCCAGTTCATGACAAGGAGCTACTTGCGATGAAGTACGCTCTCGTCAAATTCAGGGTTCACCTGCTCGGCTCCAAGCCGTTTGTGATCTACACGGATCATGCGTCACTACGCATCACTACGCACAGCGACGCAGTCGCCTCACCTCTCGCAGAGGATGGCCCGATGGCTCTCCTTCTTTGCGGAGTATAACTTCGAGGTGAAGTACAAGCCTGGCAGGCAGAACGTCCTCGCTGACGCGTTATCACGTCGCCCGGACTATGAGTTATCTCATGTCACCTCGGTGACGTCGTCCGTGACGGACATGGTTCGAGCAGCGTACGCTCAGGACGACTCTTGTGTCGCGCTGCTTCAAGCTCTAGGGAGCGATGAGTTTAAGGACTCAAAGGTGACTCTGTCACGACGCCTAAAGGCGAGGCTCCAGCGCCATAGCCTGAAGGCGGTCTGCTGTACTACAGCACGGGTCAGGATGACCCACCACGTGTGGTGGTTCCTCACGATGAGGACCTGAAGTATCGTATCCTCTATGAGGCCCACGACACGCCCACAAGCGGCCACCTCGGTCGCGAGAAGACCTACGGCTCGGTGAGCTCCATGTACTGGTGGCCGAAGATGTACAAGTGGGTCAGCACATATGTGCACACGTGCGAGACGTGTCAGCGGGTTAAACCCTCGCCGCATGCGGCAGCGCCTTTGGCGAGCTTGCCTGTACCCTCTGGGTGTTGGCAGTCCATGAGTATGGACTTCGTGTTTGGCCTGCCGAAGGATACGGCAGGCAACACAGGCGTTGTGGTCTTTGTTGACCGTCTGAGCAAGATGGCTCACCTAGCGGCTGTGCCGGACACCGTCGATGGCGCTGGTACAGCGACGATCTTTATCGATCGGGTCTTCCGCCAGCATGGGCTGCCAGAGACCATTGTCTCGGATCGAGACCCCCGTTTCACGGGTCACTTCTGGACGTCCGTCTTCAAAGTGCTTGGCACTCGACTGGACATGTCCACGGCGGATCATCCGCAGACCGACGGTCAGACTGAACGCGTGAACCGCGTCCTGGAGGACATCCTCCGCAGCGTATGCGCTGAAACGCCGAAGCGTTGGAGCGCTATGCTCCTCTCGTTGAGTTCTCAATGAACAACGCGGTGCATGCCTCGACAGGCTTCACCCCGTTCTACGTGAACGGCCTTGCGCATCCGCGCGTCCCGCTCACTTCCGCCACGCGGTAGCCTTGGGCTTGGTGGGGGAGAGGCTGTGCCGTCGCTCGAATTCGAGCTAGCTGATGTCAGCCCTCATGCTGTTCGCAAGCAAGTCGATTACTTCCTCTCGATGAGGCTTAGCGTCTTACGCCGTGTGCGTGACGCAATGGCTGGAAAGCCAAGATGTTCAAAAGGAACAAGCTGATGCCAAAGGCAGAAGCAACATGTGGGAGTTCAAGGTCGGTGACCACGTTTTATTAAACGCTAAGAACCTGCCTACACACGCAGTGTCAGCCGTCTTCAAGACGAAGTTGCGGCCGCGCTTCATTGGACCGTTCACGGTCGTGGCCAAGAAGGGCCTGGCATACACGCTTGACTTGCCAAAGCGTATGCGAACACATCCTGTGTTCTACGTGGGCTTGCTTAAGCCATATCGGGACCCTGCTCTTGTGAGTTCTGAGGCGCTGGCGCCGAGTCGGACGAAGGCTGCACGGCAGCAGGTGGCAGAGCCACAGGTGGTTGCATCCGAACCAACAGGTCTTGTCGATCCGGAGCAACGTGATGCTCGAGGTCATAGACCCGCTGATGCAGCACCAGAGGCGACTCAGACCGGTCCCCGCGACTCTAGGTCTCCTCGAGACCAGTCGCTAAGCGATGGGTCGGATGACCGACGTGGTGGTCGTGCTCCTTCACCGAGCCGACGCGGGTCTGCAAGCAATGCAGCGCGTCTACACTCGCAGCGCGAGAACCCATCGACCGCTCGTCCTCCTCCTGCTCTGCTCGATGAGCAAGGTGAGCTTTACTATCACGTGGATCGCCTGATGGCGCGGCGTCGTCGCCAAGGACACAACCAGTATCTGGTAAAGTGGCGAGGTTAACCTCACTCACAGAACTCGTGGGAGTTTGAGGTGCCACTACGGCAGGATTGCCCCGACGTCGTTGACGCGTATGATCGTGCACACCCGGTGTCAGACCGCCCGGTGGGCGTGCGACGGAGTCGCCGGGTGCCAAGCACCTCCCACTAAGGTGGGAGTCCACAGGGTCGTTGCTGAGCTCAGGCTCTGACCCGTAGCTGCAATACCTGCAGCGAGCACGTCGGTGCCATCGACGTGGCATCGAATGCTCAAACTGCAAGCGCAGTAGAGCTACATGCGCCTCGCGCGCGTGTTTCAAGGGTCTTTGACCCCTTTAACAACACTGGCCTATGGTCCGGAGCTTCGCGATCATGAAGCGAAGATGGTTCGTGATGAACAACCGTCTTAACCCCTTGCGTCCCGCCCCATATTCTGTATCATACAGAATTAGAATTTCATTTCGTTAAAGTATGCGCAGTCAACCCAACAAAATAGTGGGGTTCAAGCCCTCTTCGGCAATAGGGCAGGCATTTGTCCTCTCCACGCAATTTTGAAGCAGAAAACATGCAATCCAGCCACCTCTATGAAAAACATTCGCTGAAGTACACCGACCCCATTGGTTCTCGGTGATCTTCAACGATGATGAAAACCTGTGCTTCGACAACTCCTGTCGAAGTTGTTAGCATTGCTGTGTCGAGATGAGTGGTTGTACGTTCAGCTCGTAGGACGCAGAGGAAAAATTTGCCCAGTTCCTAACTTGGAGGGATAGCGGAAGGAACTGGGCAATTCTTCCTTCTGCGTTGCGTTCATTTCTGCGCAGAAAGCGCTTTGGATATTGCTGGTAGTTGCTCGATCGCGCTAGACGTACATTCGTGGCGCGACAACATGAGCGTGACCCGTAAGAAGCACACTAAAGGCGCGAGGTGTAAGCTTCGATGAAAACCAATGTAGGAATAGTATTCGAACACAACATGCAATCAATGTGTATTCATTTAGTTCTCTTGCCCACCCCTTCTTTCTCTCAGATTTCTTCATTTTCTTTACTCTCCTCGTTCTCCTAACTCTCCTCGTCGTTCGTCTCTGATCGCTTGCGCTTCTCCTTCCTGAAGCGGATCTCGTTGAGGTGTGCGGGGATGTTGCGGCCATCATTCCATACGTCGTGCCATATCTGGGCACAGGAGAGAGTGTTTCCTTCCGCTAGGCGACGGACCTTGGGGCATAGCCGGAACGCGTCCGCCGAAGTAATGGCTGCATGTCGGGCAAAAATAGCTTGTTTCAAACGATTTTCCACTTTTGTGAGCCGAGCACACCTTGCAAAGATGTTGGCGACGTTTCGACTGCGTTTCAGTTTTGTAGCGGTTGTTAGTGTTGACCAAGGCGTGGTCGCCTCGGGCCACTGGTCCTGCCACTAAGTCCTCCGCGACAGGGTATGTGTCAAAATGCACGTCTCTGCAATGCTAGCAAGTCTTTGTGTAAGCGCCGCAGGAAACAGGCATGTGGAGTGGGTTTCTCATCGTCGCGCTTCTTGGCAATATTGTGCACGATAAACCCGTTCACCAGGGGCCATGTCAACAATCCCGAGGAATAGCTGCTTGTAATATTTCTTGAAAGCCACACACTTCTGCAGTGAGTACCGCTGCAAGCGCAGCTGATCGTGGACGTCGACACCTCCCATGCCTTCGGCGTAATCCACGACCAGCTGCGGACACGGCGTGACTGTGACGGAGCCGTCCTTTTCTCTCCGGTTGACGGTGGTCTGGTGTGTGCTGCACCCGTGGCGATCATGTTTACCGGCTTGGAGTCCATCCACGCGAGCGCAACCAGGTACGGGTACTGCCTGGAGTGGGCAATGCGATACTGACCTCTTGGAATAGTCTTTGGTCTTTTGTTTTGGCTGTACTCGATGTCTGGGCACCAGCCGAGACGCGACTTCCTGACAGTCCCCACGTGGTAGAGCCCCATATTGTATAATTTGATAGACAACTGAATGGAGGAGTAGTAGTTGTCGGTGATGATCAGGCGCTTATATGGCTGTCCACGTAGTGCTTTCGTAATGTTGCGAACAACAGCTTTAGGGCCGACATTTTGTTCCTTCTTGCCTTTATTCTTCTTCCTGCAATACACCTCAATGCTATTCAGTACAATCCAGAATACACACACGGTTGTTAGTTTACACCATGTCTCCTCTTACGGATAATACAGAATAGACCACATTACCGAGCGCAATAGGCAGTTTCAGCACAGCATGTCAGATAGAACTTGGTACCCCACTTTGAAGGTTTATCCTTCATATACACCTTGATCGGATTGAACCGCGACCGGTTCGGCACCATACCTTCATCAAAGAGATGCAGCGGCCGAGGCGGTAGCCACGGCGGGAAGGTTTTCTCCACAGCTTGCAACACTGGTCGAATCTTCCACGCCTTGTCGTGGACAGCGTCAGCATCCTCGTTGTTGCTAAAGTGAAGAAATCGAGTGATGGCTTCGAAGCGAGCTCGTTTCATGTACCGCGAGAACGTTCCCCGTGGAACTGCACCATCTTCCGAAGTTGACCAGTGCTTGGATAAACCGTCCCGAACTGGAGCGATAGCTCGGGCCATTAGAAGGGCCACAACATGGACGATTTCATGGGGTTTGATAGGTTGAAAGCGGCGAAACTCTGCTTCCAACTCTGATAATGGGGGCACAGACTTTCTTGGGTCCTTGGCTTGCTGCTTGAGCAGTGATTCGCGACGCTGTTGCGCTAGCTGTGGTATCAGCTGCGTTCGATACAGATTGGATTCCTCGGCAATGCGGATCCAAAGTTTTTTCGGCAGGAAGTAGAAGAAAAGACCTAGCGGTGAGTCAGCAAATGCGAGTGCTGAACGTGTTGGACCCCAAGGACCGTCATAGTAATCTCCGGCTGCACTCATCTGAAGCATACCTGCATTGTAAAATACATAATACAGAATTAGTATAGCGTGCAACACCGTATTCTGTAGCGTACAGACTTACCGCAATGAGCAGCGTCATAGGCTGTCCACCCACTGCTGGTCAGCTCTCGTAGCTCCTCCTCCGTTGTCTCGAAGGTAGGCTCAGGTTCGTCTTCCTCGGAACTGAAGTCACTGCTGTCGTTGCCGCTGCCTTTATCTTCACCACCACTCCTCAGCGCACCATCCTCGTCTCCATCCTCATCCTCGGATAGGTGTTCCGCAACAGATCCAGGTCGACACAAGTTAACGTCGTCAGCTGCGGTGCTCCCAAACAGAACTTCTCGACGCATAGCATCTAAGAACGCGCCATCATCAAAAGCATCCAGTGCATCGTAATCTCCAGCTTCAACGTCCATTAATTCTGTAGCCTCCGGAACAGCTCGCACACGGCTTGGCAATTCTGTAGCCTCCGGAACAGCTCGCGCACGGCTTGGCAATTCTGTAGACTCCGAAACAGCTCGCACACGGCTTGGCAATTCTGTATCCTCCGGAACAGCTCCGCACACGGCTTGGCAATTTGTAGCCTCCGGAACAGCTTTCGCGCACGGTTTGGCAATTCTGTAGACTCGAAACAGCTCCCACACGGCTTGGCAATTCTGTAGCCTCCGGAACAGCTCGCACACGGCTTGGCAATTCTGTATCCTCCGGAACAGCACACGCATCGACTTGGCTGCGCTGAAACAGCTGAGTAGCGGTCCGTTCTGATGCCACCGTCACGGCATGCACACAACTTGGTGTACTTGAACTTGCTGCAATAAGTACTGGACCCTCATCATCGACTATTCCAGCTCTTCGGGCATACTCAGTAAGCTCCTCGGTACTCTGGGCACACATAACGACTCATCAGACGTCGCAAACTCATTTTCAACGCATGGTACTCACCAACGAAGAAGTCCAGCCTCTAAGCAGGGCTGTTAGCCGCCCTGACACTCCTGGTCTGAGGTATGTGTGGTCGTCACTCAGACCTGAAGGTTTTCGCGCCTTCCATCCTGCTGCTGTAAGCTTCGACCACAGCTTCCGGAACCGCTTCGTGGGGCCGTCGAACTCGTTCATCTGTAAGAGGGGGAGTGCTCGACGGACACTACCTCCCACTCATTTATACCGTTCCTTTTATACTTGGAATTATCTGTGCATAGCTTCCCCTCACAGTCTTTTTATGCGAATTTTCCCGAACCCCAAACAATACAAAAGATTAGATGCGGGGGTTGGCTCCGATGGGAAGCTTGTCGAATACTATGCACTCTCATATTTCCTATTCTGTAGAATACAGAATACGGGAGAATAAGGGTTAATGACATTCTGTCTAAGCGGTGATGGAAACGGATTCTATCCGATCACCTGACGCTAGAAGCGTTCAATGGGTATGACTATATCATGAGGCACTGTGGATGCCAGGGATGCCAATGCATTGGACCCCGCATGCTGCATAGCAGTAGGAGGTAGGTAAGCTCCTCCTGAGCGACAGCTTAGCTGTCTGGTGCTCGTTGTCGTGTCTACGACTGTGCCGAGCACGTGTATTCACAAGACACAGTGTCGGTGACACATAGTGGCGCTTGCGCCTGCTTCAAGGACAACTTGGGCATCAAGCCCTGCACACAGTGCTCATCCGAGGGTCACATTAACTGTGAAGCGAGTGGGCCCCACTGCTGTGTGGTTCTTGGAACCGTTGGTAGCCTGGAAGGCTTGCCCTATGGATCATTGATCCAGTGATATCGTCGATACGCCACTTGTGGCCTTCTCCCCACGCCCGTAGAGTCCCTTTACTCGAGCCAGTAGGCTCCTATGCTTGGTAAGCATTGGGCCCAAGTGTGTGCCAAGTGGCATCGCGTACGGATGCGTGTAACACGCACGAGAGACAGCGCCGTCCGCGCAAGGCAAGGTGCCGTGGCCATCGGCCGATAATCGCGTCGTGTGTTTACACTTTCCGGATACAGTATCCGGAATCTTGGTGGGGAGAGTGTAACGGGATGTTACACGAATGTTTCTCGTTGGTGTGTGACACACGTGGATACATTTATGTGGGTACATAATGGTGTGTGACACTCAAGGATACATTTATGTGGGTACACAATGGTGTGGCACACACGAGTAGATACGTGGATGGCCTCAGAGCCTCACGTTGCATTTTGATGAGGATTTAGTATGTTAGATACTAAATCCGTTACATTTGGGATTAGGGCAATAAAGTCAATAAAAATCAGTTTGCATTTTACATAGTTAGTGTTAGTCCTTTGTTATAGGGACACTGACTCTGTGAGTCCTGTATTAAGTGGACTTACTTGGTTCTTGTATAGAACCGAAGGCAAGTGCCTTGCAAGCAGGACTCTACGAGTCAACTAAACTTCCTCTGTGCCGTGCACACCTACGCAGCCCCGCTGCAGCCCGCACCACCGCTCGGGTGGGTGCTGCCGGGGCGCTGGCCGGTGCCTTTTGTCTGTATTTCGATCCGAACGCAGATTTACGCTGTCTGCTTTTCGCCCGTTCCCGGGCCCGAAGTACTTCCTCCAGTTCATCGACGTCGCTCAGCCGGAGTAGGGTCAGCCGATCAGCTAACTCCGGATCTCCCAATGTCTCGATGTAGTGGTCTACATGTTCCCGGCGGGCCTTGGGGTTCCCATCCTTGATCTTTAGTCTAGCACGTAAAGCCGCCACGTTGAGCCGGTAGAGATAATCGAGAGGAGTTTCTTCCGATCGCTTGCGAGCGTGATAGTATTGCCACGCGACCGACATACCCAACCCACAATATTGGGTCTGGAAACTGTCCAACAGATCCGCCCACTTGGTTTTCGTCGTTCGACTGAGCTGCTTATACCAGTTCTTTGCCGGTCCCACCATCAGATCTGCAAACGTGAGGCATTTCTCTTCTTCCGTAGCCTGATCGCGCTGGAACGCTGACTTGACCTTACTGATCCAGGCCCGAGCGCCGATCTTCGTCCAGATTCTTTACCTGCAAAATCTTTCTCAGATCCGAGATCGCTGGAGATCCGGACCTGCTGATCATCGACGCATCCTCCTTGAACCGATCGCCGCGGATGCGATCGCTGCTCGGCTCGACGTCTGTCCAACCGAGAACTCTGGTATGCCCTTGCAGATCGTCCGGATCGTATCCTCCTACGCATCCGGATCCGGAGTAGCCGCATTTTGACCGGACTCCATTTCAACATCCAACTCCCCTTTGATCGGCGATTCAGGTGTCGCGAGATCTCCGTTCTTTCAAGAAACGATCCATCGCCATTTGAAAAAGTAGTCGTCCAACTTGGTTGCTCGATCCAGTGGAATTAGTCGTCGGCGCGGTCTGGTCCGTCCGGATCCGGCGCATTTTCTCGTTGATCGGGCATCTTGACCTCCAGCTTCAGCAGCCACCGATCGCGTATCCTGTTTCTTCGGCTACGCGCGACTTTCAGGAACTTATGCCGAGGGCCCTAACGACGATGCGTTGCAGCCTTCTCGGCTATCTGAGTCTGGTTCTCCTGAGGTCGCCTGACGCGTAGCATGACGATTTAACCCAGCAGTCTGATAGCCTGGGTCGGGCAAGTCAGGTGGGCGCTCGCCGACCAAGATCTTGAGGGAATCGAATAGATCATGGGGTCGCAGATTGAATCGCTTGCAGTTCCAAGTCAAATAGAGAGTTTGGGTCGAACTCTCCAGCCACCAAACCCAGCTTCTTGGAGCAGACTCAAGTAGGGATCTTCACCGCGTTCAGGCGGTCAGGAGCTAGTCAGGGGCTTCTGACACTGGGCCGGTGGAGGTTACCGATCTGGCGGACTTTTTTGTATGATCGGTAAGAACAGTGGATCGTTAAGCAAGGTCTCGCTTTTAGCCTCTTCCTGTAGTAAGCCTGCTCGATCGGCGTCCTTGGTGATCGTTGGATCCTGGGTTGATCGGGCATCTTCTGGCTCTGAGTCTGGAGCTTACCTCAATTCCTGTCCGGGCAAGCTCTTTGATCTTCTTTTTCTTGGTCGATCTGGAGGCAACAGTGACTTGGTGAGCAGATTAGGGTTTCCAGCTTTAGCTGATTCCTTATCGTGCTCGTGCGGATTCCTCGATTCTCACGAGATCCGCAAATGGCCCTCGAAGGGGCCTCCTCCAGGGAGGGAATTCGAGGTTTTTCTTCGAGATCTGGATTGGCGATCCAGGTCTGCCTCGTGCCTGTCAGTAAAGATCCTCCTGCAGAACTTCTACGCTGATCTGTGGATCTTTCCGTTTTAAGCGGATGTGCTCTCCGTCGATCCAACCTTCGTAGGAACTTCCCTTGTTCTTCTTTAATCTTGACATCTTCTTGGGACTCCAGCCGGTGATAATCCTCGGTTCAAATCCGGGCACGCGGCACCATTGTGGTGGAGCGGATCGCTGCCAAAATCTCGTTAGGGCAGTGGTCCCGATCACCACTTGCGCCCAGACAACCGACTCAACGGAGGGGGTGCCCCTGGATGATCCGTGATCTAGCTGGTGTGTAGTATCCAGCCTTGTGTAGCCCAAGTCGGTAGGCGGGGTTACGCTTCTTCTGCAGGCGACTTCTGAAGGTGTTCTTGTAGGTTCGGAAGAAGGTCTTGGGTGACGCAGGGTTTGAGGCGGCGTGGAAGTTCTTCACTCCACCTTCGGGGTACTTCTGGTCCCGGTCGCGTAGGCGAGTTCTCGAGCCTCCGGATCCGGGTGCCCTGGTTCTTGATCCAGGTCTTCCAACAGTCCAATGTCTTCGAGATCTCAGTCCCTTCCTTTCCGTTAAGTTCTTCCGCTTCCGATAGCGGGGGTCTTGAGGGGGGGTAAGTGGTAGATCTCGACGGGATCCTTAGGCTAAAACAACCCCCGATCCGATGTAGAGCGCACTTAAAGCTGGATAGTTCACTAGAGGCAGGCAAAGCTGGCCAATACATATTATCCAGGATCTCTAACCGCCATACTAGGGTCACGTATCCTTACCTTTCCTGACGCTTGTAGGGCCAATGTAGTTCCCGGTCTCGCAGGCGTAGCGGGAATAGACACTTGAGTGGGTTCAGGGCAAATTCTGAGTTCTGTTTTCGGAGTGGTTATTCCTATGCCTACTAATCCCATCCCTGATTTACCATCCTACGATCACATGACACTGGCTACATAGCTGATCCCTTAGCTTGGTTCCCTCTTAACCCTTGATCGTGAGCCGATTCCGTACTTTCAACCGAAGCTTCAGATCTCGCACTTTAAACTGAAGCTTAATCTCGCACTTAACCGAAATCTTGATCTCGCATCTTCTTAACCGGAAGCTTCGATCTCGCACTTTCAACCGGGAAGCTTGATCTCGCACTTAACCGAAGCTTCGATCTCGCACTTAATCGGGACTTGATCGCCGCCTGATCCCGCTTGGTAACTCCTTTTCGAAGAATCCGGATCAGCCACCAGAAGAGTCTGCGTCGCGCCTGGGGCCGAGCTTCTGATCCGGAGCTGATCTCGCGTACTTTATACGGGAGAGGATCACTGCGTGATCCCCTGCGTGATCCCGCTTCGTCGCCGCCCGGGGAAGCAGGATCGCGCTGTTAGAGGCTTCGGGGCGCCAGGGTAAGCCGCCGATCGTGCCTCACTTTGCTGGGACCCCATCATCGCTGATCGCGCGAGAACATCCTTGATTTCCCCATTCTTCCTCCGGCAGGATTCGGATCACCCACGAACACCGGGCTCCACTTTGCTCCTCCGCCGGTGTCTCCGTTGCTCTGGTTCCTTCCGGCGGGACCCATCGTATCTCTCGTCTGATTCGACCCAGATCCGGGGACTCACAGTAATCCCCCCTGTCGCTCGTTCCTGACTTCTCATCTTCGGGTTCGTGGCTGATATCGCCTCTCCGGGAAAATTTTTTCGTCCGCTTCACCACATCTGCATCAAGCGCTGGCAAAGTGCACTGAACCTGGCGTTGTCACTCGTTGGAGGCTGGTGACGCTTGAGCAACGTGCCGATGAGCTCCAGCTCAGCTCCTGGCGTGTCTCGTGGGGAAAGACGGCGTGCGCCCCTGGACCCAGAGAAGGTCAGAGTGATCAATGAATGGCCCACGCCATCCAATGTGAAGGAACTGGAGACAGTTCTGGGCTATATTTGCCACGTACTTGGTGCAAGTACGTGGACAACTATGGCGGGCAAGATTCGCCCGTTGTCACAGCTTCTTAGAAAGAAGTTGGAGTGCGCGTGTGGACGCTTCGAGCTTGAAGCGTCCGGAGGCCCTCTATCACGAGGTCGTCGAGAAACTCCACGGGTGGGTCTGACGTGTCTTCGGACGAAGACACGGGAGCGGAGCCTTGACATCAACTCTTCCTTCCTCCTCGATGAATCCTCGTCGTAGTCGAGGATGTCTTTCGTAGTCCTCTCCAAAGAGTTCTTTGAGAGGGACAGCAGGATTCTTCATCTCTGCTAGAAAAGAAGACTTCTTCTTCTTCTCATGCTTCTCCTTATGGAGAGCATCGGAATTTGGTGACAGAGAGTTCCTCTGTCGAACTGTTGAAGCAGCAGTGCTAGTGGGCACTGCTGAGGTCGTTGTTCCTGCTGCAGAGGCAGCAGGTGAGGCTTGCATGTCCGCAGAAGCGGACGGAGGCGTATGCTGGCGAGTCCATTGCGAAATGAACTCGGATTTCTCTCGGGGACTTGACGGTCTTGTCAAGTTCTGTTGATTGACGTATCGGGACCGATACGTCGAATCTTAACGGGGGATGGTGTAACGGGGTTACACGTACAAGTGGTTGTACTCATTTGTAACTCTAACAGTTAGATAACTGTTAGAGGTTGGAAACGGGCCTCAGACCTTGGTGTGTTGTACACATCAATGGTTACATGGGCGAACCACATTATTGTGGTTCGTGCATTTGTGCATATTATTCGTAGAAAGCAACGAGTTTCTACTAATCACTGAGCAGAGTTTCTGCCAACCACACGTTGGCAGACTCTTTTTAGAAATAGATAACAAACAGTTTTAGGAGGTCCATAATTGGCTTGTGCCATATTCAAAAACAGTTCTCATTTTACGGTATTTTGCAGTTTAATTTAGTTATATTTTATTTAATTATACTTATTTAAATAAGTATACTTAAATTAAGTCTATTCTACCCGCATCGCCCCTATCATTGCCGACATGGTGGATTGTGGTTATGCAAAGCATGTGTAATGGGGAAGGGGTAAATTACAAAGATTTAGCTGCCAGCACATGAAGAATTATCTAGTCCGCATCTTCATCGAGCGTAAGGTCCTGCTCTTCTCGCACTGATCCGCCGACAACCCCCAATTTCTTCAGCTTTTCGACCAGTTCAGGAATATCTACGTCGCTGTCCGAAGTTTCGTCTTCATGTACTCGTGTATCACCAAGAAAACCAACTCGGGCAAATCCTCCTACAATGGTAGCTGTTGTCAGGCTTTCTATCGCTTTGCTACAGTGTAGTGTCATGAACAAGGTCCAGAAAAAGCAGTTGTGCTTATATGTAAATGACGTACGGCTGTAGGTTTTGGCTTCCTACCCGTGCCAGTGATGCATTGGCGCCCCATAGCAGATCTGGATCACGAAGCAGAATCAAAAATGAGTGTCAGCTACGTTTTAGCTGCGCCGGTATAGCATTTTAGTGCGGGCAGTAACCCTCAACAGATGATCTCTATTCGGGTTCCTATTGGATGACTTGGTCTGTCGGCAATGAGAAAACGTCGGCAATGGTAGGGGCGATGCGGTAATTGCACGCTTCCTCATATACGTAAGCACACGTGTACGCCACCTAATAGGTCTAGGTAGACCCATTACACCGGATACCCATTTCATATTATAACTGCGTTTTTAGGAGGTTGTTGTTGCAGGTGATCCAATACGATCCCGCAATGATTACGGTAAGATGTTTACGCCACCGATGATTAGACGAGTAGGATGATTGGACGAGTACAGAATGTTGGTGATTGGATGCACCAAATGATTGGATGCAGACCAGGTAGAGAAAACAGTGTAAGCTCATATCAATCAATCACTTCTGAATTTCCATTCTACCCTCAAGTGACTTCCCTCGCCTCGGCCTCCTCGCCCCAAGCTTCGGCAGTCCTCCCTCGCAAGACAACCTCTACCACGACCTTCTTCAGGTTATGAGCCCAAGTACCATGTCATCTGTCCAAGATACCAAGATCTCCATCGACAAGTTCAACGGCGAGAACTACGCCACGTGGAACCGTTACATGCGTGGCGTGTTCCTGACCAAGTCGGTGTGGAATGTGGTGAACCGCGAGACGACGCCTACGTTCACGGACTCCAGGGCCAAGGACGAGTATGTCAAGTCGAGCAACGTCGCCTTCGGTCTGATGCTCCTCTCCACATGGACGCGGACTACCATCATGTTGTCGACGACTACGAGGAAGCCTGGGTCGCGTGGGCGCGCTTGCGTACCCTTTACGGTGGATCGCAGAAGGCTGGACGCATATATCTCAAGCGTCAGCTCTTCAGCATGGAGATGGCAGAAGGCGGAAACATCCTTCACTATTGCAACGAAGTCCTCAACATCAGCGCGAAGCTTAGCAGTATCGGCGCCAAGATGGGAGGACGAGGATGTGGCGATCTGCTTGCTGCGCAGTCTGCCCAAGAGCTACGAGAACGTCGTACTCAACATGGAGATGAGCAATGCAGAGCTGCGGACGCAAGATGTAGTGAAGGTGCTCACGAATGAGCATATCAAGCGACAAGGCGAGAAGACTGGCGGCGGTGAAAATCGAGGAAGCAGCGAAGGCCTTCAACGCCGAGCGTCAAACTCGCCGGTGTGACTACTGCGGAAAATTGGGGCACGTTATCGACAAGTGCTGGACCAAGCAGAAAGAAGAAAATCGAGGAGCACGACGCGGCCGAGGTGGTCGCGGTGCCAGCAACGTTGAGTGGTGCGACGACGATGACGACTACATCGCGTTTGCAGTCTCCATGTCGACAGCGTGTGGAATGTCGTCGGGCAAGAAGTTTCAAGGCTCATGGGCGATCGACAGTGGTGCAACCCACCACATTTGCAACGACAAGTCCAAGTTCATCGACATCAACTTGCGCGACGAAGGCGAACTCACAGTTGCCAACGGTCAAACGGCCAAGATTTTGGGAGTTGGTACCGTTGTGCAACAAGTGATTCTGCCCAACCGGAGTGTGCGCGACGTCCGAATCGAAGATGCTCTCTACGTGCCGAGTATGAACAAGAACCTGCTATCTGTGCCTCAGATCAACTGAAGTAGAGACTTCAAGGTGGTGTTTGACGGCTCCGAGATGCACATTGCGCGCAAGTCGTCGAAGAAGATCGTTGCTTCCGCAGACCTGATCGACGGACTTACTGGCTACGAGTACCAAAGGGTTCTGCCAATTCGACGACTACGGTCTCGATCAACAGTGTCGATCTTCATGCGCGGATGGGTCATGCCCGAACGACGTGCCATGGAAGATGGTTTCGAGCGGCATGGTGACGGGCGCAAAAATGCCGACCTCGTCAAAGAACTCAAGCGGGATGCCGCGGGTGTCAGCAAGGGAAGATGGTCCAAAACCCTTTCCGAGTAACCCGGATGCTTCCAAGTACAAGCCATTCGGAGTTCCTGCACTTCGACCTTTGTGGCCCCATGGAGAAAGAGTCGCTTGGTGGCAGCAAGTATCTACTGCTGATCACTGACGAAGCCAGCGGCTGCATGACGGGATTCTGTTTGCGCGCCAAGTCGGAGAGTGAAGACTGTCTGCGCAAGTTCATCGCCAAAGTGGAGCGCCAATTCGATGCCAGGGTCAAGTTCGTGCGTCATGACGGTGCCAAGGAGTTCGCGACCAACTCGCTCAAGGCCTTTACGACAATCATGGCATTGAAGTCCAGCCGACGGTTCGATATGCGCATCAGACGAATGCTACTGCGGAACGCGCCAACCGGACGATTGTGACTATCGGGCGCAGCATGCTTCACTTCGCACGTTTGGACAAGACGTTTTGGGCGGAAGCGGCGATGACGGCAATTTACATCAAGAATCGACTGCCGTCACCCAAGGTCCCAGGGAAGACGCCGTTTGAGATTGTGTACAAGAGGAAGCCCAACGTGAAGCACATGCGCGTTTTCGGGTGCAAGGCCTACGTCCTGACGCCGAAGGAGAAGCGACTCAAGTGGGACCCCAAGGCTCGTGAAGGAATTTTCATGGGCTATGAAGAGCGTTCGAAGGCGTATCGCGTTTATGACATCGAGGCGGGCCAGGTAGTGATTTCTCGCGATGTCACTTTCGACGAATCGACCTTCGACGACGCCAATGTTGTTGTGGATTGTTGCAGGTGATCCAATACGATCCCGCAATGATTACGGTAAGATGTTTACGCCACCGATGATTAGACGAGTAGGATGATTGGACGAGTACAGAATGATGGTGATTGGATGCACCAAATGATTGGATGCAGACCAGGTAGAGAAAACAGTGTAAGCTCATATCAATCAATCACTTCTGAATTTCCATTCTACCCCTCAAGTGACTTCCCTCGCCTCGGCCTCCTCGCCCCAAGCTTCGGCAGTCCTCCCCTCGCAAGACAACCTCTACCACGACCTTCTTCAGGTTATGAGCCCAAGTACCATGTCATCTGTCCAAGATACCAAGATCTCCATCGACAAGTTCAACGGCGAGAACTACGCCACGTGGAACCGTTACATGCGTGGCGTGTTCCTGACCAAGTCGGTGTGGAATGTGGTGAACCGCGAGACGACGCCTACGTTCACGGACTCCAGGGCCAAGGACGAGTATGTCAAGTCGAGCAACGTCGCCTTCGGTCTGATGCTCCTCCACATGGACGCGGATCACCATCATGTTGTCGACGACTACGAGGAAGCCTGGGTCGCGTGGGCGCGCTTGCGTACCCTTTACGGTGGATCGCAGAAGGCTGGACGCATATATCTCAAGCGTCAGCTCTTCAGCATGGAGATGGCAGAAGGCGGAAACATCCTTCACCATTGCAACGAAGTCCTCAACATCAGCGCGAAGCTTAGCAGTATCGGCGCCAAGATGGAGGACGAGGATGTGGTGATCTGCTTGCTGCGCAGTCTGCCCAAGAGCTACGAGAACGTCGTACTCAACATGGAGATGAGCAATGCAGAGCTGCGGACGCAAGATGTAGTGAAGGTGCTCACGAATGAGCATATCAAGCGACAAGGCGAGAAGACTGCGGCGGTGAAAATCGAGGAAGCAGCGAAGGCCTTCAACGCCGAGCGTCAAACTCGCCGGTGTGACTACTGCGGAAAATTGGGGCACGTTATCGACAAGTGCTGACCAAGCAGAAAGAAGAAAATCGAGGAGCACGACGCGGCCGAGGTGGTCGCGGTGCCAGCAACGTTGAGTGGTGCGACGACGATGACGACTACATCGCGTTTGCAGTCTCCATGTCGACAGCGTGTGGAATGTCGTCGGGCAAGAAGTTTCAAGGCTCATGGGCGATCGACAGTGGTGCAACCCACCACATTTGCAACGACAAGTCCAAGTTCATCGACATCAACTTGCGCGACGAAGGCGAACTCACAGTTGCCAACGGTCAAACGGCCAAGATTTTGGGAGTTGGTACCGTTGTGCAACAAGTGATTCTGCCCAACCGGAGTGTGCGCGACGTCCGAATCGAAGATGCTCTCTACGTGCCGAGTATGAACAAGAACCTGCTATCTGTGCCTCAGATCAACCGAAGTGGAGACTTCAAGGTGGTGTTTGACGGCTCCGAGATGCACATTGCGCGCAAGTCGTCGAAGAAGACTCGTTGCTTCCGCAGACCTGATCGACGGACTCTACTGGCTACGAGTACCAAAGGGTTCTGCCAATTCGACGACTACGGTCTCGATCAACAGTGTCGATCTTCATGCGCGGATGGGTCATGCTCCGAACGACGTGCTACGGAAGATGGTTTCGAGCGGCATGGTGACGGGCGCAAAAATGCCGACCTCGTCAAAGAACTCAAGCGGATGCCGCGGGTGTCAGCAAGGGAAGATGGTCCAAAACCCTTTCCGAGTAACCCGGACAAGCCAAGCACAAGCCATTCGAGTTCCTGCACTTCGACCTTGTGGCCCCATGGAGAAAGAGTCGCTTGGTGGCAGCAAGTATCTACTGCTGATCACTGACGAAGCCAGCGGCTGCATGACGGGGATTCTGTTTGCGCGCCAAGTCGGAGAGTGAAGACCGTCTGCGCAAGTTCATCGCCAAAGTGGAGCGCCAATTCGATGCCAGGGTCAAGTTCGTGCGTCATGACGGTGCCAAGGAGTTCGCGACCAACTCGCTCGGGCGCCTTTACGACAATCATGGCATTGAAGTCCAGCCGACGGTTCGATATGCGCATCAGACGAATGCTACTGCGGAACGCGCCAACCGGACGATTGTGACTATCGGGCGCAGCATGCTTCACTTCGCACGTTTGGACAAGACGTTTTGGGCGGAAGCGGCGATGACGGCAATTTACATCAAGAATCGACTGCCGTCACCCAAGGTCCCAGGGAAGACGCCGTTTGAGATTGTGTACAAGAGGAAGCCCAACGTGAAGCACATGCGCGTTTTCGGGTGCAAGGCCTACGTCCTGACGCCGAAGGAGAAGCGACTCAAGTGGGACCCCAAGGCTCGTGAAGGAATTTTCATGGGCTATGAAGAGCGTTCGAAGGCGTATCGCGTTTATGACATCGAGGCGGGCCAGGTAGTGATTTCTCGCGATGTCACTTTCGACGAATCGACCTTCGACGACGCCAATGTTGTTGTGGATTGTTGCAGGTGATCCAATACGATCCCGCAATGATTACGGTAAGATGTTTACGCCACCGATGATTAGACGAGTAGGATGATTGGACGAGTACAGAATGATGGTGATTGGATGCACCAAATGATTGGATGCAGACCAGGTAGAGAAAACAGTGTAAGCTCATATCAATCAATCACTTCTGAATTTCCATTCTACCCCTCAAGTGACTTCCCTCGCCTCGGCCTCCTCGCCCCAAGCTTCGGCAGTCCTCCCCTCGCAAGACAACCTCTACCACGACCTTCTTCAGGTTATGAGCCCAAGTACCATGTCATCTGTCCAAGATACCAAGATCTCCATCGACAAGTTCAACGGCGAGAACTACGCCACGTGGAACCGTTACATGCGTGGCGTGTTCCTGACCGGGTCGGTGTGGAATGTGGTGAACCGCGAGACGACGCCTACGTTCACGGACTCCAGGGCCAAGGACGAGTATGTCAGGTCGAGCAACGTCGCCTTCGGTCTGATGCTCCTCCACATGGACGCGGACTACCATCATGTTGTCGACGACTACGAGGAAGCCTGGGTCGCGTGGGCGCGCTTGCGTACCCTTTACGGTGGATCGCAGAAGGCTGGACGCATATATCTCAAGCGTCAGCTCTTTCAGCATGGAGATGGCAGAAGGCGGAAACATCCTTCACCATTGCAACGAAGTCCTCAACATCAGCGCGAAGCTTAGCAGCATCGGCGCCAAGATGGAGGACGAGGATGGCGATCTGCTTGCTGCGCAGTCTGCCCAAGAGCTACGAGAACGTCGTACTCAACATGGAGATGAGCAATGCAGAGCTGCGGACGCAAGATGTAGTGAAGGTGCTCACGAATGAGCATATCAAGCGACAAGGCGAGAAGACTGCGGCGGTGAAAATCGAGGAAGCAGCGAAGGCCTTCAACGCCGAGCGTCAAACTCGCCGGTGTGACTACTGCGGAAAATTGGGGCACGTTATCGACAAGTGCTGACCAAGCAGAAAGAAGAAAATCGAGGAGCAACGACGCGGCCGAGGTGGTCGCGGTGCCAGCAACGTTGAGTGGTGCGACGACGATGACGACTACATCGCGTTTGCAGTCTCCATGTCGACAGCGTGTGGAATGTCGTCGGGCAAGAAGTTTCAAGGCTCATGGGCGATCGACAGTGGTGCAACCCACCACATTTGCAACGACAAGTCCAAGTTCATCGACATCAACTTGCGCGACGAAGGCGAACTCACAGTTGCCAACGGTCAAACGGCCAAGATTTTGGGGAGTTGGTACCGTTGTGCAACAAGTGATTCTGCCCAACCGGAGTGTGCGCGACGTCCGAATCGAAGATGCTCTCTACGTGCCGAGTATGAACAAGAACCTGCTATCTGTGCCTCAGATCAACCGGGAAGTGGAGACTTCAAGGTGGTGTTTGACGGCTCCGAGATGCACATTGCGCGCAAGTCGTCGAAGAAGACTGTTGCTTCCGCAGACCTGATCGACGGACTCTACTGGCTACGAGTACCAGCGGTTCTGCCAATTCAACGACTACGGTCTCGATCAACAGTGTCGATCTTCATGCGCGGATGGGTCATGCTCCGAACGACGTGCTACGGAAGATGGTTTCGAGCGGCATGGTGACGGGCGCAAAAATGCCGACCTCGTCAAAGAACTCAAGCGGATGCCGCGGGTGTCAGCAAGGGAAGATGGTCCAAAACCCTTTCCGAGTAACCCGGACAAGCCCAAGTACAAGCCATTCGAGTTCCTGCACTTCGACCTTTGTGGCCCCATGGAGAAAGAGTCGCTTGGTGGCAGCAAGTATCTACTGCTGATCACTGACGAAGCCAGCGGCTGCATGACGGGATTCTGTTTGCGCGCCAAGTCGGAGAGTGAAGACTGTCTGCGCAAGTTCATCGCTAAAGTGGAGCGCCAATTCGATGCCAGGGTCAAGTTCGTGCGTCATGACGGTGCGCAAGGAGTTCGCGACCAACTCGCTCAAGGCCTTTACGACAATCATGGTATTGAAGTCCAGCCGACGGTTCGATATGCGCATCAGACGAATGCTACTGCGGAACGCGCCAACCGGACGATTGTGACTATCGGGCGCAGCATGCTTCACTTCGCACGTTTGGACAAGACGTTTTGGGCGGAAGCGGCGATGACGGCAATTTACATCAAGAATCGACTGCCGTCACCCAAGGTCCCAGGGAAGACGCCGTTTGGAGATTGTGTACAAGAGGAAGCCCAACGTGAAGCACATGCGCGCGTTTTCGGGGTGCAAGGCCTACGTCCTGACGCCGAAGGAGAAGCGACTCAAGTGGGACCCCAAGGCTCGTGAAGGAATTTTTCATGGGCTAGTGAAGAGCGTTCGGCTAAGGCGTATCGCGTTTTATGACATCGAGGCGGGCCAGGTAGTGATTTCTCGCGATGTCACTTTCGACGAACTTCGACCTTCGACTGGACGCCAATGTTGTTGTGGATTGTTGCAGGTGATCCAATACGATCCCGCAATGATTACGGTAAGATGTTTACGCCACCGATGATTAGGGACGAGTAGGATGGGATTGGACGAGTACAGAATGATGGTGATTGGATGCACCTGTAAATGATTGGATGCAGACCAGGTAGAGAAAAACAGTGTAAGTGCTCATATCAATCAATCACTTCTGAATTTCCATTCTACCTCAAGTGACTTCCCCTCGCCCTCTGGCCTCCTCGCCCTGCTTCGGCAGTCCTCCCCTCGCAAAGACAACCCTCTACCACGACCTTCTCTTCAGGTTATGAGCCCAAGTACCATGTCATCTGGTCCAAGATACCAAGATCTCCATCAGACAAGTTCAACGGCGAGAACTACGCCACGTGGAACCGTTACATGCGTGGCGTGTTCCTGACCAAGTCGGTGTGGAATGTGGTGAACTGGGCGAGACGACGCCTACGTTCGCCACGGACTCCAGGCTGCCAAGGACGAGTATGTCAAGTCGAGCAACGTCGCCTTCGGTCTGATGCTCCTCCACTATGGACGCGGACTACCATCACTCATGTTGTCGACGACTACGAGGAAGCCTGGGTCGCGTGGGGCGCGCTTGCGTACCCTTTACGGTGGATCGCAGAAGGCTGACGCATATATCTCAAGCGTCAGCTCTTCAGCATGGAGATGGCAGAAGGCGGGAAACATCCTTCACCATTGCAAACGAAGTCTCAACATCAGCGCGAAGCTTAGCAGTATCGGCGCCGTGCCAAGATGGAGGACGAGGATGTGGCGTGATCTGCGCTTGCTGCAGCAGTTCGCCCAAGAGCTACGAGAACGTCGTACTCAACATGGAGATGAGCAATGCAAGAGCTGCGGACGCAAGATGTAGTGAAGGTGCTCAGCCGAATGAGCATATCAAGCCGACAAGGCGAGAAGACTGCGGCGGTGAAAATCGAGGAAGCAGCGAAGGCTTTTCCTTCAACGCCGAGCGTCAAACTCGCCGGTGTGACTACTGCGGGAAAATTGGGGCACGTTATCGACAAGCAAGTGCTGGACCAAGCAGAAAGAAGAAAATCGAGGAGCACGACGCGGCCGAGGTGGTCGCGGTGCCAGCAACGTTGAGTGGTGCGACGACGATGACGACTACACTGCGTTTGCAGTCTCCATGTCGACAGCGTGTGGAATGTCAGCGTCGGGCAAGAAGTTTCAAGGCTCATGGCGATCGGACAGTGGTGCAAATCCCACCACATTTTGCAAACGACAAGTCCAAGTTCATCGACATCAACTTGCGCGGACGAAGGCGAACTCACAGTTGCCAACGGTCAAACGGCCAAGATTTTGGGAGTTGGTACCGTTGTGCAACAAGTGATTCTGCCCTAACCGGAGTGTGCGCGACGTCCGAATCGAAGATGCTCTCTCTACGTGCCGAGGTATGAAACAAGAACCTGCTATCTGTGCCTCAGATCAACCGGGAAGTGGAGACTTCAAGGTGGTGTTTGATTTGGCTCCGGAGATGCACATTGCGCGCAAGTCGCTCGAAGAAGACTGTTGCTACTCCGCAGACCTGATCGACGGACTCTACTGGCTACGAGTACCAAAGCGGTTCTGCCAATTCGACGACTACGGTCTCGGATCAACAGTGTCGATCTTCATGCGCGCGATGGGTCATGCTCCGGAACGACGTGCTACGGAAGATGGTTTCGAGAGCGGCATGGTGACGGGCGCAAAAATGCCGACCTCGTCAAAGAAACCTCAAGCGGATGCCGCGGGTAAGTCAAAGCAAGGGAAGATGGTCCAAAACCCTTTCCGAGTAACCCTCCGGACAAGCTTCCAAGTACAAGCCATTCGAGTTCCTGCACTTTCGACCTTTGTGGGCCCCATGGAGAAAGAGTCGCTTGGCGGCAGCAAGTATCTACTGCTGATCACTGACGAAGCCAGCGGGCTGCATGACGGGGACATTCTGTTTGCGCGCCAAGTCGGAGAGTGAAGATCTGTCTGCGCAAGTTCATCGCTAAAGTGGAGCGCCAATTCGATGCCAGGGTCAAGTTCGTGCGTCATGACGGTGCCAAGGAGTTCGCGACCAATCCTCGCCCAAGGCCTTTTACGACAATCATGCGGCATTGAAGTCCAGCCGACGGTCTGATATGCGCATCAGACGAATGCTACTGCGGAACGCGCCAACCGGACGATTGTGACTATCGGGCGCAGCATGCTTCACTTCTGCATCGTTTGGACAAGACGTTTTGGGCGGAAGCGGCGATGACGGCAATTTACATCAAGAATCGACTGCCGTCACCCAAGGTCCCAGGGAAGACGCCGTTTGAGATTGTAAGTACACAAGAGGAAGCCCAACGTGAAGCAGCATGCGCGTTTTCGGGTGCAAGGCCTACGTCCTGACGCGCCGAAGGAGAAGCGACTCAAGTGCGGGACCCTGCAAGGCTCGTGAAGGAATTTTCATGGGGCTATGAAGAGCGTTCGAAGGCGTATCAAGCGTTTATGACATCGTGAGGCGGGCCAGGTAGTGATTTCTCGCGATGTCACTTTCTGGACGAATCGACCTTCGACGACGCCAAGTTACAATGTTCACAGTTGTGGATTGTTGCAGGTGATCCAATACGATCCCGCAATGATTACGGTAAGATGTTTACGCCACCGATGATTAGGGACGAGTAGGATGGATTGGACGAGTACAGAATGATGGTGATTGGATGCACCAAATGATTGGATGCAGACCAGGTAGAGAAAAACAGTGTAAGCTCATATCAATCAATCACTTCTGAATTTCCATTCTACTCCCTCAAGTGGACTTCCCCCCTCGCCCGGCCTCCTCCGCCCCAAGCTTCGGCAGTCCTCCTCCTCGCAAGACAACCTCTACCACGACCTTCTTCAGGTTAAGTAGGAGCCCAAGTACCATGTCATCTGTCCAAGATACCAAGATCTCCATCGACAAGTTCGAACGGCGAGAATCCTACGCCACGTGGAACCGCGTTACATGCGTGGCGTGTCTCCTGACCAAGTCGGTGTGGAATGTGGTGGAACCGCGAGACGACGCCTACGTTCACGGACTCCAGTGGCCAAGCGACGAGTATGTCAAGTCATCGAGCAACGTCGCTCTCTCGGTCTGATGCTCCTCCACATGGACGCGGACTACCATCATGTTGTCGACGACTACGGAGGGAAGCCTGGGTCGCGTGGGCGCGCTTGCGTACCCTTTGACGGTGGATCGCAGAAGGCTGGACGCATATAATCTCAAGCGCCAGCTCTTCAGCACATGGAGATGGCAGAAGGCGGAAACATCCTTCACCATTGCAACGAAGTCCAGACAACATCAGCGCGAAGCTTAGCAGTATCGGCGCCAAGATGGAGGACGAGGATGCTGGCGATTCAGCTTGCTGGCGCAGTCTGCCCAAGAGCTACGGAGAAACGTCGTACTTCAACATGGCACGACGAGCAATGCAGTGAGCTGCAGGACGCGATAGATGTAGTGGAAGGTGCTCACGAATGAGCATACTGGCGACAAGGCGCGAGAAGACTGGCGGCGGTGAAAAATCGAGGAAGCAGCGAAGGCCTTCAACGCCGAGCGTCAAACTCGCCGGTGTGCACTACTGCGGAAAATTGGGGCAAAACGGGCATTATCGACAAGTGCTGACCAAAGCAGAAAGAAGAAAATCGAGGAGCACGACGCGGCCGAGGTGGTCGCGCGTGCCAGCAACGTTGGAGTGGTGCGACGACTGGATGGGACGACTACATCGCGTTTGGCAGTCTCCATGTCGACAGCGTGTGGAATGTCGTCGGGCAAGAAGTTTCAAGGCCTCATGGGCGATCGACAGTGGTGCAAATCCCACCACATTTGCAACGACAAGTTCCAAGTTCATCGACATCAATCTCAGCAGCGACGAAGGCGAACTCACAGTTGCCAACGCACAAACGGCCAAGATTTTGGGAGTTGGTACCGTTAGTGCAACAAGTGATTCTGCCCAACCGGAGTGTGCGCGACGTCCGAATCGAAGATGCTCTTCGTGCCGAGTATGAAGTTCAAGAACCTGCTATCTGTGCCTCAGATCAACCGGAAGTGGAGACTTCTGAAGGTGGTCGTTTGACGGCTCCGAGATGCACATTGCGCGCAAGTCGTCGAAGAAAGGATCGTTAAGCTTCCGCAGACCTGATCGACGGACTCTACCACATGAGGCTACGAGTACCAAAGGGTTTCTCCCGCCAATTCGACGAGATTCTACGGTCTCCGGATCAACAGTGTCGATCTTCATGCGCGGATGGGTCATGCTCCCGGAACGACGCTACGGAAGATGGTTTCGAGCGGCATGGTGACGGGGGCGCAAAAATGCCGCGACCTCGTCAGCAAGAACTCCAAAGCGGATGCCGCTGGGTGTCAGCAAGGGAAGATGGTCCAAAAACCCTTTCCTGGAGTAACCGGACAAGCTTCTGCTAAGTTTACGCCATCTTCGAGTTCCTGGGCACTTCGACCTTGTGTGGCTCCCATGGAGAAAGACAGTCGCTTGGTGGCAGCAAGTATCTACTGCTGATCACTGGACGAAGCTTTCAGCGGCTGCATGACGGGGATTCCTGTTTGCGCGCCAAGCTTCGGAGAGAGTGAAGCACTGTCTGCGCAAGTTCATCGCTAAAGTGGAAAGCGCCAATTCGATGCCAGGGTCAAGTTCGTGCGTCATGACGGTGCTAAGCGAGTTACTCTGCGACCAAATCGCTCAAGCTGCCTTTTACGACAATCATGGCATTGAAGTCCAGCCGACGGTTCGATATGCGGCATCAGACGAACGTTACTGCGGAACGCGCCAACCGGACGATTGTGACTATCGGGCGCAGCATGCTTCACTCTCGCAATCGCGTTTGGACAAGACGTTTCTGGGCGGAAGCGGCGATGACGCGCAATTTTACATCAAGAATCGTTATAACTCGCCGCTCACGTCCCATATCCCAGTGGAAGACGCCGTTTGAGATTGTGTACAAGAGGAAGCCCAACGTGAAGCACATGCGCTGTTTTCGTGCAAGGCCTACGTCCTGACGCCATGATAGGAGACCTGGCGACTCAAGTGGGGACCCCTAAGGCTCGTGGGAAGGGAATTTTCTTTATGGGGCTATGAAGAGCGTTCGAAGGCGTATCGCGTTTATGACATCGAGGCGGGCCAGGTAGTGATTTCTCGCGATGTCACTTTCTGACTGAATCGACTCACTTCGACGACGCCAATGTTAAGTTGTTGGATGATGATGACAGATGTCGAAGATGCTGCTGCGGATGCATCCTTGAAGACCTCGAGATTTCGAACGACCATGCGAACGCGTGAATTCAAGCAGGCGGGGAAACGCAAGGCGTCGTTCTAATGCTGGATGGATCGCATGAACATAGTTTCGTTTCTGACCGCGTCGCAGCGCAAGCTGGGATTAGGAAGAAGCAAGCGCCCCTGGACTCTGACCATCAAGAAGCCAAATCTGAAGACAATGATGATGATGACTCTGACTCAGCCGATGTACTGGCGTGCGAGTGCCAATGCAGTGGAGACGAGTGACAGCGCCGAGCCGAAGACGTTCCAAGATGCTGTGAGCGGCGAAGACCATCCGTCCACTCGGCGGAAGCGCGATCCGAGCAGCAACTCAAGTCGATGCGACTTTCGTGGAGTGTTTCCTGTGGCGCCAAATTACCGAACAACCAAACGCGCGGTCGGAAACCAAGTGGGTGTCTCAAGATCAAGCGTAAAGCCGCCGACGGGTCCATCGAGAAGTACAAGGCCTCGACTCGTCGCGAAAGCGATTTGTGCAGAGAAGTATGGCATCGGACTACACCGAGAGACGTTTTCGCCGGTGGTCGGCAGTACGTCACGCTGGCGAATGATCATCGCTGTGGCCAAGCTCTTCAATTGGCCCCTCGGACCAACTTTGATGTTGTCACGGCGTTCCTGTAATACGGCTTGATGAAGGAGAAGGTGTTCTGCAGTGTTCCAGAAGGCGTGGAACTTGATGAGATTAGCGGCCACGACTGCGTGGAACTGCTCATAGGCGATCTACTGGTCTCAAGCAAGTTTTTCTCGAGTGTGGAATGAGACTTTTGACGAGTATGTGCGCTCCATCGGATTTCGCGTTTCGAGCTACGATCCGTGCCTCTACATCAAGATTGTCGTGATGGTGACTGGCGTTTCTGATGCTGGTGTACGTCGACGATGTTTTGGCAGGACCGGAAGCTCTTCGACGATCATTGCTGAAGTCAAGAAACAGCCCTAAGCGCACGATTCGAGATGACCGACAGCGGGGCAAATGTTCCTTCATTCTGGGGATTGAGTGTGGTCGACAATGCGGATGGCAGTGTCACACTGAGTCAAGCTCAAGCTACATCAACGACATCCTGAGCGCTTTTGGCATGCAGAACTGCAAACCCTGCTGCCAGTCCAGTCGACTCTCAGCATGAAGCTTTCCTGTTGCCAGTGACGTCTCGACCGTTGGATGCGCCGTCTCCGCGAAGCTGTCGGTGCTCTCATGCAACTTGATGACGTCGACTCGCCCGGACATTGCTTTTTGTGCAGTTGGTTACGTTTCTGCGCTTCATGGGCCGGAATCCTCAAGTCGAGCACTGGATTGCAGCCAAGCGCATCTTCCTGGTTACCTTCAGGGGCACCAAGTCGTGCATGGACTCCGTTTTTCGCCGACCAAGGGAATCACGGACTTTCGTGGCTATTCGATGCAGACTGGGCAATAGTGACCACAGTGACCGCAAGTCGACTTCAGGCTACCTGTTTCAAGTTCTTGGCGGACCTGTAGTCGGGATCCAAGTGAAGCACCGAGTGTGTCTCTTTCCCACGAAAGGTGAAGCCGGAGTACATATTGCGCTCAGTCTGGCAATCCAAGAAGGCAAGTGGGTGCACAAGTTTCTGTGTGAGATCCTTGACGCTGCAGGCGAAGATATCCCGGATCTGTAAGATTTTCGAAGGATACAATCAGTCGTGCATCAAGATGACGAAGAACTCCTGTGAACCATGGCCGCGCCGAAGCACATCGACATCAAGTACCACCACATCCGTGATGAAGTCAAGCTGCGGTGAAGTGATCGTCGAGTACTGGGCGGAGACCACTTGACCATGCTGGCCGACATCTTGACCAAGGGACTCGGCGGACCTCGTCACAAGGACTCTAACGACGGCTCTTGGCGTTCACAGCGTGTTCGCATTTTGAGAGGGGCTAAGTTGCAGGTGATCCAATACGATCCCCGCAATGATTACGCAGGGTAAGATGTTTACGCCACCGATGATTAGACGAGTAGGATGATTGGACGAGTACAGAATGATGGTGGATTAGGATGCACCAAATGATTGGATGCAGACCAGGTAGAGAAAACAGTGTAAGCTCATATCAATCAATCACTTCTGAATTTCCATTCTACCCCTCAAGTGACTTCCCTTCGCTCCTCGGCCTCCTCGGCCCCAAGCTTCGGCAGTCCCTCCTCGCAAGACAACTTCTACCACGACCTTTCTTCATGGATGATGATGGAAGATGTCGAAGGCATGCTTACGGATATCCTTGAAGATTCCTGAGATTTCGAAACGACTGCATGGAACGCGTGAATTCAAGCAGGCGGGGAAACGCATAATGGCTCGTTCTAATGCTGGAGGATCGAAGATGAATACATGTTCGTCGACCGCGTCGCAGCGCTGGATTAGAAGAAGCAAGCGCATCCGGACTCTGGACCATCAAGAAGCCAAATCTGAAAGATTGAATGATGATGATGACTCGACTCAGCCGATGTATCTGGCGTGCGGAGTGCCAATGCAGTGGAGAGACGGAGTGACAGCGCCGAGCCGAAGACGTTCCAAGATGCTGTGAGCGGCGAAGACCAAGTCCACTGGCGGAAGGCGATCCGAGCAGAAACTCAAGTCGATGCGACTTTCGTGGAGTGCGTTTCTGTGGCGCCAAATTACCGAACAACCAACGCGCGGTCGGAAACCAAGTGGGGTGTTCAAGATCAAGCGTAAAGCCGGACGGGTCCATCGAGAAGCGGTACAAGGCCTCGACTCGTCGCGAAAAAGCGATTTGTGCAGAAGTATGCAAAACGCGAAATCGACTACACCGAGACGTTTTCGCCGGTGGTCAAGTACGTCACGCTGCGAATGATCATCGCTGTGGCCAAGTTCTTCAATTGGCCCCTCGACCAATAACTTCTGATGTTGTCACTTGGCGTTCCTGTACGGGCTTTCTGATGAAGGAGAAGGTGTTCTGGCAGTGTTCCAGAAGGCGTGGAACTTGGATGACGGCTACGACTGGGCGTGGAACTGCCTCAAGGCGATCTTAACGGTCTCAAGCAAGCTTCGAGTGTGGAATCGAGACTTTGACGAGTATGTATGCGCTCCATCGGATTTCTGCGTTTCGAGCTACGATCCGGTGCTCTCCTCACATCAAGATTGTCGATGGTGACTGCGTTCTGGATGCTGGTGTACGTCGACGATGTTTTGGTGACCGTGGAAGCTTCTTCTGACGATCGCATTGCTGAAGTCAAGAAACAGCTCAAGCGCACGATTCGAGATGACCGACAGCGGCAAATGTTCCTTTCCTTCATTCTGGGGATTGAGGTGGTCGACAATGCGACGATGTGCAGTGTGTCACATTGAGTCAAGCTTCGCACATCAACGACATCCTGAGCGCTTTGGCATGCAGAACTGCAAACCTGCTGCCAGTCCAGTCGACCTCAGCATGAAGCCTGTTTTCGCCAGTGACGCGTCTCTGACCAAGTTGGATGGCGCCGTTCCATGCGAAGCTGTCGGTGCTCTCATGCACTTGATGACGTCGACTCGCCCGGACATTGCTTTTGCAGTTGGTTACGTTTCTGCGCTTCATGGAGAATCCCTCAAGTCGAGCACTGGATTGCAGTCAAGCGCATCTTTCCGTTACCTTCAGGGCACCAAGTCGCATGGACTCCGTTTTTCGCCGACCAAGGGAATCGACTTTCGTGGCTATTCGGATGCAGACTGGGCTGGTGACCACAGTGACCGCAAGTCGACTTCAGGCTACCTGTTTCAAGTTCTTGGCGGACCTGTGTCGTGGGGATCCAAGAAGCAATCGAGTGTGTCTCTTTCCCACGTAGAGTGAAGCCGAGTACATTGGCGTGCTCAGTCTGGCAATCCAAGAAGGCAAGTGGGTGCACAAGCTTTCTGTGTGTGGAGATCCTTGACGCTGCAGGCGAAGATACATCCCGGATCTGAAGATTTTCGAAGCACAATCAGTCGTGCATCAAGATGACAGAAGAACTCCTGTGAACCATTATGCTGCGCCCATGAAGCACATCGACATCAAGTACCACCACATCCGTGATGAAGTCAAGCGCGGTGAAGTGGGATCGTCGAGTACTGCGAGACCACGACCATGCTGGCCGACATCTTGACCAAGGGACTCGGCGGACCTCGTCACAAGGACTTAACGACGGCTCTTGGCGTTCAAGCGTGTTCGCATTGAGAGGGGCTGTTGCAGGTGATCCAATACGATCCCGCAATGATTACGGTAAGATGTTTACGCCACCGATGATTAGACGAGTAGGATGATTGGACGAGTACAGAATGTTACA
Organism: Phytophthora colocasiae; assembly: GCA_018806915.1. Taxonomy (NCBI): domain Eukaryota; phylum Oomycota; class Peronosporomycetes; order Peronosporales; family Peronosporaceae; genus Phytophthora; species Phytophthora colocasiae. The sequence continues at coordinate 122,283 of JAGKQI010000091.1, forward strand.
GGTGATTGATGCACCAAAATGATTGGATGCAGACCAGGTAGAGAAAACAGTGTAAGCTCATATCAATCAATCACTTCTGAATTTCCATTCTACCCCTCAAGTGACTTCCCTCGCCTCGGCCTCCTCGCCCCAAGCTTCGGCAGTCCTCCCCTCGCAAGACAACCTCTACCACGACCTTCTTCAGCTCGTTGCCAGTGACGTCTCGACCAAGTTGGATGCGCCGTTCCGCGAAGCTGTCGGTGCTCTCATGCACTTGATGACGTCGACTCGCCCGGACATTGCTTTTGCAGTTGGTTACGTTTCGCACGACTACGCTTTGTGCGCGCGCCGTGCTTCATGGAGAATCCTCAAGTCGAGCACTGGATTGCAGCTCAAGCGCATCTTCCGTTACCTTCAGGGCACCAAGTCGCATGGACTCCGTTTTTCGCCGACCAAGGGAATCGACTTCTTCGTGGCTTATTCGGATGCAGACTGGGCTGGTGACCACAGTGACCGCAAGTCGACTTCAGGCTACCTGTTTCCAAGTTCTTGGCGGACCTGTGTCGTGGGGATCCAAGAAGCAATCGAGTGTGTCTCTTTCCCACGAGTGAAGCCGAGTACATTGGCGCTCAGTCTGGGTAAATCCAAGAAGGCAAGTGGTGCACAAGCTTCTGTGTGAGATCCTTGACGCTGCAGGCGAAGACATCCTGGATCTGAAGATTTTCGAAGATCAATCAGTCGTGTGCATCAAGATGACGAAGAACTCCTTGTGAACCATGGCCGCGCCGAAGCACATCGACATCAAGTACCACCACATCCGTGATGAAGTCAAGCGCGGTGAAGTGATCGTCGAGTACTGCGAGACCACGACCATGCTGGGCCGACATCTTGACCAAGGGACTCGGCGGACCTCGTCACAAAGCGACTTCAACGACGGCTCTTGGCGTTCAAGCGTGTTCGCATTGGAGAGGGGCTGTTGCAGGTGATCCAATACGATCCCGCAATGATTACGGTAAGATGTTTACGCCACCGATGATTAGACGAGTAGGATGATTGGACGAGTACAGAATGTTGGTGATTGGATGCACCAAATGATTGGATGCAGACCAGGTAGAGAAAACAGTGTAAGCTCATATCAATCAATAGTCCTCGAGGTTAGAATCTGATCATTTCTATGGTTAGTCAACTGCTGTAGATTTAGGGCCTGTCTCTCCAAATCCGTCCTATTGTGCTTGGTAAAAGATAGCATTCACGCTTGCGGAATCTTGCTTTTGGTGGGATACGCCACAAATCGCGAGGAACTTGAGGTTCTGAGTGTGTGGGGGTCGTGAACTCAAGCAGAAGCACGGTATTTAAAACAATTGCCTTCTAAGATGGTGTGGGCAAAGTGCCGCCCTCGTCGGGTACGGTTCAGGCCTGACGAAGCAGTAGCATTGGGCGTGGGGGCTCGAGGAAGACGTCCGGGAAGCAGAACGGGCTGGATGTGAGGAAGCGGAGCGGCTGCTTGAAACGGAGCGCGAGGCGGGTGAGTATTCTTTTGCGAGACGAGATTTTCAACAATTAGCTATAGAGACTCCATCAATAAGCCGGAGCTGCCTGCTGAAAGACTGCCAAACCAGCCGGCGAGGGTGGTTGATTACACAGTAGACCGCAATTACTCAGCAAGGTCCATGCTTCAATATTGGCTAGCTATTGGGCAAAAGTTGAGTACCTGGCCATGTCGCACATGAGACCTCGACATAGAAGCAGCTTCTGCGGTAGTGATCGATATCTGTTTTGGAGGACTAATCACTTCTGAATTTCCATTCTACCCCTCAAGTGACTTCCCTCGCCTCGGCCTCCTCGCCCCAAGCTTCGGCAGTCCTCTCCTCGCAAGACAACCTCTACCACGACCTTCTTCAGTTGTTAGGTAGTTTAGCCCCTTGGAACTGTATTGAATTAACTACTGTGTGATAGGATTGTATATTGAGGGTTATCCGGATTACTTTCTAGTGATTCCGGATTCCATTTGATTATTGTCTTCCGGAAGCCAAGTGGTTATTCGGAAGTGGTGCGCTTGTAAGAGTCCCGGAACCGGAGCCAGTGTTCCGGAATCAGACTCCGTCGACTGGCAGTCTGGAGTGCCCACCGCCTCATGGGCCACAAAGAATAAGAAAGCGGCTGTATATTTGCATATTAACTCTCTGTATTGTATTGGTTAGCCGCTAGGGGAAGACTTTGGCTAATAGTCTTTCACCGATTCCAGACGACTGCATCTGGAAAGTACTCTGGCATTTGTACATCTGACTCTGATCGGCATCCAGAAGTAAACTCATTGGTGACTACACCGGATATACGAAGACAAACGACACCCAAGAGGGGATAATGCTGCCACAAGGTCACACGCCAACTCTGCCTCTCCGGATACCCATAGGATCCCGGAAGGTTGAGACTGCACCCCCACTTGGCATCTGGACATTTTATTCTTAGAATCCACCTGGCCACGTTAACTATACACTTTGGGCGACCGACTTCCAGTCCGGAAGCCGAAAAGTGTTCACCCACTTCTGCCACAGCGCTGGTGCGCGTGCCCGGATTCGATAATGAGTGTATCAACCGAGTTACTTTATATTTGATCTGATTAGTTTCCAGGGGAACTGGAGTGCTAAATCTGCTAACTTTCTAATCGTGGTTGTAATGATTGGAAGTGAAAGCGCGCGCAAAGGGAGAGACGCGGATTCTGGATCCGGTATGGCATCCAGATCGTCGCCGCGTCGTAGTTATGCCGGGCAGCTGCCTGAAGAGCACACAAAAGATTTAGATACGATTATGAGAAGAGCTCGTCAGGGCCAACGCTGGTGCGAAGCGAAAGGCTGCCCAGGAAGCAAAGGAGTTGCCGGGATCTCTCCAGGAGTGAGTGGTTCCGAATTCGTTCGTTGAGGATGCGCACTGCGCAAGTCTGGACGGGAAGTGATCGGGAAGAAACTTCGGATCGAGAAGGCGACCCAGAGCAAGAAGAGAGTCCGGATCCGAGTCGGGTTCGGAAGAAGAGGATTCTGGATCGGAAGGTGATCTGGAAGCTGAAGAAGTTTTTACGAGTTCAATCAGGAGGAGTCCGGAAGGTGAGGAGTCTGAAGTCGTCGGGAGTGACGCTGAAGATTCCGGAAGAGAGGCATCTGAAGACGACGTTGTCGAGGATTGAAGCTTCCCCCTGCGGAGGATCGAGTTCCGTATTCTCTCCTCCGCCGAAAAGAGTGGGATCCAGATGCCATATCTGGAGTTCGAGAAGATTCGCCCCACGTGAAGCAGGGAAGATCGCCTGCCGTCGCCGTGGTTCAGGAAGATACAGTGCTTCAAGACAATAACATGTCATCGCCAGTGATTCCAGAACTCCGGATACCAACACTGCATCCGGACCAGCCGCCGTTCCAGATGCTCTCTGAGGTGTCTCTGGGCAAGAACCAAGTGAGATTCGACATTCCCCGATTCTAAAATGGAGGGGAACTTCAAGATGTCCCATCTACGGCGTCCGAAGTCCAGATGACCGAAGGTCGCGCAAAGGCATATGTAGGCCGAGCAGGTGGAGATGCTGGGGAGCGCGATAGTTCCGAAAGGGACATTCCACCTGACCGTCAGATACGACTGGCCTCCCGTGCGTCCGGATCTCCAAAGCTCTTCCTTCAGTGCGGCTTCGAAGACTTCCGAATACCTGTGGATGTTGGATGCCGGTGGAACAGACAGACGCTTGGATTTTCGGAAACTGTCAGATCCAGCGTCAAGCACTTTTGGAACGGCCCAAGATCTACAAGCAGGGCTTTGATCCCGCCAATGGAATTCTCAGCTCGAGAATGTATTGCCGTCCTTCAGATTCTTTCCTACTTTTCGAAGCCGCGTTTGGTTTCGTGAATCTTGGTACCAGGATGGTCTCCGGACGCGTGCTTCCAAGGTGCATCAGGGATCCTCGTCCGACAAGTCGTCGGGTGAAGTGATACAGTTATTGGACTGTGGAGATGATCGAATGTGGGAGACAGTTAATGGTCCGGATGCAGTGAGTATGCCCAGATCCTTGCGGACTTTGGTAGGGGAAAGACTCTATCAAGTACATCCAGAAGCCGCTTATCAAGGTAATGGAAGCATATTCATTTCTGAATTACGAAGCTTCTCTCTTACTGGGACGTGATTTCACTGGGCTCCTCGTGACATCCGGATTCCGGAAATTGAGAAGTCTAAGGGATCCTGTCCATCCAGATGCAGTTTGAAAAGTGTTCACCCACTTCGGCCACTATTGAAGCTCCTCCATTTCAGAATCGGGAAATGTCGAATCCACGTGGTTCTTGGTAGAGACACCTCAGCCTCTTAAGCGAGATGCTCTGGCAGGTCTGAGCTTCATCTCGTGACATTGAGTGCGCTGACGCACAGGAGAGTGGCTGTGGGCAGCCAGTAAGCACTCTTGGTTGATGGAGTGGACGGCAGTGCCGGAAGGCAAAGCGTCCTGCTGGACGACTTGCTAAGTGTTGACAAGCTCCTCTGAGCTAGAAGAGATGTCCCTTCGCCGACTTTGGCGATGCCTTTGAAGGCTGGCGTGATATTCCAAGCCGAGGTGGTCATACGTTCGGACCTGAGGAGGAGCTTAAACTTGCTCGTCCCTCGTTGACGAGCGTCCGTCTTGGCCGAAGTCAAGTAAAGGCGTTGAACGCCAGGAGTGGATCGGAGATCCTCAAGAATCCCTCGGATCCCTCTTCCACTCCTTGCTGAAGGGAATATGGAGACGTTGTCTCCGAAGGAACCACCGAGTGGCCTGGGGCCTCCCTGACCGAGGGGGCGTTCGTCATGAGATCGACTTAGTTCCCGGAACTAAGTACTGCAGTGACCCGACAGTGGCCTTCTTCCTAAAGAGCATAATGGCGACGTCATTATCGACGCCTTCTTCCGTGCGAAGTACTGCGGTAGGTCCCGTGCGCGAGAGCAAGTTCTCCGCACTCCGCGCCAACGTTCTGGTGTCAGAAAGCCGAATGGCAAGTGGCGTATCGTTCACACTTTTAACAAGCCCAACGCTGCCAACGATTCCGGTGCAGACGCCGCGATTCCTAGGGAAGGATGTTCTTCAGAACAACAAGGTGGGTTGCACCATGTACAGTGCGCTCGACTTAGTCGTGATGGCTACTATCAGCTGCTCATGCGAGCTAGTGCGATATTCCGCTACAGCGGTGAGCACCCTCGGAGCGGTATGCTCGGGGAGTGGCTCGTCATGCCCTGCGCTGGCCTTCGAACGCGCCCGCAACGTTCAATCGTCTGGTGACGCAGCTGTTCAGGCCTCCTACGGCATTCGCACAAACGTACTTTTGACGACGTGTTCCTGTCCACAGTCAGGCCGAACACGGCAAGACTGGACGTTGAGGTGCACGTGGAACACGTGGGGAGAGCTGTGCTCGAGTGCATGCGCACGAACAAATTGTACGCCAACGCAGACAAGTGCGTCTTTGGCGCGGGAAGAAATCTCTTCCTAGGTGCTTCATTGGGAAGCATGGCCTTCGTGCTGATCCAGCAAAGGTCAAGTGGACTGGCCGGTTCCTTGGAATCCAGAAGGCGACTTGCGTAAGTGGCTGGGCTAATGGCCAACTACTTGCAACGCCAAGTACAGCGAGAACTACGCTGAATTGGCTCGGCCACTGTCGAATCTCCTTAAGAAGGATGCCGAATGGGTATGGCGTGCTGAGCAGGAGAGTGCGTTCTACTCGTATCAAGTTGATAGCCTGCTTCAGGCACCGATACTGGCGCTGCCAGACCCCGATCGTCCGTTCATCGTCGTCTTGAGACGCCTCAGTGCAGCGGGCTGCGTAGGTGTGCACGGCACAGAGGAAGTTGGTTGACTCCTGTAGAGTCCTGCTTGCAAGGCAGACTAGCCTTCGGTTCTATACAAGAAACCAAGTAGTCCACTAAATACGGGACTTCCTCTTACAATCAGTGTCCCTATAATAAAGGAACTAACCACTAATTATGTAAAATGCAAACTGATTTTTATTTATTTTATTGCTCCTAATCCTGAATGTAACGGATTTAGTATCTAACATACTAAATCCTAATCAAATGTGTAATGTGTGGCTCTGAGCTAACAGCCAGCAACTGGCTGCATATGTGACGTGTGAGGTAAACACTATGTGTTGTACACGGATCTGTGACTTGTGACCTGGATGGTGCACCACACCTATTAGTAGCCAAGGCGCGCAGCGCCGTGTAATCCTGCCGTTACACCCTCCCCACCAAACCGTGGATACGGAGTATCTACAACTGGTAGACATAACTGCCTTGGTCAAGGCCTGTCACCGGCAACCTTTCCGATAAAAGAAATCCTCTCAACGAGAGTGCGCGGGTGCGCTGGCTCAACGAGCACATTCTCCAATTCCTCCCCAGCGAGCCAACCGCCCTGGAGGTGTCCAGTGACCAGGCGTTCACGCCCCAGCGCCTCAGCGCTTTCCGGTCTGGAGCTCCTCGGCTCCTCTCTTCGCCACGCTCTCTCCGATTCGGAGTATTTCGCAGGCGTCTCGCCTTCTGCTACGGAGCGATGTTCAAGGCCAGCCCGACGCCGGGCGGTAGCGTGGTGGCTCACCCTTCGAGTACACGACAGCGTCGCCGACGCGCGACCTGCACGTCGCCTCCCACAGAGGAAGGCGAGGTCGGAAGTGGACTACGAGGAGTCCGGAACAGGGCGATGCCCATGCGTCTCCCTGCTCCTGCGAGCCCCTCGGACGACTCCGATCTGAGCTGCGCTCTCCACGCGATCCGCGTCGGTACTCAATTCCTCGGCAGCTGTGGCAGCCCAATCCGTTCCCGGAGGGACCTTCGAGCCTCGTGCCTCAACGCGCTTGCGCAACGCACCACCGCTTCCTGCTCGCGATGAGCCAGAGTCACTCAAGGGAGTCGAAGACGCGATCACCAACTCCTCTGGATGAGGCAAGTACAGGAGGCTTCCCGAGCGGTGCCCAGAGTCACGTCGACCGGGTCCAACGGGACATCGTGGGGACTTCTGTCGCGGCGCGACTACGGCTTCTGAGCCCTCCTCGCGGACTGCCTGCCGAGCAGGTGAAGTGGCAGCTTGGATGGCGCAGCCAAACCCGCATGGTTACGCCATAGGCAATCCTCCACGTACCAGGTGGCTGAGAGACTCAGCAGCGACAGGGGCTCCATGAGAGCGTTTCCTGACCCCCGCAGGTGTGCACACCTCGCCGAGTATCGGCAACGCTTAGATAAGCAACGGCGGACGGAGTCTGTGCCTCAGGATGAGGACTTATCCACTCCTGCTCCAAACCGAGAGACCACCCGGGACTACATGGTCCATGTGGCCACCTGGGCCGAGGCTTCCACGGAAGCTCGCGTCGTTTGACCGGCTCATGGAGAGCTGCGCCGAGGTGGACGTCCGCCCTCGCCCGAGGTCTACTTCTTCCAGTACGCGAAGATACGCGTGCGGCTCCGGCCGCTTTCCTCGTCACACGACGTTTGGGGCAGTGGCTCCCGCCCTCTCAGGCCACTCATCCCTGCTTCCGCAGGATGCTCCTTCAGTCTCCGGGAGGGAGACTCCGCTGGCTGTGCCAGCCACGGACCAGAGCCTGAGCTCGGCTGTTAGTCCGTCAGCTTCTCACACTAGTGGTGAGAAGCGGGTGTCGACCGAGTGGTCGACCCCTCGAGCCTCTTCGGGCGCCTCCGATCTTCGCAATCAAAAGCGTCCACGACGTCAAGGCAGTCCTGGCCTCCATTCAAACTCCCACGAGTTTTGGGAAATGAGGATACTCCACGCCACTTCACCAGATACTGGTTTTGACTACGATGTTGACGCCGCGCCATCAAGCGCTCCACGTGGTAGTGGGGGAGTTCCTGCTCATCGAGCAACGGCGGAGGAGGCCGATTCGCTGCGGCAGGAACGCCGTACTCGATGAGTGCGTGATTGAGCGCTTTATTTGGTCGCATCGCGCCGGGTACCAACCTCGATCACTCGGATCGGTACTCTCCGGAGTCAGACCTGAATCCCTTCAATGGAACGTCGAAAGTGTTTGGTATCTCGCAACGTCTCGCTTCAGCACATGGAGGATATTCAAAGCCGCCGATTACTTTTGGCCTGAAGGTCCTCAGTCCCTGACTGCTCGCCTGCACCAGCAGGAGCTTCAGCTCGCTGAGCTTGCGAGGTCAGGTGACGCCATGTTGCTGCAGACGACGCAGCCTCGGCACACGAAATGTTTAAAGTTAGCGCCAGCGCCTTCGCGCTCACCTCTTCAACCCGATATGGCTTAAGCATGTTTGACGTAGAACGATGGTGTGTTCTCAACCGCTTTGGCAAGTCCAGCAGGTATGCCAGGCCCTCTTTGGCCATTAATCAACCGTAAATGGTCCGATGAAACGCGGACGCAATTTTGTCTCGAAGATATTTGACACTGCATGTAGGTGGGTAGGTTCATAGCAAACAGACAAAACCTGGTCACCGACCTTAAATTAGCATACATGGCTTCATACCTTTGTATCCATTGTTCTTTCTTGAGACGTTCTCAGCTGTTCAGCCATCGCGTCACGCACACGGCGCAAGACGCCCAATCTTACCTAGAGGAAGTCATCGACTTGTTTACGCATGGTAACAAGGGCTGATATCAGCAAGCTCGGAGTCGAGCGACGGCACAGCCTCTCCCCGTACCAAGCCCAAGGCTACTGCGTGGCGGAGTGAGCGGAACGCGCAGTGCGCAAGGCCGTTCACGTAGAACGGGGTGAAGCTCGTCGAGGCATGCACCGCATTAGTTCCGGCGTGATGTTGAACTCAACCGAGAGGGAGCAGAGCGCCCAACGCTTCGGCGTTTCAGCGCATACGCTGCGGAGGATATCCTCCAGAACGCGGTTCACGCGTTCGGGTCTGATCGTTTGGTCTGCGGATGGTCCAAGCGTGGATATACCTGTCGAGTGCCAAGCACTTTGAAGACGATGAACCAGAAGTGACCTGTGAAACGGGGATCTCGATCCGAGACAATGGTATCTGGCAGCTCGGCGCTGGCGGGAAGACCCGATCGATGCAGATCGTCGCTGTACTTAAAGTACCATCGACGGTGTCCGGTACAGCCGCTAGATGAGCCATCTTAATCAGTCGGATATCAACAAAGACTACCACGCCCGTGATTGCTTGTAAGTTACCGTTGTCCTTCGGCAGGCCAAACACAAAGTCCATACTTATGGACTGCCAACACCCAGAGGTGTATAGGTAAGCTCGCCAAAGCGCTGGCAGCCGCATGCGGCACAGGGTTTAACCTGCTGATGATTCTCGCACGTGCGGCAAACATATATGCTGACCCACTTGTACATCTAACAACAGCACATGGAGCCCAACGTTGATTACGTCTTCTCGCGACCGGGAGGTGGCCGCCAAAATATTTCTAGTGAGCCTCATAGAGGATACGGTACTTCAGATCCTCATCGCAGGAACCACCACACGTGGTGGGTCATCCTGACCCGTGCCAGTACAGGCAGACTCGCCTTCCAGGCTATAGCGTTGGAGTTCCTCGCCTTTAGGTGTCGTGACAGAGTCACCTTTGAGTCTTCAAACTCATCGCCTCTCAGGAGCTTGGAGCAACGCGACACAAGAGGCTGTCCTGAGCGTATGCTGCACGGAACCATGTCCAACATGACGACGTCACCGAGGTGACATGAGGAGAACTTATAGCCCATGATGTGATAGACTGTCATGAGGGCTGCTCTGCCTGCCAGAAGCTTGTAGTCACCTTTAAGTTAGTACTCATGCAAAGAAGGAGAGCCACCGGGCCATCCTCATAGAGGTGAGGCGGGACTGTGCCGCCAGTGCGTAGTGATGCATGATCCGTGTAGATCGCAAATGCTTGGGAAGCCGAGCAGGTGAACTTTTCGAATTTGATTGAGAGCGTACGATCGCAAGTGAGCTCCTATCATGAACTCGACAGTTCTTCTCAGTAAGCCTTGAGTTGTCGCGACTAACGCGCAATGACGCGTCTATGCCCTTTCAACCGCTTGTAGCAAAGCACTGCTGACGGTAAAGCCCGAGGCAACAGACGACAATAAATGATATGAGCGGGGTAACTGGTAAAAATAGTATCGGTGCCTGAAGCAGGCTATCTCTTGATATAAGTGAACGCATTACCTTCGTGCTCGGCACGCCATAACACTCGGCATCCTTTCTTAATGAGATCCACAAAGGCCGAGCCAACTCAGCGTAGTTCTCGCTGTACTTAGCAAATAGTTAACAAACTCAGCTACGATGCAAGTCCTCTTTTTTATCTATGAACCGGCTAATCCATTAATGGCCTTGACCTTTGCTGGATCAGCACTGAAGCGCCATAAGCCCAACAAAGCACCCTAGAAAGGGGATTTCTTCCGCGCGCCAAAGACGCAATTTGTCTGCGCGTTAAGGCGTACATTTGTTCGTGCGCATGCACTCGAGCACAGCTCTCACGTGTTCCACGTGCACTCAACGTCAGTCTTGCCGTGTTCGGCTCGACTGTGGACGAACACGTCGTCAAAGTACGTTTGTGCGAATGCTCGTAGGGGCCTGGAACAGCTGGTGTCACGAGACGATTGAACGTTGCGGGCGCGTTTCGAGAGCCCTTGGTGAATGACGAGCCACTCCCAGAGCATACCGCTCGGGGTGCTCACCGTTGTAAGCGGAATATCACTGGCTCGCATGAGCAGCTGATAGTACCCATCGACTAAGTCGAGTGCACTGTACATGGTGCAACCCACCATGTTGTTCTGAAGAACATCCTTCCTAGGAATCGGCGTCTGCACCGGAATCGTGGCAGCGTTGAGCTTGTTAAAAGTGTGAACGATACGCCACTTGCCATTCGGCTTTCTGACACAGAACGTTGGCGCGGAGTGCGAAGACTTGCTCTCGCGCACGAGACCCGCCGCGTACTTCGCACGGAAGAAGGCGTCAACGACGTCGCCATTGCTCTTAGGAAGAGGCCACTGTCGGGTCACGCAGTACTTAGTTCCGGGAACTAAGTCGATCTCATGACGAACGCCTCGGTCGGGAGGCAGGCCACTGGTGGTTCCTTCTGAGATAACTGGGTCTCCATATTCCTTCAGCAAGGAGTGGAAGGGATCCGAGGGATTCTTGAGGATCTCCGATCCACTCCTGGCGTTCAACGCCTTCTTGACTTCACAAGACGGACTCGTCAACGAGGGACGATTGTTTAACTCCTCCTCAGGTCGAACGATGACCACCTCGGCGAATCTGCCAGCCTTCAAGGCATCGCCAAAGTCGGCGAAGGACATCTCTTCTAGCCTAAGGAGCTTGTCAACACTTGGCAAGTCGTCCAGCAGGACACTGCCTTCGGCACTACCGCCCACTCCATCAACCAGAGTGTATAGCTGCCTCCACAGCCCTCCGGTGCGTCGGCACTTGACGTCACGTGGATGACTCCAGACGCAGAGCGTCTCGCCCGGGAAGCTGGCCTTACGACGTCTTCGCCTAGCCGAAGATCGTCTACTCGACGGAGTACGCGCCGTCGCACAAGCTCGGCCTCTCTCGGCCCAGTGTCAGGGACACTTTAGCGATCCACCTGGTCGACGACCGATGCCGCTCATGGAGTACGTACGTGCCGCTGCACAATCAATGACTGTAATAGGTCCAGTAGTGTCAGAGACACTCAGCGGATCGACTTGGTCCACGACCAGTATCACTCGACGGAGAGTACGTGCCGCCCCACAGTTCACGGCCTGGTCAGGCCTGATGCCATCGGCATCCAGTGACGGTCCATGACCGGTGTCACTCGGGTTACGTGAGCTTTGGCCCACACGTTGACTCACTGCCAACCAGCGCTATGCGCTCAACAGGGCTGCCAAGATCTCTCGCACTCGGTGCTGTCCACTAACTCGGACACACCGGGACTTCCAGCATCATTGCCGACTCGGCTCGATGCTCGCGCCAATAGCGCTTCTGCTTCCTAGCAGAGGTGGGTTCATGACTCGCCAGCGCTCCACTAGGAGAGAAGTGCGTAGCACCTAAGGTCTTCGACCTCCAGTCGATCCATGGCTCGTGGCGCTCCAGCCACGCCATACCAAGGGGATGAGGTCGTACCGAATCCAGGTCCAAGACCAAGCAGCGTTCCACGCTGTCGAAGGTTCAGGAACTTCAGCCGTAGGTCCATGGGGACCTTGGCTGCCGTGACACGGACGCCCGTCGCTAGACGGACAGTGACGGTGTCACCTCTTCGCGCTCGAAGCGCCTCAGCATATTGCTGACTACCCTCAACGGTGGAGCGTCTGACGTAGTTGCCAGACTCCCGGAATCGATCAACACGATCCACGGCTTCGAAGCCCTTCATGTCCACATGGACGACCAACAAGCCCTGCTTGCTCATTATCGTTCCAGGTTCAAGAGCACGGAGTTTTTTCGGGCTGAGCCCCAGTGCCTCTCACGCACTGCAGAACTCAGTTCTCTTCCCCAGTAGACCGCCCCGCGTCTACTGGGAGCCGTCGTTTCCCCGGGCAGAGCCCAAAGCGGGACTCATGACAGGGTTGCGGCCATTCTGGCCAGCGCCATTTCTTGCGCAGAGGGCAGTTGGGCCTCAGGTGTGTGGGACTACTCACACATGTAGCACCGACGAGTGCTCATACGGCTGCACCGCAGCTCGTAGCTCACTATTTCATCTTCAGCAGAATGAGATCCATGGGTTCTTGGTCCCCTGAATCTGTGCTATTAGCACCGACCCTCTCGACAACTTAAAGTTGTGTTCAGCATTCAATGCCACGCCACAGCGTCCTCGAAGGTGCGAGGATTCTGACGGAATGCCTCCGTCCCGCCACGCCAGCTCTCAGACCTTCTCACAACATAGTCCCAGCATCACCTCAGGTAGAGGATCGGCAGCTACGCCGGCAATGAGCGTGCGCAGCTCTTGGACAGAGTCCATCAGGTCCTTCTTGCCCTGTCGGCAAGCGAGGAAGCGTGACCGCACGCGATACGCCTGGTTAGGTGGAGCAAATACTTGCGTAAGTTTGGCCTTTAAGCTCACCCCAAGCGGGGAAGGCCATTTCTACCGACGTCCCAGATGCCAAGGCTCATTCTCGTGCTCGACCTTCGAGCTTAGAGATGGCGAACGCCACGCGTTGGCCTTCCAACTGGAGCATAGCGGCCCCATAGCCATCTCGACCTCTCGGGTCCACAATAGGAGGTTCTCTCCTTCGTGCCCGTGAAAGGTCTTCACGCTGAGCGTGACGGGCTTAGCTCTCGGAGCGGGATTAACTCCTTTTACATTCCGCTGAATGTGCTCAACGAGAGCGTTCTCGCAATGAGGCAAATGCCTCCAGGCGCGCGTTGACGGCCTCCGGCCCTTGAGACGCAATGTGCGCCACACCTTCAGGGCCCAGCAAGGACGTAAGCTTTGTTAAGCGTGTCCCGCTGACTCGGAGTCAAGTGAGCGTATGCTTCTGGCTCGATTCTCACAGAGAAACAGTCTTCAACCCAGGAGTTGGATGGACTACAAGTGTTACCAGATGCAGCGGGGTTGCGTAGGTGTGCACGGCACAGGGGAAGTTGGGCTGACTCGTAGAGCTCTGCTTGCAAGGCACTAGCCTTCGGTTCTATACAAGAACCAAGTAGTCCACTAAACATGGACTCTCACAATCAGTGTCCCTATAATAAAGAAACTAACACTAATTATGTAAAATGCAAACTGATTTTTATTTATTTTATTGCCCTAATCCTGACGTAACGGGATTTAGTATCTAACATACTAAATCCCAATCAAAATGTAATGTGTGGCTCTGAGCTAACAGCCAGCAACTGCTTACATATGTGACGTGTGAGAAACACTATGTGTTGTACACGGATCTGTGACTTGTGACCTGGATGGTGTATACCACACCTTATTGTAGCCAAGGCGCGCAGCGCCGTGTAACCCCGTTACAATCCGGCTTTCAATCTCCTCTATGTCATGAGCGAGACGGGCATGCGAATGCCAAACGTTCTCCAGGCTCCCCTGAAGACTGGGTCTGACTCTGGAGAGTACCGATCGAGTGATCGAGTTGATACCAGGCGCGCTGCGACAAATAGCGCTCATCACACTCGTCGAGTACTGCGTCCCGCAGCGAATCGGCCTCCTCCGCCGTTGCTCGATGAGCAGGGGACCCCCCATTACCACGTGGAGCGCCTGATGGCGCGGCGTCGCCACCGTAGTCAAAACCAGTATCTGGTGAAGTGGCGTGGGTATCCTCATTCCCAAAACTCGTGGGAGTTTGAAGGGTCCCTGAGGCAGGACTGCCCTGACGTCATGGACGCTTTTGATCGCGAAGATTGGAGGCGCCCGAAGGGCTCGAGGTCGACCACTCGGTCGACACCCGCTTCTCACCACTAGTGTGAGAAGCTGACGGACTAGCAGCCGAGCTCAGGCTCTGGTCCGTGGCTGGCACAGCCAGCGAGTCTCCCTCGGAGACTGAAGGAGCGTCCTGCGAAGCAAGGATAGTGGCCTGAGAGGCGGGAGCTACTGCCGTCGTGTGACGAGGAAAGCGGCCGGGCCGCACGCGTATCTTCGCGTACTGGAAGAGTAGACCTCGGGCGAGGCGGACGTCCACCTCGGCGCAGCTCTCCATGAGCCGATCGAACGACGCAAGCTTCCGTGAAGCTTCGGCCCAAGTGGCCACATGGACCATGTAGTCCCGGGTAGTCTCTCCGGTTTGGAGAAGGAGTGGATACGTCCTTATCTGAGGCACAGACTCCCGTCGTCGTTGCTTATCTAAGCGTTGCCGATACTCGGCGAGTGTGCACACCTGCGGGGTCAGGAAACGCTCATGGAGCCCCTGTCGCTGCTGAGTCTCAGCCACCGTACGAGGAGGATCGCCTATGGCGTAACCATGCAGGTTTGGCTGCGCCATCAACTGCTTCACCTGCTCGGCAGGGTCACGAGGCTCGAAGCCGTAGTCGCGCCGCGACGAAGTCCCCACGATGTCCAGTTGGACCGGTCGACGTGACTCTGGAGCACCGCTCATGGAGGCCTCCTGTGCCTCATCCAGGGGGTTGGTGATCGCGTCTTCGACGCCCTTGAGCGACTCTGGCTCATCGCGAGCAGGAAGTGGTGGTGCGTTGCGCAACGCGTTGAGCACGAGGCTCGAAGGTCCCTCCGGGAATGGATTGGGCTGACGCAGCTGCCGAGGAATCGAGTACCGACGCGGATCACGTGGAGAGCGCAGCTCAGATCGAGTCGTCCGAGGGCTCGCAGGAGCAGGAGACGCATGGGCATCGCCCTGTTCGGACTCCTCGTAGTCCACTTCGACCTCGCCTTCCTCCGTAGGAGAGCGACGTGGGTCGTGCGTCGGCGACGCTGTCGTATACTCGAAGGGTGAGCCACCGCTACCACTTGAAGACGGGCTGGCCTTGAACATCGCTCCGTAGCGAAGGCGAGACGCCGCGAAATACTCCGAGACGGAGAGCGTGAGAAGAGCCGAGGGCTCAGTCCGGGAAGCGCTGAGGCGCTGAGGCGTAGACGCCTGGACACGGGACACCTCAGGAGCTGCTGGCTCGCTGGGGAGAATTGGAGAATGTGCTCGTTGAGCCAGCGCGCACGCGCACTCTCGTTGAGAGATTTCTTTTATCGGAAAGTTGCCGGTGACAGGCCTGACAAGGCAGTTATATCTGCTGCTGTAGATACTCCGTATCCACGGTTTGGTGGAGGAGGGTGTAACGAGGTTACACGGCGCTGCGCGCCTTGGCTACAGTAGGTGTGGTATACACCATCCAGGTCACAAGTCACAGATCTGTGTACGACACATAGTGTTTCTCACACGTCACATATGTAGCCAGTTGCTGGCAGTTAGCTCAGAGCCACACATTGCATTTTGATTAGGATTTAGTATGTTAGATACTAAATCCGTTACGTTCAGGATTAGGGCAATAAAATAAATAAAAATCAGTTTGCATTTTACATAATTAGTGTTAGTTCCTTTATTATAGGGACACTGATTGTGTGAGTCCCGTATTTAGTGGACAACTTGGTTCTTGTATAGAACCGAAGGCTAGTGCCTTGCAAGCAGGACTCTACGAGTCAACTAAACTTCCTCTGTGCCGTGCACACCTACGCAGCCCCGCTGCATGCAACGTGACCATACTGATTACACCTCCGGCAAGTCATCGTCCTTCTCATACATGTAGCACGACCATGTCCCTTGTAGTAACATCGGCCACAAACCGGTTCGCCTTCCTGCGTACGGGTATCTTCAGCCATCCTGATCCCACGATTGCTTCTGCTTCTGTTCCCAGTTGCAGGAGCGTTCCCTGCGGTAGTGGCAGCTACGGTCGGCGACCGTCCTCTAGGTGACGAAGGTCGGGCCTTGCGCTCGTCCATGAGTTGTTGTTGCCAAAGCTGCTGCTGGGCCATGAAAGCCTGTAACTGCGGAGTCAATGCGTCCACTGCGGACGACGACTGACCGTTCCTGTTACTTTCAGGTGCTCCGTCCGAGAACTCCTTTTCTTCACTAGGTCGGTGCATATCTTTCGACATCAACCACTCGCACGCCTCGGGAATGTCACGGGCCGGACTTGAATCAAGGCTGCCAGCATTCGTCGGTTCCTGAGACCTCGACGGAACAGTTTGTACCGCATCTGCGGGTTAGGATAGTCGAGTGAGTCGCATAAGTCCGTGACTCGATCGCCCCACTCTTCCACCGATTCACCCCTCTGTCTCTTAGTAGTATGCAACCGATCCCAAAGCTCGTCAGCCGTCCTACTCAGGAATTGGTTGTGGAATCGAACCCTGAGAGTAGCGAATGTTTTGATCCTGGAGTTGCTCCACCACCGTTCCGCCTCGCTTCCTTTCAGCTTCTAACGGAACACCAACAACCGTTCTCGGTCGGGCAACTGTCCTGTGTGCGCCTCGAACAGCTCCCAGAAGTCACGCGCCTTCTCCACAGTGGCCGTGTCTGAATAGAACATAGGCAACACCTTCATCACGTTGGACATTTTCTGCGTTAGGTCGTAGATCCTGGGCGGCGGAGGCGGTCTAGGAACGCCATACCCACCACCGTACTGTCCATAAGCTCCAGGGGGAGGCCTCGTTGCCCTCCCAGCACAGTCCTCGTCGGCACAGGAGGGACAGTAGGCTATCTCCATCCTTGCGCCGGCGCAGCGTAAGCGGTCCGAGAGACATTCGTCTGGGTTCCAGCCAGGGATGGCACCCGAGGCACGCTCGTACGAAGAGACGCCTGTCTAGGTGTACTCACTGGTTGAATCGCAGGCGACTGAACGCCTATAGGAGCCATTATTCCTGGTTGTGGTCCGGTCACCGGCGGAGCCGACGACGCAGCAGTCACCGCAGACTGGGGCGGTACGCCTAGCTGATCAAATGCGAACGGCGCAGCCGTCTCCGTCTTCACCTCATACGGGTCCTCGCTCAGAGCTCCCCAACCCCATCCAAAGGGACGGTCCGTGCGACGCTTCTCCGTTCCCGTGTACTTCGAGATAAACCCTGTAGGCGCCCTCATAGGTACTTCTTCGACTACTTCCTCCTTCATCACCGGTTCTTCCGTAGGGTACATCATGTGCGCACGTTCATAGGCGTCATAGTCCGGGTAACCTTCGTACATCTGCTGACCAGCGTAGAAAGCAGCCAGCCGTGCCGAACCATACACCGGATCCATCAATGGAGCGCTCGGGACCGTACTCTCCACGGTCGGCTCCTCCGTTACTTCTTCCTTCTCGTCTTCCTCGTCGGCGGGTTCCGGCTCGTCCGGCTTCTCTTCCTCATCGCCGGCGTCAGCACCAGCAGTCAGGAGATCATCTTTCATCTCCTGCCTCAGCGTCTCGCGACCAGCGGCCGTGCTGACTGCCACCGAAGGTTCATCATCTTCTTCTTCTTCAGTTCTCCTCTCTAGGCTAAGCGGGGCATCTCCACTGCCACTACGCGAAGCCTCTGCTTGGCGCGACCGTTCTTCCTCTTCCAGTCGCTCCACTTCGGACAGGACCCGGACGGTCTTCTGACCTCCGGCCCGTCCACCCCCACGACCACTGTTCCCTCGGCCTGGGATACCCTTCCCTTCCTCTCTTCTTAGAATCCCAGACATTCTTCAAACTTCCAATACTTCAATTCCCCAACGCTTCACTTCCAATTCTTCCAGAACGTCTTCCACTTCTGACCTTTACTCTTCCGAATAATACTCCCGATACTCCAACTTCTGTTCCATGGGAACTCACAAACTCGGGAATTCCGCGCCCCGGCGCCCCCGAGACTTTGCTTCTCAAGCGTGACCGTCTGGACTCGATACCAGACCGCGTACACGCCGGGTTCTTCAACTCCACGGGCTCTTCCGACTTGCTCTTACTTGACAACAAATGCCGTAGCCTGCTTCTCCACCATGTGTCCGAGTCGGTCTTGGGCGTCCCGACGGTAGACGCTGCGGGTTACAAGTAGAACGGAACGGTAGAGCTATAAAAGCGCACCACAAAAGTAAAGAAAAATAAAAGCGATTATTCTTTGACTTGGGGCTTGTGCTGCGGTGCCCAAGGTAAATTCACGACTGACCCCCACCAGCACGCCCTTCCTTCACTGTTTTCCAACGTCTCACGTCCTCCATAGTCCTCTTCTGTTGCAGGTGATCCAATACGATCCCGCAATGATTACGGTAAGATGTTTACGCCACCGATGATTAGACGAGTAGGATGATTGGACGAGTACAGAATGTTGGTGATTGGATGCACCAAATGATTGGATGCAGACCAGGTAGAGAAAACAGTGTAAGCTCATATCAATCAATCACTTCTGAATTTCCATTCTACCCCTCAAGTGACTTCCCTCGCCTCGGCCTCCTCGCCCCAAGCTTCGGCAGTCCTCCCCTCGCAAGACAACCTCTACCACGACCTTCTTCAGGTTATGAGCCCAAGTACCATGTCATCTGTCCAAGATACCAAGATATCCATCGACAAGTTCAACGGCGAGAACTACGCCACGTGGAACCGTTACATGCGTGGCGTGTTCCTGACCAAGTCGGTGTGGAATGTGGTGAACCGCGAGACGACGCCTACGTTCACGGACTCCAGGGCCAAGGACGAGTATGTCAGAGTCGAGCAACGTCGCCTTCGGTCTGATGCTCCTCCACATGGACGCGGACTACCATCATGTTGTCGACGACTACGAGGAAGCCTGGGTCGCGTGGGCGCGCTTGCGTACCCTTTACGGTGGATCGCAGAAGGCTGGACGCATATATCTCAAGCGTCAGCTCTTCAGCATGGAGATGGCAGAAAGGCGGAAACATCCTTCACCATTGCAGCAGAAGTCCTCAACATCAGCGCGAAGCTTAGCGAGTATCGGCGCCAAGATGGAGGACGAGGATGTGGCGATCTGCTTGCTGCGCAGTCTGCCCAAGAGCTACGAGAACGTCGTACTCAACATGGAGATGAGCAATGCAGAGCTGCGGACGCAAGATGTAGTGAAGGTGCTCACGAATGAGCATATCAAGCGACAAGGCGAGAAGACTGCGGCGGTGAAAATCGAGGAAGCAGCGAAGGCCTTCAACGCCGAGCGTCAAACTCGCCGGTGTGACTACTGCGGAAAATTGGGGCACGTTATCGACAAGTGCTGGACCAAGCAGAAAGAAGAAAATCGAGGAGCACGACGCGGCCGAGGTGGTCGCGGTGCCAGCAACGTTGAGTGGTGCGACGACGATGACGACTACATCGCGTTTGCAGTCTCCATGTCGACAGCGTGTGGAATGTCGTCGGGCAAGAAGTTTCAAGGCTCATGGGCGATCGACAGTGGTGCAACCCACCACATTTGCAACGACAAGTCCAAGTTCATCGACATCAACTTGCGCGACGAAGGCGAACTCACAGTTGCCAACGGTCAAACGGCCAAGATTTTGGGAGTTGGTACCGTTGTGCAACAAGTGATTCTGCCCAACCGGAGTGTGCGCGACGTCCGAATCGAAGATGCTCTCTACGTGCCGAGTATGAACAAGAACCTGCTATCTGTGCCTCAGATCAACCGAAGTGGAGACTTCAAGGTGGTGTTTGACGGCTCCGAGATGCACATTGCGCGCAAGTCGTCGAAGAAGATCGTTGCTTCCGCAGACCTGATCGACGGACTCTACTGGCTACGAGTACCAAAGGGTTCTGCCAATTCGACGACTACGGTCTCGATCAACAGTGTCGATCTTCATGCGCGGATGGGTCATGCTCCGAACGACGTGCTACGGAAGATGGTTTCGAGCGGCATGGTGACGGGCGCGAAAATGCCGACATCGTCGAAGAACTCAAGCGGATGCCGCGGGTGTCAGCAAGGGAAGATGGTCCAAAAACCCTTTCCGAGTAACCCGGACAAGCCCAAGTACAAGCCATTCGAGTTCCTGCACTTCGACCTTTGTGGCCCCATGGAGAAAGAGTCGCTTGGTGGCAGCAAGTATCTACTGCTGATCACTGACGAAGCCAGCGGCTGCATGACGGGATTCTGTTTGCGCGCCAAGTCGGAGAGTGAAGACTGTCTGCGCAAGTTCATCGCTAAAGTGGAGCGCCAATTCGATGCCAGGGTCAAGTTCGTGCGTCATGACGGTGCCAAGGAGTTCGCGACCAACTCGCTCAAGGCCTTTACGACAATCATGGCATTGAAGTCCAGCCGACGGTTCGATATGCGCATCAGACGAATGCTACTGCGGAACGCGCCAACCGGACGATTGTGACTATCGGGCGCAGCATGCTTCACTTCGCACGTTTGGACAAGACGTTTTGGGCGGAAGCGGCGATGACGGCAATTTACATCAAGAATCGACTGCCGTCACCCAAGGTCCCAGGGAAGACGCCGTTTGAGATTGTGTACAAGAGGAAGCCCAACGTGAAGCACATGCGCGTTTTCGGGTGCAAGGCCTACGTCCTGACGCCGAAGGAGAAGCGACTCAAGTGGGACCCCAAGGCTCGTGAAGGAATTTTCATGGGCTATGAAGAGCGTTCGAAGGCGTATCGCGTTTATGACATCGAGGCGGGCCAGGTAGTGATTTCTCGCGATGTCACTTTCGACGAATCGACCTTCGACGACGCCAATGTTGTTGTGGATGATGATGAAGATGTCGAAGATGCTGCGGATATCCTTGAAGAACTCGAGATTTCAAACGACCATGGAACGCGTGAATTCAAGCAGGCTGGGAAACGCAAGGCTCGTTCTAATGCTGAGGATCGTGAACATGTTCGTCGACCGCGTCGCAGCGCTGGATTAGAAGAAGCAAGCGCTCCGGACTCTGACCATCAAGAAGCCAAATCTGAAGACAATGATGATGATGACTCGACTCAGCCGATGTACTGGCGTGCGAGTGCCAATGCAGTGGAGACGAGTGACAGCGCCGAGCCGAAGACGTTCCAAGATGCTGTGAGCGGCGAAGACCAAGTCCACTGGCGGAAGGCGATCCGAGCAGAACTCAAGTCGATGCGACTTCGTGGAGTGTTTCGTGGCGCCAAATTACCGAACAACCAACGCGCGGTCGGAACCAAGTGGGTGTTCAAGATCAAGCGTAAAGCCGACGGGTCCATCGAGAAGTACAAGGCTCGACTCGTCGCGAAAGGATTTGTGCAGAAGTATGGCATCGACTACACCGAGACGTTTTCGCCGGTGGTCAAGTACGTCACGCTGCGAATGATCATCGCTGTGGCCAAGTTCTTCAATTGGCCCCTCGACCAACTTGATGTTGTCACGGCGTTCCTGTACGGCTTGATGAAGGAGAAGGTGTTCTGCAGTGTTCCAGAAGGCGTGGAACTTGATGACGGCTACGACTGCGTGGAACTGCTCAAGGCGATCTACGGTCTCAAGCAAGCTTCTCGAGTGTGGAATGAGACTTTTGACGAGTATGTGCACTCCATCGGATTTCGCGTTTCGAGCTACGATCCGTGCCTCTACATCAAGATTGTCGATGGTGACTGCGCTCTGATGCTGGTGTACGTCGACGATGTTTTGGTGACCGGAAGCTCTTCGACGATCATTGCTGAAGTCAAGAAACAGCTCAAGGCACGATTCGAGATGACCGACAGCGGCAAATGTTCCTTCATTCTGGGGATTGAGGTGGTCGACAATGCGGATGGCAGTGTCACATTGAGTCAAGCTCGCTACATCAACGACATCCTGGAGCGCTTTGGCATGCAGAACTGCAAACCTGCTGCCAGTCCAGTCGACCTCAGCATGAAGCTCGTTGCCAGTGACGTCTCGACCAAGTTGGATGCGCCGTTCCGCGAAGCTGTCGGTGCTCTCATGCACTTGATGACGTCGACTCGCCCGGACATTGCTTTTGCAGTTGGTTACGTTTCGCGCTTCATGGAGAATCCTCAAGTCGAGCACTGGATTGCAGTCAAGCGCATCTTCCGTTACCTTCAGGGCACCAAGTCGCATGGACTCCGTTTTTCGCCGACCAAGGGAATCGACTTTCGTGGCTATTCGGATGCAGACTGGGCTGGTGACCACAGTGACCGCAAGTCGACTTCAGGCTACCTGTTTCAAGTTCTTGGCGGACCTGTGTCGTGGGGATCCAAGAAGCAATCGAGTGTGTCTCTTTCCACGAGTGAAGCCGAGTACATTGCGCTCAGTCTGGCAATCCAAGAAGGCAAGTGGGTGCACAAGCTTCTGTGTGAGATCCTTGACGCTGCAGGCGAAGACATCCCGGATCTGAAGATTTTCGAAGACAATCAGTCGTGCATCAAGATGACGAAGAACCCTGTGAACCATGGCCGCGCGAAGCACATCGACATCAAGTACCACCACATCCGTGATGAAGTCAAGCGCGGTGAAGTGATCGTCGAGTACTGCGAGACCACGACCATGCTGGCCGACATCTTGACCAAGGGACTCGGCGGACCTCGTCACAAGGACTTAACGACGGCTCTTGGCGTTCAAGCGTGTTCGCATTGAGAGGGGCTGTTGCAGGTGATCCAATACGATCCCGCAATGATTACGGTAAGATGTTTACGCCACCGATGATTAGACGAGTAGGATGATTGGACGAGTACAGAATGTTGGTGATTGGATGCACCAAATGATTGGATGCAGACCAGGTAGAGAAAACAGTGTAAGCTCATATCAATCAATCACTTCTGAATTTCCATTCTACCCCTCAAGTGACTTCCCTCGCCTCGGCCTCCTCGCCCCAAGCTTCGGCAGTCCTCCCCATCGCAAGACAACCTATACCACGACCTTCTTCATCTTCCTTGTCCTTCCCGGGTCCGTATCTCCTCGACGGTACCTCTCACCCCTTCCTCACGCATACTCGGGGCGCTGTTAAGCCCAGCGTAGCTCTAGTCCGTGTCTTCCGTCCTTGGCATCAGCTCACACGCAACCTGGCGCATGCTCCACGCTTTTTCTTGACCGCGCAGACCTCGTTTCCCTAGCAATAGCGGCGCGCATTCACCCTCGTGCTGGCTGCGACTGGGGCCGGCTTAAACAACTCTTCGCCATACATATGGTCTTCCACAATGCGACGGGTGGTGGATCGGGTTTCAGATCGGGAACGGTCGGGACCGTGCCCGAGACGGTAGCCGCCGTTTTTCACTCGTGACAGAGCGACGACTGCTCGAGTGACGTGAGATGATTTCTCGAATGACGTCGTTCTGGACAGGTGGCGTAAGATGGAGGGCTGAGTAACGAGAACTTAGTGAGCAAAGTAAGCGCCTAATCGTTAATGATACTTTTTAATTTCTTTCCTACCCCACTGACTGGTCTTCTCTTCGCGACACCCCTCTGCACTTCACCAGTTACAACAGTGCGATCGTATCTGATCCGGCTGGTGGGAGGCGCCTCCAGTACCGGTCTGCTTGTCTTCAGTTGCGGCAAGGTATATTCTCCATAGATCCCCTTCAGAATCGGATCCGTCCGATCCAGATATTTCTTCCGATTCCGAGCTCGGATCTTGAGTTTGGATCGCCCGTACCACCGCCCGGGCGGGTGCTGCCGGGGCACTGGCCGGTGCCTTTTGTCTATACTTCGATCCAAACGCGGATTTGCGCTGTCTGCTTTTCGCCCGTTCCCGGGCACGAAGTACTTCCTCCAGCTCGTCGACGTCGCTCAGTCGGAGTAGGGTCAACCGATCAGCTAACTCAGGGTCTCCAAGTGTTTCGGTATAATGGTCCACATGCTCCCGGCAGGCCTTAGGGCTGCCATCCTTGATCTTCGGCCTAGCGCGTAAAGCTGCCACGTTGAGCCGGTAGAGATAGTCGAGAGGGATCTCTACCGATCGCTTGCGAGCGTGATAGTATTGCCACGCGACCGACATACCTAACTCACAATACTAAGTCTGAAAACTGTCCAACAGGTCCGCCCACTTGGTTTTCGTCATTCGACTGAGCTGTCGGTACCAGTTATTCGCTGGTCCAACCATCAGATCTGCAAACGTGAGGCATTTCTTTTCCGTGGCCTGATCGCGCAGGAACGCCGACTTGATCTTACCAATCCTGGCCCGGGCGCGATCTTTATCTAAGTCTTTACCCGCAAAATCTTTCAGATCCGATATCGCTGAGATCCAGACCTGCTAGATCGATCCTCCTTGACCAATCACTGCAGATGCGATCGCTGCTTGACTCAACATCTGTCCACCGGAACCTGGTATACCCAGATCGTCTGCATCGTATTCCCATGTAATAAGGTCTGAGGCCGTAACGGACTCCATATAAACATCCAACTCCCATTTGATCGGCGGTCGGGGTGTCGCGAGACTCCGTTCCTTTAAGAAACGATCCATCGCTATTTGGAAGTAGTCGTCCAGCTTGTTGTTTGATCCCGTGGAATTAGTTGTCGGCGCGGTCTGATCTGGAACAGAAGCGAATATTTGAAGCAGAGCTAGACAACTTTAGTGACCTGTTCGTCGAGTCTTCGGCTATGCCGGGACGGACGGAGCAGCTTCACTTCGAGATTGACACGGGCGATAGTCGGCCCATCAAACAGCAACCGTACCGGGTGTCCATAGCGGAAGGAGAGGTGATGGAAGCGGAGATACAGCAGTACTTGGACGCTGGACTGATCCGTCAGTCGAACAGTCCGTGGGTGAGTCCTGTTCTTATGATAAGGAAACCGGACGGTGGTATCCGATTCTGTATAGATTATCGCAAGTTGAACGCTGTGACGGTGAAGGACTGTTACCCGATGCCGTTGATCGATGATATTCCGTCTTCTTCGACTCGGACGAGGGCTTCTTGTCTTCGTAGGACGACTTCTTGGGCTTGTCTTCCTTCTTGGTGGAGCGAGGCTTGTCTTCGTCGGAGCCGTGGTAATCGCTGGACTTGTCGTCGTCGGGACCGTTGCTTGTCTCCTTATCTTCTTCTTCGTCTTCTTCTTCATCTTCTTGGGAAGGATCCTCTTGTTCTTCGTCGGAGTCTTCGGCCGAGTAAGCCCCGCCGATGGGCGGGGACGGAGGAAGAATCGTGGGCGCACCCGTGTCTTCGTCTTCGTAATCGGAGTCATCGTCACCTTGATCGGAGAGCTTGAAGGGCTTGTCGTCGAAGGCCACGGTGTGCGTACCTTTCAAGACGCGCTTGGCCACGTCGATCTGGACGGGACGGAGGGTACGGTCGGAGGGGAGGCGCTTCGAGACGCCGCTGGACCTGTTGCCGACTTAGCTTGCGGTCGGAGGCCGTTGACGTCAAGCACGATGCGGGCCAAGGCAACGTCGGAGAGGCGGAGATAGGGTTGGCGAGTGGGATCCAGTGCTTGAGTCTGCTCGAGAAGATCAGGAACGGAAGAGTAGCCCCTTCGTCCACGGAGAGAGGGTCGAGGGCGCGGGCGACAGTACGCTCATAACGAGAACGGTCACGGCGAAAGAGTGTTGCGAGGTCAGATTGAGCGGGAGCGGAGGAGCCGGACTGGGCCTTGGCGGCTGCGGCTGAGTGAGTGGCGGCCTTGCCTCCGTACCACATGAGCGTGTCGTGAGTGCCATTTTCTAGACGGTCGAGGAAGTCGTAGTAGCCGAAGGTCTCGATGTTCTTGCTGATGAAACGAAGCCGAGCTTGAACGGCGGCGGATTTCTGTTTGCGCTGGGCGCCGGCCTTGTCGGTGGGTGCGTAGAGCGCGCAGTCGAAGAAGACGGAGCGGTGTCTCATCCAGAAACGGTAGTGCGAAAGATAGAGGTCGGGATATTCGCTGGGGTCGTACCAGGCGCGTTGCTGGGACCATGGATACGCGAGACGGAATGGAGCCTTGCCACGATCGGTAGCCTCCGTGAGGATCTTATTGATGTCGTTCTTGATGGGCTTGGGAGTGTCGCGTGGTAGTCAAACTTGTAAGCCAGTTTGCTGGGCGCGGGGGACGGAGATGACGAGCTGCTGGTGCGTTGCTTCTTGGCTGGAGGACTGGACTTGGAAGAGCCTCGGGTGGCTGGACGCTTGGACGAGGAGGACGGATTAAAGAGAGAATGTGACGAGGACTGCCTGATCGCATGGAGTCGGGAGCTGGTAGAAGCGTTACCACTTCACTAAGGACGGAAGGAACCGTTCCGTCGGCAGTGACGATGGAGAGAGCGAGGTTGTCGAGGGCTTCAAGGCCCGTGGAAGCGTCGTTGATGGCTAGGAGAGAACGGAACTGCGTATAGAAGTCCACTTGGGCGGCGAGAGACTTGTCGGCGTCGCTGGACTTGGCCTTGGTGTCCAAGCGGAGACGGCCAGCGATGGCGTCCTTGTTCATTCTTGGGACTTCGGCATGGTGGCGGAGGCGACTTTGGAGACTGGAGGCGAATGCGGGACTGACGAGTGAGACGCCTGGTGCCTCTGTGATTGATGTCGCGAGACTGCGGTTGACACGCCAGTTGAGGACCAGGAAATTTAAGGAAAATAACCGGATCTGACAGTTGAGTGATGTGGGACACGGTACACATCTAATTGAGATTGTTGACCACGGACTAGCAGGACGGAGAAGCTATATGGAACTACGAAGCACTTTGCAATTGGAGCTGGCATGGAGAACGACTCGGCTGAAGAAGTTATGGAATGGTGCCTATGGATGGTACGTTCGTCTACTATGCTGATGTGGCACCTCGTTCGCTATCACTGGTTGGGACTGCTGTGGGCGCTCGGGGGTGTGCTCCTCTGGTTGATCACCAAGCCCCTTTGGAACATAGTGGCGCGGTTGGGATGGACGGCTTTCTGTTTCTCGTACAAGTGGGCCGATATCGCCAAGGAAAGCATCAAGAGCTACCGTCGGGTTGTTAGTCGGAGCGTGCTTCTTCACAACGAGCGTCGGTGGAAAATGTACGAAGCGTTATGGTTGGCACCGTTGACTATACTGGAAGTTAGAGAAGAACATCTACACGGCCTAGGACACCTGCTGTACAAGTGGTTGGAGGCTTTCCACGCCCTGTGGTGCGTGTTCGTGCCGGACGTCTTGGAATTAGGCTGCTGTTCCTCAGTGAAATACTGGAACGGTTCGCAAGTGGAGTGCCGGAGAACGGTTGACAGAGCGTGCTGTGCCGGCCGTGGTTTCTGGGCGTTTACGTCGCTAACGCTATACGCGGTATTCTACACGGTTGTGTACGTGTATGAACTGTTGGAGTGGGCCTGCTACGGAGTGTCGGGGGTCGGAGTGCTACTAACCGTCCTGAACTACGCGTTGACGGACGGCGGCTTGGCGTCCGAGGACGGGTTCGTGTTCGACTATGGTACGGTAAGAGTGAGCGGTGCTGTCGTTGTCGTGGGTTTCGCGAGCAGGGCTCTCCGTTGTTATGAAGCGTCGTCCGGGGGTCTGACGCCTTTCGAAATGGCTGGTAACCGATACGCCCAGTGGGTCAAAGATCTGAGAGATCAAGAGCAAGCGGAGCGTCTGAGTGAAGCGTTCTGGCGTCAAGACGGTTGCGTAGGACCTAGACCTCGCGTGAATCTCGGTCGACAGTGGGAAGCCGAGAGACAGGAGCTGAAGGAGCAAGTGCAAAGGGACGAGCTCGCTGCTGCTGCTCGCGAGAGAGCCGCTCGACGTGGGCGTCGAGTTTCAGTCGGGGAGGATGTCACGAGTGAAAACGGTGGCCACCGTCTCGGGCACGGTCCCGACCGTTCCCCCTCTGAAACCCGATCCACGACCCGTCGCATTGTGGAAGACCATATGTTTGGCGAAGAGCTGTTTGAGCCGTCCCCGGTCGCAGCCAGCACGAGGGTGAATGCGCGCCGCTATTGCTAGGGAAACGAGGTCTGCGCGGTCAAGAAAGAGCGTGGAGCATGCGCCAGGTTGCGTGTGAGCTGATGCCGAGGACGGAAGACACGGACTAGAGCTACGCTGGGCTTAACAGCGCCCCGAGTATGCGTGAGGAAGGGGTGAGAGGTACCGTCGAGGAGATACGGACCCGGGAAGGACAAGGAAGAGGACTATGGAGGACGTGAGACGTTGGAAAACAGTGAAGGAAGGGCGTGCTGGTGGGGGTCAGTCGTGAATTTACCTTGGGCACCGCAGCACAAGCCCCAAGTCAAAGAATAATCGCTTTTATTTTTCTTTACTTTTGTGGTGCGCTTTTATAGCTCTACCGTTCCGTTCTACTTGTAAACCGCAGCGTCTACCGTCCCGCCCAAGACCGACTCGCGACAGCCCTTTGCCAATGCAGTAAGCCTTACAGCCGGCTCTCGTTTCACTCACAGCAAGTTTCGCTCACCCGCTGTCCACGCTGGCCAGTAGCAGAGGCCACAAATGAAAAATTCAGTCATCATGGTCGCTCTCCGATTCCAATGTCGGCCGAGCTCCACTTCAACGTCGCACCGTCAGTTGGCTGCGGTTTTGCGAACTTCAACAGCCTCCCTCAAAGTCGCAGCCACTTGAGAGACGTGTAGCTGTTCACGAAGACATGTGAAGGTCACGCGTTGGAGAGGCTTCGTCAGAATATCTGCGAGCTGTTGCTGAGTCGGGCAGTAGTTGACCTTGACATCACCACGCTTGATTACGTCTCTGATGAAATGGTAACGCACATTTATGTGCTTGCTGCGCGAGCTTGTTATCTCGTTCTCCATCGACTTGATAGCCGACTGATTGTCCACTTGCAGCGTGATGGTGCGGTCCTTCGTCCACAGGCCGATTTCCACTAGAAGCTGCTTGATCCACACAGCGTCCTTGACCGCCATAGCTGCAGCGATGTACTCAGCTTCCATGGTTGATAACGCGACAGACGTTTGCTTCTTTGAAGCCCAAGCAATCACGATACCGTTGATCATGAGCACACAGCCTGAGACCGACTTAGCATCAGTCGCATCTCCAGCCCAGTCCGCGTCGGAGTAGATCGTTGCAGACCACTTGCAACCTGTCCCTTGTTTGGCCTTGAAGAAGAGGCCAAACAAAGATGTCCCACGAAGGTAACGCAGTATGCGCTTCACGCCACGCCAGTGACTCTCACAGGGGAAAGCGACAAATATCGCCAGGTAGTTCACAGCCGCAGTAATGTCGGGTCGTTTGCAGTTGGAAATCCATAACAACGAACCGATGGCCCTTCTCATTAAGCTCGATTGACCACATCATCGTCAAATGCCCTCGAAGTCTCTATGGGAGTGTGAATTGGTTTAGACATAGCCATCTCAAAGTTCACCAGTACCTCTGCGATTGTATCGCGTTGGTGTAGGAAGATGCCGCTGTCATCACGCTCGATGCAGATCCCAAGGCACTTGGTAGCGTCGCCCATGTCTTTGATGTCGAACTTCTGTCCAAGCTGATGCATAACCCAGTCACTGTCAGCATCATCCTCGCCCACGAAAACAACATCATCGATATATAGTCCGAGCACGATCAACTTCCCGTTGCGGCGACAACTGTAGAGAAACGGGTCCAGTTTGCTGCGTGTGAAACCCAACTCCAGCAGGAACTTGTTAATCTCCTTGTTCCACAACAGTCCACTTTGTTTCAGTCCATACAGGCTTTTGACGAGAAGCCAAGCTATCTCACTCGAGTCTGGTGTGCCCTCAGGAGGGGTCATTAAGATATGGCGATCCAAATTTGCTTTAACAGGCGTTAGGCACATCACCCTGGCGGAGTATTCGTTGCCATTGTGCAGCCAATGTTGCGAGAAACCTCAGGCTGGTGAGCTTGAGTACCGGCGAGTACGTCTCCTCAAAATCAATACCAAATCGCTGAGAGAAGCCACGCGCCACCAGCCGAGCCTTGAACCGTTCCAGTTCACCGCGCGAGTTGAACTTAATCTTGAACACCCACTACGATGAAATCATGTTCTCGCCTACAGGACGGCGAACCACTTCCCAAGTGCCGTTTGCCTGCAGGTCTTGACGCTCCTTCTCGATTGCGGCCTTCCATTCGGGCCACTCAGGCTGCTGCTTCGCCTCAGCGATGTTGCGAGGTGTGACCATTGCCGCCATGGCAGATGATAGCAACAGTGTTGCCGGTTGTCCTTCGACTTCCTCTATCAGTTCCTTCGCAAGCGAGAACTCATCAGTCTTCATTCTCTTGCGAGCACCAAAGACGCGACGAAGTGCAGCAGCACTGATGGGACTTCCAGCGTATTCATCTTCTCCGATGTCTTGACCCGTCGGCATCCTTAAGTTGCGCTAGACGACGGCTCCTGCGTCGTTTGAACCCGCTTCGAGGTGGACCCTCATCCTTTTTGCTGACCCGCGGCGGCTGCGACGCAGTATCCTCTTGAGACTCGTCCACGGGGAGCTGTTGGCTGTGGTGGTCGTTGACTCCGTGGTAGCCGTCGGCTGTGTCACCGTGGAGCTGGTTCAATGTATTCTTTGTTTCTGTATCGTTCACGTCCAGCTTGTCGATGTTCTGCACGTCAGCACTCACCACAACGTTACGAGTACGTGGGATGAAGAGCCGGTATCCCTTCTGCTCCTCGCTAATGCCGATCACCACGCCTTTTTCAGCTCGGCGCTTCACGGAGGCTGCCTTCTTGTGAGCTATGTGTGTGGTGCAGGTCGACCCAAATTTCAGAATGTGCCCCCACATTTGGCGGTTTATCAGTGAGGATCTCCATCGGAGACTTGCTGTCCGCGTTGGCTCTGGTCGGAAGGCGGTTCCGTATATACGATGAGTACTGCACGGCATCTCCCCAGTAGCGTTCCGGCAATCCTGACGCCCATAGCACTGCTCTACCTGAGTCCATCAAGGTCCGATGCAAGCGTTCGACCTTTCCGTTAGATGCGGAGTTGTCGGGAAGCGTGAGCTGTTGGTTGATTTCATGTCGTTTGCAGAATGCGACGAACTCCCGGCCTTGGAACTCACCTCCACCATCCGATCGAACCACCTTGACCACTATACCATGCTGGCGTTCAAACTCTGGAATGAAGTCCATCAACTTGGCTGCAGCTTCATCCTTCGTTCTCAGTAGGTAAACGCGATTGAAGGATGAACCGTAGTCCACAATGCTCAGCACGTGCTTGTTGCCATTTCTGTCGGCAGGAATGTCTACCTTCAAGTCGACTCCTAGGACTGCACCTACTTGATCCGTTGGTGCTGATGTGGACGTGTCGGTCGTTGGGTGTCTCGACTTGGTCTGCTTTGCCTCGGCGCAGGGCAAGCAGAACTTCAGCTTCTTGGCCACGACTTCCATATCCCCCGTCAAGCCCTTGGAGTATATCCGCATGAGGTCCTGGAAGTTCACGTGGCCTAGCCGCTCGTGCCAGTGCTGCAGTGTCGCCTTCGTCACTTGAACGAACATTGCTGCGCCACCTGTGTCTGGGTCCACGACCTACGCCTTTCAGTAGGCACGTTTTGCCTTGTCAGTCGGCCACGGCGATCACCTTGCCGTTCTTACCACGCAAATAGAAGGGTCGAAGGTGGTGGTAATGCCGTTCTCAGCAAGAGCCACGACTGAGATTAAGTTGCGAGCGAGACCTGGGACGTAATGCACCTCCTGCATGACCACGTGTTGGGTTTTATCGCCGTCTGAGATTCGTAACAGGCAGCTTCCCTTGTGCTGAGCTCGAAGAACCCCACCATTCGCCACCTTAATGACCAGGTTTGACGGCGAGGTACCGAAGAGAATAGTTTCATCACAGCACATGTGGTCCGTAGCCCCAGAGTTAATCAGCCAACTCGTGCATTTAGCTGCTGCAGCTGCGTCCTGCTCTGCGGCGACCCACAACTCTACTTTCTCGCTGTCATCCTGATTGTCCACGGAAGAGCTGCGCTGTGCATGGTTTGTTTCACCGGTTTTCTCGTCCTTTTTATCCTCCTTCTTCGGATTCATACAGTTCTCGCGCCTGTGGCCTGCTTCACCGCAGTTCCAGCACTTAAACGTGAATGTCTTTTCCGTGCTATTGGCCTGTGCAGCGGGGGTATTCTTCTTGTTGCTTTGTTGTTGCTGGCGAGGCTTCTGCTCGTGCTTGCTGCTTTCCTGCTGCTGACCGTTCGGCTTGTTGTTGTTACCGCTGGTTGACCACGCTGCTGTTGTTGTGTACCGCCCACGCGACGGCCATCACCCTTGCAGCGTATGATAAACGCGACCACCTTGTCCAACTCCTGCATGTAGTTGGTGCTGCTTTCGTCGACCTTGCTCAGAAGCGTAGACGTTAGCTCGGGGCACGCGTTATTGCACACAGTCTCCAATAGCAGCTGCGATCTGTCTCCAACCATCAACCGCTCGATGCACTTCAGGTAAGTGACATACTGCTTCCACGTATCACCTGGTCGCTTGCGCGTGTCGAGACGCTTCCCCAATTCATACTGCGTCAGACTGCACCCCAGTGCCTCTCACGCACTGCAGAACTCAGTTCTTCCCCAGTAGACCGCCCCGCGTCTACTGGGAGCCGTCGTTTCCCTGGGCAGAGCCCAAAGCGGGGCCCGCGGCAGGGTTGCGGCCATTCTGGCCGGCGCGCTCTTTGCGCAGAGGGCAGTTGGGCCTCAGATGTGTGGGACTACCGCACGTGTAGCACCGGCGGGTGCTCATACGCTGCACCGCAGCTCGTAGCTCAGCTACCTCATCTTCAGCATAGCTGAGGTCCATGGGCTCGGGTCCCCCGGATCCTGTGCTGTTAGCACCGACCCTCGACAACTTAAAGTTGTGCTCGGTATTCAGTGCCACGCTGACAGCGTCCTCGAAGGTGCGAGGATTCTGACGGAATGCCTCCGTCATGGCCACGCCAGCTCGCAAACCTTCCATGAAGATGGTCACGGTGACCACCTCCGGTAGAGGGTCGGCAGCCATACCGGCAATGAGCGTGCGCAGCTCTTGGACATAGTCCACCAGGTCCTTCTTGCCCTGTCGGCAAGCAAGGAAGCGTGAACGCACGCGATACGCCTGGTTAGGCGGAGCAAACACTTGCGTAAGCTTGGCCTTAAGCTCACCCCAAGTGGGGAAGGCCATTTCTACCGACGTCCCAGACGTCAAGGCCCATTCTCGTGCTCGTCCTTCGAGCTTAGAGATGGCGAACGCCACGCGTTGGCCTTCCAACTGGAGCATAGCAGCCCCCATGGCCATTTCGACCTCTCGGGTCCACAACAGGAGGTTCTCTCCTTCGTGCCCGTGAAAGGTCTTCACGCTGAGCGTGACGGGCTTAGCTCTCGGAGCGGGGTTAACCCCTTTTACATTCCGTTGGATGTGCTCAACGAGAGCGTTTTCGTACGAGGCAAATGCCTCCAGGCGCGCGTTGACGGCTTCCGGCCCTTGAGACGCAAGGTGCGCCATACCTTCAGGGCCCAGCAAGGACGTAAGCTTGTTAAGCGTGTCCCGCTGACTCGGAGTCAAGTGAGCGTATGCTTCTGGCTCCATTCTCACAGAGAAACAGTCTTCAACTCAGGAGTTGGATTGACTACAAGTGCTACCAGATGCAGCGGGGCTGCGTAGGTGCGCACGGCACAGAGGAAGTTAAGTTGACTCGTAGAGTCCTGCTTGCAAGGCACTAGCCTTCGGTTCTATACAAGAACCAAGTTGTCCACTAAATACGGGACTCACAGAGTCAGTGTCCCTATAATAAAGGAACTAACACTAATTATATAAAATGCAAACTGATTTTTATTGACTTTATTGCCCTAATTCTAAATGTAACGGATTTAGTATCTAGCATACTAAATCCTACTCAAAATGCAATGTGTGGCTCTGAGCTATCTGCCAGCAACTGGCTACATATGTGACATGTGAGAAACACTATGTGTCGTACACAGATCTGTGACTTGTGACCTGGATGGTGTATACCACACCTACTGTAGCCAAGGCGCGCAGCGCCGTGTAACTCCGTTACATCGCCGCAGGCAGATGGCTGATGCCCGGGAGCTGAAGAATTCAAACAGCAAGACGCTGTTGACGAAAGCTCGGAGAGTAACGACATGCAAGATGCTGCACACTCTCGACATGCAGAAAGCTCAGAAAAGCAGGCCAGCGCTGACTCCGTCGCGGGAATTAAAGCTATAGGGCCGCAGCCTCCAGTACCAACCAATCTGGTACCATCACACGTTGTAGGGAAACCTCCCAAACTGAACGACATACAGTGTCGCCGTTTCGATGGATGGAAGTGTATCCAGGTCTTGGATCGGGCTTCGAGGATTTTCAGAAGGAATTCGAATGCGCCGTCCGCATGGAGCAGCTTCTCAATGGATCGACCTGGTCGAGCGAGCTGAAGGCATCAGTACTTGGAACCTTCCTCGAAGGCGCAGCCAGCCGATCGTACTTCGACTTCACTGACGACGGAACCGCGAGCTATGATGCAGTCACACCACATCTGAAGAAAGAGTTCGGAGAAGAGCTCCGTGCTCTTTAACACGGAACGTGTGAGCAAGCAGGGCTTGTTGGTCGTCCATGTGGACGTGAAGGGCTTCGAGAAGCCGTGGATCGTGTTGATCGATTCGGGAGCGTCTGGCAACTATGTCAGACGCTCCACCGTTGAGGGTAGTCAGCAATATGCTGAGGCGCTTCAAGCGCGAAGAGGTGACACCGTCACTGTCCGTCTAGCGACGGGCGTCCGTGTCACGGCAGCCAAGGTCCCCATGGACCTGCGGCTGAAGTTCTTGGACTTCGACAGCGTAGAACGCTGCTTGGTCTTGGACCTGGATTCGAGGTACGACCTTAACTTTTGGTATGGCGTGGCTGGAGCGCCACGAGCCATGGATTGATTGGTGGTCGAAGACCTTAGGTGCTACGCACTTCTCTCCTAGTGGAGCTTTGGCGAGTCATGAACCCACCTCTGCTAGGAAGCAGAAGCGCTACTGGTGCGAGCATCGAGCCGAGTCGGCTATGATGCTGGAAGTCGGTGTGTCCGAGTTAGTGGACAGCACCGAGTGCGAGGACCGCAGTCCTGTTGAGCGCGTAGCGCTGGTTGACAGTGAGTCAACGTGTGGGCAGAACCCACGTAATCCCTGTGGGGCGGCACGTACTTCGCCGAGCGATGTTGGTCGTGGACCAAGTCGATCGCTGAATGTCTCTGACATTAGACCAGCTACGGTCGTTGATTGTGCAGCGGCACGTACTCCGCTGAGTGTCTCCGACACTGGGCCTGGTGAGGCCGAAACTTGTGCGACGGCACGTACTCCGTCGAGTAGACGTTCTTCGGCTAGGCGAAGACGTCGTAAGGCCCTTCGGGCGAGACGCTCTGCGTCTGAGTCATCCGTGCCGTCAAGTGCCGACGCACAGGAGGGCTGTGGGCAGCTATACACTCTGGTTGATGAAGTGGGCGGCAGTGCCGAAGGCAGCGTCCTGCTGGACGACTTGCCGAGTGTTGACAAGCTCCTTGAGCTAGAGGAGATATCCTTCGCCGACTTTGGCGATGCCTTGAAGGCTGGCGAACTCGCCGAGGTGGTCATCGTTAGACATAAAGTGGAGTTAAACTCATCGTCCCTCGTTGACGAGTCCGTCTTGGCCGAAGTCAAGAAGGCGTTGAACGCCAGGAGTGGATCGGAGATCCTCAAGAATCCCTCGGATCCCTTCCACTCCTTGCTGAAGGAATATGGAGACGTTGTCTCGAAGGAGCCACCGAGTGGCCTGCCTCCTGACCGAGGCGTTCGTCACGAGATCGACTTAGTTCCCGGAACTAAATACTGCGTGACCCGGCAGTGGCCTCTTCCTAAAGAGCAATGCGACGTCATTGACGTCTTCTTCCGTGCGAAGCACGCGGCGGGTCTCGTGCGCGAGAGCAAGTCTCCGCACTCCGCGCCTACGTTCTTTGTCAGAAAGCCGAATGGCAAATGGCGTATCGTTCACGCTTTTAACAAGCTCAACGCTGCCACGATCCCGGCGCAGACGCCGATTCCTAGGAAGGATGTTCTTCAGAACAACATGGTGGGTTGCACCATGTACAGTGCGCTCGACTTAGTCGATGGCTACTATCAGCTGCTCATGCGAGCCAGTGACATTCTCCTTACAGCGGTGAGCACCCCGAGCGGTATGCTCTGGGAGTGGCTCGTCATGCCCCAAGGGCTGTCGTATGCGCCTGCAACATTCAATCGTCTAGTGACGCAGTTGTTGTCCCTGCGGGCATTCGCACAGACGTACTTTGATGACGTGTTCGTCCACAGTCAGGCCGAACACGGCAAGACTGACGTCGAGGTGCACGTGGAACGCGTGAGAGCTGTGCTCGAGTGCATGCGCACGAACAAGTTGTACGCCAACGCAGATAAGTGCGTCTTTGGCGCGGAAGAAATCCTCTTCCTAGGGTGCTTCATTGGGAAGCATGGTCTTCGTGCTGATCCAGCAAAGGTCAAGGCCATTGTGGACTGGCCGGTTCCCTTGAACCAGAAGGACTTGCGTAAGTGGCTGGGCTTGGCCAACTACTTGCACAAGTACAGCGAGAACTACGCTGAGTTGGCTCGGTCACTGTCGGATCTCCTTAAGAAGGATGCCGAATGGGTATGGCGTGCCGAGCACGAGAATGCGTTCACTTGTATCAAGGATAGCCTGCTTCAGGCACCGATACTGGCGTTGCCAGACCCCGATCGTCCGTTTATCGTCGTCTGTGACGCCTCGGACTTTGCCATCGGCAGTGCTTTGCTACAAGCGGACGCCGAAGGGCGCGAACGCGTCATTGCGTTTGAGTCTCGGCAGCTCAAGGCTGCTGAGAAGAACTATCCAGTTCATGACAAGGAGCTGCTTGCGATGAAGTACGCTCTCGTCAAATTCAGGGTTCACCTGCTCGGCTCCAAGCCATTCGTGATCTACACGGATCATGCGTCGCTACGCACCGCGACGCAGTCGCCTCACCTCTCACAGAGGATGGCCCGATGGCTCTCCTTCTTTGCGGAGTATAACTTCAAGGTGAAGTACAAGCCTGGCAGGCAGAACGTCCTCGCTGACGCGTTATCACGTCGCCCGGACTATGAGTTATCTCATGTCACCTCGGTGACATCGTCCGTGACGGACATGGTTCGAGCAGCGTACGCTCAGGATGACTCCTGTGTCGCACTGCTTCAAGCTCTCGGGAGCAATGAGTTTAAAGACTCAAAGGTGACTCTGTCACGACGCCTAAAGGCGAGACTCCAACGCTACAGCCTGGAAGGCGGTCTGCTGTACTACAGCACGGGTCAGGATGACCCACCACGGGTGGTGGTCCCTCACGACGAGGATCTGAAGTACCGTATCCTCTACGAGGCCCATGACACACTCACAGGCGGCCACCTCGGTCGCGAGAAGACGTACGGCTCGGTGAGCTCCATGTACTGGTGGCCGAAGATGTACAAGTGGGTCAGCACATATGTGCGCACGTGCGAGACGTGTCAGCGGGTTAAACCCTCGCCGCATGCGGCTGCACCTTTGGCGAGCTTACCTGTACCCTCTGGGTGTTGGCAGTCCATAAGTATGGACTTTGTGTTTGGCTTGCCGAAGGACTCGGCAGGCAACACAGGCGTGGTGGTCTTTGTTGACCGTCTGAGCAAGATGGCTCATCTCGCGGCTGTGCTGGACACCGTCGATGGCGCTGGTACAGCGACGATCTTTATCGATCAGGTCTTCCGCCAGCATGGGCTGCCAGAGACCATTGTCTCGGATCGAGATCCCCGTTTCACGGGTCACTTTTGGACGTCCGTCTTCAAGGTGCTTCGCACTCGACTGGACATGTCCACGGCGGACCATCCGCAGACCGACGGTCAGACTGAACGCGTGAACCGCGTCCTGGAGGACATCCTCCGCAGCGTATGCGCTGAAACGCCGAAGCGTTGGAGCGCTATGCTCCCTCTCGTTGAGTTCTCAATGAACAATGCGGTGCATGCCTCGACAGGCTTCACCCCGTTCTACGTGAACGGCCTTGCGCATCCGCGCGTCCCGCTCACTCCGCCACGCGGTGGTCTCATGCTTAGTGGGGGAGAGGCTGTGCCGTCGCTCGACTCCGAGCTTGCTGATATCAGCCCTTCTGCTC
The DNA here is from genome assembly GCA_018806915.1 of Phytophthora colocasiae. Lineage (NCBI taxonomy): Eukaryota > Oomycota > Peronosporomycetes > Peronosporales > Peronosporaceae > Phytophthora > Phytophthora colocasiae. The sequence continues at coordinate 160,435 of JAGKQI010000091.1, forward strand.
TGCGTAAACAAGTCGATGACTTCCTCTCGGTGAGATTGAGCGTATTGCGCCGTGTGCGTGACGCGATGGCTAAAAGCCAAGACGTTCAGAAGGAACAAGCTGATGCAAAAGGTAGAAGCAATGTATGGGAATTTAAGGTCGGTGACCAGGTTTTATTAAACGCTAAGAACCTACCTACACATGCAGTGTCGAGCGTCTTTAAGACGAAATTGCGTCCGCGTTTCATCGGACCATTTACGGTCGTGGCCAAGAAGGGCCTGGCATACACGCTTGACTTGCCAAAGCGGATGCGAACACACCCGGTGTTCTACGTCGGCTTGCTTAAGCCATATCGGGACCCCGCGGGGGTGAGAGCGGAGGCGCTGGCGCCGACGACACGTGCCCAGGCTGCGTCATCTGCAGCAGCAACGTCACCTGACCCCGCAACTCAGCGAGCTGAAGCTCCTGCTGGTGCAGGCGAGCAGTCAGGGACTGAGGACCTTCGAACCAAGCCATCCGGCTTTCAATCTCCTCTATGTCATGAGCGAGACGGGCATGCGAATGCCAAACGTTCTCCAGGCTCCCCTGAAGACTGGGTCTGACTCTGGAGAGTACCGATCGAGTGATCGAGTTGATACCAGGCGCGCTGCGACAAATAGCGCTCATCACACTCGTCGAGTACTGCGTCCCGCAGCGAATCGGCCTCCTCCGCCGTTGCTCGATGAGCAGGGGACCCCCCATTACCACGTGGAGCGCCTGATGGCGCGGCGTCGCCACCGTAGTCAAAACCAGTATCTGGTGAAGTGGCGTGGGTATCCTCATTCCCAAAACTCGTGGGAGTTTGAAGGGTCCCTGAGGCAGGACTGCCCTGACGTCATGGACGCTTTTGATCGCGAAGATTGGAGGCGCCCGAAGGGCTCAAGGTCGACCACTCGGTCGACACCCGCTTCTCACCACTAGTGTGAGAAGCTGACGGACTAGCAGCCGAGCTCACCATGGTCCGTGGCTGGCACAGCCAGCGAGTCTCCCTCGGAGACTGAAGGAGCGTCCTGTGAAGCAGGGATTGTGGCCTGAGAGGCGGGAGCCACTGCCGTCGTGTGACGAGGAAAGCGGCCGGGCCGCACGCGTATCTTCGCGTACTGGAAGAGTAGACCTCGAGCGAGGCGGACGTCCACCTCGGCGCAGCTCTCCATGAGCCGATCGAACGACGCCAGCTTCCGTGAAGCCTCGGCCCAGGTGGCCACATGGACCATGTAGTCCCGGGTGGTCTCTCCGGTTTGGAGCAGGAGTGGATAAGTCCTCATCTGAGGCACAGACTCCCGTCGCCGTTGCTTATCTAAGCGTTGCCGATACTCGGCGAGTGTGCACACCTGCGGGGTCAGGAAACGCTCATGGAGCCCCTGTCGCTGCTGAGTCTCAGCCACCGTACGAGGAGGACCGCCTATGGCGTAACCATGCAGGTTGGGCTGCGCCATCAACTGCTTCACCTGCTCGGCAGGGTCACGAGGCTCGAAGCCGTAGTCGCGCCGCGACGAAATCCCCACGATGTCCCGTTGGACCGGCCGACGTGACTCTGGAGCACCGCTTATAGAGGCCTCCTGCGCCTCATCCAGAGGGTTGGTGATCACGTCTTCGACGCCCCTGAGCGACTCTGGCTCATCGCGAGCAGGAAGTGGTGGTGCGTTGCGCAACGCGTTGAGCACGAGGCTCGAAGGTCCCTCCGGGAATGGATTGGGCTGACGCAGCTGCCGAGGAATCGAGTACCGACGCGGATCACGTGGAGAGCGCAGCTCAGATCGAGTCGTCCGAGGGCTCGCAGGAGCAGGAGACGCATGGGCATCGCCCTGTTCGGACTCCTCGTAGTCCACTTCGACCTCGCCTTCCTCCGTAGGAGAGCGACGTGGGTCGTGCGTCGGCGACGCTGTCGTATACTCGAAGGGTGAGCCACCGCTACCACTTGAAGACGGGCTGGCCTTGAACATCGCTCCGTAGCGAAGGCGAGACGCCGCGAAATACTCCGAGACGGAGAGCGTGAGAAGAGCCGAGGGCTCAGTCCGGGAAGCGCTGAGGCGCTGAGGCGTAGACGCCTGGACACGGGACACCTCAGGAGCTGCTGGCTCGCTGGGGAGAATTGGAGAATGTGCTCGTTGAGCCAGCGCGCACGCGCACTCTCGTTGAGAGATTTCTTTTATCGGAAAGTTGCCGGTGACAGGCCTGACAAGGCAGTTATATCTGCTGCTGTAGATACTCCGTATCCACGGTTTGGTGGAGGAGGGTGTAACGAGGTTACACGGCGCTGCGCGCCTTGGCTACAGTAGGTGTGGTATACACCATCCAGGTCACAAGTCACAGATCTGTGTACGACACATAGTGTTTCTCACACGTCACATATGTAGCCAGTTGCTGGCAGTTAGCTCAGAGCCACACATTGCATTTTGATTAGGATTTAGTATGTTAGATACTAAATCCGTTACGTTCAGGATTAGGGCAATAAAATAAATAAAAATCAGTTTGCATTTTACATAATTAGTGTTAGTTCCTTTATTATAGGGACACTGATTGTGTGAGTCCCGTATTTAGTGGACAACTTGGTTCTTGTATAGAGCCGAAGGCTAGTGCCTTGCAAGCAGGACTCTACGAGTCAACATAACTTCCTCTGTGCCGTGCGCACCTACGCAGCCCCGCTGCAGGCGAGCTTCCTCGGCCGCGATGGCTGCCTTCTCCTTCCTGATGATGCGTTGCTGGATCTCGATGAGCTCCATCGCGTCGTCCAGCCTCGCCTTCAGCACTACGATCATTTCGTCGTCCGACATTCGTGTGCTATGAGTTGACGGGCTCACACTTGAGTCCGCGTCGGGTGATCGTGTCCTGTCGCTGCTCGTGCGGTGCGGTGGTCGCTGGGGAGTGACAAACCCGGGTTGTTCGGTTCGTAGCTCTCCGTGCACGCCGGCCAGAGCTCGACGGTGTGCGAGCTCTGCCCTCGCGGCAGGCGGCATTGCTTGAGGACTATCCAAGTCCGAGAAGTCCTGTCGACCAGTGACAGACATCGATGACGGGCCTCTATTCGGCGAACTGCGGAATTTGGGCTCAGAACCTGTTGCAACTTGTGAAGTGCAGAGGGGTGTCGCGAAGAGAAGACCAGTCAGACTGGGAATGTCCGTGGCAATGGCAATACTACCATGCCCGCAAACGGTCCGATGAGACCCCTCTGGATTACCTTTACCGGCTCAACGTAGCCGCTTTGAGAGCTAAACTCAAGATCAAGGATGGGAGCCCCAAGGCTCGTCGGGAACACGTCGATCATTATATCGAAACATTGAGTGATCCTGAACTAGCCGATCGGCTGACCTTGCTTCGGCTCACGGCTGTCGAAGATCTGGATGTAGTGCTTCGGTCGCTAGAGATAGCGACAAGTTGACAGCGTAATGCCGAATTCGGCTCGAAATATCGACAAAAGATACCCGCTAGCGCCCCAGCAGCACCAGCTCGGGCTGTGGTGCGCACGATTCAGGCTCATGATCCAAGTTCAGAGTCAGAAGAAGTATCAGGATCGGACAAATCAGACTCCGAAGGCGACCTCCGGAGAATTTATCTCGCTGCGGCAGACGACAAGTCAACCGGTACTGGGGGCGCTCCCCACCAGGCGGATCAATCCCGATCTCACGCAAACGCGCAAGATCGGAGCCGGATCTCAGATCGACGAAGTTCGCTGGATCATGATCGGAGCCGCTGTTCGCATTGCGGGTCCCGGAAGCACACGGATCTGGACTGTTGGAGGCGTCTAACCTGTGATAAGTGCGGGAAAAGAGGTCACCCAATGGACCGCTGTCTGTATACCTGTCGCGGTTGTGGGGAGATACATGAGGCTGGAGAATGTCCCATGGAGGAATTCTACAATCAGATCCGCAAGTGGTACGATCCGACTCGACACGCTGGGTTGTTCGCCGAGAAGGTGGAGAAGATGTTAAACTAGGACGCTCGCCGGTTTGGAAACCGGTACGAGCCGAACGTTCTGAGTACTGCATCTATGCATATGTGAACAAGAAATCGAGAGATCAAGATAGGGAGGGTCCGGATCTACGCGGTAATACATGTAAGTTGATTCGTATACTGCTAGGATCGCGAGCCTCCCCCGGGTCGATGAGTTCTCTCGATTTGGTGCGGAGGTGGCCTTAGATCTCAAGGAAGGAGAATCCAGGGGTACTGGAAATACCACGCACCAGGGAAATGGTTCCGTCGGGTTAAGATCTCAGGCAAGATCAATCATGAAAGAGCGATCTTGCTCCTGGACACCGGCGCCGAGGTATCCATCTTGGATACCGCCTTTGCTCGTAAGGTTGGGTGCCACTTTGACACTCAGTCAGAGGCAGGAGTGTGTTGGGATCAGATAACGTGTATACTACCGAAGGGAGAACAAGGATCAAAATCACGCTTGCAGGATACTTGGTCTACTTTTTCGATATTTGGATCGGAGATCTCTCTGGACAAGATGCGATCCTGGGTATGGACTTCATGATCCCGGCTGGGGTCCGGATGGATCTTGCGAAGGGATCGATGTGTTTACCCAATGAGGTGGGGATCCCACTTAATGGTCGTAAGAGATTGTATGGGGAGAAGGTCAGACCAGTGAAACTGGAGGAAGATCTACATATCCCGGTTGGAGGATCTGAGGAGATCGCGTCAAGAGTAAAATTATCGGCGACGGAGAAGTTATGGGTGACCAGAGGCGACCGATGGGTACCTACTGCGGTGGAAGGACCAGGCCGGACTCGGTACTTAGCGATCACGAATCTGAGCGAGAAGATTCTACGACTGGATCACCGATTACATGTCGGAATGGTACTTGATCAAGAAAAAGTTCCTCGATACCCCGGGTTTGTATCGGTCGGATCGCGGCGTTACATGGAATGGCAGAACTTGGCTCTAGAAGCGACAGTAGACGCAAGATCAGTACCTAAAACACCCGTAGAAGCCCCGCTGCCGGCAGTCGAACGGCCAACTTACGCTACACCGCGATCCATACTCCGCCGGGGTGGGACGACCAAGAACGATCTCGATCCTGCATCGACATCGACATCGGAACCCCGATCACCAACTCGATCGACCGATGTGGCCGAAGTCAAGGTCGCGTTTCTCGAACCACAACCGGACCCCACGGAAACTCCACCGCTCACGATCAGTCCCAACAGGACCCCGAGTGGCGAAGCTGGGGGCGGTGAGACGAACGAGAGCTTGCCAGATCAGGCCCCAGTTCGAACAGATCGGACATGTGAAGAAAAGACCGGAGTGAACACAGAAAATCCGGATTTCAAAATCGAGATCAAACCGACGTCCGACGCGGATGCCATCTCCACGGTCGAGGACACCCCGATCCTAACAGCCAAGGACGACAAACTTCAGGACCCATCAACGAAGGAACCCGATCCGACATCTCCTGATGGAATTGAGAATGCCGATCAGACCCACTTACACGAAGGCGGTGATTTTGCGGCCGAAGATCTGGCCGATAACCTCGCAGTAGTGCCAGAGATCCAGATTTTCACCACCGAAGAAGTCAGGATCGAGGATCTACAAGTGGGAAGTCCCGGATCTGCTACCCCGAAAGAGATCGAGAAACTTCGACAGATCATTTGGAAAAGACGACATCTTCTGATCGGGAAAGGAAACGCGCTTCCTCCGGCGGCCAAGGGTGTGATATGTGACATCGATGTCGGCGATGCAAGGCCAATTGCACAACGAGTCCGAAAGGTGGCGCCACAATTTCGCGAGAAAGTATCAGACCTTATTAAAGGACTCCTAGCCGCCAAAATCATTCGGCCATCGACCGCGCCATGGGCATCTCCGATTGTGGTGATCGTCAAGAAGAATGGCGTAGACATTCGGCTGTGCATCGATTATCGGCTGGTGAACAGTCTCACAAGACTGATGATTTACCCGATGCCCTTGATCAATGACCTGCTAGAAGATCTCGACAAGGTGCTATGGTATTGCTCGCTGGACATGGCCAGTGGATTCTAGTGTCGTGTCTATGACTGACCGAGCTCGCGCGATCTCGGCTTTCTTCACTCCATTTGGCCTCTTCGAGTGGAATCGCATGCCGTTCGGGCTGAAGAACGCCCCTCAGATCTATCAACGTCTCGTAGACAATGCCCTAAATGGATTTTTGAAGATCTCCCGGTCCGGAGATGCGGAAAGCTCTGCGGATGTGTTCGAATCAGGAATCCTGGAAGATTCCGGTCGCCCGTCGGTGCTAGGACGGAGATCATACATCGATGATATCTTGATCACAGCTGGATCATGGGATCAAATGTGCGATCGGGTGGAAGACCTATTGGAGGCCTGTGATAAGTGGAATCTCTCGATCAGCGTGGCAAAGAGCTTCTGGGGCATGGATAAGGTGGAATATCTCGGGCACAAAGTGTCGATCAACGGATTGGAGGCAAACCCGAAGGACCTGAAATCCCTGACGGATCTACCATTCCCAGGATCGCTCCGATCTATGCAGTCCTTCTTAGGGAGCCTGAACTACTATAGTCGGTTCATCGAGGATTACGCGATCTACGCATCGGTTCTGTATGAACTACGTGTAGTGGGGTTCGCAGAACTGAGGAGGCGACCGGATTTACGGAAGATCATGGACAGAACGAACCCGATCTCCCATGATCCTACTAAGCCAGAGTCAGATCGAGATGGACCGCGAGACATTTCGGGTGAAGGAGGCGGTAGTGCCCCGGATCCAGACTTGGGGGCGACATGTTCCTCTAGATCGAGCGAAATTAAGGTCACCACGGAACTCAAGACGGAGGATGAGAGGTGGAGTAGAGCGCATGGGGCGTTCACAGCCTTGAAAGCTAAGATCGCATCGACTCCAGTCCTCCGCCACTTCGATACGAGGAAATTACCTGTGGTGATCGTGTATGCCAGCGACTGGGCGATCTCCGCTGCGTTAACGCAAGAACATGACCAGATCTATCATCCGGTCGCGTTCGCCAGCCGAACCCTGAAAACTAACGAGTTGAACTACAACGTTGCAGAGAAAGAAGTGTTATCCCTGCTACGGATCCTGGATCTGTATTACACCATGTTGGTGGGTTGCCGGATCAAGGTCTTGACCCGGCATTCCACCCTTGCCTGGTTGTTCAAGTCAGCCGGTCTCCAAGGGCGCCTAGGCCAATGGTCTGCGCTCCTATCCCCATGGTCGCTTGAGATCACGAAATGTACGAAAGGGGAAGACGAGATACTGGGGGCGATCGCGGCCAGCATGACGCCCAGAACGAAGGTCGACGACGCCCTGATCGCGATCGCACCCCTTAAGGAACCCAAGCGCCGGATCCAAGCCCCCGTGCCCACGGTGGGTCAAGATGAAGAGCTGTGGGTGTTGAGCTTGACGGATCAGCCCGGTCAAACGAGGTGGGGGCGCGTTCGGCGCGATTGTGTGGAGACTACCGGGTTGGGAGATAACTGACGCTAGATCCGGTTACGCCGAAGGTCTCACAGTTAACGAGGCAGAATACAACGGGCTCCTCTTAGGGCTCGATATGCTCACAGGTCGGGATCGTCGTCTCCTGGTGATCTGTGGGGACTCAAATCTTGTGATCCGTCAAGTTCGTAGTGAGATCGATTGCAAGGCGCCAGGATTAACGATATTGAAACAGAGGACACTAGATCGGCTGAAGGGATGGAGCGATCACGAGCTGGTTCATGTGAAGAGAGACTGGAACGGGAGTGCAGACAGCCTAGCAAGTGCCGCTCTACAACGTCAAGGCGGGATCGAGGTTCGCAGCGAGGGAGATCAACAGGATCTAGTCACCTTAAATCGACTAGACGAGATCCTGATCCCCAAGACTGAAGACCTGGTGGTCCAAGTGTCCGCAGTAACTACGCGGGCCGCTCGAATGAGGTCGGATGCCGCCGTCTTACAAGAAGAGTTGGTCCGGGAGATGAGGATCGATCGGATCAAGCGAGCACAGGATGAAGAAACCTGGATTGTGGGATTGAAGAAATACCTGATCGGGCCGATCACGGACCTCACCCCAGCGGAATCGCGATCCTATAGCAAGATCGCGGGCGAACGGTGTCATCCAGGTGGTCCCGATCGCGACCCAAGGTCTCGCGCATCCGTTGGCTATGGGCCAGCCTCGCTTGCAAGGTGACCAGCTCATGGTTTACACCAGGAGTGGAGAAACGTGAGGCGGTGGATCGAGCTGATCGGATCGAGTGCTCGCTCGAAGGAGTTCTCGGCGTCGAAGAGGGCGAAGGAGGCGGATCGGACATCGTGGAGGAGTGGTGGCGTTCGAACAGCTTGTATCCCAGGTGGCAAATGTGGAAATAAGCCCGAAGTGAGCTGCGGCAGCCCAACTTACGTGCTGGGGGCGGATGTGGTGAAGCGAACGAGGATCTTTCCCGGAGAGGCGAAATCAGCCACGAAGCCGAAGAGAGCCGGAACAAGCGACAGGGGGGACCTGTGATCCCCAGATCTGAGTCGAATCAGACAAAGGTACGATGGGTCCCGCCGGGGAACAGGCAACAGAGACACCTGCGGAAGGTCAAGTGGAGCGGTGTTCGTTGGTGATCCGAGTTCTACCGGGAGGAAGAATGGGGAGATCAAGGGTGTTCTCGCGCGATCGGCGATGGCGGGGTCCCAAGTGAGCACGATCGGCTCACCCCGGTGCCCTGAAGCCTTCTAACAGCATGATCCTGATTCCTCGGGCGGCGACGAAGCGGGATCACGCAGTGATCCTCTCCCGTTTAAGTACGAGATTAGCTCCGGATCAAGTTCAGCGCCAGGCACGACGCAGACTCTTCTGGTGGCCTGATCCGGATTCTCCGAACGACTACCAAGCGGGATCAGGCAGCGATCAAGTCCCGATTAAGTGCGAGATCAAGTCCCGATTAAGTGCGAGATCAAGCTTCAGTTAAGTACGAGATCAAGCTTCGGTTAAGTACGAAATCGGCTCACGATCAGGGTTAGGGGAGCCAAGCTAGGATCAGCTATGTAGCCAGTGTCATGTGATCGTAGGATAGTAAATCAGGATGGGATTAGTAGGCATAGGAATAACCATAAACAGAATCGAATTTGCCCTGAACCACTCAAGTGCCTTCGCTACGCCTGGAACCGGGAACTACATTGGCCCTACAAGCGTCAAGAAGGTAAGGATACGTGACCTAATATAGCGGTTAAGTCTGGATAATATATTGGCCATCTTTGCCCTATCTAGTGAACTATCCTGTAAGTGCATATATCGGATCGGAAGGAATTGGTTGTTTAGCCTAAAGATCCCGTCGAATCTCACCCCCTCAAGACCCCCGCTAAAGGAAGCGGCAAGCAACGGAAAGGAAGGGACCAGATCCCGAACAGTGGACTATTGGAAGACCTGGATCAAGAACCAGGCACCCGGATCAAGGCTCGAGAACTCGCCTACGACCGGGATCAAGTACCCCGAGGTGGAGTGAAGAACTTCCACGCCGCCTCAACCCCCTGCGTCACCCAAGAATTTCTTCTCGTCCCAAGACATCTTCAGAAGTCACCTGGAAGAGCGTAACCCGCCTACCGACGGGTACACAAGGTGAAACTACACACAGCTAGATCACGGATCATCGGGGGACCCCCTCCGTTAGTCGGTGTCTGGGCGCAAGTGGCGGTCGCGATCGGCCTTAACGAGATTTTGGCAGATCCACTCCACCACACGACATATCTTGATCGGGAAAGGGAACGCACTTCCTCCAGCGGCCAAGGGTGTCATATGTGATATCGACGTTGGAGATGCAAGGCCAATTGCACAACGAGTCCGGAAGGTGGCGCCACAGTTCAGCGAGAAAGTATCGGACCTCATCAAAGGACTCCTAGCTGCCAATATCATCCGGCCATCGACCTCGCCGTGGGCATCCCCGATCGTGGTGATCGTCAAGAAGAACGGCGTAGACATTCGGCTATGTATCGACTATCGGCTGGTGAACGGTCTCACACGGCAGATGATCTACCCGATGCCCCTGATCAACGACCTGCTAGAAGATCTTGACAAGGTCCTGTGGTATTGTTCGTTGGATATGGCCAGTGGATTCTGGGTTGTATCAATGACCGATCGAGCTCGCGCGATCTCGGCTTTCATCACTCCATTTGGCCTCTTCGAGTGGAATCGCATGCCGTTCGGGCTGAAGAACGCCCCTCAGATCTATCAACGTCTCGTAGATAATGCCCTAAATGGATCTTTGAAGATCTCCCGGTCCGGAGATGCGGAAAGCTCTGCGGATGTGTTCGAATCAGGAATCCTGGAAGATTCCGGTCGCCCGTCGGTGCTAGGACGGAGATCATACATCGATGATATCTTGATCACGGCTAGATCATGGGATCAAATGTGCGATCGGGTGGAAGACCTATTGGAGGCCTGTGATAAGTGAAATCTCTCGATCAGTGTGGCAAAGAGCTTCTGGGGCATGGATAAGGTGGAATATCTCGAACACAAAGTGTCGATCAACGGATTGGAGGCAAACCCGAAAGACTTGAAATCTCTACCATTTCCCGGATCACTCCGATCTATGCAATCGTTCCTAGGAAGCTTGAATTACTATAGTCGATTCATTGAGGATTACGCGATCTATGCATCGGTTCTGTATGAACTACGTGAAGTGGAGTTCGCAGAACTGAAGAAACGACCGGATCTACGGAAGATCATGGATGGAATGGACCCGACCACTCGAGGTCCCGTTGCGATTAAGTCGGATCAGGATGGATCACTAGATATCTCGACTTAAGGAATCGATAGTACGTCGGATCCTGACTTGGGGGCGATGTTTCCCCCCTGTTCAAGGGAGATCGAAGCCAACCTGGACCTAAAGACGGGTGACGAGAGATGGGGTACACGGGGCTGCGTAGGTGTGCACGGCACAGAGGAAGTTTAGTTGACTCGTAGAGTCCTGCTTGCAAGGCACTAGCCTTCGGTTATATACAAGAACGAAGTAGTCTAAATACGGGACTCACAGAGTCAGTGTCCCTATAATAAAGGACTAACACTAACTATGTAAAATGCAAACTAATTTTTAATGACTTTATTGCCCTAATCCTAAATGTAACGGATTTAGTATCTAACATACTAAATTCTAATCAAAATGTAGTGTGTGGCTCTGAGCTAACTGCCATCAAATGGCTACATATGTGACGTGTGAGATATACGATGTGTCATACACAGATCTGTGACTTGTGCCTTTGGCCGGTGTCTACCACATTAATGTAGCCATAGCGTCCAGCGCTGTGTAACCCCGTTACACCCTCCCCACCAAACCGTGGATACGCAGCATCTACAACTGCCGGCATAACTGCCTTGTCAAGGCCTGTCACCGGCAACTTTCCGGCAAAGGGAATCTCTCAACGAGAGTGTGCGTGCGCGCTGGCTCAACGAGCACATTCTCCCATTTGCCCCAGCGAGTCTACCGCTTCTCAGGTGCCTCGTGTCCTGGCGTCTCCGCCTCAGCACCTCTGCGCTTCCCCGTCTGAGCCCCCGGCTCCTATCACGCTCTCTATCGCGGAGTATTTCGTGGCGTCTCGCCTTCTCTACGGAGCGAAGCTCATGAGCAGCTCGGCTGCAAGCGATAGCGGCGGCTCGCCGTTTAGCGAGTACCAGACAGCGTCACCGACGCGCGACCCACGTCGCTCTCCTGCGAGGACGGCGAAATTGAAGTGGACTATGAGGATTCCCTACAGGGCGATGCCCCTGAGTCTCCTGCTCCTGAGAGCCCTCGGACGACCCGATCGTTTGAGCTACGCTCTCCACGCGACCCTCGTCGGTACACGATTCCTCGGCAGCTGCATCAGCCTAATCCGTTCCCTGAGAGACCCTCGAGCCTCGTGCTTAACGCGCTGCGCAACGCTCCGCCACTTCCTGCTCGTGATGAGCCGCTCGGAGGCGTCGAAGACGCGATGACCAACCCTCTGAATGAGACGCAGGAGGCCTCTATGAGCGGCGCTCCAGGGTCACGTCGACCGGTTCCTCGGAACATCGTGGGGACCTCGTCGCGGCGCGACTACGGCTTCGAGCCTCGTGACCCTGCCGAGAAGGTGAAGCAGCTAATGGCACAGCCAAATCTGCACGGGTACGCCATAGGCTCTGCCCCTCGCACGGTGGCTGAGACCCAGCAACGGCAAGGGCTCCGTGAATGAAGGAAAATCAGAGTCTTCAGTCTGCATCCGGAGTCGCTGAGGTGGTCCATCGCTGCTAATAGTGTCTGCGCCAGCGACTGCAGCAGGTTCATCTTCCGAGATGATGGTAGTGGGCTGATTGACTTCGGCAGTGTCGTCATCAGGTCTAGCCATCGAAACGTCCACATCGCTGTCTGTAGAAGCGGCATCAGCTAGTTCACGGGCACGACTGCGCGTGATGAATTTGCATTGCTTCCTCACCCCACCTCCGTCGGAGGGAGTCCCCAACGCGAAAGTAAGTCGGCCCACAAATTATCTGCACCATGATGTGCTCGACCTGAAAGTTGAGACCAGTGAGTGAGAGTGCCCATCGCTAGAGCTTGCCACGCACGTGTCGCTTGACATCTTTATCCGGTGCGAAGACAAAAATCAAATTCTTGTGGTCGCAGTAAAGGCGAAAACCACCACGGCGCACCAACAAGTATCCTAGATTGCGAGCAGCGAAAATAATTGGGAATGCCTCCTTTTCAATAACGCTCCACCGCTGCTCAGTGTCGTTGAAAACGCCGCCCTTACACAGCAGCAGTTCACAGTCACCGGCATGGAATCAACCCATTCACGAACTAGGGAAATCAAAAGACCCCATCCGCGCTCTGATGCGTCGCTGAAAACGCAAACAGTTGCTGAGTCATCTGGAAAGTGCAAAAGCTGCGTTGTCGATAGAGTCGGCGGGCGCGGTGGAAAGCAGCAATGTTGTCCTCGCTCCATTGCAACGTGAACCCTACTGCCAATCTCTTGGTCCGTCCGACCTGCTTCAAAGCGGCTTCGAGGAGGATATGTAGCGGCTGCATGACGCGACTGTAGTCCATAATGGAGTCTCGTAGCCAGCCAGCAGCGCAGAGCAACTGCTGCAAATCGGCAGCAGTAGTCGGCAGAGGTAGTGACTGCAACGCACTCACCCGTGAAGGATCATGCTTGATCCCTTCACCACTGAACAATCGCCCGCACCACTTCGTCTCCGTCTTGAACAAACAACTCTTGGGTGCGCTGAGTTTCAGTCCCACTGCTCGAACACGGCCAAAGAATGTTCTCAAAGCATCTATAAATGCTGCCGGGGAAGACGCAAAGACCAGTAAGTCATCAATCCAGATAAGTAGGTTCTTGTACAGCATTTCTCGGAACACTACCTGCAGTTGGCTCTGGAAATAAAGAGCTGAATCTGTCGCCCCTTGCGGTAGTAAATACCGCATCATCCGTCACAAAACTCATGATCTCCTAACTGTCAGGATGGAGCGGAAGCTGCGTGAAGCCATTACTCATATCGAATGTAGCAAAACCACAGACACTACGTACACAGCGAGCTGCTGCAGCTAGATCGGGAGCCGTTCCAGCAATCGGGACAGTGACTGCGTCGACTGGCCTATAGTCAATCGTCAGCCGAAATTCCGACGGACGGCCAGCCTTTGGCACCGGCACTGCGGCACACGCCCAATGACTCTGTTGGTTCCTGCGGATGAAAACCCATGTCCAAAAGCTTCTGCGTGTGTGCTCGATGGAAACTGCTCTGTGCTGGTGCATAACGGCGAGGGCGTGTCCGGTACGGTTGAGCTCCATCCTGAATCGTAATGCGCAGCGGCTCCACATTTGCGGGTGGATCGTTGCCGAGCTCAATCCGGAACACATCCTCGAATTCCATCACGTGGTCAAGAAGCACTGGCAGCTAATCGGGTGGAAAGCCGTTGTCTCCAGCTGCAGCTACCATGGCTTCCAGGAGATTACGAACGTCACCGGGGCTTATTGCTCGGGGCTCGGCGGGATCAAATGGATCGTGATCTTCGACAACACGACCTCCCGCCAGCTGTGACAGTTGCGCATTCACATCAATACCCAGTGAGACCAGCATGTCATTACCCAGGATGAACTCTTCCTCCTGTCCCTCCAGCACGATACAGACCACATCTGCGAGATGCACCGGGCCAGGGACGGTTTGTAGACGCAGATCCAATTTAACCGATTCGTGGCACACAATGACAGCACCTCCTGCCACCGTAACCTTCTCGTCATCTTGAAGAGGCCGCACCTCCACATCCGCGCCGAGCTCGATCAGCTCCTCCAATGACTGCCGCGGGATGGGCAGAGATGGTCATCCCAGTCATCCGAGTCTGCATTCGAAAAAGCTCTCAAGTAGTTCTGGTTCAATCTCTCGCTAATACCGTCCCCTTGAGGCCTGGACGCGGTTGTCATCTTTTGTCGCACGCTTAACAGCTCACACAACTTCTTCCAAAAGCTTGAAGTGAACTTGGCGGCGCGGTCTGAAACAACACATTTGGCAAACCATGCAGTCGAAAGATTTCCTTGTGAAAGCGCACTGCAACATCATTAGCCGCATCTGTGCCCTTCCCGGCTACAAAATGGACCCTCTTCGTTAAATGATCAATCACGACCATAACGCTATCGTGGTCTCGATGCGTCGTTGGTAGGCCAGTGATGAAGTCCATCGCAATGTGACTCCATCGCTGAGTTGGAATGTCGTGGCTGTTCAACAGTCCGGGAGGTCTCTCGTGTCGAGCCTTGCTTCGAGCACAAATTTCACATCCTTTCACACATTTCGTGATATCACTGAACATGCGCGGCCAGTAGTAGTGCTCGTCGATTAGGCGGCATGTGCGGTCGATACCAAGATGGCGGACTATCGTGGAACTCCTCGCAGACATGCTCCAACAATTCCCGTACTCGTGGTAAGACGAGTCGAGGTGCATCATGATGTCTCGCTTGGTAATAGAGCTTGCCACCGATCAATGAGTAGCGTTCCAATAGCCGTGGAGCTGCTAGTGGAGTCGATTCACCCTCTTTAGCTGAGTATCCAGGGCCCAGTAGACGCAGCAGGGCTTTGGTCGTGTCATCTTCATCATACCGTCGAATCGCTTCAGCCACTGTTGCCGAAAGAGAGGCATCGACTCTCTGGCGCACTTGCTGACGAGTTGAAATCGCAGGAGTGTAACTGGTTCAGCGTTTGCCATGAAATCTGGCCTGCGCGAAATACCATCAGAGACGATGTTCTCTGCTCCTTTGATGTATCGAATTTGAAACGAGTATTCCGCCAGTTCATCATACCATCTAGCAATACGACGCGTGATTGACTTTTGCTTGAACACTGTCTCTAAACTCTTGTTAATCGGTATCACAACAAACTGTCCAAGAGATACACTCGCCAGGTCCGAAGGCCGAACAAAATGGCTAGAAGCTCCTTTTCACGAATGGAGTAGTTCAACTCCGCTGGCTTGTACTTCCGTTCGGCAAAGGCAACGGGCCTTTCAATCTCAACGCCATCGTGTACTTCCTGTTGGTATATGACTCCTCCTACTGCAAAGTCGGATGCGTCCATTCTCATGAAGAAGTCCTTGTCGAAATCAGGAATGGCAAGAACTGGGGTTTGACCAATCTTCGCCTTTAATTACTCAAAATGTTCTGTCAAAGTAGGAGTCTATGTCACCTGCTTGCTCTTCGTCTTCAGTAAGTTGAAAAGAGGTCCGGCATCGTCAGCAAATTGGCGACACAACCGTTGAACGTACGCAGCTGTACCGAGGAATGACTGCAGATCATGTCTCGTAGCTGGGCGTGGCCAGTCTTCAATGACTCTCACCTTGTTGGGGCTGATCCAGACACCATCACGACCGACAATATCACCCAAGCAAGGAATGGAGTCTGCACAAAACACACATTTGCTGAGCTTCACAAAGAATTTGTGCTCATCCAGTCGCGCAAAAACTCGATCCAAAGCGTTCAAATGCTCCTGCAGACTAGTACTCCGCGTGAATGCGTATATGTCATCGAAGTAACTTTGACAAATCTCCCCCAGATCACTAAGAATTCTCCGAATACCATCGTTGAAAGTTGCTGGGGCATTAGACAAGCCCATTGGGACAACTAAATACTCGTAGAGACCATCTGGGGC
Organism: Phytophthora colocasiae; assembly: GCA_018806915.1. Classification (NCBI taxonomy): domain Eukaryota; phylum Oomycota; class Peronosporomycetes; order Peronosporales; family Peronosporaceae; genus Phytophthora; species Phytophthora colocasiae. The sequence continues at coordinate 176,502 of JAGKQI010000091.1, forward strand.
CTGGAACGCCGTGTACGGGATGTCCGCTTCCCGCATCCTGAACTGGTAGTATCCACTGAGCAGGTCGAGACAGGAGTAATAGTACGCACCCTGCATCCTTTCCAGAATTTTGTCCTTCCTTGGCATTGGCATTGTACGCCGGACAGTATTGAGGTTCATCGCTCGGAAGTCATGTACAATTCGCCAGCTGTCCCGTACCCGGGAATTCTACGTGTGAACCAGCTTCGGGTGTGCTTCTTGTCCGTCGACATTGTCGACTTCGAGTTCACCACGGTGCTGGGAGTTGTGAGTTGTCTGGACACTGAAGTAGCTGGTGGGTCTAGTGTACTGTCCGATGTCTACTCTATCCGGAGGTACTCCCTCTTGGACGACGGACATAGAACGTGAACTACTTCCAAGTACCTCTTGCGTGCTCTTCGCGCTGAGGACGGAGGTCGCCTCTCGGTCTCTAAGTCATCCAAGTTGGAGGTGTGTCACCCCTACAAGTGCTGGTCATGACCTCGCGTGAATCTAGTCAGTCTCGAATTTACCTGCTGAACAACAAGCCAGAACAAGAACTTTTGCATTTTACACTCTCGTCTACGCTTCTACTACTAGTCTAGTCTTCGTGTACCCCGTCCGGGTCCGTACTCTTCAACCAGCCCGCGGGTACCCGATCCTTAGTGACCCACCGAAAGGGGGTTGCGACAAGTGGTGAAGAAGCAGGGTACTCGTCCGCCGGAGTAGGAGTCGCACGGTGCACACTGACGAAGACTACACATACGGATAAGTGCATCCGGAGAAGGAGCTGCTTTCACTTGCGAGAAGTGGGGGGTCGCGTCGCTGCTAGTTCGACAGGGGTCAACTAGGGAGGTGCTCGGCGACTACACTTGAGGTCGGGACCAACCTGATTCGGAAAGCGTCTACTTGTGTGTGGAAGTGGTCCGAAGTGAACTACCTGTGAAGATCTACTCAAGTAGACGAGTTACTTTGCAGTACCAACCAGTTGTGTGTGTTCGGTAACAAGAAGTTGATTACCTGGGCGGGAGTGTTAGAAGAAATAGTCCTGACAGAAGAAACCAAGATGCAACTCACAACTAGTGATGAGAGTGATTTCCGAGTTACGCGCGAGAGTGACTCAGGGAGTTCAACGAGTGAGGGGTCCAATTTGAGTGGACTGACCATGCTATCTTACGGAGTGCTACCGCAAGTTATCTCATCTCAACCGTCGGATTCTCATCAATACCAGTTCGAGTACTCCCAAGCACTCCAAATCCTACCACAGTACTACTTGAAGAACCAGTTTCGAAGTGATCAGTCGCCTTTCCCGAGAGCCATTCCATCCTACCAGAACTGTACAGTCTACTCTGCCTCTAGTGCACCCGTGTTTGACTTCGGAAACAGACAAGTTCGTCCAGTTCATCAAGTTGAGTTCGAGTTGCAACAAGTAACCAGTTACGAACTAGTCCAAGTTCTTGAAGACTACTCAGCTCGCTCTGGTCTTGGAGTACTTTGAGTTGATGACTTCCCACCGAGTCACCTGTCACAGTCCCTGTACCAAGTGTTTCCGAGTGAAGGTGTGATGCAGTTACCAGTCTTGAGTCGAACGTGTTTCCTGTGTGAAGTCGCTGGCCACGCTGCCGTCGACTGCCCAACGAGATTTGTTCTCAACGACCGAGTGGCTAAGTCGAAGTTTGGAGCTACGGTGAATCTAGGGAGAAATGAACAGCAGTGCACCAGTGAGCAAGTGACAGTGACTGTGATCCCCACTGACGAGAGAGTCCCCGTCGAGAAAGAGCGTTTTGGATGAGTTCAAGGAGAGCGTGAGTGTTTCCGAGAATCCTGGACAAATCCTGAAGGAGTGTCCTGTGTTTGTGCCGAGTGAGCGAGTTCATGTACCTGATGCACCTGGAGACGAACTACCCGAAGTGACTGGTGTCCGAGCTACTCCTGATGGAACCCGTAAGAGTAACTCAGCTGAAGTGACCTGTGATATACCCGAAGCCGGTAGAGCTGACGAAGTAGTCCTGACGAGTAACCTCAACCAAAAAAGTGGGAGGTCGAACAGTACTGGAAGTCGCTACTGGAGCGTCTACTTATGGCGAACTGGACTACCTACTCCGAAGAAGTAGCTGATGAGCAACTAGGGTGAAGATGAAGTGAACGACAAGGAAGTCACTCATCTACTGTTTCAAAGTGGAGGTGTCTGTGGAAGTACCTCGAGGAGTTCACTACCTGAAGTTTATCTTGGCGGAGTCGAAGTGACTGGAGCTGCTCTTGTGAAAGGTGGACTGATGGAAACTGGAGTGAGTGAGACTGAATTAGATGGACGACTTACGAAGAGAGAACTGACAATAACTGGAGTGAACATGACTGGAACTGAAGAGCGAAAACTGTGTGAAGAAGTAAGTGCGTGCTGGATGAACACTTATGCGAGTGGTCTGATGATGGAGCCCGGAACGAGGTCCGAGACAGTATCAAACGGCGTGAAACCCCCATTCGTAGAACTCAACGGAACTTTTGTGACAAGACCCGTGCTGCGAAAACAACAACAACTACTACTACTACTACCGAACCTGCATATCGAGACCTTAGGACGACGGACTGTCCTAGCAGAAGATGGGAGCGCGATGACCAGCGGGTCGTCGTGCCTCGAAAGAGGAGTGACTACGAGTATGAGAGTGTGACTGCCAAGTTTGAAGAGTCGAACAAAGACGAAGTGACTGTGCCGGGCAAAGAAGTGATTGCCCCAGACGCTCTTGGAGAAGAGCAACGAGAAGTAACAAGTGAATCATCTACTTCTGACGGAAGTGGAGTAGAATCAAAAATTATTGAGGACTCGGTGTCCTCTGACCGACCCGAAGAAATACCATATAAAAACAGAGTTGAATGGACTACCACCGACGGGACTGGTGGGGAGTCAACAGCTACATCGAATACTTACGGAGAGTTCCCGGACGCAACCCAGACAGACGCACATGACGGACGGAGTGAGCCGACTACTACCAGGGGGACTGAGATGATTGTGACTAGTTGGGAAGTGGGCACAACTGGAGTGGACAGAGTTCAGACTAGAGTATTCGATCCAGGAGGACTAGTCATCCTGGTTGCAGCTGTGACTGCGAAGTAGACTGGACTCGACAAGATAGTCGATGACTCATGAAGTGAGCCCACAGTGACTACCAGTAAGGCTGAGTGAGATGTCAAGTGGATGAAGTCGCGGGGTGACGTGTTGATCGATCTCGACTGTTAGTTGGAGTGAGTCAAGTCTTGGTCGGGGAGGCTGCAACTTTATCATGGAGTTCTCGAAGTGATGGTTTGGTCGTGTTCGGGGAGTACCACATACCCGAAGTACCTGCTGCTGATCGACTCAGTCACTGACCGAAGTAGTTGATTTTGATCGACTCCGCCACTAACCGAAGTAGCCGCTGGTGATCTACTTCGTCACTGACCGAAGTAGTTGATTTTGATCGACTCCGCCACTAACCGAAGTAGCCGCTGGTGATCTACTTCGTCACTGACCGAAGTAGTTGATTATGATCGACTCCGCCACTGACCGAAGTATCTGCTGCTGATCGACTCAGCCACTGATTGAAGTAGTTGATTCTGATCGACTCCACCATCGCGCGAAGTAGCTGGTGCTGATCGACTCGGTCACTGACCTAAGTGGCCATTGGTAATTGACTCCGCCACTGCGCGAAGTAGCAGCTGGTGATCGGCCCCTCCATCCGCTGACTGAAGGACGTACTGCTGATCAACTCTACCCGCGTTGATGCTGATCTACTTCGAGGTGAACACTGGCTGAAGTGAAGTACTTGCGGGATGAACTACTTGCTACCTTTCGACTCTGACGTGAACACTGGCTGAAGTGAAGTACTTGCGGAATGAACTACTTGCTACCTTTCGACTCTGACGTGAACACTGGATGAAGTGAAGTACTTGCGGAATGAACTACTTACTATATTTCGACTCTGACGTGAGCACGGACCAAAGTTGCTGGCGTTCGACTCCACAAGTGACGGAAGCACTAGTAGCCTGGAGTACTAGTTGCCTGAAGTACAAGTTGCCTGGAGTACTAGTTGCCTGAAGTACTAGCTGTCTGGAGTACTTGTTGCCTGGGGTACTTGCTGCCTGAACTACCTACTTTTGTCGACTCCAGGGTCTGACTGGTCTACTTGCTGTCATGCGTTTTGGACGAGAATACTGACCGAATTACTTGGGCCTTGGATTCGAAGTGATCCTTGGCTACTTGCTGCTACCTGGACTTGAAGCGAAACACTGGCGCTGAGAGTGAAGTCGAACTACTGAGTGGAAGTGAGCAGAGGTTGTGTCCGATGGGCCCACTTGGTGGAGCGGCTTTGATACGCTCTTGCTCATGTGACTTCGAGATGAGTGGTTGTAGAACATGAGTGGCTGGCCGAGCTACTTCTAACTACTTCGTGATGAGTGACTGGTTTGAGCTTGAAACATCTACCTGGATAAGTGACCGAGTGTTGTGAGACTGCTTGGTGAAGTGACTTCGAGAACTGTGCGAACGTACTGCTGGATAGTTAGAGGGAATCTCTTCGACGACTCGCTGAGGCTTATGGAAGCCGTGTCCTGACAATACCAGATGGTTCTCTTTGACAAGGATTCTGGGCCACTACTACTACTCTAAGTGACTACCTGTTTTTCGAGGGAAGTACTCTATCCTGTTCGAGCGACATCGACTACTCCTTCTAATTGTGAGTTCGAAGTTGAAGTGTGAAGTGATCCAGACTGTGGAGACCTCTTGAATGTGAGTTGTTCAGTCCGGCCGTGCGGAATATTCACCCTGCTTTGATCTATCCTGTCCGATACTCTTCTACTTCCTACCTGATCTACTATCTGTGCGTTTCGAATGCTTCAAGTACCTCAGCGGTATCTTTTACTGCGGTGAACTCTACGTCGCCAGTGTCACCTGGCCAACAAGCCCTACCGAGTTGAACGAGGACGTTCAACGTTTTGGTCGGGGAGTATGTCCCGTACCCGGGAATTCTACGTGTGAACCAGCTTCGGGTGTGCTTCTTGTCCGTCGACATTGTCGACTTCGAGTTCACCACGGTGCTGGGAGTTGTGAGTTGTCTGGACACTGAAGTAGCTGGTGGGTCTAGTGTACTGTCCGATGTCTACTCTATCCGGAGGTACTCCCTCTTGGACGACGGACATAGAACGTGAACTACTTCCAAGTACCTCTTGCGTGCTCTTCGCGCTGAGGACGGAGGTCGCCTCTAGGTCTCTAAGTCATCCAAGTTGGAGGTGTGTCACCCCTACAAGTGCTGGTCATGACCTCGCGTGAATCTAGTCAACAAGTCAAACACGGGTGCACTAGAGGCAGAGTAGACTGTACAGTTCTGGTAGGATGGAATGGCTCTCGGGAAAGGCGACTGATCACTTCGAAACTGGTTCTTCAAGTAGTACTGTGGTAGGATTTGGAGTGCTTGGGAGTACTCGAACTGGTATTGATGAGAATCCGACGGTTGAGATGAGATAACTTGCGGTAGCACTCCGTAAGATAGCATGGTCAGTCCACTCAAATTGGACCCCTCACTCGTTGAACTCCCTGAGTCACTCTCGCGCGTAACTCGGAAATCACTCTCATCACTAGTTGTGAGTTGCATCTTGGTTTCTTCTGTCAGGACTATTTCTTCTAACACTCCCGCCCAGGTAATCAACTTCTTGTTACCGAACACACACAACTGGTTGGTACTGCAAAGTAACTCGTCTACTTGAGTAGATCTTCACAGGTAGTTCACTTCGGACCACTTCCACACACAAGTAGACGCTTTCCGAATCGGAGTTGGTCCCGACCTCAAGTGTAGTCGCCGAGCACCTCCCTAGTTGACCCCTGTCGAACTAGCAGCGACGCGACCCCCCACTTCTCGCAAGTGAAAGCAGCTCCTTCTCCGGATGCACTTATCCGTATGTGTAGTCTTCGTCAGTGTGCACCGTGCGACTCCTACTCCGGCGGACGAGTACCCTGCTTCTTCACCACTTGTCGCAACCCCCTTTCGGTGGGTCACTAAGGATCGGGTACCCGCGGGCTGGTTGAAGAGTACGGACCCGGACGGGGTACACGAAGACTAGACTAGTAGTAGAAGAGTAGACGAGAGTGTAAAATGCAAAAGTTCTTGTTCTGGCTTGTTGTTCAGCAGGTAAATTCGAGACTGACTAGATTCACGCGAGGTCATGACCAGCACTTGTAGGGGTGACACACCTCCAACTTGGATGACTTAGAGACCGAGAGGCGACCTCCGTCCTCAGCGCGAAGAGCACGCAAGAGGTACTTGGAAGTAGTTCACGTTCTATGTCCGTCGTCCAAGAGGGAGTACCCCCGGATAGAGTAGACATCGGACAGTACACTAGACCCACCAGCTACTTCAGTGTCCAGACAACTCACAACTCCCAGCACCGTGGTGAACTCGAAGTCGACAATGTCGACGGACAAGAAGCACACCCGAAGCTTGTTCACACGTAGAATTCCCGGGTACGGGACACAGCCATCCGGTTTGCGGACGCAGAATATCAGAGCTCCATGAGGAGAGGTTGAGCGGCGAATGTACCCGATAGATTCCATCTCGCGAACCCATCGAGTAGCTCCAGAACTCGTGGTTGCAGTTCGTCGGCAAGCAGAGCCCAAGATGCAGTTCAAGGACATCTTTCGTAGAGTCCGCTGTCGTTGCAGTTGCAACTGCAACCACATCAGTGAGGGCAGTAAGGGTGTAGCTCGTAGCGTAGTGAAGGGGACGTGTGCGGGCATTGTCTAATCTGAATCTCACTTTTGCATTTACCAAGCAACCAGCAAGTGTAACGGAGATTACCGTCCGTTGCTGGCGCTCAGGGCACAAGGATTAAGCAGAGGCGCGTGCCCGTCCTCGATCGCATGGATGCGAGTGGGTGCGTCCGTTGCATTGGTACAAGAGAGCTGATAGCAGAGCAGGAAGTCGTAGTTCACCTTTTGCATTTAATTCAGCCTTCAATTTGCCTCCTAGCAAGCAGCTAGACAAGACTCAAGGTCAAGCATCACTAAGGGCAAGACAATTTCGAAATTAGAGCCGAAGGCTTTGTTCGAGGCAACACCGTACATACTCTGTTAAGTACAAAACGATTCGTCCATCCGCTGATGAGCTCAAGGAAGACCGCTCGGCTGACCGAAGACGAATCACCCAACCTTCGACCATATTAAGCTCCCCGAATGGAATCCACGGACGCATCCCAAGTACCGAGGACCGAGGGCTACGCTGAGTATGAAACTATGGCCGAGGAGGAGCAACACACCGAGGTACCATCTCCTTCGGCAGGTGTGAACGTGGGATCCACGACACCGGCACCCCATCCACCAGGGCCAGCACCACCCGTGTTTCCCGGGCCTGCCCCCTCTGTACCGCTGGTACGCCCTGGGTCAGCGCCACCTGCAACTTCGGCAGGACAAGGGCCTTATGTCTCGCCGCAGCCAGCACCTGCCCTACCACCGGCGACGGATACCGCGCAGATGCTGGCTAACCTCGTGGGAATGTTCTCACTCCAGCAGCAGGCTATGGCCACGAGCCAGCAGCAAATGCACGCGTTCATGGTGCAGCAGCCTCGATTCCAGCAAGAAATGTACGAGATGCAAGCACGGGCCAATCGCCAGAAACAGAAAGCGAACCCGCCAAAGTTTCACGGGCGAGTTGAGGACGATTTGGAGCTGTGGCTATTCCACATAGAAGAGCACTTTGCAGCATACACGGTCGAGATGAGCAGCAACGATTCACGCTTCGTGGAAATGGTCGTCCCATTTCTGGGCGTCGACGTCATGGCCTGGTACCGAGAATTCAAACACGCGATGGGCGCAAATCCCCGTACATGGCTGCTGTTCAAACAGCAAATTCGATCGCGCTATCGTGACAACGATTACGAATTCAAAATGCTGAGCATGATGCACGATTTGCGCGTCACGACCACGCAGCAAGAGTACAGCACGAAGTTTACTCAGCTGTTGTCCATGTCGGACATCAACATGCCTGAAATCGTGAAGCGCTGGTTCTACCAGCAGAATCTGCGCGCGGACACGAATTCTTACGTCTCGCAGAATTGCCCCCGCACGCTTAAGGACACTATTGTTCACGCACAACGCTTTGAGGATTCACGTGAGACCCCGGGAGCTAATCAAGGCCAGGCAGCAGGTGCACCAAAGCAGAGCCGTTTCCAGCAAGGGAAAACGAGTACCAAGTAGCCTGCAAAGTCTGGTACACCACCCCTGTCGAAGTCGATACCAAGTTCGGGAGGTAGTACCGAACCGACTTGTTTCAAATGCGGAGTCAAGAGTCATAAGTCGCCAGAATGCCCCAGCAAAGGCCCTGGTGCGTAAAAAAACTAGGAGAATCGGTGGGCTGGCGCCCACCGACTGCCGTCGACCATGCAGCAGTACAGCGTCAAGCCCCTGAACATCAAACACCCGTCGACTACGATAGCGACGACGTGGTGTTGATGCGCCAGGCATCCTCCCCTCATGGTCACCTGCAGCAGTCCGGGTTGGTATTGGACCAACATGTCTCTGTGTTTATTGACAGCGGTGCATCGTGTGATGCAGTATGCCCGCAATTCGTCGCGCGCGCGGGACTTCGTGTCATCGAGCACGCCCGGCCGCTGACGATTTGCCTTGGTGGCGGAAAACAAGCAGTCATTCCTCGTCGAGCGACATCTTTCTCTATTAACTTACCTGACTTTTCAATTTACACTACTGGAGCATTCGTGATGGAGATCCCGGAGGCGTGCGACGTGATGCTAGGCATGCCGTGGCTCGCGGAGGTGAACCCGATCATTGACTGGACTGTCAAGAAGGTGCGGCCGAGGCCGACGGTCCAGCCAGCAGTGTGTGGGGGTGGACAGCGATGCAGTCGCCCACGACGTTCTCCAAGGCAGCGTGCTGACGCACGGCTGCGCGATTATTTTACTCATGGATACCATTCGGAGGTGGGATGCACGCGTTTGGTCCGGCCTCGTGATGTGAACAAACTCCTGAAAGCCACTGACAGTGAATTTTGCTTTCTGATTACTTCTTCAGACAAAGCTAATTTGACCCCAAAAGCGGCTGCGGCATGGATGAATATAGTGACGGTGCCGACAGATGCAAAACGACTTGGACTCGGTATGCCCCAATGACCCAACCACAGACCACTGACTGCTATTTTTACCGAATAAGAATAAGGATTAACCCCATTTTAACCAATCAACATATTTAGGGTTAGGGTTAAATGCTGCCGACAGTCGGCAGACAGATAATGTCGGCAAGGCAGCAAAAATATGTTTGTCACCTATATAAAAGTGCTGTATTTAGCGTATAGCTCACATATCCAATCATTTGCCGACAGGTGTCAGTCTAGTTGTACAGCGGGTCCAAAAAGTCAGCACCCCCCCCTCTTTGTACCCAACCTTAACAGCAACCATAGCAATCGCTGCATGTTGCAGCTTTCCGCTGTGCTCCAATAAGTCAATGCGCAGTAAAACGCTTGCTTTCGCCTGAAGGCTCGGTTTACAAGCTTTCATTGGTACAGTAAAATTCCGCCAATCAGCGAACACGTGCATCGATCTCCATTCATAAAGCTACTGTACAAATATTTCCTCTGTCGCATTTCACATTCCACCCGATGCCGCGTGGCCAAAGAAAGCAGCATTCCCAAGACCTCCGCGACCGCGTGCTGCAAATGGCAGATGGGGATTGGCAGCCGACGAATTAGCAAGCATCTATGCATGAAAATCGCTCATGGTCTGGAGCTCGATCACAGCTGACGGCGTGGAGACTTTGCATTCTGCGACGAATCGGTTACAGGCGACTAATACGGACGTGTGCTGCGCAATGAAATCCCAATTACGATGTCCTTGTTGGGTCTCTGGAGATACGCTGTTCGTGCATGACAATGCGCCGGCACACACGGCACAGCTCACGTCTGGATGCCTACGGGAGTTACGGCTAATTCAAATGATCTCAAGGTTAAGCTGCGCGCGATTTGGTTTAGTATAGATGATGATGTGGTTAAACGTTGCGTCTTGTCAATGCCGGAGAGATTAAAAACAGTGATAGACAAGAAGGGAGGGCACACGAAGTACTAAACCGTGCGGAATAAATTCGTTGCTGTTGAAGTTGGGTACAAAGAGGGGGGGGGTGCTGACTTTTTGGACCCGCTGTATATCGAGTCATTTGATATCTGTCGTGTTCCAGCGCTTGACTTCTAAACAATTAACGAGAGGAGGAAGGTGTAACGATGGCATTTATCGCGAGTGTGCTACTTGGAGATACTGATGGATCTGTTTTCATTAAGTTGATGGACCGTTTTGCTGTATATCTGGCGTTTTTGGAAGGGAGAGACAGAAAATATCTGGCTAAAAACTCTATCATGTCATGTCAAGAACTGGCTGCTTGATTCTTACCCAAAGAACCGGCATGTGATCGAAAAGAAACTCTTAAAAATGGCTCAGACGTTAGAAAAGCACTGCATGAGAAGGCAAGATGGAGGGCCAGCTAAGAAAGCCCCAGCGTGTACGATAAAAGACTTGAAGATTCTCGTGGATGGAATTTACTACGATGCTTCCAGTGAAAAAGACTATCAGGATGCTGCATTGCTTACTTTGTATGGTTTGCATTCGGGAGAGCCTCAGACTTGGCGATTGTAACTAAAGCCAGCCTCTCAGTGACTGCAGACGGAGTTGTTTTCATACGTCTCATCCGGATAAAGACTGCAGAAGAGCAAGGGCTTTCCCTGTATCCAGATAAGGACTGTTTTATTACGTGCCCGTTGCACGATCTAGGAATTGCACTTGCAATGCAAGACTCTCCCACTAGTCAACTACTTCAGCACCCCAAGACCAGCTTGGACAATGATGACGTGTCGTTTTCCCCCACGGAAATTCCCCTTGCTGAAGCGTTAATGAATTGCTCGGATATAATTCCACCCACCGGTGCCCCAGAGAAAAAAACACGGAAGCAGGATGAAAGCATGAAGATGCAAGGTTTCGTGAATAGAATTGTGAAATCAGCTTCTGATCGCAGGCGCTCGCTAAACCTACCGAAAACTTATCATCTCACTCGTTTCGGCGAGGTGGAGCGCAGCATGCTAATGGAGATCCTTCTCTGTCAGCGCAGTGGATTTATGATCGAGGGTCCTGGAATATGACTGCTACAAACAAGGCATTTGCTTATGTATTCAATACGGCGACTGAAGATAAAAAGGTTTCACGAGTTTTAAGCGGGTGGAAGTCAAACGAAAGCCGATTGTAGCAACATTTTCGGCTTTTGACAGTGCAACCCAGCACGAGATGCACAAGTTGTGCAATCTTTTATTCGCCGCAAGCCTCGAATCTACCGCGGTGGACATGAAACTGGATGTTAAAGTCGCCGAGGTACTTACGGCTACTATGATCCAGCATTTTCCCGAAGTTTTGGAGCGCTATCCAATGTGTTTGTATGTCAGTAGAATGCGGCAGTGTCTCGTTGCCCTTGGAATCACAAAGACGCAGTTATTGGCGTGGAGCTCGGAATTGCAGTGTCTCATTACTACAAAGGAGCTGGAATGTGTGCAGGAACTGAGCAGGAGACATTTACACGGGAGGAAAAGCTAATTAATCACCAGAACTGTGTTATCAGTGAGCTTGTAGCGCTGAACCAAGAATTTATCTAAGCGCGTGGAGACTCTGGAGAAGCGCGTAGCTTCACAGGAAGCCGGAGATCCTTGTCGTATCTCTGATGTTGTACCATCAAGCGATCTTAACCATACAAAAGGTGAAAAACCATGCGGATCGAAGGCACATCCAAAGTCGCCTGCCGCAGTTTGGTACGAGTGGTATGCTAAGACACCTCGGATGTGGGATGAGTGTGCAAACCGGCAGCAGAAGTCAACATACAAGCAGATCACAAATTATCTGAAATTGTTTCTGGCAAAGTATTCGTGCTTGACCCGTCCTCAAGCTAAATTACTCAAGTCAAGTATTTCGCGTTGGGAAAGAAGCAGAAGCTGCTTTGATTGATTTCTTTCTTGTTCACAATATCAAGAGCAGGAACGGCTCGTCAGTTCTGGAAGCAACTTCACGAAGACTGCACAGAGAAGGGAACTCAACCATCTCATCGATGCGCATGCTTCCTGAGTCAAGATAGGAGCAGTGGAGGACCCAGCACCAGATAAATTTAAGGAATTCTTCACGCGTAGTTAGTCGTATTAATATACGCACTATAGACACTGAGCAATGATCGTTTATCTATCTACGCGTATTCACCAGATCAAAGGTGTGTCATGGGGTTTACTCGCGCGAGTTATGTTGCATTTTGTGTCAGACTAGAGTTTACTCGCGCGAGCTATGTTGCATTTGTGTCAGACTAGAGTTTACTCGCGAGTTATGTTGCATATGTGTCAGACTAGAGTTTACTCGCGCGAGTTATGTTGCATTTGTGTCAGACTAGAGTTTACTCGCGCGATCTGATTCTATATCTGATAAGGGTCTGGCTCTCCGTCAATCTACTCTCTCCACTCATTTCTAGGAATCACCGTCGCAGGTAACGAGAGCAATGGCAAAGCGGGTGTGTGTGCAGCGCTCAGAGTGTGAGAAGCTCGGCTTTCTACGTAGATGGAAGGAGCATCCTGAGTGGGAGATTGCAGAGGCGGCGCATGAGATGAAGGTGAAGGAATCGTCGCTTCGTGGTTGGAAGAAAAAATATTGGGACAAATTGGATAAAATAAAAGGATCCGATCGCAAGAGGAAATCGGGTGCTGGCCCGAAGCGGAAAATGAAGCCGTATGAAGAGAGAGTGCTGGAGTACTTCGATCGTTTCAAGAAGACGCAACGTGCACGCCGGCTGATCTTCTGTTTTATTGCAGAAGTATTGATGAGTTTAACCGTGATATTCCCAATCCGTACACTCAGAAATCATGGGTTTCCAGATTTATTAAATACTATTCTGAAGGATCTGGTGGTGGTGCACCAAAGGGTCGGTCCGGTGAGCATCGTGATGGTGGCGATACAGGTGATGAATCTATTTACTGTGATGCTAGTGGAAACGGTTGCGAGCGAAGTGGTAGTGATGGTGAAAGTCGTGATGATGGCAATGACAAAAGTGTTGGAATTTGTGCCGGTAGTGGAAATATCGATGATGGAAAGGCCAATAATGACATGGACAAAATTGTTCCTGGTGATGTTGAAAACAACTCAAAAGAGAGTGATGCACCACGAGGCGAAGGCACTCATTCTTCAAGTCCGGCTCCGAAGCGCGTTGCTAGCATGCATCCATCAAGTTGTGCTCGTGGCTCAAAGCGTTCTCGTATTCTTTCGCTACGGCTGGTGCTAGATGCGATTAAAGCTGGTGGACCCTTTGTAGAATTTGCTTCGCGTCTCCGTCAGCTCAGTTTCAGACGCAGAAAACCCACCCACATTTCCGCAAAAACAATTAATGCCACCGCGAAGATGGTGTCTATCGATGAGATCAATGTCGTTCTGACACCACAAGTCATTCGAACGTGTAAGCAAAAGCTCGTTGCATACCAAACAAAATCGAAAAAAACACAAGCACGACACTCCTATTGCTCGTGACAAAATTGCAATCACAGTGGATGACGTTTCATACGATGTCACTTCACTTGATACTATGACTAGTTGGCATGTGTTAATGGAACGCTACAAGATCGTTGATGAAGCTCTGAAGTGGGTAGCATCAGATGCTCACAAAGGTTTTGCTCCGGAAAACCCATTTGATGCTGATTCCATTTTGCCAGTTGAGGAGATGTCTATAGAGATCCTGCGGCTCCGTGTACTTCACGAGCAGTGGAGTTTTATTGACTTTTGTGGAAAACGTTTGCTCGATGAAACCTGTCTGGATATAACGGTTGTCATGCTTATCAGGCACTACAAAAAACGAATCCATGCTGTTGCCGTACCTTCAAATGTAATCCGTATACCCGGTCTCGACGAAGACGTATTGGCATCGCAAGATGCATTTGACTATGCTCGAAGAGCTGTCACCCCGGTTGTTGTGTTACTTGCTGTCAATTTTGGCGAAAATCACTGATGCGGAGTTATAATTGATTGTCGAGAAAGGGTCGTGATAGTGTTTGACCCGGTACAGAGTCACGATCGCATTGACGAACTCAACCGTCTGGTGAAAAGCAAAATTGAGCCGCTTCTTCTTGCTAAGAAATATCGCTACAAGACTCACGCCGCGTTCACCCAATGCGACAGCTACAACTGCGGAGTTTCCCTTCTTGTTTTTTTGAAGCGTTCCTATCTGAAAAAGTCGTATGTATTGACAATGTCCGCGACGCCATGTAGTTCTTCCGCTATAGATACCTTAGCAAGAATCTCAGAGCTGTTAAGGAATAAAGCACCGTCTATATTTTTGTTGAACTATTTTTGTCGGCAGCTGCTTGTCGGCGTGTCGGCACCGTGATGGTATGGAAGGCGTTTGAAGGCACAGAGGTTTACCCTGTCTTGTCGGAGTTTCGGGATATTGTGTTCAGATCAGATTTACCATCGGTTCCGCCAGCACGACAAGGAAACATGGGCGCGAGTATCGATGTCTCCGACTCAGCGCCCGTCCATCGGAAGCAGTTCCCCTTTTCGAGGGAACAGCGTGAGGCGATTCTGCAGTGGACGCGAGAAATGCTGAAGGCCAAGTTAATCCGACCGTCGTCTTCACCATACTGCGCCCCAACCTTCTGTGTGCGGAAGGCCAGCGGCGAGTGGCGGATCGTGCACGATTATCGTGGGCTCAACGCAAAGGTGCGTGTGCCGGCCAACCCGATCCCCCGAAAGGAAGAAATTCTCCGTGCAATGTCCCGTGGGCGCAGGCTCTCCGCACTCGACTTACTTTGGGGATTTTTTCAGGTGAAGCTGCGAGAGGATTCCATCCCATACACAGCGTTCTCCACACCTGATGGGCTGTTCGAATACCTGGTCACGTCAATGGGGATTTCCAGCAGCCCATCCGGCTTGTGCTGTCCATCTTCAAGGACTTAAACACGTTCTGCCAGACACATTTTGACGACTTGTTCGTCTTCTTTAGTGAATCACTCTTGATCCGAAGACGACTTGCTCGTTACACGCAAAAAGGAAAAAAAAATTAAAACGCTTAGAGTCCTGGCACGAGCTCTCACTACTCCCAGATTTGTATCCCAGTATTCCGCTTGTCTCGCGCCTCCTCTCGCACACCGGTCTGATTTGCACTCCTGTTTTCAGCAACGAGTTCAACCTGGAGTACATGGACCTGAATTCCAACACGCCTCCCTCGAAGTACAGCTTTGACTAGTCCGCTACTCCAGCGCCAACAAGTACAAGTAAGTCCTTGAGCTTCGACTTGTCTAGAGGCTTCGTAAACGTGTCTGCCGGATTAACCGTTCCTTTCACCTTGTAGATCTCCACTACACCTTTCACAACTTGCTCCCGCACATAGTGCCAACGCAACTCAATGTGCCGTGTGCGACGACTGGGAATGCCGGGTCAAGACCTTGATCCGGCGACCCACCAACATGGTGTAATACAGATCCAGGATCCGTAGCAGGGATAACACTTCTTTCTCTGCAACGTTGTAGTTCAACTCGTTAGTTTTCAGGGTTCGACTGGCGAACGCGACCGGATGATAGATCTGGTCATGTTCTTGCGTTAACGCAGCGGAGATCGCCCAGTCGCTGGCATACACGATCACCACAGGTAATTTCCTCGTATCGAAGTGGCGGAGGACTGGAGTCGATGCGATCTTAGCTTTCAAGGCTGTGAACGCCCCCGTGGCGACCTTAATTTTTCGCTCGATCTAGAGGAACATGTCGCCCCCAAGTCTGGATCCGGGGCACTACCGCCTCCTTCACCCGAAATGTCTCGCGGTCCATCTCGATCTGACTCTGGCTTAGTAGGATCATGGGAGATCGGGTTCGTTCTGTCCATGATCTTCCGTAAATCCGGTCGCCTCCTCAGTTCTGCGAACTCCACTTCACGTAGTTCATACAGAACCGATGCGTAGATCGCGTAATCCTCGATGAACCGACTATAGTAGTTCACGCTCCCTAAGAAGGACTGCATAGATCGGAGCGATCCCGGGAATGGTAGATCCGTCAGGGATTTCAGGTCCTTCGGGTTTGCCTCTAGTCCATCGATCGACACCTTGTGCCCGAGATATTCCACCTTATCCATGCCCCAGAAGCTCTTTGCCACACTGATCGAGAGATTTCACTTATCACAGGCCTCCAATAGGTCTTCTACCCGATCGCACATTTGATCCCATGATCCAGCCGTGATCAAGATATCATCGATGTATGATCTCCGTCCTAGCACCGACGGGCGACCGGAATCTTCCGGGATTCCTGATTCGAACACATCCGCAGAGCTTTCCGCATCTCCGGACCGGGAGATCTTCAAAAATCCATATAGGGCATTGTCTACGAGACGTTGATAGATCTGAGGGGCGTTCTTCAGCTCGAACGGCATGCGATTCCACTCGAAGAGGCTAAATGGAGTGATGAAAGCCGAGATCGCGCGAGCTCGGTCAGTCATAGACACAACCCAGAATCCACTGGTCATGTCCAGCGAGCAATACCATAGCACCTTGTCGAGATCTTCTAGCAGGTCATTGATCAAGGGCATCGGGTAGATCATCAGTCTCATGAGGCTGTTCACCACGATGCACAGCCGAATGTCTACGCCATTCTTCTTGATGATCACCACAATCGGAGATGCCCATGGCGAGGTCGATGGCCGAATGATCTTGGCGGCACAACAGGATTCGTGTTTACGTTAGCTGGAGGTGAAATCTCGTGGATGTCACGTCGACAGTCTATCGTGGCGCTTTCTTCGGCGGAAGCAGAATATGTTGCATCGTGTGAAGCAACAATGGAAGCTGTAGCGGAAAGCAACATTTTGCAGGAAATATTGCCGCACCGCAGTGTCAAGCTGAGACTTGGAATTGACAACCAAGCAGCGATCATCACTATCCAAGGCGAATCCCCAGGAAATTTGCAAGCGACTTACCCGTTTCAGATTATAGCGATGGATCATATACCGTCCTTGCCCAGATCCGATAAGGACAACACCGAGTTGCTGATCTGGGTCGATCTGTTCTCGGGATATGTGATTGCCAAGGCCAGTTCCTCTCGATCCGCCCAAACGATCGCGAAATCTTATGAGGAGTGCGTGTTCCGAAGGTTTGGTGCCAGCGAGATCATCCGACACGATCGGGAGCCGGGTTTCATGTCCGACTTCTTCCGATCCTTCAACAGTATATTGGGACAACGGCAGCGAGCAACGATGGCATATCGCCCTCAAGCCAATGGATCGGCTGAACGAATGGTACAAACAGCAACGAGGGCGATCAAGATGTATGTCCAGGATCTCGATCAGAAGGACTGGGACGAGTACGCCGAACGGTTAACGTTCGCGATCAACACTGCCCACGACCGGATCCGGGGAGATACCCCCCATTATCTGGTGCACGGGTGGGATCCGAGATCGACGCTGGAGGCGACGATCCCAGTCGGGTCTACCAGACATCACGATTGTGATCCTCGTCGATGGCGATATAGGGTCCAAAGGTACTATCAGCAGTCACGGGAACAAGTCAATGTCCGGTTGCGGGAGGCGATCGCTGGCCGAGCTGATCGGCATAATGAGGGGATTGATCCTCACCGGATCGAAGCCGGATCCCGGGTTTGGCTGTACCTGGATCGGGTGAGAGAATGTTACGCGCGCAAGCTGGCACACCTATGGCATGGCCCGTTCCGAGTGGCGGAGAAGATTAATGAGTTCACGATCAAGCTGGAGATCGCGGGATCAGGATACCACATATTCCCGACAGTTCATGTCTCGAAGTTGAAACTAGTGCGGAATTTCCCTGACCGGCCCCGAGTCGAGCTGACGGTGGACGAGGCCGATCGCCTGGATTTCGACGAGACCCTGCTGCCTGAGGATAGTTGGACCCCGGATCTAGAGGCTGATGAGTACGAGGTCGAACGAATCTCCGATATGCGGAGTGGAAAAAGGACCCGTTATGGCAGAATCTACCGGGAATTTCTGGTGCATTGGGTCGGCTACGACGAACCGACTTGGGTCGATGAAGCTGATCTCAACTGTGGAGCTATACTAAGTGCGTTCCTGCGAGATCAGGTGAACCGGAACCGGTTTGGCGTGATGCAGTCGCACGAAGAGGTGTAAGTGGACGTCAGGTGAAGCAGCAGGGTTGCCTCACCGTGATCGAAGAAGCTGATGTGGAGTAAAATCCAGATCAGGCGAAAATTTTATATTTGTGTATACCGACTTCCTCTGTTTATAACGGTCACCCGTGTACATGGTACACCGTACCACCATGAACATGTATGTACAGATGGCTACAGAATTAAAGTTGAAAAAAAAACATAAAATTTAAAAAAAAACTGTTATGTATCCATATCGTCTCCGATTCATACAGCACACACTGGCGCTCAAGGACTCATAGGAGGTCAATGCGATCGGCTGCTACCGTGTCGCTCTCAATAACCAACTCACCAAAGCATTTCTTGTACCCTTTCGCTATCACCTCGACCAAGAGACTGTCTTAAGCCTCTCGTATCCATCTTGCTTCCATCGAAAACGGAGAACCTGCCTGGGGGCATGAGCTCGCGTTGTTCGCTCAGATTCACAACCTGACACGCACGCAATCTGGAGAAGTCATCCCACAACAGCAGTTTTAGGTTCTTCATGTCTTCCCTACCGCATTTATCATGGCAAGTTTGTCTCCTGTCGTGAATGACGCTCGTCTTTTGCCGCGCATTCGAGCTAAACCACTCTAAATTATCACTTGAAAAAAATGAGTGGTCAGTGTCAAAAACGCGTACCGTTGTGATTCGGTTTTGTACTACCGTTATAAGCAGAGGAAATTCACTATTCTCTTTCTTGATTGTGATTGGCTGACCGTTATATGCAGGTGACCGGTATAAATAGAGGAAGTCGGTATGCATGTGAGCAAGAAATTTGACGACTGGAGAAAGGCGATCTTGAATGTCGAGATGGAGATGAAGGAGGATCACGTCCTCAAACCGATGGAGCACGATGGAACGACTGTGGAAATGGAGATTACGAGAATCGCGAATGGAGATTACGAGAATTACGGATGGAAATGTGAAATATACAGAACGGCCCTAGCTTACGGGGAAGCGGCCCCGGCAGCAGGAGGATCGAACTTGCCAGGAAGGCGGGGAATCCTGGTAGCGGGGTGGTCGACTGGGTTACTCCGGTACTGGTTACGCCACGGATCTGCCTCGTCACAATCTTCTAGAGCCTCGATCAGGTTCGCTGGCTCTGGGACATTCGCGTTAGGATCCGCCTGGTTGGCGCGCCGAGAAACCACGCCGGGATACCAGCAAACAGCGTCCACCGCAGGAATGGGGAGGTGAAGGAAGAATGGATCCAATAGAATGTCGAGGTCAAACCACTGATTGCGCATCATGGCGGGGAAGGAGGCGAGAAATTGACGCCAAGCGGACCCAGCGCGACTCCGTCTGGCCTTGCGAGCGACGTAATATCGCTGCAGTTCGAGATCCGCGGCTTGCATGGCAGAAGTGATCTCGAGGTTGTGCGTAGCCTCCCAAAACGCCTGACGATGCCGTTCTTCCAAGACACGATAAGTGGCGGCTACGGCTGCGAGTGGTGTTCCCTCCCTCTCATGTAGGTCGGGGACGAACGTGAGGGGCCCCGGATCCAGGAAATCGTTCCACGGTTCCTGGGCCATCAGAACAAGCACGTTCACACCCGTGATCAACTCGTTGAGATATTCGGTGCCGGGGGTCGGTGCAAGCCCGGCCTGTATCCGAGAGGGGAACAGCCAACCCGAGGGGATCAACAACCGTTTGGCCAAAGAGTTGGCGATCAGGCCCACGATCGAATACTGCCCGATCACCTGCGGATCTTACGGTTCGACGTCCGCGGCCGCGAAGGTACGCTGCCAATCGTAGCCTGGGATGAAAGAAGCGACCGAGAACAGAGGGGGTCGGAGCTCGAGGGGCGGAGAACCACCGAGAAAAGGTGACGGCGGTGACGGGGAACCCGGAGGTGATCCCGGAGACGGTGGGCTTGATCCATCTGGAGATGGGCTTGAGCCGCCCGGAGACCCCGATCCACGAGCGCCGGAAGATCTGCCTCTCGGAACCTGGCCGGATTCCCTTCGAGCCGACGAAATAGACCGTTGAAGAACCATGCGTAAGGCATCCTCATCCTCGGATTCCTCCGCTACACTGGGATGTTCCGACCCCCTCAGGACTTGTCCCATTGCTGCGGTCAGGGCTCCCGTCCTCTTCGGACGGCGATGAAAACGGGTGATCAGGATCGTAGTCGGAATCATCTTCCTCTTCGTCCCGAAGCTCGCCACCAGGTGCGTCCTCTTCTTCGCCCTGGAGATCGCCGCTGGGCGAGCCCGATCCTAGTTCATCAGCCGGTACCAAGGTCTGATCGGGGATCGACTCGTCGGTTCCCTTCCCTCCAGTCTGCCCGGAGGCTTGATCCGCCAACAGATCCAGAGGGCTCGCCGTTGGCCCTGCGGGAGCTAGGGCCGCGGGCGGGGCGGGTTCGGTGGATCCGGAGGCTCCGGCGACCGCAGCGCCGGGAACGCGGGGAACCGAGGAACTCCGAGCTGGACGCTTGCGTGAAGAAGGAGGAACGGCGGGGGAAGCGGAGGCGCTTTGAGATCGTTTGGTGGCACGAGCCGCCCGTCGATCCGCGATCCACGAGGACAACCGAGCAGAAGAATCGTCGGCGTGATGCAGCTGTTGCTCAGCTTCTGCATAATCGGCGTCCAGCTCCTGATGAGCCTGTCGGAGCTCAGCGTTCTGCTGTTGGAGTTGGTTGAGCTCCTGCGTAGCCGCGTCCCGGGCAGAACGGGCCACATCACGTTCCGCGAGGGCCGATAGGCGATCTTGGGAGGCTGCGTCCAGGTCGACCTGGATCCGATCCCGATCCACCGTGACTTGATCGAGATCTTGCACCACCTGATCCCGGTCAAGGCGGGCCTGATCCAGGTCCACTATAGCCTGATCTCGCTCGGCAATCGCGACACGGTGCTTGACAGAGAGCTGGTCCCGGTCGTGCTGGATTATTTCCAGATTTCCCAAGGCGTCTGCCAGATCTTGTTTCAGACTGGAAATAGCGGCGGCGTCGGCAGCTGCGTCCGAGGGAGGAACGCGAGAATCCGACGCAGACACATCCTCCAGGGCGAGGTGTGCCCGGGCCAGCTCGGCCTGGTGACCCTCCGCCTCGCGTTCCAGGTACGCGACCTCGGCCCGAGCGGTGAGCAATTCCGCTTGGGTCCGAGTCAGCTCCAACCTCAACCGAACTTCCTCTGCAGCGGACGTGGTCATGGCCGCTTGTAGACCTTGGGGGGAATCGTTTGACATGATGTTAATTCCGATTTTCGAGCGACAGGTGGATATTACGTTACGATGTGATTGGTTATATTATGGGTTATAAGCGAAAGGGACTTTGGGACGCGGCCGCACCCGTGCGACATCTGTGGAAGAATGTGGATAAACCTTCGCCTGACTGTAAAGGGGCCCAAAGGACCAGAAGTGTACTTCAGAGTTTGCACAACTCTGAAGGTCGACTACACTCTGTCTGGTCACCGGACTTTCCCCGACGATGAGTGCCTAAGTTCTGGCGGAAAGTCTCTCAGAAGAACGTATCTCTGAGAGACCTCATCCCGTTACCGTCCAGCGCGACGATGGATGGTTCAAGGATTCACAATATATACCCGCAGAGACCAAGTATCGCGCGCCGGACGCCGCGCACCCGCGCAACCCTCAAGATCTTCATGTACGTTGAAGCATTAGTGCTCCGTACTCTGATTTCGCACTCAAGACTCTGGTGTCTCTAACTCTGAGTGACCAAGACTCTGAAAAGCAAGTGATATCAGACTCTGAAAACCAGGATACCAGACTCTGAAACCACCGAAGATCCAAGACCATACTGAAACCAAGTGAACCCAAGTTCAAGTCACGCATTCAAGTGATGACTGACCTGCACATCCCCCGTAATGACGTCTCTACCTGTCAACCCATCGAGATCGGCTGCACAAATTGCATACTGAAGCCAAGTCAAGATACCTGATGCATACGAGAACCAAGTGTACCTGAGATATGAAGACTGACTGCTCAAAGGACGCAAAAGACGACAAGAAGAAGAGAGTTACCAGAGATATATGATAGTTATGAGGAAGATAAACGATAAACAGAGTTCAATTTGCTTGCTACTGCACAAGTCCGCTTGAGAGGTATTCAAGCCACTACGTCATCACGTACGTCGTGTGATCTCCACCAAATTCAATCCCCTTAGGTGGAGATCAGGTAACGTAGAGACCTGAAAGGACCCGCCTATTCCATATCCTAGTTGGGTCGTTATCGGCGATGGCGGGGTCCCAAGTGAGCACGATCAGCTCACCCTGGCGCTCTGAAGCCTTTTAACAGCATGATCCTGATTCCTCGGGCGGCGACGAAGCGGGATCACGCAGTGATCCTCTCCCGTTTAAGTACGAGATCAGCTCCGGACCAAGTTCAGCCCCAGGCACGACGCAGACCCTTCTGGTGGCCTGATCCGGATTCTCCGAACGACTACCAAGCGGGATCAGGCAACGATCACCTCCCCGACTAAGTGCGGGATCAAGTCCCGATTAAGTGCGAGATCAAGTCCCGACTAAGTGCGTCCCGATTAAGTGCGAGATCAAGTCCTGATTAAGTACGAAATCGACTCACGATCAGGGTTAGGGGAACCAAGCTAGGGATCAGCTATGTAGCCAGTGTCATGTGATTGTAGGATAGTAAATCAGGATGGGATTAGTAGACATAGGAATAACCATAAACAGAATCGAATTTGCCGTGAACCACTCAAGTGTCTTCGCTACGCCTGGAACCGGGAACTACATTAGCCCTACAAGCGTCAAGAAGGTAAGGATACGTGACCTAGTATAGCGGTTAAGTCTGGATAATATATTGGCCAGCTTTGCCCTATCTAGTGAACTATCCTTAAGTGCATACATCGGATCGGAAGGAATTGGTTGTTTAGCCTAAAGATCCCGTCGAATCTCACCCCCTCAAGACCCCCGCTAAAGGAAGCGGCAAGCAACGGAAAGGAAGGGACCAGATCCCGAACATTGGACTATTGGAAGACCTGGATCAAGTACCAGGCACCCGGATCAAGGCTCGAGAACTCGCCTACGACCCGGATCAACCCCTCTGAGGTAGAGTGAAGTATTCCCACGCTATCTCACACCCCTGCGTCACTCAAGACATTCTTCTCGTCCCAAGACATCTTCAGAAGTCACCTGGAAGAGCGTAACCCGCCTACCGACGGGTACACAAGGTGAACACTACACGCAGCAAGATCACGGATCATCGGGGGACCCCCTCCGTTAGTCGGTTTCTGGGCGCAAGTGGCGATCGAGACCTGCCTTAACGAGATTCTGGCAGATCCGCTCCACCACACTCTTACGTGACTCTGGATCATTTGCCCAGTCACTATCACAGTAACCTTCCAGCACAACCTCCTGCGGTGCTTTCGTATTCCGGTTGTAAGTTATGCCATACTCAATTGTACCTGCCAGATACCGTAGCACACGTTTCAAAGTGCCCACATGCTTGGCCGACGGCTTGGCTACAAATCTGCTGAGTTGCCCAACAACGAATGCCAGATCAGGACGAGTTCCAGTAGCTAGGTACAGGAGCATTCCAATTGCCTTTCGATAAGGAAAGCTGGTATCCGACTCTTCAAGTGGTGCCAGTCTTGCATTGGTCTCCATGGGGTTCCCCACTGCATGAGCATGCTCGTATCCGAAAGTCTCCAGAATCTCACGAGCATACTTGCTCTGACTCACAGTGATGCACTCGCTTGACTGCATGACCTCAATTCCCAGGTACTGCGTCAGTAACCCCTGGTCCTTGATACCGTAGGCCTTATCAATATCTTCAAACAAGTTGCACTTGCTTGCCTCACTGTTTGGTCGCCACGAGAATGTCATCTCCGTAAATGAGCACCATCATGATCACGTCTCCATCAAAGCGATAGTATAGACAAGGCTCAGTCAGTGAGCGTTGATAGCCGCGCTCGACAGCCACCGATTTAACTCGGTATTCCACTCTCTTCCTGACTGCCTCAGCCCGTACAAAGCTTTCATCACGACGTACATGTATCCGTCAATTTCACACGGGTAGCCATCAATGGACCGTAAGTACTGCCTGATACCTAGCAATGCGTTCAAATATGCCGTATTCACATCACCACCAGGTTCAAAACGGCTGCAAGCGCTATCAGCATTCGCAAAGATGACAAACGGGCCACCGGTGCAAAAGTCAAAACAAAGTCGATTCCAGGTCTCTGGTGATTTCCCAGAGCAACCACACGTGTCTTAAACCGGATGACGTATCCCTGGTGATCTGACTTCAACGCATAAACCCTATCGGCTTAGCATCAGCAGGTACTTGGTCACGTGGGATTTCCTCAATGACCCCTTTCTCCCTCAGTGCCGCCATTTCCAGCAGCTCTGCTTCTTTCCAGTAGTTTGCAAACCTCGAGCGCATCGCCTCCCTATGGTTCCGGGGCATCTTGATACTGTTCGCACGTATCGGTTGTCCACGCTCATCCAGTATGCGAGATGTGGCTTGCATCACGTTCACCACGAAATCATCCAAATATACTTAGGCCTACGACGCTCACTTGCTTCGCGAAGTCCCGTCCGAGTTCGTTTTGCATCTGGTTTGGCTGCATCATGCTCCACCCTTTCCGCTTCTGAAGAAGTCTCACTGCGGTAAGTGCGTTTTCCAGTCTGTCTCGGTGGCATTAGTGTGCTAGCGTCAACTACTTCCGGCTGCACGCTTTCCCCATTCACCGATTCAGTACTGCTGTTTGCTGGTTCGAATGCACTCGCCACTGTGACTTGATCATCATCGATTCCTTCCATGGCATATTCTTCACCATCGGATCTATCACTTGCAGCAGTCGATGAGCACTCAGCATCTTCCAGCTCACTTGGTGCCTCAATTGGTTCAGTAGGCACAGGCAAGTTCACCTCCACTGGATCTGCACTAGCTTCTTCAGCTGTACAGCCATCCACATTAGTTTCAGCAACGCCACTAGCTACGTCACTAGTTTCCACCACATCACTAGCTTCACGTTCTGTGAATTTGTCACCTTGCTAGGTTCCGTGTTGACATCAAATTCCTGGGTCGGCGGTTGCTGTGCAAAGCGTACGTGACGATGTAGTTCTCGGTCAGTATCGTCCTCTACGTATTCTGCTCCATCCACGAACTCACTTCGTCGCCCCCCTCGAGCTCCATAGAGTGTTCACTCATGGGCTCGCCAAAAGTTTCGGTAGGTTCGACGCTGCTTAAATGATCGCTGACATTCACAGTTTCATTCTCAGCAAGCAAGATAGCTTGCTCGAAGTGTAATGACTTTAGGTCACTGTCCTCCACATCCACGTCGTGGCGATCACGATACACAGTGTCTTCAGATACTCTCAAATCTGCCGCGAACTTGACCGTTCGTTCATCAGGAAAGTATACCTTGCATCCCACGACGTCCTCCGCGTAGCCGACAACAAATCCCAGCTTAGCATTGTCGTGATGCTTACGTTTCCCCTGCGTTACCGGTATGTGCACGTATGCCAGCGCACCAAACTTGCGTGGTGAAGATCCGGCTTCATCCCGAACATCAACTCGTAAGGTATGCCATTAGCTCCCTTGTTCAAGACCCGGTTCTTAATGTACGCTGCGTTCCGCAATGCTTCAGGCCACAAGTTCCTCGGAAAACCAGCTTGCACCATCATGGCTTTCATCATACCGACGAGAGATTGGTGCGTCCGCTCACACAGGTTCAGCTGCGATCTCTTTAGTCCGACCTTCACATGCTCAATCCCATGAGCAGCGTACCAGCTATCGATCTCCGCATTCATGAATTCACCACCTTTATCTGTCAGCAACTTCTTGACCTTGAATGAACTCTGCTGACCTCCACCACGATCTCTTCCTGCTTGCCTTTCCGCCCAGATAATATATTCTTCGATATGTTTGTTCACCACTTGCTAGTCAGCATCTTAATCGTGACAAAGCGCGAGTATCCATCAAGAATCACCAGCACTGCTTCGTATCGGGTACCATTTCCCTTGCTTGGGATCAACAGATCAGCGTACACCACTTGATTCGGCTCTTTGAGTTTCCGATCAAGCTTCTTCCGAAGAGGTTTCTTCTTCTGCTTCGCATATGACAGGCATCACACGTGTTCAGTTGTCGTCGCGTCAGCATCATGCCACGCACGAGACCCTTGTCGACCATAGTCTTCAAGTACTGTGGGCACGTGTGCGCCAAGCGCTCATGCCATAGCGTCAGTGATCCAACGCCTTCAGCTATCGTGAAATTGCATCTTGCTCTATGTGACACACCAAATGTATCCACTTCGGAAGAGTGACTAAAGTCACTCTTCAATGTAACCCCGTTACATCCTCCCCCACTTAGATTCGACTCTCGTCCAATCAGAGAAGAGAGAAAATCCCTTTCACATTTCTCTCTTCAATGTCGAAATCGATCGACCTGCCGCCAGCTCTTATCGCTGCGGCTTCTGCTCTCACAGAGCGCAGGGCGCACTGCCAACGCGTACCAGGCTTCCTTGGAAGTCCAGCAACATGTCTGCAAAGGGTGCAAACCCAGATGCGCAAGCGTCTTCACGGAAGAAGGCTGCAAAGCCAACTTCCAAGCCAGCCAAGCCTCGCGGCAAGGCTTCGGCACTTCATGAGGCCACCGATGTGACCTCCAGGGCTCTTAGCTCGCCCAGCAGCACTGCTGCGACGGCTAGCCCTAGCCAAAGGCGCAGTAGGTCTCCGTCCCTACCGCCTGATACTCGACCGAATCCTCGGTTCGAGTATAGGGACCATAGTCCCGGTTCCTGGAGTCCTTCCGAACAGGAAGCGACTCTTGTCAGCTACTGGGGCGACGAGAGCGTCAACGGCGACGCCGTGGGCAAGCCTGCGGCGGGTGCTCCGACCACGGAGGAGCACCATGGAGACGAGGACACCGCGTCCAAGTCTCCCGACAATACCAGCGGCCGTGGTGGCGACACTACGCCACCACCTGTCAGAAATCTGACACTTTCGGAAGGGCGTAAACGCACCCGGGCCATTCTGGCAGAGGAGAAGGTGCCCAGCACCAACTCCAAGAAGCGTCATGCTTCACAGTCTCCTTGTCAAGACATGACAAGGAGAAGGGAGATCGAAGTGATCTTCGACCCCGACGACGTCGACGATGACGACGCCGATGAGGAGGAGGGGCTCATCCGCGAGCCCCAAGAGATCACTAACGATCTCGATGAGCAGCAAGAGCTCTTTCAGGCTGCTCAACAGCCAATGCGCACCGCACCAACGGTCGCACGTGAGTCTCATCAACACGATGAGGACTCTGCCCACCAGCGGGGATACTACCCGCCCGATCAAGGCTCGGGAGCTGCTGCGTATCTCGATCAGCTCCAGGACCCACGTCCTCTCATAGGGGGCCATACCTCCAAAGGCGCCTATGAGCGGGCCTTGGTTCAGAAAGAACCTCTCTTTCAAGGCAACCTCTCTGTTGCCAGGTGCGTGCTTCTAGCACAGCACCGAATTCCTCTCAAGGAATTCACCTCGCTTCGCAAGTAGCCTGAGACTAAGGGTGGTCTCAAGCCCACATGGGATTACCCATGGGTTCTCCCAGAGAACACCGCGTCGTGGGTCGACGCTGAGGACCTCTTCTGGCAATGGGTCCGGTTGACAGTCAAGTCAACCCAGGAGTACAACAAACTCCATGACGTAGATCACCTGGAGGACATCCTCCGCCTCCGGGACCTTCGTGTCCAGTTTGCCCACCTCGTAGGCAAACGTCAGCTCCATCATCAGATAGAGCGACTGAGAACTGAGTCTCAGTCCAGCGCTCACAATGAGCACGGGTATGGAACACATACACCTGTGTTCCAACCCCGTTCAGCGGCTAAGAAGCCGCGGACTACTTACGAGGCTGCCGTCGTGCCTCTTCCCAGCACGCGACAGCCTTCGGGCAGTCAACCTGGAGCCGCTCAATCGGCTCCCAGGTACTCTGTGACGCAGGGTACCCGCGCCACTTCACTCGAAGCTGGCGCTTCCCACCGCGACGCCGCTCCTGGAGAACCCGCTCCACATGGTAGTGGCGTTCTCCGTTGCGGTCAAGCAAAGCCGGAGGAGGCCTCGCTCGACTGCTCTTTCGAGCCGTCCCCGACGTTGGGGACTTAGAGGTCTTCGACTGGGCCTCTTGACCAACTTGTTGCTGAGCAACAGGAGGAGATCCGTCTCCTCCGAGCGCGTGTCCTTGCGCTTGAGGGTGCTCTTGGTCTTGAGCATGGCGGCCAAGCTGCCCCTGCAGCCGACCTGCCTGGTGTCTTGCGCCAGTTGGAAGACCTGCGTCTCGTGATGCAGGATCTTCATGGTCGTGTAGACCGTAGTGCCTCTTCGCGGGCACTTGACTCCCTTCGTCAAGAGGTCTACGACCTTCAGGTGACGATGTCTCGCCGGGAGTCGCAACCGTACGCGTACTCCCCGTCGTCGCGCGACTCGCGCCTAGGGGCCTACTCGCTTGGCCCCTCGGTGTATCCACACTGCTCGTACCTTCCACCGGGGTACGGCTTCGCCCCTGGGAGTCACCAAACTCCCTATTAACTGGGGCGCTCTGCGCCTGACGCTTAACCTCGCGTCGAGGAGGTTCACTCTCCTCCTCGCGGCCGCCTTCAACCTCTTGAGGGGCCGCATGACCCTGAGGGTCATGGTACCGCTTCAGACGACCCACAGAAAGCGTCGGGTGGGTCGTCATCGACTTAGGCAAGTCGATCGTGTAGGCAGCGCCGTGCCTACCAAGGACCTTGAAGGGTCCAATGAAGCGATGCTTCAACTTGTTGCTCACCGTGGAGCTAACAGTGTTAAGAGGTAGGTTCTTAGTGTCGAGTAGCACTAAGTCACCCACATTAAATACACTTAAGTTTCCTCTCCCATGTTGGTCTGAGTACTCCTTTTGCTTGTCCTGTGCGAGTGCCATTGCATCTCGCACCCGGCTGATCACATTTAGCCTGTTACCGACAAATATCGACAACTTCTTCCGCAACGCGGCTGGTTCCACACTGAAACCTGGGAGGAAAGCTCTTTCCGAGCCTCTCCCCACTTACTCTCGAAGCCGCGGTGCCCCCACCCAGTGTGAGCGGCACCAGGGGGTTCCGAAGCCCGTTTAAGTAGAACGGCGTGAACCCCTTTGACGCGTGTACCGCGTTGTTGAGTGCAAACTCAACCATAGGCAGCTGCGCTGACCAAGAGCGCGGCGCCTCAGCGCAAACACTGCGCAGCACGTCCTCAACCACTCGGTTGACGCGCTCAGTCTGACCATCGGTCTGCGGATGGTCCGCCGTTGACATAGTCAACCGTGTTCCAAGCAACTGGAACAGCGTTTTCCAAAACGCAGCGGTAAACCGCGGGTCGCGGTCAGAGACAACAGTCTCAGGCAACCCGTGATAGCGGAAGACGCTATCAAGGAACAACTTCGCAGTTTGTTCCCCGGTAATGGTCTCAGAGACCGGAGCAAGATGCACCATCTTGCTCAACCGGCATACAAACACTACAATGCCGGTGTTCTTCTGGTAATCGGCCGGAAGGCCGAAGCCAAAGTCGAGACTCATCGACTTCCAGCAGTCCAGTGGGACTGGCAGGCTCTGCAGCGGAGCCGACGCGTGCCCCGCCGGCTTCACGCGCTGACATGTTTCACATGTCTTGATGTACTTGGCCACCCACTTGTACATGGGCCCACCAAACATCAGAGAGACCCCATGATAGGTCTTCTCTCGGCCCAAGTGGCCACTCGAAGGCACATCGTGTGCCTCGTGAATATCATACTTCAGATCCTCGTCGTTCGGAACAACGACTCGCGGAGGATCCCCGGGCTCCACCCGATACTGGAGCAGGTCATCGGCCCACTCATAGCGGTGGCGCCGTACCCGCTGTCGAGGCGTAAGCCATTCGACCTTGGCATCCGTGCCAGCGGACAAATACCGCACAATAGGGGCGAGGGTGTCATCGTCCCGATACGCCAAGCGTATTCGATCGTAAAGATCCGTCGTGGCCCGACTAATATGAGCGAACTCATAGTCGGGCCTGCGCGACAAAGCGTCGGCAAGCGTGTTGAGCTTGCCAGGCTTGTATTCAACGCGGAAGTTATACTCCGCGAAGAATGACAGCCAACGCGCCATCCGCTGCGATAAATGCGGCGTATGGATGGCTGTCCGCAAGGACGCGTGGTCCGTATAGACCACAAAAGGCCTTGAGCCCAGAAGATGCACCCTGAACTTGACAAGGGCGTACTTCATCGACAAGAGTTCCTTGTCGTGAACGGGATAATTCCGTTCGGTAGCCTTCAGCTGCCTGGACTGGAACGAGATCACCCTATCTCGTCCCTCATCGTCCTGCAATAGCGCACAGCCAATTGCATAGTCGGAAGCGTCACAGATGACGCTAAACGACTTGGTATCGTCCGGCAATGCCAGGACGGGCGCACATTGCAAGCTCGCCTTGATGCTGTCAGCATCCTGGTGCTGGCGCTCCCAGCACCACTCGGCCTCCTTCTTCAGAAGGTCCGACAAAGGCTTTGCGAGTCCCGCATAGCCAGCACTGTACTTGTGCAAGTGGTTGGCTAAGCTTCAACCCTTCCTCAGGTCCTTCTGTGACCGAGGAACAGGCCATGCCGCAATGGTTTTGACCTTGTCGGGATCCGCTCCGGACCCCGACGCTGCTGACGAAGCAGCCGAGGACCTTAATCTCCTCAGCTGCGAAGACGCACTTGTCGATGTTGGCATAGAGCTTGTTAGCTCTCATGACCTCAAACACTCGACGGAGGTGCTCCCGATGCACCTCTATAGCCGTCTTGCCTCCCTCGGCACGGCTATGGACGAATATATCGTCAAAGTACGTCTGCGTGAACGCACGCAAAGGTCTAAACAACTGTGTGACCAAGCGATTGAAGGTCGCTGGTGCGTTGGATAGACCTTGTGGCATTACCAGCCACTCCCAGAGCATACCGCTCGGCGTGCTCACGGCCGTGAGCGGGATATCACACTCCCGCATTAGGATCTGTAGTATCCATCCACCAGATCCAGTGCGCTGTACAGCGTGCAGCCCGCCATGTTGTTCAACAACACATCCTTGCAAGGGATCGGCGTCTGTGCTGGCACAGTCGCGCTGTTCAGCTTATTGTAAGCATGAACCAGACGCCACTTCCCGTTCGGCTTGCGAACGCAGAAGGTTGGCGTCGAGTGCGGGGACTTCGATTCCCGCACCATTCCCGCTTTCGCCTTCGCGGCGAAGAACGCGTCAATGACGTCGCTCTGCTCTCGAGGCAGGGGCCATTGACGCGTGACACAATACTTTGTGCCTGGCACGAGATCAATCTCGTGCCTGATCCCTCGATCTGGTGGGAGCTTTGAGGGTGGGTCCTTGGACACCACGTCCTCAAACTCCTTCACTAAAGGATACAGCGGATCCTTTGGATTCTTCAGAATCTCGGAGTCCGTGCGCGACGCACGTTGCTTCCGGAACTCCTCCAGGACGTCTTCGCCCATCAAAGAGGAGGAGTTCAACTCCTCTGGAGTGGGCTCCGGCCTAAGGAGAACCATCTACGATATCTCCCCGGCCTTCAACTCGACCAGGAAGTCCTCCATCGCGACTTCCTCGAGGTTCAATAGCTCTGATACCTCAGGCAGGGGTGCCAACTCGATGGCCCCCGCCTTCACGCGATGCCCGGTCACGCTGTCGAAGATGTGATAGCACTCTTCGACCGGCTGTGACCTAGGAGCCTTGAGCTCCTCTCCCAAGTCCTCGTGGACTTCTTCGGGATGGTATTCCACCAACCCCGGCTTACGACCATGGCGTGGGGTTAACTTACTCACGCCCAGTGGTGCCGGCTCCATGCGGAACTGCGTTACCCGCATTGGAAACACCCTTGGTGTCTTCCTGATCAGTTATGGTCTGAGCGACCTTGCGTGGAACTACTTCTCTCACGCCTGGTGATGCCATTCCTTCGGCATCACGAGCCCTCGTGGCTCCATGCGGAACTGCGTTACCCGCATCAGTTATGGTCTGAGCGACCTGGCGTTGAACTACTTCTCGTACTCCCGGCGATGCCACTACTTCGGCATCGCGAGCCATCTTGGCTTCCTGCGGAACTCTTTCATCCGCTTGTGGACCTAAGTTACCCACCTGGTTAGTGCTCTCGGGCACTACCACAGTCGCAGCCTGCGACTTCGTGCGTGGGGTCCTGCTGTTGTTGCAGACCCACACGTAGGGCAAGGGCCTCCGCCCGTTGCCCCGGCCACCCATGGCCCACGATCACTTCTCGTGTGGGGCGATGTAGCACCGACTACACCAGCCCCCAAATACTCCTCGGACGCTGCCGCGTCCTGGCGGTTCCAGCGAACGCCCTTAGTCCTGACAGAGGTGGGACCATGACTCACCAAAGCTCTGTCAGAGACTGCAGGCCGGCTAGCCCCAATGGCTTTGCCGCGCCAATCGATCCAGGGCTCGTGCTTCTCAAGCCACGGCATCCCTAGGATCAAGTCGTACTTGTCCATCTCGAGGACAATAAACGACTCCACGCTGTCGAAGTCCTCAAACGTCACAGCCAGGTCCACCTGGACCTTTGGTACTTCCACCACCGTACCATCGGCTAGTCGTACGGCGACTAGCCCACTTCCCTCGCTCTCACGTAGATCGTCCTCAAACTTGCCGCGGTTCCTCGCGACAGTTTGTCGGCGAGCAAAGTTCTTGCTCGCCCCAGAGTCTATCAAGACTCTAAAGGGGTTGTTAAACCCCCGTACACTCGCGTGTACCACCAGCAGCCCACCGCTGCCCTTCTCCGCTTTGAGAGTCCCAAGACTCTCTGGGGCTAAGTCTCCACTGCGTGTGCCTCCCGCACCACCCGCATGGGGACTTAGTGTTTCCCCAGTAGGGCGCCCCGCCCCTACTGGTCCCCGGAGTTCCCCTGACTCTTGGGCGCCGGCTTCTTCCAGCGGCCCTTAGAGCCTTGAGGCTTGGAAGACCTCTTCCATTGCCCCCCAGAGGGGCAGACACGTGCGAAGTGTCCGAAACGCCCGCACTCAAAACAGCAGATGCGTTTCTGCTCGGCGAGCCCCAAGTCCATAGGGGCTGGTCCCGAGCCTGCTCCATTCCCAGGAGCACTGGCCGACGCCGTCGTCGGCTGTGGCCTTGCCACGCAGAGGCAGGAGTCTGAGCCTGTGTATGGCTGTACTCCTCCTGGAGCGCGACTTGAATCGCCTCCTCCATCGTGTTGACCTGCACGCGGAACAGTTGCGTGCGGGCCGGGCTTACTCTTAAGCCGTCCATGAACACAGTTACTTAGATGTGTTCAGGTAGGGGGTTTCCTACCAGAGATGCCGCGAGAACGCGCATCTCTTGGATGTACTCGTGCAGGTCACGTTTCCCTTGCTTGCAGGCTAGGAAGCGTGACCGCTGGCGATACTCATAGTTTGCCGGGAGGAATGCGGCCCGAAGCTGTTCGCACAGCTGGGCCCAGGATGTAAAACATCCAGGCGACGTCGCTTCGCGCGTGTACGCCCATGTCTTCGCTCGACCCCCGAGGTTAGACAGCGCGAAAGCGACCCGAAGTCGCTCCACCGAGATGAGAGCCGCCTCCATGGCGAGCTCAACTTCTCGGATCCAGAAGTGAAGGTTTTCACCTTCTTTCCCTTCATAGGGAAGAACCTTGAGTCTTAAAGGCTTGGGTTGAACCGGCCTCGTTTCAACCACAGGAGCCTCAAAGGTTCCTCGAACGTGCTCAATGAGCCCACGTTCGTGTGGTGGAGCGGATCTGCCAAAATCTCGTTAAGGCAGGTCTCGATCGCCACTTGCGCCCAGACACCGACTAACGGAGGGGGTCCCCCGATGATCCGTGATCTTGCTGCGTGTAGTGTTCACCTTGTGTACCCGTCGGTAGGCGGGTTACGCTCTTCCAGGTGACTTCTGAAGATGTCTTGGGACGAGAAGAATGTCTTGAGTGACGCAGGGGTGTGAGATAGCGTGGGAATACTTCACTATACCTCAGAGGGGTTGATCCGGGTCGTAGGCGAGTTCTCGAGCCTTGATCCGGGTGCCTGGTACTTGATCCAGGTCTTCCAATAGTCCAATGTTCGGGATCTGGTCCCTTCCTTTCCGTTGCTTGCCGCTTCCTTTAGCGGGGGTCTTGAGGGGGTGAGATTCGACGGGATCTTTAGGCTAAACAACCAATTCCTTCCGATCCGATGTTTGCACTTAAGGATAGTTCACTAGATAGGGCAAAGCTGGCCAATATATTATCCAGACTTAACCGCTATACTAGGTCACGTATCCTTACCTTCTTGACGCTTGTAGGGCTAATGTAGTTCCCGGTTCCAGGCGTAGCGAAGACACTTGAGTGGTTCACGGCAAATTCGATTCTGTTTATGGTTATTCCTATGCCTACTAATCCCATCCTGATTTGCTATCCTACGATCACATGACACTGGCTACATAGCTGATCTCTAGCTTGGTTCCCCTAACCCTGACCCCGCCATGGGGGTCTTGAGCCGATTCCGTACTTAACCGAAGCTTGATCTCGTACTTAACCGAAGCTTGATCTCGTACTTAATAGGGACTTGATCTCGCACTTGATCGGGACTTGATCGCTGTCTGATCCCGCTTGGTAGTCGTCCGGGGAATCCGGATCAGGCCACCAGAAGAGTCTGCGTCGCGCCTGGGGCTGAACTTGGTCCGGAGCAAATCTCGTACTTAAACGGGAGAGGATCACTGCGTGATCCCACTTCGTCGCCGCCCGGGGAAGCAGGATCAAGCTGTTAGAAGACTTCGGGGCGCCGGGGTGAGCCGATCGTGCTCACTTGGGACCCCATCATCGCTGATCGCGCGAGAACATCCTCGATCTCTCCATTCTTCCTCCGGTAGGACTCGGATCACCCACGAACACTGCTCCACTTGCTCCTCCGCCGGTGTCTCTGTTGCCTGTTCCCCGGCGGGACCCATCGTATCTTCGTCTGATTCGACTCAGATCTGGGGATCACAGGTCCCCCCTGTCGCTCGTTTCGACTCTATTCGGGTTCGTGGCTGATATCGCCTCTCCGGGAAAAATTCTCGTTCGCTTCACCACATCCGCCCCCAGCACGTAAGTTGGGCTGCCGCAGCTCACTTCGGGCTTATTTCCACATTCATCACCTGGGACACAAGTCGTTCAAGCACCACCACTCCTTCACGATGTCCGATTCGCCTCCCTCGCCCCCTTTGACGCCGAGAACGCCTTCGAGCGAACACTCGATCCGATCCGCTCGATCCACCACCTCACGTTTCTCCACCCCTGGGGTAAACCCTGAGCTGGTCACTTTGCAAGCGAGACTGGCCCATAGCCAACGGATGCGCGAAACCTTGAGTCGCGATCGGGACCACCTGGACGACACCGTTCGCCGGTTGCGATCCGACATGGAGGATATGGAGCGCTTCCGGGACGACCAGGCGGAGGAGATCTTGCGGCTGAACGCCGAAATCGCTCGTCTGCGGTCGGGAACCGGAGATGTTATCGGTGGGGACGCGATCGCCGCCTTGCTGGATCAGCGGGCTCAGCACGACGCCGAACGGCGGGAGTCTGAGCAGCGAATGGCCCGGATCCAGGCGCGGCTAGACTCTGCGCTCGAGGATCTCGACTTCCGGTTGGCCGAACTTCGCGTAGCAGGGGAGACAGAGATCGAACTCCGGGATGAGCTTCAGGATCGCGAACGGGAGCTCGCCGCCGTGCGCCATGACTTGACTCTCACTCAGCGTAGCCTTGACCGCTGGCAGAGGAACGATTCCTTCCAAGGCCTACCAGCGGCCATGGCCACGTCCGCTGATCTGGCTCGTCCTTCAGCAGAGGAAGCTCGGTTGAGGTTGGAGTTGACGCGGACTCAAACAGAATTGCTCACCGCTCGAGCCGAGGTTGCGTACCTGGAACGCGAGGCAGAAGGCTACCAGGCAGAGCTGGCCCGGGCACACCTCGCCCTGGAGGATGTGTCTGCACCGGATTCTCACGCTCCTCCCTCGGGCGCAACTGCCGACGCCGCCGCCATCTCCAATCTGGAGCAAGATCTGGCGGACGCTTTGGGAAATCTGGAAATAATTCAGCACGACCGAGACCAGCTCTCCGTCCAGCATCGTGCCGCGATGGTCGAGCGGGATCAGGCCGTCGCAGACCTGGACCAGGCCCGCCTCGACCGGGATCAGGCGATGCAAGATCTCAATCGAGTCACGGTGGATCGTGATCGAATCCAGGTCGACCTGGACGACGCCACCCAAGACCGTTTATCGGTCCTCGCCGACCTTGACGTGGCCCGTTCCGCCCGGGATGCGGCGACACAGGAACTCGACCAACTCCAGCGACAGAACGCATCGGCCCTCGCTGACCTCGACCAACTCCAGCGACAGAACGCAGAGCTTCGACAGGCTCATCAAGAGCTGGACGCTGATTATGCCGAAGCCGAACAACAGCTGCATCACGCCGAGGATTCCTCTGCTCGGTTGTCCTCGTGGATCGCGGATCGACGGGCAGCTCGTGCCACCAAAAGATCTCGAAGCGCCTCCGCCTCCCCGGCCGTTCCTCCTTCCTCACGCAAGCGTCCAGCTCGGAGCTCCTCAGCCCCCCGTGATCTAAAACCTGCGGCTACCGAAGCTCCCGGATCAACCCAGCCTGTCACACCGACGGTGGTTCCGACCTCGGCAGGATCAGCGGCGAGCCCGCTGGATCTGTTGGCGGATCAAGCTTCTGGGCAGGCCGGAGGGGAGGAAACCGACACTCCAGCCCCTGATCCGACCCCGGCATCGACGGATCAGCCCGGATCGCTCCCCGACGATGGTGATTCGCAGGACGAGGAAGAGGAAGACTCCGACTACGATCCCCAGCACCCATTCTCATCGCCGTCCGAAGAGGACGAGAGTCCAGAACCCTGCAATGGAACTAGTTCTGAGGCTGAATCGGAACGTTTCAACGAGGCGGAGGACGCCGAGGAGGACGATGTTCTACGCATGAGCCGCCAACGATCTATCTCGACGCACCGGCGCGAGTCCGGTCAGGTTCCGAGAGGCGGATCTTCCGGTGCTCGTGGATCGGGGTCTCCGGACGGCTCAAGCTCATCTCCGGATGGATCAGGCCCGCCGTCTCCGGGATCACCTCCGGGTTCCCCGTCACCGCCGCCACCTCCTCTCGGCGGTTCTCCGCCCC
Source organism: Phytophthora colocasiae (assembly GCA_018806915.1). Lineage (NCBI taxonomy): Eukaryota > Oomycota > Peronosporomycetes > Peronosporales > Peronosporaceae > Phytophthora > Phytophthora colocasiae. The sequence goes on from JAGKQI010000091.1 coordinate 213,773, forward strand.
TCGGGCTCCGACCACCTCTGTTCCCGGTCGCCTCTTTCATTCCAGGGTACGATCGGCAGCGTACCTTCGCGGCCGCGGACATCGAACCGTGGGATCCGCAGGTGATCGGGCAGTATTCGATCGTGGGTCTGATTGCCAATTCTTTGGGCAAACGGTTGTTGATCCCTTCGGGTTGGCTGTTCCCTTCTCGGATACAGGCCGGGCCTGCACCGACCCCCGGCACCGAATACCTCAACGGGTTGATCACGGGTGTGAACGTGCTTGATCTGTTGGCTCTGGAGCCGTGGAACGACTTCGCGAACCCGGGTCCCCTCACGTTCGACCTCGATTTGCATGAGAGGGAGGGAACACCCCTCGCGGCCGTGGCTGCCACCTATCGCGTCCTGGAGGAACGGCACCGCCAGGCGTTTTGGGAATCCACCCATAACCTCGAGATTACCTCTGCCATGCAAGATGCGGATCTCGAACTGCAGCGGTATTACGTCGCTCGCAAGGCCAGGCGGAGTCGGGCTGGGTCTGCTTGGCGCCAGTTCCTCGCCTCCTTCCCCGCCATGATGCGCGACCAGTGGTTCGATCTCGACATCCTGTTGGATCCGTTCTTCCTTCACCTCCCCATTCCGGCAGTGGATGCGGTTCGTTGGTATCCCGGCGTGGCCTCTCGGCGTGCCAACCGGGCGGATCCCAACGCGAACGTCCCAGAGCCGGCGAACCTGATCGAGGCTCTGGAGGAGTGTGATGAGGCGGATCCGTGGCGTAACCAGTATCGGCAAGACCCGGTCGACCATCCCGCTACCAGGATCCCCCGCCTTATCGGCAAGTTCAATCCTCCTCCTGCTGGGGCCGCTTCTCCGTAAGTCGTGCTAACTTCGATCACCTGCAGCAAGGCTCGGGGCTTCTCCCCGAGTTCGGATTCGGAACCCCATCCAGGGCCGTTCTGCATTCTTCCATCTCCATTCGTAACTCTCATAATCTCCACTCGTGATTCTCGTAATCTCCATTCCCACAGCCATTCCCATCGTACTCCATCATTTTGAGAACGTGATCCCCTTTCATCTCCATCTCGACATTCCGGATCACCATCTTCCAACGTCAAATTTCCTGCTCACATGCATATACACAAATATAAAACTCTCGCTCTGATCTGGATTCTCCTCCACATCAGCTTCCTCGATCACGGCGAGGCAACCCTGTTACCTCGCCTGACTTCCCTTACACTTCTTCGTGCGACTGCATCACGCCGAACCGGTTCCGGTTAGCATGGTCACGTAGGAACGCGCTCAATATGGCTCCACAGTTAAGATCAGCTTCGTCGACCCAAGTTGGCTCATCATAACCGACCCAGTGCACCAGGAATTCACGATAGATCCGGCCGTAGCGAGTTCGTTTCCCACTTCGCATGTCCGAGATCCGTTCGACCTCGTACTCATCGGCATCCAGATCCGGGACCCAACTGTCCTCCGGAAGGAGGATCTCATCGAAATCGAGCCGATCTGCTTCATCTACCGTCAACTCGATCCGTGGTCGATCCGGAAAATTCCGTACCAGCTTTAGCTTAGAAACATGGACCACTGGGAAGATATGGTAATCAGATCCCGCGATCTCCAGCTTGATCGTGAATTCATTGAGCTTCTCTGCAACACGGAACGGGCCGTGCCAAAGATGAGCGAGTTTACGCGCATACCCTTCCTTCACACGATCTAGATATAGCCAAACTCGTGATCCAGCTTCGATCTGATGCGGATCGACATCCTCATTGTGCCGATCGGCTCGGTCGGTAATCGCCTCTCGCAGCCTAGCGTTGACCTGTTCTCTCGACTGCTGGTAGTATCTCTGAACGCGATATCTCCACCGTCTTGGATCACGGTCGTGGCGCCTGGTCGACCCGATCGGGATCGTCGCTTCCAACGTCGATCTCGGATCCCATCCGTGTACCAAATAGTGAGGGGTATCTCCCCGAACCCGATCGTGAGCCGTGTTAATAGCGAACGTCAACCTCTCCGCGTATTCATCCCAGTCCTTTTGATCGAGGTCTTGAACATACATCTTGATCGCCCTAGTCGCCGTTTGCACCATCCGTTCCGCAGTCCCATTGGCCTGTGGTCGGTAGGCCATCGTTGCCCGTTGTCGCTGCCCCAGGATCTTATTGAACGATCTGAAGAAGTCGGACATGAAACCCGGTTCTCGATCGTGCCTGATCATCTCGCTGGCTCCAAATCTGCGGAACACGCATTCTTCATAAGATTCCGCGACGGTCTGGGCCGATCGGGAGGAACTGGCCTTTGCGATCACATATCCCGTGAACAGATCGACCCAGATCAGCAGTTCGGTGTTGCCTTTGTTGGATCTGGGCAGAGAGGGTATGTGATCCATCGCTATGATCTGGAATGGGTATGTCGCTTGCAGATTCCCAGGCGACTCGCCCCGGATCGTGGGTCTCCCCTTTCCGGTCTCACAGTCTACACACTCGCCTACGTATCGCTGCACGCTCCGATATAACCCCCTCCAGTGGAAATGATCTCGGATCCGCTGATAAGTGCGTCCGATCCCCTGATGTCCCCCTTCCAGAGTCGTATGGTAGTGGTGGAGGACATCCTGCTGTAGCGTTTCTGGGACCACAAGCCTCATCAGGCGATCGCGATCACCACTTGATCTCGGCCCTGGTGGGCAGTAAAATAGCAGATCTTGTTCGTCTACCTCGTACTCGGAGGCGATCTTGGCGTAGGATCCAGATTCGGCTCGAGTAAGATCCGCGATCTGCCCAGCCAGGTACTTCTTTAGTCCTGCGATCCAGACCTCCTCGTCCTGGGCTCGCCTGATCCGATCAACCCGCATCTCCCGGATCAGTTCCTCTCGCAGGACAGCGGCACCAGGTCGCGCTCGGGCTGCACGCGTGGCTACGGCCGACACTTGCACAGTTCGATCTTCAAATCGAGGGATCAACACCTCATTAAGTCAATTCAGGGTGATCAGATCGCATCGATCTGCCTCATCGTGGACTTCGATCTCGCTTCCTCGTTGCAGCGCGGCGCTCGCCAAGCTATCTGCACTCCCATTCCAGTCTATCTTCACATGGACAAGCTCGTGATCTCCCCAATTCCGCAAATGATCCAGCACTTTCTGTTTCAGTAACGTCAATCCTGGCGCCTTACAGTCGATCTCGCCCCGGACTTGTCGGATCACCAGGTTCGAATCGCCACAAACGACCAAACGGCGGCGTTCTAACTGTGCGATCATGCCAAGACCTAGCAAGAGTCCACGGTATTCCGCTTCGTTGACAGTAAGGTTTTCCGCATAATCCGATCTAGCCTTGATCACTTTCCACTCCGGCAAACTCCACACGATCGCGCTGAAAGCGCCTCCTCCTCGTTTCACGCGTGCCGAACCGTCGAAACTTATGACCCACAACTCCTCATCTGGGTCTACGGTGGGGATCGGCATCTGGATCCGACGTTTTGGCTCCTTTCGTGGCACGATCGCGATCAGGGCTTCGTCGATCTCCGATCTAGGCGTTATATTAGCAGCGATCGCCCCCAGTATCTCATCCTCTCCCTTCGTACATTTCGTGATCTCGAGTGTCCATGGAGACAGAAGAGCAGACCATTGTCCCAGACGTCCTTGGAGGCCGGCAGACTTGAACAGCCAGGCAAGCGTGGAGTGTCGGGTTAGGACCTTGATCCGACGTCCCACCAACAGGGTGTAGTGTAGATCCAAGATCCGAAGTAGAGCCAACACCTCCTTTTCGGCAACATTATAGTTCAGCTCGTTCGTCTTCAAGGGTCGGCTGGCAAACGCGACCGGGTGGTAGATCTGGTCGTGTTCCTGCATTAGTGCAGCGGAAATCGCCCAGTCACTAGCATACACGATCACCACGGGTAACTTCGTCATGTCGAAGTGACGAAGGATCGGGGTGGACGCGATCTTGGTTTTCAAGGCTGTAAACGCCCTGTGTGCCCTACCCCACCTCTCGTCGCCAGTCTTTAGGCCCAGGTTGGCTCCGATCTCGCTTGAACAGGGTGAAGACATCGCCCCGAAGTCAGGATCCGGTGTACTATCGCTTCTTTGAGTCGGGATATCTAGTGATCTATCCCGATCCGACTTAAGCGCGACGGGATCTTGGGTGATCGGGTCCATTCTATCCATGATCTTTCGTAGGTCTGGTCGCTTCTTCAGTTCCGCGAACTCCACTTCACGTAGTTCATACAGGACCGATGCATAGATCGCGTAATCTTCGATGAACCGACTATAGTAGTTCAAACTTCCTAGGAACGATTGCATAGATCGGAGTGATCCAGGGAATGGTAGATCCGTCAGAGATTTCAAGTCCTTCGGGTTTGCCTCCAATCCATCGATCGACACTTTGTGTCCGAGATGTTCTACCTTATTCATGCCCCAGAAGCTCTTTGCCACACTGATCGAGAGATTCCATTTATCACAGGCCTCCAATAGGTTTTCCACCCGATCGCACATTTGATCCCATGATCCAGCCGTGATCAAGATATCGTCGATGTATGATCTCCGTCCTAGAACCGACGGGCGACCTGGATCTTCCGGGATCCCTGATTCAAACACATCTGCGGAGTCTTCCGTATTCCCTGACTGGGAGATCTTCAAAAATCCATATAGAGCGTTGTCCACCAGACGTTGATAGATCTGAGGGGCGTTCTTCAGCCCGAACGGCATACGATTCCACTCGAAAAGGCCAAATGGAGTGATGAAAGCTGAGATCGCGCGAGCTCGATCGGTCATTGATACGACCCAGAATCCACTCGCCATGTCTAATGAACAATACCACAGAACCTTGTCAAGATCTTCTAACAGGTCATTGATCAGAGGCATCGGGTAGATCATCAGCCTTGTGAGACCGTTCACCAGCCGATAATCGATGCACAGTCGGATGTCTACACCGTTCTTCTTGATGATCACCACGATCGGAGATGCCCATGGCGAGGTCGATGGCCGAATGATATTGGCAGCTAGGAGTCCTTTGATGAGATCCGATACTTTCTCGCGGAACTGTGGCGCCACCTTTCGGACTCGTTGTGCAATCGGCTTTGCATCCCCCACGTCGATATCACAAATGACGCCCTTAGCCGCCGGAGGAAGTGCGTTTCCTTTCCCGATCAGGAGATGTCGCTTCTTCCAAATAATCTGCCGAAGTTTCTCGATCTCCTCCGGGGTAGCCGATCCCGGATTTCCTACTTGTAGATCTTCAATCCTGACCTCTTCAGTAGTGGAGATCTGGATCTCTGGTACTACTGCGAGATTATCGGCTAGATCTTCGGCCGAAAAATCGCCACTTTCGTGTAAATGGGTCTGATCGGCGTTCTCGATCCCTTCAAAAGATGTCGGATCCGGTTCATCCGTTGATTGATCACGAAGTCTATCGTCCTTGGCCGTCAGGATCGGGGCGTCCTCAACCGTGGGGCCGGCGTCAGCGTCGGATACATGTTTGATCTCGATTTGAAAATCTGGTTTTTCTGTTTTTACCTCGATCTCTTCTTCGCATGTCCGATCTGTTCGATCTGGGGCCTGGTCTGGCAAGCTCTCATTCGTCTCAGTCTCACGATCTGTTCGATCTGGGGCCTGATCTGGCAAGCTCTCATTCGTCTCAGTCTCACCGCCCCTAGCTTCGCCACTCGGGGTCTTGTCGGAACTGATCGTAATCGTTGGGGTGTCCATGGGATCCTGTTTGGGTTCGAGGAAAGTGACCTTGACTTCGGCTGCGTCGGTTGAAGGTGATCGAGATTCCAATGTCGATATCGGTGCAGGATCAAGATCGGTCTTGGCCGTCCTACCTCGACGGAGTATAGATCGCGGCGTAGCGTAGGTCGGCCGTTCGACCGACGGCAAGGGGATCTCCACGGATTCTTGAGGTTCCGGTCTTGCGTCCACAGTCGCTTCTAGAGCTAGATTCTGCCATTCCATGTAGCGCCGGGATCCGACCGACTTGATCAAGTACCATTCCGACATGTAATCTGTGATCCAATCGTAAAATCTTCTCGCTCAAATTCGTGATCACTAAGTACCGAGTTCGACCGGGTCCATCTACCACAGTAGGTACCCATCGGTCGCCTCTGGTCACCCACAATTTCTCCGTAGCCGATAATTTCACTCTCGACGCGGTCTCTTCGGATGCCCCAACTGGGATATGTAGATCTTCCTCCAATTTTACCGATCTTACCTTCTCCCCGTATAATCTCTTGCGACCACTAAGTGGGATCCCCACTTCATTAGGTAAGCACATCGATCCCTTCGCTAGGTCCATCCGGACCCCAGCCGGAATCATGAAATCCATACCCAGGATCGCATCTTGTCCGGATAGATCCCCGATCCAGATGTCGAAAAAGTAGACCAAGTATCCCGCGAGCGTGATCTTGACCCTCGTCCTTCCCTCGGTGGTGTACACATTATCACCGATCCCAACACATTCCTGTCTCTGACTAGTGTCAAAGTGGCACCCAACCTTACGAGCAAAGGCGGTATCCAAGATGGATACCTCGGCGCCAGTGTCCAGGAGCAAGATCGCTCTTTCATGATTGATCTTGCCTGAGATCTTGGCTTGGCGGAACCATTTTCCGGGTGCGTGGTATTTCCAATACCCCCTGGATTCTCCTTCCTTGAGATCCAAAGCCACTTCCGCACCAGATCGCGAGAACTCATCGACACGGGGAAGACTCGCGATCTTAGCAGTATACGAATGCAACTTACATGTATTACCGCGCAGATCCGAATTCTCCCTATCTTGATCTCTCGATTTCTTGTTCACATATGCATAGATGCAATACTCAGAACGCTCGGCTCGTACCGGTTTCCAAACCGGCGAGCGTCCTAGTTTAACATCTTTTCCACCTTCTCGGGAACAATCCGGCATGTCGGGTCGGATCGTACCACTTGCGGATCTGGTTGTAGAATTCCTCCATGGGGCATTCTCCAGCTTCATGGATCTCCCCACAACCACGGCATGTGTACAGACAGCGATCCATTGGGTGGCCCCTCTTTCCGCACTTATCACAGGTTAGACGTCTCCAGCAATCCAGATCCGTGTGCTTCCGCCTCCCCGGCCGTTCCTCCTTTCTCACGCAAGCGTCCAGCTCGGAGCTCCTCAGCCCCCCGTGATCTAAAACCTGCGGCTGCCGAAGCTCCCGGATCAACCCAGCCTGTCACACCGACGGTGGTTCCGACCTCGGCAGGATCAGCGGCGAGCCCGCTGGATCTGTTGGCGGATCAAGCTTCTGGGCAGGCCGGAGGGGAGGAAACCGACGCTCCAGCCCCTAATCCGACCCCGGCATCGACGGATCAGCCCGGATCGCTCCCCGACGATTGTAATGGGTCTACCTAGACCTATTAGGTGGCGTACACGTGCGCTTACGTGTATGAGGAAGCGTGCAATTAGAATAGACTTAATTTAAGTATACTTATTTAAATAAGTATAATTAAATCAAATATAACTAAATTAAACTGCAAAATACCGTAAAATGAGAACTGTTATTGAATTTGGCATAAGCCAATTATGGACCTCCTAAAACTGTTTGTTATCTATTTCTAAAGGGTCTGCCAACGTGTGGTTGGCAGAAACTCTGCTCAGTGATTGGTAGAAATCCGTTACTTTCTACCAATAATATGCACAAATGCACACGAACCACCCAATAATGTGGTTCGCCCATGTATCCTTTGGTGTGTACAGCACACCAAGGTCTGAGGCCCATTTCCAACCTCTAACAGTTATCCTAACTGTTAGAGTTACAAGTGGTACTACCACTTGTACGTGTAACCCCGTTACACCATCCCCCCGTTAAGATTCGACGTATCGGTCTCGATACGTCAATCAACAGAACTTGACAAGACCGTCAAGTTCCCGAGAGAAATCCGAGTTCATTTCGCAATGGACTCGCCAACGCCCACGTCTCCGTCCGCTTCTGCGGACGCGCAAGCCTCACCTGCTGCCTCTGCAGCAGGAACAACGACCTCAGCAGTGCCCACTAGCACTGCTGCTTTCAGTGGTCCGACAGAGAAGCTCTCTGTCACCAAGTACCATGCTCTCCATAAGGAGAAGCATGAGAAGAAGAAGAAGTCTTCTTCTCTAGCAGAGATTAAAAATCCTGCCGTCCCTCTCAAAGAACTCTTTGGAGAGGACTACGAAGACATCCTCGACTACGACGAGGATGTTGAGGAGGGGGAGGTTGATGTCAAGGCTCCCGCTCCCGTGTCTTCGTCCGAAGACACGTCAGACCCACCCGTGGGATCTCGACGACCTCGTGTTGAGGTCTCGGACGCTTCAAGCTCGAAGCGTCCGCGCAGTGATGATGAAGCGTCCCCCATGTCGAGGGCGCTCACTGCACCGCGCACTGATCCGCCAGTGCGCACACCATGGATGCCTACTGAGGCAGAAATCCATGACCGGTTCGGTGCTAGTTCACCACCGAACCCGATACTGTTGTACTCATGCAACAGTATCAACGACGACGACGTCGCCGCTAAGGTTGTCTTTGAGTCCGAGACTCAAAGACGCGACTACTATATCGGGCTCTTCCACGAGCTCCGATACTATGCAGCGAAGACGACTTCGCGCAAGAGCAAAGTGCCAGAGTGGCAGGCACTTTGTCAGTCGTGGAACGCCTTTGTTGAAAACTTCAACAAAGACCCGAAGGCATATCGCGAGCGCGTTGCTGCGGCTCGCGATCGCTACTACACTTACACTACACGTGGTAAGTGTGAACGCCTCCATGATCAGTCCATGGAAGCGGGGATCCCATGTGCCGTTCCCTTTGGCACACCCTGTCCGTGTTGCCCACCCTTGGCAACACGCCTCACCGAAAGTAATCTCCTGGGGTACACGGTCGTCCGTGTACCCGATCACATCAAGGAACTCCGTGGTCGTATTGTGCAACGCGAAGCTCCGAGTGCTGTGGCTGACCGCAGCACTCCTCGTGCAGGGTTTAACCCTGCAAGTTATGGTGGGCTTCGTACGCCCTCGCCATTTCCGGAACGTCCTCCATCAGGACGTTCCGCGGCTCCCATGTATCTCGATGGGGAGGAAATCCTCTCCAACGAATACGAAAACGAACCCCTTGAGAGTTCGTTCTCTTATGAGCCACGATCCGCTCCACAATCCAGCGGCTCGCTCCACGCGCGTCGCGCAACGGCGGCGGAGGGGGTGGTAACACTCCCTCCGCATGGTCAACGCTATGACCATGACGATCGTGCCCTGCACGATCGAGTTGCTGCGCTAGAGCAGACACAGAGCGCTGAGATAGCTGCTCTGAAGCAGGAGGTTCGTGTCCTCCGTGCTGAGGTCTGCGAGGCAGCTCAGACTGCCTCGAACCTCTCGTCCGGTCTTGGGACGAGAGTGAACCGGTTGATCGACCGTGTCGACGGTCTCGAGAAGGCCTTCCAGGCCTCTCGCACTCCTCAGTCGGACTACCAACCCTAGGTAGTCCGTGCTGCACGTACGGCTTCAACCGCCCGACGTAGAAGGTCGGGTGGAGCCTCATGCTGGACGGTATGTCCAGCCGGTACGCGTTACCATGCCGTTCAAGTACTTTGAACGGCCCAGTAAATCTTGGAGCAAGCTTGCTTGCTCCAAAGTCGAACACTGCATGTTTAGGCAGGTTTTGTGTAGCTAACAAAACTAATGAACCCACTTTGAATTCATTTATGTTGCCCCTACCAACATTATCAGCGTTCAGCTTCTGTCGATCGACAGAAGCTGCGATAGCATCCTGGACAAACCGTATGACGGCTTGTCTTCGCTGGACAAAGTCTAGCGCACCCGAGCTGAATCCTTTCAGCTTGTCGCCCTTGTCAGCAGCAGGCCCTGCCTGCTCGCTATCATCTCTCATGTCTGTGCCCGGCACAGACATCAGCGCGCTCGTTCCTGCTCGAACGAGACGTCGCACGCGTCACCGCAACTGATAGTGTGCTGCTATCGGTTGTATTCTGCGGTTGTTCGGACGCAACCGTAGATCCTCCCCACTTAAGGAGGAAGCTACCCTGCCGAGCATGCTCGGCAATCGTGGAATGCCTCATGGCGTTCACGTAGAACGGTGTATGCCCTGTCGAGGCATGCACCGAGTTGTTGATGGCAAACTCTGCCATCGGCAAGCACCTCGCTCAATGCGGGAACGAGTGAGCGTAGCTCTTCAACGTGTCACCCAGTACACGGTTGACACGTTCAGTCTGTCCGTCCGTCTGCGGATGATCCGCAGTCGACATTGATAACTGTGAACCAAGAAGTGTAAACACTTCTTGCCAGAACCGCGCTGTGAAGCGTGGATCACGGTCCGACACAATGTCGAGCGGCATGCCATGGTGTTTGAACACCATGTCAACAAACAGTCGCGCAGTCTGCGCGGCTGTAACAGTAGCCAGGACGGCAGCAAGATGAACCATCTTGCTGAATCCAGTCCACAAAGACCACGATGCCCGTCACTCCGCTTGCTGTCAGGCGGAAGGCCGAAGACAAAGTCCATGGACATGGACTGCCAACACTCCGACGGAGTCGGTAGTGATTGGAAGAGGAGCCTGCGAGAACTGCGCAGGCTTCACGCGTTGACAAACCTCGCAAGCACGTACGTACTTGCGCACCCACTGTACTGGTGGTGCCAGTAGAAGTCACGCGTGAGAAGAGTGTATGTCTTCTCACGACCCGGATGCCCTGCCGTGGGGGCATCGTGATACTCGAACATGATCCTCAACCGGAGGTCGCGATCATTCGGAACGACAATGCGATCCGCATTGTCGTCGACTACACTGTACAACAGTAGGCCTTCGTGTACACGATAGCGGTGTACACGAGCTCGAAGATGAGGGGTTAGCTTCCGACGTGCCACGTCGGAAGGTGCTGCGAGGAACTCCAGCAGCCCCTTCGCGTCTGCATCCCTTGCATACGCGTTCTTCACGTCGTCAATCAACGTTGACGACGGCACGCATTTGTCCTCACGACGCCAACTGCGTTGGCGTCGACCAAATCTCCGCATAGTCAGGTCGACGCGATAACGCGTCGGCCACTACGTTGAGTCTTCCGGGTTTGTACTCCACCCGGAAGTTGTACTCCGCGAAGAAGGACAACCATCTCGCCATACGTTGCGAGATGTGCGGCGACAATCGCCGTACGCAATGATGCGTGGTCTGTATAGACCACGAACGGTCTACTCCCAAGTAGATACACTCGGAACTTTGCGAGTGCATACTTCATGGCAAGGAGGCTCCTTGTCATGTACGGGATAGTTACGCTCAGCTGGCTTCAGCTGACGCGATTGATAGTAGACTACACGATCACGCCCTTCGTGATCGTGTTGCATCAATGCACATCCGATTGCAAAGTCGGATGCATCGCAATAACTACGTGGAATGGACGATCTTGGTCCGCCACGGCCAAGATCGGCGCTTCCAGTCAAGCCCTGCTTGACTGCACCGAATGCATCCTCGCACTCGGTCGTCCAAATCCACTCAGCTTCTTTCTTAAGAAGCTGTGACAACAGGCGAATCTTGCCCGCATAGTTGTCCACGTACTTGCACACAAGTACGTGGCAGAAGCCCAAGGAACTGCCTCAGATTCCTTTACATTTGGATGGCGTGGGCCATTCATTGATCACTCTGACCTTCTCTGGGTCAGGGCGCACGCCGTCTTTCCCCACGAGACACCCCAGCACGGGTATCTCGCTCGCCCCGAAGATACACTTCTTCAGGTTCGCATAGAGCTTATGTTTCCTCATAAGCTCCTGGCAGCTCCCGGAGATGCACCTTGTGCATATCAATGTCCGTCTTCCCGTTCACAGCCCGGCTGTGGACGAACACGTCGTCGAAGTAGCTCGGTGCGAAGTCGCGCACCGAGCGCAATAGATGTGTCACGCATCTATTGAACGTCGCAGGGGCGTTCTTAAGCCCCTGTGGCATGACAAGCCACTCCCAAAGCATACCGCTTGGGTGATTACCGCAGTGAGAGGATGTCCCTCTCACGCATGAGGATCTGATAGAATCCATCACGCAGATCTAGAGCACTGGAGATAATGCTCAAGGCCATCGAATCGATGATAACATCTTTTCGCGGTATCGGCGTCTGCGCCAGTATCGTCGCATCGTTCAACTTGTTGTACGCATGAGACGATGCGCCAGCCGCCCTGTGGTTTCTTCCACACAGAACGTTGGAGCACTGTGCGGGGACTTTGACTCCCGCACTTGACCTGCAAGACGACGACTTTCAAAGAAGTCGTCGATCGCTTGCACTTGTTCACGCGGCAGTGGCCACTGCCGTGTAACACAGTACTTCGTGCCCGGCACGAGATCAATCTCGTGCTGTACGCCCTTATCCTTCGGAAGCTCCGAAGGAATCTCGTCCGGGAGTACATCCTTGTACTCCCGCAGAATCTCGTAATAGGGACTCGACTTCAACGAGTCCCAACTCTGCTCCTCGAAGCGTTGCTTTTTGGTCTTCGCACTGAGGGGTCATCGCCCTCAGTGATGCCATCGACGACGAGCTGCTTCAGCTCTTCGGCTTCGCGATCGACTCTCTCGATATCCGAGAGAATGCAAATTTGTTCGATGCGTCCATCGTACAAGTCTCGCGCGAAGCGCTTCCAACTCATCGTTGGAAGTGCGGTCAACGCCGACGCACTCGTCGGCGGATTCTCCAACCGCATCCTCTGGTACTGCAGTACGTGTCAAGACGTTCAACGTCTCGACACTCGGTGTCTGCACTGCAGACACACCCGTCTCAGTCCCGGACTGAGACTCGCGCAGCTCCCTGAGCTTGCGCCGCGAAGGTCTACCATGGAGCCCGGCTCCAGGTGCTCCACGTCCAAGGCATCGCACCTTGGACGGGACGTTATCGCAATCGTCAGCGGATTCCTTCCGCTGACTCGCACTATCAAGCCCGGCTTGAGTGCCGCTCATCGCGTGCAGCGCTGCTGCACGTGAGCACGCAGGTTGTTCGGGTGCTGGGCGTTTGCAACCGCCAGCACCTCCTGCCGCGCAGTCGGTTCCCTGAACCGCTGCGCCTTCATCCGCTCCTACGGATGAAGCAACCGCATCGTCGACTCCCGGAGTCGACGTGCTCTCGCTAGCTTCCTGCGCTAGCGAGTGTTCGCTTGTACACATATCGTCAGCTCCCAGAGCTGACGCACGTTCGCTAGTTCCCGGAACTAGCAGCGAACGTTCGCCTGTACACGCATCATCAGCTCCCGGAGCTGATGCACGATCGCTAGTTCCCAGAACTAGCAGCGACGCGCCAGTGGCGTCAGCTCCCAGAGCTGACGCACGCCTTTCGGTTCCCCGAATATTATTTGCTTTGTCAACTCCCAGAGTTGACGCGACGTCGTCGGCGCGACCCTTGGAGGCTTGAACTACCTCCAAGGATACCGGTAATACCGGTATTTTACCTTCTCTCAGGTGAATCGCATTCACCTGACCATCACTCATGTGACAAACATCATTCAGATGTTTACGCGTCAGGTGATTCACATTCACCTGACCATCACTCATGTGACCGCGACCCTTCGGCTCAGATTTCTGAGTCGACACACATTTTCTCACAACGACTCCCGGAGTCGTTGATGGTCGCCGGCGGCGATCGGAGGCAGCGGCGGCCGCTGCTGCCTCAACTGGGGATCCACATGCACCGGCCGGTGCATGTGCAGCACTGACAGGGCCATCGCTCTCTGTCGCACATGTGTTGTTGAAGCGTACGAGCGTACGCTTCTCCCAGTTGATCACCGGGTCATGCCGTGCAAGCCACGGCATGCCTAATACCAAGTCGAACTTATCGTCTAGATCCAAGACGATAAGATCTTCTACAAACATCCTTCGTTTGTAAGAGAAGCGCACACGGACTACGCGCTTCTCAGTCCTCACGGTGGCACCTGTTGCCAATCGCACTTCCTTCACGCTGCGAGGCGTGTCGGCTTCTTCGAAGTCAAACCTTCGAAGACTTCCCTGTCGAACAAAGTTGTTCGACGCGCCCGAGTCCACTAGGGCACGAAGAGAGTTCGCTCTCTTCGACATCACGTTCAGGATGACAAGGTTTGGCTTGTCATCTTGCAGCTTACAGCGAGAAACCTTCTCGCTGGGGGCAGCAGTCCTCATCGTCGCGTGTCCAAGCTCGACACGCGAGACTGCATCACCAGTAGGACGCCCCGCGCCTACTGGTCCTTGGCGTTTTTTGAACGCCCGCCCGCTGTGCACTCGCGTGCATAGTGACCGATGTTACTACACTTGTAACATCGAACCTTGCCATATCTACGCTGCTGTTGACCAGCAGTCGTAGCACTCGAGAGGTCCATAGGTTCCGGACCTCCCGTCTTCACAACAGGACGCGCCGGCTTCGGCGCGTTCGCATGGAGTTTATCTTGACGCCGACTAAACTCCTCTTGCATTGCAAGGCTGATCGCCTCCTCGAGAGTATTCGGATACTCTCGGAAGAGATATGTTTTGACGGGACCATCTCTTAGTCCCTTCATGAACGTGACGACCTTGGTCGCCTCGTCGATCGGGTTGGCCACTATGTTCGATACCAAGTATCGAGCACGCTGGGCAAAGGTGTGAACATCATCCTTGCCCTGTTGCAGATCGAGAAACTCTGCTCTCGATCTGAACTCGTTCTTCGGAGGCTCAAACGCAAGCTTGAGTTCCTCCTTGAACACCTCGTACGTGCTGAAGCACGTAGGATCCGAGAGTCGGCGCCCATAGGCCCAACTCCTCGCACGTCCGCCAAGACATGACATGGCGAACGCGACCTTCGACATCGGATCGACGATACGTCGAGCCGCAACGGCTGTGTCGAGTTCGACAAGCCACCGAAGGAGGGTCTCGTCACTCCTTCCGCGTGTAGGTACTCACGTGGAGTTTCAACGACTCCACGCGTGGCTTAGGAAGCCACCGAGGCAGCAACATCTCGTTGCTCCTTAACAATGTACCCCAGAGCAACACCGTGTTGCTCTGTCGGCGATAGCGTACGAAGCATCGTAGCTACCGCTGCCTCTCCAATGACTCATGAGAGTCTTTGGAGAGCCTCCCACTCTGGATCAGACAGGTGGGCGCAGTCCGTGCGCGTCACGGACATTTGAGGGGTCCCAGCGGATCCCTCATCCATTGGGGAGTTCTCTACCCCGCGTTCGTATGACTCCATACGAACGAACAGCAGTCGGTCGTGGGACGGACTACAAAGTGCTACCAGGTGTAATGGGTCTACCTAGACCTATTAGGTGGCGTACACGTGCGCTTACGTGTATGAGGAAGCGTGCAATTAGAATAGACTTAATTTAAGTATACTTATTTAAATAAGTATAATTAAATCAAATATAACTAAATTAAACTGCAAAATACCGTAAAATGAGAACTGTTATTGAATTTGGCATAAGCCAATTATGGACCTCCTAAAACTGTTTGTTATCTATTTCTAAAGGGTCTGCCAACGTGTGGTTGGCAGAAACTCTGCTCAGTGATTGGTAGAAATCCGTTACTTTCTACCAATAATATGCACAAATGCACACGAACCACCCAATAATGTGGTTCGCCCATGTATCCTTTGGTGTGTACAGCACACCAAGGTCTGAGGCCCATTTCCAACCTCTAACAGTTATCCTAACTGTTAGAGTTACAAGTGGTACTACCACTTGTACGTGTAACCCCGTTACAACGATGGTGATTCGCAGGACGAGGAAGAGGAAGACTCCGACTACGATCCCCAGCACCCATTTTTATCGCCGTCCGAAGAGGACGAGAGTCCAGAACCCAGCAATGGAACTAGTTCTGAGGCTGAATCGGAACGTTTCAACGAGGCGGAGGACTCCGAGGAGGACGATGTTCTACGCATGAGCCGCCAACGATCTATCTCGACGCACCGGCGCGAGTCCGGTCAGGTTCCGAGAGGCGGATCTTCCGGTGCTCGTGGATCGGGGTCTCCGGACGGCTCAAGCTCATCTCCGGATGGATCAGGCCCGCCGTCTCCGGGATCACCTCCGGGTTCCCCGTCACCGCCGCCACCTCCTCTTGGGACCCCCGGCACCGAATACCTCAACGGGTTGATCACGGGTGTGAACGTGCTTGATCTGTTGGCTCTGGAGCCGTGGAACGACTTCGCGAACCCGGGTCCCCTCACGTTCGACCTCGATTTGCATGAGAGGGAGGGAACACCCCTCGCGGCCGTGGCTGCCACCTATCGCGTCCTGGAGGAACGGCACCGCCAGGCGTTTTGGGAATCCACCCATAACCTCGAGATTACCTCTGCCATGCAAGATGCGGATCTCGAACTGCAGCGGTATTACGTCGCTCGCAAGGCCAGGCGGAGTCGGGCTGGGTCTGCTTGGCGCCAGTTCCTCGCCTCCTTCCCCGCCATGATGCGCGACCAGTGGTTCGATCTCGACATCCTGTTGGATCCGTTCTTCCTTCACCTCCCCATTCCGGCAGTGGATGCGGTTCGTTGGTATCCCGGCGTGGCCTCTCGGCGTGCCAACCGGGCGGATCCCAACGCGAACGTCCCAGAGCCGGCGAACCTGATCGAGGCTCTGGAGGAGTGTGATTAGGCGGATCCGTGGCGTAACCAGTATCGGCAAGACCCGGTCGACCATCCCGCTACCAGGATCCCCCGCCTTATCGGCAAGTTCAATCCTCCTCCCGCTGGGGCCGCTTCTCCGTAAGTCGTGCGAACTTCGATCACCTGCAGCAAGGCTCGGGGCTTCTCCCCGAGTTCGGATTCGGAACCCCATCCAGGGCCGTTCTGCATTCTTCCATCTCCATTCGTAACTCTCATAATCTCCACTCGTGATTCTCGTAATCTCCATTCCCACAGCCATTCCCATCGTACTCCATCATTTTGAGAACGTGATCCCCTTTCATCTCCATCTCAACATTCCGGATCACCATCTTCCAACGTCAAATTTCCTGCTCACATGCATATACACAAATATAAAACTCTCGCTCTGATCTGGATTCTCCTCCACATCAGCTTCCTCGATCACGGCGAGGCAACCCTGTTACCTCGCCTGACTTCCCTTATACCTTTTCGTGCGACTGCATCACGCCGAACCGGTTCCGGTTAGCATGGTCACGTAGGAACGCGCTCAATATGGCTCCACAGTTAAGATCAGCTTCGTCGACCCAAGTTGGCTCATCATAACCGACCCAGTGCACCAGAAATTCACGATAGATCCGGCCGTAGCGAGTTCGTTTCCCACTTCGCATGTCCGAGATCCGTTCGACCTCGTACTCATCGGCATCCAGATCCGGGACCCAACTGTCCTCCGGAAGGAGGATCTCATTGAAATCGAGCCGATCTGCTTCATCTACCGTCAACTCGATCCGTGGTCGATCCGGAAAATTCCGTACCAGCTTTAGCTTAGAAACATGGACCACTGGGAAGATATGGTAATCAGATCCCGCGATCTCCAGCTTGATCGTGAATTCATTGAGCTTCTCTGCAACACGGAACGGGCCGTGCCAAAGATGAGCGAGTTTACGCGCATACCCTTCCTTCACACGATCTAGATATAGCCAAACTCGTGATCCAGCTTCGATCTGATGCGGATCGACATCCTCATTGTGCCGATCGGCTCGGTCGGTAATCGCCTCTCGCAGCTCTAGCGTTGACCTGTTCTCTCGACTGCTGGTAGTATCTCTGAACGCGATATCTCCACCGTCTTGGATCACGGTCGTGGCGCCTGGTCGACCTGATCGATCGTCGCTTCCAACGTCGATCTCGGATCCCATCCGTGTACGCAAATAGTGAGGGTATCTCCCGAACCTGATCGTGAGCCGTGTTAATAGCGAACGTCAACCTCTTCCGCGTATTCATCCCAGTCCTTTTGATCGAGGTCTTGAACATACATCTTGAGTCGCCCTAGTCGCCGTTTGCACCCATCCGTTCCGGCAGTCCCATTGGCCTGTGGTCGGTAGGCCATCGTTGCCCGTTGTCGCTGCCCCAGGATCTTATTGAACGATCTGAAGAAGTCGGACATGAAACCCGGTTCTCGATCGTGCCTGATCATCTCTGCTGGCTCCAAATCTGCGGAACACGCATTCTTCATAAGATTCCGCGACGGTCTGGGCCGATCGGGAGAAACTGGCCTTTGCGATCACATATCCCGTGAACAGATCGACCCAGATCAACAGTTCGGTGTTGCCTTTGTTGGATCTGGGCAGAGAGGGTATGTGATCCATCGCTATGATCTGGAATGGGTATGTCGCTTGCAGATTCCCCAGGCGACTCGCCCCGGATCGTGGGTCTCCCTTTCCGGTCTCACAGTCTACACACTCGCCTACGTATCGCTGCACGCTCCGATATAACCCTCCAGTGGAAATGATCTCGGATCCGCTGATAAGTGCGTCCGATCCCCTGATGTCCCCCTTCCAGAGTCGTATGGTAGTGGTGGAGGACATCCTGCTGTAGCGTTTCTGGGACCACAAGCCTCATCAGGCGATCGCGATCACCACTTGATCTCGGTCCTGGTGGGCAGTAAAATAGCAGATCTTGTTCGTCTACCTCGTACTCGGAGGCGATCTTGGCGTCGGATCCAGATTCGGCTCGAGTAAGATCCGCGATCTGCCCAGCCAGGTACTTCTTTAGTCCTGCGATCCAGACCTCCTCGTCCTGGGCTCGCCTGATCCGATCAACCCGCATCTCCCGGATCAGTTCCTCTCGCAGGACAGCGGCACCAGGTCGCGCTCGGGCTGCACGCGTGGCTACGGCCGACACTTGCACAGTTCGATCTTCAACTCGAGGGATCAACACCTCATTAAGTCGATTCAGGGTGATCAGATCGCATCGATCTGCCTCATCGTGGACCTCGATCCCGCTTCCTCGTTGCAGCGCGGCGCTCGCCAAGCTATCTGCACTCCCATTCCAGCCTCTCTTCGCATGGAAAAGCTCGTGATCTCCCCAATTCCGCAAATGATCCAGCACTTTCTGTTTCAGTAACGTCAATCCTGGCGCCTTACAGTCGATCTCGCCCCGGACTTGTCGGATCACCAGGTTCGAATCGCCACAAACGACCAAACGGCGGCGTTCTAACTGTGCGATCATGCCAAGACCTAGCAAGAGTCCACGGTATTCCGCTTCGTTGACAGTAAGGTTTTCCGCATAATCCGATCTAGCCTTGATCACTTTCCACTCCGGCAAACTCCACACGATCGCGCTGAAAGCGCCTCCTCCTCGTTTCACGCGTGCCGAACCGTCGAAACTTATGACCCACAACTCCTCATCTGGGTCTACGGTGGGGATCGGCATCTGGATCCGACGTTTTGGCTCCTTTCGTGGCGCGATCGCGATCAGGGCTTCGTCGATCTCCGATCTAGGCGTTATATTAGCAGCGATCGCCCCCAGTATCTCATCCTCTCCCTTCGTACACTTCGTGATCTCGAGTGTCCATGGAGACAGAAGAGCAGACCATTGTCCCAGACGTCCTTGGAGGCCGGCAGACTTGAACAGCCAGGCAAGCGTGGAGTGTCGGGTTAGGACCTTGATCCGACGTCCCACCAACAGGGTGTAGTGTAGATCCAAGATCCGAAGTAGAGCCAACACCTCCTTTTCGGCAACATTATAGTTCAGCTCGTTCGTCTTCAAGGGTCGGCTGGCAAACGCGACCGGGTGGTAGATCTGGTCGTGTTCCTGCATTAGTGCGGCGGAAATCGCCCAGTCACTAGCATACACGATCACCACGGGTAACTTCGTCATGTCGAAGTGACGAAGGATCGGGGTGGACGCGATCTTGGTTTTCAAGGCTGTAAACGCCCTGTGTGCCCTACCCCACCTCTCGTCGCCAGTCTTTAGGCCCAGGTTGGCTCCGATCTCGCTTGAACAGGGTGAAGACATCGCCCCGAAGTCAGGATCCGGTGTACTATCGCTTCTTGAGTCAGGGATATCTAGTGATCTATCCCGACTCGACTTAAGCGCGACGGGATCTTGAGTGATCGGGTCCATTCTATCCATGATCTTTCGTAGGCCTGGTCGCTTCTTCAGTTCCGCGAACTCCACTTCACGTAGTTCATACAGGACCGATGCATAGATCGCGTAATCTTCGATGAACCGACTATAGTAGTTCAAACTTCCTAGGAACGATTGCATAGATCGGAGTGATCCAGGGAACGGTAGATCCATAGAGATTTCAAGTCCTTCGGGTTTGCCTCCAATCCATCGATCGACACTTTGTGTCCGAGATATTCTACCTTATCCATGCCCCAGAAGCTCTTTGCCACACTGATCGAGAGATTCCATTTATCACAGGCCTCCAATAGGTTTTCCACCCGATCACACATTTGATCCCATGATCCAGCCGTGATCAAGATATCGTCGATGTATGATCTCCGTCCTAGAACCGACGGGCGACCTGGATCTTCCGGGATCCCTGATTCAAACACATCTGCGGAGTCTTCCGTATTCCCTGACTGGGAGATCTTCAAAAATCCATATAGAGCGTTGTCCACCAGACGTTGATAGATCTGAGGGGCGTTCTTCAGCCCGAACGGCATACGATTCCACTCGAAAAGGCCAAATGGAGTGATGAAAGCTGAGATCGCGCGAGCTCGATCGGTCATTGATACGACCCAGAATCCACTCGCCATGTCTAATGAACAATACCACAGAACCTTGTCAAGATCTTCTAACAGGTCATTGATCAGAGGCATCGGGTAGATCATCAGCCTTGTGAGACCGTTCACCAGCCGATAATCGATGCACAGTCGGATGTCTACACCGTTCTTCTTGATGATCACCACGGATCGGAGATGCCCATGGCGAGGTCGATGGCCGAATGATATTGGCAGCTAGGAGTCCTTTGATGAGATCCGATACTTTCTCGCGGAACTGTGGCGCCACCTTTCGACTCGTTGTGCAATCGGCTTTGCATCCCCACGTCGATATCACAAATGACGCCCTTAGCCGCCGGAGGAAGTGCGTTTCCTTCCCGATCAGGAGATGTCGCTTCTTCCAAATAATCTGCCGAAGTTTCTCGATCTCCTCCGGGGTAGCTGATCCCGGATTTCCTACTTGTAGATCTTCAATCCTGACCTTCTTCAGTAGTGGAGATCTGGATCTCTGGTACTACTGCGAGATTATCGGCTAGATCTTCGGCCGAAAAATCGCCACTTTCGTGTAAATGGGTCTGATCGGCGTTCTCGGATCCGCTTCCAAAAGATGTCGGATCCGGTTCATCCGTTGATTGATCACGAAGTCTATCGTCCTTGGCCGTCAGGATCGGGGCGTCCTCAACCGTGGGGCCGGCGTCAGCGTCGGATACATGTTTGATCTCGATTTGAAAAATCTGGTTTTCTGTTTTTACCTCGATCTCTTCTTCGCATGTCCGATCTGTTCGATCTGGGGCCTGGTCTGGCAAGCTCTCATTCGTCTCAGTCTCACGATCTGTCTGATCTGGGGCCTGATCTGGCAAGCTCTCATTCGTCTCCAGTCTCACCTCGCCCCTAGCTTCGCCACTGGGGTCTTGTCGGAACTGATCGTAATCGTTGGGGTGTCCATGGGATCCTGTTTGGGTTCGAGGAAAGTGACCTTGACTTCGGCTGCGTCGGTTGAAGGTGATCGAGATTCCAATGTCGATATCGGTGCAGGATCAAGATCGGTCTTGGCCGTCCTACCTCGACGGAGTATAGATCGCGGCGTAGCGTAGGTCGGCCGTTCGACCGACGGCAAGGGGATCTCCACGGATTCTTGAGGTTCCGGTCTTGCGTCCACAGTCGCTTCTAGAGCTAGATTCTGCCATTCCATGTAGCGCCGGGATCCGACCGACTTGATCAAGTACCATTCCGACATGTAATCTGTGATCCAATCGTAAGATTTTCTCGCTCAAATTCGTGATCACTAAGTACCGAGTTCGGCCGGGTCCATTTACCACGGTGGGTACCCATTGGTCGCCTCTGGTCACCCACAATTTCTCCGTAGCCGATAATTTCACTCTCGACGCGGTCTCTTCGGATGCCCCAACTGGGATATGTAGATCTTCCTCCAATTTTACCGATCTTACCTTCTCCCCGTATAATCTCTTGCGACCACTAAGTGGGATCCCCACTTCATTAGGTAAGCACATCGATCCCTTCGCTAGGTCCATCCGGACCCCAGCCGGAATCATGAAATCCATACCCAGGATCGCATCTTGTCCGGATAGATCCCCGATCCAGATGTCGAAAAAGTAGACCAAGTATCCCGCGAGCGTGATCTTGACCCTCGTCCTTCCCTCGGTGGTGTACACATTATCACCGATCCCAACACATTCCTGTCTCTGACTAGTGTCAAAGTGGCACCCAACCTTACGAGCAAAGGCGGTATCCAAGATGGATACCTCGGCGCCAGTGTCCAGGAGCAAGATCGCTCTTTCATGATTGATCTTGCCTGAGATCTTGGCTTGGCGGAACCATTTTCCGGGTGCGTGGTATTTCCAATACCCCCTGGACTCTCCTTCCTTGAGATCCAGAGCCACTTCCGCACCAGATCGAGAGAACTCATCGATCCGGGGAAGACTCGCGATCTTAGCAGTATACGAATGCAACTTACATGTATTACCGCGCAGATCCGAATTCTCCCTATCTTGATCTCTCGATTTCTTGTTCACATATGCATAGATGCAATACTCAGAACGCTCGGCTCGTACCGGTTTCTAAACCGGCGAGCGTCCTAGTTTAACATCTTTTCCACCTTCTCGGGGAACAATCCGGCATGTCGGGTCGGATCGTACCACTTGCGGATCTGGTTGTAGAATTCCTCCATGGGGCATTCTCCAGCTTCATGGATCTCCCCACAACCACGGCATGTGTACAGACAGCGATCCGTTGGGTGGCCCCTCTTTCCGCACTTATCACAGGTTAGACGTCTCCAGCAATCCAGATCCGTGTGCTTCCGCGATCCGCAGTGCGAACAGCGACCTCGATCGCGATCTGATCCCCCACGATCCGTGATCCGGCCTTGATCTTGCGCATTCGTGTGTGATCGCGACTGATCCTGTTGGTGGGGAGCGCCCCCAGTGCCGATCGGCTTGTCTTCTGACGCGGCAAGATATATCCTCCGGAGATCGCCTTCAGAATCGGATCCGTCCGATCCGGATATTTCTTCCGATTCCGAGCTCGGATCTTGGGTTTGGATCGCCCGTACCACCGCTCGGGTGGGTGCTGCCGGGGCGCTGGCCGGTGCCTTTTGTCGGTACTTCGATCCGAACGCAGACTTACGCTGTCTGCTTTTCGCCCGTTCCCGGGCACGAAGTACCTCCTCCAGTTCATCGACGTCACTTAGCCGGAGTAGGGTCAGCCGATCAGCTAACTCCGGATCTCCCAATGTCTCGATGTAGTGGTCTACATGTTCCCGGCGGGCCTTAGGGCTCCCATCCTTGATCTTCAGCCTAGCCCGTAAAGCCGCCACGTTGAGCCGGTAGAGATAATCGAGAGGAGTCTCTTCTGATCGCTTGCGAGCATGATAGTATTGCCACGCGACCGACATACCTAACCCACAATACTGGGTCTGGAAACTGTCCAGCAGATCCGCCCACTTGGTTTTCGTCGTTCGGCTGAGCTGCCTATACCAGTTCTTTGCCGGTCCCACCATCAGATCTGCAAACGTGAGGCATTTTTCTTCTTCCGTAGCCTGATCACGTTGGAACGCTGACTTGACCTTACCGATCCAGGCCCGAGCGCGATCTTCGTCCAGATCTTTACCCGCAAAATCTTTTAGATCCGAGATTGCTGAGATTCGGACCCGCTGGATCATCGACGATCCTCCTTGACCGATCGTCGCGGATGCGATCGCTGCTCGGCTCGACATCTGTCCACCAGAACTCGGTATGCCCAGATCGTCCGGATCGTATTCCCATGCATCAGGATCTGAGGCGGTAACGGACTCCATGTCAACATCCAACTCCCCCTTGATCGGTGACCGGGGTGTCGCGAGACTCCGTTCTTTTAAGAAACGATCCATCGCCATCTGGAAGTAGTCGTCCAACTTGTTGCTCGATCCAGTGGAATTAGTCGTCGGCGCGGTCTGGTCCGTCCGGATCCGGCGATTTTCTTGCTGATCAGGCGTCTTGACCTCCAGTTTCGCAGCCACCGATCGCGTATCCTGTTTCTTCATACGCGATTTCAGGAACTTGGCGCCGGAGGGCCCTAACGACATGCGTTGCATGCAGCGGGGCTGCGTAGGTGTGCACGGCACAGAGGAAGTTTAGTTGACTCGTAGAGTCCTGCTTGCAAGGCACTAGCCTTCGGTTCTATACAAGAACCAAGTAGTCCACTAAATACGGGACTCACAGAGTCAGTGTCCCTATAACAAAGGACTAACACTAACTATGTAAAATGCAAACTGATTTTTATTGACTTTATTGCCCTAATCCTAAATGTAACGGATTTAGTATCTAACATACTAAATCCTAATCAAAATGCAACGTGAGGCTCTGAGGCCATCTACGTATCTACTCGTGTGTGCCACACCATTATGTACCCACATAAATGTATCATGAGTGTCACACACTATTATGTACCCACATAAATGTATCCACGTGTGTCACACACCAACGAGAAACATTCGTGTAACATCCCCGTTACACTCTCCCCCACCAAGATTCCGGATACCGTATCCGGAAAGTGTAAACACACGACGCGATTATCGGCCGATGGCCACGGCACCTTGCCTTGCGCGGACGGCGCTGTCTCTCGTGCGTGTTACACGCCTCCGTACGCGATGCCACTTGGTACACACTTGGGTCCAATGCTTACCAAGCATAGGAGCCTACTGGCTCGAGTCAAGGGGCTCTACGGGCATGGAAAGAAGGCCACAGGTGGCGTATCTATGATACTACTGGATCAGTGATCCACAGGGCAAGCCTTCCAAGCTACCAACGGTTCCACGAACCACACAGCAGTGGGGCCCACTCTGCTTCACAGTTAATGTGACCCTCGGATGAGCACTGTGTGCAGGGCTTGATGCCCAAGTTGTCCTTGAAGCAGGCGCAAGCGCCACTATGTGTCACAGACACTGTGTCTTGTGAATACACGTGCTCAGCACAGTCGTAGACACGACAACGAGCACCAGACAGCTAAGCAGTCGCTCAGGAGGAGCTTACCTACCTCCTACTGCTATGCAGCATGCGGGGTCCAATGCATTGGCATCCCTGGCACCCACAGTGCCTCATGACATAGTCATACCCATTGAACGCTTCTAGCGTCAGGTGATCGGATAGAATCCGTTTCCATCACCACTTGTCGCTTAGACCGAACGTCATTAAGACGGTTGTTCATCACGAACCATCTTCGCTTCATGATCGCGAAGCTCCGGGCCATAGGCCAGTGTTGTTAAAGGGTCATAGACCCTTGAAACACGCGCGCGAGGCGCATGTAGCTCTACTGCACTTGCAGCTTTGAGCATTCGATGCCATGTCGACGGCACCGACGTGCTCGCTGCAAGTATTGCAGCTACGGGTCAGAGCCTGAGCTCAGCACCGACCCTGGACCCCCACCTTAGTGGGAGGTGCTTGGCACCCGGCGACTCCGTCGCACCCCCATCGGGCGGTCTGACACCGGGTGTGCCCGATCATACGCGTCAACGACGTCGGGGCAATCCTGCCGTAGTGGCACCTCAAACTCCCACGAGTTCTGTGAGTGAGGGTAACCTCGCCACTTCACCAGATACTGGTTGTGACCTCGGCGACGACGCCGCGCCATCAGGCGATCCACGTGATAGTGAAGCTCACCTTGCTCATCGAGCAGAGCAGGAGGAGGACGAGCGGTCGATGGGTTCTCGCGCTGCGAGTGTAGACGCGCTGCATTGCTTGCAGACCCGCGTGGGCTCGGTGAAGGAGCACGACCACCACGTCGGTCATCCGACTCCATCGCTTAGCGACTGGTCTCGAGGAGACCTAGAGTCGCGGGGACCGGTCTGAGTCGCCTCTGGTGCTGCATCAGCGGGTCTATGACCTCGGAGCATCACGTTGCTCCGGATCGACAAGACCTGCTGGTTCGGATGCAACCACCTGTGGCTCTGCCACCTGCTACCGTGCAGCCTTCGTCCGACCCGGCGCCAGCGCCTCAGAACTCACAAGAGCAGGGGTCCCGATATGGCTTAAGCAAGCCCACGTAGAACACAGGATGTGTTCGCTTACGCTTTGGCAAGTCAAGCGTGTATTCCAGGCCCTTCTTGGCCTCGACCGTGATCTGTCCAATGAAGCGCGGCAGAAACTTCGTCTTTAATAAGGCCGACACTGAGTGTGTAGGCAGGTTCTTAGCGTTTAATAAAACGTGGTCACCGACCTTGAACTCCTATATGTTGCTTCTGCCTTTGGCATCAGCTTGTTCCTTTGAACATCTTGGCTTTCAGCCATTGTGTCACGCACACGGCGTAAGACGCTAAGTCTCATCGAGAGGAAGTCATCGACTTGCTTGCGAACAGCAAGGGGCTGACATCAGCGAAGCTCGGAGTCGAGCGACGGCATAGCCTCTCCCCACCAAGCCCAAGGCTACCGCGTGGCGGAGTGAGCGGGACGCGCGGATGCGCAAGGCCGTTCACGTAGAACGGGGTGAAGCCTGTCGAGGCATGCACCGCGTTGTTCATTGAGAACTCAACGAGAGGGAGCATGGCGCTCCAACGCTTCAGCGTTTCAGCGCATACGCTGCGGAGGATGTCCTCCAGGACGCGGTTCACGCGTTCAGTCTGACCGTCGGTCTGCGGATGATCCGCCGTGGGACATGTCCAGTCGAGTGCCAAGCACTTTGAAGACGGACGTCCAGAAGTGACCCGTGAAACGGGGTCTCGATCCGAGACAATGGTCTCTGGGCAGCCCATGCTGACGGAAGACCCGATCGATAAAGATCGTCGCTGTACCAGCGCCATCGACGGTGTCCGGCACAGCCGCCAGGTGAGCCATCTTGCTCAGACGGTCAACGAAGACCACAACGCCCGTGTTGCCTGCCGTATCCTTCGGCAGGCCAAACACGAAGTCCATACTCATGGACTGCCAACACCCAGAGGGTACAGGCAAGCTCGCCAGCAAGGCGCTGCCGCATGCGGCGAGGGTTTAACCCGCTGACACGTCTCGCACGTGTGCACATATGTGCTGACCCACTTGTACATCTTCGGCCACCCAGTACATGGAGCTCACCGAGCCGTAGGTCTTCTCGCGACCGAGGTGGCCGCTTGTGGGCGTGTCGTGGGCCTCATAGAGGATACGATACTTCAGGTCCTCATCGTGAGGAACCACCACACGTGGTGGGTCATCCTGACCCGTGCTGTAGTACAGCAGACCGCCTCCCAGGCTATAGCGTTGGAGTCTCGCCTTCAGGCGTCGTGACAGAGTCACCTTTGAGTCCTTAAACTCATCGCTCCCCAGAGCTTGAAGCAGCGCGACACAAGAGTCGTCCTGAGCGTACGCTGCTCGAACCATGTCCGTCACGGACGACGTCACCGAGGTGACATGAGATAACTCATAGTCCGGGCGACGTGATAACGCGTCAGCGAGGACGTTCTGCCTTCCAGGCTTGTACTTCACCTCGAAGATATACTCCGCAAAGAAGGAGAGCCATCGGGCCATCCTCTGCGAGAGGTGAGGCGACTGCGTCGCTGTGCGTAGTGACGCATGATCCGTGTAGATCACAAACGGCTTGGAGCCGAGCAGGTGAACCCTGAATTTGACGAGAGCGTACTTCATCGCAAGTAGCTCCTTGTCATGAACTGGATAGTTCTTCTCAGCAGCCTTGAGCTGCCGAGACTCAAACGCAATGACGCGTTCGCGCCCGTCGGCGTCCGCTTGTAGCAAAGCACTGCCGATGGCAAAGTCCGAGGCGTCACAGACGACGATGAACGGACGATCGGGTCTGGCAACGCCAGTATCGGTGCCTGAAGCAGGCTATCCTTGATACGAGTGAACGCACTCTCGTGCTCAGCACGCCATACCCATTCGGCATCCTTCTTAAGGAGATCCGACAGTGGCCGAGCCAACTCAGCGTAGTTCTCGCTGTACTTGTGCAAGTAGTTGGCCAAGCCCAGCCACTTACGCAAGTCCTTCTGGTTCAAGGGAACCGGCCAGTCCACAATGGCCTTGACTTTTGCTGGATCAGCACGAAGGCCATGCTTCCCAATGAAGCACCCTAGGAAAGGGATTTCTTCCGCGCCAAAGACGCACTTGTCCGCGTTGGCGTACAACCTTGTTGGTGCGCATGCACTCGAGCACTGCTCTCACGTGTTCCACGTGTACCTCGACATCAGTCTTCCCGTGCTCCAGCACGACTGTGGACGAACACATCGTCAAAGTACGTCTGTGCGAATGCCTGTAGGGGCCTGAACAACTGCGTCACTAGACGATTGAACGTTGCAGGCGCATTCGACAGCCCTTGGGGCATGACGAGCCACTCCCAGAGCATACCGCTCGGGGTGCTCACCGCTGTAAGCGGAATATCACTGGCTCGCATGAGCAGCTGATAGCAGCCATCGACTAAGTCGAGGCGCACTGTACATGGTGCAATCCACCATGTTGTTCTGGAAGAACATCCTTCCTAGGAATCGGCGTCTGCGCCGGAATCGTGGCAGCGTTGAGCTTGTTAAAGCGTGAACGATACGCCACTTGCCATTCGGCTTTCTGACACAGAACGTTGGCGCGGAGTGCGGAGACTTGCTCGCGCACGAGACCCGCCGCGTGCTTAGCACGGAAGAAGGCGTCAATGACGTCGCATTGTTCTTTAGGAAGAGGCCACTGCCGGGTCACGCAGTATTTAGTTCCGGGAATCTAAGTCGATCTCGTGACGAACGCCTCGGTCAGGAGGCAGGCCACTCGGTGGTTCCTTTGAGACAACGTCTCCATATTCCCTTCAGCAAGGAGTAGAAGGGATCCGAGGGATTCTTGAGGATCTCCGATCCACTCCTGGCGCTCAGCGCCTTCTTGACCTCGGCCAAGACGGACTCGTCAACGAGGGACGATGAGTTTAACTCCTCTTCAGGTCGAACGATGACCACCTCGGCGAGTTCGCCAGCCTTCAAGGCATCGCCAAAGTCGGCGAACGACATCTCTTCTAGCTCAAGGAGCTTGTCAACACTCGGCAGTCCGTCCAGCAGGACGCTGCCTTCGGCACTGCCGTCCACTCCATCAACCAGAGTGTATAGCTGCCCACAGCCCTCCCGTGCGTTGACACTTGACGTCACGGACGACTCAGACGCAGAGCGTCTCGCCCATAGGGCCTTACGACGTCGTCGCCTGGCCGACGACCGTCCACTCGACGGAGTACGTACCGCTGCACAGGTAATGGCCTTGCCCGGCCCAGTGTCAGAGACACTCAGCGATCCACTCGGTCGGCGACCGATGCCGCTCAGCGGAGTACGTGCCGCTGCACAATCAATGACCGTAACAGGTCCAGTGTCAGAGACACTCAGCGATCGACTTGGTCCACGACCAGTATCACTCGACGGAGTACGTGCCGCCCCACAGTTCACGGCCTGGTAAGGCCCGATGCCATCGGCATCCAGTGACGGTCCATGACCGGCGTCACTCGGCGGAGTACGTGCCGCCCCACAGGGGTTACGTGAGCTTTGCCCACACGTTGACTCACTGTCAACCAGCGCTACGCGCTCAACAGGACTGCGGTCCTCGCACTCGGTGCTGTCCACCAACTCGGACACACCGACTTCCAGCATCATAGCCGACTCGGCTCGATGCTCGCGCCAATAGCGCTTCTGCTTCCTAGCAGAGGTGGGTTCATGACTCGCCAAAGCTCCACTGGGAGAAGTGCGTAGCACTCTAAGGTCTTCGACCTCCAATCAATCCATGGCTCGTGGCGCTCCAGCCACGCCATGCCAAGGATGAGGTCGTACCTCGAATCCAGGTCCAGGACCAAGCAGCGCTCCACGCTATCGAAGTCCAAGAACTTCAGCCGCAGGTCCATGGGGACCTTGGCCACCGTGACACGGACGCCCGTCGCTAGACGGACTGTGACTGTGTCACCTCTTCGCGCTCGAAGCGCCTCAGCATATTGCTGACTACCTTCAACGGTGGAGCGTCTGACGTAGTTGCCAGACGCCCCGAATCGATCAACACGATCCACGGCTTCTCAAAGCCCTTCACGTCCACCTGGACGACCCAGCAAGCCCCTGCTTGCTCACACGTTCCGTGTTCAAGAGCACGGAGCTCTTCGGGGCTGAGCCCCAGTGCCTCTCACGCACTGCAGAACTCAGTTTCTTCCCCAGTAGACCGCCCCGCGTCTACTGGGAGCCGGCATTTCCTGGGCAGAGCCCAAAGCGGGACCCGCGACAGGGTTGCGGCCATTTTGGCCGGCGCGCTCTTTGCGCAGAGGGCAGTTGGGCCTCAGGTGAGGACTGCCGCATGTATAGCAACCGGCGGGTGCTCATACGCTGCACCGCAGCTCGTAGCTCAGCTACCTCATCTTCAGCATAGCTGAGGTCCATGGGCTCAGGTCCACTGGACCCTGTGCTGCTAGCACCGACCCTCGACAACTTAAAGTTGTGTTCGGCATTCAATGCCACGCTGACAGCATCTTCGAAGCTGTGGGGTTCTGACGGAATGTCTCCGTCCTGGCCACGCCAGCTCGTAAGCCTTCCATGAAGACGGTCACGGCGACCACCTCAGGTAGAGGGTCGGCAGCCATGCACAGCAATGAGCGTGCGCAGCTCTTGGACATAGTCCACCAGATCCTTCTTGCCCTGGCGACAAGCAAGGAAGCGTGACCGCACGCGATACGCCTGGTTAGGCGGAGCAAACACTTGCGTGAGCTTGGCCTTTAGCTCGCCCCATGTGGGGAAGGCCGCTTCCACCGACGTCCCAGACGTCAAGGCCCATTCTCGTGCTCGTCCTTCGAGCTTAGAGATGGCAAACGCAACGCGTTGCCCTCCAACTGGAGCATGGCGGCCCCCATGGCCATTTCGACCTCTCGGGTCCACAAAGGAGGTTCTCTCCTCATTCCCGAGGAAGGTCTTCACGCTGAGCGTGACGGGCTTAGCTCTCGGAGCAGGGGTAACCCCTGTTACATTCCGCTGAATGTGCTCGACGAGAGCGTTTTCGTACGAGGCAAATGCCTCGAGGCGCGCGTTGACGGCCTCCGGCCCTTGGGACGCAAGGTGCGCCGTACCTTCCGGGCCCAGCAAGGACGTAAGCTTGTTAAGCGTGTCCCGCTGACTCGGAGTCAAGTGAGCGTATGCTTCTGGCTCCATTCTCACAGAGAAACAGTCTTCAACTCCGGGAGTTGGATTGACTACAAGTGCTACCAGATGCAGCGGGGCTG
The DNA here is from genome assembly GCA_018806915.1 of Phytophthora colocasiae. Classification (NCBI taxonomy): domain Eukaryota; phylum Oomycota; class Peronosporomycetes; order Peronosporales; family Peronosporaceae; genus Phytophthora; species Phytophthora colocasiae. Next base: position 244,967 of record JAGKQI010000091.1, read on the forward strand.
CGTAGGTGTGCACGGCACAGAGGAAGTTTAGTTGACTCCGTAGAGTCCTGCTTGCAAGGAGGCACCTAGCCTTCGGTTCTATACAAGAACCAAGTAGTCCACTAAATACGGGACTCACAGAGTCAGTGTCCCTATAACAAAGGACTAACACTAACTATGTAAAATGCAAACTGATTTTTATTGACTTTATTGCCCTAATCCTAAATGTAACGGATTTAGTATCTAACATACTAAATCCTAATCAAAATGCAACGTGAGGCTCTGAGGCCATCTACGTATCTACTCGTGTGTGCCACACCATTATGTACCCACATAAATGTATCATGAGTGTCACACACTATTATGTACCCACATAAATGTATCCACGTGTGTCACACACCAACGAGAAACATTCGTGTAACATCCCCGTTACATTGCAGCCTTCTCGGGCTATCGGAGTCTGGTTCCGAGGTCGCTGACGCGTAGCATGACGATCCAGTCTGATAGCCTGGATCGGGCGTCAGTGGGCGCTCGCCGACCAAGATCTTGAGGGAATCGAATAGATCATGGGTCGCAGATTGAATCGCTTGCAGTTCCAAGTCAAATAGAGAGTTTGGGTCGAACTCTCCAGCCACCAAACCAGCTTCTTGGAGCAGATCGAGTAGGATCTTTACCGCGTTCAGGCGGTCAGAGCTAGTCCGGGGCTTCGACACTGGGCCGGTGAGGTTACCGATCTGGCGGACTTGTATGATCGTAAGAACGGGATCGTTAAGCAAGGTCTCGCTTAGCCTCTTCCTGTGATAGGCCTGCTCGATTGCGTCCTTGGTGATCGTCGATCCTGGGTTGATCACATCTTCTGGTTCTGAGTCTGGAGCTTTCAATTTCGTCCGGGTGCTCTTGATCTTCTTTTTCTTGGTCGATCTTGAGGCAACAGTGGACTTGGTGGGCAGATTAGGTTTCAGCTTTGCTGATTCCTTGTCGCTCATGTGCGGATCCCGATTCTCATCGCGGTGGCCCTCGAAGGGGCCTTGGGAGGAATTCAAAGCTTTTCTTCCAGATCCGGATTGCGATCCAGGTCTGCCTCGTGTCTTTCAGTAGAGATCCTCCCAGAACTCTGCTGATCCGTGGATCTTTCTGTTTTCATCGGTGCCTCCGTCGATCCAACATTCGTAGGCACTTCTTCCCCTTGTTCTTCTTTTATCTTGACGTCTTTTTGGGACTCACGGTGATATCCGAAGTCACCAGAAGATCCGGGCACGCGCACCATTGTGGTGGAGCGGATCTGTCAGAATCTCGTTAAGGCAGGTCTCGATCGCCACTTGCGCCCAGACACCGACTAACGGAGGGGGTCCCCCGATGATCCGTGATCTTGCTGCGTGTAGTGTTCACCTTGTGTACCCGTCGGTAGGCGGGTTACGCTCTTCCAGGTGACTTCTGAAGATGTCTTGGGACGAGAAGAATGTCTTGAGTGACGCAGGGGTGTGAGATAGCGTGGGAATACTTCACTCTACCTCAGAGGGGTTGATCCGGGTCGTAGGCGAGTTCTCGAGCCTTGATCCGGGTGCCTGGTACTTGATCCAGGTCTTCCAATAGTCCAATGTTCGGGATCTGGTCCCTTCCTTTCCGTTGCTTGCCGCTTCCTTTAGCGGGGGTCTTGAGGGGGTGAGATTCGACGGGATCTTTAGGCTAAACAACCAATTCCTTCCGATCCGATGTATGCACTTAAGGATAGTTCACTAGATAGGGCAAAGCTGGCCAATATATTATCCAGACTTAACCGCTATACTAGGTCACGTATCCTTACCTTCTTGACGCTTGTAGGGCTAATGTAGTTCCCGGTTCCAGGCGTAGCGAAGACACTTGAGTGGTTCAGGGCAAATTCGATTCTGTTTATGGTTATTCCTATGCCTACTAATCCCATCCTGATTTGCTATCCTACGATCACATGACACTGGCTACATAGCTGATCTCTAGCTTGGTTCCCCTAACCCTGACCCCGCCATGGGGGTCTTGAGCCGATTCCGTACTTAACCGAAGCTTGATCTCGTACTTAACCGAAGCTTGATCTCGTACTTAATCGAAGCTTGATCTCGCACTTGATCGGGACTTGATCGCTGTCTGATCCCGCTTGGTAGTCGTCCGGGGAATCCGGATCAGGCCACCAGAAGAGTCTGCGTCGCGCCTGGGGCTGAACTTGGTCCGGAGCAAATCTCGTACTTAAACGGGAGAGGATCACTGCGTGATCCCACTTCGTCGCCGCCCGGGGAAGCAGGATCAAGCTGTTAGAAGACTTCGGGGCGCCGGGGTGAGCCGATCGTGCTCACTTGGGACCCCATCATCGCTGATCGCGCGAGAATATCCTCGATCTCTCCATTCTTCCTCCGGTAGGACTCGGATCACCCACGAACACTGCTCCACTTGCTCCTCCGCCGGTGTCTCTGTTGCCTGTTCCCCGGCGGGACCCATCGTATCTTCGTCTGATTCGACTCAGATCTGGGGATCACAGGTCCCCCCTGTCGCTCGCTCTGACTCTATTCGGGTTCGTGGCTGATATCGCCTCTCCGGGAAAAATTCTCGTTCGCTTCACCACATTCGTACATGTCGAACGTCGCCGCCGCCAAGCTTCGGAAGGCATCCATCCCAAAGATTCCCGCCATCTTCCGGACCGACTCAAACTGAGAGTCGGTCAAGTGAGGAAACTCACTTTGGCCAACTACTTCTGGCCACAGAGGATTCAGGTAATCAATCTACCCGCTACAAGTGCTACCAAGTGTGACGCGGGTCACACAGCACTTCACACAGAGGAAGGCTTGGAGTATACAAACTCCTAGTGAACGGCAGTTCACTCGGTCCCCAAAGACTTGGGGAGACTAACTAAAGATTAGGTAGATTTAAGACTGAATATATTATAGATACTTGTTAGCTTGGCCTGCAATACAAACTAAAAGATATCTATAGTGTAACCTATATGGAAGGTGAGGTGGCTGTGGAGCCATCTGCCACGTGTCACCATTATGTGTGACACACCAAATGTATCCACTTCGGAAGAGTGACTAAAGTCACTCTTCAATGTAACCCCGTTACACTCTAGCTGGTGGTCTTTCAATCGGACTGTCCGAAAGATCCGATGCGTAGAATCCCCACGTTGCATCTTGCGGTGTAGCAATTGCTATCGTTTTACCTTCTTCCATGATAAAGAAGTTCAGTGTTTCACGCTCATAGTCAAAGTCCAGACCTTGTTCAGCAGCTAAGCCAGGCGATAACAAACTACAGTCTGCTCCTGGAACGTAGAACACATCATTGAGACGCAATACCGTCTGTACACCATTGACCAGTGTTGACAACACTACAGTGCCGACGCCCGTTACTTGAGCTCGAAGCGCATCTGTAAGTCCACGAATACCCCGTGCATGATCAATGTCTTCACTGAAGTTGCAAAGTAGGAACGTCTCCCAGTCACGTGAACATTCGATGCAGTATCGAAAAACCACCATCCTCCATCAGCAGTGTCGTCCTCGCCCTCATGTACACTGGTATCTCGACCACCGTGTGCATCCACCCCCACACGAATATTCTCTTCATGCTCAGGCTCTGGACTGGAACCACCACCGACAAGAATCGTCACATGCGAACGCGCCTTACGTTTCTCTTCAGCGTCATCAGCCTCTGCTTTCTTCTTATCCTTCTCGGCTTTCACAGGACAGTTCGGCTTGATATGCTCCGTACTCCCGCAAACAAAACACTTTCTAGCCTTCTTAGACGCTTTCGTGTCTTCTTGCTTGTCCTGACCTTCATTCTTGCCCTTGTCACCTCCCTTGCCTCCGTTCTTGTTACCCCCGCGATAACCTCCACTATTCCTGCTGTGAAACTCCATTTGACGAGCAGCAGTGGCGCGAATCATTTCACGGACTTTTCTGGGTGTGAACTCATCTGGCGTAGCAGAGTAACGCACAGATGCCTTTAGGCTTTCGAACTCTGCCTGGTTGGGAAGACTCTCCAACAGCATCTCCACCATGTCAATGTCACTGACGGTGTACTGCAAAGTCGCCAACTCCGTTCGAATATTGAACATCTTGCACAAATGCAGATTCGCATCACTCCCTGGGGATAACTTCATAGCCCAAAGTTGATTCACCAGGCGACGAATACTGTGGACCTTTACCGTCTTGTTTGTCTTATTCTCGAACAAGTCAATCAAAGCTGCCCACATTCCCGATCCTGTCTTCTTGTCCCGAATCTGCTGCAAGATGTCCGGCAGTACCGACGTACCCACCATGCGCCGGATTTGATTCTGCTGGTCATCGAACTGCTCCTTGCCATCATATGTACCCAAGTCTTCACGCTTGATCGTGCCGTCCGCAATCGGCATCAGCTTCTTCTCTGTCAGAACCGCCTCCATGGCCCACTTGTACGTCTGCCAGTCCTTCCCGTCCCAGTTCTTGGGAACGCCCTCGTTGTTGTACTTGAGCGGCTCCGCCATCTTGAATCGTTCCGAGTGCACTGCAGAAGTAGTCCGTGAGTTGGGCTCATAACCCTTTAGTGAATCACTCTTGATCCGAAGACGACTTGCTCGTTACACGCAAAAAGGAAAAACTAAATTAAAACGCTTTGGGTCCTGGCACGAGCTCTCACTACTCCCAGATTTGTATCCCAGTATTCCGCTTGTCTCGCGCCTCCTCTCGCACACCGGTCTGATTTGCACTCCTGTTCTCAGCAACGAGTTCAACCTGGAGTACATGGACCTGAATTCCAACATCTTCACCCCGTCGGACTCGGTCGAGGAGCACGTGGCCGCGCTCAAGAAGGTACTTACACGCTGCGCGGAGCAGCAGTTGTACGTCAAGATTGAGAAATGCGTGTTTTGCGCCCGCGAAATTCCGTGCTTGGGTGATATTGTTGGGATGGAGGGCGTGAAGATCGATCCAGCAAAGGCTGTAGTCATCCGGGACTGGCCACTGCCCCAGACGAAGCGCGAGTTGCAGTCGTTTATCGGTACATGCGTGTACGTTAGCCGATTCTGTGATGGCTTCGCTGAGCACGTCGCGGTGTTGACCGAGCTTGTGAAGAACAAGCACCCCAAGGACCCGGTTTCCTTTCTGCCGGAGCAGGAGCACGCGTTTGAGGCACTCAAACGTAAGCTGTCCTCTACTCCGACTCTCGCCCATGCGGATTTCGATAAGCCATTCCACGTGAGCGTGGACGCCTCTGATTTTGCTGTCGGCGGATACTTATTCCAGTACGATGATAAGGGAGCGGAACGTATCATCGCGTATGGAGGTAGAAAGCTCTCACGAGCGGAGCTCATATACCCTACACGTGAAAAGGATCTCCTAGCCGCACTGCACGCAATGCGCACCTGGAAGGTGTACCTACTGGACAAGCCGTACTATCTCAACACGGATCACCGCACAATTGAGTCGTTGTTGCAGCAGCAGACGTGCTCGCAACGCCTGGCCCGATGATTAAACGAGCTGGCGCTTTTCCAACCTCGCTTTAAGTGGGTTGCCGGCAGTACAAATACCATCGCCGACAGCGTCTCCAGGCGGCCGGACTGGTCCGATGGCACGAGCCGTGCAATCAGCCTTTCAGAACTTCTCCTCCAGCTTACCTCCACCGACGCGGACACCGAGGAGGCAAGTCTGTTTGCGATACAGACGTCCCATTCGGTCGACGTCCTGGAGATCTGCAGGCAGCACTACAACAAGGACGCTGTCTTCGGCCCAATTCTGAAGGACCTCCTCGCCGACAACGACACTGGATCGCGGCGACTTCGACGCTTCTCCATAGCGGACGGTCTGTTGTATTTCCAAGTGCGCTCTGATGCACCTCGGCGATTGTGTATCCCCGACATACCGGAACTGCGCAACTTAATCCTCTACGAGGAGCACGATTCCCCCGCGCGAGGACATCCCGGCCAGGCGAAGACACTTCTACTCCTACTAGAAAAATACTACTGGCGTGGTATGGCTGAATCAGTGTAGCGCTACGTTTCATCTTACGAGCTCTGCCAGCGGGATAAGTATATCCGAGGCAAGCCCACTGGTCTCCTGCATCCTCTGGAGATACCTTCCAATCGCTGGACGGATATCAGTATACCCAGCTCCCGCTGACAGCTTCCGGTCACGACGCAGTGATCGTCATTGTCGATCGCCTTACGAAGCGTGGTCACTTCGTGGCTTCCCGAACGGATGCGACGGCGGAGGACACAGCTCGGCTATTCTGCGAGTTCCACCAGCGTCTACACGGGATCCCTGAATCGATTGTGTCTGACCGCGATAAAAGTTCACTTCGAGGCTGTGGCAACAGATCATGCAGCTTCAGGAGACTCACCTGCAATTGAGCTCCGCCTTTCGGCCGTCAACGGATGGACAGTCGGAAGTCACGATTAGATCTTCAAGCCAGTTTGTGACAGAATTCTCTAACAGCTGACTAGCAGATATCGAATGCTTTCCTTGTGTACAAGGTCTTCATTTAGATATGTTGCACTAAATCAGTGGGAGAATCAAATTAGAAAGTGCATTGACGTAAGGAAATGAACCGCTGGTTTCGTAAAAGATCTGGCATACAAGCAGTTATTCGGTCGCAGCAAAAGAGACGATCAGAAGTGCTAATTACGCGACCGCGGAGTCCAGGAAGAGATAGCACAGTCTCATCAGATGACGAGCTGTCAGGGTAGACCGGTGGTGTGCTCTGGTGAAGGCCACGACGACGGCAGTACGAAAAGCAGGAAGAAAGATGAAAGTACGCACGTATACTTAGTGATCATATTCTGGAATAAAAGCAGTTTGTACACGAAACACTGCGGCCACGACGTCCCATTTGCTACAGTTCTTTAGTACAGTCAGCATCATGAACAGAACATCTTCGCTTTGATACGCGCTCTATCGGCCACGCCCCGTGTTCCAATTCACCACTAAGTGGTCACGCACACGTGACCACAGCTGCTCAAACTCCGCTGGAGCAAAATTAGTCATAGTCATGATGCTATCAGGATCCGAGTTTAAGAAGGAGTGATACACCGGCAACGGGGAATCGAGTACATCATCAGAATCATCCTGGGGTAGCAGGCGTACACAGGAGCGCTCTTCTTCACGTGCGTTATTGATTTGGCGTAATGTAGCAACTCCCCGCGACAGCTTGCGGTTCAATAACTTGCGAGGGTGGCTGGGGGGACGCCACCTCTTGCGTTTCGGGCGGGTGCCATGTGACTTGCTAACGATGGAGCAGATTCCGAAATGACCCGATGTCTGCACTAGGTGCGTGAGCACAGATCAGGCATTGAGTCGCGCGGCGGTGGTTGAGTAAATCGTTTATTCTAGATCTTTCGTAGAAGACCGGCTCTTCAATAGTTTACTCAATCATAAAGCATGCTTTGCATCCAAATCTGTTGATGTCAAACTGTTTTCAATTGCACCCACAACTCTGAAGGTATTATTAAATTCGTGTTTAAGGTGAAGTGGCTCGACACTTCACATGGGAACCGTCGAGCAATTTGACTCAAGTCATTGAGCTGATTCGACGATACATCGACACGCTTCCTGCTACACGAGCAACAGCGCTTCTAAGGGAGGAAGTGTAACGGAGATTACCGTCCGTTGCTGGCGCTCAGGGCACAAGGATTAAGCAGAGGCGCGCGCCCGTCCTCGATCGCATGGATGCGAGTGGGTGCGTCCGTTGCATTGGTTTCACAAGAGAGCTGATAGCAGAGCAGGAAGTCGTAGTTCACCTTTTGCATTTAATTCAGTCTTCAATTTGCCTCCTAGCAAGCAGCTAGACAAGACTCAAGGTCAAGCATCACTAAGGGCAAGACAGCAAGCACATCTCGCAAGCGCGACACGACACATTGCGACACGAATGGCATCCTTCCCTTACGTTTTTCTCACAATCTCTTTCCATGCCTTTAGAAGACGGCCAATCTCCCTGTACTCCGACGCAATAGATGAAGAATTACAGCAACATCCCACCATACAACTTGGATGCCCCCGAGGACGCGTGCATCAAACGCTCACTCAGATATTTTGGCTTCGACGGTGTCTGGTACCTGTCATTCATGATGTAATGCTGAGGTTATTCTTTGGAGACCTGATTGTCGGATCAAGACTGTTCTTCATGCGAATTAGCAATCCGGAAGTACAAAATTGTGTTCGGGATGGTTGTGATTCCATTGAAACGCTGGAACATTGTTTTCTCAGTTGTCCAAAGCTAGCACAAATGTGGCGAATACTTTGGTGTAAATGGCGGGTGGCATTTCGAAGCGCTGGAGTGGAAGCTTCTGCTTTTCCCATCCAACAGCGATATTGCCAGAAGCTGGAGAGAAGATCACGATATCTTGTTAATACTGTGGAAAATACACACTGCGATTGTGTTCCACGCAACGTGGAGACTGGCAACGACATTTACTTCGGCGAAACACAAGCGGTGGCGCCAAGTATCCCGAACATACAGGCTACCTTTTGAAGCCATTATCAGTTCTTGTTTCGATACTCATCGAATTGGAATATTGACGGCGAAGCGCTTAATCGAGTACTTACGCGTTTGGATTTTGAGCCCGAACGTACCGAATTGCTTCCAAATCTTCCAAGACAACGCACATGGATTCCACGATGTTAGAAGTGTTAATAACGTAGTAGCATAGGTCTGCAAAACGACTGTCCGCTAAAAGTTAATCAACTATTCTCCTCCTCCTCCTCCGACACAATAGAACTTTTCTCCTCCTTGATGGTTCCTACCTGCAATGTGAGCTTCACTAAAAGGTGCAAGGTCACCTGATGGAAGGTCTTCACCGAGAGCGTCTACAATTGTTTCCAGTCCCGTAAGTGACTTACTGCTGTCGCTAACGATGTCGATGATCTCGTCAGGAACTTTGCCAGTTAGCATAACTCTTTCAATATCTTTAAAAACAGGATCGTTAGATAACCACGTGCCGCTCGCCTCCTTGGCCAGGAAGAGTTGCAAATTGCCTTTACCTATTTTCTTCAGTTCTGGGAATTCCTCCACAATTTTCTCTTTCAAGGCTGCGAGTTGGGCATTCGAAGCGATGTGTATGTCGGACACGTCTCCATAGCCAACGACAAAACAGTTTACCTCCACGTCGTCTGGAACAGCCATCGCGACGTCTTCCATCGCATCTGCACCGCGCTTTCTCGAAACTTGCAGACTGTCATTGTACTCCTTGCGGTGATCGTTTCCGTTACCAGCCAAGGAGGCTTCACTAGAAGGTGCAAGTAACCTGATGGGAGGTCTTTACCGAGAGCGTCTGCAATTGTTTCCAGTCCCGTAAATGGCATCCTGTCGTCTCTAATGATGTCCTTGATCTCGGCAGGAGCATCGCCATTAAGCATATCCAATTCAGTTTCTTCAAAATCGGGATCAGAAGACAGCCACGTGCCATCCGCCTTCTTGGCCAAGAAGAGCTTTAGCTCGCTGTGACCAACGTCCTTCAGTCTTTGTACGCTACAATTCTCTCACCCTACCATCTTTATGCTGAACGACCAGGGATAGGAAAAATACAATATCATACGGATTGGAGGCCTTCATCCAAGCCAATAAATAATTGAGTTATTGCCAATTTTTTCGACAATGTCAACCAAGTCAGTAGGTCACATGAATATGTGACACTATGTCGTCTTTTCTCATGAGTTTTTGAACGAGTTGGTTGCTGTCGATGCGCCTGGATTCAGGAGGGGTTACCTCGAGAACCCTCCCACCGCGTCCAACCTCTCCAACCAACACACACAAGTCATAGTCCGAATTCCTCGACATCATACATACAACACACAAATCAACTGATATAATATACTACAGTAGTATTTCAGTTAGGAAATGACAAGCAACTGTAATAACCCGTGTGACCTGTGTGCAGACGTGGCCACACCACCCGTTTGGCGATAGTTCTCGCTACCATCCATTGCCAAAACAACCACACATGTCAACGACATTTGGCTATAGCCAAGATTGACCTATATAAAAAATTGCATGTTATTGGGGTTGAGGAGCAATAAATTATTGCAATATGACATTGCCAATATCGGCAATAGTTACGGAAAATTACCAAACCCTGTGAACGACCGCCCGTGTATACCAACGACGATACAATTTAGCTCCACAACAGTGTCTTCCATGGACAATAGCACGGTGTTATTAACACCTGCCTTTTATTTTCCTTACTGACACGAATTATTATACATGTATACCGACTTCCTCTGTTCATTGCTGACAGCGATGTTGATCTGTAAGAATGCATAAAAAAGACGTAACAAATGCAATGTTTGCTGCTCAAGCTTCATTAAGAATACTATCGCAGTTCTCACAACTCTCGAAGTCTCTATCGTCAACTACCTGTCCTACAGAGCGATCAATAAGATTTAGGCGCGCCAGCTCGTCCACCAAATCACTGGCGACTAGATCGACCTCGGTCACGTCGAGTCCAGCCTTTGAATAGCCAGCAGTGATTGTGTTTGCGCTGAGCTCGTTCCACGCCGTGTCGATCCACCTTGCCACGGTGGTTCGATCGGGGGCGGTCATCTTGAAGGGCTCGCCAGGCACTCGATTCCTGAGCTGCTTACGTAGATCTTCAACCCAGTAGCCACGCATTTTGTCAGCCAGAGCGGCTTATTCCAAGCCACATCTGCCGGTTGCGAAACTGCGGTTGCACTCGGAGGCACCTTCATCAGCACCACGTTGATTGATGCAGCGTATGCGATGACTTCTTCGGTCCAGTGGCCAGAGAAGTCATCCCAAATTAGCAATACAGGTTCAGCGATATTTGCACGCCTAGCAAAATGAAATTTGAGGAACTCTACTGATAGTTCGCTGTTCCACCACCCTGTTAAAAAAAAAAGAGTTAGAAAAAAATATTTTCATAATAAAACAATTCGGGCATTACCTTTCTTGTTACCGTAGACTTTAAGCGACGTCTTCTTCTGAATGTCACTGATGATTTTCCACAGTCTTACTCCGAACCCATGGCGAAGTCGCGTGTTCTGGTCTCGCGTTGCTGGAATCTTGGACGGGTTAGTCTTGAAAACCACGAAAGGTGGCAACTTGACTCCATCTGAGTCCGCCAAAAGCATGACAGTGGCGCGCTCCTTCTCCTTGCCAGCACAGCGCACCCATACCGTTTTCGGGCCTTTCTTGGTAATGGTTCTTGTAGGAAGATACTCGAAAAAGGCAGCTATTCACGCAGGAGTTAGTTTTACAGATTAACATAGCAAAACGTATCATCGTACCAGTTTGGTCGGCGTTATAAATTTTTGAAATGCCGAGGTCTTGAACCTTGGCAGCCACCGTCTTGCTGAAAGTGGCTGCAATGTTGGCGAGATCTTCCGGTGACTGCTGACCTTGGCGAGTCCTTGAACGCATAGAGAGTTTGTGACGCGCTTTGAATGCCTTCATCCATGACCATGAAGCGCGGAAATTAGGTACATCATAGGCAGCAGCAACATCTAACGCCTGCAAATGCAGCATAACAGTAGAAATTGGAACGCCCTCCTCTCGCAAGTCATTAATCCACACTACTAGCTCTTTCTCAGCCTCCAAGGGGAGGGTGGTCCCAGTACCGCGACGTCGGGCCTTCTTCTTGCGGCGGCATTTGACGGATTTGCATGCGGCCTCGATGTGGCCAAGTCGTTTGCGCCACTGGTAGAGAAGCTTGCGTCGCTGCTCGTGGGCAAAGGAATCCAGCCCTGGGAAGAATGTGGCAATAACAACATTTATATCACCACATTCCACCCAGGCGGATAGCATTTTCAGCTTCTCACCTGCCGAGAATGCTTGGCGCTTGCGAGGCATGGCGCCAATTTAATTCTGAAGACAAGCACGCAAAGCGAAAATGCTGTCAGTAATGAATGAAGGAATGCAGTTCTGTGATTTGATTGGGCTAGCGGCAATGTCAGTTATAAGCAGGCGTCAGTAATGAACAGAGGAAGTCGGTATGTACTTCCCTGCCACGGAATGTACAGTAGCCGAATGTTAAAGGAAGGAAAGGAAAAGAGAACAAAATATGCAGTTTCTTACCTCGTCACGTGTCTCCTGTTTTAATATCGTTGCACGCCACAAGTTCATCCAGGCTCACAAACGTAAACTTCCGAACAAGCTCAGGCAGGGCTGTCCTCAACACGCCAACTGTCCACGAGCGATCGTGCACGATGATTACTGACCCGCAAGTGGTACGAGCCCTCAAGTGCATCGAGTTCAAAGTCTCGGATCGAATCTGCGCATCGTGTGGGTAAACGCTACCCAAACAGATGCGGTAGCCGTGTCGAGCTACGATTTCTCGCATGGGCGTCGTGAACCATCCCGAAGCTGGACGCATCCACTTGCCTTTGACTGGAGTAGTGCCTTCTTTACTAACTTCTGCTACAGGAGGTACAACCTCTGGGCCTTTTTCTTCAAGCAGAAGCTGCTGCGTCTCCAATGGCTCGGGAGTAGGTGGCTCCTCGTTCATGGCTGGTTGAAACGCACTGATAGCACGGTCACATTCTTGCAGCTTCTGCTCAAACACGTGCAGCCTCGTCCAAAATACTGGCGCGGTCTTCTGTGAGGTGGTTGGCCAGGGAATGTCCTTCATTTACAATGCGGCGTAAGACTTCTTCGTTCCCTGGAATGTGGCCGGAGATGATGAAGAAAGTGGCTTTCACCCCATTCTCGCGCAGGATATCAAGGATCGCAGGTGTAGCGGGTGATGGGGCGTCGTCGATGGTTAGCGAACACACGCGTGACGACGTGCGGACGCCCAGAGCACAGACGGGTGTGAATTCCACTCGACGAAGCGCAACAACCAGCGCGGCAGCAGGTACACGGACGTGAGAAAAACACTAGCAGCTACGACCAGACACACGCCTACGATCTGAGCAGCGGCTGGAGCGGTAGATACGGCGCTTTGAGCGTCTCCAGGGGCGGCGAGAGCGAGCGAAGACAGCGAGTAGAGCGGAGCGACGCTAAGGCGTGACCCCATTGCGACTGATGAAGCAATTCCCTCTTTTGTGACAATGAAGATCATCCCCCGATTGAGTGACTTCAAGTATTTTCTGTAACAAGTGTAGATTGTAACGGTAGTCCCGGCTACCGCTACATTCCAGCGTCGTTGTCACTTTAGAATGACCGAAGAGGAAGCGAAGACAAGTAGAAATGCAAATGCTGAGATTTTAACTAGAGCGTCACTTCTTGCGGGCAGGGCGAGAGGCGAATCCAATCTACCAAAACGCATCCGACTGACTAGCTCAAACTCGTCTACAGGAACTTGGCCACGCCGTCCTCAATAGACTCGAGCGACAGCTCCGAGGCGTCAGTGGCCGTGAGGTGGATGCCCACACCCATAAGGACGCGCTTGATGGCTTCCTTAGACGACGCGTACAGCATCTTAGACTTGATGCGGGCCGTGTCGGGGGACCTAATTAGCAAACAAAAATTAGAATTTCTCTGCACAACTGCAAACTGAAAAGCAATGCTGCTCGTACCAGGAGAGGAACACAATCTTGCTGGTGGGGCGGCCGTCCTTCGTGGTCAGATCCAGGTCCACCAGAGCGTACCGGCAGTCGTTCGTAATCTGCGCCAGCTTGTCAGCCATGTCCTGGTACGACTCTGGAGCTGGGGCCCGTGGACTCGATGACGATCTGCGAGTCGTCCTCGATCTTGTAGATGAAGTAACGGAAGTCGTGCGGCGCGCGCTTCAGCTTAAAGTCATTGAACTGCGTAATGACCTCGTCATCGACACCGACACCGGGAAGACTAATAAAAACAGGAAAAAGGAGAAGAAAGTAGTGTCAGCGTCTGCCAATTGATAAGATAAAGAGTACGGGGAGACCCAGAAGGGGAGGAGGAGGACACGTAGGGGTTGAAATCGTACCATGATTGACTGGAGGGGGAACTATAAGCTGGAGTTGCTGAGCCCTGAACTGAGTTTTGGTGAGTGGGGAAGGCGGGAGAAAATCGATCCCCCCTTTGGGTTCCGCACAGTATTGGAATTTACACTGGATTATAGTATTAAAATCAGATGTCAGCTAGCAATTGTGAGTGGTCATCCCTCCCCAATCAGTGTGCACCACGTAAAAATACCCATCTCCAGTTGAGGCAAAGTGACGTCAGCAGCTCATTTTAGTCGACTTATCCCTATGCGCTCCACTGCACCGCCGCCAATGCCACCTTCGCGCTCTTAGCCAGCAGCGCGTTCTCGTCCTGCATGAGCGTCTTGAGCCTTAGCGTCGTGGCTGGAACGTCCAGTAGTTTCCTCGCAGCTGGTAGCGCCGTCACCACCGCAATCAACTTGGTTGTGTGGAGCTGCAGCGGCATTTTGTTGGCCTGCAGCAACTGATTCACAGGCCCCAGACCTTCGTTTGCCACGATCTGCCGCTTAATCTCGTCATGTGCTGCCAGACTCATCAAAGCTCCAGCACTAGCAGACGCCACTTGCCATTGAGAGTCTGTGAGTAGTGCACACAGTCGGGGAACGATCCCCCCGTGCTCCACCACCGCCTTACGCGCTCGATCAGTGAATCCCATGGCTGCCAACGTATCACAAGCCGCTGCTCGCACCTCAAAGTTTGGAGAATGGAGTCGCTTGCCAGCATTGAGCCACGGCCCCAAGGTCCAGCGCTTCGGAGTGTCGTGCCGTCCACACCGTCGTTTACCAGATTTTTGAGGAGGTTTAACGCACGAACGCGAAGTGCATCGTTCAAGCTGACAGCTTTTGAGGTGATTCCAGCACAACGGGGAGATAACCAGCACTTGTGAGCTGTCGAGCACCAGGAAAAGACCCAGACAAGCACAGAAGAGCGTCGTAGAGATGTTGACACGTGCGTTTGTTGGCAGCAGAAGCAAAGACCGACTTAATTCGAGAGATTGTTTCTCCCTTGAGCAGTTCTGCTTGCCCACAAGGAGATTGAGCCATGACGCTCAGTACTTGAGACGAGAGCTCCTGCAACTCCACTTCACTTTCACTCAGCTCACTTGCACCTCCTTCGTCATTGGTACCAACGATGATGCCACCTTCAACCAGCTCCAACACTCCATTCTTCATAGACACGACGAGCTCCTGTGGCAATTGCAGTACTGAGGCCAAAGCTTCTAGAACGCGACGACGTAGCACAGGTTCTCCCTCCTCAAGTGCATGAAGAAGATGAGGGTGGTTCTCCACACCAAAAGCTTCACTCACGCGCTCATACGGGATCTCCTTGACGTCGTCTTTCACGGAAACGAGAGTCAGATGCTGCGTAGTTGAGCGCTTGTAGAGCAACGAGCCATGAGCTCGTAAGTGCTTCACAGTCCCCACTGATGCAGGAGCTGGAGTCTGCTCTTGTCGCTGCATATTACACCCGACGCTTCACTCAAGAAGGTTTCAGTCTTTACTTGGGACTGGCAATCGGTCGTGGCAATGGAGGCACCTTCGACGCCAAGGGTTTCATTGCCATTGGACTCTTCGATTGAGTTAAGACTCCTCCAACTCCTGTTGTCGCTGCCATTGACATGAACGGGAGGGGTGTGAAGGGGTTCCGTAGCTTGGGAAACATCGGAGGTGGAGTGAATTCCACTGCTTGTAAGCGGACGTCGCAGCCGCCCAGATCATCTTCCAGTGTCTCAATAGGTGGAAGCATGGGCTCAATTGTCCCCATCTCGATGTAACTAGCACTTAGACTCACCTCCACTGCATAGCCAGGATACGAAATGGTTCTAGCTGCATGAGGAATGACTGGAGCTGCACTGCGCGACAGGATCAGGTCCGAGAAAATAGCTGTGGGCGGCAATGTATCTCCTTCTTGACGAAGGAGGAAGCTGCGGTCGTTCTGCCAGAAATCAGAGCCTGATCGAGTCGTTTTCGGCTGTGATGACATAGCAGTAGCGTCCTCCTTCTCGACAACGCGGTAGAGTAAAGAGGACAAATGTTGTTCCCGAGGGTCGTCTCCATTGGCAAACTGGGCGAGCTTTGATAGCAGATCCACGCACATACTCTCTCCACTGGGATCAGGAGCTTCGTCCAGTTGCTGCAGGTGCTCGAGGAATTTCAGTACAGAGGCCAGAACGCCTTGGGCCGCCAATATCGGAGGCACACTGGGCTTCTGGGTCAGGAGACAGAAAGTAGCGACGCAGTTGATCTTCACAAACATCAGAGGGCTGTCCATAAGCTGCACAAGATGACGCACGGCCGGCCTCCACGTAAGCAGCAACTGGATATTTCCTGGTGCGATGGCCAGCTTCCGCAGCACAGCTGAGCACAGTCCATGGGCTTCTTGGGGACTTGCTAAAACAGGTTCGCACAAAGACAAAAACCAGAGGAAGAACTCCTCGAGACAGAAGAACGTGGGAATTCACGCGACCGAGGAACAGGTTGCACGTTGCAAGCGCAACATTTTCACGGCAGATTCTCCCTCCAACAGCGAAAAGCTCGCACAGTAGCAACGTCGAGTGTTCCGAGCTCAAGACGTCGTGACAGTGGGCGGAAGTTGATGTGTTGCGCAGAATGCCGGCACAAAGTGCTGCTGTCTCCGGTTCTTCTAGCATTTGTGCTTTGAAGCTTCTTGAATAGCCAATGCCATCTTCCAATGCTGGAATGACAACGTTCATGGGAAGAAGCGTCAACAGGTCGCCGTCGCAGGTGAGGTTGTAGACACATCGCAGCAGTAACATCTGAGTCGTTCCTTTGGCTTGAAGCAGGAGCGCAGGGAGGGCAGTACCCAAGGGAGGGTGCGCCATCAGCAAAGCTGGTCGAGTGACTGTGTGCAGCGACAGCAGGTGGAGTAGAACAGTGCAGCTTTGAGAACAACCAGTAGCCCCCACATTGCTCTTGTGTATCTCTTCCTGCTCTGCTGTCTGGACCAGGAACGTTAGTGCACGCATTATCGATGGCTCGGCATACGCTGCAGCTGCAGCCTCATTGTCTGGTGGATAGTTCTGGAAGATCAACACCAACAGCTCAGCCACAATTCCAGATACTTCGGCTTCTTTCTCTGTCTCAAGGAGCGAAACGAGACGAGGAAGTAGCCCGTTTTTCAGTAGTAAAACAGCACTATCGGCGTCTGCAAGAAGATTAATAAGTCCTTTCAACACTGTCACCTTCGTTGAGCCGATGTCGTTGTGGCCGAGTATCTGCAAGAGAGAAGCCACAGTAGAAGACTTGGCAATGAGCCCAGCGCGTGCTGAAGGATGCAGAGCTAAGATGCAGAAAGCATCCGCCATGATGGCGTAGTCTCTTGGTTCCATTGTGTCTGTAAAGATTCCAAAGGCCCAGAGCAGCCCATCGTCACACAAGCGCTGCATCGCTGCCGTCTTGGCGATTCGCAGGAGATTAAGCACAGCCTTAAGACAGATACGACGCGTCTCTGGGTCGTTTGATTTCACACAGGAAAGTACCAGCAAGGCTCGAAGTGCCTTAAGCTGTTTGACCAGTTCTTCAACGTGTGATACTTCTGCCGATAAATTACAGAGCGTAACAGCACACGCTCGACGTACAGCCTCCTCGGGGCAGCAGCCAACAACGTCAAAGACTTGACAACGCCACCACGTAGTAGCGGAGCCCCACTGCTCGGTCCTGTGATAACAAAGCGTACGTGTGGACGCACAACCGCAGAGTCTCGTCATCTTCTGATCCAGCCAGTACTGCCAAGGCGTCAAGCAAGCCGTGCTCCACCATCGAAAGACGGTACTCGGCTACACTGGCGAAGCGCGTGAGGCAAGCAGCACACGCTGCTCTTAGCGTGAGGTAATCGGAGCTGTGCTCGCCTCCATCAACGGTTGGCTCTTGTCGCGTGCAAACAGCCACTACAACGGGGAAGATGCGATCGATAAGCTGCAGCAGCTCGTCCCGAGAGAGTGAGCGACCGTCGAATAGGATGCAGACAGTGTTGAGGCACATACTTTGAGCCTCCATGTCTCCATCTCTGGCCAAACGCTGGAGTAGAAAACCTTTGGAATCATTTGTAGCTGCGTAGGCTGCAGCAAGGAGCAAATGGTGCACTTCGTACTCCATACAGAGACTGAAGAAGCTCCCTCCAAGCAGAGTCAGAATGTGGCGATCTGTCGAGTTGGCACCAACTTGACTCAGTCGCTCGTGGGCTAGTCTTGCAACGTCTGCCTTGGGGTATCGGAAGGACAAATTGTAGAGCAGAACCATCTGCAAACGTACTTGAGCGCTGTCCGCAGAGAACCCAGCGTACGCCACATGCCGATAGATCTGTTCCAGGAGCTGAGGCTCGTCCAGCAGCTCATCCAGTTCCAACGGAGAGGAGCGTGTCGACAAGACAACACTATGTTTTCCTTGGGCTTGAGCCGAGTCCAGAACTTCCTCTTCTGGCTCATTCCAGGACAAAATACTTGCCAGAGAAAATAGCACGTAGCGGGACATGGCTGCAGATCCGGTAGTCGATGGGTCTTTGTGCTGGAAAGCTAGTAAAAACTGCACAACGCCTTCGTTCACAGCCTGAATGTTCTCAGGTGCGGACAGCAGGATGGCAAGTAACCGGTAGATGAGCAAAAGAACACCTGGACGGCGTTTAACCCCCGAGCCGAGAGAAGCTACGGCGTCCAAAGCCCCAGCGTCTCCCATGAGCTCTCGAGCATTCGTCTCCCGCGTAAGACTGATCAAAATCGCCAGAGCACAGACAACGTACTCTTCTCCAGCAGCCAGACCCAGTCGAGGAAGTTCCTCCACCACCACTCGTACACAATCTCCAGTTCGAACGAGAGCTCGACGGCATGCACTACTTTCCACGAGATGCCACAAGGCAGCAAGACCATTAAGGCGAGCAGCTTCGCTCTGCTGACAGTTGATCAGTAAGCGAAGGATCGAGGCTGCCTCGGGCTCCACCAGCTTGACGTGGTTCATCCTCGTACAAGCCAAATTGTACACAGCTTGACTCAATGTATCGCGGTCACGTGCGTCCTTCCCATGCTCTGCCAGGGCATGGACAGCGTCATCCACTCGAGGGTAAGCGTACTGAGGGCAGGACAAATTGAAGATGGCGAAGGTACAAGCTCTCTCAGCTAATGCCGACGTCCGTCTCTGCTTGACAAGGCAGTCCAGTGCCTTCTCCTTGATAAAACCACCCTCACTTCCATCTTCAATCGTAAGGTTCGCCAGAGTGCCCACGCAGTTCGGCAGCAACAGCTTCTCATGAGTACGTGCAGATGAGAGTGCAAGAGCCGACAGCAGTGACCAGGCGTTGTGAGCTAGAAGGATGGCTCGACCTTCAGGTTCACAGGATAAATGACCCAGTGTAGCTACACAAGCTGCTAACGTGGTTGCGTCCTTGGAGCGACAAAGATTCATCACACTAGGCACCACATTGTCGCCCAGTAACGCCGCATGAAGGGAGCGATTCACTGCCATCGCTTCCACTGCCAACGCGTACTGCCGCTTCCGGTTGCTCTTGGGCTTGGATTTGTTGTTGATTTCTGTTTTTGCAGTTGATAAGAGTGAATTGTCTTCAACTTGTTGCGATATTGGCTTGGTAGGAGGCACAGGCGCCAACTTGACTGGGTGGAGTTTGTTGTTAACCCCCACACGAGCGGACAGAGGTTGTTTCTCCTTTCGAGACGCTGGCAGACGTGACATGTAGAGTCCTCCGTCCGTGTACTCCCCATGTTGTGCAAATATGTCTCCATGGTACTGAAACGGGAGCTTGTGGTGTAGCTCAGGCTTCACACGTGGCATTCGACCATCGCAGTCGTCAACAATGAAGTAGTCGCGTCTTCGCAAAGGTGAAGGCTGCTCCATCAGTTCAAGAAGACTGCAGCTTAGCTGGAACGTGAGTGGATGTCACCTGTGCTCTGAAGTAGAAGCAAAAATAGTCAACATCGCACTGATAAAAGCAAATGGCGATTCAGTTAAAGGAAATACATGTTACCTCTTTCTCTCTTCTTCCAAAGCAAATCAATCAAACTGGAAGCACTGAAGAGGATACCGTCAGTAGGTAATTTAGTCCAGCGCTTCGCCCAGCAGCAAGCCACCAAGAAGACCAGCGCCGACGCCCATAGCCATCGATCCTGAGCTCATACCGCTGCCACGTCTGCTGCCATGACCACCATAGCCTCCATGGTGGTGATGGTGGTGGTGGTCGTATGGAGATCCTCCCTGCATCACCATCACCGGGGGTCCTGCAGCGTAAGCTACAGTAGCTGGGGGAGCGTAGCCGTAAGCCGGCTGCGGTGGCGGTGGGTAATATCCAGGCTGCTGAGCGTACTGCGGTGGTGGAGGCTGTGCGTAATGAGGCGGTGGGGGCTGCGCGTATTGAGGAGGAGGAGGCTGCTGGTAGTACGCCTGCTGAGGAGGATATTGAGGCGTCGACGTTGCAGCAACGGCAGCAGCAGCAACAGCAGCAGTAGTAGCTGCACTTGATGCCGGGTAGCTGGCAGCAGGGTAACCAGGAGCTGCAGACTGCTGTGGGTATGGGTAAGCTTGAGCAACTGCATGCTTGGGAGCCTTCTCCATGGAAGCCATAGGGGCGGCGCCTGAAGGCTGCATGCCTGCTCCCTTGAACTGCACGCGAAGATTGATCTCTCCTGCCTGTCTGGACCCGTTGTTGAGCGTGTACCACTGGTCCACGACGCTGCCGTTGAGGAACATGCTGACAGGCAGTCGGCACTCTCCGATGAGTGTGCTGGACGTGAAGTTCTTGTCCTTCACCTCAATGACAAGTTGGTCCAGCTGTGGGTCCACAACGGAGAAGACGAACACTTCGTTCCATACTGGCGTCTTGTCTGCAGGAAAAGGAAGGAAGGGGGGGTTAGAAAAAGGAGGGGGAGAGAGAGGAAACGAACAACCACTGCTACGTACGTCCGTTGTCATGCACGCGCGTCTTGAAGCTCTTGCCACGGAGCTGCAGCTTGCAGTACGGGTCCTGTTTGCCAAAGGTCTGCTTGTCCAGAAGGTTGCGCGCTGAGCACGCACGTACGTGGAGTTCCATGCCCATAGTTGTTGGATATTCTTCGATTGCGGCGTAGAACGCACTGAGCAGTGTTCTCCTCCATATAATTAGCCAATCAGATGTGATGTACCCAGAAAATGGTTCAAGTTGGTGTATCCATAATATGGATATTATCGCCTTGAACAGGAACGGTCATTATATACTACCCTAATATGTAGTATTATCGGTGGGCTTACATTAAAACTTGGTAGGCTGGTCAATACCGTTGACCGTGGTCGGCAATGCAGCAGGAGACTGATTCTGGTACTGATACTGAGGTGCTGGGTGCTCGGAGATCTGCTCAACTCGAGACGGCAGTGTCAATGGCGCTGGGCCGAAGAAAAGCGGGTGCTGGTGCTCTCTTCCTTGCTGCCGATAGCAATTATCACACAGAGCGAAGCGAGCGCAGTTGCGGCAGGACCAAAAGTCCACGCGAGTGATCAACAGGCTGCACTCACGACAGAAAATGTTGACCTGGGCGAGCTGCTCATTGAAGTAGTGGTGCAACATCATCATCGTCGAGTGTTTAGCTCGACGCAACGAGTCGAACTGATAGCCCGCAAGGGAGCAGAGCTGGTGGAACATGAAGCGACTGCTGAAGAACCGAGGGACTTGGCCGTACCACGAAGGCACGAGCGTCTCTGGATGGCAGCCCTTCTGTCTCTTTTCTCCTGCAAAGCCAGCACCTTCCACTTCGGCATCATTGGCATCATCGATCACCTCCAAATCCACCACCAGCAAGTCGTTTTTCAGCCTTTGAACTGCGAACTGACACTTGGAGAATACTTCACGCACTTTCACGTCGACCTGCTGCGGTTGGGGGGTTACTGTTGGTGTTTCCTCCTTGATTCGCGTAATCACACCGCCAAAAGAGAGCTTGCCACCTGTGCGAGCCACGGAGATGTTTTTCGCGGACCTCGCGGCCAGTTTCTTGTTCTCGCTCGCTCGCTTCTGCTTCTCGTTCCTCGACATGATACGTCCAAGAATCCGTTCTAGCTCCGATGGGATGATGTCACCGTCAAAGATAGGGGGAAGCTGGTGAGCTGGCCACACGAGCTGATCAGGATTCACGGACACTACAGTAGTACCGCGGGTGGAGACACCCACACCACTTTCTTCCTTCACAGATACGAAGGAGGATGAAGGGGTAGAATCTCCGCAGCCATTAGACCCGCACACGCTTTCACTGAAGTACCGGTCATATAGCGTCGTCCAGTCCTTGACGATCCCTTTCTCCTTCGCTTTAGTAAGCAGATTATTGTACCAACGGCGCAGATGCTCAGCACTGGGGGTCTTCTGAAAGGGGGGACGACACCAGAAGACGTAACTAATCCGCTTCTGAGGCGGGCAAGACCAAATGTGTACGCGTGAAAAGCCATGACGCCGCACATAGTCAAAGTACGCCAGCAGAATCAGATGGTAAGCTGCTGTCCGTGCACTTGCAGGCTTCAGATATCGAACACTGTCCAGATAGGCGATGTACACGGCACGCCGGTTAGCCTCCAGCTCACAGTTATCTCCAAACTCCTGAGCATAAATCGTAAACAGACAAACTTCCATCCCTTCGTGCTTCTGGAAGAGATACAGACCACGTGAGAGATAGCTGATCTGAGCAGGAATACGCTGCGAGCTCGTATCTGTCCCAGGTCGCATCTGAGCCAGAAGATCTGCATTCTCGTCAAATGCACGCACCACGCCTTCTGGAACCGTTAGATGCTCGCCTGGGAAGGACAGTGCCCGAACGTACAGCGTCTGAGCAGCTTCTCGCTCACCAATGTCGTTCAGTCCGCGCCGCAAAAAACTCTCAATAAATATACTGAGCTCGCAACTCGGGATATTGAGACACGAGTTGCTCTGTGCGTGCTCATCAGGATCCACGTTCAGGATTTTGCGCATGGGCGACTCGGGTGGTGGTGTAGCGCGCTTACGTCGGCAACGACACAGAGGACACACGTATCGATTCGTTTCAATGGACAAGCCGTCAGGTCCTGTTTTGGGCGCTTTTGCCGAGTCGTACGCCCCCACGACAGGATTGTAAAGCCCACAAACCTGGTGAAGCCAACGATCGCACTCTCCACACTTCACCCAGGGTTCCGCACCAATTTCACACTTCTTCCTGATAAGTGACTTCAGTAGAGCATCAGTGGCATCATCACTCGTGCGATCTGGAGCGCTGCGGTCCCTTGCGAGTCGAGTTTTACACTTCTGACACCAAACGCGAGTGCCGTCCTCCGTGATAAAATAAACAGAGCCTTTCCGTATCTCAGTGCTACAGCCGGCTGAGCACTGGAGGTGCGGTGGAGTATTGTCCAAGCACTGCTGGTGGCATACAATGCACGTATTCCCACGACACACCAAGCACACATGCTGTACACGTTGGCGTTTGGCTTGTCGGTTCTGCTCGGCTTTCACGGATTCATTAAACCGATTCAGCAAAATCCCAGCGTCGATGTGAATGTAATGCGAGTCGGGGTTGAATAGCATCGCGTTTTCAAACACCAATCGAACATCAGCAACAAAGTCGTCTAGCTCGAGATATTCTCCAGCTGCCAGGTTGCGCTTGATCGTTCCTAGATCCATCGGGTGCTGCACGATTGTTGTGTACGTGGGTAATTCCAGAGCCACGGGGTCCACTGGCGTGTTGAAAACCCCATGCCGATTCCGCGGGTCCGACATGAGCTTCAATAAAATATCTGTCACCTTCTCAAAACTGGTAAAGCGCCCTTCTCGACGAACCGAGGCGATGTGTTGAGCAATTTCGTCTGCTGTCATCTGCAGCATCGGGTTGACTTCAACAGGAGGTACTGACAGTGGTTGTCCATTAACAGACTGCTCTCCAGGCGGTTTCCATCCAACAGGCAAGCTCCTATTGTCCCCAAGCGTTCTGCAGTCGTAGGGCAAAGGCTCCATTAACTTCTGGCTGATGCTTTGTCCATTGGAGCTCTTGGCACGCACAACTTGTCGTGGTGTCACAGTAGGAAGACCAACCTCTCCATTACGCCGTCGCTGCTTGCGAGGGGAGAATGGTGCAGGCGTAGCGTATCCATTGACGCCATCTTTATACGTTGCACCCAGTGGGCGCTTCCGCACTTCACCCCGAGGAGACTTTGTTTGTGTGGTTTTGGTGCTCTTCTTTGGGCTTTTGGCCTGTGGTCTGGAACGCACTCCTTTTCCGGCCAACTTGTTCGCTTGAGCTATTGCTTTCTCCTCTGCTGTCGCACGTGGGGACCTAGGTTCTTGCTTGGTAGCTACGTCAGATAAATTGGTGACTGCTGGTACGCACAAACTCCGTCGTTGTGACTGCTTCCGTGCAAACTGCAAGGGCCGGACTGTGATCGTGATGGGTCGAGACAGCAATTCCGGTCGAGGCATTGGACCAGACCTTCGCCGATGTGGTGGCACGGGGCAACTAAACACGATCTTGGTCCATTCCGACTGGACGATTCGCTCAGCAGCCAGTCCGGCCTCCACTGCCGATCCGAACTTGCGCCACAGCAAGTACTTAATGAATTTGTTGAAGAATTCGCTGGGCGATCCGACTCCAGTCGAGATGAGCTCCACAATAAGCCGTAGAATACTAGCACTTGGGGTCTCGCGGTCTCCGTAGAATAGCAGAAATGCTGCATCTTCTTCTCCCAGCCGACGTTTCCTCACACCGTCAACGTGGTGCTGCTCCCAGACCACATTTTCCTTCGTGGCAACCTGTCGCAGGTGTTTCTTCGGTTTCTGCTGCTCCTGCTCCACAATTACAGGCTGCTCGTCGTCTTCCTCTTCGAGATCCAGCACCTCCAACTTCCTCTTAATTCTCACTGGTTCTTCTTCTTCTTCTTCTTCTTCTTCTTGCTCCTTCTCCTCTTCAAATGGAGCATTTTTTTCTTCAACTTCGAACGGAGCGTGTTCCTCTTCTTCTTCACTACTACTTTCAATCGTAACAATCTCCAGCTCTGGTGCTTCCCTTTTGATTTCCTTAGGCGGCGTTATCGGCCGTCTAACAACACGTTCCTCCTCTTCTTCTTCTTCTTCGTCCTCTTCTTCATCGCTACTGATACTGATGTACACTTGGCCGTTCGCCTCCGTTTTCTCGCGCCAACTGACAGCCAATGGCCTCTGTATAGCGCGTTGCCGCTCAGCCTCACGCTCGCGACTCAGCAGCGGACACGCCAGGAGGCGACTCGCGGCTTCCTGCACCTCCATCGCTATACTCCCTCCCATACAAACGCCAGGTGTTTTTCATTGGTCAAAGGAAACGACGATGACTGGCTGAAAAGTTTTAGGATCTCACTTTTACTGGTTTGCGTACCACATTTAGAAAATGGCTACATTTGGATCATCAAGGGACACGTGAGCAGAGCAGAGCAGTAGTCATTTTGACGGTTGATGTGCATTTCTGTTGGTTGTTTTTCTCCATCCACAGACTGATGGGCTTTTGACGTGCGGGCGTTGGGCGTTGGCAGTCGCTTCCCGTCCGTGACGCGGGTCTCAGCTGCTCGTCCCACAACTGCCCAAGTGACGACACCTACGTTGAAGCCTTTCTCGCCTACTAATTTTCAGTTTGCAACTTGCGCCTGGAGATGCACATCACTGCCACAGCTTCCAGAACGAAGCACGAATCGCCTGCTGAGCCCAGTTTCCACTTGCCAGGGCTCGTAGCTGCAGCTAACGGACATCCAGGATCGGATGCTGCAACGATCATTGGTTTCCCATTAGCCCCACCGCCAAACCTACTCAGCCCGAAGTCTTCATCAACTACAAATGCAGTAGCTACTTCTGCGATGTCGAGCATCAAGACGGAGACGATGACGATCCCCGGATTTTCGTCCAAGAGACCCAATTGGACACGCCGACTGGTCATTACCAAGCAGCCTGCATCGGAGTTCTACAAGGACGAAGGCGGTAAGGCGAATGCTTTGGAGGTGGAGGTGACACTGGTAGAGTTTAATGAACTTGGAGAGTCCGCGCGGTCCCCTGACAAGGAGTTTATTGATATTCCACTTCGGATTCTGCTCTTCTTCGAGTCCGGGAAGCGTGTGGACGACTCGGACCAAGAAATCTTCCGCTTCGTGGGCAACGACTACGACTCGGTAGTGATTCGGTCGTCCACGCGCAAGGCGTTGGTGCAATTTCGCCTTGAGAAAGTGAGTCGGCGAAAGGACGGACAAAGATTCAAACTGCGCATCGAGGTGGACCAAGAGCAATGCACTGCCAACGTCGCGGATCTCACTCCCGTGTTCACCAACGCCATCTGCGTGCTGTCAAAGCGGAAGCACCCGAGCTACAACTCGGACTCGTCTATCCGCGTCAAGGAGCCCCCTCCCAAGTTGCTGAAGCGAGGTGAGCTCTTGTGATAAGCCCATCACTTATGCGTAATGCCACTAACTTCTCCTGTTTTGCTTGATAATCAGACTTGACGCTGCTGGAAGACCGACTGAGCAGGAAGATTGATGGACTCTCCGCCCAGATTCATCACTTGAGTCAGCTCGTCCAAAAGCAGGTTGGAGTGGATTAGAATCGATTTCCTCCTTGTTGGTATGTGCTGTAGTTTTAAGTGTGTGTTCTTCCGTGCCATCCAGAACGAACTCGTCGCCCAGCACCAGTTTCAGCACACGCCCCTGCCTCTCGCTCCTCCCCCGATGTCTACGCACTGCTCTCCAACCGACAGCTCAGTTCTCGAATGGTTGTTACGCTCTAATAACGCCGAGGAAGGGCCGTGGTCCAAGCCAGCGACGGAGCCGCAGATGTCCACTAACGCCATCGTGCCCTACCTCGAAAACGCGGACGAGCCTCACCCCGATGTGGATGCTGATCTGACTCCCGCGTTCGTTCCTGCTCCGGCTTCGACTACAGGCACAACCCCAGCGGACACGCGTACCAGCGATACAACGACAACGCCATCGCTACCTTTCAACATCTAAGCGGCTTCATCGACCCTGCGTGTACTGCCTCGACACTGCGGACTGTCTTGTCGAAAAAAATACAAATGCGTTTCATTTAGCTCAACTTACTCTTTGGGTGGCTGCTGTACTTGCGCTGGGTCGGCTCCAGTCTCTAGGAAGTGGCGGAAGTCGCCCACCACTTGCGCCAAATTACCGGCCGTCTGGATCTGGCGATGCAGGTCCACGTTCTTGGGGCTCTTCTCCATGACGTTCAGCATCCGTTCTTTCCGTCTTAGCTGTGCAACAACAGAACTGTCAGTGTATAGCCTTCTTTGCTTCTCTTAACTGCCTTTAGACGCCGTACTATTTCCTTGTAGAGCTCGTCGCACACCGAGTTGAATTGCTCGAGTTTCTTAACCACTTGGTCCTCCATACCTGCCTGACCGTCACCTTCACTATATAACCAGTAAAACAATACAATCAGCTCTTTATTTTCAACTTCTTAGCAAGTTTTAGCTGCCATATAACGAACGGAGATTGCTCTTCGGACTGCACAAGCGACAGACACTCGGACACCAGTTCCTGCAAACCCACACAGCGTCGTCAGTTGACGATCTTAGGTCTACAAACTCTCGTAGAGGCTAAGCAACAGACATCGAACTTAGCGCAGACGTCCTCCACTCGCAGCGCAAAGGGCTTGTTGGGGTCCTTCGCGGCCTCACTCGTCAGCATCACATTCGCCATCTTGTACGCTTGTTTCTCCAATGTAAAAATGGTTCTAACGTTAAAACCAAACATACTTCCCATTGGATAAAAAACAATGCTTTTTACCCAATCATAACGATTCAATATTGTCCCCCCCCCTTCATACATGTATCACCAGGAAACCTAAGGCAGTAGTAACGCACTTGAGGGCACCATGGCCGGCCAGCGGAAGCTCCTGAGCGAGATCGACCGCACATTGAAGAAAGTGAGCGAAGGTGTGGACGTGTTTAACGATATCTGGGACAAGGTATACGCCGCCACTGCGCAGAACCAGAAGGAGAAGCATGAGGCGGACCTGAAGAAGGAGATTAAGAAACTCCAGCGCTTCCGAGACCAAATCAAGACGTGGATTGGCAATTCGGACGTCAAGGACAAGCGGCCGTTAGTGGACGCTCGTAAACTCATTGAGCAGAAGATGGAGGAGTTTAAAGTGTGTGAGAAGGAGACCAAAACCAAGGCGTACAGTAAAGAGGGTCTTGCTCAAGTGGAACGGCTGGACCCAGAACAACAAGCCAGACAACAGTCTCATGCCTGGATCCAGGACGCTCTCAACCAGTTTAATGTGCAGATTGAAGCGCTCGAGAGTGATGTGGAACGTCTTCATTCGGCCAAAGGACGCAACCGCAACAAGGCGGAGATCGAGGAGAAGGAGAAGCTTCTGTCCAGACATAAGTGGCACATTCTTAAGCTCGAGCAGATCAACCGACTACTGGACAACTCAATGCTGGAGCCGGAACAGGTGGACGAGTTGAAGGAGGACGTGGACTATTATCTCGAGGCCAATCAGGAGCCGGACTTCATGGAAACCTACGGAGACGACGATATCTACGAGATGCTGGATCTCGACACTCTTGGTGCAACTGCACAAGTGGCTCTGCCTACGGAACAGGACGTGGGCATTGACGATGCGGCCGCTGCGACAGCAGTAGCTGTTACGACGACAACAACCAGCTCTGGACGTGGTAAGACCCCGCGGAAGAGCGCGACGTCCTCGATGATTACTGGAATTGGGCGTGCTGGTGCTGTCAAACCCATTGATCTCAAGACGTCAACTCCTAGTCGCTCTAGCAGTACTACGAAGAGTGATACGTCACCACCCAACGCCATCAAGACAGACGAACTGAAGATTGGCAAGGGTCGATCTACTCCTCAACGTGCGAAGAGCGGATCTTCCTCATCAGAAAAGGGATCAAGCAAGACGACGACTCCAGTACCGTCTTCACCTGCTGTTGGTACACCAGCTCGCAAGGTTTCACCTCCCACGCCTCAACGCACGCCGTCACCTAGTGTCAGCAAGGGACAGCACATCGGCACGAGTTCTTCTTCCTCCTCTGCGTCACCAGTAGCAGCCAAGCCTCTAGTCCCAACCCCGTCACCGGCGCCTTCTAACGCGTCGTTGCCGCCTCCAGTCCCTACTCCGTCTCCTACTGCCGCTTCAACTTCAGCTCCTGTATCTGTACCTACACTTTCGTCTGGAGTTGACTCTGGTTCTGCAGCACCGGCACCCACGGCATCGACATCTCAAGCTCCGCCGATGGAGGAATCGCCCCAACTAACGGAAGAGCAGAAACAGGTTCTGCGGCTCATCGACGAAAGCTTTCACTTCATTCCCGAGAGCCGCGACTCGGAAAAAGCCAACCGCTACGTGCCGCGCAACCTGTACCCGACCCCGGCGTCATTCCCGGCCACGCCGTCCACACTGTTCTCGAGCGCCCCCATCTTCGAGAAGCTGGACGTGGATACGCTCTTCTTCATCTTCTACTACCAGCAGGGCTCGTACCAGCAGTACCTGGCCGCACGTGAGCTCAAGCGACGGACATGGGGCTATCACAAGAAGTACAAGACGTGGTTCAAGCGCCATGAGGAGCCACAAGTCACAGGCGAAGACTACGAGCAGGGCACCTTCGTCTACTTCGACTACGAGACTGGCTGGTGTCAGCGCATTAAGACGGAGTTCACGTTCGAGTACAGCTACCTCGAAGACGAGCTGCAGTAGAGCTCAGTGGGCCTCCCAGTAAAGTAACACGTGCCTTCCTCCTCCTATGGCCTCGTCTACCCCCTCATCAAAACTCTCTAAGTAGCTCATTCTAGAAACAATTCCTCTCATGTCCTCAACCGACTACGCCATCTCGCTGGCCAGCGTCCAGGCCGCCGCCGAGCGGATCAATGGCTTTGCACACCGGACGCCTGTGCTCACGTGTCACGCACTGGAGACCATCGCTACGGGGGAGAATGAGACGCCCAAGCAGCTCTTCTTCAAGTGCGAAAACCTGCAGAAGGTGGGAGCGTTCAAGTATCGAGGAGCGTTGAATGCCGTCAAGAAGTTCCTGCAGGAGAATAATGAGCAGACGAGCACGACGTTCGTCACGCACTCGAGTGGGAATCACGCGCAGGCGTT
The DNA here is from genome assembly GCA_018806915.1 of Phytophthora colocasiae. Taxonomy (NCBI): domain Eukaryota; phylum Oomycota; class Peronosporomycetes; order Peronosporales; family Peronosporaceae; genus Phytophthora; species Phytophthora colocasiae. The sequence goes on from JAGKQI010000091.1 coordinate 274,876, forward strand.
GAGTCTGGCGGCTAGAGATGCCAACTGCAACGCTGTGATCGTCATGGTGAGAGCAGAAGGCTAACAGCTACTGAACTTGAATAGACTTTGACAACTTTTGTCGTTTATTGCAGCCGAACAACGCGCCGGTCGTGAAGCAGAGCGCTGTGCGTGGTTACGGAGCTCAAGTGCTTCTGTGTGAACCTACCAACGAAGCCCGAGAGAAAATGGCGAACGAGGTGGTGAGAGACACGGGCGCTCGCTTCGTGCACCCTTCGAACGACCCCGACGTTATGAGCGGACAGGGAACTGTAGCTCTGGAGCTACTGGAACAAGCTAAAGACGAGTACGGAGTGGAGCTGGACGCCATTGTTGTGCCTATTGGAGGCGCTGGACTCTGCTCGGGTGTTGCCATGGCTGCTAAGGTATCTGCTAGTACACATCTCTATCGCCTTTAGTGCATTGATCTAACCATGTTGCCTACCATTTCGCAGTCTCTCAAGCCTGGTATTAACCCTTCTAACCCGAGCCGTTATTCTGTATTCTACAGAATAAGCAATTATCTTGATTAAAGTATGAACGATAACCTGCGAAAAGTATGCCGTTGGAAGCCCTTTCGTGCTCGGCGAGGCATATTCTGTACATAAAGTGTACATCATCGGCTATAGCATGCACAATGTATCCAACATCTGCGAAACTGGCGATCTCCTATTGGCTCCCTGGCGGACAAAACTTGTTCAAAACTTCTCACTCGGCAACCCCCGTCAAATTTGAAACGACTCTGTACTGTGCGGCACTCTTGGCGCCAACCAACCATCCGCCAAAAGCGCGCGAAGTGCAAAGCGCGCGAAGAGGAAGAATTTGCCCAGTTCCTAACTAACGGAGTAGTGAGGAGGAACTGGGCAAATACTTCTCTGCAGGCTCAGCAAGACCTACTGCAAAGTACGTGGTGCTAACTAGTTGTCCTTCTTATTCCTCGTCTTTACTTTCTCTCTTACGTTTGCGGAATCTAATCATCTTTTTAGGCTCGGTGGAATGCTCTTCCCGTCACCAGGTATCGTGCCATTTCTGATAGCACGTGAGCGTGAACGTGGCAGAGCGGTACACGACCGCCTAAACCATTGCTGACAGAAGGTGCTCAAGGCGGAACGCACCTTACACAAGTACTGCCTGCGTTTGTTCTGCTTGGTGATCCGATGTGTTCACTAACGTGTGCTTCTAGCGTGATATGACAAACACCAGGTCCTCGGCGTTGATATGAGTCTAAAGTTGATTCTGCGCAGCGCCAGTAGCTGGATGTGTCGGGAATTATTCTGTAGCATCCCGACATACGGCTGTGGGAAATTCCTGTGCGGGCAACATCCAGAATTAGTAAAGCACCACTCGAGTTATTCTGTAGCATCCTGACTTACGGCTACAGGAAATTCCTGTGCACACAATTCAGGGCAACATCCATAATTAGTAAAGCACCACTCGAGTTATTCTGTAGCATCCTGACTTACGGCTATGGAAATTCCGTGTGCACACGCAACATCCAGAACTAGTAAAGCACCACTCAGAGTTATTCTGTAGCATCCTGACTTACGGCTATGGGAAATTCCGTGTGCACACGCAACATCCAGAATTAGTAAAGCACCACTTGAGTTATTCTGCCATCCCGGCTTACGGCTGTGCTCCTCATTGTATGTGATCTATCCATACTCTGGGATATCGCAGAGATCACCTGTCAAGTCAAAGTTACTAGTTTCGGAACGTTGTCATTTATTTCCAGGTCTTCACATCTTCTTCTACACTTTCCTCAAGTGGGACCACCTCGTTGTCTGCCATAATGTCTTCTTCGTCGGCGTTGGAATCGGAATCGCTGACATCAGCGGTCTCCACGAGATTCACGTCATCGATAGCTGTAGAGCCAAACAGTCGCTCCTTTCGGAGCCTCTCCATGAAATTGTCGCTACCAAACACGTCCGAGTCGATGAGGCCGTCGGCTCCGTTTGGTTCATCGGTCTCGCTCTTTGCTTCTTCATCAGCAGCCATGCACTCACTTGAATCGAATTCTGGATCATCCGGAAAAAAGGCATTGGTCGCGCCGTCTTGCTCCGTATCATCCGGTATAGCTGCTGGTAGTTCACCTGTAGCGCCCACCTCCTCTGTGTCGACAACTGTGGTGGCACAAAAATAAGGCCACTAACCTTCAAAGAAGTTTATGCCACGTCTGGCTTCGTCGAGACGGCCCTTCACCCCGGCTTCACGTAGCGTTGATTCTAGGTCATCCCTGTCGGCTTACGAGCCTTCCAGCCTTCCTCGCAGATCTCGCGCCATAGTTGCTTGAACGGCTTCTCTGCTGGGCCGTTCATTTTTTCGAATGACAATGTGAGGTAGCTTCTGACACGTGAACCGATGGGCTTTCGACAGAATTTTCAAACCTGTTGGGGATTTATATGCGTCTTTCTATCCTCCTTGAATAATACCCGTCTATCATCCCATCGCCGATCTGTTAGGAAAGTGGACTGATCCAGACACCATACAATAATCTTCATGCGGAGTTTTGGAGCGCTGATGAGTTTGCTGGATATTAAATCCTGTACAATATATTATTCTGTAGGATACAGAATACCGGGTTAGAGGGGTTAAGATGTTTGCGGTGGAGCCTACAGGTGCAGCTGATGCCTACAATTCCTTCCAGAAGGGAGAGCTCATGGGTCATACTGGTCCTGTCAACACAGTGGCGGATGGTCTTCGGACGACTTTGGGTAGGGATTGATGAAAGATTGTGGAAGGGAACGACTTACCTTCTAACACTCTTGAAATGGTCACTAGGTGACAACAACTGGCCAATTGTACGCGACTTCGTGGACGAGATCTTGCTCGTCTCGGACGAGGAAATTGTGTCGGCTATGAAGCTCATCTGGGAGCGTATGAAGCTGGTAGGGAAATGGCTGCTACACATTGACAGAACGTTAAAAAAGAGTCACTCATCATGCCTCTGCAGGTTGTGGAACCCAGTGGTGCTGTCGCTACGGCTGCTGTTCTCGCGCACAAACTGCCGAAGGGGATCAACAACGTCGGTATCGTCTTTTCAGGAGGCAACGTGGACCTGGAGAAGCTGCCCTGGATGTCGAAGGCCTAGAACGGTAGCCGATGACCTGGTTTCTCAGCTTTCAATTGAGAAGCTTGTAATCAATTCACGCTCTTGGCAATCTTATGGACCATTTCCTTTGACCAGAACTCTCGATTGGCTCGCAGGAACAAGAGCACCCCCAGATCACTTGGCTTCATGGATTGACTCAACAGGTCCAAGTGCTGCTTGGACTTAGACAGCAATCGTTCACATAGATTCGACATGGGCGGAACGAAGTCCGTGTCCATGAAGGCTGGTTGTTTGGCCTCCAATTTCCGACGTTTGCGTTTAGCTTCATCCACGAACGACAGCGGTTTGTCATCAACTTCTTCAGTAGAGTTGTCGTCTTCCTCTCGAGACGTCATGAAGTTGGCACATGCCTTCCTTTCAGACTGGGAGAGTGTGTCACCTGTCTGCAACTTGATGAGGCCCCTCTCAACCTCTGTGCTAGTGCCGACATTGTCTTGAGTGAGATGTCTTGTCGTGCTCGGGTATGTCTCCATTGTATGGTCGAAGATGGCGCGTACATCACTGAGTGTCAGTGTGCCCTGCTGGAGACTCGACCTGACGGAGTGCAAATTGGCAAGGGCGATCAACAGATCGTCCACTTGGGCATCTTGCTCCGGTGTTAGAAGTACCTCGAAAGCGCCACAATTTCGTAGCGAAGAGCGTTTAATGTTCCGGATCGACGGTAGCAGTTGACTGTACCTTCGAAGCATCTTGTACGCGATACTCCAGTGCGAGCCGAGGTAAAGTCGAGGCGTTAACGTCGTCTCCTTCTTGAGGATTTTCCGTCCCTTGACGGTTAGGAATTTCGTCATGAGGAAGTGAACGCTGTTAATGAGAGAACCGTAAGGCTCTAGAAATGTTTTCACTGCTAACTCAAACCGTTGGTTTGCACATCCGACACCAGGAACTTCTTTGTTCTCTTGAACATGTTGGATCAACTCGTTGTCGTTGGAAACCAGGAAGAGAACGGATGTCCATGAACATAGAGCTCCAATACATCGGTTATGAGTCGGAACAAGAAGATGATATCCCTCTCCTCGGCAAATGGAGAGAAGGTCAGCAGCACTTGCTTGCTTGAATAGTCCGAAGTTTCGGGGAAGACGGCGAAGATTGCAATATATTGAACGTCGGCGGACGTCCAGCAGTCCAATACCAAACCGAACTTTGGAGGAAGCTCTTGCTGTAAAACCTCTTCCACTTCAGCCTGTACCTTCTCCATAGAGCGTTTGAGCGTACGTCGTGATATTTTGGGTAGATCAGTGTGCTTGATCTCCTCACAGATACTCAACGGGAGGAAAGCGGCGACAATCCAATCAATCCACTCATACAGACTAGCAGAGGTGTCGAGAACTGCTTTTGGTTCAGGATTACGAACTGGTTTCGGCTCTGGATTGTGAACTGGTTTCGGCTCAGGGTTTTCTTTTTGCACCTTGGCTGGTGGTTCAGGGGGCGGAGGAGGATTGATTCTCAGTTGAACTTCATCTGCGTACTTGGCATGATTCTTTGTATCTGCCTGGAGGTGACGCATGAGGTTGTGATACCCAGATCCATGGGTTTGACGGTAACGCTTTCCACACTTGCACCAATAGACGTCGCGGTTCTCGGCGTCGCGCGTGAAGTAGTAGGCGCAGATATCTCGGTTCGTGGGCGGCATTGAGAAGATTGAGTGGGGGGCCACTCCAGTCTAGATTGGTCTACAATCTATTGCTATTAGCAATCTATTGGCAATCTAGATTGTACTGCAACGTTGGACGTGTACTGTTTTGCTTTAATGGGCTTCTCTAATCAAACAGGTAGTTGAGAGCGACGAAGATGCCGATACCCCAGACCCATCGGGGAATGCCAAGGCCATTGCCGCCCTTCTGTACTTCCGGCTCTGGAGTTGCGATGTCGCGGAGCTCTTCGGCAGCAGCTTTCTCGTCTGACGCGGGGTCCGCAGCCTGAGCTACAGAGGGGTGCTTCTCCATTTTCAAGCGCTTCCTGGCAGCGGCAGGTATCGTGTCGGACTTGACAACTTCCGGGCGACGACGGGAGGACGATGCTACTTCTCCCTGGAGCTGACGCATGTTCAGCAGAATAGCCTGCCAGACCAAAGAAACAACACAAGGGGTAAAACTTTTGCACCGAGCCAATCGAACACTTCCAATATACTACGCACCTGGTTGCTCTTCAGCAGCTCGATACCCAGTGCGTAATTCTCGCGAGCCAAGTCGTGGTGGAAGTATCCTCCAATTGCACGACAGCCATTCAGGAATGGCGGGAACGCAGAGTGCATGATCGTCACGAAGTCGTGCATGGTCATCATGGGGAAGAAGTACGTAGGCAGACGACCGCCGCCGTAGATAAAGTTGAGCTCCAGAACAAAGCACAAAACGCCAGCAGCCAACGACCACGAGCGAGCTTCACGTGCTTGGTCGCTCAGCGTCAGGATGAACGTGAGCACGGCCCAAATGGCGTAGAACGTCAGTGAACCGACCAGCGTCTCGATCTGTAGCGACCACAGGTCCTTGTCGATGGCGCTTTCACCGAACAAATCGTACAGTGGGCGTCTGTGTGCGTCTCCCAAAACCTAAAGCACCAGGCAATCAATTCCGTACGTCAGCATCCAATACCAATACAATACTGTTCAATACTTACGTCGAAAGCTACACGAAGGCGGTTAAATTCCTCCGTAGCAGTAGGAGATGGGTTCTTGTCTGGGTGGAGCTCTACAGAGCGCTGGCGGAAGGCACGCTTAATGTCGGCGAATGAAGCTTCGCGGTTGACACCGACGACGTGGTAGAAGTTGGACTCCTGCTCGTACAGATCGATGCCCTGTAGTAACGACAGCAATAACATCTTAAGTATACAGAATAGCACAAACAATTAATTGCAAAACGCACAATGGTGACGACGGCGATGGCCAGGAGGAAGGCGACGGCGTAGATGAAGCCTCGCTGTTTGGAGAAGCGTCCAGGCTTGAGGATCCACGAGATGGCGGGTGAGATGACGAACATCTGCACCAGGATGCCCTGGGACGAGTCGGACTTGCCCATGGCTGTTGCTAAGGACTTCCTACAGTGCCGTGGTCTTGGAGGTGGAGCTGGAGGTGCTGCCTACGTGGAGCTCTTGACTGTGCGTCGGGCAGATCAGTTCATGATAAGAGGCAGTGATGGGGAAAATCAATATGATTGGTGGATAAATGAATTTTACTCGATTGGCCAATATTCAATTTCGGTGGTCGATTCATGCCATTGCACTGTGCACCTGGGCGATACTGCAAGTGGCTGTGATGGCGATCTCTTGGGAAGTATCCACACTAACGGATGCCGACTAATAGTATCCGTTTCCGTCGCGTTGCTGGTCAAGCAATGCTGGGCGCTCTACAGTAGAGCCTCTTCCTGCGAAACGCAACAGCTCGCATTCCAATACAGCCTCAACATGGGGCGTCTCTCTTATTACCTCCCTCGCTTCACTGCCTGCGCGCACCGAAACGCAGTTACACGTCGGGCTCAGCTTCCAAGCGCCTACTCCAGGCTGTCTGGACAATTCGCCTGCGTCATTTCCGCTCTTCGGGGCCTGATGTCAATTATCCGCACGACGGACACCTCCACGTCGTCTGGAACGGAGCACAGGCGAGAATAGCAACGCCAGCGAGTTAAACATGCTTCAACTACATTCGCTTCAATCCTGTACAAGCACCGCTCTCGTTATCAGGTCATGCGGCTTTTGACATCCCTCAAATAGCGGTCCGCTGTGCTGGCCTTGCGATGGTGGATGAAACATGCTGTGCCGAGGAGCTCCCGACGCAAACCACGGCCATGCGCAATCCCCGCCATGCGCAAACTTGGTTTCTAACCGTGTCAGCAACTTCAGCAATGCAGCATCCTCGACGGTCAAGGTGTTTGCTTGACAGTGTTGCTTGGATGGCTGCTTCGCGGTGCACGCGCCGGTCCCTCGCAGTTTCTCTGGCAAAATATTGCGCTGCCCACGCTTACCCCTTTCAAATTGAAGCGCCAAAGCTGAAGAAGCTAAAGAATAGAAACTGGGATGGCATGCAGTGTTTTGTGGCAAAACCTTTTTGACGAGCCATTCATTTTCGTATTGCGAGCTGCAGCACCGCTGCTGTTGCTTGCAGCCCGATGGTAAACCTACCGCTTCAACGAGGCAGCAGAGAAGCGACAGAGACCGCCGGAAACAGCCGCCGTGCTCTCAGGATTCTGGTGCTGCAATACATTCTTCCTCCTTGCAAGACATTGCATTTCCACCTCGGCCTGTGGCACTTAACAAGTGCCTTTTGTTCTCTGACTTCGACTCACCATCTCGACTCAATGGCGCCATCTATGCGGCCTTACGCCCGAGCGACGCCATTTTCGACGATGAAGATCTCTAGTGAGCCAGGAAGCGTGCAGAGCGCCGGCCCGAAGACGCATGGCCAGCAGCGAACAGCGGTGCAAATCGCGTCACTCGAGCCCCCTCTTGTGCATCGTGTCAACGCGTGCATCCGTTCATGGTCGGTGCTTTCTAAAAGCCGCTACGAATTAGGCAAAACGTCGCGAATTAACCAACTCGGTGTTAAACGGATTCCCCCAACTTGCGTGTCCCACAAAAAGCATCTTGATTGGAAGCACCTGATATGCTTTAATGTAGGTCGTAGATACATCAATTTAACATCATCCTCTTAAATCTCATTGATCTGTATATACAGGTATATGCATTCAAGCAGGATCATCCCTAGTGACGTCGCCGAACAGAAACCGAGCATATCCATGACGCGCTGATACCATCGCACAGCTCCGACGTGGAGGACGAGCCCTCACTCTGCAATTGGCCTCCTAGCACACAAGCGGCCAGCCACCCCAGCATCTACGCATTTGCCGAGTCACAAGCCCCTTCCTGAGCCAATGGAGAAGATGGATTCGTCGCCCAACCTCGCCCAGCTGCGCCCACACAACACGCGTGATCTACTCGCAGTCGCCCCCAAAGTGGCGCGTGTGCAGCAGCAGAGCATCTTCCAGAGCATGTGGATCGGTGCCACCGCCGGCATGGGAGGCATTATTGCTGTGTACCCCGTGGATGTGGTCAAGACGCGTATGCAGAATAGCCGTGTAGCCACCAGCGCCGTATCTACACTCACCTCCATCTTCAAGAACGAAGGTGTAGGCTCGTTCTACAAGGGACTGGGACCTCAGCTCTGCGGCACTATCCCGGACAAAGCGGTTTCTCTCGCCACTCGTGAGTTCGTCAAGAGCTTCTTCGATAAACCCAACGAGTTCAAGGCCTCGTTCACGTCTGCTGCTGTGTCTGGTGTGATGCAGTCCATTGTAATGAACCCCGTGGAGGTTGTGAAGGTTCGCATGCAGCTGGACAGCACCTTGAAGCCTCTTGGTGTCATTCGTGAGCTGGGAATGCAGGGACTGTACAGGGGATACTCCGCTTGTTTGGCTCGTGATGTCATGTTCGCTTCCACGTACTTCACGCTCTACGATATGGCCAAGAACCAGCTCGGCGTTCAGGACGGAACTTCCCTTGGCTGGTCGATGGTAGCTGCTTCAACTGCCGGCATCCCTGCTGCCTTCCTGTCGACGCCTCTGGATCTGCTCAAGACCCGCATGCAGTCGCGTGACGCCACTGTCCAGGGATTCATGAACACGTACAGACAGGTGACGGCGCAGGGTGGTCTCGGCGCGCTCTTCTCTGGTTGGGGACCGCGTGTGAGCCGTATCGCTCCTCAGTTCGGAATTGTTCTCGTGTCTTTCGACTGGCTGTCCCACCGCTTCACGCCCGCTGTTGAGCACCTCCCGGAGCCTGCAGACACAGACGCCTACGCTGACTACTGAGTTGATCCACTACGCCCAAGACCCAAGACAGCATATCATACGAACACTATATCCATGTTAAGGAAACTAAAAGCTCCATCGAAGTATCATACGAACACTATCTCCATGTTAAGGGAACTAAAACTCTCCACCTAAGGCCTTGGTCATTTGTCCGTCGCCTGCGATGAAGTGCTCCAGTCCTCGTAATGCTGATTTCCTCTTTTTTGATCAACATCGCTCCTCCTTTTTCAAGTGAGGAGTCGTTCTCACGGGAGTGAGACCACCCAATGGATGGATGGGCTGAAGATTGGTTATTGTCGTGGGAGGTTAGTGCCGGAGACGGAGAGGCCACTCGGAAATGCCCGAGAGCTGGTTCTGCAGTATGCTGTTCTTGGCTGCGTTTACGTTTTGGTCGACTGATTCCCCATATCCGCCGTGCTTGCTGAAGTCCCTGGGCGTCTTCATCATCACGAAGAAGTCCAAAGTCTTGTTCGTCGCGATGCGATCCTTGACGTCTTGGCGCTTGACTTTCTTCGGAGGTGGTGACTGCGGTGGGGGCGTCTCAGGAACGATGTTGTCTTCGTACATTCGCTTGTCCGGCGGGAGTCGCAATTTCCTAGACATGGCAAATTGCGGAATGAATAGAATCGACGACCCGCCTGATGCCTGTGATTCCATGTACACTAAAAGTAGATGCTCCCATAATTCCACCACCTGCAAGGAGCGGTGCTCCCACCTGCCAAGTGTGGTAACTCGATCCAACGTTAGTCGACAGGATACGAGCTTTGAGGGTACCGGTAAGTAGAACATAGCGTGAAGTATTACCGGTAGTTGAAGTCTCCGACTGGTGCTCCTCTGTACAGATAACATGTTAAACTAAACTTATGATCCAATACACCGACGCGCGTGTGCAAACAACCAGTCTAAACATTAGTAGATGAACGTGTGTTTCTTACGCAAAAGGATATCTAAATGCGAAGCTAACTTAGCTAGAGGTCTCAATATGAGTCTGTCTACGCCTCCTTGGTCAACCACGCAAGCTCCGACTTACCAGAAGCCTTGGCGAATGCCTTCGCGTCCAGGAAAACTTCCACGTTCGCCTTGAGAGTCACCTGTGCAGTGGCGTTACGCACGGACACCGAAGCGTCAGCGGATTCCAGTGCGGCCTTGACGTCCTCGTACTTCATGGACGCAATGTACGCCGTGAACTGCTCCACCGGCACCGTCGCCTCGTGCTTAGCCAACACATCAGCGGCCGCAAAGAGCACGGCGGGACGCGCCACCACCAGCTTCACACTCGAGTCGGCGAACTGAGCCTCCTCCGACACGATCGGCACGCTGTGTGCAGGCTGCAGTGACAGCGGGGCGGGAGCTGTACCAAGAGTCGACGAGATCATGGGCAGGAACGTCTGGATGGCAGTCGAGATCGGACCCTTGCCGTTCTTCTCCTCGAAGTACACGTGGATCTTGTCCTGTACAACGAGACCGGCCTTCTTGCGCAGCTTCTGCACGCGCGTGATCACCTCACGAGCACAACCCTGCATCTTGAGCTCCTCGTCCTCTCGCGTGTCGATGATCACCATGAGGTTACCTTCGGGGGACACATCAGCCTCGAAGATCTTGGCATCGCCCTTGAACTCGCGCTTCACCACCAGATCATCACCCTTGAGCTCGTGGCCGTCGATAGTGACACTGCCGTTGGTCACGTACGCAGCCACGTCATCGTGCGTCATCTGTGCGATCTGCTTCTTGACACCCGACAGAGCCTTGCCCAGACGACGGCCCAGCGCGCGGCTGTTCGCCTCCGCCTTCAGCACACACCACTCCTTCTCATCTGACGAGAACTCGAGGTCGCGCATGTTCAGCTCGTCGTGCAGGTACGTTTCCAGGCGACGGAGACCGTCCAGCGCCTTCTGGTTGCTCGACACCACAATGACCTTCTTCACAGGGTTCTTGAGCGAGATCGTGCGGCGCTCACGCACCACACGGCCCATCTCCACCACGCTCTGCAGATTCTTCATGAGCTCCTCAACCTCCTCGTCCACGCGGCTGGCGTCGAAGTCCGGCAGCATCAGGAAGTGCACACTAGGAGATACACCGTCAGCGTCTTCGGCCAGGTCCTTGCCCGCTCCGTTCACAACGTTCGGGTGGAATTGACGAAGAAACTGGTACATGTACTCAGTGAAGAACGGCGTGAACGGAGCCATGAGTTTTGCGAGGTTGTACTCGACCTCGTACAGCGCAGAGAGGGCCACAGCGGCCTCCGTGCTGCCAGCGCTGCCTTTAAGACGCGGGCGGTTGAGACGCACGTACCAGTTCGTCAACTGGCCGATGAAGCTCACAAGACGCGGCACCACAGTGTAGAGACGGTAGGCCTTCATCTCTTGGTGCACGAACTTGATCAAGTTGTGCAGGGCGGCAATGATCCACGAGTCCATCACGTTCGTGGAAGCGAGCGCAGCCTCACGGTCAGGCACGAAGGCAGCTCCAGTTTCGAGCTGCAGGCGAGTGGCCTGCTGCGCGAAGAAGCGAGCCGAGTTGAACCACGGCAGGAAGATCTCGCGGATAACGCCAAGAACGCCCGGGGACTGAAACTTCAGCGGCTCAGCACGCACCACAGGCGAGTTGATGAGGTACAGACGCAGCGCATCAGCTCCGTACTTCTGCAGAATCTCCTCGGGGTCCGTGAAGTTCTTGAGACTCTTGCTCATCTTGCGACCGTCCTCAGCCAGCACAAGACCATTCACGATGAGGTTCTTGAACGCTGGCTTGTCAAACAGTGCCGTGGACAGCACCATGAGCGTGTAGAACCAGCCACGGGTCTGGTCGAGACCTTCAGCCACGAAATCGGCCGGGAAACCGGCCTCGAACTTCTCCTTGTTCTCGAAAGGGTAATGCTGCTGGGCGTACGGCATGGAACCACTCTCGAACCAGCAGTCAAAGACCTCAGGCACACGACGGAGTACGCCCTTGCCCTGCTTGGACGGGATCGTCAGGTGGTCGATGAACTCTCGGTGCAGGTCCTTCACCTTCTCGCCCGTAAGCTTCTCCAGTTCAGCAATGGAACCCACGCACACGACCTCTTCGTAGTCGTCACTCACCCACAAGGGCAGCGGCGTTCCCCAGAAGCGGCCACGCGAGATGTTCCAGTCCTTGCCGTCCACCAGCCAGTTGTGGAAGCGCTTCTCCTGCACGAAGCTTGGCACCCAGTACGTAAGCTTGTTGTTCGCCACAATGCGGTCACGAATACGCTCCACGTTCACGAACCAACCGGGGATAGCGCGGTAGATCAGTGGCGTGCCCGAACGGTAGCAGAACGGGTAGCTATGCACCTCCGTGCCCTTGGAATAGAGGCGGCCGCGGTTCTTCAAGTCCTGGCAAATGACGTCGTCCGCCTTCTTCACGTGCAGGCCCTTGACTAGCGGCACCGCGTCCGTGAAGACGCCATTGTCATCCAGCGGGTCCGGCAGCGTGAACTTATCACACACTCCTTCCTGCACACAGACGCGGTAATCGTCCTCACCGAATGTGGGGGCGTTGTGCACAATTCCGGTACCTCCAGAGTCAGAAACGTAGTTGTCCGAGAGCACGCGGAAGGCGTTAGGCCAGTCCTTGAAGCAGTCGAAGAGCGGCACATACTTCTTTCCTACAATCTCAGCTCCCTTGAACTTCTCCAGGACCTCGAACTCGCCGCCCTTGTAGCCCTTCTTGCTCATCTTGGGGTACACCTGGCACAGTCTAGTTTCTCCCAGAATGTAGAGCTTCTCAGTCTTCAGATCCTTAATCTTCACGTAGTCGAACGACTCGTTGACACACAGAGCCAAGTTGGACGGCAGCGTCCAAGGCGTCGTGGTCCACGCCAAGAAGGCAACGTCAGGCTCGTCAGCAAGGGGGAAGCTCACCACCACGGACGGATCGGGAGTATCACGGTAGTCCAAATTGGCTTCAAAGTTCGACAGCGACGTCGTACAGGCCGTCGAGTAAGGCAGAATCTTGTAGCCTCTGTACACCAGATCCTTGTCGAAGATGGTGCGGAAGACGTTCCAGACCGACTCCATGTACCACGGCTCCATCGTCTTGTAGTCGTTCTCACAGTCGATCCATCGGCCGATACGCTTCACCACACGCTCCCACTCGCTCGTGTAACGCTGCACAATGCTGCGACACTCGGCATTGTACTTGTCAATGCCCATTTCCAGCACCTGCTCCTTGGTAGTCACTCCCAATTTCTTGTTGATCTCATTTTCCACTGGAAGACCGTGACAGTCCCAACCGAAGCGACGTTCGACGTAGTGGCCAGTCTGGTGAGCATAACGCGTCACTGTGTCCTTGATCGTTCCAGCCAGAATGTGGCCGTGGTGTGGCAGACCCGTGGCGAACGGAGGGCCATCGTAGAACGTGAAAGGTTTGCGGTCCTTGGAGAGTTCCAGAGACTTGTGGAAGGCGTTAAGTTGCTCCCAAAGCTCCAGAATCTTCACCTCTTCATCAGGGAACGAGATGCGCTCAGGTAGAGAGCGAGACGCAGCTGAATCTTGCGCCATTTGTTCCAACTCTGCTCCTGTCTTGGACTTGGACGGATGCGATATGAGGGTCGGATGTCATGGCTGGAGGGAGTGCACGCATTTTTGTACCAGGAAAATGGTACAATTGGGAAAGATCTCCTGGTTGTTTGCCAATGCATCAACGGAAAATGGCTACAGTTCTTTGTGAGAGATTAGATGAGCGAGCTGTTTGGACTGGAGAAGAACAACTTTCTTCAGTGTTCTAGAACAACGAGAATGTGAGTGATTGTCCTCAACTATAAGTCTCAATTGACAGGGCTTTTTCCGTTCAACACTTGACTCACTCTGTCTACAGTACACTTGAGACTCTCAACGTGAGACCTTGACACTGTGACCAGCTTACATGTACATACATATATACATACTCATAGGTAATGCTGTACGAGCCTCGCTTCTGCTAGGTGCTAGAACAACTTTGCAGCTTTTGTTGCCACCATCCCTTACAGTCCCTTACAATCGTCGAATGTTTCAGGCAAGAACCAAACCAAATGGCTCTCGATGTGTGGTGAAGATCATTTGCGAACCCGATGACGAACAGGTTGGCCAGAGCCATCCGGTGTGTCAACCTTCATGAATCGTCCAGCAGTTGGGAGAAGCTTTTTCACCTCAAGTCGCTTCCAAAATCGAAAGACTCGACTGATCCTACCAGACCTTCGGAGCCATCGACCAGCTGGAAAGCCGCAGTCGCACCTTCCTTCCATCTCTTGGGGCCTCCGTCAAGCACAGACCCGACTTTTCCCCGTCAACTGCAAGTCCAGTGCAACACGTGCAGGTGCAGCACCGAGGACCCCAGTCAACACTCGCGAATTGGAAGCTCCAAGCTCAGGTCAAAAAGCTCTGAAAATGGGTCTGAGAGACTCTACCCGCAAGCTCCTGCGTAGATTCGGCCGTGACAAGAAGCAACAAGAAGAAGTCGAGCAACTGCAGCCTGTGGCTCTTGCAGGTGCCAGCAAACGCTCTACGAACCGCTCGGAACTCTGCAGCTCCTTTGCCACGACGGCTGTGACTCGTGAAGAGTTTGAAGGCCGACGGAAAGCTGTAAGTGAAGGCAGCGCCAATTGGGAACAATGTGGAATGTGCACGAGGAGCTTCGTGGCTGGTACCAGTCGCTACGCAGGCTTCTGCTCGCTCGACTGCAAGTCTGCAGCGCTCTACAGTCAGTCCGCACGCGTCTATCGAGGTCGCTATCGGGAGGAGAAGCAGTAGAAGAGGAACGTATGAAGGAGGCGCGGCCGGAACAGAGCGGAAGTCCCAGTGTATTGTAGTCGTATCTCGTCGTAGTGTGTCGCCTGCGCGTCCTAAGCCACAAAATTGAAAACAACATGAAGCTGCTGCGTATCGTACGTCATCGCTACTGCCGGTGGGCACCTGGCCATACGTTGCGCTCAGCGTCGTGTGCTGCGTCCATTTCGGCGTCGTCTTCGTCGTCTACTTCGACCTCAACGACTGCATCGTCTTCCTCCTCCTCGCTGCTAGAACTGTCACTATCTTCTTCCTGTTCTTCTCCTTCCGTGTCACTATCGTCTTCTTCTCCTTCTGTGTCTTCTTCATTTTCTCCACCTTCAACGCTGATTTCATCTTCGGTAAACATTAACGTCCGGCAGGTTGGACACACAATGTTGCTGCAGCACAGAATCCACAAGTTACAGATCCCTCCCGTGTTTGAGAATTGGAAAACAGCACGTACTGGTGCTTGACGTATGCCTTGAAGCAGCTCGAGTGCATGACGTGACCACAGGGCAGCACGTTTACACTCTCCAGAGAGTCGAACGTCACCTGCAGTATCATTTACATGTCGTTAGTTTAGCACACTCTCCAACCGCTTGCAAACCTGCTTACATCCAGACAAATGGGGCATTCCCGATGCATGGAACCTTCCAGACACTTGTGTTTGGCCTCCAGAGAGTGTGGATAGCAGCCACAGCACTTAATACAATGGTAATAGTTTTCCCTTCCTCCAACACTGCACAAAACCATCAGTTCCAGCTCTAATTGCTCCCTTAAAACGTCACCAAACGTACCGACAAATTCCGCATTGAACACAGTGGAAAACCTCCTTCTCCAGTCCTTTATCATCGAACAAATTGCATACAGAGCAGAAGTACGCAGCCATATTCTCCTTGCAATTAATACATTCCTTTGCACACTAAAAAATATTCAATAAGCATCAGAAAAACTCTCAATTACGAGCAGCTCAATGGAATTCTCTGACCGGCTGCTCAGTCTGACACAAGTCGCAGCGCATCTGCTTGATAGCAAAGCGGTCGATCTGGTGCTCCTCGCCGAACTGCGCGTCATGGCACAAGCGACAGCCCACCCATTTCTTGCAGCACTCGGCCAGGACGTGGCAGCGCCGTCCGTAGTGTGGGCATTTGTCCTCCATTTTGCCTGTCAACAATAATGAGGAAGGATCAAATCAGAGCACAAATTACACTTGAACAAAGTATTGTACACAATTTCATCTCATTTATGGCTACAAAACAACACAGAAAAATGGAGGACACTAATGCGCAGTCCAAGACGCCTAGTGCCCGTCAGTTGGCTCTTCCCTCTGCCGTTTCTTCTCTATCTAATGTCTTAGCACGTGCTCCTACACTGGAAGATGGCGTCAAGTTCTCGGGTGGAGCTGTAGCTGCTCTATTGGCTATGCGCTACGCTGGCAGTTTACGTTCTGCGTGTGTGGTGGGACTATTATCCGGACTATTTTCGCACTCGCTGTATGCAGACGTTCTACGTAAAAAGCGACGACGTAAGAAGAAACAAGAAGAAGAAAAAGAGGAGGAAGAAGAAGATACAGCCACAGGCAGCAGCTAGAGAAGCTCTACGTCTCTTTTTAATATTATATTAGTCCTATTTTGTGTTGTTTTTTTTCTTGTTAAGGTTGTACGAGAGCTTCAAGAGGATCCAGGACCAAGAAGAACCGGAGTAGATCATTGGAGCAGCCCTGCTGGAACGAGCGGAAGGAGGTTAAAGGTGGAAAATCCAAGTTGAGAGCTGATAAGGCTGAAGAACAGGATGCTGAGTGTTGTTTGAGCACGTGGAAAGCTCGGAAAAGTCCTCGTGGATAGCGAGGAGTGAAGTTTTGTAGCTCATGACGGACGTTGAAGCAGGTTGGATGGACACACCAGTGCAGAAGCATCGGGAGAAGAGAGATCTGTGCTGTTTTCTGGTCGCAGAAGAGTCGGAAGATCAGCTCTTTGAGCTTCTCAGTATCATGACGATTGTGTTTGGACCATAACGGGAGCTGGAGGAAGGCTTCACGGGACAAGAAGATGCTCTTGTGCTCTTCTTGCTTCTGTTTGTTTACGGGGAGAGCTATCGCCCGCTGTTCGTACGACAGAAGGTCCTCTAACGAAGGGAAACCAAGAAACTGGATGCACAACAATGACCAGACAAACTTCCTCCAAGACACTGCTGCTTGCGTCGTGCACTGTTGGAGTGTGAGAGCTGCAACTGCACTTGCATCTCTCCAGCGACTGGGAAACTCTGCTTTCTCAGCAACTTCGAGGACTAAAGCAACGAAGACATCGCTTGGTATCTCTGAGGCTCCAAAACCTCCTGCATTTGTATTTTCTGCTGGCTCCAAGTGCTCGAATGCGTGGATGAAGTCGTCAAATTGCTGGAGAGTGAGAAAATTCTCCTTCTGTCTTCGTGGTCGACGGGAAGCAACAGTCGAAGTGAGATTTAAATCTCGAATGGGCCAAGTGGATCGAGCCTGAGTACTGAAGTCCGCCATTACTTGGGCAATTGACTGGTCTTTCGTGTGGATTTCCCGTTGAACGGTTTGCTGCATTGTTTGCAGATCATCAGCGTAAAGTTGCCCGACCGATTGCTTCAATCGATCCGCGAATCGACAGAGCAACGCAACGCGCTGTAGCAGTTTTGAAACCTCCTCCGTCGTCACATTCGTCTGATTCAAAGCGTATTGGTGAACTGGAGGATCGTCAGCCACATGGAAAGAGAACTCAGTTGCCACTTGACTGAGGAGATACAGTACTTCTTCTCCAGGCTTGTCCCCTCCCAACTCTGTGGCCGCAGTCATTGCCTCTTGAGTGACGAGTTTGGATAAAACCACCTGACGTCCTGAACTCGGGAGCTCTTCGCGGAGGAAAGGGATTTGATCATACAAGTGAGACCCGAGTATTTCCAACTTCCGACTGGTGTAGTCCTTCAGATACAAGCAGATCGATGGCAGACACTGGTTCACGATGTCCACGGCGCTTATTACAGCTGGAAAAGGGTCGAGGGCAAAGGCATTGACAAACTTATTTCCAGCGATGCGGCTGGAGTCTGCCAAATCTCCCAGAGACACTTCAAGCTCCGTTAGAAGTCGCTCTCGAACTGCTTGATTGGAGCTTTTTAGCGCTTTTAATTTGGTCGTTGTCTGGTCCAGAAGAGCTTGGAATGGAGCAGAATCGCTGAACAATTCCTTCTCCAGTTCCTGTTGAGCAGAGACGCCTAAAGCTGAGATCGCTTGGATCACGGAGCGAATTGTAGCCATCGGCTCTCGGATTTTCTGGTAGAGATATGTCTCTACCTTTTGCAGCCGTTCGAGAAGGTTATCGAAGGCTTCATCCTCCAGTTTTATCTCGTTTGAGGCTTTCATCCACAGGACTCTATTCACCAGACCCATCCTTTGACGCCGTTTATCTCGCTCTTCCTTGAGCCCCTCGGGAACACTATCGACTGTACACTCAATCACCACTGGAATCGATTTGAACGATGTATCGCTGTAAACGTCGACGCACAAGTGGAAAATCTCTGCCAATGCATCGCGATGCAACCCCAGTGGTTTAATCTGAATGTGTCGAGTAGTTTGGCCCCAAGAAGCTGCCAGAATCGCTTTTTTCTCCTCGGTCTGGGCCCTCTGTTCTTCATCCAAAGCAAGTTTTCGTTGGCTTTCAGCTGGTAACATCTTGGAAGGGGGCTCGGTGCCTTGCGGGGTTTTCACTACGTCTTCTTCCGTCCGTGGAAGCTGATCGGAAGCTATTGAGATGACACAGTCCCAAGCTGAAACTAAGGTCGACACAACTTCTTCCTCTGGAAGAGCTGAAGTTCCTTCAGGAGCAGTTGAATCGGCTTCTTCATTCGGTAACTCGGATAAAACAATTTTCTCGAAAAGTTTGGCTTCATCCAGACTCCTGTGGTAACGATATGAAGATGGGAAGTCTCGATATTGCTACAACACAAGCAAGAGCCATCTCACCTTGGGAAGTTGTGTAGAATGCACCCATTTGGCTCATTTGGGCTCGCTGTAGCTTCTCGTCGGCAAAGAGAAACAGCTTTCGCTACGATCTCTACAGTCATCGAGTCAGGAAGGGGTGCATTCTTCACTCGGAGACTGCTGATCTTTGGACCGAAAGCTCCAAGCTCCCTCTATCGTATAAAATAGTTGTTAGTGAGCAGCATCCGATGGATATTATCCTTTACTACCAGAATGCTTTACCTCGCGGTCACTGAGAGACGCTAGTTGGTCTCCAATCTTCTGTGGGTCGTAGCTCATTCTCACACACTCATCCGCAAGAGCTTCAAGCTGCAGGAAGAGCAAATGGTGTTCCGTTGAGACTCGTCGAGCCAAATCAACTCCATTCTCGTCCTCAGTGAAGACGCTCATCAAAATGAAAGAAGACGGACGGGGCCAAGACGTGTCCAGTGCTACAGTCGGATCTTTCCAGCTTTCAGCCAGCATTTGGATGTCGCTCTTGACGTCGTAAGTGGATAGTTTCGATTGAAGCGGAAGAGTAGCCCAGATCTCCGAACAGGATAAAAAGTTGTGGATAAAAGTATCCAACTCGTAACGAAGCTCCTGGCCGCCCTGATCACTAAGAAGTGGTTGAGGTGGAGCCACGGAATGAAAGAACTCTTTCTTCAAAGGCTCGATATCCAGGATATCTCTGTCACTGTGGATAGCAGTCGTTAGTGTAATTCTACTTTGTAAACGCTAGCTCTACATTTTATTTACCTGGAGGAGACGATCGCAAACGCCAACGAGATTAAGCCATCGACGGCTTCGGAGCATTCGCCCTGAGCTTTAACCCGCTGTTTCTTCCGTTTCTCCGATCGAAAATCTTCCAGCGTCTTCATACTTTCTTCACGTTTAGCACTCCCAATGTCCCGTAGTCGAGAGTAATACTCTTCCAGTTCCTGTTTCTTCTCCTCCAGATATTTTTCTCGAGCATTTACAACCTCTTTTTCCTCTGGAGCAGGTAATGGTAAACACTGGGTATCATCTTCATTACCTTGGTCACTCTTCGGACGTATTGTTTCGATTGCCGCCTGTATAAACCAAGTAAAAACACCCGTAAGTGAAGCAAAAGAGGCATTATAAAGCCCACAAACTTTACCTTCTTCTGGTCCGCCAGTGCTTTCTGTCGCCTCATACGCCGATCTTTTTCCGCTGCTAACTGAGCTTTGCGTCGTTTTCGTAACTCTTTCATCATTTTGACGTTATTTGAAGGCCGAAAGTCGAGATCCTCCACTCGTTTCTCCAGATTGCGTAAGTGAACGAGAGCTCCTTTGTCCGTAGCTGGAATCGCTCGCAACGAGTGCGTCACTCCACCACCAGCCAGACCAAGTCTGTCCATATTCTTCTCGAACTCTGTGACTCCATTGACTGCGTCGTATTGACTTTCAACTAGTTTTTCTTCGATTGCCAACTGTCTTTGTGCTTCTAAAGCCAATTCAAGACGCAGATCATCTCGCTCTGTAGCTAAGAAGCGATTCTAAGAGGACAAGTAGAATGTCGTTAGACATATTGGACAAAATATAATGTCATATCCCACCTGTGTTTCTTTCCACTTCTTCTTGCGTTCTTGATCCCAATCCTTCATGAACTCAGCCTTCTCTTGCAGATGAGCACGTGCAGCAGAATACCCGGCAACGGAAGATGAATTCTTGTCAGCTTTGGCTTTTCGTTGAAGCTACAGCATAGCAGACATTATTTAAGCGAAGGTATAATGAACTTTCAAAAAAAAAGTATCTCCCCTTACACCATCAAGCTCGTTTTCAATCTCCCACTGTTTCATCTCGAACTTCCGCAGGTGAATAGCCATGTCGATTTCCTTGTCGAAATCCACATCTTTAGGATGGAATTTCTTGGTTGTTTCCGCTATAAACCGCTCTTCCAAATCTCTTGGAGGAGTACTTGACTTTATAGTGGAAGTTTTCATTGCTTGCTGAGCTGGAACTGCTTTGGGACTCTCCAGCTTCGTTTCCGACCGTCGACGTAGGAAATCCTTGAGTTGTAAGAGAAACTGAAGCACCGCAGATCGCTCCTCCATCATGATGGCACGACGAGTGTTCACAGGGAAAGGGACCCCCAGAGTCTCGAGTTTCTCACCTAAAAGCTCCATATTGTGGATTTTGGCCGCAGTTGTCGACGAATTCTGGTACGTCTCGAACTGTGGCTCCAGTCCTTGCAAATGCAGCACTTCGGCTATGATGTACCCATTGCTAGCATCTCTCTCCAATACCTCCACTTTGTGCTGCAATTGGAGCTCCTCATTCAACCAACGTAGCACCAGAGCGCTCATGACTGCAACTGCAGTGGAATTTACTTGGTTCTGTCGTTCAACCGACGACCTTGACAGAAATATCACACACAGGAAATATACCTACCATTAGATTTTTTTTAATGAATACGTTGTTGAACGCGCTCACGAACGACAACGGGGATACTTCGAAGTATATCTTACATCAGGACTCCAGGGTTCAACAGCAAACACCACATTGAATCTTCTTCAGCAAGTCTTGGTATTTGTAGTGTTACAGTGGTTCACCATGCGGTTGATACGGTCGAGTTTCTGGCGACGAGGCATGGGAGACCGCCGAGTCCACGCTGTCAATTGCATGATACGCTGCTCCAGTGCTTTCTCATCCCAAAGCAACGTGTCCACCGAAAATCTGCAAGAATAAAGTGACACAAACGGTTGTCAACGAACTTGTCAAGTCTTCAAACTGATCCAGCACCGACGTACCCATTTGGCATATCTTCCTCGAAAACCATAGCAGCTTCCGGTGTTTGTTGACTGCGACAATGGCCATGACGCAAAGGAATGTACCCTACAAATACACTGTCAATAATTCTCTCGCAATATTTTTTTCTTCTAAAGTGATCCCCTCACCTTCCGGGGGGATTGGTGGCTGTCCGATACTCGTGACCACTGCCACCTCCTGATTCGGGTAAAACTTGGCCCACTTATCACTGGTGTAGAATCCAACACCGTCGCTCGAAACTCTGATCAGTTCCTGGTTGTCTGTTTCGGCCTCACTGCTGGATGACAAGTCGGTACTGCTGCTAAGTCTTCCGGTCTCCTTGTCCGTCCTCTGAGGCGACTGCAGATGTCCATCCAGACACAAATTCTCCACTTGGTTCTGCATTTCCTGGCTCTGATAACCCCCACAGAAGAAGCGGCCAGACAAAGCGCACACTCAGTCGCTGATAAAATCGGCACGGCGGGACCGTCCCAAGCCGCTGTTCTCTATGGATTCTAAGGCCTGAGACCCGCACCAGCCTATTCAATAAACAACGAAAACATGCAAGCGCCACCCACCGCCGAGATCCCGTCAGCTCCAGCAGCAGGAGTCATCTTGTCCCGCGCTTTATCGACTGTGGAATACTTCGACGGCCTTTTTGAATCCGGATAATCGGCGGATAATATTACTTGGTGTGGCGGACACCGACCAATCATATGCGGTTTTCAGCGAAGACGCCATGTTGAAGCCACGGGTGTGTCAATGCCTCCCGAGCTGACAAGCGAAGTATTGGGTCGATCTGCAGCAATGCACGCAAGAAGTCCAGGAACTCGACGTCTTTCGTGTGGACAGCTTGTTCCAGTGGGGGTAAGTTCAGACTCGCAGCCAAAATTCCGTTGCCCAAGTGGTCGATAGTGAACAGCCCCGTGTCGATCAACTGGTGCTGCAAGTCCTCTCGGTCTGCAAGCAGAGACGCGGGAATGGGACCTGTAGTAGCACACAACAGCAACACATGAGCTGCTGTATAATTGAAGATAGACAGGAGAGGCACGACGCACCGATTGTCGCCAGGATCCGAGCCAGAAGTGTCTGCTCCGAGTCGTTCCGGAACAAAACTTCGCCCGTAAACATCTCGGCAATAACACAACCGAGCGACCACAGATCGATCTTCGTGTCGTACAAGAGACCAAGGATAACCTGATGAAAGCCATACAACGTTAGTCCTAATAATAACATATTCAGTGCTTCCGATTTCGGAATTTACCTCCGGGGCTCGATATGAACGTGACTGAACGTAGGATGTGAGCTCATCAGTAGTGAAGCATGCCGAGCCGAAGTCGATCACCTTGATGGTGCAGGCGCTGAAGTTCTGGATAAGGATGTTCTCTGGCTTGAGGTCGCAGTGCACAAGGCCAAGTGAGTGCAGTGTATCCAGCGCCTCCAGCACTTCGATGGTAATCTTTTTTAGACGAGGGATGCTGAAGTAATTGATCACACCGCGCTGTAGTAGCAATCGTGAGAACTCGTACAGATTGTCTCGTAGAAGCTGTACAAACAAAATGCAGATTAGCGCTGATGTAAGTAAAGATGTAGTCTGCTACGCACCTCAGTGACGATGATCAAATGCTCACGGAAGTAGAAAGCGTCAAGCAGACGCACGAGATGCTTTTCATCCACCTTGCAATTCTGATCAATGTACTCCAGTACACGAATCTCATCAACACCTTGATCGAAATACTCTTTGTTGTTCTTGATAATCTTGAGGCACACTGCGTGGCTTGTAGTTGTGTCGATACATTTATACGTTCGACTAAAAACTGCTTCTCCGATTGCCATTTCCACCTACACACAAACATCATTACCAAGTACATGTCAGCACCATACAACATCCGAGCTCAAACCTCATTGTCTCAAACCTTGTATCGATCACCAACCAACGTCCCAGCACGAGGACGCCAGTCCTGGTTTGGCTCAAACCCGGTGCGGTTTTTCTCACGAATAATACGGAGTTGAAACACTTCGTATTCCTTAGGTTCGCCATCATCGTCGTCACGGCTGTCCTCGGAGCCTTCACTCTCTGCGCCATCACATGCATTGTCATCTCCTTTGATATCAACCGTGTGGACCGTGTCAGCTTTCTGCTTTGATTTCCCATCAAGGTCATGTTGGAACGTTGTCACTTGACCCTGAACGGGGGAGCCAACTACAAATGGGTCTGACACCGTATCATCAACATTGAAGTGTGGGATTTCATCTGCCAATTCTTCTACTTCAGCTTCTCCTTCATCACCATCTCTCTCGTCATCGTCGTCATCCATTTCAAATAGCTTCTCTTCGGTCTCGTCATCCAGAGCCTCCTCTCCACCTTCCTCGTCGCCATCTTCATCTGGGAATGTTTCGTCCTCGCATACAGAACTCACCATCTCACTGTAGACTTCATCTTCTACTCGAACGTTATTATCCTCCTCTTGCGTGAAGGCGAACTGATTCGGCTGCCTTGGCCAAAGTGCCGACACTGGTTCACCGTCCATAGACATCGTTCCTGGTGAAGCTCCCAGTCCAAAGGACGACTGCGGTGAGTTCGAGATCCTAGCGGAGCTTCCTCCAGTAAAGCTCGTCTGTACAATCCCAATTGGATCCGACACCATGTTGTCCATAGCGGTCAGCGTCTCGTCCGTCATGCAAAGTTGGTTCACAGCTTCAGCAAGGTCATTCTCGTACCCTGAGCCGTACTCACTGCTTCTTTCTCCACTGTCTGAGCTATCATCGTCCTTAATATCTTCCTGACTGTGCTTATAGTTGTCATATGCCTCCAGTGACACCACAGGACGCCTAGATAAGGGACTTGCATCCATCTCATCTTGCTCTTCACTTACAGCGCGTCTAGTGAGGTTCCAACGCCGTAAATTGCCCTCTGAAAGACTGTCACGCAGTGTCAAGCCATTTTCCTGATGCTTGTAGTCGAAAAACCTGTGTAACAGTGAGTTTTCCTCGCCCATTTCCTGGTGTAGAGCCAATCGGAGCTTCTCGTTCGTGTGGATCTTCTCCACAGCCTTAGGAACGTTCGCAATGGACTCCAAAATCATCTCCAGCAGTTCATTACGCTCTTTTTCCTTGCGTTTGTCTCGATCTTCGCGACTGGCCGATGGAGCTGACGTAACGCGGCGTAGGAATGACATGGGAGGGCGGAACTGCTCGGGACTCGATCCAGAGCCTCGAGATGCGGGAAACAACGCATCTACACCTTCATGGGACGCTAGAGAACCTGTAGAACCTGTTGACGCATCAACAGACGCGTCCAGACGCCCCTGGGAGCTCAGAGGAGACGGCGGAGACATCGCAAGTGATCCGGGATGTTTCCGGCTTCGAGGTCACTACGGTGTGGTGTACCTCCCTCACATTTGTGACTTATGACCATCACTCTTCCTTGCAGGAAACATGCCGTTGCTACGGAGACTTCTGGCTGCAGAGGAACTGGGCGATGCTCCTGCAAATGCGACAGCGGAACAGCTCTTTGCATCGAGTATTTATGCGCAGGAGATGCGGACTCAGAGACAACAGGCAGCTGCACTTTGTAGCGCTCCTTTAGTCGCCATGTCGACGCTGGCAGCTCGGAATGACTCGAGGTTGCACTGCTACACAGAGTTTCTTACAGTCCAAAGGCTACATTATTGACGTGATAAAATAATGGCTTTGCGCAGCAATTCTGTACTAGAAACTGAATTGGAGAGGCTTAAGAGCTGTAGTGTTGAGGTGAGGACATGCAGATGAGCTGATGCAATGTTTATCCTGCTGACTATTCTCGATAGCAATGTATCCATGCTGCTCTGCTGGTTGCAAGAGAAGGAAAACACGCGTTGTTCCTAGTACGTGACCCCAAGGGCATCACCAAGAGACTAGCAGCGGCGCTGTCAAGTCCAACTGCTGCGATATCGACCGAGTTGGCTGCTGAGTGTCTGCACCGCGTGCATTTCCGACAGTGTCGAAGTGCCTACGAGCTGCTGTGTGAGTTGGATCGTGAACACGAGAGCTGGCAGGTGTGTGCTGTTTGTATTGAATCGTCCAGACAAATCACTAATGGATTGGAAATGGAGCAGGACGAGCAGGATGAAGCGGGGCTTCAGTTCATAGCGCTCGGTCCGCTCTGCGACTTGTTCTCTGGATTCCAGACGGTGTCGGGGATCACAGCTACCGGTACGTTTTACTCGATTCCTCCTGCATTAATCTATGCGGAGGACATCGTCTCAGTTCAGAAATGGCCACATGTGACCCAGGTGCGGGACTCAAGCGTATGCTGGAACTCGCCATTCAGCGGCTACGGGCGACGACCAGCATTCGCGTCAACGTCATGAGAAACGAGCTGGCGGATGTAGCCAAGTCAGTTCAAGTGACACGTACAGTTAAAGCAACTAGAACATCTCTCCAAGATCAAAGTCTTGGGCAACAGAATTCGCTGGGAAGACGACTCTGAATTTTCAATGGCACAACATCCCATTGACAAGCGCTGTAGAAATGGAGTTATTCAACGGCAAAGAGCCTCATGATCCCAAACAACTGCCAGCACCAAAATGGTGAGACTTTTAGTCACAACTGGACCAAAACCATCTTCCCGCACTATCCCTTTTTATCGTCAGTTCATTAGCCACAGTCCGATTCCCCTCGCAGCACTCAGAAGCAGCACTCACTAATGGCTCTGGAGACGCTCAGCGCTCGGCCTCGCACCCAATCAGGTGGCGCTGGCCTCATTCAGAACAGCAAAGGCGGCCACGTGTCTGTCGAAGTCCGTCCCGAAGCTGACGATGAGGATTTAACCACCGAAACGACGGAGCTGCTGGAGGAAGACGACACTAACAAGAAACAGGCGCAGATGGATCTACAGACGGCGGACGACCAGGAGCTTAAGAAGAAGAAGAACAAGACGTCTGCCACTGCCAAGACGTCGTACGTGGCCCCGTCCGTCGTGGTCTTCTGGCTCAGCATGTGGTTCACACAGAACATTGGCGTGACTTTCTGGAACAAGAAGGCTCTGGGTGCTCTGCGGCTGCCTGTGACGCTCACGTTCGTGCACATGGCGTGTAACACGCTGGGCGCGTTCCTGTACATTCACGTGTACCATGGCATTGAACGAAAGCCACTCAAGGCCGGCCAGAAGCAGCTCATGGTCTACTTCTCGCTCATTTTCGTGAGCAACATCATCACAGGCAACTGGAGTCTTGGGCTTGTGTCCATCTCCTTCAACCAGGTCATGCGCGCGTTGGTTCCGGCTGTCGTTGTTGTGCTCAGTATGCTCATTCTGGGCAAGTCGTACTCGCTCAAGAGGAAGCTGTCGCTGGTTCCTGTGGCTTTTGGCGTCTACTTGGCATGCACTGGAGATAATTCGTGCACTGTATTGGGCTTCGTCATTACGGTTGTGGCTATTATCTTCGCTGGATTGAAGGCGGTTCTCTCCAACAAGGTACGGAATTGGTGCTTTGAGGACTCGACGACGTTGAAACAGTGCACTAACTCATTGCTATATGTTTTGTAGTTCTTAAGTGGAGACTTGAAGCTGCACCCTGTGGATTTGATCCTTCACCAGGCCCCATTATCAGCTTTCTGGTGCCTCATCACCATGTTCCTGACTGGCGAAGTGAACACGATCATGAACAACTGGGAAGTGGTGCCAGCCGCCAGTTTCTGGTTCATCCTGACGGGAATTATCAGCTTCATGCTGAACGTAACGAGCTTCATGGCCAACAAGGTCACGTCACCTGTGACGTTGTGCGTGTGCGGCAATATGAAGCAGGTGGTCGTGATCGTCATGTCCATCCTCATCAACCACGACGTCATCACCGTACAGAAAGCCATCGGCATCGTCGTTGTATCTATTGGTGGCGCTACGTACGCCTACATCTCGACAAAAGAGACGATGGGTCAGTCCACAGCCCCCACACCACCCAAGAAAACGAAGAAGACAGAGACGCAATCAGCTTGATAATTCGCAACCGTGTAGACCACGAGACTCTTCAATATTGATGCGTGTGTTATAGACAACAGGCTTAGAATGGACTTGTTTATTCATTTTCTTTCTTGAAAAGAGAAAGCGTACCGTAAATGACAGAAAGACACACCCGCCAAAAAGAAGCATTTTCGTATTTTTTATGTTAAAAATGACAGATAAAAGCATTTTCGGCGCGTTGCGATGACATTTGAAAGCATTTTCACGAAAGTCTGATGACATAACACGTATGGCATTTTCGTGGTGATGTGTCATGGGTCCTGAGTGATATCTCAATTTAAAAGTACCATTTGTCGCCGTACGTGACGGTGGACTCGTACGTGACTATCGTTGGCGGCCGTACGTGATAATGGACTTGTGTGTCGCTATTGACAGCAGCCATGCGTGATAATGGACTCGCACATTTTCAGCTTGTCTTAAGCAGAACACCTTAATGTTTGGGCTAGGTGGATGTATGCTTTTAACTACGTGATATTATGCTGGCAACAACAAGCTCCATTAGCGCTTTCCGGGAACATTTGCGGTACACTTATGCGAAAATGGGCGTCCTATAAGCCTCCACAGTGCTTTTTACAGAAAAACATTGGCAGACGAGTGAAACATGTATCCTGTAAATGCAGTAGAAGTGTAGCCATTTAGATAGATGACACAAAGAAGCATTTTCGACGCCATGACATGACACAAAGAAGCATTTTCGGCGATTTGCGATGACAGCATTTTCGAGTACGTCGCTGAGTGTGTCTTTCTGTCATTTACGGTACAGGGCTTAAAACTCGTGCGTGTGTGCAAGTCGGTACCGGATCATCTCCATACCTCCCGGAGCATCTCGAACGACATCGGCGTGCAGAACTCCCACCAACGCAAGGAACGCGACAACGATGGGAATTAAAACCAGTGGCGACGACCGGTGCAGCCCAGCAAGTTGTAGCCCCGCCATTTGCTCTGCTTCATCCTCCTCGTGAGGAACGAAAGCCTCATGGACGACATTGTCCACGATCTCCACGTTATCAGAAGCTCCAAGCCACTTCGTCAGATACTCGAGGATCTGTTCGCGTTGCTTCTTCAAAGGTGCGGGGACGTTCGGGTCAGCTCGTAGGTCGCCGCAGTGTCCACATAAGTTGCACTTCGCCAAATTGGCGATCTCATCGTCTGACAACGTATCAAGCACCGACGCTCGTTGCCACGGGTCATCGCCACCATTGGAAAAGAAAATCTTGTGGCCGTTGGGGTGGTCTCCTCCATACAGCTTCGTGATTTCATTCACTCCTTCGGACGGATTCACAACGTCCCCAAAGACAGTCTGGCACTGTTTGAGGTGGTAATCCAGGTCCACCATTGCTGACCGAAGGCTTTTCTCCTTCGGAGCGACCTGGAAGTATGCAAGCTGGGAGCACTTCTGCCAACGCCACGATCGTCCATCCCCCCAACGAGTACGGTCCTTCGCTAAGCACTTGGTATCGTAGAAGCATCCACTTCCAAAGGAAGATCCGTACATGTCGATCGTGAAGGCTGCGAATGAGTCGATCAGCGAGTTATTCCGTTCGAAGGCTCCGACCATACTGTCACACACGATATCTTTGTGTCCATACTGCACCGCCATTGCTGCAGCATCTGCGATCATGTAGAAGAAGTCAG
The DNA here is from genome assembly GCA_018806915.1 of Phytophthora colocasiae. Lineage (NCBI taxonomy): Eukaryota > Oomycota > Peronosporomycetes > Peronosporales > Peronosporaceae > Phytophthora > Phytophthora colocasiae. The sequence goes on from JAGKQI010000091.1 coordinate 303,949, forward strand.
CATCCTCCAGTTCTTGAGCGCCAAACAATCCTTTCACAGCCGTCGCATTCCCACTCTTAAGCTGCTCCTCGAAAGCTTCAGTAGTGAGGCGCAGGACATCAGCACATGACGGACCTGCCGCCATCGCCACTTGCTCATCAAATTGGTGGAACTTGTATACTGGCTGCACCACCCCGGAGGACGACAGCGCTGCCACAGTCGTGTCTGGATAAGCGACACGGAACCACGCAGAGAGAGCTCCTGGGTAGGATCCTCCAATCGCGATCCACTGATTGCTGTCTTCAGCTCCTAAATGACCTTGATAACTCTCCTTGAAGTGCTTAAGATCCGCAAGAGCTTGTTGCACAGTCAGATACTTGTAGTTTTCTGTTGAAAGATCTGCAGTAGGGATACTTTTGCCGTAAAACCGATGCTCCAGAGCCAGGATCTAATGACAAAATGCAATCAATAAACAAATGTACATCAAAACTTCCACTAATATTGTACCTTGGCTCCGAATTTCTGAGCAATGACGTGTACGAATCCTCCTGGTGCTTTCTCCAGAGCACCTTCTCCCCCAATATAAAGGATTACAGGACCATTGGGTTTGGTCCAGAACTTGTCCACCTGATAATAGCGTTGCTGGAAGGTTGAGTTGCTGCTGTCTGTAGCGAAGTGGTCCACATTCTGATTAAACCAGAGCTGCTGAGCGTCAACCTGGAACAGCAATTGGTCTTCCTGCTCAACCAACTGCCACAATTGACCGTCCTTAGCATGCGAGGGGAAGGTGAAGGCCTCGGAGACGCCACACAGCGCCACTAACAACAATAGGAAGGAAACCATGATCCAAATGAGGCCGGGAACTGCGTCTCCTCCTTGAGCGCGGCCTGTACGTGTAGAGTTGTCTTTGGATCGGCGCTTCGAACGTTTAACAGTTACGACGTTGGAACATATCAATTAACGGGTTTAAACAGTTACGACGGGTTTAAACAACGGGACGCCCAGAGCCTCCTTGTACACGCGCTCCCCCGCTACGAAAGCAACAGGATGTATTCACTAGCATGTCTTGTACACATCTAGCAAGTTTCACTGTAGCAGTCGCACTTGCAGGCGCGCAAGTCAAACTAATTATTACGCTTATTCAAAATAGCAGGGACTGGCGATCGATCTTCAAGGGTTGTAGTGTTCTACAGTATTATCTTAGTGGATTCCCAATTCGAAGTGGAGCGCTGCTCGCCACCCTTGAACGGAAGGCTTCCGGGAGTCCCATGCTGGCCAGTGCCAGCCCGACACTGACCTCACTCTTCAATCTGCCAAGAGATGCCCACGTCCACTGAGAAGCAAGCGCGTTTGGAGACATTTCGTGCAGTGGCAACACGCCACCACCGGGACCCCCGCGCGTCGGAGTCAAGCTCGCGGCAAAGCTGCTCCGGATTCTCGAGATGCCCTTCGTCGGCTCTAACCTCTACTATCACGAAGCCATTCCTTATGTGTCGTGGAAGGCTCTACAGTCGAAGCTTGGGAAGTCTAGGGCTTTGGACCAGTTCGCCGGACATTTCGGAGGTGTGGGTCTTATTGTTGATCGTGGAATTGGAAAGCCGAAGACACTCTGTACCCGCGGTGAAGGCCGGCAAACCTACCTGAGGTTTGCCGATGTCTTAAAGCACAAGCGCCTTCGTTCCGCTGTGGGTAGACTTTTTTGTGACTGGGTGGAAGGGCCTCTCGGCGAGGGGATCATGACAAACCCACCTAGAGACTATGCGGAGTATCTCGGGCCATACATCACCGGGGTTATCTACGCCGACCCAGAGAAAGGAACCAGAGGGATTTATATTCTGCACTGCGGTTCGACGTACTCTTTCAACAATCAAGAATACGACGGTCCCTACTTTGAATGTGGGGCAGTCCCAGGACATCCCGAGAAGACTAACCGAGCACCGGTCCTCAATAGCTCAACGTATAACAAAGGCACAGTGAACTTTCTGTTCGGGCTGGAGTGCATGGAAAATGACCGCGTCAAAGCAGAGTTTGAGCTGCTGAAAAAGCTGACGGAACTAGGACTAGCTCGTCCTATTCCAAACGGTGAAGGGTTGACTACAGAGACTTTCGTATTTCATGAGGACGATCTTCCAATGATCCACGACAGCGTCTGCGCTTTGAGGCTCGCGTTTCAGCCTCCAGAAAGAAGAATGACCCCCGACCACATACACGCCGTTGAAAACCCGTTCACCAGGGATCCGCAGCTTCAGCCACAGCGGACAGGACCAAGTGTGCCTGGTCTTCCCGAGAGGGTCGAGTTAACAGGTCCAGGATGGCGTATAGCTCCACCGCCGATTTCATGCGTCAGTGTAAGCAGCCGTGCGAGTAGTGCAAACGGTGTGCAGTAATACCAATGCTTAGGAGAATTCCTTGTGGTCCGTCAAGACGCATTGATATCTCCGCATATAGACCCAGATCCGTCATAGCAGACCTTCACGCTCCCCTTTACGATAGTGAAAAGTGTCAGCATGTACCTCATTGCTGACTATCAGCAGGTAGAAGGATCAGCTTGTTGGAACACATTGACATTGGTGCTATTGGTCGCTGGTTTTAGCTGCTTTTAGGGGGGCGTGTAACGGACCTCGTTATGGAAGTTTCAGGCTTCGACGACTGATCTCCTGCTGGTAGCAAAGCACTCAGATAATCTCTCCCTTGCGTATAGCTCCAAGATGGCAGAAGTCGGTACGTGCTCGCTTATTAGTGTCATGAGTTCGAACATTGCTTGACTATGTGGCTATCGTCTCAACAGAAGTACAGCGTGTCCTGGCAACAATCAACCAGGTCTTCGTGTTCCAGATCCCTCCACAGACGTCGGCTGCTGGTCACAGGTACTGCATAGACAACTACTCCACAAAATATCATCAGTCATCTTACGAAGCTTTAACTTTAGAGCGGACTCTTGGCCGAGCACTCCAGCGTGGACTGGTCGTCTGCAGGTTTCCTCTGTCGGAGAAGATGCTGTCATCGAACTGAAAGATCCCAACACGGGTGTTTTGTTCGCTGCATGCCCCATCAAGGCTGGTGGACCTCCAGCCATCCAAAAGGGTAAATCACTACAGTACTACAAGCTTAAAACAATTGATTAACCTCTCTTCTCTCTCTCTAGTGGTTGACAGCAGTCGGTACTTCGTTCTACGTGCCGTTGATCGTGTCTCTGGTACGTTTTCCAAACAGCTTCATGTCCGTTGAGCACGTTACTGACACTAAGCGTACTGCTACTAACCAGGTCGCCACGCCTTCATCGGCATCGCGTTCAACAACCGCAGCGATGCATTCGACTTCAATGTTGCCATCGACGATTTCAGCAAGTCCGTACATGTAGTTTATTCTACTATTTCATGAGCCGAACACTTAAATTCTGTCTTTGTTGTCTCTAGGGAGCTGAGACGTGAGCAGACGCAGCAACAAGCAACCACTTCAGCTCCTCCAGTCGACTACTCGCTAAAGGAAGGTCAAACGATCCGAATCAAACTCAACACCAAGAAGAAAGACGCAGCGAAAGCGGAAGACGACGACGACATGGATCCATTTGGCTCCACGAGTTCGCCCAAGAAGACCAGTACCAGTGCAAGCGGTGAAGGAGATCTACTGGGGTTCTCGACTGCAGCTTCTACCAGCAATTGGGAAACGTTTTAAGCCCAAAAAGCTCAACTTAACGGCAAGTTGAAGTTAACAAATAAGGAATGTAGCCATTTCATTGATTGACACATAGTGATCGATTCGACAGTTGATAGATAACGCCCACTTGCCTATAAGTCTTCTCTTGCCTAAATGCCGCGTACTAAGCGCCGAGGAACTTCTAGTCGCCGTCGATCTGCCAAGACTGGGCGCTTTATCTCTGCTACTGCCAAGACTGGACGCTTTATCTCTGCTACTGCCCCTGGGTTGGCTGGGACGTTGCTGTTCCGTAAAGAGCTCCTGCACTACTTTGTGTTGTTTGTGGATGCCCAATCGCTTTTGTCTCTCTGTGAGGCGATGGCCCAAGTGAGCTGCACTCGCGTTATCCTTCTGGACGAAGCTTGGTGGCAGGAGCTATTGATGGCTCACTTTGGAGTACCGTTGAAAGGTTCCAAGGTGCATCGTAGTGTCACTTTAGCTGCTGGTTGTTCCAAGCTCTTGGATTACCTGAGTCTGCGCTCACAACGGGAACGCTTCGAACAATTCGTCCATGTTGTAAAAGGTGACCTGGGGACCATCACCACTGTTGGAGATCAACCAGTTGACTGTCTGGTGTTCCCAACGTCCTGCTCGTACCGAAACCCGGGGACTGGTGTTGCTGGAAGGGTTCATGAACGTGCAGGCCCCAGCTTGGACCAAGCAGTAGTGAAGCTCCATATGAAAAACACTGCAAAGCCAGGGAGCGCTATGTGTACGGTGGGCTGCGGTTCTGGTGTGCGAGTTCTTGTGCACTGTGTGGGCCCCACGCCACGTACTTCGAACGCGGACAAGATGTTGTACACGACGTACGTGAACGCTTTCCTTGTGGTGGACAGCAACGACGCCCTATGTGCCGCTGTGGCTTCTATCTCCACTGGGTTGTTTCGTTTTCCTGTGCCTCGTGCTACTGACATTGCGCTTAGCGCTATTCGTGATCTCATTCGCCTGCGTCCAAGCTGGAAATCTGGCATCACCTTTGTCTGTATCGATGACGACGTGTACGAAAACTTTCAGCGCGCTCGTCAAGAAACGTTTCAAGCTTTCCACACGAAGGGGGTCGCGCACAAAGGATTAGTGAAAAAGCTGTCGATGGAAGAATTCATTGTGAACGAGGCTTGAGCCTTCGTTGTGGGCATCGCGAGGCTGTTACGTTTCGACAGATCAATCAGTTGTGAGTATTATCGTTATTGCCCTACACTGTTGTTGTTACCTTGTTCCATCATTTGCTTCAGTCGAGTCATGTTCAGCGGTGGAAAAAGATTCTCGTACCGTTTCCAAGCTCGACGTGGTTGCCGTGATGAACGAGCTTGGCCCTTTTCACTGGCTTGTGTTCGTGGACTTGAGCCTGAAGGTCCGAATAAGGCATCGAATGAAACGCTGTCAGATTGAAGTCTTCGCCCGGATCCCAACGGATCACCTGAGTGCTCGAATTGAGGCAATTGAGATCCAGTCTCGTGGGATTCTTGTGTGGAGAGACTGCCTTGTCGACGACGCTTCTGCGTCTTAGCACGCACGTGGACATCCTTTTGCTTGGTCTGTGGTGTACTATCTGGCTCTGTAGTTGTAGCTGGTGATGGGTCCTCTGCATTTTCATGGCGACGCCGCTTAGAACCCCGAGACACAACAGAAGCAGGTTCAGTACGACTTGAACCAGTATCTACCGAGATGACAAGATTGGACGGACTCTTGGCAGGAAGCTGATGCCTGGGAGGGGCAGGAGAAGCAGGACGGCTGCTAGCACGTGGTGCATTATTGCCCGGGGTAGCTGTTGCAGTCGATACAGAACGCTCTGCAGTAGCTGGTGTCCTCGGTGACGGAGTCTTGAATTCTGAAGTATCCTCAACAGTTTCCGACTCCTTCTGTGGAGCATTTGAATCTTCAGCCACCTCTTCAGTCATTGTGAGATCATCCCCCATGTCTGTATCTGCTCTCTGTGTGACTTCAATCCCTTCTTCAGTCAACGTAAGATTGTCCTCCATGTCTGATTTCCGTGTGACTTCAATCCCTTCTTCCGTCAACGTGAGTTCGTCCGCCGAGTCTGCGTTGTCTCCATTAACTAATCGATCAGTCACTGACCTGGGAGACGCGAAATCGCTCGTCTCGTACTCGAAAGCATTGGAATCGTCGTACTGATCATATTCCAGCGTCACAGTCGCTTGAGAGGAAACATACTCCTCTGGTGTATACTTCTCCTCCGTCTCAACTTGCTTTTCTTCCTCCGGTTGGTCCAAAACCTGTGTAGCCTCCTCTTGGTCATTTTCGCCTTCATCTTCATCAGGATCTTCGGCTGGTTTAACTCCTAAAAAGTTCTTCACCGATTTAACCAACCAGTTGCTTTCTTTTTTTGCTGGCGTTTGCTTCTTCTTCTGCGTTTTTGATGGTAGTGGTGAAGACAGAGGTGGAGCCGTATTCTTTCTTTTCTCTTCCTCGTCTTCAACGTTAGTTTTCCCTCGCACCTTCCTCCTCTTGCTTGTGGGTGTTGCACGTGGAGAGCTCTCAGGGGTATCATTCGTGAGGTCGACGATCCCACTTGAATGTACAGGGGATGGCTTTACGGGTTCTGTCTTTTGCTTCGAACTTGGCGTAGAAACAGTGATTGTCGATTTCTTTGACCCCCCAGGCTGCCTATCTTCGTCCTCTGAACTGCTTTCCAAGTCGCTCCCAGCGACAAAAGTCTCTTGGATATTTTCCTGCTGAAACTGGAACCTCTGACTGTCGAGTGAGGACTCGTCACTCAATGGCGCCAACGAGTTTCCCGACAGTGACACCGACGACTTACCGGGTGACATAGGGCCACTGAGCTGTGATTCGGGCGTCGGCACCACCCCATTTTCCTCAATAAGCTGTGAATCTGTTGGCTGGTGCTCAATTGCACTTGGTGGGCCCCACTCCTCCTGCTCTTCCAGTTGCTGTTCCTGATCCTCCGGGATCACACAGTCCTCATCCAACAGCGGCCGTTCGTCGTCAAACCTGTCACCCTCAGCAGCTCTAAGAGGCAAAAGACCTTGGTGGATCATCAGTTGCTTCTCCAACTCTGCATCACTCAATGCTTTTAGTCTCTCAGCAACGAGGGGGTTACTGTAGACCTCTGGGTGCGACTGGACTGCCAGCTCGTTCTCCTCAACGATAGCCAGAGCGTCCACCCACAGATAAACCGGAGCTTTCCCTTTGCTACTACTGGACAATGACACTGACGTAGCATTATGTTGCTGGTCCGTGGACAGACACCGCGTCATGGTGGCGAAATGATACTTGGTGACACGCACGACGCTGCCCCGCAGTCTCCCGATCGACTTGTAGCCTCGTTCTTCCCTCAATGCAGTCATCACATGGGTCGGAATAAAAGCCTCTATGTCGTATCCACGATCTACGAGCGTCGCAGTGTGCAAGGAGCTATTGGTTCGACGAACAAGCATAACTTGCGAATGACCGTTCGAAGCTTCTACAGCAGCCTGCGACTCCGTTTCTTCGCTCAAACTCTCAGAGAAGCTGTCACTTGGCTTATTCTTAACAGTGAGAGGCGCTCCGAGCGCGGAGAGCAGCTCCCGCAGCAGGAATTCAGTGACGAAGCTCGAACGCGGCGCCATCCTTTCCGCTATGATGACTCGTCTGGCACTACAAATTTTTGAATTATTTTGACCAATAGATTATTTTAATTTGTTTTACCCAATCACCATCAAGTTGACCTCGCAGGACGATCACTCTCGACTTGACCATGATGTGTTGGGGCCGCGTCGCCGCGCGGGGGCTACGCGCCGCCTGGAGCGCCCCCGCCGCCTCTGCGCCTCGTGGAGCCATGGGGATGCGCTCTAGAGCTGGTACGCAGGCTCCAGTGGCCGCTAATACTGTCAAGAGCGCTGTGGGGCCGTCTGGAGCCCATGTATCTCCGTCTGGATCGGCAGCAGCTACGGCCTTTAAGAGCAAACGCAGTCGAATTGTGAAGCCTCGTTCGGCTGCCTACGTGTTACTGGGTAGGTACCAAGTGGACAGACTGCTGAAACTCAAGCAGAACAATGGTGAGTCGTGAATTAAGGGAAGGAAGGGCATATATCAGATTTTCGTCACTAATATTGTATGTTTTTTTCGTCTTTACAGCTATTAAGGCGGCCAAGAAGGCAGCAGAAGCAGAGGCAAAGGAGGCTGTTGCTGCTGCAGAAGCGGACGCCAATTTACGGCTGCGCAACTCGCTGGTGAGGATCCCTGGATGACTGGATGCTAGGCTGCTGTTTCTGGCAGCTTGCTTGGATGATCTGCTCCATCGTATTCACACATTGATGTATGTTGCTGTCGGCGGTGAAATATGCACGCGACTTGTTGCAGGTGCTGCGCTTTAGCAACGAGAATTCGTATTTGAACTGGGCGAGAAATGGTGTGCTCTCCTCGGCCGTCGGAGTTGCAATGTACGCGCAGGAGCACCATCGTGGAGCTCAATTGAGCGGTGCAGGTACTGTATAGCTCCTCGGCTTAAGATACTGATGATGCAAGGCTAATACTGATGATATTAATATGTTTGTCTTGGTTGTAATGCGCAGGGTTGTTGCTCTTGGGGTTCGGATATATTGGCGTGGGCACGGCAAAGTATATTTATTACATTTTCCGCTTCCGCCACGTCATGGAGCTGTCCTGGGCAAGCGTCTTCGGAACGATTTCCCATGCGGCGTGGGGGTTGGCCATTTGGCTGACCGCTATTGCCTCCTTCCTGGTACGTTCCTTCGCTCAAAGTGAAGTTGAAGTTGTTTTCCTTCCCCGTCCAGAACTCCATTTAACTCCTGTACATGGGCATTATTTCTGTCTACAGGAGTCTGTACCTCTTGAGCTGGACGCGATGCTGTTGACAGAGCCCATTGCAAGTTTCCTACCCTTCCGAATTCGTCAGGGCCTGATCGAGACGTACAGCCTCCACCTGGACGACCTCGAGCACCACAACAATGAGCAAGAGCGTGTTATGCGTGCGATTCGCGGCGACCGGGGAACGCCGCAGCTGGCAGACATTGAGGAGGGCGAAGAGCTGCCTCCTCAGCTTGAAGCTCAGCTAATCGAGCAGCACCTGCACTCAGCTCCGGGTCCCGCGGTAGTGGGCTCCGTGCCTCCCTCATCCTAAGTTCTTCCCAGCAGACTAGCACTCTCCTCCTGCTGGTCATTAGCTATCTCACGCTGTGTCATTCTGTCCTGGCGCATTGTAGACAGTCAAGCACGGGTGTCCATCTGAAAGCAAGCACACGTCTCTACTGTTTCATCCTGTTGTTTCTTTTGATTTTCCACATTGAAATGGGTGCGTCCCCTGTCTGGCATTCTCTCCTTTAACCTGTACTCGTCACTTCTTAAGGCTTGAGAGCCTCCTCTAGAGGAATGTCGAAGCTCGGGTTGCGGCGAAGCGTCTTGCCGTCCCACGAAAGGTTAATGGGGTCGTAGGCGTCCTCGCCCTTTACGGCCTCAATGATAGGGGCAGCCAGGATGACGTCGCTCTCGGGCGACTTGGGCAGCGCGAGTCCGTGGTCCACGAGGCCCTTAAGCACCGCCAGGATCTCCTTGTCGCTCTTACCATCCACCGGTACCTTTTTCTCCACACCCCAATCGAATCGGGCGTACACGAACGGTTCCATCTCCTCTGCTTCACGGTACACGAAGGGCGTGAGTGGGTTCAGCATCTTGAGCTCGTCGTAGTTCTTGCGGAAGAAGGTGCTGCAGCACAAAAGCGACCACCGGAATAACATTAACAAAAGGGTAAAGTCTATAGACTAAAGCATAACCGAGGAGAAGCAAGACGCACCGCAAGCCTGCGCTGCTCTGCGAGGTGTCGCACGCCACGAAGCGGAGCTCCTGGATGCCGCGGGAGATCTGCGCACGCCAGCTCATGTCCGTCTGCCTGGTGTCGTGTGTTGCTACGTTTGGAGCCCCACAAATTGGGGGTACCATGGGGGTACATTCAAATCGTAACCTCTGTAACATCGAGGGATTTTGGCGGGGTCTATTTGTGGCACTGCCATAAACAAAGCTATCCGATATAACAGGGTATGGAATCTGATTAACCACTCCATTAGGTGCGATTTATTGTAATTTTACAGTGTAAAAATTACAATATGTCAGCCAATCGGAGGCCATCTCGTCTATGATTGGCGGACTGGTTTACACAGCCGGGACAGGGATTTTAGTCCCGTTTGGTCTTATTGTCTTGAAATTTGTAAGGGGTCCTATTGTGATTTAGTCTAGAAAGGTAGTTTTCATAATCGGGCCATAAACACAAAACGACGACGCGTCACGCGGTCTTTGAAGGTGTGTAAGCCCGGCTCTGTAAGCCTACGGGAGTGTAGCAGCACTGTCAGGGGAACGATGAATGCCAACGGATTATTCCGAGGAGAGCTACCGCGTGCCAAATTGGCACTGCCAATAGTAATGCATTGCAAGGGGCCCCGATGGAAGAACAACAAGCATCCCCTCCATCGTACAAGATGGCAGGCGTGGCGGTGAAAAACGGAAAGTATCTTACGACGTCGTGGCATGTATCCTTCTCGTGGTCACGCTTCCGCTCAAACTATCACGTGGGCGATATGGTAAGGATCTTGGTGAATGGTAAAGAGATGCCGACCAAAATGGAGCTGCAAGAACGCGTCTTAGCCGCTCATTCAGTACAACAATGTGCGGATAACAATTGAGTAAATTAATTGGACACACTTCAACGATTGCTGGACGATCGCCATGAGCGAGCATTGGAAGCTCAGTGCCGACAGACAATTGTTGGCAAAGTGTAGGTAAAGGCCTGCTTCGGCCGACGTCAATTCTCTATTAAAACGCAACACGAATTAGTAGTTTTTGCTATCAGCACGCTCTGCTATCGGCGACTTGAACGCAATATAAGCAAACACCGCCGTGTGTTCACTTTGGGTTGGACATGTCGCTACCTTCTCGTCGGTAGTGATAAAACTGTCGACAGAACTTAGATCGGGCCCACGCCGAAGTTCTGGCTGGTGGTGGAGAAACGCTTGGCAGAGTTGGGCTTGTAGTACGGAGCCACCTTCTTCGAGTTAGTCAGGGCAGCCGTCTCACGGTTACCGTTTAGACTACCACACTTCACCAGGGTGTTCTCAACACAGTTGCGGCCCAGCGTCGATTGGCACTTAAACTGCGACTTCGTGGACGGCACAATGATGGCACCGACAGTCTCAGTGTCGTTCTTGTTAGGGACAAGCGTCGACTCGAAGTAGTTGCCCTCCAGCAGCACGTTGCCGTTCTCCACGACGTCGTACGAGAAACCCGTGTTGCTGTACCAGTAGTTGTTGGCGGCGTGGATGACCGAGTTACCACCGACCTTGGGCGAGCGACCAGACGTGTTGTGCACGTAGTTGTTGACAAGCGTCACCTGCGTCTGCGTACCGAGGAAGAGGAAGGTCCAGTAGTGGTTGCCGTCGCACGTGGCCGAGTACTGCGTCTGGCCGTCGAACTCACAGTTACTGATCGTCATACTCTTGACACTGGCTGAGTCGGTAGCAATCATCTGACGGCCGAGGTTGGAGATCTTGACGTGGTCGATCCACACGCGCTCCATAGGGGTCTTGCCACCGTTGAGGCCCTGAATGTAGATAGCATCTCCGCCCCAGATGAGGTGCGCGTTGAGCTGCGTGATGTGGATGTTCTGGATGATGACGTTGTTGCCGCGGATCCAAAGACCCTTGCCCTTGATCACACCGCTGGTGCCTACACCACGGAGGGTCTTGTTGTCCGTCACCAGCAGTGGGTTCTTGGACGCAGCCAGGTCGTACGTGATCTTGACGGGAGTTCCCTGAACGCAACCGCCCGTGTTGGCCATGCCACCGCTCTGCAGGATGACGTCCTGGCCCTTGTAGCCGTTGTTCTTGGCGAGGCAGTCGCGGTTGCTCTTGGGACGGCAACCGGTCTCAGTCTTCGTGCCTTCGGTGCCACGGAAGTCGAACGTCTTGGTGAGGACAATGACGCGCGGCTGCGAGTCTTGCAGGTAGTTCTTGAGCTCGGAGATCGAGTTGGGGTACACAGGCGTAGCATTGCCTCCGCCGGTGGTTCCAGCGGCCAGGCCTGGAGCGTTGCCGGTGGAGATCTTGGTGGATGACGAGGTCTTGCCCTGTTTGGTGGGCGACTGCTGCTGTTGCTGCTGGGTTGGATCCTGCGACTGCTGCACCGAGTTACCGTTGCCCATAGGGAGAGCCTGGGTGCCCTGCATGGCAAGCGCAGCGACGGCAACGATGACGAGGCGGAGGATCTGCATGATTTTGCTTTAGAACTGTGCAGTGGAGAGCAAAAGCGAGAATGAGCAATGAGCTGGGCTCTAATCGAAGGCTAGCTACCCGCTGTCCCCGACTCATTTCGCTCTATAGTACTAGTACAGCAGTGTACATGCCAGAGGCAACGATGAGACCAGGGACGGACCACTTGACGTCGGACGACCGGATACTTGACAGATGGCGCGATCGATGACCAACGTGATGACAACCATGTGGTTGCTCGAAAGCATTAGTTTATTGTCAATCCCAGCTAAATTTGGATGCCTTGGGCGATTGGACATTGGAGCAACCAATCGACGCCTTCTCGCGATTGGTCAAAAAAACCAACTTGCTCCAAGTGCTCCAGTGCGGAAGTCTCGTCAAGCGCGTGGTGTGAGTATGTTATCCGTGGAGGTACCTGAGAGCAAAGGCGTATTCTTTAACATGTTGTCGTATATTATGAATAAACTGTTTAGACTTAGCATCGCTCAGAAGGCGCCAGCATAGAAGGCTCTACCGGTGCCTTCGCGGAGGACGCTAAATAACTGCAAGTAAAGACACAACTGCAAAAAGAAGAGGGGCACTTCAGGCCAGTGGTGAGTTGCATTGTAGTGTGCTATGCTGGCTAGCTAACTAACAAAATGCTCGCTGCTGTATGTGGTTAGATTCTACGAGAGTGTTTTGCTATCATGGAGGTAGCTGTCACTCAGCAACATGCGCACCCCAATACTATTCTCCACTGTTTGTACGCTTTCTATGAGCATGGGTTGTCGCGAAAGGAGCTCTCTCGCGCATTTACCAAGTGTGAAACGACAATTGGTAACTGGATTCGAGCGTATGAAGCTACAGGAACCGTTGAGCGTGCTCAGACAAGGATAGAACAGAAGTTCACGGCGAATCACCGAAAGTGGCTTTGTGAGTTCTACAGTGAGCATCCTTTAGCCTACTTGGATGAGGCTCAAGCCGCATTCAGGGACGCGCACAGTATGTCGATCTCAAAGTCGTCTGTATGGCGCATCATTCATGACTGTGGCCTCACGTGGAAGGTGCTGGAAAGACGAGCGATGCATATTAAGGAGCAGGATGTATTCCGATTTGTCGAGGAGCTGTCAAACCTTGACTGGAGTCACCACAATCTCGTGTTTCTTGATGAAGTTTCCTTTGATAATCGGGGTATGATCAGAAAACGTGGATATTCCATGAAAGGGCGAAAGCTTGCGATTCGAGGTGACTTTCAACGCAAGCCGAGGATTTCTGTACTGGCATTTATTGGAGTTAGTGGATTGATCGATAGTTTTGACACTCAAGGCACATTTGATCGAGTTGAGTTTGTGAAGTGCTGCCAGGACTTTGCATACTCTAAACGTGCAAACGTTCGACAATATCCTGGGTCGAACTCGGTGTGGATACTGGATGGAGCATCGATTCACCGACACCCTGAAATAATTCACTTTTTGCGCAGTATTGGAGTCGTTCCTATTTTCCTACCGGCTTACTGCCCATTCTTCAACCCAATCGAGTTCATGTTTGGGTATGTGAAGAGATACTTCCAGCGTCATTACGACGAAAAGAGTGGGCGTGACTTACTACCATTTACCGTGGAGACTTTTCACCGATTTGAACGATTCGACATGTCAAGAGTTTTTGAGCATTGCGGCTGGAAAATACAAGGCTATTTTGACCCTAATGGCCCCATGGCATCAGAAAATCGCCCCCTCCCTTCTCTGTTGGGTGACAATGAACAAGCAAGTGATGACGAAGAATTACTTGGATTTAACCTGGTGTCCGACGATAGCAGCGCAAGCTACTCTCGTGATTAACTACTCTTCATGCTCGGTATCTTGAAGGTTTTCCATCACGGAAAACGGGTCAATCACATCAGTGATGGCCATGAGATCAATATCAGCGAGAAAACTCTCGACTATCGTTCGTTTCGAAATCAGGTTTTTCTTGTGTGATGACAGGCGAAGTCTGAGAGCCTCCAGATCGTTTAGTATCTCTTCATTGTCCGCTAGACTGCTATTAACGCAATCTAATGCCATCTCTGCTGACTTGGTGATCCTAGTCAATCGCTCTGCAACCTGCGAATGGGTAGCATTAAGCAAATGCACCAAATAAACTGGAGGAGGATCCGCAATTTGTTCCTGCCACGTGGAGCGATTGAGATTCCGTGTGATGTAGTTAGCCCACATTCTCCAAGTAATTGTCGTTGCCTGGAAACTTGATCCCCAGTGGTCCTGTAGTTTTTCAGCAATATCACGGAGTGAAGCCTCAGCGGTAGCACCAGCTCTGTCGGTCTGGGGTCGGATGCATACAGCCACGAACTCGTCATAGTCCCTTGCCGTTGCGATATCTGGAACCATACTCAAAGATTATGAGTATAATTGTCTTTCCTTTTGATTTCACCAGCCACTGGTTCCATTCGAACTCGGTCTTGGTATTCACGACAAGATGGCGGCCCGACTTAAACTGCAAGATGTTATACCATTCCGCTGGCTCAGGGTCCTTGAGCACCCATTGACCTTCCTCCTTTACTGCTCTGCCTTTTATATGACCGCGAAACTCTTCCCAAAGAGTCTGCAATATCTCTTGAAAGGTGCTTCCATTTGCAACAAAGTCGCCTGGCTTCTTCCCACTCTGATCACGTTGACAGACTGTACTCTTGATAACGGGCCGAACAAGAAGCTGAAGAAGTCCGCCTTCCGCATATTCCTGCTCTTCTCTAGACGGCTGAACTTCTCGGTCTTGGCCATCGATATTTGCTTGTAGTGGGGAGGCTGGAGGCGACACAGCTTGTGAAGGAGACGGAGGAAAGGTTGGGGCTGCTGGAGCGGGAGATGGTGACGACGGCACTGAATGTTCTGGTGCTTTAGGCGGTGTGAGCTGAGCTACCGCTTCCACCTGCACAGTCTGCGGTCCATTTAGACGTGTTTCTTGACCCGTAAGCGCGCTGGGACTATCGCTTGATGAAGAACGTGGCCGATGTACGGTGCTCCCTATTGCTTCAAGATGTGCTGTACGTACTGGAAGGTGTCGGGACCCTTGATAAGGCAACGCACGAGCCCGTGCACGAGTTGAGCTCCTTCGGCGTGATCTGCTAGCGTTCGCGCTGTCCATGGTAGTGCAACCGCACGCAACTTCGAGATTGAACTTCAACCTATGTTATTTCTTATGAGTTAAGATAGTTGGGCGATTTGCTAGGCGATTGGGCAGGGGCGATTGATGAATCGCTCAATCCAATTTGGAGTAGAACCCACAATATCACACCTTCAGGGATTGCAGAGCCAAAGTGGCACCGTACCGGTACTGCAGTTTTAGGCAGAAATTGCTGGTATCCTACCACCTTTTTGAAGCGGACACCAAAAGCTGAAGCTACCTTGACGCTAGCTGCATGGAATGTAAGCAAATTGCTGACTAGGACTGATGTAACACATGCAAGGTGCCTCTTGAAAACTTGAACGCTCATGCCTCGGCTCAAGGCATGGACACCTGTGGCATCCCGCACTTCGCTACAGCAACCAAGGTCCTTGCATCAACGATAATCTTTTTAGCCCTGTAGATAACCTTGAGTTGACTAGAGTCCAAGAAATTCTGATACGCGTCGTAAAAGTGGAAGAGCCAAATGCGGTAGTCGAATTATTTATCAAATTGAAGCGATCAAAGTGTCCTCCTCTCCAAGACTGCGAGTTCCAACGTGCTTTATTGCGTTGGCTCTCCATCCAAGTGGACGGCGTTCCTATCATTGCTAATTTAGCCTGAACTCCACCAGAGTTCTGTAGGCGATGGCTTCGAGGTCTTCCGTTTCGTCAAATCACTCGCCCGGTGCAGTTTCGTGATGGCACGATATCCAGTCGTCAAATCCTGCAACCGTTGCAGTGCAACATGACCTTCTGGTAGCTGCGAAGCACGCATGCTCGCTGTTCGCGACCTCGAGCGTCGAATGTATCGACCCTGCCGCAAGCACTAAATTGCTGCAGTCGAGTACATTCCCAATCATGAAGGTGATCAGTTTTGAGATGGTATGGATTTTGGGCATGTGTCGCTGTCCGGCAAATTGCAACGCAATGCAATGCAGCGACAGTTAACTAACCTTAGGAAAGCTGATACAAGCATCGTGATCCTGCACTGCAGGCTGCAAGGCGTCGGCGCGAAGCAAAGCCTCGTACAAACGCACAATTCTTGTCGACTCGGTCCTCTTGATTTGAAATCAGCGTTTATGACCTTCACACGGATGTCGAGCCCTAAATTGGCATTTCAACAGAATCGGCTGGACCATTCCGTGTGCTCAGCCGTCATTCGTGCTTTTTAGCCCCTTCCAGCCGCTTCTCTAAATGACCAGGGCGCATACATGTACAAGTGCAATGACTTAGTTCTGGCTGTCAATCTGACGGCCAAATCCTACGTAATGCTTCCTTCTGTCTGCAGCGAAATTGAGTCAAATAATTGCCATTAAAATCATAGCTGTCACCATGAGATTCGTCTTACGGACTCACAGACTGACACACGATAAACAACATGACAAAAAGATAATTCTACAGGTGGAAATTGCCATTCTACAGAGGCATGGATAATTTTACAGAAGGTGTAGGTAGTCTTAATTTAGTCTGCAGGAATAGTCCACGGACCAATTTAAACCTGTCGTAGCTGCTCAATCAATTCTATCGGATTCCGGGGGTAGATATGTTGAAGCGGGTTGCTTGACTTTATCGCAACTAAAAAGTTTTCGATCGTCAAGATGGAGCAGTAGCGGAACGTAAGAAGAGGAAGCAGAAATTCATCCAGAGAACGTTGGGGAGTCTAACCCTGAAATCCAGACGTGCCGAGGAGACTGTCACCGCATAGGGGCTGGTTGTTGACAATAGCGACGATAGCAGCGAGTTCTTGTCAAGATCGATCGAAAGTGGCGATGGCAGCAGCAAATTCTTCGGTTCAATCGATAGTGTTGATGATGAAGAAGACATTAGCGAATCGGACGACAGTGAAAGTCGTCGACTGGCAGCAAAACCACGCCAAGAACAGCGACCCATGATGTGACACGGTCGGAATTTATCCCTAGGAACCTCACGTCGAATGCCTCACCAAAGCCTAACTGAAACTACACCGACAAGACCTGCGAACGTCACGGCATTACGTAAGTCTCCTAAGGCTACGAACGTCACGTCACCACTTAAACGTGCTCAACCAAAGGTGCTTACCAGAGCTCCCTAGACGTCTTCTATCCTACAATACCCGGTGATCCGGCTCACTTGACGGAATATCTGTGGTGATGTTGCAAACTAGTGTCTTGTTGATAAGTCAATGTGAATAAAGACAATGGTACTGGCCACACGACCTTCTCTCGGTTGTTCTTGTTACTTGAAGGAATAAATTAACACACTACAATATGTATACCCACAGCTCAAATAATTATGCCCGAGTACATTCCTACAGATACTCCATCAAGAACCTCTTCAAATGGAGAAAGATGCGCCTCAGCTCGCTCCGGAAGCGGCCCCATTCCGCCCAAACGGCGCTTCTCCCTTTTAAACGCCCAATGTGTGAACAACGCCAGCTGTTGTGTCGCTTCCAAAGGAAATGTAGAAGTGATATGTATTGAGCAGTTCGTTAGTTTGCACTAACAGCTCTTGTCCTATGCATGCCCTTGGAGGTGACCGCTCCGGTGGCACAAACCGTCCGTACTTGCTGCACCTGCATAACAGTCCATACTTGATCAGTTGAGCAACCGTCCTTACTTGCTGCAGCTGGTCATCTTCTGTAGAGTGTTGGTGTTGCTGGGCTAGATCCCAGCAACGGCTACACAGTGTAGCACCAGCTACAACACTTCCCCCTCCAAAAGCGCCTTCAATATAAAGCCGTACAGCTCGATGTGAGCTGCGGTTCACGAGTCTGCGTGAAACTAGTCCAGTTGTAGCGCCCTGCGTAGTGCCTTTACAGGTGCCTTGTTGCCGTGGTTGCGAACGAAAGCCTTCACAGCAACGGGAACGTCCTGCAAGAGAGTGTCCGCGGGCTCCCAGGAATCCTCAAGAGTATCGAGACCACGCCAGTGCACCTTGATCTCATGTCGTTTCTCTTGACGATTGTAGCGGGCCTCGAGCAAAGATTCCACGACGTGGCCCTCGCTGTTGTGTGCAATATGCAGTAACAGATCCTCGTTCACGTTGAGGGAAGCATCAGCGTAAAATTTGAGCCGACTAGCGTGCGCCTCTTTCTTCTGCCCTGTGATCAAGTTCTCGATCTCAAAGATCCAGTTGGACACAGTCGCCACCACACGTGCTGGCACGCACCACTTCACGCTGAGCTTGCTGCGTGTGTGCTGCCAGACGTCGGCGTACAAAACAAAGTCTCCCACATCAAACTGGGCCATGGTAGTACCCCGCTTTTTCGCGTGCCCTTTGCGTCCCGCTGCTCGGACGGCCACGTTGGCCTCTTTGCTGCGTTTGTGCATTGATTGTAGGGCTTGCTGCAGCTGCACGACATGCTCCCTTTGCATTGTTTGTATCTCGTCAAGAGTAGTCGTTTTGATGGGTCCAGGTACTGCAATGTGATCACTTGGTCCCATAGCTTTGAGTCCTGTCATGGCGGTCAATGGCGCCACACCTCCCAGTGACGGTGACGCCGAGTTGTTCAGCACCATCTGAACAATCTTTATCACTCTTGGCCATTCGTGTGGTTGCAGCCTCCATTCAGATAAGAGTGCGCGACAGCAGCGCAAAGCTTCCCGGTTCACCACCTCTACGGTGCCATTTGCCCACGGGCACCTAGCGGTGGTGAAATGGTGGTGTGCCCCCATTGCATGTTGAAGAGCTTCGATCACCTTGTTCTTGAAGTGTGTCCCTTGATCACTCACCCAAGACCGACACACTCCAAACGCAGCAAAACCAGTCGAGCAGAGCACTAAATGTAGTTTCCGCATCAGCTGCCTCGCTAGGCACAAGCCACACGTACTTGGACGCGTCGTCCTTGATCACCAGGACGTACACCTGGTCCGTGTCGCTCTCCCCCATGTACAGAAAGTCCCAGTGCAGGAGCTCGTTCGGGTGCTCAGCGTGCAACGCTTCCCCAAGTAGACGGGGTTGTGGTGGGCCACCTAGAGTACTGGCACAGTGCAGGCACCGCTGGACGAAAAACTCCACGTCGCGAGCCATTTCCTTCCAGACGAACTTCTCGCTAATATTTTTCAAGGTCACTGCACTGCCTCTGTGTCCAGCAATACCAAAGTGCCCAACGACACACACTCGCACTTGTAATTGCGTGGCTTCATCCGGAATCCAGATCCGACCCTGCTTGTCCCTCCAGATAGAGACTGCATCTTCACTGTCGAGGGCGAAATCCCGTGGCGGATCGGCTGCACTTTGCGCTGCCACAATCTCCAGCAATGTTGGCCACACAAACGCTTCATCAAGCTGAGGCGACAATGGTAGTGGCACTTGACGGATAGCACAGACAGTCTTGAAGGTAGATCCCCATCTTGATAGAAGGTCGGCCCACACGTTATCCTCACCCGCAATATCGTGAATGTCGTATTTGTATCCCATCAGTAGTAGGGACCACCGGTGGAGCTTATCCGCGGTGTACTTTGGTACAGAGCTCGACACACTGTGCGGGTCAAAGATATACCGTAGGTTGCGGTGGTCCGTGAATAACGCGAAGCCATCGTGACGGTGCAATAGATAGTCTGCGCGTCTGCATCGTCTCCACAATTGCATGCTTCTTTCTCGACAATTGCCCACCGCTTCGCTGCACCGGTGAAGGATCCGCTCAACATCATCAGCGGTTGATGCTCTTGCTCGCTAAGCGGCCTGTTAGCGTGCTCACGAGGAATCTGCGTGATGGCGGCGCCCCAATGATCGTCACTCGCGTCGGTGTACACCGAGAGTTGTTTCTCGGGGTCCGGATGCGCTAACAGCAGCGCATGCTGCAATGCTTCCTTGCAACGATCCAAACAGGCAACCTCGTTGTCACCCCACCCCACGTCAGAGAGTTTGATGGACCGGACTTGTTGCTTCTTGCGGCCCCCAGCTCGCTCATACACTCGCTCCATTGTCTTCACGAGAGGGTCAATCAATTTATTGAAAGCGGGCAAAGAAGCCCGCATCCAATTCAGTGCGCAGACGAACTGTTGTAGCTCTTGCCCAGTCGTAGGCGCCGGGAGCTTCGACAATGCATCGATTCTAGCAGGATCATGGCGAACGCCCTCGCCAGAGACCACTCGTCCACACCACAGGGCCTCTCGCAAATAAAATCTGCACTTCTTCGGGTTCAACTTCAAACCCTTCTCGGCGCAAATGGTGAGGACTCTCTTGAGCAAAGCTAGCAACGCCATGTCGGAGTCTCCATACCCCAGCAAGTCGTCGATCCAAATCATCAGCCCGTTATTGAACACTTCTGCAAACATTTGCTGTACCGTTGACTGCACGTAAGCCACGCTATTGGTCCCTCCCATCAGGACGCGCGTCGGTGTGATCACTCCTTCTTCCGTGAGAATAGAGTAGATTTCCTGGCAAAGTAGAGCCATAGCAAATTGCCAGAACCCCTTGAAGAAATCTAGTGAAAAGTAGCGCGACGAGCCACGCAGTTGCTCAAACGCGGCCTCCAGAATCGGCATCGGCCATACCACAGACTCGACACAGGCATTAGGACCCCGCACATCCACAGTCATGCGATGATCATTAGCCTCTGGTTTGTTCACAACGTGGGGCGGCGAGCACCACCTGCTCTGTGGGTTTCGGTAGCATAGCCCGGCTGCAATCAGTGCGTCAATGTGCTTCTTGAGGAAGGCACGGTGCACCGGTGAGTAGCGACGAGCTTTACACTTGACCGGAACTGCTCCAGGCTTTAGCTTCACCTCCATTGGAGGCATATCGACGGGCGGGTCGCGTCCAATGATGATACGAAAAACATCGATGAGCTGCATCAATATCGTTTCCAATTCTTTCACAAATTCCTCGGACGCACCAAATCTCCGCGCTTCATCCACCTTCTCCAGCAGAATTGCTCTAATTTCTTCTCTCTCGGCGTCGATATCTTTGTCGAAATCAGGGAAGCACGCGCGAGCTTCATCGTCTTCAAGTGCACGCTCTTCCTCCGTCACCGCCGGAGACTCGGCTGCTCCTGTATACGCGAGAAAACTCGCTACACCACTAGCCGGGCGATCATCAACATCGCTCATATCCCATTCGGCACTCACTTGCTGTGCAGAAGCAAGCAGCTTTTCAGGACTGTAGCCCAATCGCTCCATAATCCACCGCGAGAGCAATAGGTCACCAACACCAGGTGGTAGCCGGTGCTCCGTCACCCAGCAGATCACGTTGTGGAGCACCAAAGGCCCCCCTGGAGTCGAAAATCTCAGATCGAGCTTCACTTTACTCTTGACAGGCAGAGGCTTATCACCAACACCAGTGATGGCCGCTCCTCCGTCGATATCCTGCTTGTTGAGCCAGACCCCCTTCGCTGTCAACAGCTTCAGTAATTTTGCAGTCACCATTGACACCTCGGCTGCACTGTCCGGGGTGATTTCCGTCTCAACGTTGTCCAGTACAACACACGGAATGCTTGAAGTCGATGTAGCCACTTTAGAATCCGATGCCGTGACGGCTAATACAGGTTTCAGCACCTTTTTCCCAGTTCTTGCCTCGTAGAGCTCCTTTGCTTCGGATGGACTCCCAATGCCAGGACACTGAAACACACCATGCGCCTGGTCACCGCATTTAAAGCACTTCTTCGGAGGACGATCACTGGTCGGTCTTGGCTTGAACTTATTGGCCGCCTTGGGCTGTTGTTGATCGTCACTGCTATTCACCTTGGTAGCACCTTGTGCCCCACCAAGTCCTCGTTTCGGCTGAACCTGTGGCTGAGTCGGCTTATTGCCTCCTTTGGTTTGCGTCTGGGCTGAAATGTGGGCCTCGAATCGCATAAACCCCTCCAGTTCACCTCGCAACCACCTTAGGAACGCTGCCAGATCCGACTTCGTGGACTTGTGGCACTGCCGGCTTAATTGATCTTTCACAGCTGCCTTAAAAGGCTGCGGCCTCAATGCGTCCACTAAATACCCGACGACCTTCTTGGGCTCAGTGTGCACAACATCTTCCATGTTGAGTCGGTCAATAATCTCGTAAAACTGAGCCATGAGCCGTGAGAGTCGTGACTCCGCATCTTGCAGCTCAATGTCCATGCAAAGAGCTTTGACTTCTCTATCAAGTGTCTTGTACGCTGTGTTATCTGGTACACGCGCTGACAAAAAGTAGTCTCTCCACTCGGCTTCGGTGACGTCCTTCTCCTCCTTGAAGAGCTCGAAACCGCAAATACGAACCATCGTGCCTTGCTCGATGCAAGCACTGAGCGGCATCACAAAAAACTTCGCCTGCGTTCCTTGGTTCAAGGCCTTGATGCGCCTTGTGTAGATCGCATAGCTGTCCATGAAGTCCCTCTTTTCTTTTTTGGAGCTTCCTCTGTATATTGGCGGGACGGGCAGGTTCGTTCCTGCTGCCACAGTGACAGCAGCAGCTTCCGCTGGTCGCTCTGCACTCGACGGCGCAGCACCTTGCGCAAACGCACCCCACCGAGCCTGCAAATGCGGCTGAACGGCCTCGGCAAGGCTCTCAAGCCTTTGTGATTGAAGTCCAACCGCCTCTTCCGCCGCCCTCAGCATCTTATACTGTTCCTCCAGGTAGTGGCGGTGCTCGTCCATTTGACGACGCATCTCCTGCTGCTGCTCTATTAAGGCCGACTGTCGGTCATTTTGCGCTTGCAGGTATGCTGACGTCTGCTCTGCAAGTCGATCTTGCTGGAGCTGCACCTGGCCAATCTGCTCGGCATTCCTCTGATGCGCTGCAGCTGCATGCTGGGCCAGGGCTTCTACTTGACGCCGCGTCTCACTCCCCTGAATTACTGCCGTTCTTGTACATGTAGTCGTCTCCTGCGTCAATCGTAGGTCGTGCTCTGTCAGCGGCGGCAGTGGAGGGTAGACCGCAATGGGCATCCCGTCGGTGGGAACTGGCACCATCGCTTCGTCAGGTTCTTCCATGCTGGGCTGCGACTTGTCCAGCTAAAGAATTCTTTGTTGTGTCGCTTCCAAAGGAAATGTAGAAGTGATATGTATTGAGCAGTTCGTTAGTTTGCACTAACAGCTCTTGTCCTATGCATGCCCTTGGAGGTGACCGCTCCGGTGGCACAAACCGTCCGTACTTGCTGCACCTGCATAACAGTCCATACTTGATCAGTTGAGCAACCGTCCTTACTTGCTGCAGCTGGTCATCTTCTGTAGAGTGTTGGTGTTGCTGGGCTAGATCCCAGCAACGGCTACACAGTGTAGCACCAGCTACAACACCAGCACACCTCCTTGACGGTTCTGGGTGCGATACTTGCGGGGAACGTCCACTGGCGGTTTAACGTATTCGTCACTTTTATCCGAAGAAATGGAGACGATCGACAAGGAGAAGTCGAAGATTTCAACGTTGCGGGGAGAAATGGACACGGGATTTGATTCCTCTTCGGAGGTTTCCTCGTCGGAGCTGTCAAGATCGTAGTAGTGAAGGTTCGCTGACGACTCAGCGATGTTTTCTGCAGCTCATCCTGGTAGCTGACCTCCTCGTACGAGTTTTTATTCTCTTTCTTGCTATGGTGGTAGTGCGGGACGTCAACAGCTTTGGGTTGTGATTGAAGAGGAAGTTGCTAGGAAGATAGCTAACCCGAATTTGATTTAACAGGAGACTGAACCACGTAACTGGAACGGGTCGTTGTCCGTAGGTCCTGCTAACTGGGCCAAGACGGCTCCGTCCAAAGGCTGTTTACCCAGCGTTTCAGACCGCACTTGCATGGCGAGGTAGTCAGGCGTCTCAAGGCCAAACATGACCCCGTCCAGGCTGCTGTTGATGATCCCCACGGCTAACAGGACGCACGGGTTGTCTCAATTGTCTCCGAGGAGATGCAGGTCTATTGAGTACGAACAAGGACTCGAAGATGATGCGACCCGCCCAAACATGCCCACAGCCTAAATGTTATCCATGAAACGAAAGAAGAGCATTACACAAGCTCGCAAACTTTATTGTTACATCAGCTCCAAGATCCACGGTGCAACAATGATTTACCGGAATAAAACCATCCGACCGAGGAACAGAAATTTATATTTGAAATTTTGTTTTTATTTATTTTCTCTCCCACTTTTACAGATCAAGAGACCAAGACGGAAGCGCCGCCTTGACCGACGAGTTTACCGAGCCACGTCAAAGGACTAGAGATCCAGTCCACACGGAAATGTGCGAAGTTGGAATTCCAGGAAATGCTCTCGTACTCGCTAGGGATGTCGAAAGCTGTGAGACCTTTGCTCTTCGCGTAGTCCGGGATCATCGTGGTGCCGCCAGAAGCACCGAGGGACTTGGGGCCAGCCTCGACGATCAGCACCGAAACGTTTGGATCACGAGACAAGTACTCAGCAGCAACGAGACTTCCGGGGCCGCTTCCAACGACAATTGCGTCGTATGTGGACTGAGCATCAACGACGGAGCTTGAAGACGCGAAAGCAACAAGAGCACAGGTGCAGCGGGGCTGCGTAGGTGTGCACGGCACAGAGGAAGTTGGGTTGACTCGTAGAGTCCTGCTTGCAAGGCACTAGCCTTCGGTTCTATACAAGAACCAAGTAGTCCACTAAATACGGGACTCTCACAATCAGTGTCCCTATAATAAAGGAACTAACACTAATTATGTAAAATGCAAACTGATTTTTATTTATTTTATTGCCCTAATCCTGAATGTAACGGATTTAGTATCTAACATACTAAGTCCTAATCAAATGTAATGTGTGGCTCTGAGCTAACAGCCAGCAACTGTCTACATGTGTGACGTGTGAGAAACACTATGTGTTGTACACGGATCTGTGACTTGTGACCTGGATGGTGTATACCACACCTATTGTAGCCAAGGCGCGCAGCGCCGTGTAACCCCGTTACACCCTCCCCCACCAAACCGTGGATACGGAGTATCTACAACTGTAGACATAACTGCCTTGTCAAGGCCTGTCACCGGCAACTTTCCGATAAAAGAAATCTCTCAACGAGAGTGCGCGGGTGCGCTGGCTCAACGAGCACATTCTTCAATTCTCCCCAGCGAGCCAACCGCTCCTGAGGTGTCCAGTGACCAGGCGTCTACGCCCCAGCGCCTCAGCGCTTTCCGGTCTGAGCCCTCGGCTCCTCTCACGCTCTCCGATTCGGAGTATTTCGCGGCGTCTCGCCTTCGCTACGGAGCGATGTTCAAGGCCAGCCCGACGTCAGAGTGGTAGCGGTGGCTCACCCTTCGAGTACACGACAGCGTCGCCGACGCGCGACCCACGTCGCTCTCCTACAGAGGAAGGCGAGGTCGAAGTGGACTACGAGGAGTCCGAACAGGGCGATGCCCATGCGTCTCCTGCTCCTGCGAGCCCTCGGACGACCCGATCTGAGCTGCGCTCTCCACGCGATCCGCGTCGGTACTCAATTCCTCGGCAGCTGCGGCAGCCCAATCCGTTCCCGGAGGGACCTTCGAGCCTCGTGCTCAACGCGTTGCGCAACGCACCACCGCTTCCTGCTCGCGATGAGCCAGAGTCACTCAAGGGAGTCGAAGACGCGATCACCAACCCTCTGGATGAGGCACAGGAGGCTTCCCTGAGCGGTGCTCCAGAGTCACGTCGACCGGTCCAACGGGACATCGTGGGGACTTCGTCGCGGCGCGACTACGGCTTCGAGCCTCGCGACCCTGCCGAGCAGGTGAAGCAGTTGATGGCGCAGCCAAACCTGCATGGTTACGCCATAGGCAATCCTCCACGTACGGTGGCTGAGACTCAGCAGCGACAGGGGCTCCATGAGCGTTTCCTGACCCCGCAGGTGTGCACACTCGCCGAGTATCGGCAACGCTTAGATAAGCAACGGCGACGGGAGTCTGTGCCTCAGATGAGGACTTATCCACTCCTGCTCCAAACCGGAGAGACCACCCGGGACTACATGGTCCATGTGGCCACCTGGGCCGAGGCTTCACGGAAGCTCGCGTCGTTTGACCGGCTCATGGAGAGCTGCGCCGAGGTGGACGTCCGCCTCGCCCGAGGTCTACTCTTCCAGTACGCGAAGATACGCGTGCGGCCCGGCCGCTTTCCTCGTCACACGACGGCAGTGGCTCCCGCCTCTCAGGCCACTATCCCTGCTTCGCAGGATGCTCCTTCAGTCTCCGAGGGAGACTCGCTGGCTGTGCCAGCCACGGACCAGAGCCTGAGCTCGGCTGCTAGTCCGTCAGCTTCTCACACTAGTGGTGAGAAGCGGGTGTCGACCGAGTGGTCGACCTCGAGCCCTTCGGGCGCCCCGATCTTCGCGATCAAAAGCGTCCACGACGTCAGGGCAGTCCTGCCTCAGGGACCCTTCAAACTCCCACGAGTTTTGGGAATGAGGATATCCACGCCACTTCACCAGATACTGGTTTTGACTACGGTGGCGACGCCGCGCCATCAGGCGCTCCACGTGGTAGTGGGGAGTCCCCTGCTCATCGAGCAACGGCGGAGGAGGCCGATTCGCTGCGGAACGCCGTACTCGATGAGTGTGACGAGCGCTATTTGTCGCATCGCGCCTGGTACCAACTCGATCACTCGATCGGTACTCTCCGGAGTCAGACTCAGTCCCTTCAAGGGAACGTCGAGAGTGTTTGGCATTCGCATGCCCGTCTCGCTCATGACATGGAGGAGATTGAAAGCCGGATGGCTTGGCTCGAAGGTCCTCAGTCCCTGACTGCTCGCCTGCACCAGCAGGAGCTTCAGCTCGCTGAGTTGCGAGGTCAGGTGACGTTGCTGCTGCAGATGACGCAGCCTGGGCACGTGTCGTCGGTGCCAGCGCCTCCGCGCTCACCCCCGCGGGGTCCCGATATGGCTTAAGCAAGCCGACGTAGAACACCGGGTGTGTTCGCATCCGCTTTGGCAAGTCAAGCGTGTATGCCAGGCCCTTCTTGGCCACGACCGTAAATGATCCGATGAAACGCGGACGCAATTTCGTCTTAAAGACATTTGACACTGCATGTGTAGGTAGGTTCTTAGCGTTTAATAAAACCTGGTCACCGACCTTAAATTCCCATACATTGCTTCTACCTTTTGTATCCGCTTGTTCCTTCTGAACGTCTTGGCTTTCAGCCATCGCGTCACGTACACGGCGTAATACGCTCAATCTCACCGAGAGGAAGTCATCGACTTGTTTACGCACAGCAGAAGGGCTGATATCAGCAAGCTCGGAGTCGAGCGACGGCACAGCCTCTCCCCCACCAAGCCCAAGGCTACCGCGTGGCGGAGTGAGCGGAACGCGCGGGTGCGCAAGGCCGTTCACGTAGAACGGGGTGAAGCCTGTCGAGGCATGCACCGCATTGTTCATGGAGAACTCAACGAGAGGGAGCATAGCGCTCCAACGCTTCGGCGTTTCAGCGCATACGCTGCGGAGGATGTCCTCCAGAACGCGGTTCACGCGTTCGGTCTGACCGTCGGTCTGCGGATGGTCCGCCGTGGACATGTCCAGTCGAGTGCCCAGCACCTTGAAGACGGACGTCCAGAAGTGACCCGTGAAACGGGGATCTCGATCCGAGACAATGGTCTCAGGCAGCCCATGCTGGCGGAAGACCCGATCGATGAAGATCGTCGCTCTACCAGCACCATCGACGGTGTCCGGCACAGCCGCTAGATGAGCCATCTTGCTCAGACGGTCAACAAAGACCACCACGCCCGTGTTGCCTGCCGAGTCCTTCGGCAGGCCAAACACAAAGTCCATACTTATGGACTGCCAACACCCAGAGGGTACAGGTAAGCTCGCCAAAGGCGCAGCCGCATGCGGCGAGGGTTTAACCCGCTGACACGTCTCGCACGTGCGCACATATGTGCTGACCCACTTGTACATCTTCGGCCACCAGTACATGGAGCTCACCGAGCCGTACGTCTTCTCGCGACCGAGGTGGCCGCCTGTGGGTGTGTCGTGAGCCTCATAGAGGATACGGTACTTCAGATCCTCATCGTGAGGAACTACCACTCGTGGTGGGTCATCCTGACCCGTGCTGTAGTACAGCAGACCGCCTTCCAGGCTGTAGCGTTGGAGTCTCGCCTTTAGGCGTCGTGACAGAGTCACCTTTGAGTCTTTAAACTCATCGCTCCCCAGAGCTTGGAGCAACGCGACACAAGAGTCGTCCTGAGCGTACGCTGCTCGAACCATGTCCGTCACGGACGACGTCACCGAGGTGACATGAGATAACTCATAGTCCGGGCGACGTGATAACGCGTCAGCGAGGACGTTCTGCCTTCCAGGCTTGTACTTCACCTCGAAGTTATACTCCGCAAAGAAGGAGAGCCATCGGGCCATCCTCTGCGAGAGGTGAGGCGACTGCGTCGCTGTGCGTAGTGACGCATGATCCGTGTAGATCACAAACGGCTTGGAGCCGAGCAGGTGAACCCTGAATTTGACGAGAGCGTACTTCATCGCAAGTAGCTCCTTGTCATGAACTGGATAGTTCTTCTCAGCAGCCTTGAGCTGTCGCGACTCAAACGCAATGACGCGTTCGCGCCCTTCGGCGTCCGCTTGTAGCAAAGCACTGCCGATGGCAAAGTCAGAGGCGTCACAGACGACAATAAACGGACGAGCGGGGTCTGGCAGCGCCAGTATCGGTGCCTGAAGCAGGCTATCCTTGATACAAGTGAACGCATTCTCGTGCTCGGCACGCCATACCCACTCGGCATCCTTCTTAAGGAGATCCGTCAGTGGCCGAGCCAACTCAGCGTAATTCTCGCTGTACTTGTGTAAGTAGTTGGCCAAACCCAGCCACTTACGCAAGTCCTTCTGGTTCAAGGGAACCGGCCAATCCACAATGGCCTTGACCTTTGCTGGATCAGCACGAAGGCCATGCTTCCCAATGAAGCACCCTAGGAAGGGGATTTCTTCCGCGCCAAAGACGCACTTGTCTGCGTTGGCGTACAGCTTGTTCGTGCGCATGCACTCGAGCACAGCTCTCACGTGTTCCACGTGCACCTCAACGTCAGTCTTGCCGTGTTCGGCCTGACTGTGGACGAACACGTCGTCAAAGTACGTTTGTGCGAATGCCCGTAGGGGCCTGAACAGCTGCGTCACTAGACGATTGAACGTTGCGGGCGCGTTCGAGAGCCCTTGGGGCATGACGAGCCACTCCCAGAGCATACCGCTCGGGGTGCTCACCGCTGTAAGCGGAATATCACTGGCTCGCATGAGCAGCTGATAGTAGCCATCGACTAAGTCGAGCGCACTGTACATGGTGCAACCCACCATGTTGTTCTGAAGAACATCCTTCCTAGGAATCGGCGTCTGCGCCGGAATCGTGGCAGTGTTGAGCTTGTTAAAAGCGTGAACGATACGCCACTTGCCATTCGGCTTTCTGACACAGAACGTTGGCGCGGAATGCGGAGACTTGCTCTCGCGCACGAGACCCGCCGCGTGCTTCGCACGGAAGAAGGCGTCAATGACGTCGCATTGCTCTTTAGGAAGAGGCCACTGTCGGGTCACGCAGTACTTAGTTCCGGGAACTAAGTCGATCTCATGACGAACGCCTCGGTCGGGAGGCAGGCCACTCGGTGGTTCCTTCGAGACAACGTCTCCATATTCCTTCAGCAAGGAGTGGAAGGGATCCGAGGGATTCTTGAGGATCTCCGATCCACTCCTGGCGTTCAACGCCTTCTTGACTTCGGCCAAGACGGACTCGTCAACGAGGGACGACGAGTTTAACTCCTCCTCAGGTCGAACGATGACCACCTCGGCGAATTCGCCAGCCTTCAAGGCATCGCCAAAGTCGGCGAAGGACATCTCTTCTAGCTCAAGGAGCTTGTCAACACTTGGCAAGACGTCCAGCAGGACACTGCCTTCGGCACTACCGCCCACTCCATCAACCAGAGTGTATAGCTGCCCACAGCCCTCCGGTGCGTCGGCACTTGACGTCACGGATGACTCAGACGCAGAGCGTCTCGCCCGAAGGGCCTTACGACGTCTTCGCCTAGCCGAAGAACGTCCACTCGACAGGTACGTGCCGCTGCACGGGTAATGGCCTTGCCCGGCCCAGTGTCAGTGACACTCAGTGGACTGACTCGGTCTACCGCCGACGTCACTAGACGGAGTACGTGCCGTCGCACAAGTTTCGGCCTCTCTCGGCCCAGTGTCAGGGACACTCAGCGATCCACTCGGTCGACGACCGATGCCGCTCAGCGGAGTACGTGCCGCTGCACAATCAATGACCGTAACAGGTCCAGTGTCAGAGACACTCAGCGATCGACTTGGTCCACGACCAGTATCACTCGACGGAGTACGTGCCGCCCCACAGTTCACGGCCTGGTAAGGCCCGATGCCATCGGCATCCAGTGACGGTCCATGACCGGCGTCACTTCGGGTTACGTGAGCTTTGCCCACACGTTGACTCACTGCCAACCAGCGCTATGCGCTCAACAGGGCTGCGATCCTCGCACTCGGTGCTGTCCACTAACTCGGACACACCGACTTCCAGCATCATTGCCGACTCGGCTCGATGCTCGCGCCAATAGCGCTTCTGCTTCCTAGCAGAGGTGGGTTCATGACTCGCCAAAGCTCCATTAGGAGAGAAGTGCGTAGCACCTAAGGTCTTCGACCTCCAGTCGATCCATGGCTCGTGGCGCTCCAGCCACGCCATACCAAGGATGAGGTCGTACCTCGAATCCAGGTCCAAGACCAAGCAGCGTTCCACGCTGTCGAAGTCCAGGAACTTCAGCCGTAGGTCCATCGGGACCTTGGCTGCCGTGACACGGACGCCCGTCGCTAGACGGACAGTGACGGTGTCACCTCTTCGCGCTCGAAGCGCCTCAGCATATTGCTGACTACCCTCAACGGTGGAGCGTCTGACGTAGTTGCCAGACGCTCCTGAATCGATCAACACGATCCACGGCTTCTCGAAGCCCTTCACGTCCACATGGACGACCAGCAAGCCCTGCTTGCTCACACGTTCCGTGTTCAAGAGTACGGAGCTCTTCGGGGCTGAGCCCCAGTGCCTCTCACGCACTGCAGAACTCAGTTCTTCCCCAGTAGACCGCCCCGCGTCTACTGGGAGCCGTCGTTTCCCTGGGCAGAGCCCAAAGCGGGACCCGCGACAGGGTTGCGGCCATTCTGGCCGGCGCGCTCTTTGCGCAGAGGGCAGTTGGGCCTCAGGTGTGTGGGACTACCACACGTGTAGCACCGACGAGTGCTCATACGCTGCACCGCAGCTCGTAGCTCGGCTACTTCATCTTCAGCATAGCTGAGGTCCATGGGTTCGGGTCCCCCGGACCCTGTGCTATTAGCACCGACCCTCGACAACTTAAAGTTGTGTTCAGCATTCAATGCCACGCTAACAGCGTCCTCGAAGGTGCGAGGATTCTGACGGAATGCCTCCGTCCTGGCCACGCCAGCTCTCAGACCTTCCATGAAGATAGTCACAGTGACCACCTCAGGTAGAGGATCGGCAGCCATGCCGGCAATGAGCGTGCGCAGCTCTTGGACATAGTCCACCAGGTCCTTCTTGCCCTGTCGGCAAGCGAGGAAGCGTGACCGCACGCGATACGCCTGGTTAGGTGGAGCAAATACTTGCGTAAGTTTGGCCTTAAGCTCACCCCAAGTGGGGAAGGCCATTTCTACCGACGTCCCAGACGTCAAGGCCCATTCTCGTGCTCGACCTTCGAGCTTAGAGATGGCGAACGCCACGCGTTGGCCTTCCAACTGGAGCATAGCGGCCCCCATGGCCATCTCGACCTCTCGGGTCCACAATAGGAGGTTCTCTCCTTCGTGCCCGTGAAAGGTCTTCACGCTGAGCGTGACGGGCTTAGCTCTCGGAGCGGGATTAACTCCTTTTACATTCCGCTGAATGTGCTCAACGAGAGCGTTCTCGTACGAGGCAAATGCCTCCAGGCGCGCGTTGACGGCCTCCGGCCCTTGAGACGCAAGGTGCGCCATACCTTCAGGGCCCAGCAAGGACGTAAGCTTGTTAAGCGTGTCCCGCTGACTCGGAGTCAAGTGAGCGTATGCTTCTGGCTCCATTCTCACAGAGAAACAGTCTTCAACTCAGGAGTTGGATTGACTACAAGTGCTACCAGATGCAGCGGGGCTGCGTAGGTGTGCACGGCACAGAGGAAGTTGGGTTGACTCGTAGAGTCCTGCTTGCAAGGCACTAGCCTTCGGTTCTATACAAGAACCAAGTAGTCCACTAAATACGGGACTCTCACAATCAGTGTCCCTATAATAAAGGAACTAACACTAATTATGTAAAATGCAAACTGATTTTTATTTATTTTATTGCCCTAATCCTGAATGTAACGGATTTAGTATCTAACATACTAAGTCCTAATCAAATGTAATGTGTGGCTCTGAGCTAACAGCCAGCAACTGTCTACATGTGTGACGTGTGAGAAACACTATGTGTTGTACACGGATCTGTGACTTGTGACCTGGATGGTGTATACCACACCTATTGTAGCCAAGGCGCGCAGCGCCGTGTAACCCCGTTACAACAGGCCCTCAAATAAGCCTTGCCACCGAGCATTTTCCAGGGCTTCGAAGTACGAGACTGATAGTCGTGTCGTGTGGTCTGGGTTGCCGAAGGAAAAAGGGGAAGTGTCCTGTTCTCTTCACCAATTGAACCTGACGCATTAAGGCTTTGGAGTGTTTCAATGTATTCATGCATTGCCACGCTCTTGTGGTATATCGTGTTTAATATGGGTGTCTCGTAAGGACTTACTGGCTAATTCAAATGAAAAACGAACGAGAACACACTACTATCTGCGCTCCACTCTCTTTTACGCTTCGTGGAAATGGATGCCTTGTCGGATCGTGTGGTGCTGGTGATCGTCGTGTGGACAGTCACGCTTTTCGTGGTCATACTCCAAGTGGACATACTGTCGGTGGTCTTTCTCCCAGTGGACGTACTGCCGGCTTTTTTCTCTGTGGACTTCCTTGGTTGATTTTCTCCGTGACCATGCTCATGGAGGAGACTGTTTCGGTTGTCGTGATTTTGATGAATGTGCCCATAATCCCGGTGGTGTTGGCGTGGGCTCGAAGATCTTGCTCTCGGTTTGTTGGCGTGCGTGTTTTCTGTGGCCCGGTTCGATAGCAATGCTCGTATCAAGCAGTGCAACAGAGAAAACGCTGCAAATATGAAATTGAAAGTATTGTGAAAGAGAAATTGAAGCCCTGGGAAATGAAAGAAGTGTCAAAGAGAAATGAAAGGCCGGCGCCATCGGTGGGTTAAATGCGATATATCTCGCTCATTCAAGTGAGAGAGCTGGACCAGCTAAGGCGGGCCGCCCGCGTTTCTTCTTGGCACGTTTGTCCACGAACACAGCTCTTTGAGACCCGATGGTTCGACATGCAGACCCAGTTTGAATCGCACTGCAACTACATGAACGCAACTCCCAGCTTGAACCACGTTCTGCAACTGCATTGTCGAAACTCAGCGTGTACAAACCAGCCTACTCCAGGTTGCGCTTCCGCTTCGAACTCGAAATCCGTCGCCTCTTGCTGCTCTGTTTCGGATGCTTTGGTCGACAATTCTCTTGAGACGTACCGCTGGAATACACGGTACAATCGGCCGGATGGTACTCTAATCTGGGTGTCTTGCACCTCGACAATACTGAATGCGTTTTCGGAATTCAAGCGCCGATGGTCACGCAAAATGTTAGGGCTATCTCTCACTTCTGTTTGAAATGGAAGTGATAATATCGCCTGAAGTGAGCAGCACTGCAAAAGCTGAACAAAGAGAGCGTTCAGTCGGAGTAACCTTCGCTGGGTGTGCTGCTGTTTGAAACGGCCGTTAAAGTTCTCAATTGGATTGTTTGTTTTGGCCATTCCCATGGTAGATTCGAGACACTGCCAATTCCGATATCGACCTGTCATCCACTGACTGAGAAAGTAAGAGCTGAAGTCTGCCAAATCCGAGTCGGTATTCCAGGATGCCAATGCTTCCTTCATCCTGTTTTGCAGCTCGAGTGGATCTCGAGCGTAGTGGATCGCGTACACGTGTCTAAACACAACCGCTCTCTTTGCCGAACTGAGGTGTGCTATGTGCTTCTTCACGTTCTTCACAACGTGAAAAAAACACATCAAAAACTTTGGCTGTT
The DNA here is from genome assembly GCA_018806915.1 of Phytophthora colocasiae. Taxonomy (NCBI): domain Eukaryota; phylum Oomycota; class Peronosporomycetes; order Peronosporales; family Peronosporaceae; genus Phytophthora; species Phytophthora colocasiae. The sequence goes on from JAGKQI010000091.1 coordinate 337,969, forward strand.
TATCCAGGGCGAGACTTTGGATAGCAATTGACTCGAAGCCGCTGCGTTGCGCAGCGTCAGCATCCATCATGACGTAGCCGATTCCTGGAGTATCGCCCGTAATATTGAAATACATGTCTAGTGTGGAGCGGATCGCAGCTTCCCATCGTTTTTGCTTGATGTCAGATACCAAGAACAGAGCAACTAAATGGAACTGTCGCCACATATCCGATATTCCGATCGCGATAACAGGAAAACCACGCGTGTTCAGTTTGAATGTTGCGTCAAGGTGCGTCATGTACTGTGCAGCAAACTGAAGACGGCGAATCGTAGATTTTGTGGCAAATCCTACTAGTAAGGGATCCTCATCAGAGCCTTCTCCAAGAAGAGGTTCCCCATTTGGGTCCACAGGAAAACCAAAGGTGAATGCCTCATTTTCCTCAAGATTGTGTGTGTATCGGTGAGTTTTGGCCAATGTAGCCATTTCTTCCACAAAATCGTTGTCATTCAAGACATTTTTGCGGTGGTTCCGGACACGCGTCTGGACTCGGGCCAGCAATTGCTTGGGGTCGATATCCTGAAAATTATACTTGAGTGCCAGCTTGTTTAAGACAACCGAAGGTTTTTCCCCTGCAGCAGCACGTTCCTTGATAAACCGATGCATGCTGAGGCTGATCTTGCAATTCTTCGGTGAATTTGCGGTAGATAAGTGGATACCACTCTGGTAAACATCACTACGCGATGTCAGCATACAGGTGTGGATCTTGACAAACCACATGCAGCTTTCCTGACTTGCTGCGACTACTGAACACGTCGAAGACGAGCACTTCAGGATAGTGTACCGCATCTTGTGGTTATCCACGTTTGGTGAACAGATCTGACATCTCTCTTTCTGGTTTTTGCTTTTAAGCCAGCTCTTTTGTTTGTCCATGAAGTCTTCAAGATCATGCTCAGTCACACAAGAGCTCACTTTCTGCCACACGTAGGCCGGCATTGCGAGGACTGGCAAGACGCGGAGTTAGTAGGAGCAGGTAGGGAGATTCCGCGGGTCTTGTTAGGGTCGTCGGGTTCAGGACCTTAGATCAGGAGGAAGCCAATGTAAAAATGAAGAATAGCGATAATATCAATGCTTGTGGATGTCTGCAGTATCTAGAAGTATTTTTAATCTGAACCGCTGCAAAAAATAGTCCTCAGACGCAAAGGACGTCTTTTGCAGCATATGAAGCCGTGCAGCCAATGGGATCAAGCGTCTCTGTAGTTCTGTGCAACGACTCTGTATTCCTGGCCCACTTTGCTGTAGTGCCGTTCCATTATCTGTAATTTGGGTATGGTATCTGTATTTTTGTCTCTGCTTCTGTACATACGCAAACTTATTCTGTAGAATGCACTCTCGCTCAAACAACATCGAGGCGAGGAAACAAATCCAATTTAAATGCCTGTGGTACTAGTACCAATGAAGGAAACCCGGGGAACGCATCAACTCGAATAAAGGTTGAATACAATGTTGAGCAACAAAAGCCGTCCGGTTGGGATAGATATGTTATCTCTGGCTAGAAGCACGACCGTCGAGAAATGAGTAAGCGCTCGAAATAAGCAAGAAGTACATCACCGTTTTGTCTACTCTACACAAATGGGCAAGTATGCCAAGCAGATCGGTGGCAACGCGGTGGGTGGCAAGTGGGAATTTTGGCGTTGGAGTGTTGAAAAGTGCTGTTGTTCCAGCGACACAGGCTGCGGATACTCCAGCTAAAGAAGCTGAAGACCCCAGCAAAGAGATCTCGCAAGGTGGTCGAGAGGATAATGCTGCCCAAACGTCAGTGGAAACGGACGCACCTGCTAATGAGGCGGACGCGGATGTGACGCAGACAGTAGTTCAGTCGGGTGAGGCCCGTTCGGTTGGCTCCTGCAAGCGCAAACTTCACAATAGGCACTAAAACGTTGTAGAAGTGAACTGTTCTAAGCGCATAAGGAGGAATTGATGTAGTAGAGTGCAGAGCAAGAGCGTGCGTGCGTGGCGTTAGAATTCAAGTGCATGAATACTGCTAGTATTTAGCCTAATTTAGATGCAAGTTAATTGTGTGTTGCTATTGCGCATTTTACCCTAATTTTAACCTGAATCAAAAATGTCCTCTGTCTAAATTGGTTTGGACCATTCAGAATTATGACGTACTTAATATTATAGTCTACCCAAAGGCACAAATAATGACAGGAAGCGTACTCGAAAATCCCAAGCAAGAGATCAAAACACACAATCAACTTCTCTATTGAAACGCGAAAAACTTGGGTGTCTCGTACAGATGCGCACATCTTGCTACTGTACCATATACCGCATAAGGTAAATCATCAATTTAGGGCCATCAATCATTTTAAGGCCGTATTTTAACTGCCAATCACGTGAAGTTTTTCACAGAGCAAGTACTTTATTGGCTAAAACACACTAAATACGAATACCTTCAAAAATTAAATTTGTAAATTTGGCGCGAGGTGTCATGGCCCCAGGCGATGACAGATCAGTCGCCTACCTGGTTGGCGGCGAGCTTATTGAGGGCCCGTTATGGGAGCAGGGTTGTCGCGGGTTCAAGTCCCGTTAATTCTCCGCACTGATTTGGAAAGTAAAGCATCTATTCAACCTCACTGTGCCAGACACTCGACTAACATTTTGTTGTTTAGAATACAGCTGAACAAGTGATATGCGCTACATGTACTTATCTACACCTTTACCTGCAGTTGTAGTAACAGCTTTCTTAGACGACTTGGTTTTTTGCTGCCAGCCTCAGCAAGTTCCTGGAGCACTTCATGGGTCAACAGCATCCCCCCAACTGCGACTCGTTTACGCTTTGTCGTCTTCTTCGGCAGGGGCTTCAATTGTTGGCCTGCCACTTGACCTCCGTAAGCTAATTTCCGTCGAAACTTGATCACAAATATAAATATAAAAGGTGAGGGTGGAATAACCCAAACCTCAAACGGTCACAAAAATGACACTCACTCAGCGCTTTCAATACTGAAAGCAAGACTAAATTCGGCCGTAAACTGATTAAGTCGATTTTTTTCTTCTCCACGGGCATGAGCTTAATTTCATTGGTCTGCTACTACAAAAAATCGAGAAAAAATCTCTGGTTTGCGAAGTTTCAGAAACTGTCTCACTTTTTGTCAACGCATAAGTAGATGCCGAGTAATTCGAGCATCTTTTATCTCGGCCCATATTTGATTTTTTACCTTACACTACTTACTTCACATCAAATATGCTCTATCGACGACTATCTAAACCAGCCAGCCGTCAAATTCGGTCGGGGAGAAGACCTCGCTACCTTCACTCAGTCCAAGGTCCGCCCACCCCGACGATATAACCGCATCTAAGCGATTTAGTTGGACAGGGTGCCCACACCGTAGTTCTGGCTGTTGGTGCTCAGCTTCTGGGGCGACGTCGGCTTGTAGTACTTGGCCACGTTCTTGGTGTTGGTCAGTGCCGCCGACTCGCGGTTGCCCTTGAGTGAGCCACTCTTGGCCACCGTGTTCTCCACACAGTTGCGGCCCAGTGTCGACTTGCAGGACGACTGCGTGGACGAGGACGGCACAATGATGGCACCGACCGTCTCGGCGTCGTGCTTGTTCGGGTCGGCGGTGGACTCGAAGTAGTTGCCCTCCAGCAGCACGTTGCCGTTCTCCACGACGTCGTACGAGAAGCCCGTGTTGCTGTACCAGTAGTTGTTGGCGGCGTGGATGACCGAGCTGCCGCCGACCTTGGGCGAGCGACCAGACGTGTTGTGCACGAAGTTGTTGACGAGACTGGCCTGCGTCTGCGTGCCGAGGAAGAGGAAGGTCCAGTAGTGGTTGCCGTCGCACGTGGCCGAATACTGCGTCTGGCCGTCGAACTCGCAGTTACTGATCGTCATACTCTTGACGCTGGCCGTATTGGTGGCGATCATCTGGCGACCGATGTTGGAGATCTTGACGTGGTCGATCCACACGCGCTGCATGGCCGTCTTGCCACCGTTGAGGCCCTGGAGGTAGATGGCGTCTCCGCCCCAGATGAGGTGCGGGTTGAGCTGCGTGATGTGGATGTTCTGAATGATGATGTTGTCACCCTGGAGCCAGAGGCCCTTGCCCTTGATCACACCGCTGGTGCCGAGGCCGCGCAGAGTCTTGTTGCTGGTGACCACGAGGGGGTTCTTGGTGGCGGCCAGGTCGTACGTGACCTTGACGGAGGTGCCCTCCACACAGCCGCCCGTGTTGGCCATACCGCCGCTCTGCAGGATGACGTCCTGACCCTTGTGGCCGTTGTTCTTGGCGAGGCAGTCGCGGTTGCTCTTGGGACGGCAGCCGTTCTCGGTCACGGTGCCCTCCGTGCCTCGGAAGTCGAAGGTCGTCTTGAGCACGATGACGCGCGGCTGCGAGTCCTTGAGGTAGTTCTTGAGCTCGTTCAGCGACGTGGGATACACGGGGTTGGCGTTGCCTCCGCCGGTGGTGCCAGCGGCTAGACCTGGTGCCGTACCCGTGGAGAGGGCCTGCGTGCCCTGCATGGCGAAGGCGGCGATGGCAACGATGACGACGCGGAAGATCTGCATGGTTTCTTGGTGTGTTGAGGACTTGTGCTGTGTGAGTCAAAATCGACAATGAGAGAATCGACGGTAGGGCAACGAGTTGGTCAACTTTGAGGGCTGTCAGGTGCCACAGGTTGAGTCAGGGGCCAGCCGAGTCAAGCAAAGGGGGAGGTAGGCTTGAGGGAGCTCTGTCGTCGTAACAACGTTGCGCGACTCGCTTTTTGAAAGGAGCACGCGGATGACCGTGACGGTTGAATTTGTTGAGGTGAGGTGTGGTTGCCAAGTGAGAGGAGATCATTGAAGCATGCCAAGTGGTTGTGGAGAAGGGGTACGTCAGTTCATCACATCTGGAGGGGCTGATAGCCACTGGTAGGAGAAGCATCGTTACAGAATGCGGCGAGATGTCTTGATCGTTAAATTTCGAGTTGTAGGGAACAACGTAGCTCGCAATGTAGTCTCTAACAAAATCGAAATGGCATTCGTGATCCTATCTGGTGCTTGTGCTCCAGATCTCATCTACATGTACATCTTATTATATGAACCCGTAAATCTCACACCTCACGTACAGGTTTAACCTGCAACCACTCCTTCTTATAGCAGCTCTGATTGCGGGGAAAAGAAGACATGCAATTTGGCGTAATTTCCCTTTGTGTCATTCTAGCGTCCATATGCCGGATACTAGTACAATACAGTGTTTTTACATCATTTGCCTCGTGTAGGCGGCGCGAACGACATTGTAATTTACATGTACCGATAAGATAGTTTTGTAGTCGAAGCATCCCACCAGATTTGAACTGCTGGAAATCGTTGTCGTTTTTGTAAAGAAAACATCGAGTGATACAGCACGATGAGCTCACTAAATTCTCCACTCCAGATGGACACCACGTCAGGGACAACCATGACATGTTAACCTGGAGGCTTGGGCATGCTAAAGTTTGAAAAACGTTTTCTTTTCATTTACCGAACAGCAAATACAAGATTTTGTGACACTATATTGCCGCGCACACGGCTAGACTTACACGCCACCATTGAAAACGTGCTATGTGATCCTTGACAGCAGCTGCTCCTACTGCAGATTTGTGAGGCGTAAGCCATGCAGCAAACCAACGTGCAACCAGTTGCGGCAGCGCTCCGCTGAGTCAAACTCTACGAACAGTGAACGAACACTTCAATTTCTCCGCCACCATAAGGGTCCTTGCAGCATTAGTTTTGACTGCCAAGTACTACTGTAATATGGCACAGCAGTAGCATAAGCACTACACGTACCAGTGAGCTACGAAGTACAATGCTAGTCTCGTTGTCGAATTTTTTCCAGCGAGCAATGCAAAAATGCAATATATACTGTGACATCTGATCAGATGAATGACGCGTGCGGCTTTGCTCCTGTAGAGCAGATGGTTCGACTTCAAATCGATCAGGATGGATCGACTAGTGCAAGCGTCGTTGTTGTCGTCGAGGATCTTCACTTGTGGGTGGCTATTTTCCGTTTAAGACTCACGGAAGTGCGTCTTTTAGCGGATTACAATACAGATACACCCTCTCCTTGTTCTCCACCCTAGGGAGTTCCAACATCCATCGCGCCTCGATCCACAAAATGACTCACAACGGGCAAATGACGTTATAACTACGTCTGTACAATCTGCTGCCTCGTCCAAGGTTCTGCAGTCAGATCGCAGAGTCTTTATACGCGATCTACATGCAGCTACATGGAGTACATATACATGAAAGGTATCGCAGCAGCAACCACTAAAACAATCAGGTATCACGTCGTCTCAGCCGTTCCATCAGGTATTTCGCACCAAAGGAACCTTACTGCGAACCAATTGGCATGCTTCAATGATCTCCTCTCGCTTGGCAACCACACCTCACCTCAACAAATTCAACTGTCACGGTCATCCGCGTGCTCCTTTCAAAAAGCGAGTCGCGCAACGTTGTTACGACGACAGAGCTCCCTCAAGCCTACCTCCCCCTTTGCTTGACTCGGCTGGCCCCTGACTCAACCTGTGGCACCTGACAGCCCTCAAAGTTGACCAACTCGTTGCCCTACCGTCGATTCTCTCATTGTCGATTTTGACTCACACAGCACAAGTCCTCAACACACCAAGAAACCATGCAGATCTTCCGCGTCGTCATCGTTGCCATCGCCGCCTTCGCCATGCAGGGCACGCAGGCCCTCTCCACGGGTACGGCACCAGGTCTAGCCGCTGGCACCACCGGCGGAGGCAACGCCAACCCCGTGTATCCCACGTCGCTGAACGAGCTCAAGAACTACCTCAAGGACTCGCAGCCGCGCGTCATCGTGCTCAAGACGACCTTCGACTTCCGAGGCACGGAGGGCACCGTGACCGAGAACGGCTGCCGTCCCAAGAGCAACCGCGACTGCCTCGCCAAGAACAACGGCCACAAGGGTCAGGACGTCATCCTGCAGAGCGGCGGTATGGCCAACACGGGCGGCTGTGTGGAGGGCACCTCCGTCAAGGTCACGTACGACCTGGCCGCCATGTGGTAAGTCCGCTTGAATGCTTTGAATGCTGGTGTCTTGTTGATTGCAAATTGACAAGTGCTTCCTCTGGCTAAATGCTTTTGCTACCTACCTGACTACAACAGCTCGTCCTACTTGGTCTTGAGCTGCTTGCCAGCGTCACAGCTGAACTGCAACTTCATGTTGACAGGCCCGATGCGTTCTAGGATGGGGTTCTTGATTCTGGATAGCCTCCTTGCCGTTGAAGATAAGCTATTGCTTGTGCCACAGACTACACTGCCCCCAAAGAACCACATCGCCCTTGATGCTATACAAAATATAAAGCCGATAGAAATCCGATAGAAATCCAGTGATAGAAATGCCGTGATAGAAATCCATCAGCTTGCTGACATGCATGAGACGGGGCACTGTTACAGGTCAACTTCAACTGCAACGACTTGAAGTATATCCATAACGGAGCCCATACGTCGTTTCAGGCTCTGAAACTTTGGTCGATTTCAGAAAACGCCTCCATCAGCTCATGGTCATCGCACGCAGTAACATACGCCCGAACCCGCACCGGTAAGTCGTCATAAAGACTCTGCAGCGATTCCCACGAATTCTCCTCCTCTTGTAGTCCAATCCAGGATACGAGTAGTTGCCAGCCGTGCTGTTCCTTGCGGTGGTCCTTTAGTTCTTCGACTCCTAAGACCATGCCCTGATTGCCTACGTGCGCAAGCATCTCCTCACTTGCACCGAGGCTTGCATCACAGTAGAACTTAAGCCTCGATCCGTGCACCATATAGTGATGCCCAGTGATGAGGTGACGGAATGCATGTGGATGTTCCTCAACGACCTCAAACGGCCCCACCCAACGGGCCAGAAGTTTGTTCACAGAAAGTCGCGAGTCAATCCGTGACCATAGTACATAGTCACCTGTAACGGGGATGTTACACGAATGTTTCTCGTTGGTGTGTGACACACGTGGATACATTTATGTGGGTACATAATAGTGTGTGACACTCATGATACATTTATGTGGGTACATAATGGTGTGGCACACACGAGTAGATACGTAGATGGCCTCAGAGCCTCACGTTGCATTTTGATTAGGATTTAGTATGTTAGATACTAAATCCGTTACATTTAGGATTAGGGCAATAAAGTCAATAAAAATCAGTTTGCATTTTTACATAGTTAGTGTTAATCCTTTGTTATAGGGACACTGACTCTGTGAGTCCCGTATTTAGTGGACTACTTGGTTCTTGTATAGAACCGAAGGCTAGTGCCTTGCAAGCAGGACTCTACGAGTCAACTAAACTTCCTCTGTGCCGTGCACACCTACGCAGCCCCGCTGCATCTGGTAGCACTAGTAGTCAATTCAACTCCTGAGTTGAAGACTGTTTCTCTGTGAGAATGGAGCCAGAAGCATACGCTCACTTGACTCCGAGTCAGCGGGACACGCTTAACAAGCTTACGTCCTTGCTGGGCCCGGAAGGTACGGCGCACCTTGCGTCCCAAGGGCCGGAGGCCGTCAACGCGCGCCTCGAGGCATTTGCCTCGTACGAAAACGCTCTCGTCGAGCACATTCAGCGGAATGTAACAGGGGTTACCCCTGCTCCGAGAGCTAAGCCCGTCACGCTCAGCGTGAAGAACTTCCTCGGGAATGAGGGAGAGAACCTCCTTTTGTGGACCCGAGAGGTCGAAATGGCCATGGGGGCCGCCATGCTCCAGTTGGAGGGGCAACGCGTTGCGTTTGCCATCTCTAAGCTCGAAGGACGAGCACGAGAATGGGCCTTGACGTCTGGGACGTCGGTGGAAGCGGCCTTCCCCACATGGGGCGAGCTAAAGGCCAAGCTCACGCAAGTGTTTGCTCCGCCTAACCAGGCGTATCGCGTGCGGTCACGCTTCCTTGCTTGTCGCCAGGGCAAGAAGGATCTGGTGGACTATGTCCAAGAGCTGCGCACGCTCATTGCTGGCATGGCTGCCGACCCTCTACCTGAGGTGGTCGCCGTGACCGTCTTCATGGAAGGCTTACGAGCTGGCGTGGCCAGGACGGAGACATTCCGTCAGAACCCCACAGCTTCGAAGATGCTGTCAGCGTGGCATTGAATGCCGAACACAACTTTAAGTTGTCGAGGGTCGGTGCTAGCAGCACAGGGTCCGGTGGACCTGAGCCCATGGACCTCAGCTATGCTGAAGATGAGGTAGCTGAGCTACGAGCTGCGGTGCAGCGTATGAGCACCCGCCGGTGCTATACATGCGGCAGTCACTCACACCTGAGGCCCAACTGCCCTCTGCGCAAAGAGCGCGCCGGCCAGAATGGCCGCAACCCTGTCGCGGGTCCCGCTTTGGGCTCTGCCCAGGGAAACGCCGGCTCCCAGTAGACGCGGGGCGGTCTACTGGGGAAGAACTGAGTTCTGCAGTGCGTGAGAGGCACTGGGTCTCAGCCCCGAAGAGCTCCGTGCTCTTGAACACGGAACGTGTGAGCAAGCAGGGCTTGCTGGTCGTCCAGGTGGACGTGAAGGGCTTTGAGAAGCCGTGGATCGTGTTGATCGATTCGGGGGCGTCTGGCAACTACGTCAGACGCTCCACCGTTGAAGGTAGTCAGCAATATGCTGAGGCGCTTCGAGCGCGAAGAGGTGACACAGTCACAGTCCGTCTAGCGACGGGCGTCCGTGTCACGGTGGCCAAGGTCCCCATGGACCTGCGGCTGAAGTTCTTGGACTTCGATAGCGTGGAACGCTGCTTGGTCCTGGACCTGGATTCGAGGTACGACTCATCCTTGGCATGGCGTGGCTGGAGCGCCACGAGCCATGGATTGATTGGAGGTCGAAGACCTTAGGTGCTACGCACTTCTCTCCTAGTGGAGCTTTGGCGAGTCATGAACCCACCTCTGCTAGGAAGCAGAAGCGCTATTGGCGCGAGCATCGAGCCGAGTCGGCTATGATGCTGGAAGTCGGTGTGTCCGAGTTGGTGGACAGCACCGAGTGCGAGGACCGCAGTCCTGTTGAGCGCGTAGCGCTGGTTGACAGTGAGTCAACGTGTGGGCAAAGCTCACGTAACCCCTGTGGGGCGGCACGTACTCCGCCGAGTGACGCCGGTCATGGACCGTCACTGGATGCCGATGGCATCGGGCCTTACCAGGCCGTGAACTGTGGGGCGGCACGTACTCCGTCGAGTGATACTGGTCGTGGACCAAGTCGATCGCTGAGTGTCTCTGACACTGGACCTGTTACGGTCATTGATTGTGCAGCGGCACGTACTCCGCTGAGCGGTATCGGTCGTCGACCGAGTGGATCGCAGAGTGTCACTGACACTGGGCCTGAAGGGGCCGAAACCTGTGCGGCGGCACGTACTCCGTCTAGTGACGTCGGCGGTAGACCGAGTCAGTCACTGAGTGTCACTGACACTGGGCCGGGCAAGGCCATTACCTGTGCAGCGGCACGTACTCCGTCGAGTGGACGTTCGTCGGCTAGGCGACGACGTCGTAAGGCCCTATGGGCGAGACGCTCTGCGTCTGAGTCGTCCGTGACGTCAAGTGTCAACGCACGAGAGGGCTGTGGGCAGCTATACACTCTGGTTGATGGAGTGGACGGCAGTGCCGAAGGCAGCGTCCTGCTGGACGGACTGCCGAGTGTTGACAAGCTCCTTGAGCTAGAAGAGATGTCCTTCGCCGACTTTGGCGATGCCTTGAAGGCTGGCGAACTCGCCGAGGTGGTCATCGTTCGACCTGAAGAGGAGTTAAACTCATCGTCCCTCGTTGACGAGTCCGTCTTGGCCGAGGTCAAGAAGGCGCTGAGCGCCAGGAGTGGATCGGAGATCCTCAAGAATCCCTCGGATCCCTTCTACTCCTTGCTGAAGGAATATGGAGACGTTGTCTCAAAGGAACCACCGAGTGGCCTGCCTCCTGACCGAGGCGTTCGTCACGAGATCGACTTAGTTCCCGGAACTAAATACTGCGTGACCCGGCAGTGGCCTCTTCCTAAAGAGCAATGCGACGTCATTGACGCCTTCTTCCGTGCTAAGCACGCGGCGGGTCTCGTGCGCGAGAGCAAGTCTCCGCACTCCGCGCCAACGTTCTGTGTCAGAAAGCCGAATGGCAAGTGGCGTATCGTTCACGCTTTTAACAAGCTCAACGCTGCCACGATTCCGGCGCAGACGCCGATTCCTAGGAAGGATGTTCTTCAGAACAACATGGTGGGTTGCACCATGTACAGTGCGCTCGACTTAGTCGATGGCTACTATCAGCTGCTCATGCGAGCCAGTGATATTCCGCTTACAGCGGTGAGCACCCCGAGCGGTATGCTCTGGGAGTGGCTCGTCATGCCCCAAGGGCTGTCGAATGCGCCTGCAACGTTCAATCGTCTAGTGACGCAGTTGTTCAGGCCCCTACGGGCATTCGCACAGACGTACTTTGACGATGTGTTCGTCCACAGTCGTGCTGAGCACGGGAAGACTGATGTCGAGGTACACGTGGAACACGTGAGAGCAGTGCTCGAGTGCATGCGCACCAACAAGTTGTACGCCAACGCGGACAAGTGCGTCTTTGGCGCGGAAGAAATCCCTTTCCTAGGGTGCTTCATTGGGAAGCATGGCCTTCGTGCTGATCCAGCAAAAGTCAAGGCCATTGTGGACTGGCCGGTTCCCTTGAACCAGAAGGACTTGCGTAAGTGGCTGGGCTTGGCCAACTACTTGCACAAGTACAGCGAGAACTACGCTGAGTTGGCTCGGCCACTGTCGGATCTCCTTAAGAAGGATGCCGAATGGGTATGGCGTGCTGAGCACGAGAGTGCGTTCACTCGTATCAAGGATAGCCTGCTTCAGGCACCGATACTGGCGTTGCCAGACCCCGATCGTCCGTTCATCGTCGTCTGTGACGCCTCGGACTTTGCCATCGGCAGTGCTTTGCTACAAGCGGACGCCGAAGGGCGCGAACGCGTCATTGCGTTTGAGTCTCGGCAGCTCAAGGCTGCTGAGAAGAACTATCCAGTTCATGACAAGGAGCTACTTGCGATGAAGTACGCTCTCGTCAAATTCAGGGTTCACCTGCTCGGCTCCAAGCCGTTTGTGATCTACACGGATCATGCGTCACTACGCACAGCGACGCAGTCGCCTCACCTCTCGCAGAGGATGGCCCGATGGCTCTCCTTCTTTGCGGAGTATAACTTCGAGGTGAAGTACAAGCCTGGAAGGCAGAACGTCCTCGCTGACGCGTTATCACGTCGCCCGGACTATGAGTTATCTCATGTCACCTCGGTGACGTCGTCCGTGACGGACATGGTTCGAGCAGCGTACGCTCAGGACGACTCTTGTGTCGCGCTGCTTCAAGCTCTAGGGAGCGATGAGTTTAAGGACTCAAAGGTGACTCTGTCACGACGCCTAAAGGCGAGACTCCAACGCTATAGCCTGGGAGGCGGTCTACTGTACTACAGCACGGGTCAGGATGACCCACCACGTGTGGTGGTTCCTCACGATGAGGACCTGAAGTATCGTATCCTCTATGAGGCCCACGACACGCCCACAAGCGGCCACCTCGGTCGCGAGAAGACCTACGGCTCGGTGAGCTCCATGTACTGGTGGCCGAAGATGTACAAGTGGGTCAGCACATATGTGCACACGTGCGAGACGTGTCAGCGGGTTAAACCCTCGCCGCATGCGGCAGCGCCTTTGGCGAGCTTGCCTGTACCCTCTGGGTGTTGACAGTCCATGAGTATGGACTTCGTGTTTGGCCTGCCGAAGGATACGGCAGGCAACACGGGCGTTGTGGTCTTCGTTGACCGTCTGAGCAAGATGGCTCACCTAGCGGCTGTGCCGGACACCGTCGATGGCGCTGGTACAGCGACGATCTTTATCGATCGGGTCTTCCGTCAGCATGGGCTGCCAGAGACCATTGTCTCGATCGAGACCCCCGTTTCACGGGTCACTTCTGGACGTCCGTCTTCAAAGTGCTTGGCACTCGACTGGACATGTCCACGGCGGATCATCCGCAGACCGACGGTCAGACTGAACGCGTGAACCGCGTCCTGGAGGACATCCTCCGCAGCGTATGCGCTGAAACGCCGAAGCGTTGGAGCGCTATGCTCCCTCTCGTTGAGTTCTCAATGAACAACGCGGTGCATGCCTCGACAGGCTTCACCCCGTTCTACGTGAACGGCCTTGCGCATCCGCGCGTCCCGCTCACTCCGCCACGCGGTAGCCTTGGGCTTGGTGGGGGAGAGGCTGTGCCGTCGCTCGACTCCGAGCTTGCTGATGTCAGCCCCCTTGCTGTTCGCAAGCAAGTCGATGACTTCCTCTCGATGAGGCTTAGCGTCTTACGCCGTGTGCGTGACGCAATGGCTGAAAGCCAAGATGTTCAAAAGGAACAAGCTGATGCCAAAGGCAGAAGCAACATGTGGGAGTTCAAGGTCGGTGACCACGTTTTATTAAACGCTAAGAACCTGCCTACACACGCAGTGTCAGCCGTCTTCAAGACGAAGTTGCGGCCGCGCTTCATTGGACCGTTCACGGTCGTGGCCAAGAAGGGCCTGGCATACACGCTTGACTTGCCAAAGCGTATGCGAACACATCCTGTGTTCTACGTGGGCTTGCTTAAGCCATATCGGGACCCTGCTCTTGTGAGTTCTGAGGCGCTGGCGCCGAGTCGGACGAAGGCTGCACGGCAGCAGGTGGCAGAGCCACAGGTGGTTGCATCCGAACCAACAGGTCTTGTCGATCCGGAGCAACGTGATGCTCGAGGTCATAGACCCGCTGATGCAGCACCAGAGGCGACTCAGACCGGTCCCCGCGACTCTAGGTCTCCTCGAGACCAGTCGCTAAGCGATGGGTCGGATGACCGACGTGGTGGTCGTGCTCCTTCACCGAGCCCACGCGGGTCTGCAAGCAATGCAGCGCGTCTACACTCGCAGCGCGAGAACCCATCGACCGCTCGTCCTCCTCCTGCTCTGCTCGATGAGCAAGGTGAGCTTCACTATCACGTGGATCGCCTGATGGCGCGGCGTCGTCGCCGAGGTCACAACCAGTATCTGGTGAAGTGGCGAGGTTACCCTCACTCACAGAACTCGTGGGAGTTTGAGGTGCCGCTACGGCAGGATTGCCCCGACGTCGTTGACGCGTATGATCGGGCACACCCGGTGTCGGACCGCCCGGTGGGCGTGCGACGGAGTCGCCGGGTGCCAAGCACCTCCCACTAAGGTGGGGGTCCACAGGGTCGGTGCTGAGCTCAGGCTCTGACCCGTAGCTGCAATACTTGCAGCGAGCACGTCGGTGCCGTCGACATGGCATCGAATGCTCAAACTGCAAGTGCAGTAGAGCTACATGCGCCTCGCGCGCGTGTTTCAAGGGTCTATGACCCTTTAACAACACTGGCCTATGGCCCGGAGCTTCGCGATCATGAAGCGAAGATGGTTCGTGATGAACAACCGTCTTAATGACGTTCGGTCTAAGCGACAAGTGGTGATGGAAACGGATTCTATCCGATCACCTGACGCTAGAAGCGTTCAATGGGTATGACTATGTCATGAGGCACTGTGGGTGCCAGGGATGCCAATGCATTGGACCCCGCATGCTGCATAGCAGTAGGAGGTAGGTAAGCTCCTCCTGAGCGACAGCTTAGCTGTCTGGTGCTCGTTGTCGTGTCTACGACTGTGCTGAGCACGTGTATTTGCAAGACACAGTGTCTGTGACACATAGTGGCGCTTGCGCCTGCTTCAAGGACAACTTGGGCATCAAGCCCTGCACACAGTGCTCATCCGAGGGTCACATTAACTGTGAAGCGAGTGGGCTCCACTGCTGTGTGGTTCGTGGATCCGTTGGTAGCTTGGAAGGCTTGCCCTGTGGATCACTGATCCAGTAGTATCATAGATACGCCACCTGTGGCCTTCTTTCCATGCCCGTAGAGCCCCTTGACTCGAGCCAGTAGGCTCCTATGCTTGGTAAGCATTGGGCCCAAGTGTGTACCAAGTGGCGTCGCGTACGGAGGCGTGTAACACGCACGAGAGACAGCGCCGTCCGCGCAAGGCAAGGTGCCGTGGCCATCGGCCGATAATCGCATCGTGTGTTTACACTTTCCGGATACGGTATCCGGAATCTTGGTGGGGGAGAGTGTAACGGGGATGTTACACGAATGTTTCTCGTTGGTGTGTGACACACGTGGATACATTTATGTGGGTACATAATAGTGTGTGACACTCATGATACATTTATGTGGGTACATAATGGTGTGGCACACACGAGTAGATACGTAGATGGCCTCAGAGCCTCACGTTGCATTTTGATTAGGATTTAGTATGTTAGATACTAAATCCGTTACATTTAGGATTAGGGCAATAAAGTCAATAAAAATCAGTTTGCATTTTTACATAGTTAGTGTTAGTCCTTTGTTATAGGGACACTGACTCTGTGAGTCCCGTATTTAGTGGACTACTTGGTTCTTGTATAGAACCGAAGGCTAGTGCCTTGCAAGCAGGACTCTACGAGTCAACTAAACTTCCTCTGTGCCGTGCACACCTACGCAGCCCCGCTGCACACCGGTAGAGAAATTGCATGGAGTGCCATTAGATCGAGCCATATTCTGTAGTCGACGCCGTTCTCTGATGTCTTCCACATCCCTATGCATGCCAGCAAGATCATGTTGTAACTTTGAGACCAGTTCAGCTGGTGGCGGAGCTGCTCTTGGCACTACAGTAGCCACGCCATTACGTTCCACCACCACAGGCTCGAACGGTGTCGGTCGCGGCAACGCGGTGAATAGCTCACCAGGCGACCTGTTGCCGAGTGAGGCAACGGGAGTGTGATTCAGAACTCCTTGCACCATAGGAACTAGATATTCCCATTCGTGCCAATCCAGGTTCATTTCCATCAATAGTACTCGCAAAACTTGTAGAATATCGCGGTTCAGCCTTTCAATAGTACCGTTGATCCATGGTGCATATGCCAGCACCAAATCCTGCTCAATCGCAAGCTGCCTGCACACCTGCTTCACCACCTCGTTCTTAAAGTGGGATCCCTGATCAGAGATTAAAATCTTAGGCGCGCCAAAGCGTTTCGACCAGTCGACCAATGCACTTGCAGCTACAGCACTCGTTGCTGCTCCACATGCAACGAGTTCGCAAAAATGAGTCAAACTGTCCTTGAGAACGAGAAGATACTTGCTTTTCCCAACGCTGTCACCAAGATAGAGAAAATCCCAATGAAGAAGTTCATTACGCTCAGTAGCATTGTAGGTAGGGCCCCATGGTCGCTGGATAACGTTAGCCCCTTTTACATGCTTACAAAGGAGGCAACGTTTCAGGAACTTACGTCATGGAGAGGGCGAGTTGATGGCTCCTACTGCTGCAGCTCTAGGTCGGCAACGCTGCTCCAAGCCAGCGATAGGTCGGCAACGCTGCTCCAAGCCAGCGATCGAAAACAGATCCTTGATCGTAGTGTACATTGGTTCCAGTCCGCGGTGACCTTGCCCACCACAGTGGGCTACAATGAAAATGCGTTGACGGAGCTCCTTAGCTGCGTCGGGGATCCAGATGAGACCATTCACAACCATGACGCCATTATCATCACTGGTAGTGCTCACTGGTGCAGTCTGCTTATGCTGTTGTTGAACCTTCTTCACATCGTCGAGATTTGGAAAGACAAAATCACCTTGGCGCGGGCGCAACTCGTCGAGCTGGTGGTCAGTGGCTTCTTCAAGGCGTCTCTGACTGCGCGTCACGAATTTGCATTTGACGTGCACACCCTCCTCTTCCAAAGACGAACGACCCCAACGTGAAAGTAGATCAGCCCAAACATTTGCCGAACCATCGATATGCTCAATGCGGTACTTGAGTCCCGTCAGTGACAGTGCCAAACGTTGAAGTTTACCACGGACGTGGCGCTTAACCTCGTGAGTTGGCGAGAAGACAAAAATCAAGTTCTTATGGTCACAGAACAGGAGGAAACCTGACGGGCGGGCGAGAAGGTATTCGAGCTGACGAGCAGCCCAAATAATAGGGTATGCCTCCTTCTCGATGATGCTCCAACGACGCTCTGTATCGTCGAAAATGCCGCTCTTGCAAATTAGTAGTTGGTGGTGTTGGCTATGGATCGGCAGTGCTGGGTCCCATGAATCGACCTGTGTGACGACAAGCCCCCAACCAAGATCACTCGCATCAGTAAAGAGCGCCACCGTAGCTGTAGACTTCGGGAAATGCAGCAGTTGCGACGAACTGAGGAGTGCTTTAGCTGCTTGGAAATGATCCTCGTCTTGAGTGGACCAGTCCAAAACAACACCTGCAGCGAGTTTTTTTGTGCGTCCACTAACCCGCAACACGGCCTCCAGCTTATCGTGCAGCGGACGCATCGTACGGCCGAAATCAACCAGTGTATCCCTCATCCACCCTGCGGCACAAAGAAATTGCTGCAAGTCCGCTGCTGTCTTCGGAAGAGGCAGGTGCTGCAAAGTGCTGATCCGTTCAGGGTCATGTCGGATTCCAGCACCACTGAAAATACGTCCACACCAACGAATCTCCTTACGAAACAGACAGCTTTTGCTCACACTCAGCTTCAGACGGTGAGCACGAACAAGCCCGAAAAATTGCTTGAGGGCTGCGATAAAAGATGGTGGATCCTTAGCGTAGACGAGAATATCGTCGATCCACACAAGTAGATGCACATAAAGCATCGCTGCGAAAACCTTCTGCATTTCGTTCTGAAAGTGTGTAGCCGAGTCACTTGCTCCTTGAGGTACCCGGGCGGGAGTCCATACCGTGTCTGTAGTGATAAAACTCATGATTTCTTGGCTATTGGGGTGGAGCGGGAGTTGCCAGAACCCTTTTGGCATATCAAAATCTCCATATCCATAAGAACCTTCCGCTTCCTCTGCTGAATCAGTCACATCCTGAGCTGCACCTGCGATCGGTATGGTGAGTGCATTCACAGGTCGATAGTCGACGGTCATTCGGAAATCATCAGCTGACTTCGGTTTAGCAACCGGTACCGCTGCACTGGCCCAGTGACTCTGATTGTTCTGCTTGATGAAACCCATTTGCTCTAAACGTTTAGTGTATTCCCGCAGGAACTTCCGCTGTGCCGGGGCGTAGCGACGTGAGCGAGCTCGAAAGGGCTTAGCACCATCGACAAGTTTGATTTCCAATGGTGCAATAGCGGCAGGCGGGTCATTCCCTAAGTCGATGCGGAAAACGTCCTCATACTCCATTACCACCTCCCGTAAGAAAAAGAGATACGCCGGATCAAAACCATTGTCACCTGCTTCTACCACCAGTTCTTCCAGCCTTTTGTGGACCTCATTAGAAGAAAGATCAGTATCGCTGTGATTTCCCTCCTCAAATGGGTCACAGTCTTCGGCGAGGGCTGTTCCGGCAAGTTGCTGTAGCTGCTGGTTCACATCGATGCCTAACGACACCAGGGTTTCGTTGCCAAGAAGGAAATCAGTCTCAGAACCCTCCATGACATACCAGTTCTCGTAAATGAACTGGTCCAGCAGCAGTTTGTAACACAATGTCGACAGCGACAGATTCCCGACAAGTCACGATTGTTCCACCAGCAACGGCCGCATCCACCGGTCTGGGCAACATCTTGATCTTCAGTCTACTGCCAAGCTCAACCAATTCAGTGACTGCTGCACGAGGAATGAAATTGAAATCGGAACCTGAGTCTGCGCAATACGGCAGCGTCACGAGATCATCCACCATAACTTCTCCAGGTTGGGGAGCTCCACGAACCATCTTGACCTTGCTAAGGCCCTTTATCTCCTTCATCTTCTCGACGGCTCGCTGTTTATCTTCCTCAGTGGCCGTCGGACAGTCACGAAGCCAATGAGATCCCTTGCAGTGCCAACGGGTGGCTTTACCTCCTTCTTTTGCTCTGGGGGCGATCCACTGCTAGCCCTCGACGGTCCATGATCGGGCGCCTTTGGTCGACTGTCTGCTTTATCACCCTTGTTCCTAGTAGTATTACTACTTGGTTTCTTGGCGGGAGTAGATCTATTCCTCTGCTCTAGCGCCAAAAGATGATACTTATGCTGTGCTCGTGCTTTCTCCTTGATGATATTGAACAGCATGAAGTCATTTCTCTTTGCCTCCCTGCATTCGTACTTGCAGTGCCGCATCACATCTTCACGCACCATACGCGGCTCAAGGTTGTCGATTAGAATGGTGCATCGTAACTTCATACGGTCAGCAAAACCCTCTGCTTCGGGATCACCAACTCCAAGAATCTTGGCCAGGCCATGGTTTTCTATTATGGTCGAAAAGTCACAGTAGTATTTCAGTACTCGTGCGTCGATATCATCCTCGGTGAGGTCGATCTTCAGTCGAGTCTTGAAAAACTCATCCAGGTCCGGAATCTGCTCGTTCTTCACAGTGCCAATGCGTTGCTTAATCAGCTGGACGATATCTTCGTTACTGACATCTTCGACCTTCCGACGTAGCTCATACAGGCAGATCACCTCTAACAGCTTCCGGTTGATGGTAGCCTTCACTGGTTTAATTGCTGTCTCGGGCCGCTCTCGGCTGTCCAGACCACGTTGTCGAATAGTTTCTTCATACTGATCTCTTGCTTGGACCCACTTGACCAACGCCGCGTGACCCCAATCCTCAAGTCTCGGTGCCTTGATGAATTCAAACACCGGTTGGTTGACGGACTGCATCACCGTATCGCCGTCGGGCTCCAGTTCGTGTGCGTTGCTTGCCATGCTCGCGGTCCCTTAGGACTAAAGTATACTTTGTGGTAAGTCCGCTTGAATGCTTTGAATGCTGGTGTCTTGTTGATTGCAAATTGACAAGTGCTTCCTCTGGCTAAATGCATTTGCTACCTACCTGACTACAACAGCTCGTCCTACTTGGTCTTGAGCTGCTTGCCAGCGTCACAGCTGAACTGCAACTTCATGTTGACAGGCCCGATGCGTTCTAGGATGGGGTTCTTGATTCTGGATAGCCTCCTTGCCGTTGAAGATAAGCTATTGCTTGTGCCACAGACTACACGCCACCAAGAACCCCCTCGTGGTCACCAGCAACAAGACTCTGCGCGGCCTCGGCACCAGCGGTGTGATCAAGGGCAAGGGCCTCTGGCTCCAGGGTGACAACATCATCATTCAGAACATCCACATCACGCAGCTCAACCCGCACCTCATCTGGGGCGCAGGGGTCTCCAAAAATGTATTGTTATTGAAAAAGGGGTATTATTGTAGGGGGACAATAAGGGAGGGAGCGGCCATCTCAATATTTGGCACTTACGCAATTATTGAAAAGGGGCAAATATCAGCACGTATTGCTGACTTTTGAGCTCTTCTATAATAGCAGGTTCCATTAATTCCACGCAGCTTTTCATTCGCGCGAGAAGTGTTTTCGAGTTGATCTTGTTGTACTTAACCGCTTCTCGAAACACGTCGTCATCGACTGACGAAAATGGAAGATCCTTAAGCACCACAAGTTTCATCCAACCATGCGTAGTACGGGAGTCCTTATCGACAAACATGTCCATAGTGACGGGGATTCGTTGTCGAACGCAACGCTCCAGCACTCGCTCATAGTCTGGGTGGCGCCGCAGATGCGAGATGAGGTTATGATAGCCGCGACTTCGGTCCTGAAAGATGAAGGTGTTGCATCCGTTGCAGGTTCTTCCTCCGCTTGTTTGGTCTCGATACATCAACGAACAGATCTCCTTGTTCGAGAGACCAGGGTCTAAGGTAGCCATGGATGACGAGGGTGAACAAGTTGAGTAGAAGAGTGTTGGACTTGGTTCGCAAAATCGGAAATGCCAGCATGAGAGTGGCTGTGGTCCCCGGCACGGTATAACGCCCACCGGGAGAGGTTTCGAGGACTGCTTTACTCCTCGACTCTTACCGGATCTTTATAGTATCTTATAAGTTGAAGTTGACAATAATATTGTCAATTAAGGGTACGTTCATCAATAAGGGATTGAGACGCCTCCAGCCCCGTCAATCCCTAATCCCTACTTATTTGGAGAGCCCTGTCTGGGGCGGAGACGCCATCTACCTCCAGGGCCTCAACGGTGGCAAGACGGCCATGCAGCGCGTGTGGATCGACCACGTCAAGATCTCCAACCTCGGCCGCCAGATGATCGCCACCAATACGGCCAGCGTCAAGAGTATGACGATCAGTAACTGTGAGTTCGACGGCCAGACGCAGTACTCGGCCACGTGCGACGGCAACCACTACTGGACCTTCCTCTTCCTCGGCACGCAGACGCAGGCCAGTCTCGTCAACAACTTCGTGCACAACACGTCTGGTCGCTCGCCCAAGGTCGGCGGCAGCTCGGTCATCCACGCCGCCAACAACTACTGGTACAGCAACACGGGCTTCTCGTACGACGTCGTGGAGAACGGCAACGTGCTGCTGGAGGGCAACTACTTCGAGTCCACCGCCGACCCGAACAAGCACGACGCCGAGACGGTCGGTGCCATCATTGTGCCGTCCTCGTCCACGCAGTCGTCCTGCAAGTCGACACTGGGCCGCAACTGTGTGGAGAACACGGTGGCCAAGAGTGGCTCACTCAAGGGCAACCGCGAGTCGGCGGCACTGACCAACACCAAGAACGTGGCCAAGTACTACAAGCCGACGTCGCCCCAGAAGCTGAGCACCAACAGCCAGAACTACGGTGTGGGCACCCTGTCCAACTAAATCGCTTAGACGCGGTTATATCGTCGGGGTAGGCGGACCTTGGACTGAGTGAAGGTAGCGAGGTCTTCTCCCCGACCGAATTTGACGGCTGGCTGGTTTAGATAGTCGTCGATAGAGCATGTTTGATGTGAAGTAAGTAGTGTGTGTATGCGGCGTCGGTATATGGTAGCAAGATGTGCGCATCTGTACGAGACACCCAAGTTTTTCGCGTTTCAATAGAGAAGTTGATTCACTCTGATGTTTTTTGTGTGTATGATTGCTTTTTGTTTGGTTCTGATTTTCGAGTACGCTTCCTGTCATTATTTGTGTCTTTGGGTAGACTATAATATTAAGTACGTCATAATTCTGAATGGTCCAAACCAATTTTAGACAGAGGACATTTTTGATGTCTTTCAAATTAGGTTATGCGCAATAGCAACACACAATTAACTTGCATCTAAATTAGGCTAAATACTAGCAGTATTCATGCACTTGAATTCTAACGCCACGCACGCGCGCTCTTGCTCTGCACTCTACTACACCAATTCCTCTATGCGCTTAGAACAGTTCACTTCTCACAACGTTTTAGTGCCTATTGTGAAGTTTGCGCTTGCAGGAGCCAACCGAACGGGCCTCACCCGACTGAACTACTGTCTGCGTCACATCCGCGTCCGCCTCATTAGCAGGTGCGTCTGTTTCCACTGACGTTTGGGCAGCATTATCCTCTCGACCACCTTGCGAGATCTCTTTGCTGGGGTCTTCAGCTTCTTTAGCTGGAGTATCCGTAGCCTTTGCAGCTGGAACAACAGCACTTTTCAACACCCCAACGCCAAAATTCCCACTTGCCACCGCGAGTTTCGTAGCATCAGTCACCGCGTAGCCACCGATCTGCTTGGCATACTTGCCCACTTCTCCTAAAGCCGCACGTGCAGAGTAGCTTGCCAGTTTTCCACTATCCACGAGTACATTGAGCTTGCAGGCGCGGCCTATAGCTGTCTTACAGTTGCTCTCTCTCACAGGAACGAACAAATGGCCAGCAGGGTCATCCAGATTGGGCGTTTTAACCGACGAGAAGTAGTTGGCCTCCGCTAGCACATACGCTCCGGCAGCTACATCGAAAGCGTGTCCCGTGTTGTCATCAAAGTAATTGTTAGCAGCGTGAACCACGACGTTTTCGCCTGCAGCACCGCCGATCTTCGGTCCACGGCCAGACATGGAGTGGATGTAGTTGTTCACTAGACTGATCTGCGTCGTCTTGCCATACAGCAAGAAGCCCCAGTAGTGGTGGCCATCGCAAGAAGCCGAGAACTTGGTATTACCGTCGAAATCCGAGTTACTGATCGTGACTCCTGTCGCCCCTGAGAAATGAACCACCAGCATCTGACGCCCAACATTTGAGATCTTAACGTGATCGACCCAGATATTCTTCGGAGCTTCTCCATTGCCACCAATGGAAATACCGTCACCTCCCCACACTAAGTGAGGGTTTAAATTAGTGATGTGGATGTTCTGAATGATGACGTTGCTTCCTTCGATGAGAAGACCTTTGCCATTGAGAACGCCCTTGGTGCCTTCACCAACCAAAGTCTTATCACTCGCCACAGACAGAGGCGTCTTAGCAGCGTTGTCGTACGTCACTTCAACAGAGATGGCTCCGCTATCACACCCGCCAGTCTGCTTCATACTGGTATCTCCATCCATGAGAATAGCATCCTGTCCTTTGTACCCATTGTTCTTAGCAAGACACTGTTGGTTATTCGTTGGACGGCAACCGCTTTCTTTCGTAGACCCTTCAGTGTTGATGAACTTGAACTCTTGGTTCACAACGATAACTCGTGGCTCAGTATCACTGAGGTATGTAGCGAGTTCCTTGATCGTTTTAGGATAAACCGGTTTAGCATTTCCACCTCCAGTAGTACCAGCTCCAAAGCCAGAAACTGCACTCGAATTACCACTAGGTGATTGAGGCTGATTAGGAGTATCGGTTGGTGCACTAGGAGTGGGTTGGTTCGTCGATGAGGGGGCTGAAGTTGTAGATGGCGCTGTCGTTGGTGGGTCTGTTGAGTCAGACCCCTGGGTAGCTGATGCTCCAGTATCAGGCACATTCGGAGTGGGTTTGTTCGTCGACGAGGGGACTGAAGTAGGCGATGGTGTTGTCGTTGGTACACTAGATGAACCAGATCCCTGTGTAGTTGACGCACCAGTATCCACTGATCTCAGCTTTCGTTTCTTTTGGAGCCATTGTGGTCGGGGATTTCGTTGTCTTTGGAGCCTTCGTTGGGGTTGTAGGTGTTTTAGCTCCACTAGAGGCACCGCCCAATTCTCCGACACCAAAGTTGCCTTTGGCCTCTGCAAATTGACTAGCGGCAGTAACTTTGTAGTCCGTTACCAGCTTCTTGACGTCCGTAAGCTGGGCACCCACCTTGTCCTGCGAATATCCAGTCAAAGTGCCGCTATCCTTGAGAACATTCATCTGACAATCACGTCCGATCGCTGCCTTACAATCACCAGCAGCTTTAGGCACCAGGAAGTTGCCGGTCGGATCATCCAAGTTTGGGGTCTTGACCGAAGTAAAATAGTTGCCTTCTGCCAGAACGTATCCGCCTGTAGCCACGTCAAACGCGTGTCCGGAGTTCTCGAAGAAGTAGTTGTTAGCAGCGTGAACGACCGAGATCTCCCCGTCGTGGCCTCCGATCTTCGGTGATCGACCGGACGTGTGGTGGATGTAATTGTTGAGCAGACTCAGCTCAGTCTTCTTGCCCAGAATGAGGAAACCCCAGTAGTGATGGCCGTCACACGATGCAGAGAACTTGGTGTTGCCATCAAAGTCCGAGTTACTGATCGTGACTCCCGTCGCCCCCGAGAAGTTGATGACAACCATCTGCCGACCGACACTGGACACCTTAACGTGATCGATCCACACACCCTTGGGGGCCGCGTTGCCGTCTCCTCGAACAGTGATACCGTCACCTCCCCATACTAGATGCGGGTTCAAATTGGTGATGTGAATGTTCTGAATGATGACGTTGCTGCCGGTGACAATGAGCCCTTTGCCGTTCAGAACCCCCTTGGTGCCTTCGCCCACCAGTGTCTTATCACTTGCTACTGTTAGCGGCACCTTGGCTGCGTTATCATACGTCACATCGACTGACTTTCCGCCGCTGTCGCATCCGCCCGTTTGCTGCATTGCAGTGTCTCCGTCCATTAGAATGGCGTCCTGCCCTTTGAAGCCGTTGTTCTTGGCGAGACATTGCTGGTTGTTGGTTGGGCGACAGCCGCTCTCTGTTGTGGACCCTTCAGTCTTGATGAAAGTGAACTCCTTGTTGAGAACGATCACCTGCGGCTTCGAATCGCTGAGGAGAGTTGCCAATTCCTTGACGGTCGTAGGATAAACAGGTTTCGCGTCGCCGCCACCGGTGGTTCCCGTGGCAAATCCAGGCGCTGTACCCGATACAATTGAAGCAGCAGTGGCCAATTCAAGCTGAGTTAGCACAAGGGCAAGAACAGCTCCTAGAAGTCCTCGAACCATTGCCCCTTTAACTACGGTGCGAGCAAGAAGAGGAAATTCGAGACTGGCACTCACGGGGGTGGTGGAAGTGCGAGATTTACCTGCGTGTCTCCCCGTTTTGTTGTTCGAACGAGGGTGCACAGGAGCTTTCTTGGCCAGCTTTTGGACATCAGATGGTCGAATCAAGCTCCCAAGGATAAAACCTCTCGATCGTAATCCACGCGATTGCTGTGCCTGTGCGTGCGAGTATTGTGATGAATTCCTGCAACACCTTTGAGCTGGAAGGTACTGTACGCTTGAACTGCAATCCCCCCAAAGCACTTCAACCAAGCTAGATGCATCGATCGGCGTGTATCAGCGTTCGTCCACAGCACATTTGTCCCATCATCCTGGAAGTTCCGGACGATGAGTCAACAATGTTGAGCAGGGCAATCGCTGTTGAAAGCCACAAGTCCTTTTGTATGTGTACACGAAAGACAAGCGCTGGCAGCGTGACGCACGAACACTGGGCCAAGATGTGCTCCAAAACTGCACAATGCCAGCCACTGTATTTTTGGTTGTCTTGCAGCGGCATGATCTCCGTTCTTGTTGAGCTATTTGGAGTCGGATAGCACGCGCTATCCATAGTCCCCCGCACCTGGCACCACATTTCACTTTCCAGATTCGTTTTCAACACACACTTCTTCTCTATCGCACCATGTCAGTCTTCTTCGGTCTCACTTACCTCGGTTCACAAAGTCCCTTTGACAGAGCGAAAGAAACGCCAATCCACACCTTCCAACCGCGTGACTTCCAAGACGCTTTCATGCAAGCGTACCGACCTGGTTTCACGTTGTATTCCGAAAGTGATGAAGAAGCTCAAGCCGCGAACGCCGAACTCGACTCCGCTTCCATTACGCTCGCACAGTTGCCAGTCATGTTGCGGTACCTTTACAAGTGCCCGAAAGGAACTGACAACGTCCCAGCCAGCGTCCAAAGTTTTGTCGAACAGGCTTTTCGTCAACAGAACAGCCCCGACAGCACCCAGTCCATCAACTTGCCCACTTTCCTCACTCAAATGGAGGAAATCTGTCGTCACTCGCAGTCCATGGAGGCCGCTTCCTCGCACAACTCGTACCTGAAAGACGGAGTTCCAACACGGGAGTTCGTGTCGAACCTCGACTTCCGTGCGAAGCTCGTGAAGCACCAGCGAATGCAGAAAGACCCATGTCAGAAAGGTCTCGCGCCTATGACGGATACCATGTCACTCGGTTGGAATCCGCCCACAATCATCACCAAGCGGGTGCCCACCAAGAGCTGCGAGGAAACACGCTACGCCAGCGCCATGGTCAAGGCGGGCGTCTACTACTACTAATCTCCACGCGTGTTAATCAACTCAAAGTACCCATTTATCTTCTCTACAAAGCTGTTGCTGTTTCTAGTGCATCTGTCTCCTTCATGGTACGCCCCCGTTGCGCGTCCTGAGTGAAGCCGTGCCGACGCAGGAACGATTGTCTCCACGTCCACGAGGCCTTGAAGCTGTCCGGATGCAGCTTGTCTTCCTGGGCTGCCTGCAACGCGCGCTCGGTGAGCCGTTTGGCCGACACGGCGCGACCGGCCGCCTGTTCCGTCTGTATAAAGTCAACGATACGTTGCTCCGCGTCGGCCGAGAGCGTGGCGCCCATGCCGAACTTGCGGTCATTCGTCTTGCGACCGCCGCCAGCTTCGCAAATAGCTGCAATTTTGCCGCGTTCACTCCGCCAACGCGAGATTAACTGCTTCTTGAGACGAATCTCCTGCCCCGAGACTTCCGGGAAGAAGAGAGCCACAGTCTCATCCAAACTCTTGTGTTCCTCGTAGTGCAATATGATCTCCAGTTTACGCATGTAGCTAACGGCCTTCCGGCGCTGGGTAGGACGCGCGGACTCCGCTGGCAGGGACGACTCCTGCACGCGCACCACCCGAGGACGAGGCATTCTTGCTTTTCCTCTCTTTCGTACACTGTGGTCATGAATTTATATGAGGCCCCGCAAAACAAACTGATGCTAGTGTACCTTTTCTGTGCATTTGAGTTTTCGAGATAATCGCGTTTGAAGTTGACCAATCAAAATTCGTACATAATCGGACATCAAAAGTTTGAAAGCAATAATCACTGGGAAAAGGCTTAAAAGTACTATAATTAACTTGCTATTCACACGTTCTTTTCAACAATATACAATACAATAAAAACGGAGCAATATTGACTCGTCAGCTCTCCTAAACATGTCGAGATTTTGGGGCCTTGAAAATGGTGACATATTTTTTAGATGAACACTACTGATCGGCTATTGAATATCTCGAGACGTACTAGGGCTTAAAATAAGCACAAGACGCGGCTCTATCGAGTAGTGTGCTTAATCGAGATTCGTATTTAAATGCGATAGCATCAGTTTGTTTTGCGGGGCCTCATATACAGTCTTCCCTCCCGTAATGCGTATGGGTGGACCATGGAGTGATTTAAGAGGGATTGGATAATATCCAATCCCGACATTATATTATATAATGTCGAGATTTATTATCCTCATCAAACAACAATACTGACCATATTGGACGAGTTATTTACTAGAAGAGGTGCGCAAAAGGAAGGGAACTGTTTCCCAGTAAAAATCGCCAGCTAAGGCTTACATTGTTTGTTTTCAACTCACACAACGCTATACTAAGAACAACATCTATCCGATACCCTTGGACCATATCAAGGCAGCAACGGCACCATATCCACTTCGTCAAGTCAAAACCCGCACCTTGTGTTGCGGTGGAGACGATCAGTTGCGACGGCGACATTTCGATGAAGGAGTATCAACGGAAGGCGATTGGGTCTCCTCAGTTGATGAAGGTTCACTAGACCCAGAGTCCGCCGCCTCAGCCTCATTAACACCCTGTGTCCGAACGGTACTCGCCCAAAACGAGTAAGCGAAAGTCGTAAGATACACCATTGATGGGATACTTCGTATTTGTATTCGACATGTGTTTGCCTCAAGGATAGGCAGTATAACTTCTCAACAGGTTTTCCGCTCAATGTCGTAAGTCTGACGACATTGTGTATCTTCAGCCGCCGTCCAATGTCGTCAGTATCGACGAACACGGTCAACCGACCAGTGAAGTGATGCACGATCGGGTCAGTCATTTTAGAAAACGCAAGGAAGAAGGTACATCAGCTCAAGGATTTTTGCATTCAATTACACGAAACTAAACGGTCATCACTTGATACGCAGGCAAGGCTCACTCCTCATTGCTGTCATTGTCTCCGTCGGCGCTGTTCCCTCCGTCACTAGCTTGGCTGCGCCGAAGCAGGAGCTCTCGTCGTGTCTGCTTTCGTTTGCCAGCAGTCTGACCGGGTCGGCGGAGAACAACACGCTTCCCCAAGTTGGTTGGGATTGCTTGGCCTGCTCCAAAGTCGTCGTGCCAAATTTCGTAACAGGTCTTCGCGACACCGTTGTAGTCGCGGCGAATCCGATTACACAACCAGCACTTTGCGTTGTCGATAGAACAGCGTTCGCAAAAGTACGTCGTAGCGTACGACTTCTTCTTCCCTGTGCGCAAGAGGCCGCATACCTTGCATGACCGCTGACGTCTCTTCTGGACGTCACTAACTGTTACCCAGTCTTCCGACTGCTGGAGCCCGTGAGCAAGACGAACAGGCGCCCGCTTTCGCTTCTGACTGGATGGGGGTGGTGTTACTTCCACACCTGCAAAATCTTCCGCCTTCAATTGAAGGAG
Source organism: Phytophthora colocasiae (assembly GCA_018806915.1). NCBI lineage: Eukaryota > Oomycota > Peronosporomycetes > Peronosporales > Peronosporaceae > Phytophthora > Phytophthora colocasiae. Next base: position 366,808 of record JAGKQI010000091.1, read on the forward strand.
CTGGTTTTGAAGTACCGAAAACCACTCCGACCGTTTCATCGCTACAGTCCCTTTAATCCTGGCGCCCTCTTTGTGCGAAAGATACGCGTTTACGAGTGCAAGATCAAGGAAGCCTAAAAAGAGGCTTTTGTAGTACTTTGTGAATCGCGTCGACATCTGAAGAGAGTAAGACTGGAGTCGGAGTTGATCGTGCCGATCGACTCCACCCATCCAGTTCTGGTAGTCGTTTACTGCAGACGGACACTCTACTTGAATCGCACCAACTCGCCGGACCTTTCTCTCGATAGTAGAGGGCGCCATCACTGATCCGGTGCATAAGTAGTATACTGGCTTTCTATCCCACCAGAGGCAGGCAATCATGCTCGGGACATCCACCGAGCGCGAGAAGAGGAAGGTTCCACGGGGAATACTCGCAGGACGCGTCTTGTTTCCAGCCTTGATGGCCTTGTTGAACCCAATGCGATTTGTCATAACCGTCCCAACCACGTACGTTTGCATCTTGAGGAGCTCGACAGCTAGGAGCACTGATGAATAATACCGGTCAATGACGATTGCATGCCACGGGTGGCGCAATTGTGGAGTGAGAACACACTTCAAATTCCTCACCACCGCTGCTGCTCCAGTCTTGCAGTCAAATCCAGTTTCAACACCATCTACATTGTCGCGTTTACCTACGTAGACTTCAAATCTAGATAGATACCACATAGACAACGGTTAGAAGTTGATACAATCCGTCAGTTACGACATAGATAACAGCGCAAAAAAATACCTGTGGCAGTAGGCAGTCTTAGCGTCACACAACATAAACAGTTTGGTCCCGTATCTGTGAGGCTTATCAGCCATGAACATCCGAGTGGTGTTGCGTCGCGACGTGGCAGGCAGCACACCTTCGTCGAATGAAAACACCGCAGGCAAAGACCAACCTGCCAAGAAGCGTTGCTGGATCGTATCGACTACTGGACGCAGTTTCCAGAGCTTGTCACGTCCGTGGTCTGCTGTGTTGTCAACGAAGTGGAGGTCACGCAGGATGCTGCGACACCTATCGCGGCTCATGTAACGCCCAAAGAGGCCGGCAGGAATGGCTCCATCCTCGACCATGGACCAGTGTGCGGCAAAGCGCCTCTTCTGTGGGCAAAGCATCCTAGCGACCAGTAGCCCGACGACATGGAGGATCTCGTGTACTCCATAAGCTTGCACCGCCTTCAAGCGCCGAATAATTTGCACAACAGTCTCACGATGACGCCAAGTTTGCCGGGCAAATATCTTTTCTGCACGTTTTTCAACTTGCTGAAGACTGTATCGATTCGTCTCCGTAGTGATTCTAACCCACAATGGCTTCGGCATGAAATAAAATAGCGTAAGTAGAGGCGAACGCCAAACGTCGAGCAGGCCACCAACGGGTGTAGCATCCTCATTGTTCAATCCTGGGTAGGCAGGAGAATCCAGCTCATACTCTGAAGAAACAGGAGTCCATTGCATTGATCGTAGAGCTTCCTGCCGACCGCGGAGAGCTGTAGTACTCAATGAATTGTTACCAACTTGTAGAGACGCGAGGAAAGACTCATCCAGGTTGCTTGCATCGCTATCAGAGAGTGTGTCACCCTGTTCATCTATCTCGATGCCTGTCGTCTCGAAGTCATCATCGCAGATGGCTTCACCATCGCTCTCCTCGGAGCTGAGATCCTCATACTCGCTGCTGTTCTCACCATCCTGTAAAATATTGACGTCAATTTCCGGTTTCACCGGTACATGGGTTTGTCGAGGAGGAGGGGTGCGTACTTCACGGCGGGATTCGGGGACAGCTGCACGCTCGGCTTCTTCATCGCTCTCTAATCCCGATGCCTCAGAGAGCAAGTGCAACCCCGCAGCAGCGACTCTCTGATCGTTGTCAGGTTGAAGATCACCGGGGGAGAGGTTAAATGCTCTTGCTACTGCAGTCTGCGAAAGCTCAACTTCCGACTCACTGGAAGTGCCGAACAGTTTGGCGATTGTGTTCTGGGATAGCAGATCACCGGTTTCAATTTGGGAGGGTCTAATGGCAATGTCGTCGCCACTCCCTGCGCTTTCGAGCTGCCGTGTTTCCTCGAGGACTTGGCTATTTTGATCAGTAACCAGCGACGCTGCGTCGCTTTCGTTTTCGTCAAGCAATCCGGATCGGAAGGAGTAATTAATGACAGCGGTCTCACCGATGAGTGCTTTAGAATTGTCAGGAGTAATGTACGTCCAGTCATTCTGGATCCCCGTAGGCCGTCTTGACTTCCACCCCGCCGCCCTAAGCTGCCTCCACAAGTGTCCAAAGTCAACATCACGTGCGACCGCAGCTGGGGCGGCGCGTCTTCCGCGACGACTTGACCGCTTGCTCGCCATCCAGCAGATTCTCGAATGAGTGGCCCGTATCCACGATCAGCCTGATCCCCCTCCCCTGACCTGGTTATGTGTTTTTTCCGAAGGACCTCTCACACCTTATTTCTGGCAAGACACTTGATTAAAGTATTCCAAGCCAATTTCGTATATACTTCACACAATGTCGTAACTGACGACATAGCAGAATCAGGAAGTCGTAAGTGACGACGTCCGGAACCAAGGTGTTAAATGTAGAACCCTGGTTTGCAGACGTCGATGGTGATTCCGGTGTGGTTGGAGACTCTGATGCCGGCGTAGTTGTAGACTCATTTCCACCAGACCCTTGCGTTGTCGGAGCATCCGGCGCTTCGGCATTTTCATCGCTCTTCGATCCTTGTGTTGTTGGTGCATCCGTCGTCTTCGCATTCTCATCATTCTTCTCATCGCTCTTCGAGCCTTGACTTGTCGGTGTGTCCGTATCAGACCCTTTCGAAGACCCTGCGGTTGGAGTAGATGGGGCTTCCGTCTCCTGTTGCTTAGCTACTGACGAATCCGTGCTGGTTTCAACGCCACCTGCACCACTAGACTGCGAGACACTGTTGCCACTCAGATCTCCCACGCCGAAATTGCCACTGGCCACATCGAACTTCGAGGCTGCAGAGGCCTTGTACCCTCCGACCTGCGTCTTGTACGTGCCCATCTGCTTCTTTGCATCCTCCAAGTTGCTAACAAATGCTCCACTATCCGCCAGCCAGAGCTCGGAAAAAATAATTATTGTGCAATTGTATTGACGGAATTATGGATTATTGGTAAGGAGTACTTTCCGTAAAATATGCAATTGTGCCCGTAATAATAATATTGACAATACTAAATGTGCTCAAGAGCTCACCAGCTACTCAAAAGTGCTATGACGTCGGTCATTTTCTCTTCTTCCAAGTGGCATGTCGACTTCTCGAGCAATATCCAACTTCTTCTTCACGGACTGTGGCAACGGTCACTTCTCCTGCAAGCAATGCGGGACAACTCGGAAGCAGGCGCCTGGGACAGGGTGTACAAACCTCATCCTGGACTGTGTTGCCGTTGCCGGCTCATTTTTGTTTGCGATAGTACATGTAAGCCAGGACAAAAGTCCCGGTGGCAGCCACCAGCTTTTCAACCCTGTGCAGTGGATTGGTAGGGTCATCCCAAACCACTGCACTGCACCGCTCTGACCCTATCAATTTATTATAATAATTGCATGACTTATTATTGTTTTCATGGATACGGCAATGATGGATTATTTTTCACTCAGAATCCAATACAATTTTATATTTTATTTTCCGAGCACTGCCGCCAGCACGTTCACCTCACAGTCGCGACCGATGCTTGCCTTGCAGTCTCCAGCAGACTTTGGGATGAAGATGCTGCCCTTCCCGTCTGGCTGGACTGGTGTCTTGACATTGTCGAAGTAGTTTCCTTCGGCCAACACATACCCTCGTTCCGATACGTCAAAGGCGTGTCCGGTATTGTCGTAGAAGTAGTTGTTCACAGCGTGACACACGACGACGTAGTCATCAGTGCCTCCGACCTTCGGACCCCGTCCAGACATTCCATGTATGGCGTTCCCCTCCAGTGTCACCTCCGTCTTCTTGCCTGTGATAATGAACCCCCAGTACGAAGAACATATTGGCGATCACAATCGTCTTTGGTCACGTCGTGCAGTTCCCGTTTGGTCACGTGTGCAAATTGCCTGTTCATGTGCTTGGCACATGACCAAATGACATTGGTCATGCCGATGGTTTAAGATGCCTAGCACATCGATCTTTCTTGTAGAATAAGCATCAATCTAGTCTATCTATTCCATCTTTCATGTCAAATGTCCATCAAGTCAAGGAAAATTTAAATGAAAGATAGTACTCGACAGACAATGAACGGTACGCGCCTGTTTACTTGTAGTTTGAGCTCAGTTAACTAACTTCTACGTTGTTGTTTAAACTATTCCAGCCCTCCACCGTAGCTTAATGGAAAAGCTCCCGAAAGGGGTGATGGAGGTCCGATTCCTCCCGGTAGTTATTTATTGTAGGTTTTTAACGGACGTTGTGAGGTGGCGCCTTTTCGAGTTGTAGCGAGTGAAACACCCAGGGTTCAAGGCTCATCGATCTTCCGTGTACATGTGCCCATTCGACAACTAATAGAACAACCAGTTCTTCGACTGTGTTCAGGCCCAACTATGGCTAGACCGTCAACGCGGCCTCGGAAAGAACGTTCTAATCGAACAACCAGCCGTCGAACAGTACGGGGCGCGACGAAGAGGTGGATTTAGCTGAAGCTGTTGCTGTCAACTCGGAGACCAGCCAAACACTAGCCAGTGCACCACACCATCAATTGCAACACAGCCAACCAGCTCGCATAGACCCTGAACTCGATCCAGAGGGACTTGGGACGACTACGTTGGCTCCTGTGAGCTTGCAGACTGCTGTTGGGAGTTCTACCGGAGGGACTGAACGCGGTCAAGTGCAAGGGACGGAGACACAAAGCGGTACTACCAAGGCTACGAATACACACGCGCAAACACCTCATCGGTCAAAATCACGTACCGATGTAGTTTTTACAGAGCGCCAAAAAAATGTCCCGGATCCCTTGTTTTCTACGCGGAGACAATGACATTTGATGTCGACAATATGGTTCCACATACTTGTCGTAGTGGCGCGCCTGGTATCCAAGCCAATGACGCATCCGACTGTGTCGATGTAACGGAGGAGATGAAGGCTTTCGTCGATGGTCTGATTGAAGAGGACATGGCGGCTAAGGCGATATGGTCTGCAACCTACACAAAGTTTTATTCGGCTTCACGGCGTGTCGTACGCTGGCTTTACACAAGCAAGTACTCAACCGTGTCTCCAACGCCAGAGCATCAGCCTACGGCTCTAACATTTTTGCTTTGCTGGAAAGCCCAGCACTAGCTAAAGTCAAGAATGATTTGGTTGGATTTCTGCAATTCCACTACACTTAGCATGATGACAACAAGGCAAAGGCAGGGAAGTCAGGAATCGAACGGCTGATAGGATGGTCACATCCAGAATTACGCAAATTACTTTGTTACGACGGAGTTCACTTGTTTGTTGACGTCTTCTTGCCTGTGATAATGAACCCCCAGTAGTGGTGGCCATCACACGAGGAGGAGTATTCCGTCTTGCCGTCAAATTCCGAGTTACTGATGGTGACTCCCATGGCTCCAGAGAAGTGGATGACGATCATCTGACGACCAACTTCCGTGATTTTCACGTGGTCAATCCAGATTCCCGTAGGGATAGCGTCGTCGTCTCCACTGATGCCAATAGCGTCTCCACCCCAGACGTATTGAGGGTTCAGCTTGGTGATGTGAATGTTCTGGATGATGACGTTGTTGCCTTTGATCTCGATGTCTTTGCCGGTTAGAACGCCACTCGTGCCCTCTCCGACGAGCGTCTTGTTACTGGCAACTTTCAACGGGGTCTTGGCGGCTTTATCGTACGTTATCTTGACCATCTTATTATCGCACGTATTGAAAGTAGGCTGGATCGTGTCTTGCGGCTTGAAGCCATTTTTCTTGGCTGTACAGTCTGCGGCTCCCTTTGAATGACACCCGTCTTCCGTAGTGGTTCCTTCTGAGTCAAGGAAGTTGAATTCCTGCTTGAGGACGATCACGCGAGGCTCATCGTCACTCAAGTACGTCGAGAGCTCATTAATAGTCTTGGGGTACACTGGTTCTGCGTCACCACCGCCTGTCGTTCCAGCTGCGAATGTAATGGGTCTACTTAGACCTATTAGGTGGCGTACACGTGCACTTACGTGTATGAGGAAGCGTGCAATTAGAATAGACTTAATTTAAGTATACTTATTTAAATAAGTATAATTAAATCAAATATAACTAAATTAAACTGCAAAAATACCGTAAAATGATAACTGTTATTGAATTTGACATAAGCCAATTATGGACCTCCTAAAACTGTTTGTCATCTATTTCTAAAGGGTCTGCCAACGTGTGGTTGGCAGAAACTCTGCTCAGTGATTGGTAGAAACCCGTTACTTTCTACCAATAATATGCACAAATGCACACGAACCCCCCAATAATGTGGTTCGCCCATGTATCCTTTGGTGTGTACAGCACACCAAGGTCTGAGGCCCATTTCCAACCTCTAACAGTTATCCTAACTGTTAGAGTTACAAGTGGTACAACCACTTGTACGTGTAACCCCGTTACACCATCCCCCCGTTAAGATTCGACGTATCGGTCTCGATACGTCAATCAACAGAACTTGACAAGACCGTCAAGTTCCCGAGAGAAATCCGAGTTCATTTCGCAATGGACTCGCCAACGCCCACGTCTCCGTCCGCTTCTGCGGACGCGCAAGCCTCACCTGCTGCCTCTGCAGCAGGAACAACAACCTCAGCAGTGCCCACTAGCACTGCTGCTTCCAGCGGTCCGACAGAGAAGCTCTCTGTCACCAAGTACCATGCTCTCCATAAGGAGAAGCATGAGAAGAAGAAGAAGTCTTCTTCTCTAGCAGAGATTAAGAATCCTGCTGTCCCTCTCAAAGAAATCTTTGGAGAGGACTACGAAGACATCCTCGACTACGACGAGGATGTCGAGGAGGGGGAGGTTGATGTCAAGGCTCCCGCTCCCGTGTCTTCGTCCGAAGACACATCAGACCCACCCGTGGGATCTCGACGACCTCGTGATGAGGCCTCGGACGCTTCAAGCTCGAAGCGTCCGCGCAGTGATGCTGAGGCGTCCCCCATGTCGAGGGCGCTCACTGCCCCGCGCACTGATCCGCCAGTGCGCACGCCATGGATGCCTACTGAGGCAGAAATCCATGACCGGTTCGGTGCTAGTTCACCACCGAACCCGATACTGTTGTACTCATGCAACAGTATCAACGACGACGACGTCGCCGCTAAGGTTGTCTTTGAGTCCGAGACTCAAAGACGCGACTACTATATCGGGCTCTTCCACGAGCTCCGATACTATGCAGCGAAGAAGACTTCGCGCAAGAGCAAAGTGCCAGAGTGGCAGGCACTTTGTCAGTCGTGGAACGCCTTTGTTGAAAACTTCAACAAAGACCCGAAGGCATATCGCGATCGCGTTGCTGCGGCTCGCGATCGCTACTACACTTACACTACACGTGGTAAGTGTGAACGCCTCCATGATCAGTCCATGGAAGCGGGGATCCCATGTGCCGTTCCCTTTGGCACACCCTGTCCGTGTTGCCAGCCCTTGGCAACACGTCTCACCGAAAGTGATCTCCTGGGGTACACGGTCGTCCGTGTACCCGATCACATCAAGGAGCTCCGTGGTCGTATTGTGCCACGCGAAGCTCCGAGTGCTGTGGCTGACCGCAGCACTCCTCGTGCAGGGCTTACCCCTGCAAGTTATGGTGGGCTTCGTACGCCCTCACCATTTCCGGAACGTCCTCCATCAGGACGTTCCGCGGCTCCCACGTATCTCGATGGGGAGGAAATCCTCTCCAACGAATACGAAAACGAACCTCTTGAGAGTTCGTTCTCTTATGAGCCACGATCCGCTCAACAATCCAGCGGATCGCTCCACGCGCGTCGCGCAACGGCGGCGGAGGGGGCGGGAACACTCCCTCCGTATGGTCACCGCTATGACCATGACGATCGTGCCCTGCACGATCGAGTTGCTGCGCTGGAGCAGACACAGAGCGCTGAGATAGCGGCTCTGAAGCAGGAGGTTCGTGTCCTCCGTGCTGAGGTCTGCGAGGCAGCTCAGACTGCCTCGAACCTCTCGTCTGGTCTTGGGACGAGAGTGAACCGGTTGAACGACCGTGTCGACGGTCTCGAGAAGGCCTTCCAGGCCTCTCGCACTCCTCAGTCGGACTACCAGCCCTAGGTAGTCCGTGCTGCACGTACGGCTTCAACCGCCCGACGTAGAAGGTCGGGTGGAGTCTCATGCTGGACGGTATGTCCAGCCGGTACGCGTTACCATGCCGTTCAAGTACTTTGAACGGCCCAATGAATCTTGGAGCAAGCAAGCTTGCTCCAAAGTCAGACACTGCATGTCTAGGTAGGTTTTGTGTAGCTAACAAAACTAATGAACCCTTTTCGAATTCATTTGTGTTGCCTCTACCAAACAGTATCAGCGTTCAGCTTCTGTCGATCGACAGAAGCTGCGATAGCATCTTGGACAAACCGTATGACGGCTTGTCTTCGCTGGACAAAGTCTAGCGCACCCGAGCTGAATCCTTTCAGCTTGTCGCCCTTGTCAGCAGCAGGCCCTGCCTGCTCGCTATCATCTCTCATGTCTGTGCCCGGCACAGACATCGCGCGCTCGTTCCTGCTCGAACGAGACGTCGCACGCGTCACCGCAGCTGATAGTGTGCTGTTATCAGTTGCATTCTGCGGTTGTTCGGACGCAACCGTAGATCCTCCCCCACTTAAGGAGGAAGCTACCCCGCCGAGCATACTCGGCAATCGTGGATGCCTCATGGCGTTCACGTAGAACGGTGTATGCCCTGTCGAGGCATGCACCGAGTTGTTGATGGCAAACTCTGCCATCGGCAAGCACTCGCTCCAATGCGGGAACGAGTGAGCGTAGCTCTTCAACGTGTCACCGAATACACGGTTGACACGTTCGGTCTGTCCGTCCGTCTGCGGATGATCCGCAGTCGACATTGATAACTGTGAACCAAGAAGTGTAAACACTTCTTGCCAGAACCGCGCTGTGAAGCGTGGATCACGGTCCGACACAATGTCGAGCGGCATGCCATGGTGTTTGAACACCATGTCAACAAACAATCGCGCAGTCTGCGCGGCTGTAACAGTAGCCGGGACGGCAGCAAGATGAACCATCTTGCTAAATCGGTCCACAAAGACAACGATGCCCGTCCTCCGCTTGCTGTCAGGCGGAAGACCGAAGACAAAGTCCATGGACATGGACTGTCAACACTCCGACGGAGTCGGTAGTGATTGAAGAGGAGCCTGCGAGAACTGCGCAGGCTTCACGCGTTGACAAACCTCGCAAGCACGGACGTACTTGCGCACCCACTTGTACTGGTGGTGCCAGTAGAAGTCACGCGTGAAAAGAGTGTATGTCTTCTCACGACCCGGATGCCCTGCCGTGGGGGCATCGTGATACTCGAACATGATCCTCAACCGGAGGTCATGATCATTCGGAACGACAATGCATAGAGCTTATGTTTCCTCATAAGCTCTAGCAGCTTCCGGAGATGCACCTTGTGCATCCCAATGTCCGTCTTCCCGTTCACAGCCCGGCTGTGGACGAACACGTCGTCGAAATAGCTCGGTGCGAAGTCGCGCACCGAGCGCAATAGATGTGTCACGCATCTATTGAACGTCGCAGGGGCGTTCTTAAGCCCCTGTGGCATGACGAGCCACTCCCAAAGCATACCGCTTGGAGTGCTTACCGCTGTGAGAGGGATGTCCCTCTCACGCATGAGGATTTGGTAGAATCCATCACGCAGATCTAGAGCACTGAAGATAGTGCTCAAGCCCATCGAATCGATGATAACATCTTTTCGCGGTATCGGCGTCTGCGCCGGTATCGTCGCATCGTTCAACTTGTTGTACGCATGAACGATGCGCCAGCCGCCCTGTGGTTTCTTAACACAGAACGTTGGAGCACTGTGCGGGGACTTTGACTCCCGCACTTGACCTGCAAGACGACGACTTTCAAAGAAGTCGTCGATCGCTTGCACTTGTTCACGCGGCAGTGGCCACTGCTGTGTAACACAGTACTTCGTGCCCGGCACGAGATCAATCTCGTGCTGTACGCCCTTATCCTTTGGAAGCTCCGAAGAAATCTCGTCCGGGAGTACATCCTTGTACTCCCGCAGAACGTCGTAATAGGGACTCGACCTCAACGAGTCCCAACTCTGCTCTTCGAAGCGCTGCTTCTTAGTCTTCGCACTGAGGGAGTCATCACCCTCAGTGATCCCATCGACGACGAGCTGCTTCGGCTCTTCGGCTTCGCGATCCACTCTCTCGATATCCGAGAGAATGCAAATTTGTTCGATGCGTCCATCGTACAAGTCCCGCGCGAAGCGCTTCCAACTCATCGTTGGAAGTGCGGTCAACGCCGACGCACACGTCGGCGGATTCTCCAATCGCATCCTCTGGTACTGTAACCCAGTACCAGTACGTGTCAAGACGTTCAACGTCTCGACACTCGGTGTCTGCCCTGCAGATACACCCTCCTCAGTCACGGACTGAGACTCACACAGCTCACTGAGCTGGTGCCGCGCGCTCTGATACTGTAACGCAGTATCAGTTCGTGTCAAGACGTTCAACGCCTTGACACTCGGCGCAGACACACCCTCCACAGTCACGGACTGGGACTCGCAAAGCTCCCTGAGCTTGCGCCGAGAAGGTCTGCCATGGAGCTCAGCTCCAGGCGCTCCACGTCCAAGGCATCCCACCTTGGACGGGACTTTATCGCAATCGTCAGCGGATTCCTTCCGCTGACTCGCACATTCAAGCACTGCTTGTGTGCCGCTTATCGCGTGAAGCACCGCTGCACGTGAGCACGCAGGTTCTTCGGGTGCTGGACGTTTGCAACCGCCAGCACCTCCTGCCGCGCAGTCGGTTCCCTGAACCGCTGCGCCTCCATCCGCTCCTACGGATTGAGCTTCATCCGCTACAACGGATGAAGCAACTGCATCGTCGACTCCCCGAGTCGACGTGCTCTCGCTAGCTTCCAGCGCTAGCGAGTGTTCGCTTATACACGTATCATCAGCTCCCGGGGCTGATGAACGATCGCTAGTTCCCGGAACTAGCAGCGAAGCGCCAGTGGCGTCAGCTCCCAGAGCTGACGCACGTCTTTCGGTTCCCCGAATTTTGTTTTCTTCGTCAACTCCCAGAGTTGATGCGACGTCGTTGGCGCGACCCTTGGGGGCTTGAAGTACCTCCAAGGATACCGGTAATACCGGTATTTTACCTTCTCTCAGGTGAATGCGTTTCACCTGACCATCACTCATGTGACAAACATCATTCAGATGTTTATGCGTCAGGTGATTCACATTCACCTGACCATCACTCATGTGACCGCGACCCTTCGGCTCAGATTTCTGAGTCGACACACATTTTCTCACAACGACTCCCGGAGTCGTTGATGGTCGCCGGCGGCGATCGGAGGCAGCGGCGGCCGCTGCTGCCTCAACTGGGGATCCACATGCACCGGCCGGTGCATGTGCAGCACTGACAGGGCCATCGCTCTCTGTCGCGCATGTGTTGTTGAAGCGTACGAGCGTACGCTTCTATCAGTTGATCACCGAGTCATGCCGTGCAAGCCACGGCATGCCTAATACCAAGTCGAACTTATCGTCTAGATCCAAGACGATTTGATCTTCTACAAACGTCCTTCGTTTGTAAGAGAAGAGCACACGGACTACGCGCTTCTCAGTCCTCACGGTGGCATCCGTTGCCAACCGCACCTCCAACACACTGCGAGGCGTGTCGGCCTCTTCGAAGTCAAGTCTTCGAAGACTTCCCTGTCGAACAAAGTTGTTCGACGCGCCCGAGTCCACTAGGGCACGAAGAGAGTTCACTCTCTTCGACATCACGTTCAGGATGACAAGGTTTGGCTTGTCATCTTGCAGCTTACAGCGATAAACTTTCTCGCTGGGGGCAGCAGTCCTCAATGTCGCGTGTCCAAGCTCGACACGCGAGACTGCATCACCAGTAGGACGCCCCGCGCCTACTGGTCCTTGGCGTTTTTTGAACGCCCGCCCGCTGTGCACTTGCGTGCATAGTGACCGATGTTACCACACAGGTAACATCGAACCTTGCCGTTCCTACGCTGCTGGTGACCAGCAGTCGTAGCACTCGAGACGTCCATAGGCTCCGGACCTCCCGTCTTCACAACAGGACGCGCCGGCTTCGGCGCGTTCGCATGGAGTTTAGCTTGACGCCGGCTAAACTCCTCTTGCATTGCAAGGCTGATCGCTTCTTCGAGAGTATTCGGATACTCTCGGAAGAGATACGTCTTGACGGGACCATCTCTTAGTCCCTTCATGAACGTGACGACCTTGGTCGCCTCGTCGATCGGGTTGGCCACTATGTTCGATACCAAGTATCGAGCACGCTGGGCAAAGGTGTGGACATCATCCTTGCCCTGCTGCAGATCGAGAAACTCCGCTCTCGATCTGAACTCGTTCTTCGGGGGCTCAAACGCAAGCTTGAGCTCCTCTTTGAACACCTCGTACGTGCTGAAGCACGTAGGATCCGAGAGTCGGCGCCCATAGGCCCAACTCCTCGCACGTCCGCCAAGACATGACATGGCGAACGCGACCTTCGACATCGGATCGACGATACGTCGAGCCGCAACGGCTGTGTCGAGTTCGACAAGCGTCTCGTCCCCCTTCCCCGTGTAGGTACTCACGTGGAGTTTCAACGACTCCACGCGTGGCTTAGGGGAAGCCACCGAGGAAGCAACATCTCGTTGCTCCTTAACAATGTACCCCAGAGCAACACCGTGTTGCTCTGTCGGCGATAGCATACGAAGCATCGTCGCTACCGCTGCCTCTCCAATGACTTGTGAAAGTCTTTGGAGAGCTTCCCACTCTGGATCAGACAGGTGGGCGCAGTCCGTGCGCGTCACGGACATTTGAGGGGTCCCAGCGGATCCCTCATCCATTGGGGAGTTCTCTACCCCGCGTTCGTATGACTCCATACGAACGAACAGCAGTCGGTCGTGGGACGGACTACAAAGTGCTACCAGGTGTAATGGGTCTACTTAGACCTCGTACACGTGCGCTTACGTGTATGAGGAAGCGTGCAATTAGAATAGACTTAATTTAAGTATATTTATTTAAATAAGTATAATAAAATCAAATATAACTAAATTAAACTGCAAAAATACCGTAAAATGAGAACTGTTATTGAATTTGACATAAGCCAATTATGGACCTCCTAAAACTGTTTGTTATCTATTTCTAAAGGGTCTTCCAACGTGTGGTTGGCAGAAACTCTGCTCAGTGATTGGTAGAAACCCGTTACTTTCTACCAATGTACAAATGCACACGAACCCCCCAATAATGTGGTTCGCCCATGTATCCTTTGATGTGTACAGCACACCAAGGTCTGAGGCCCATTTCCAACCTCTAACAGTTATCCTAACTGTTAGAGTTACAAGTGGTACAACCACTTGTACGTGTAACCCCGTTACAGCGAAGCCTGTGGGCGAACCGGAGACAACAGAAGCAGCGCGAGCGATCGAGTTCTGCGCTAGTGTCAAGGCAACAAGCGAGCCGACGAGCACTCCTGCTCAAAGACTAAAGCTCACCATCTAACACGAGACTTTTTAGTAAATGACCGTGTTGTGCTTCAGAAAGCAGGAAGGAAAGTGATTCGGTCATTCGATTGCGATCGGAAAAAATATTATGCATTGCGCGGAGATATTGTTGCAGTGATCTGTTTTACGTGAAGTAATTGGACAGTAAACACTGTTTACTGACACTTGAAAGCCAGCGCGACCGAGATTTACGCGCATAAAGTCCGTTTAGACCGTGACACCAGCAGGCAGTCTATAGTCTACTGTGGATTGCAGACTCTGAAATAACGAACCACAGGAGAAACCCAGGGCTTAACGAGGAGCTCTCACAGTGCATTGATGATTGGTTAAAATGTTGTTGTCAAGCGGAGTTCGATCTTCTGAGAGCATCTCCACCGGTGGGGGTCAAATCGCATATTTGGCAAGAATTTCTCTCCACCGGTTGAGGTCAAATTGCCGTTTTGACGTAGTCCAGATTAAGTTCTAGCCAAATTTGACCGAGGACTACGTGGGCGACAGGGGGCGGTATTGGCTTGATTGGACACCACCTCTGATAATATTGAGTTTTACGACAACACCATCATTCGATTGTTGCTACGGTCTTGGTTGGCTGTCCACAAACGGGACCAAGTTAATGCACATGCCAGGAAGCATTTTCAGAATTGTCAATCGTGGATTGTCTATAGCTGGTATATAAATGCCGACCGGTGTGAGAGCTCAGTGTCAAATAACAAATTTGACAAATAACAATTGACCTAACCGGTGGAGATGCTCTAAAGAGTGCAAGTCCATTGACGCACCAAAACATATTCTGTTCGTTCATCGTCATTTGAGCGTTTCGCTGCTACTGGTTTGACGTCAGTGACAGTGACGCGATAAAGGTAAAGGCGTTGACGTAGCACTGCTACTAGCAGTGTTACTATCGAATGTTGCCCGTATATGGTACCATTCTACTCAGTAGTAGTAGTAGAACTTCAGCGGCATGGGAAACGCACACAATTCCACACGACACCAGCGATGACGTGCTTGGCCAGATCTTTACAGACAACCAACCATGTGCCTTTCAACGTGAGTATCGTGGAAGAAGCACTTCTCCGAGAGCTACCTTCTCGGATTCTGGTGGAATCGTTGGATGATGCTGAACAACGGTCAAACGTGTTTTATCGTCTGGGCTTGTCTGAAAAGATAGTACTTCAAAGTTGTAGTTCCTTCACAAGTATTGTCATGTAGCCCTCAGAAGACTCTGCTCTTAGAAGCTGACTTCGAAAGTGGTTATTTGAACGGCAAACATTGAACTTGACTCGCATGACATCACAATCCGGTACTGTAGTACTCTTTAGTTGGTAGAAGAAGCTGCTCCTTGATTCACCTGACCCCACTCCAAGACGGCACTTCCATCTTCGTCCGAGGGTGGCGCGACGGTCCCCACCGGCAACCCAGTGGAAGGGGGCTGTGCCTGCGTAGTAGCAGCTGGGGGGTCAGTAGATGGTGCTTGGCCCTTCGAATCCTCCTCAGTCGTGGAAGACCCCGCCGTTGTAGTTCGACTACTTCCCAGTTCACCAACACCAAAGTTTCCTTTGGCTGGTGATAGTTTCGTAGCAGCCCCGACTTTCGTGCCGCCAATTTGGGTCTTAAACGTGCATAATTGTGTCTTTGCTGCATCTTTCGAGTGTAGTAGGTCGCAATTTGAAACACACAAACGAAGTCGGAGGAAGCTGGCACTTCCTTCACTTGTTCGCCGAGTATATTGCGCTTGTCAGCTTCGAGGTAAAACCAAAAGTGAGAAAACTAAACATGCATGTCAAGTAGTTGCTCTACGTCGCGATCACCAGCGTCCCAGTGGTGGCGCTCTTCACAACACTCAGTAAGAGCTTCTTACTGCAACTTGCACCTCGTACCAGCTTGAGTTGACGAACGCACGCATGATGTGCTCTTGAGCACGCCAAGCCAACACTCGCTGGTTGCGTCGCCCAAGTTCAACACGGCTGCACAGCACTCGCTAAGCAGCAGCGCACATGGCTGACTGCAACCACATGCTGACAGCAGCACGTTGCCCAGCATTGTCGCCGTACTCGACTGTGTGTGGTCATTGGGCTTTCATGCCGCGTGCCACCCACTACAGTCCCCTTTCAAGCCCAATCGACCACTCGGTGAATTTTTTTTGTTTTTGAAAACATCTATTATGTATTACACACCACTCGGTATCGTTATGTATGACACACCACTCGGTGTTGTCTCGTCTCATGCATATGTCGGTACAACTTCAACACGTTGCAGTTGAACCAAACTTGACCATGTGAACCTCGTCACATTTTCCAAGATAGTCATAATGTTGGGGGAATCCCAGCTTAATGACAGCAAATACTGGTATACCGGCATACCTTCGGTGTTTAACGCCGCTTTGTCGACGCTTCCAGTGCTTTAAGGTGTCGAGCTTCAAATCTTTAGCTGCAGCAACGTAGGCTTGAGCTAACGTACTCACATCATTGTACATTGCAGCCAAAGGCTCCCACAAGTCCTCTATAGCTTCTAAGCCATGCCACCCGACAAGGGTCTCGTAGGACCGGGTCTCGTCGTTCCATCGGTGCTGAACCAGTTCTCGCACCCGGAGGACAATACCCTGAGCAGCCACGTGCTTCAGGAGCTCATCAGTCACTTCGAGGTCCTTGTCGGCGAAGAACTTGAGCCGCGAGGCATGAACACCAAGCTCTTCGCCTGTTACAAGTTGCCTGACTGTGAACACATTGTGTGCATGCGCTGCAGTGGCTGCGTAGGGACCAACCCACGTCACTAGCAGCTTGGTCTTCCTTTTTTCGTCCACTCGGACCGCAGGACGTAGTCTCCTACGTTGAAGTTGACCATGTTGTCACCTCGTTCCCTTTTCTTGTTGAGCAGGGTCTGCTTCAGGCGGCTATCCGTTACCGCCTTGTGCATGTCTTGGACACTGGCGCGTAACCGAGCCAAGCTTGACTCAATCTCAGCCGAGGTTCGGGCTGGCTGTACACTCGGAGTCGCTTGGGGGCCCAGGAATACAGCCTGTAGTGGCGAAGGGGGGGGTCCAAACCAGTGAACAGCTCGCCCGGCGTCTTACCTGCCAGTGATGGCACCGCAGTATGGTTAAGGCTGGCCTGCACAATGGTATCAACCGTGGCCAGTCCCTGTGGTTGATCTTGTAGTCTAGGATGAGCACTCGTAGAACTTGCAAAATGTCTCGGTTGACACGTTCAACCGACCCGTTAATCCATGGGCTGTACGTAGGCGAGAAGATCTGTTGACACTTCAATCTAGTGCAAAGCTCGTTGATCACTTCATTCTTAAAGTGAGATCCTTGGTCGCTTATCCAGTCACGTGGAATCCCAAAGCGACTATGCCAGTCCATGATGGCGTCAGCTGCAACCGTGCTTGTAGGCGTTTCACACTTGACCAGCTCACAGTAATGGCTAGCATCGTCTTTAAGTACCAATAGGTATTACATGTCACCAAACGATTCTCCTAGGTAGAGAAAGTCCCAGTGCAATGCCTGGTTTCGCTCACTGCATCGGTATGTTTCGCTCCAAGGCCTTGGCACTACCTTCCCTCCCTTCATGTGATGGCACATGAGGCAGCTTGCCAAAAACCTGTCCACGCATTGCCGAAGGTACGGCACGAAGAAAATGCGGCCGAGGTGTGCCAGCATAGCATCCCTACCACGGTGGCCTTGGGGGCCGCAATGTGCAATGATGCACAAGCGGCGAAGCAGATCTGTAGCCTCAGCAGGAATCCACAATCGGTTACCCTTGCGACGGACCCCGTCGTCACCTTCATCCAGCCGCAATAGCTCAGACTTGTCCCCGAACTTGCGCTGGGTAGCAGAGATGGCGTCCAGGTTGGGCCACACGAACCCATCATCGTCCAGTGGTCGCAGCAATAGTCGGTCTTGCTGCTGCTGTTTGCGAGTGGTCACTCGTCGCAGACTGGTTGTCGTTGGCATTCGTGCCCAGCGCGATACCATATCTGCCCACACGTTGTCCTCTCCTGCAATGTGATGGATTTCGTAGCGGAACTCACCGAGTCGTATTGCCCATCGCAACAACCTCCCTCTCATGTGTTTCTTTACAGTAGTGTCTGGGGCAAAAACATGGATAAGGTTGCGATGGTCGCAGAATAATCTGAAACCTGCCAGCCGGAGAAGGAGGTGTGGCAACTTATCACAAGCTGCTACGAAGGCAATCGTCTCCTTCTCAATAACACTCCAGTTCTCCTGCGACCCAGCAAAAGTCCCACTTAGACAATGTAGGAGGCGGTGTGATTGATCCGCCACGGATTTGTCGCTTTGCCAGTTTTCCACGTCCGTCACGATGACGCTCCATGCAGTATCCGAGGCGTCCGTGACCACAGACAGCACTCCATCGGTGCTGGGGTGGGCCAGCGCTGCAGATGCTAGGCAGTCTTTGACTTGTTCAAATGCAGCTTGCTCCTCCGTCGTGAAAGTCACAAGTAATTTGTTGGCTGCTCGCTTTGTCCGTTTACCTTTTCCCAAAGTCACATCAAGTCGCTTCTGCAATGTCTGCACGTGACCAGCGTAGCTAATCAAGCTGTCTCTCATCCAGTTGCATGCACAAAGAAATTGCTGGAGGTCGCCAGCCGTGGACGGCAAGGGCATCTCACGGAGGGCTGCAATGCGGTCCGGATCATGGCGCACGCCATCGTCGTCGATAATCTTACCGCACCACTTCACGGATAGTTGAAAAAGGCTTGATTTCGATGCACTCAACTTGAGTCCAAACTCGTTCATCAACGAGAAAAGCTCACCGAGTTTCACAAGATACGTATCAACATCCTCGGCGTACAGGAGCAAGTCATCTATCCAAATCAACAAGTGCTTATAGAGCAAAATGGCGAAGCAACGTTCCATGCTTACTTGAAAATGCAGAGCCGCATCACTGCAGCCCTGTGGAACACGTGTCGGAGTGTACACTTTTGCGTCGGTCATATAGCTTAGAATTTCTTGGCTTGCCTTCGCCAAGGGGAGTTGCCAAAAGCCTTTGCTAAAGTCAAAAAGACCAAAGAAACACATGCCACGGACGTGCTCCGTTATCACATGCAATATCGGTATCACTCCTGCGATGGGTTCTGCCTCTGCGTTGGCCGGTCGGTAGTCACTGGTTTGACGGAACTCGTTCTTACCGGGCTTCTTTACTGGGAGATCGGGGCATGCCCATCGACTAGATGCGTTCTCGTACACCCAGCCAAGTCGAACGAGCTCATCGTTGAACTCTTGCAAGAACCTCCGAACGTGAGGTGGGTAGGCACTCGGTTTGCATATGTAAGGCTTAGCACCCTTCTTCATCCGAAGCTCCAGTGGTGGAACCTTTGCTGGAGGATCCGGGCCCAGGTGCAGCCTCCAGACGTCGTACATGTAGACTATGGTGCGAAGTGTTTCTTCCTTCTCCGGTGGAAAACCTTTTTCCAGAGCTTTCGCAATCATCGCTTCCACTGCCTGATGAACCTCTTCATCCGGTGTACAGTCTACCAGGAAGTCGTTACCGAATGGAATCGGGTCATCATCGTCTGCCGAGGTACGCTCTGCCAACTGCTCCAGCTGATGATCAATACTGATGCCTAGGTCGTTGAGGATGTCTTCACCTAGGATAAACTCATCCTCCTCCTCGTCGATCACAAGTACTTCGTACGGTTTAACTGGTCCCACAGGCCCAGCCGCGGTGTGCACCATGATCTGCAATAGCACAGAGCACTGCGCCAACATCTCGTGTTTGCCAACCGTTTCACAGACAATAGGCCTTGCCAATATGGTGGTTTTCACAAGACCACCCAACTCCTCAAGCTCCTTCAGCTCCCGAGCACTGATGATGCTCTTCTCTGCCCCCGAATCCGCGCAATAGGGCATTGACAACCTCTCCTCAAGCACAATGGTCTTGTCGTGCTTCGAGAGGCAGTCTTTGATGCGCCTC
Source organism: Phytophthora colocasiae (assembly GCA_018806915.1). NCBI lineage: Eukaryota > Oomycota > Peronosporomycetes > Peronosporales > Peronosporaceae > Phytophthora > Phytophthora colocasiae. Next base: position 386,371 of record JAGKQI010000091.1, read on the forward strand.
AACCTTCAAGCCTCGCGGCCGGCCCGTTTCGAGGCTTTGTCCCTGTCACGACGCTCGTGCATCTTCTGAAGTAGCTCCTTCTTCTTATCAGCAGAAGCTGTCGGGCGATGCACCGCCCAATGATCACGTTTGCACTTAAGGCAACCACCGATCGGGGGATTTGAAGTCACTTGTTTGCCCGTATTCTGCTTGGTAGCACCACATTTCTGAGCCTGCTTGCCCCTGTTGCGCTCCACCTTCCTATACTTGGACCGGACTTTGGACGAATCGCCACCGTGCGTGTTGGTGTTGTTTTTCTTACGCTCACCCTGATCCTTGGAACGAGATCGCTTGCGCCGTTGAAAGTCCCGGTCCTGCTCGAAAGCCTTCGCAAGAATGACCTTGAACAGTTCCTTCTCGTCTTCCTAGGCAGATCTCGCCTGATACTTCACAGTGGTCGCGACTTCTTCGCGTAAGCCCCGCGGTTGCAGCGATTCTACCAGCAGTTTGCATTTCAACCGCAGTCCTTCATTCCCGGTGAAGAACTCCTGCCAGCCTTGCTCCTCGATGAACACCCTGCTTTTGGCAAAGAATTGCATCACTCGTTCTTTGACGTCACTCTCTGCCATGTCTATCACGACATGTTCTTTAAACAGAGCAGCTACATCTGGGACGGAATTGTTTTTTACCGATGAAATGTGTCGCGAAGTCGGTGAAACTTTGGTCGCGGAGCAGGGGGCGTATAGTGAACCCTAGTTATACGACTACTGAAAAGGGGTTTTCAGAGTCGTACAACGGTAGGTTGGCGTGTGGTACCTTGCGGTATCCTCGTGGGTTCGTTGTCTTCGGAAATATGACCCTCGCCGGAGTCTGAGAATGTGTTGTGAAGAGAAGTAGGGGTTCCCTTGGAGTCTGGTGTCGGTATTCAGGAAATCCTTCCAGGAGCGTTCGGGAGTCGGAATCTCTGGGAACCAAGATGGTTTCCAGGAAGTCGGCGGTCGAAAAGAGGTTAATATACCAGAAGAAAGTCTGAAATCGGTGTCTGAATATCACAAATCCAGAACCGAGATACCTGACTTTCAGAGATAAACAAACAATACACAGAGTTCGAAAATATACAAATATACACAGCCGTTCTTATTCTTTCTAGGCCCTTGAACGGTGGGCTAACACTCCAGGTCAACTAGGGACTTGCTACCAGACACCTGGTCTGTCTGGTACCCCTTTACGTTCGCGCACCACCCTCTAGTATAGAGGGAAAATATACACCAATACAATCGGCTATATAACAGTCTACCTTGCACTCTGAAAACGACTGTCTAGTTTCCAGAGCCTGTCCAAACGATCAATATGAAATGGGCTACCGCTAGAGACAAAACAAACGACCCAACTAGGATATGGAATAGGCGGGTCCTTTCAGGTCTCTACGTTACCTGATCTCCACCTAAGGGGATTGAATTTGGTGGAGATCACACGACGTACGTGATGACGCAGTGGCTTGGATACCTCTCAAGCGGACTTGTGCAGTAGCAAGCAAATTGAACTCTGTTTATCGTTTATCTTCCTCATAACTATCATATATCTCTGGTAACTTTCTCCTTCTTGTCGTCTTTTGCGTCCTTTATGCAGTCAGTCTTCATATCTCAGGTACTCTTGGTCTTTGTATACATCTGGTACTTTGACTTGGTGTCAGTATGCAGTCTGTGCAGCCGATCTCGATGGGTTGACAGGTAGAGACGTCATTACGGGGGATGTGCAGGTCAGTAATCACTTGAATGCGTGACTTGAACTTGGGTTCACTTGGTTTCAGTATGGTCTTGAATCTTCGGTGGTTTCAGAGTCTGGTATCCTGGTTTTCAGAGTCTGATATCACTTGGTTTTCAGAGTCTTGGTCACTCAGAGTTAGAAATACCAGAGTCTTAAATACGAAACCAGAGTACGGAGCACTAATGCTTCAACGTACACGAAGATCTTGAGGGTTGCGCGGGTACACGGCGTCCGGCGCGCGATACTTGGTCTCTGCGGGTATATATTGTGAATCCTTGAACCATCCATCGTCGCGCTGGACGGTAACGGGATGAGGTCTCTCAGAGATACGTTCTTCTGAGAGACTTTCCGCCAGAACTTAGGCACTCATCGTCGGGGAAAGTCCGGTGACCAGACAGAGTGTAGTTGACCTTCAGAGTTGTGCACACTCTGAAGTACACTTCTGGTCCTTTGGGCCCCTTTACAGTCAGGCGAAGGTTTATCCACAATCTTCCACAGATGTCGCACGGGTGCGGCCGCGTCCCAAAGTCCCTTTCGCTTGTAACCCATAGTATAACCAATCACATCGTAACGTAATATCCACCTGTCGCTCGAAAATCGGAATTAACATCATGTCAACCGCCCCTCCTGGTCACGATCCATCAGTGCGGAACTTTCTCCAAGCTGTGTATCATGGCCAGGCCTATCAAACATTCTGATAGACGGTTTTCAGAGCGTAGCGTAGCTGCAACTCTTTGCCAGTTACCTGGTTTTCAGAGTCTCTGGTGTCCCGTCGCACAATCTGATTCTCTCAGACTCAGAAATTTGAATTTGACTTGCCTAACAGGCGATCATTTTCAAAACTCCGTCCTTTCGCTCATGACTGAGGAAACGAACGCTTCTCTGAGCTTAAACGCCCCACCGAATGGGGCGGCAGGCGACGCCACAGGCACTTGTCCTGCTTCGGCAACTGCCAATATATCGCAGGGTGGAGATGTTGGTTCGGCCACATCGCCAGGTGGCAGCCCTAGCGCCCCAGCCCATGCATCCAAACCTACCGACTCACAGGTCGATGGTCCGACTGAGGACCTCCCTGGTGATGACATGAACTCGGCCGGTGTTGGTGATCTCTCGCCACCAGTGGTTTCACGTGGGGAATCTCACTCTGAATTCTCTGAGGGAACTCCTGGTGTCTTCAGACCTCGAGCCTTTGGTGCCCCACGGCTTTTGTCTACGGAAGAGGTCGATCGGCTGTTTCGTCAGGGTCTGGTGACAACCACAGGGGATCAAGTCACGGCGTTGGGGGACTCTGATGTTCCCCAGAACTATGTCGCTCCCAGCGTGAAGCCAGAGGGACGTGCCTTTCTGGTGAGTACCCCCGCGCGAGCTGAAGACTTCAGAAGAGGGCGCCACATAGCGAATGCGTACGGTGGCCCCTGTGTACTCGTGGGTTACGAGGCACTTACTGATGAAGACCTCCGGGAGCTGGAGCGAGTGATTCCAAGCTTCGATCCCGCCGAAGTTGTGTCCCCATGTGCCCAAACTCCAGATGTACGCACTCTAGATGCTCTGACGTCATCTGTGGATGTTCGCCGGGAACTGGGATCTCTGGTTTCTCACGTCTCCCCCACCCGCCTTGCCGAAAAGGTCTTTCGGACGGCTGGATGCTTGAAACCCATGGCTGCTGCTCACCGCCGCCTTCGAGAACGTGTTGGTTCTCAGAACGGCGTCGCTCTGATTGATGCGGCCGCAGCGCGCTCCGAGTGTGAAGAAATCAAGCGCGAGTGGGTACTTCACTGCCAATACTGTAAACACGAGCTCAAGTGTGCCCAACAAGACGCTGGTCTGGTAGAAGAACGCATGGCTTCGGAAATTCAGGACCTCAAGGCTCACTACCAGGACCAAGTGGACGCTCTGAAGTCGGACAAGGCAGTTCTGAAGTCCCAAGTCGCTGATCTTCAAGCACAGGTCTCGATTCTGAAGTCGCGTCCTGAGGTCAAGCCCACAGATCCGTGGGGGTTCTCAGAGTTCTTACAAGAGAATTCTGAAGTCTCTGGTAATTGGGATCGGCTCCATGACCTTCTGGTGTCATACCAAGAGGACACCATCGTCCCTGATAACTGGACGATTATCATCAGCGTGACAGCGTTGGACGCGCGAAAGAAACCCGTTCCTGACTTCAAGAAACGGCTTTCTGAGGAACGAGCTCGTCAGGCTGCTGAGAAGGCCGCGAGGACCTCCAGAGTTCTGGATCTTACCCGTCCAAGTACTGAAACCTCAGAGTCCAAGAGCGAGAGCCCACGGTACCTGTCATATCCGCCGAAGCCCCAGACTCTGAAATCACCTCCGAAGCGACCGCTCAAGTGGGACTCCAAGAATTTGCAGCGTCGCCCGTCCGGACACAAGCCCGTTGAAGTGTCGGCGCTTCCGGCGAATGCAGATTCTAAGGTGGCAAAGTCTGAGGTCCACAAGAGACTCCCTGGTGACGTGGTCTGGAAGGAAGTTCGACCCGACCTCCGCCAAGCCCTGCTATCTGGGATCAAGTATGATAAAGCCATGGAGTGGTTGGCATCGGACAAAGCGGCTCACAGTCTCTTCAGCAGTCCGGCTCTCATTCAGATGTTAGTGAGCCTGGTATTCTCTCGTCGCCTGGATGCTACTCTTTGGGCCAAGTACGTCCCTGAAGTGTATTATCAGATGGCCGACGAGGTGGTGGATCGTCACATCTCAGCTGGTACCGAGCCTGCAGCCTGGGGTGATCTGGATGGTCACGTAAATTATCCAGAAAGTGATGTCGAGTCCACCGCCGACAACCCCAAGGACGATCCGGATTACAAGGATTCTGGTGTGATCGAGTCTGAAGACGAAGATGACGACGAGAGCTCTGATGATGGTGAGTCTGACGACAGCGATTCCGAGAGCGACAAGTCTGAAGACAAGAAGTCTCAGGACAAGAAGTCGGGGAGCAAGAAGTCTGGGAGCAAGAAGTCTGGGGACAAGAGGTCCGGGAGCAAGAAGTCCGATGACCACCCGCGTCCTGGCTCTAAGCGTCCCCGGGACTTTGATGACGACTCGGACTCTGACGATGGGCCTATCATCCCTATCAAGAAGCCCAAGAGAAGCCTTGCGTCCGTAAAAACCCATACCAGTCCCAAGTCCCGTCCGAAGTCCACCAGTGGAAGTGGATCGAAGTCCAAAAGTTTTCTGGGAAAGCGCGTAGTCTGGTATCCAAGCCCTACAATTCTCTGACGGTCAAGGAGCTCCAGGTGGTGGAAACACCAGACTGTGAAGCATCCTCCTGGTTGTACTATGGTATCAGGGTACAACGAGTGAGCTCTACCAAGACCACCACTGGCCAGACATTGGGTTTTCCAGACTACGAGGTGCACAAGCACTCATGTGCCATCCTCAAGAAGCGCTGGGACTCTGAGCGGTACTGTGCAGTCCTCCGCAAGAAGCGTGCCCCTTGGAAAGTCATGTTCGACAACCGATTCTCAGAGTTTTACTTCCACAAGCGGGAAGAACTGGGGCCCATGGTGTTGGCTGACGTGGAAGACATCGTGCGCAGCATGAAGAAGCATGCTCAAGCCTTCTGGGAGCGTACGCATTGGGTGACCATGGATGTTGAGGCTGACGAAAAGTCTGCGGAGCTTCACAAGTACCGGTCCATGCGTCGAGCCGCCATGATTCGTCAGCACAACGCCCTCATCCGAAAGGTCCTGGGGCACAAAGATTTCCCAGAGTCGCTGCTTTCAGAGCCTGGCATCTGGGTTGTCCCAGACAAGTCCTGCCCTTGGATCTGGCAAGATCCCAGAGTCGCAGAGCTGGGGGGTCCCAAGTGTCTGAGTCTGGAGACGCAACTGGGTGACTTGGACGCTATTGAGCCTGCTCGGATGCAATGGGCCACGGTGAATGCGGACGAAGAGTGGCTCCAGTATGTCCCTGCTGACATCAAGAAGGATCAATTGACACCTGCGGAGCGTTCCGAGAACCCGATCTCCCTTCACTACTGAAGCTCAGGTGTCCACCATGGTGCCCACGGGAAGGCTGCATCTTCGAGAAGCCAAATAGTTGTCTGCATTTGTGACGTAAATCCCCGGCCTCAGTGTAGCTCCCTAATCCCTTAATCTTTCAATATCACTCCACATAATCACACTCCTTCTCATCATCTCATCATTCATAACTTCGTATCCTCCAGTACTTAATTCTCCACAAACTCACTTCCATATTCACATTCACACAGTCGTTTTATATAAGCAGCAACATGGTCGATCACATATCCAAACACATGAATTTCAGAAATAAGTCTCTGAAAACACGCACTCAGATTACCACACTCTAAAGGTCAATATCTGAAATCCTTCAGATATCAGACTTCCAGATGTGTTTTCAGAGTTATTAGACTCTGGGATGATCGTCTCCAGCCTGCATCGCCTGAAAACGGGCTCGTGCTCGTGCACTCTGGTTGAATTCGTAAAGTAATGCTCCACAGTTCAACTTCGATAACGGCAACCACTCAGTTTCATCGTAACCTTTCCACTTAATCAAATATTCGCGCAAGCGTCTGGACGTCCTGGTACGCTTGTTCCAGCGGGTATCCAGAATCTTCTCCACTTCATACTTGCCGTTTTCAATATCAGGTTCCCAACTATCTTCTGGTAACAGGGCGGCGTCAAAATCATCATCTTCTGGAATCTGGAGTTCCACCGTGGGTCGTCTGGGGAACAGAGCCCTTGGCTTCAGACGGCTCACATGGACCCAGGGGTTCACGCGGTAGCCGGTATCTTCAACCTTGAGTCGTACTCTGAAATCGTCCAGCATCTCCTCGATCCTGAAGAGTCCGTGCCACATGTGTGCTAGTTTCCTGCTCAATCCCGTTTGTACCTTAGGGATGTAGAGCCATACAGCGTCGCCTATAGCGAAACCTGACTTCAGACGCTCTGACAACTCGTTCCATTTCCTGGTCTGTTCTTCAGACCGGTCACGCTTTGCCTTCTTCTGGAGATCTTCGGCACATGCCAGAGCATAGCTATAGTCTCGTTGCATCTTCCGTCTCCATTCGTACGCAGTTCGCTCCTGAGTCGTCGATGGCTTGGGTCCAAGCATAGCGGACACCGTCCCATTAGCATCCCAACCATGTACCAGGTAGAAAGGCGTTTCCAGACGGGTGGCATCGAATGATGTGTTTAGGGCAAACATCAGACGTTCGGCATGATCATCCCAGTCACTTTGATCAGCTTCAGAGATATATGCCTTAATCGCGCGCACCACAGTCTGTACTGATCTCTCCTGCTGGCCGTTGGCTTGAGGCCGGTACCCTAGAGTAGCTCGTTGCCTGCTACCCAAAAGTTCTCTGAAACACTTGAAGACCTCACTCATAAAGCGAGGATCTTGATCATGACGAATCAGAGAGCTAGCACCAAAGTTTCTGAAAACGCGTTCCTCATAAGCCTCTGCTACATCCTGAGCAGTGGTGACACTCATTGGCTTGCACATTACGTATCCCGAAAACATATCCTGGAACAGCAAGAGAAATGTGTTTCCACGTGCGGATTTCGGCATGTGGGTCACAAAATCCATAGACACCACTTCAAATGGCCGGCTGGGCTCAATATTTCCAGGGGACGGTCCAGGATTTGGGGGTCGCCCCTTGCCACTGGCACAGTCCACGCATTCCTTCACAAACCTCTCCACATCGGCATACATACCCAACCAGTAAAACTCCGAACTCAGCTTCTCAAAGGTTCTCCTGATTCCTTGGTGTCCACCTTGGTAGTCTTCATGAGCATAGTGTAACAAATCTGGATACAAGTCTCTGGGAACCACCAGTCTGAGTTCGTCAACATTGTCCCGGGGCCGCTCTCGAGTAGCGCGACTCAGGCGATATAGTACATCTCTAGAATCCAGAACGAAATCCTCAGCAACTCTGGCAAGCTTCCTGACTCGGGGTCGTGGTAAATCTCCCACGTCACCTTTCAGAAACTTCATGAGTTCAACCAAGTACGGGTCCTGGCTCTGATGCGCCTTGATCCGTCGCCAGCGTTCTGCCTGGAACTCCAAAGGCCCCAAAGGTTCTCGTTCGTCATCACCCTCAGGCAGATTAGCGTCAGGCGGAGCTTGGGCACGGGTTACAGCAATCAACACTCTGGCCGATCGAGGTAGGGTGCGGATTCCGGATCAAAAACATTCTCAGACTCTGGTGACGCATTACGTTCTTCAGAGTCTGATATTTTTGACTCTTGAGCTTCCAGGTCCGGGGCTGAGCAAGGCTTCATCAGTTTCTCATGAACTTTGGATACCAGTTGCAGGTGCATGAGTTCATCCTCGTCCTGCACCTGCCAAGCTTCCCCAAGAGTCAAAGTCTTCGAGGTCAGGTAATCCGCTGCTTGGTTAAACTCGCGCTTCACATGCACCAACTTCAGAGTCCGAAACTTGGTTTTCAGAGACTCAAATTCGGCCAACCTCCGTTGCAAGTTAGGCTGATTGCAGTTGATCAGTCCCTGAGCCTGTTGTATCGCGATGCGCGAATCTCCCACAACCACCAACTCCTGTATTCCGTAGTCGAGTGCCATCTTCAGACCGTAATTCAGGCCACAGTATTCCGAGTCATTCACCGTGACATCCGTCAGGGGAAACCCTCGGGCTTCCAGAACGCTCCACCCCGGGAGTTCCCAGAGTATACACCCACAGCTTCCCAGACGGGTAGACGTCTTTGCGGCACCATCAAAACTCAGAACATAGCCCTGATAATCTGCTTCCAGCATTTCCACACTGATAGGAACTGGTGGCTTGACTCGCCCCTTGACTGGGATCAGATTTTCAGAGACTTCGTCCAGATGCTCCCTGGGGGTAATGCCCGCACCGAGTATAGCTGGGAGTCCATCTTCGTCACGCTGTACCCGGCGGATCTCCAGGTTCCACTGCGACAATTTCATACCCCACTTGACGTTTCTGCCGTCGGTGGAGTTCGATGTCAGCAACCATTTCAGGACAGAGTATCTGGTATAGACCACAATCACCGGACTTGATTCCACCAGAGCTCTGAAGTTTTCCAAGACTCTGAGGATCGCAATCACTTCCTTCTCAGCGATATGATACCTGAGTTCGGCGTCGTTCAGGACACGACCCGTGAACCGGACCGGGTGTATTATTCCCTCATATTCTTGTCCCAAGACTGCTGAAGCAGCCCAAGGGTTCGCATGCGGAATGACAACAAACGGTCTGGTTCGGTCCGGACGTCTGAGTAGTGGAGTAGAGACTATCTTGCGTTTCAGAATTTCGAACGCCTCTTTCGCACGAGTCAGGTCTCGTCCAGCACGAATCTGCTCGTCCGTCAGCTCATAGAGGGTAGCAGCAATCACCGGTAAATCCTCAATAAACTTGTTGTAATAGTTGAGGCTCCCCATGAAACTCTGAACTCCCTTCAACGTGGACGGAAATGGCAGTTCTTCAACTCCTTTGACAATCTTAGGTGTTGCCCTCAGACCCTCGGCACTGATTTCGTGGGATAGGTACGGTATCGACAACTTCCCGAACTCGCTCTTGGGCAAACTCACAGAAATGTTCCAATAGCGAAGCCTGAAAAGCATGGCATTCAAATCGTCACATAATTGGTCCCAAGTCGGTGCTCCATGTGCGATGTCGTCGATGTATGAACTCCTCCCCAGGACTGGGCCCATGCACGTGGGAACAGGAATGTTCCTCTGAAAGACGGTCATCTGACTTGTGAGGGTTGGCATATCTGAAATCGGAGTATGGTTCTCAGAGTCTGAAAGATGCTTTTTAGAGTCCTGAGGCTGGAGTTGCAGAAATTCCAGAACCTCCGCATCAACTTCAGCTTCTTCTTCTGGTGACAGTCTCACGAATCCCCACAGGCAATTGTCTAACATAGCTTGATACACAAGAGGGGCGTTCTTCAGACCAAACGGCATCCTTACCCACTGAAAATGTCCAAACGGGCAGATGAAAGCTGGAATCAGTCGTGCGCGCTCCGTCATCCTGATCGCCCAGAAACCACTAGCCATATCAGGCTCATGAACCACATGGCAGCCTCAAAACCAATTAAGAGATCGTCAATAAGAGGTAGAGGGTAACGTGACAGTTGAATGAAGCCATTCACGATGCGATAGTCGATGCACATTCGTATGTCAACACCATTCTTCTTGAGAACGATCACAATAGGAGATGCCCACGGGGAGTTAGAGTACTCAATCAAACCAGTTTCCAGGAGTTTCTTTAGAAGCTCGTATACCTTCAGCATGAGATGAGGGGCGACGGATCTCGGACGTTGAGCTACCGGTTTGGCATCTCCCACATCCAGATCACAGACCACACCCCTTGCCGGTGCGGGTGCTGCATTACCATCTCCCAGGAATATTTTCCTGTGGTACCTCAGAATATCACGCAGTTTCTTCTCCATTTCTGGGGTCGTTTTTCCTGGTTCTCCAACATCAGCGCTGTCGATATCACACTCTGGTGTCAATTCTTCCAGCTCAGGCAACATGACCAGTTGGTCGCGTAATTGGGCGAGGAGTTCCGTGCCTTCTCGTATATATACACCCGGCTCCAAGTCCAATTCTTCATTCGTAACATTCATGCACCGCTCGTATTCCACTCGTAATTTTTCCACAGGCGTTCCAGGCATCCCCTGAATGGGAATATCCCAGGATTCATCCATTAGGTCGAAATCGTCCGCGGGTAACTCAGGGGTCTGAGAGTCACCTAATATACACTCAGGCTTTGAGTCAAGGCCGTCTCCGGCAATAACAACGGACGAGTCACCAGGGTCTGTATGTGGAGTACTTTCAGAGGATGTTTCCAAATCTCTGGTATCTGTACTAATGTCCGCACTTCCCGTTGACTCGCCGGAGCAACCATTCTCCGTCTGGGTGAATGCATCCAGGGCGAAGCGTACTCGTTTCACGGTCGGTGGTGACTCTGGTTTCACGAACTGCACTCGAGCGTTGTCAAACCTTGGACGTTGCAGTATTTCAGTCGGCCATGGGTAGTCCGGGCGATCTACACACGGGGGCTGCGGCATCAAAGCCTCCAACTCCGCCTCTCTCTTCATACGTTTCTTAGTCTCTGGTGACGGGGTGCTTCCAGAATCAGAACTTCCCAATCACGATAGGCAGCGGAACCTGGACGCACGAAACGTCCATGCCTTGGGAAGAAACCATATTCCACGATCCTCGCGACATCAGAAAGTTCATTGACCCACGTGTTTTTATCAGAGATGTTTACCACGCGAACGGCCACGGGCCAAGATCGGGCCGCATAGATCAGCTGGGTAACCCAGCGGTCACCGCGTCCGGCCCACACGACTTCCCTCTGGGGGTTCGTTGGCCCATAGTCAATTCGGACAATGAACTCCTCGCCCGGACTCAGAAGGACAGCCTCGCTTGGTCTAACCGACCTGTTACGACCAATGTGATCACCAGGTTCCCAATTACACATCATCACCACTACCTCGTCTGGTAACGACACCAGACCTTCACGAGCACTAATTCTCACTCCAGCAGCAAACATAAAACCCATTCCCAGAAGCACGTCAATTCCTTCACCGATATTCGCGACCCAAACATCCACAATATATACCACCCCTTGGCCCAAGCGTCAACTTGATCTCAGCGCTGGCACCGATATATGTTGGGACACCACCCATTCCTGACACCTTGGTCTGCTTGTGCGACTTAAGTCTGAGTCCGAGCTTACGCGCAAAGTCGTAACTCAGAATATTTATGGTCGCACCAGTATCCAAGAGAATCTTGGTCCGATGGTCATTCACAGCACCATACACCATCACCACATCCCTCTTTGACCGATCAGGGTAGTTATCTTCCCACCAGCCATAACACTCGCCATCCTTCAACCTGAACGACACTGAGTCGTCTGGTGTCGGGTCGGCGTCGTCGGCGATCTCAGGTAGCTCGTTCCCTGAGTTTCCAGAAGGTATGGTCGATTCTTGGGCAAAAGTAGTCATGCATTGTTGAGTGTTATCGTGAATCTTTCTCAGCTCTGGCCCTACACACACTAGAACACACAACTCTGGGGTAACGCCATGCCCGGCGCGTTTCGGATCCCCATCCGACGGGCATATTAGTTTAACGGCTTCCCAGAGTCCGCCTCATCACTCAGGAGTTTCTCCCGTAGGTGGTTCGGCATGTCCTTGAGTGCACCTTGTCGAGCGAGTTGCTTGAGTGCTTCCAGAGTTTTCAAATCTTCACAGGGTTTTCCAGGGTGTACTCTTCCACATACTTCACAGGGTGGCATCCGACACATTCGACTCGGGTGTCCCTTTTCCTGACATCGGTCACACGTGACGTCTCTCCAGCAATCTTCTTCCGAGTGTCCTGAGCGTTGACATTTTTCACAGAACTTGTTCCAGTAACCACCATTCTCATGACGCCTTTGGTGGAACCCCTGACCTGACGATCCAGACGGGGACTGGGGCGGCGGACGCCATCCCATGTTATCCATCACTCGATATACCTCATTCGTCAGAGTCTGCGTCCAATCTGCACTTGGTGGAGCCTTTGAATTGTTCGAAGATGCCTGCGCAGTACTTTCATCACGGGTAGACTCTGAAGTCGCACTTGGAGTTCTGGAATCACCCGTCTGATCTCTGGTATCCTGATTGGATTTCAGAGCTTCCTTATGATTTTCTGAGTCTTCAGAGTCATAGTCTTCAGAATCCATATCTCTTGCGACATAAGTCCGATGCACACGCTTGGGCTTGAACTGTCCTCGCGGAATATTGTCAGCCCGGAAGTCTCGAGACTTGGCAGGGGTCATTTCTTGGTCACCAGTTCGCCACACATCTTCATCTTGCTGCAACGCATATTCCAAGTCTGAAATTCGCCGAAATCTGTGACCTTGCAGCGACGTTTTCAGGCGCGCATCCTTAAGCTTCGTGATGAATCGCAGTACATGCTTCTCAAGACGCTTGGACGACTTCCGGAAATCGATGTCAGCTTTTCCAGCGGCAGAATTAAGTCGGTAGAAAAATTCAAGCGGAGTCTCAGAGTCTTTCATAGCCATAGTGAAGTATCTCTCAGAATACGATGACCGAGCTTTGCAATAACGTTTCTTGAACTCTGAAGACAGTTCTTTCCAGTCACGGGACACACTTTTGGGTAGCTGGTTAAACCAGTCTCGCGCAGACACAGGGAGCTTCAACTTAAGTTCCTGGATGCGCGTCTTAGTCGACCAACCTCCTTGAGAAGCCATATTCGTAAACCGCTCCCACTAGTGGACACGTTCCCTGAGAGTAGCTCTGGGGTCGAATTCCCCAAGGTTGTTCGAGTTCATGAACGGCCTTAGCGTCAGAAGTGTGGTTCCGGCTTGTGCTTGAGTTGCTGCCGTCAGATTCACCACTTCACCTGGCTCTGAGTTCTCCGATGACGAGCTCGCAGAGTCTGAGCTTGAACTGTCAGAGTCTCCACCAGAGTCTGGTGCTCTATCATGACGCTTCGCTCTGCGAGACGCTCTTCGATCTCCATTAGGCCGCCTAGCTTCGGTTTTCTGCGGCGGATCTCGCCTCGGAGTAGGCGCACGTCTGGTATCACCCTTGGTCTCTGTCACCGAAGTCGCTTGAGTCACCTGGGTGGCCGTAGCAGTAGTAGCGCCGCCATTCCTCTCGGCCTTCACTCGCTTCGTCCCCGCGCTTCGCGCAGGGGTGCCTTGCTGGAAGGTTGCAACCTCTCGAGATTCCGTCTTGAGAGCCGGTGAATGTGACATGGGTTCAACCCCAACCCTTCTTGCGTCACTTCTGATTTCTGACCCGGATACTGGATACATAGTTGCAACTTCAGGGTTGCCTGTATGTAACACTTGGTTTGAAGTTGCTGAATCAGGGTGGCCGACCCTTCGCGCTTCTTGAACTTGGGATAATGTCACTCGAAGGTTTCTCAACTGACCGGCTTGGAACCGTTGCATGTTCTGAGAACTTTCTTTCTCCCTGTCGCGCTCGGCTTCCATGACTTTCATTCGCTGTCGTAAGGCTTCCATTTGAGAAATCCAGTCCCGTTTCATCTCGTCAGTCGCACGCGCACGTTCGGCTTCAATCTCAGCCTCTCTTTGTCGCCAGCGTTCAGCAAACACTGATTCCAGCCGTTGATTTTCAGAGTTCTGGAGCTCCGTTTTCAGAGTTTCCAACTCTGCCGCGCTGCGATTCCTGAGCTTGCTTTCAGATACCAGACTTCTGCGTTCTTCAGCATCGTCGGCGCGTCTCTCAGCCTCCAGCCTCGCGTTTTCTGACTTCAACAAGCGCTCGGTGAGCGTCTGAATTTCGCGTTTCGCCTCCAAGTCACGTTGCTCTCGACGACGATCGCGTTCCATGGTCTCCAAGCGTTCTCGGGCCAAAAACTCCATCTGCGCTTGCTCCATCCGGCTTTGCCACTCCTGCTGTTGCCTCATGATGTTCAACTCGATCTGGGCAGGCCCTGATCTCTGAGAGCTTCGAGCTTCAGACTTCGTACGACTCGACGCGATGGAACTCAAACGTCGGGACGGTGGTCTCGGAAGGTCTTCACTCTTCACACTTTGGCGGTGGCTCTGGTGACTTTCGCTTTGGGTGGAGGCAGATACAGGCAGGATCTCCGGAGACAATTGTTTGAAATCCCGTGAAGAACTTCTGACAGACACCTGTTTTCCAGACCCCGCACCCGGCACCTCTGGTCTCTCTTCCGGCATGTCGACATCCTCGGACTCCGGTTTCACTGGTAACAGCGTTCGCGTCACTTGGATCCCCATGCCTTCAGAGACTGTTCCTCCTACATCAGCGCCTTGAGCGATTAACGCCAGACTTCCTGTGGGCGGCGGCATATGTGATGCCGCCCCTCGACTCATGGACATCAAGGACGAGTCCGTAGAGCTTCCGCGTGAAGTCTGGAATCCCGACGACTGGTCATCCGAGGTCCCAATGACACTGGGAATTGGTACATCTGACATCCGAGTCTGAGAGATGCTGTGATCTTCGGACATTGGATTTTCAGACTCTGGCCGCGTGTTATCAGAGCGACTCTCGTACTGCGGCAGTGAAGACAGCGATGGCGTCGATAAAGCTGACGGTGTCGACGGGATTTGTGGGCGCGGCGGTCTCTGCTGTAAGCGCTTGGACTGCGGCGGCTCGTCACTGCTGGAACCATCAGAGCTGTGCGTCACTCGGAGTCCGGTTACCCGGAGTCGCATGATCAGCCGTTGTCCTTGTAGGTCAGCATTTTCGTCAGGTAATACACCGTTTGCTTCGTTCTTGTCAGCTGTGTCTCCTTGCTTCATGCTTTCTGGGAGTCGGCAAACTTGTAACCTGGCGGTCACTGTGGCCCACTCAACCAATTCTACTGCGAGTCGACTCTGTGAAGTTCGGACGCCACACTGCGTACTTGAGACCCAACGACGGCTGACGCCTGCGTCTGGGGCCAGGTTGGGAGGAGATTCTGGAATTCGAATCCTGCCTCGTACAACATTGTCTGAAGAACAGCCACACACTCCGGTGCTGTCAACGTGCTCATCGGAATCTCAACATAAGATAGGTCTTGGATCCAACCAAAACCATGACGCCTCGCGTGAAACTCGGAGATCCACATATCCTCGGGGAAAACGGAGGAACATCGCCATTTGATGTAGTCGCCGGTCGCTGCAGCAGCCTTCTGGAAAGCATCAGCACTAGGCTTCATCGTCGGCCACATATACTCGACGCTGGGCGGGACGACCTTGCCTGTGTCCATATCTCTCCAACGGCGGAGCTCACGGCGCACATACCTCAGAGCTCGTTCCCCGTCAAGCGAATCAGCCCTCCCAGACTCATCAGACGGTGTCTTCAGAGACTCTTCAGACTTGATCGCCATGTCATCAGACATTGGTGCGTCTTCAGACTTTGGGGACCGTGGAACACGTTCTTCAGAGTGTCCGGGTTCTGGTTTCACTTCGTCCACGGACTGGCCGGAAGTTGCCGAATCTGAACACAGATCGATCACTTCCGGGGACTCAACCATATCGGCGCCTCCCTCAGACGCCTCATCACCACCCTCGTGGGCAGTGGTCGCCTCGTCACCAGAAGCTTCGACTTCTGACGGGCCTTCAGAACCTTGTTCACCAGGGACAGCAGGTGTCTCTTGAGCTTCTGGTTCCTCAGCAGGCTGGTCTTCGACCGCCGGTTCTGGGACGCTCACATTCTCAGCTGCCTTCTTCTCTCGCGCAGCTTTCCTCTTCTCGCGGGCCGCCTTCTGGATAGCATCCAAGTCTGGTTGCTCTTCAGGCGACAAACCTTGTAGACGCTTGGATTGACGTGTCGGAATGCTCCGACCACGACCACGGCGTCCTCCTCTCGTAGATCCTGGCGTAGCCATCTTGAATATAGACGCTTGACAGGAAACTTTCTCTTCTTGTACTCTCAAATCCGGTGATATCACGATTCCAAAGATCCGGGCACGCGCACCAGTTGTCGCGAAGTCGGTGAAACTTTGGTCGCGGAGCAGGGGGCGTATAGTGAACCCTAGTTATACGACTACTGAAAAGGGGTTTTCAGAGTCGTACAACGGTAGGTTGGCGTGTGGTACCTTGCGGTATCCTCGTGGGTTCGTTGTCTTCGGAAATATGACCCTCGCCGGAGTCTGAGAATGTGTTGTGAAGAGAAGTAGGGGTTCCCTTGGAGTCTGGTGTCGGTATTCAGGAAATCCTTCCAGGAGCGTTCGGGAGTCGGAATCTCTGGAAACCAAAGTGTTTTCCAGGAAGTCGGCGGTCGAAAAGAGGTTAATATACCAGAGAAAAGTCGGAATTCGGTGTCTGAATATCACAAATCCAGAACCGAGATACCTGACTTTCAGAGATAAACAACCAATATACAGAGTTCGAAAATATACAAATATATACAGCCGTTCTTATTCTTTCTAGGCCCTTGAACGGTGGGCTAACACTCCAGGTCAACTAGGGACTTACTACCAGACACCTGGTCTGTCTGGTATCCCTTTACTTCGCGCACCACCCTCTAATATAGAGGGAAGATATAAACCAATACAATCGGCTATATAACAGTCTACCTTGCACTCTGAAAACGACTGTCTAGTTTCCAGAGCCTGTCCAAACGATCAATATGAAATGGGCTACCGCTAGAGACAAAACAAACGACCCAACTAGGATATGGAATAGGCGGGTCCTTTCAGGTCTCTACGTTACCTGATCTCCACCTAAGGGGATCGAATTTGGTGGAGATCACACGACGTACGTGATGACGCAGTGGCTTGGATACCTCTCAAGCGGACTTGTGCAGTAGCAAGCAAATTGAACTCTGTTTATCGTTTATCTTCCTCATAACTATCATATATCTCTGGTAACTCTCTTCTTCTTGTCGTCTTTTGCGTCCTTTATGCAGTCAGTCTTCATATCTCAGGTACTCTTGGTCTTTGTATACATCTGGTACTTTGACTTGGTGTCAGTATGCAGTCTGTGCAGCCGATCTCGATGGGTTGACAGGTAGAGACGTCATTACGGGGGATGTGCAGGTCAGTAATCACTTGAATGCGTGACTTGAACTTGGGTTCACTTGGTTTCAGTATGGTCTTGAATCTTCGGTGGTTTCAGAGTCTGGTATCCTGGTTTTCAGAGTCTGATATCACTTGGTTTTTTTCAGAGTCTTGGTCACTCAGAGTTAGAGATACCAGAGTCTTGAATACGAAACCAGAGTACGGAGCACTAATGCTTCAACGTACACGAAGATCTTGGGGGTTGCGCGGGTGCGCGGCGTTCAGCGTGCGATGCTTGGTCTCTGCGGGTATATGTTGTGAATCCTTGAACCATCCATCGTCGCGCTGGACGGTAACGGGATGAGGTCTCTCAGAGATACGTTCTTCTGAGAGACTTTCCGCCAGAACTTAGGCACTCATCGTCGGGGAAAGTCCGGTGACCAGACAGAGTGTAGTTGACCTCCAGAGTTGTGCACACTCTGAAGTACACTTCTGGTCCTTTGGGCCCCTTTACAGTCAGGCGAAGGTTTATCCACAATCTTCCACAGATGTCGCACGGGTGCGGCCGCGTCCCAAAGTCCCTTTCGCTTATAACCCATAGTATAACCAATCACATCGTAACGTAATATCCACCTGTCGCTCGAAAATCGGAATTAACATCATGTCACAGTCGTAGGGCTTAGCGCGTGGAGAGTTCTAACACGCGCTGCAGAATTTGGGTTGTGGCGTGAATCCTGCGCACCACAGGTTGTAAGTGGTTTTGATTGGTCAATAAAATTTGATTGTGTTCTGTGTTGTTGCGCCATTTCTATCTGTGCTGCTACCAATTTCGTATGTGGTATCACCTTCCCTCGCTGTACACACCAATGGCTACATGGGCGAACCACATCATTGGGTGGTTCGTGTGCATTTGTGCATATTATTGGTAGAAAGTAACGGGTTTCTACCAATCACTGAGCAGAGTTTCCGTTGACAGACCCTTTAGAAATAGATAAAAAACAGTTTTAGGAGGTCCCAAATTGGCTTATGCCAAATTCAATAACAGTTCTCATTTTACGGTATTTTGCAGTTTAATTTAGTTATATTTGATTTTATTATACTTATTTAAATAAATATACTTAAATTAAGTCTATTCTAATTGCACGCTTCCTCATACACGTAAGCGCACGTGTACGAGGTCTAGGTAGACCCATTACAGTAGCAGCCCTGGACGCAAGCAATCATTTAGCTCGAATCAAAGCCCAAATCGCAGTACCAGTACGACACGGCAACGAGAACTCGTTGAAGGTGTAGCTGTACAAGCCGTCACACCTACGCGACCTACCACCGTCCATGTTGCTGGGCATGGTTTTTCCAGGTACAACATTGGTAAAACACGAACTTCGTACAGATGCAATGCCTACAGACGCAAAGGTTGCAAAGCAAAACTACACTTCAAACGCAAGGAGAACGAGTATGAGTTTGAAGGTGAACATTCGTGTGAACGTGGCCAGCGCAACGTGCTACCACCAGGGCTTGACGTGTCGGAAGATATGAAAGAGGCAGCTGATACGATGGCCCTTACGCGCATGGACCTTACTGCTGAGCGTATTTGGAAACAACTACGGGCTGACTTCTATCCTGACACTTTGATGTTAGTTCAGTATGTACACGACAAGATCTGTTATATCTGTTTGGAAGAGAACGTAACTTTCACTGAGTCCGTGTGGGGATTGTTCTGGTCATACTTTCGTAAAACCTGGCTAAAGACCTACAAGCCGAGTGTGTGGAACGTTCATGACGTCGATGAAGCCATCGTTAGCCGTAAAAATAATCCCCTGGAACGGTTCAATCGTGAAATTAATGCTGCATTGCCGTCTCCTCATCCATCTTTACCTGCTTTCGTCGCCATGATTCAAGTTCTCTCACAACGTTACGTCGATCGAATCGATGACATGGCTAAATGTCGAGCCAAGAAGCGTCAACGCCTCCGGTACATTGAGCCGGTAAATCTCCCTGTGTCTGCAGCTTTGGAATAGCTTTAATAAAACGACATGTGCATGTGTTCATACTTTCACCATTATTCTACTGGTTGTTACATGCCGAGTTTTTATGTGATCAACTTTGGTCAGCGTTTCGAGGTGGATCAATGGTTTTGACCATTTTCGTGTTGACCCGTATTTGATACGTTTTACAGTCTACCGTTTAGTTTTCTCACTTTTGGTTTTACCTCGAAGCTGACAAGCGCAATATACTTGGCGAACAAGTGAAGGAAGTGCCAGCTTCCCCCTACGTTTGTGTGTTTCAAATTGTGACCTACTACAAAGAATTCTTTAGCAGTGCTAAGGTCAAGATGACGATATCGACACGAAGAAACCCGACGTCCACGGCGCCAGCAACTTCGGTTCCGGCTGGAGCCTCGACTGTGCCAATGGACCTTTTCATGCCGCTTGCTGCTCCACAACTGAAGAGCACTTCCCACGCTTCTTTAGTTCACTGGCGGAACCTTCGACGTGAGTACGAGGACGAAGTGGCAATGCGTTGCAGCAATGACGCCGACAAGATGGCTGAGGTGCTAGTGAGCGTGAAAAAGTCGTTTAACAAGCGACTTTTGAAAGTGAATTTGACTGGGGCGTCAAGATCGATACGGTCACGGATGAGTTCATTCTGCGAGATCATTTGACATGATGTTAATTCCGATTTTCGAGCGACAGGTGGATATTACGTTACGATGTGATTGGTTATACTATGGGTTATAAGCGAAAGGGACTTTGGGACGCGGCCGCACCCGTGCGACATCTGTGGAAGATTGTGGATAAACCTTCGCCTGACTGTAAAGGGGCCCAAAGGACCAGAAGTGTACTTCAGAGTGTGCACAACTCTGAAGGTCAACTACACTCTGTCTGGTCACCGGACTTTCCCCGACGATGAGTGCCTAAGTTCTGGCGGAAAGTCTCTCAGAAGAACGTATCTCTGAGAGACCTCATCCCGTTACCGTCCAGCGCGACGATGGATGGTTCAAGGATTCACAATATATACCCGCAGAGACCAAGTATCGCGCGCCGGACGCCGCGCACCCGCGCAACCCTCAAATCTTCATGTACGTTGAAGCATTAGTGCTCCGTACTCTGGTTTCGTATTCAAGACTCTGGTATCTCTAACTCTGAGTGACCAAGACTCTGAAAAAAACCAAGTGATATCAGACTCTGAAAACCAGGATACCAGACTCTGAAACCACCGAAGATTCAAGACCATACTGAAACCAAGTGAACCCAAGTTCAAGTCACGCATTCAAGTGATTACTGACCTGCACATCCCCCGTAATGACGTCTCTACCTGTCAACCCATCGAGATCGGCTGCACAGACTGCATACTGACACCAAGTCAAAGTACCAGATGTATACAAAGACCAAGAGTACCTGAGATATGAAGACTGACTGCATAAAGGACGCAAAAGACGACAAGAAGGAGAGAGTTACCAGAGATATATGATAGTTATGAGGAAGATAAACGATAAACAGAGTTCAATTTGCTTGCTACTGCACAAGTCCGCTTGAGAGGTATCCAAGCCACCGCGTCATCACGTACGTCGTGTGATCTCCACCAAATTCAATCCCCTTAGGTGGAGATCAGGTAACGTAGAGACCTGAAAGGACCCGCCTATTCCATATCCTAGTTGGGTCGTTTGTTTTGTCTCTAGCGGTAGCCCATTTCATATTGATCGTTTGGACAGGCTCTGGAAACTAGACAGTCGTTTTCAGAGTGCAAGGTAGACTGTTATATATAACCGATTGTATTGGTGTATATTTTCCCTCTATACTAGAGGGTGGTGCGCGAACGTAAAGGGGTACCAGACAGACCAGGTGTCTGGTAGTAAGTCCCTAGTTGACCTGGAGTGTTAGCCCACCGTTCAAGGGCCTAGAAAGAATAAGAACGGCTGTGTATATTTGTATATTTTCGAACTCTGTATATTGGTTGTTTATCTCTGAGAGTCAGGTATCTCGGTTCTGGATTTGTGATATTCAGACACCGAATTCAGACTTTCTTCTGGTATATTAACCTCTTTTCGACCGCCGACTTCCTGGAAACCATCTTGGTTCCCAGAGATTCCGACTCCCGAACGCTCCTGGAAGGATTTCCTGAATACCGACACCAGACTCCAAGGGAACCCCTACTTCTCTTCACAACACATTCTCAGACTCCGGCGAGGGTCATATTTCCGAAGACAACGAACCCACGAGGATACCGCAAGGTACCACACGCCAACCTACCGTTGTACGACTCTGAAAACCCCTTTTCAGTAGTCGTATAACTAGGGTTCACTATACGCCCCCTGCTCCGCGACCAAAGTTTCACCGACTTCGCGACAACTGGTGCGCGTGCCCGGATTTTTGGAATCGTGATATCACCGGATTTGAGAGTACAAGAAGAAAAAGTTTCCTGTCAAGCGTCTATATTCAAGATGGCTACGCCAGGATCTACGAGAGGAGGACGCCGTGGTCGTGGTCGGAGCATTCCGACACGTCAATCCAAGCGTCTACAAGGTTTGTCGCCTGAAGAGCAACCAGACTTGGATGCTATCCAGAAGGCGGCCCGCGAGAAGAGGAAAGCTGCGCGAGAGAAGAAGGCAGCTGAGAATGTGAGCGTCCCAGAACCGGCGGTCGAAGACCAGCCTGCTGAGGAACCAGAAGCTCAAGAGACACCTGCTGTCCCTGGTGAACAAGGTTCTGAAGGACCGTCAGAAGTCGAAGCTTCTGGTGACGAGGCGACCACTGCCCGCGAGGGTGGTGATGAGGCGTCTGAGGGAGGCGCCGATATGGTTGAGCCCCCGGAAGTGATCGATCTGTGTTCAGATTCGGCAACTTCCGGCCAGTCCGTGGACGAAGTGAAACCAGAACCCGGACACTCTGAAGAACGTGTTCCACGGTCCCCAAAGTCTGAAGACGCACCAATGTCTGATGACATGGCGATCAAGTCTGAAGAGTCTCTGAAGACACCGTCTGATGAGTCTGGGAGGGCTGATTCGCTTGACGGGGAACGAGCTCTGAGGTATGTGCGTCGTGAGTTCCGCCGTTGGAGAGATATGGACACAGGCAAAGTCATTCCGCCTAGCATTGAATATATGTGGCCAACGACGAAGCCTAGTGCTGATGCTTTCCAGAAAGCCGCTGCAGCGACCGGCGACTACATCAAATGGCGATGTTCCTCCGTTTTCCCCGAGGATATGTGGATCTCCGAGTTTCACGCGAGGCGTCATGGTTTTGGTTGGATCCAAGACCTATCTTATGTTGAGATTCCGATGAGCACGTTGACAGCACCGGAGTGTGTGGCTGTTCTTCAGACAATGTTGTACGAGGCAGGATTCGAATTCCAGAATCTCCTCCCAACCTGGCCCCAGACGCAGGCGTCAGCCGTCGTTGGGTCTCAAGTACGCAGTGTGGCGTCCGAACTTCACAGAGTCGACTCGCAGTAGAATTGGTTGAGTGGGCCACAGTGACCGCCAGGTTACAAGTTTGCCGACTCCCAGAAAGCATGAAGCAAGGAGACACAGCTGACAAGAACGAAGCAAACGGTGTATTACCTGACGAAAATGCTGACCTACAAGGACAACGGCTGATCATGCGACTCCGGGTAACCGGACTCCGAGTGACGCACAGCTCTGATGGTTCCAGCAGTGACGAGCCGCCGCAGTCCAAGCGCTTACAGCAGAGACCGCCGCGCCCACAAATCCCGTCGACACCGTCAGCTTTATCGACGCCATCGCTGTCTTCACTGCCGCAGTACGAGAGTCGCTCTGATAACACGCGGCCAGAGTCTGAAAATCCAATGTCCGAAGATCACAGCATCTCTCAGACTCAGATGTCAGACGTGCCAATTCCCAGTGTCATTGGGACCTTAGACGACCAGTCGTCGGGTTTCCAGACTTCACGCGGAAGCTCTACGGACTCGTCCTTGATGTCCATGAGTCGAGGGGCGGCATCACATATGCCGCCGCCCACAGGAAGTCTGGCGTTAATCGCTCAAGGTGCTGATGTAGGAGGAACAGTCTCTGAAGGCATGGGGATCCAAGTGACGCGAACGCTGTTACCAGTGAAACCGGAGTCCGAGGATGTCGACATGCCGGAAGAGAGACCAGAGGTGCCGGGCGCGGAGTCTGGAAAACAGGTGTCTGTCAGAAGTTCTTCACGGGATTTCAAACAATTGTCTCCGGAGATTCCGCCTGTATCTGCCTCCACCCGAAGCGAAAGTCACCAGAGCCACCGCCAAAGTGTGAAGAGTGAAGACCTTCCGAGACCACCGTCCCGACGTTTGAGTTCCATTGCGTCGAGTCGTACGAAGTCTGAAGCTCGAAGCTCTCAGAGATCAGGGCCTGCCCAGATCGAGTTGAACGTCATGAGGCAACAGCAGGAGTGGCAAAGCCGGATGGAGCAAGCGCAGATGGAGTTTTTGGCCCGAGAACGCTTGGAGACCATGGAACGCGATCGTCGTCGAGAGCAACGTGACTTGGAGGCAAGGCGCGAAATTCAGACGCTCACCGAGCGCTTGTTGAAATCGGAAAACGCGAGGCTGGAGGCTGAGAGACGTGCTGACGACGCTGAAGAACGCAGAAGTCTGGTATCTGAAAACAAGCTAGACAATTGCCTGTGGGGATTCGTGAGACTGTCACCAGAAGAAGAAGCTGAAGTTGATGCGGAGGTTCTGGAATTTCTGCAACTCCAGCCTCAGGACTCTAAAAAGCATCTTTCAGACTCTGAGAACCATACTCCGATTTCAGAGATGCCAACCCTCACAAGTCAGATGACCGTCTTTCAGAGGAACATTCCTGTTCCCACGTGCATGGGCCCAGTCCTGGGGAGGAGTTCATACATCGACGACATCGCACATGGAGCACCGACTTGGGACCAATTATGTGACGATTTGAATGCCATGCTTTTCAGGCTTCGCTACTGGAACATTTCTGTGAGTTTGCCCAAGAGCGAGTTCGGGAAGTTGTCGATACCGTACCTATCCCACGAAATCAGTGCCGAGGGTCTGAGGGCAACACCCAAGATTGTCAAAGGGGTTGAAGAACTGCCATTTCCGTCTACGTTAAAGGGAGTACAGAGTTTCATGGGAAGCCTCAACTATTACAACAAGTTTATTGAGGATTTACCGGTGATCGCTGCTACTCTCTATGAGTTGACAGACGAGCAGATTCGTGCTGGACGAGACCTGACTCGTGCGAAAGAGGCATTCGAGATTCTGAAACGCAAGATAGTCTCTACCCCACTACTCCGACATCCAGACCGAACCAGACCGTTTGTTGTCATTCCGCATGCGAACCCTTGGGCTGCTTCAGCAGTCTTGGGACAAGAATATGAGGGAATAATACACCCGGTCCGGTTCACGGGTCGTGTCCTGAACGACGCCGAACTCAGGTATCATATCGCTGAGAAGGAAGTGATTGCGATCCTCAGAGTTTTGGAAAACTTCAGAGCTCTGGTGGAGTCAAGTCCAGTGATTGTGGTTTATACCAGATACTCTGTCCTGAAATGGTTGCTGACATCGAGTTCCACCGACGGCAGAAACGTCAAGTGGGGTCTGAAGTTGTCGCAGTGGAACTTGGAAATTCGCCGGATTCAGCGTGATGAAGACGGACTCCCAGCTATACTCGGCGCAGGCATTACCCCCGGGAGCATCTGGACGAAGTCTCTGAAAATCTGATCCCAGTCAAGGGGCGAGTCAAGCCGCCAGTTCCTATCAGTGTGGAAATGTTGGAAGCAGATTATCAGGGTTATGTTCTGAGTTTCGACGGTGCCGCAAAGACGTCTACTCGTTTGGGAAGCTGTGGGTGTATACTCTGGGAACTCCCGGGGTGGAGCGTTCTGGAAGCCCGAGGGTTTCCCCTGACGGATGTCACTGTGAATGACTCGGAATACTGTGGCCTGAATTATGGTCTGAAGATGGCACTCGACCACGGAATACAGGAGTTGGTGGTTGTGGGAGATTCGCGCATCGCGATACAACAGGCTCAGGGACTAATCAACTGCAATCAGCCTAACTTGCAACGGAGGTTAGCCGAATTTGAGTCTCTGAAAACCAAGTTTCAGACTCTGAAGTTGGTACATGTGAAGCGCGAGTTCAACCAAGCGGCAGATTACCTGACCTCGAAGACTTTGACCCTTGGGGAAGCTTGGCGAGTACAAGATGAGGATGAACTTATGCACCTGCGACTGGTATCCAAGGTTCATGAGAGACTGATGAAGCCTCGCCCCGTCCCGAACATGGAAGCTCAAGAGTCAAAGATACCAGACTCTGAAAATCATAATGCGTCTCCAGAGTCTGAAGATGCTCCTGGTCCGGAATCCGCACCCCTGCCTCGATCGGTCAGAGTATTGGTTGCTGTAACCCGTGCCCAAGCTCCGCCTGACGCTAATCTGCCTGAGGATGATGACGAACGAGAACCTTTGGGGCCTTTGGAGTTCCAGGCAGAACGCTGGCGACGGATCAAGGCGCATCAGAGCCAGGACCCGTACTTGGTTGAACTCATGAAGTTTCTGAAAGGCGATGTGGGAGATTTACCACGACCCCGAGTCAGGAAACTTGCCAGAGTTGCTGAGGACTTCGTTCTGGATTCTAGAAATATACTATATCGCCTGAGTCGCGCTACTCGAGAGCGGCCCCGGGACAATGTTGACGAACTCAGACTGGTGGTTCCCAGAGACTTGTATCCAGACCTGTTACACTATGCTCATGAAGACTACCAAGGTGGACACCAAGGAATCAGGAGAACCTTTGAGAAGCTGAGTTCGGAGTTTTACTGGTTGGGTATGTATGCCGATGTGGAGAGGTTTGTGAAGGAATGCGTGGACTGTGCCAGTGGCAAGGGGCGACCCCCAAATCCTGGACCGTCCCCTGGAAATATTGAGCCCAGCCGGCCATTTGAAGTGGTGTCTATGGATTTTGTGACCCACATGCCGAAATCCGCACGTGGAAACACATTTCTCTTGCTGTTCCAGGATATGTTTTCGGGATACGTAATGTGCAAGCCAATGAGTGTCACCACTGCTCAGGATGTAGCAGAGGCTTATGAGGAACGCGTTTTCAGAAACTTTGGTGCTAGCTCTCTGATTCGTCATGATCAAGATCCTCGCTTTATGAGTGAGGTGTTCAAGTGTTTCAGGGAACTTTTGGGTAGCAGACAACGAGCTACTCTAGGGTACCGGCCTCAAGCCAACGGCCAGCAAGAGAGGTCAGTACAGACTGTGGTGCGCGCGATTAAGGCATATATCTCTGAAGCTGATCAAAGTGACTGGGATGATCACGCCGAACGTCTGATGTTTGCCCTGAATACGTCATTCGATGCCACCCGTCTGGAAACGCCTTTCTACCTGGTACATGGTTGGGATGCTCACGGGACGGTGTCCGCTATGCTTGGACCCAAGCCATCGACGGCTCAGGAGCGAACTGCGTACGAATGGAGACGGAAGATGCAACGAGACTATAGCTATGCTCTGGCATGTGCCGAAGATCTCCAGAAGAAGGCAAAGCGTGACCGGTCTGAAGAACAGACCAGGAAATGGAACGAGTTGTCAGAGCGTCTGAAGTCAGGTTTCGCTATAGGCGACGCTGTATGGCTCTACATCCCTAAGGTACAAACGGGATTGAGCAGGAAACTAGCACACATGTGGCACGGACTCTTCAGGATCGAGGAGATGCTGGACGATTTCAGAGTACGACTCAAGGTTGAAGATACCGGCTACCGCGTGAACCCCTGGGTCCATGTGAGCCGTCTGAAGCCAAGGGCTCTGTTCCCCAGACGACCCACGGTGGAACTCCAGATTCCAGAAGATGATGATTTTGACGCCGCCCTGTTACCAGAAGATAGTTGGGAACCTGATATTGAAAACGGCAAGTATGAAGTGGAGAAGATTCTGGATACCCGCTGGAACAAGCGTACCAGGACGTCCAGACGCTTGCGCGAATATTTGATTAAGTGGAAAGGTTACGATGAAACTGAGTGGTTGCCGTTATCGAAGTTGAACTGTGGAGCATTACTTTACGAATTCAACCAGAGTGCACGAGCACGAGCCCGTTTTCAGGCGATGCAGGCTGGAGACGATCATCCCAGAGTCTAATAACTCTGAAAACACATCTGGAAGTCTGATATCTGAAGGATTTCAGATATTGACTTTTAGAGTGTGGTAATCTGAGTGCGTGTTTTCAGAGACCTATTTCTGAAATTCATGCGTTTGGATATGTGATCGACCATGTTGCTGCTTATATAAAACGACTGTGTGAATGTGAATATGGAAGTGAGTTTGTGGAGAATTAAGTACTGGAGGATACGAGGTTATGAACAATGAGATGATGAGAAGAAGTGTGATTACGTGGAGTGATATTGAAAGATTAAGGGATTAGGAAGCTACACTGAGGCCGGGGATTTACGTCACAAATGCAGACAACTATTTGGCTTCTCGAAGATGCAGCCTTCCCGTGGGCACCATGGTGGACACCTGAGCTTCAGTAGTGAAGGGAGATCGGGTTCTCGGAACGCTCCGTAGGCGTCATACGATCCTTCTTGATGTCAGCGGGGACGTACTGGAGCCACTCTTCGTCCGCATTCACCGTGGCCCATTGCATCCGAGCAGGCTCAATAGCATCCAAGTCACCCAGTTGCGTCTCCAGACTCAGACACTTGGGACCCCCGAGCTCTGCAACTCTGGGATCTTGCCAGATCCAAGGGCAGGACTTGTCTGGGACAACCCAGATGCCAGGCTCTGAAAGCAGCGACTCTGGGAAATCTTTGTGCCCCAGGACCTTTCGGATGAGGGCGTTGTGCTGACGAATCATGGCGGCTCGACGCATGGACCGGTACTTGTGAAGCTCAGCAGACTTGTTGTCAGCCTCAACATCCATGGTCACCCAATGTGTACGCTCCCAGAAGGCTTGAGCATGCTTCTTCATGCTGCGCACGATGTCTTCCACGTCAGCCAACACCATGGGCCCCAGTTCTTTCCGCTTGTGGAAGTAAAACTCTGAGAATCGGTTGTCGAACATGACTTTCCAAGGGGCGCGCTTCTTGCGGAGGATTGCACAGTACCGCTCAGAGTCCCAGCGCTTCTTGAGGATGGCACATGAGTGCTTGTGCACCTCGTAGTCTGGAAAACCCAATGTCTGGCCAGTGGTGGTCTTGGTAGAGCTCACTCGTTGTACCCTGATACCATAGTACAACCAGGAGGATGCTTCACAGTCTGGTGTTTCCACCACCTGGAGCTCCTTGACCGTCAGGGAGTTATAGGGCTTGGACACCAGACTACGCGCTTTCCCAGAAAACTTTTGGACTTCGATCCACTTCCACTGGTGGACTTCGGGCGAGACTTAGGACTGGTATGGGTTTTTACGGACGCAAGGCTTCTCTTGGGCTTCTTGATAGGGATGATAGGCCCATCGTCAGAGTCCGAGTCGTCATCAAAGTCCCGGGGACGCTTAGAGCCAGGACGCGGGTGGTCATCGGACTTCTTGCTCCCGGACCTCTTGTCCCCAGACTTCTTGCTCCCAGACTTCTTGCTCCCCGACTTCTTGTCCTGAGACTTCTTGTCTTCAGACTTGTCGCTCTCGGAATCGCTGTCGTCAGACTCACCATCATCAGAGCTCTCGTCGTCATCTTCGTCTTCAGACTCGATCACACCAGAATCCTTGTAATCCGGATCGTCCTTGGGGTTGTCGGCGGTGGACTCGACATCACTTTCTGGATAATTTACGTGACCATCCAGATCACCCCAGGCTGCAGGCTCGGTACCAGCTGAGATGTGACGATCCACCACCTCGTCGGCCATCTGATAATACACTTCAGGGACGTACTTGGCCCAAAGAGTAGCATCCAGGCGACGAGAGAATACCAGGCTCACTAACATCTGAATGAGAGCCGGACTGCTGAAGAGACTGTGAGCCGCTTTATCCGATGCCAACCACTCCATGGCTTTATCATACTTGATCCCAGATAGCAGGGCTTGGCGGAGGTCGGGTCGAACTTCCTTCCAGACCACGTCACCAGGGAGTCTCTTGTGGACTTCAGACTTTGCCACCTTAGAATCTGCATTCGCCGGAAGCGCCGATTCTTCAACGGGCTTGTGTCCGGACGGGCGACGCTGCAAATTCTTGGAGTCCCACTTGAGCGGTCGCTTCGGAGGTGATTTCAGAGTCTGGGGCTTCGGCGGATATGACAGGTACCGTGGGCTCTCGCTCTTGGACTCTGAGGTTTCAGTACTTGGACGAGTAAGATCCAGAACTCTGGAGGTCCTCGCGGTCTTCTCAGCAGCCTGACGAGCTCGTTCCTCAGAAAGCCGTTTCTTGAAGTCAGGAACGGGTTTCTTTCGCGCGTCCAAGGCTGTCACGCTGATGATAGTCGTCCAGTTATCAGGGACGATGGTGTCCTCTTGGTATGACACCAGAAGGTCATGGAGCCGATCCCAATTACCAGAGATTTCAGAATTCTCTTGTAAGAACTCTGAGAACCCCACGGATCTGTGGGCTTGACCTCAGGACGCGACTTCAGAATCGAGACCTGTGCTTGAAGATCAGCGACTTGGGACTTCAGAACTGCCTTGTCCGACTTCAGAGCTTCCACTTGGTCCTGGTAGTGAGCTTTGAGATCCTGAATCTCCGAAGTCATGCGTTCTTCTACCGCACCGGCGTCTTGCTGGGCACACTTAAGCTCGTGTTTCCAGTATTGACAGTGCAGTACCCACTCACGCTTGATTTCTTCGCATTCAGAGCGCGCTGCTGCAGCATCAATCAAGGCGACACCGTTCTGAGAACCAACGCGTTCCCGAAGGCGACGGTGAGCAGCAGTCATAAGCTTTAAGCATCCGGCCGTCCGAAAAACTTTCTCGGCAAGCCGAGTGGGAGAGACATGAGAAACCAGAGACCCCAGTTCCCGGCGAACATCCACAGACGACGTCAAAGCATCCAGAGTACGCACGTCTGGAGTCTGGGCGCACGGAGACACAACTTCGGCGGGGTCGAAGCTTGGAATCACTCGCTCCAGCTCCCGGAGGTCTTCATCAGTAAGTGCCTCGTAACCCACGAGCACACAGGGGCCACCGTACGCATTCGCTATGTGGCGCCCTCTTCTGAAGTCTTCAGCTCGCGCGGGGGTACTCACCAGAAAGGCACGTCCCTCTGGCTTCACGCTGGGAGCGATATAGTTCTGGGGAACATCAGAGTCCCCAACGCCGTGACTTGATCCCCTGTGGTTGTCACCAGACCCTGACGAAACAGCCGATCGACCTCTTCCGTAGACAAAAGCCGTGGGGCACCAAAGGCTCGCGGTCTGAAGACACCAGGAGTTCCCTCAGAGAATTCAGAGTGAGATTCCCACGTGAAACCACTGGTGGCGAGAGATCACCAACACCGGCCGAGTTCATGTCATCACCAGGGAGATCCTCAGTCGGACCATCGACCTGTGAGTCGGTAGGTTGGGATGCATGGGCTGGGGCGCTAGGGCTGCCACCTGGCGATGTGGCCGAACCAACATCTCCACCCTGCGACATATTGGCAGTTGCCGAAGCAGGACAAGTGCCTGTGGCGTCGCCTGCCGCCCCATTCGGTGGGGCGTTTAAGCTCAGAGAAGCGTTCGTTTCCTCAGTCATGAGCGAAAGGACGGAGTTTTGAAAATGATCGCCTGTTTGGCAAGTCAAATTCAAGTTTCTGAGTCTGAGAGAATCAGATTGTGCGACGGGACACCAGAGACTCTGAAAATCAGGTAACTGACAAAGAGTTGCAGCTACGCTACGCTCTGAAAACCGTCTATCAGAATGTTTGATAGGCCTGGCCATGATACACAGCTTGGAGAAAGTTCCGCACTGATGGATCGTGACCAGGAGGGGCGGTTGACATGATGTTAATTCCGATTTTCGAGCGACAGGTGGATATTACGTTACGATGTGATTGGTTATACTATGGGTTATAAGCGAAAGGGACTTTGGGACGCGGCCGCACCCGTGCGACATCTGTGGAAGATTGTGGATAAACCTTCGCCTGACTGTAAAGGGGCCCAAAGGACAGAAGTGTACTTCAGAGTGTGCACAACTCTGGAGGTCAACTACACTCTGTCTGGTCACCGGACTTTCCCCGACGATGAGTGCCTAAGTTCTGGCGGAAAGTCTCTCAGAAGAACGTATCTCTGAGAGACCTCATCCCGTTACCGTCCAGCGCGACGATGGATGGTTCAAGGATTCACAACATATACCCGCAGAGACCAAGTATCGCACGCTGGACGCCGCGCACCCGCGCAACCCCCAAGATCTTCGTGTACGTTGTAGCATTGGTGCTCCGTACTCTGGTTACTTACTCAAAACTCTGGTATCTCTAACTCTGAGTGACTAAGACTCTGAAAACCAAGTGACATCAGACTCCGAAACCACCGAAGATTCAAGACCATACTGAAACCAAGTGAACCCAAGTTCAAGTCACGCATTCAAGTGATTACTGACCTGCACATCCCCCGTAATGACGTCTCTACCTGTCAACCCATCGAGATCGGCTGCACAGACTGCATACTGAGACCAAGTTAAAGTACCAGATGTATACAAAGACCAAGAGTACCTGAGATATGACGACTGACTGCATAAAGGACGCAAAAGACGACAAGAAGAAGAGAGTTACCAG
This sequence comes from Phytophthora colocasiae, assembly GCA_018806915.1. Taxonomy (NCBI): domain Eukaryota; phylum Oomycota; class Peronosporomycetes; order Peronosporales; family Peronosporaceae; genus Phytophthora; species Phytophthora colocasiae. Next base: position 418,188 of record JAGKQI010000091.1, read on the forward strand.
AGATATATGATAGTTATGAGGAAGATAAACGATAAACAGAGTTCAATTTGCTTGCTACTGCACAAGTCCGCTTGAGAGGTATTCAAGCCACTACGTCATCACGTACGTCGTGTGATCTCCACCAAATTCAATCCCCTTAGGTGGAGATCAGGTAACGTAGAGACCTGAAAGGACCCGCCTATTCCATATCCTAGTTGGGTCGTTTGTTTTGTCTCTAGCGGTAGCCCATTTCATATTGATCGTTTGGACAGGCTCTGGAAACTAGACAGTCGTTTTCAGAGTGCAAGGTAGACTGTTATATAGCCGATTGTATTGGTTTATATTTTCCCTCTATACTAGAGGGTGGTGCGCGAACGTAAAGGGATACCAGACAGACCAGGTGTCTGGTAGTAAGTCCCTAGTTGACCTGGAGTGTTAGCCCACCGTTCAAGGGCCTAGAAAGAATAAGAACGGCTGTGTATATTTGTATATTTTCGAACTCTGTATATTGGTTGTTTATCTCTGAAAGTCAGGTATCTCGGTTCTGGATTTGTGATATTCAGACACCGAATTCCGACTTTTCTCTGGTATATTAACCTCTTTTCGACCGCCGACTTCCTGGAAAACACTTTGGTTTCCAGAGATTCCGACTCCCGAACGCTCCTGGAAGGATTTTCCTGAATACCGACACCAGACTCCAAGGGAACCCGTAACCTCTCTTCACAACACATTCTCAGACTCCGGCGAGGGTCATATTTCCGAAGACAACAAACCCACGAGGATACCGCAAGGTACCACACGCCAACCTACCGTTGTACGGCTCTAAAAAACCCTTTTTCAGTAGTCGTATAACTAGGGTTCACTATACGCCCCCTGCTCCGCGACCAAAGTTTCACCGACTTCGCGACAACTGCCCAGCGTGCTCGTTCCGCCGGCTGCTCTGCGTGTGTGTTCCCCCGGCTGAGCGTGCTCGTCCCGACTGCTCCGCTTGATCACCTGCATCGCCGCCATGTTTGGTGCACGCGAGTATGCTAGATTTTGGAACATGGGCTACATTGTGGAATCAATTGCCCTAACCGGCGATATTTGCATTGAAGCATTGTCTGAAATTAGATCGCTGCAGTTCGATCAAATATTTTTGACTGTCAACCCATTGACGATGGATGAGCACAGATACCAAGCAGATGTCTCTCCGATGAGGTCTGCAATGACCACCATCCACCAACAAGTTGTGGAAGAAGTCGTTTCGGCTCGCGACGAGTGGGAGGTTGATGAAAACGGCTGGCATGCGTTGCTGGCTTTCAGCGGCGGTGAGGACCAGGATCCGCACAGAGACTACCCCGCGTTTGAAACATCAAAAGCGTTGCAGGAGCTTAACAGCGTGCAAGCTTCTCTCATTGTTGCGTTGATGGATGGGACCTCCTTTCATGTGTACCCTGGAGCATTTGGTGGTACTGTTGAACGAGGGAGTCGGCGAACACTTTCACTTCGGCGGGGACAGATACTTCTGTTCCGTGGTGATCTCGCTCAATCGGGTGCCGCTTATACGAGCACGAATTATCGCCTGCATTGCTACGTTCGCGTCGCAGCTGTGGGGCAAACAGAAAATGCTACCGAGGCAGTTGTGTTCAACACCTATCGGTGTGACCGGTGTTCTGAGCTCGAGTTTTCTCGCCGCGATTTGGCAGGTCATCGCCGTAGTTGCCGCGTCGATGGGGTATACCAATGCAGTTATTGTGACCGCACGTATGCACCGCAATTCATTGAATGTGCATATTCGTCGGCATCACTTGGCTGACGACTTGGAAGCTGATAATGAGGAGAGCGACACCGATCATCACATGCTAGAAACAAGGAGTGAGAGCGAGGTGGGAAGCGACATGGAAGAAGAAGATGAAGAAGAGGGGGAGGAGGAGGAGGAGGAGGAGGAGAGTTCGGACTGAAGCGACTGGTAACTCGGTTTAATAAACATGGGCTATTCAATCGTCCTTCATACCAAGGTGACAAACTTTTTTTCGGTGACAAGGGTGACAAACTTTTTCTCGGTGACAAGGGTGACAAACAGCCTTATGCAATTGGAATGATAGACCTAGGTATCCGGACACAATATAAACTGCACGTCCATCGCTCTAGACGCAAGCGGCGGGCGCCCCAAGAGAGGAGTAGTGAGCGGCAGAGCAGTCTCGGCAGTCGTTTCCTGAGTTACGCCGTGGGTTTTCTTTTTCTTCTGCTTCGGCCTTGCTGATGAAACCTTGTGCACTTGTCGATTAAAGAGCTTCACGTTTTTATCCTCGACTCCAGGACGCCCAAGTCGTTTCGCCTTGCGTGCGATTATGATGTGTGCGCACATTTTAAACTTGACGTAATGATGGCAAGTGCAAATGCACTTATCCACATCTACGATCCTGCTGGTCTCGGGCATTTCGGTGACGTGTGCGTACTGAAGCGACCATGACACGATATTGTCGTACAATTTAGCAGCACGCACACGCTCCTCTCTTACTAAAAGAGCCTGTCCCAGAATAAGGTTGTCATCTTCTTGAAAATCCATCGCTTGGGACGACGTTACAAATGGACCATCAACTGCGCAACAAAACTCCTCCAGTGCCCGCGGCTCAGACTGTTGCGTAGCGCTTTCCTGAGAAATGAGCTTGACGCGACACAAAGCGGCATTCTCCGTAGCATACACTTCCACGCGGTCAGTGCCAACCAAAGCGCTGGCAGCTTTCACAAGATTTGTACTTGGTTGCAGGATCTGGTTTTCGGCAGTAGGATGAAGCCTTTTGGTATCGCGGACAACGACCAGGCACTTGGACAATAATCGCTGCATGTCATACCTACGCCGCCCGGTATATTTTTTCAACGTAGCATTGAAAGTTTCACAAGGATTGTTGGTTGTCGCGTATCCACAAGGTGTATGGAAGACTTGCCAGCGCCAATACCTACTTTCCAGCCACTGGTCAGTAAAGTAGATGGTAAACGTTTGCAACTGAGGTATCTTCTTCCAGCTTGCTAGTACTTCCTCCTTGACTGAGTAATATGCTGTCATATTATCCACGTAATGAATACGAATGATGCCGTCCATTACAGCCTTGCGATGCTCTGGCAGCAAATGCTTAGTTCTCTTGCGAACGTTGTAAAGCACGTGAAAGAAGCACATGAGATATGTTGCCGCAGAGAACTCTGGTACTTGCTGGAAGTCGTTGAGCTGAGCATCCTCAGCATCTCCCATAACGGCATCAATATGTAACTTCGACGACGGACGGGCTTTCCGAACTAGTTTCACGAGAGCACTCAAACACATAGAGTATTCTCTGTACGTACGCCGGCTTACAACGAAAATTGCTGCTAGTTGATAGGATCTTGATGAATCTGAAAATCCACACGTAATAACAGGATATCCGAGATCACTTAGCTTAAAAGTTGCATCTGCGTGAAACAGTGTGTATCGACTGGACGACGCAAAATCTAAACAAGTGTCAATAAGGCCACGGCTCGAGATACCAACGACAAACGAATCGTCGTCTGTTCCCCTTCCAACCTTTGGAAATCCACTGTCATCCTCATCCGTACCGAAACAAAATGCCTTGTCCAAGTCGCCTGTTGGATTGAAGCAATGTTGTCGAAGAACCTCTTTGATTGCGCTAACACAATTCTTCGTGCCTTGCAAGCGCCGAAGATACTTGGCACAGTTTGATACTTGTGGTAGCGTTGGGTAGCCTCTGTGTGGTTGGACAATATCGGAACTGCGTAGATTGCTCCATATTTGCTGCGGTGCTTCCCGAATTGTCTTGCTGTAAAATGAACCTTTTCATCTTCTCGGTTATGACGTGCTGTGGCGTCCTTGGCACTCAACGGCTTCGTCTCGAATATGATCAACGCCATTGTGAAAAACTTGCCATTCTTCAACCTGCTTGCACACCCACACCTTCCACTGAAATCGACACTTTCCGTACAACTTGCACGTTATGCTCACACATTGAAGCCGCTGCTCTGTCATTAGGTGCTCTCTCGTTTCGCAGATAGCGCAAGGACGTGCTGAGTCCGAGTGGGTAACTTTTGAGCAGCAAAACTCAATGTCGCGAAGGGGTTTAATTTCCTGGTCAGACTTTAGGGAGCTGACAAGCTCCCACAAGTATACCCCACCTCGTGGCATCCGTCCGTGGTTGTAATGCTTGGAACTGAGCTGGGTCGATAAACAAAAACCTTTGTCACCGATTTTATTCTGTCACCGATTTTATTCTGTCACCGATTTTCGTTGCACGTACACAATTGCTAGCCGCGAGCCAGAAACAATCAGATTCTGTACGTGTTTGAGCGGGGGGGCAGTCGCGCGCGCGTGGAGGATTTGGGTCTAACGCCGATCTTACGAGTAGTTTCTTGCGCAGTCACCAGCAATTTTGTTGTCACCTTCTTTGAGAGCTGTGTGGCTCTTTTTAGATTGACTGGCTTCCGTGCTTTACACAATTCTAGGACTGATGTTCGCACTTGGTGTGCCCCACCTTATTCTAGCTTGGTTTCTGTGGTATCAACCTTATTTTCTGTGATTTTACGCCAATACACCTAGTTTTACGTGACGTTCCTTTTCTTTCTGTGCAAGTATACTTTTTTTCTGTGCTGTTCATCTGACTTGTCTGTGTCATTACACCGCTCTCGTGTACAGCACACCAAGGTCTGAGGCCCGTTTCCAACCTCTAACAGTTATCCTAACTGTTAGAGTAACAAGTGGTACACTGTACAACTAGTGTTGTTTCTTACCGAGTTAATAACTGATAATAACTTACCTCGGTAATCTAACGATTTATTACCAGTGGTATTACCTTTATGTGTAAATTGTGTAACACAAATATTATTTTGAATTATTGCATTGAGCGCCGATGTCTTGAGCGAACTCAGCAAAGTCGCTACGCAGAGCTCACAGCATTACCAAGACCGAGAACTGGTGCTTGACACACTGCCGCTTTGCCCCAATGAGATAAGACACCATCTAGAACCGCAGTTGTCTTCGGAAAAGCATCCCGTGTAACCACTGGTGCTCAAGCAAGAGCCTGTTGAGTTCCGCTGTTAGGGTCCCAGGGTGCTGCACAAACACGTGCGTGATGAGCGTGGTGGCGACGGGTGTGACCGTCATGAGGAACAGCGGTCCTAGTGTCTTGCGGCCTGGGAACAAGCCCAACGATTCACCCTGCTTGTTGGACCACATGTCGAAGCTGTGACGAAGGAAGCGCCAAACGTGAAATGAGTGCGCACGGCGATGCCGATGGTGACTGCCAGGTTGAATCCTGATTCGACACGTGATTACATCCGAATCGGCGGACGCTGTTTACCACGACGATCGATCACGTCTGCGGAACAGCACTGCAAGATTGCTTGAATGCGTTTGAGCACGCCAAGCGAGCGCCTTTACGCGTAAGCAAATGAGACCATGGTGATGTTGCAACTGGCGATTGTCGTTGCCATTTTCAGCGATAAAACTTGCGTTGATGCCCGTAAGAAGCGAAACCAATGAAGCATCGTCTCACAGTCCTGCTGCTGTCACTCTACTCGTTCCATTCGCGGAACTCCAGCTTCATCCTGACCACCTCACTCAGCCCACCCGATCTTCCCGTCCGTCATGGCGCAGCCGGACTTCACCAGCGTGGACGGTCTGCTGGCTGGCGGTATGTTCGCAATGCATGAGAGTGTGGCTGCTGCAGTCGATAGCACGCTAGGTCGGCCCATTTCAGAGGTGAAGATCTTCTTCCGGGACCTGCGTCTCCCGTAGGCGAGACCGGGCTCCGAAGGACCGCAGGTCCCGACAATTTGGACGCAAGTCAAGCAGGGCGTCATGAAGTGCTTTTCCAACGAACAAACGGCCGAAAAAGGAGATTCTGAAGGGAGTCACGGGCGTCTTCAAGCTGCCGCGCATCACGTTGGTACTAGGACAACCAGGTCCAGGCAAGTCTTCGTTGCTCAAGATCCTTAGTGGTCGTTTCTTAATGAACAAAACTATCGGGGTCTCCGGGGAGATAACGAACAATGGCGTTCCGAGATCTCAGTTGCTCTCTCGCCTGCCACGCTTCATTGCGTACATGAACCAAAAGGACGATCATTATGGTCAACTTACCGTTCAGGAAACATTCGAGTTCGCACACAGATGCTGTGGAGGTGCCAACCTTAAACCGTGGGTGCTCAAGGCATTGCAGAATTGCAAAGGGGAGCAACACAAACGAGCTGTCAAGGCTATGACTGCACAGCATAAGTTCGCAGCGGATATTCGCGTGAAATCGCTCGGTTTGGATCGGTGTAAGGATACTATGGTGGGGAACGCCATGGTTCGTGGAGTGTTCGGCGGTGAACGGAAGCGCTGCTGAGGTACATGAATTGTATGGAATGTATCAATTTGCACGAAACTAACGCTGTTTGTTGTATCCTTTAGCAGTGACGATTATCGATCAAATTAACGAGTGATACGTAGGTTGCTTGCGATCGGAACTTGACTGAGGAGGCTGTCGTCGACGGTCACTGCCAGGTCCTGAAAAAACGAGTCTATCGCTGGTTGGAGCAACAGGAGTTGATGCGCGTGCGGATGCTGACAGCCTAGGTGTTGATGAAATGAGCTGGAACTCATCTGCTCGCGTAAATACCCTTCCATTTACCGTAGCCTGCGTCAATGCGAGCTCCGTATCAGCACGTCTACGGCCGGGCGTGGAGGTATCACTACGGACTCTGTCCGAAGGCGAAAATAATGTCCGTCTAGCGCGTGGAGTAATGGCCACAGAATCACGTTCCGGGTCAAGGGATCGTCCAGTACACCCTGAGGCTGGAGTTGCGTTTGTTCGTTCAGGTAGCACAGGTGATTCTATATCGCTTTCGCTAAACAGATCACGTGTGCCTCTATCATTATCGCCTTCCTCGGTTTCCATGTAGTGCACCTGACTGGTAGCGACCTTGTTACCCGTGTTCGAGTACACGTACGCAAGTTTTTCAACGCGTTCCGGTTTTAGCCGGTTTCTGCGTTTGTTGTGCAGGAAGGAGTGGACACTCCAAGAGCGCTCACTAGCTGCTGACGAGGTTGAAAGACTCAATACCCGTAGCGAGATCGTACAAATATGGGAACCTCTTACTCTTCAGCATCCACCAGTCTAATGGCGCATCGCGCGAGTTGTTTTCTCGTTCATCTGGGCCCCACGACTTCTTCAAGCGAATAAACGAAAGAACATCACGCCGAAACGCGTCAAGACTTACACTCGGAGGCAAACCAACACGTGCAGCTAGGTCGACGCATGCATCAATCGCATTATCCAGATCGTTGTCTTCAAATGCATCAATAGCTTTTGACGGGTCCAGCAGAAATGCAGCAAGAATTGATTCGCGTTTCAGAGATTTCCAGCGGGAGCTAATACGAGATCTAATTATTGTGAGAACCGAAGAGGCGACATCGTTTGTCTCGCGGTGGTACACGACGTGATTATGGAGTCCGCCAAAGTAGTAATAAACTATTGACAGACAGCATCCATCTCTTTCAAGCGCACCAAGGACTTTGATGACAGGATTGCAGATTCTCATCACGGTCCTAGCGTCTATCCAAAATGCTCTGTCGCCCAGAATTTTCTCGACTTAGTTGAGCTTTGCACCAGCATCTTGATATCGTGACAGCAAGTCAGAATTTGAAAAAATCTCCCGCAAAACTTCTTCATTCTGAACAACACTTTCAATGCAGTTGGTACTAGAGTACCAGCGCGTCGCCACGGGTAGTAATAACGCTCGGCGGCGCTGACCTGTCCCGAAATGCTGTCGTTGCTTGGTCCTGAACTGGTAGAGCAGCGCAGCTCGTTTACGCACAAATCTTGTAACTGCAACCGCCTTCTTGAGAACTTCATTCAGAAAAGGAATTTCAAACATGTCTTTTAGAAGTAAGTTGATGGTATGTGCCGCACACCCATTACATGTCAGGTGTGGCATCTTCTCCATAAGCAACTCCCATGCTCTGCGCATGTTAGACGCGTTATCTGTGACCACTCCACATACCGACCCCTTCCCAGTGACCTCTTCAACTTCCCGAATGACCTTGCGTAATGCTGCTGTCATATAATTACCCGTGTGTTGTCGGTCTCCACAACGTTCAGATGACCAAAAAATTGGTCGAATAAACGGAGAAGTAACCATGAAGTTAATAACGCTCTCACTATTTGGGTCTGACCAACCGTCACAAACAATAGCCACATGCTGGTGTTCTTTCAACACTTCAGTCACACTCAGCACTTCAGCAGCATATACGCTGTCCAGTAGCGTAGCTGCTAAGTCTTGACGGGTAGGCAATGTCATTCCAGGGCGATACTTCGTCAGAATGCACCGCATTTCTTTGTTCTCGATGACTCGAAAAGGTATTCCAGAGGAATAGAACGCTCTAGCAACTTCCAGGTGGAATTCTTTTTTCTCTGTTAAAGAGATTGGTCCGTGAATATCGACTCGAGGAGTAATACGAGCTCGCTTGGATGGCGTTGGTTGGTCAGAGTCTTCCCGATGTCTCTTGCTGGGTGATGAGGCGTATTTGGCACGGACGTCGGAGGGTGCTTTGGTGCAGCGTTCAAGGTGAGGACGCAGGTTTTTCATGGCGAATGACCCTGCGGCAGTGCCTACACTCCACGTCTGGATGCTGTTTCTTTGGTGTGCTCCAGCGGGGAACTACCGCGAGGAACTCTTGCCACACGTCCCCTGCGGGCCGCCCGAGACCACTACGAAATCTGGAACGCTCCTGATGCATAGCTTAGCTACGTCGAGTTGCTTCTACAGGAAGAGGATCGCTGAGAACGAGAGTGTGAGAGTGTGAGGGAGAAATATCTTGAGTTTTGTGGTATTAACACTAATAACTGATATTAACTTGGTAATACCGGTAATAATAACTTGGTAAAAAATTACCCAACACTATGTACCACTTGTACGTGTAACCCCGTTACACATAACATCTGATGTGTTTCATAACTGATATCGTCGCTTCTGATAACGAGAATCGAGGTGGCCACCTTTTCTGATCGGTACAAAACCACAGTATCTCTTGACCATTTTTTGTGAATACCGGTTTTTTTTTTTGCTGGTGTACACTCCGCGCCAGGATAGATCGGCCACCCACGTTGCTGGCCGTAACTCAGTCAATTTTAGGAGTTGGAGCCTGCTATTTAGATATGTTTTGCAGCTATTTTTGACTAAAGCGGTGTTTGTGCTAACGAGCTGGATATTGCAATTCATCGGGTGGCTAGCATACAGAGGAGCACTTTTGGCACCACGACAGGTTAGATCGGCCGCCAACACAATACAAATCTCAAATCAAATGTGACTAAATGATTGCATATCAATAGTGAGTCCTGTTTCCGTTCCTATCAACTACTTCTACGCATCGACGTGGCAACGACTCGATAAGGGACTTTAGTAGAGCTAATGGGATTGATTCCCATGCCTCAAAGAGCGCAACAGTTAAATCTGCTACACCCTCATACTGTTTTCCATTATTATAGACCGTCCTACTCATAATAGACCACAGATTTTCTATGGGATTAAAATCCGGTGACTTTGATGGCCAATCTAGAACATCTACAGCTTGCTCCGTAAAAAAACCTTAGTTTGCTTGGAGACGTGAATGCTTGAGTTATCTTTCCGCACTAGCATGGTGCGAGCCCACGCCTTACGAGCGGCCATGTCCTCCGGTTTCAATGGCAACGTGTTCTCCATCTTTGTGTACACCATCCAGTCTACCCTGGAAAGGGTACGCTGTATGGTGCGCACGGAGACGGAGAGTTTCAGCTCGGCCTTTAGCTTGGCGGCAGAGAGGTTGCCCTTGGACGCTTCGCGCACTAGGCGCCGCGTTTCACGATCCGTTAGATAAGGTGGGGGGCCTGGGCGCTTTTGTTTCGCAGTGGGAGCTGGGGCAACAACACGGGCGACGGTGTCTCGGCTGCGGGAGGTCAGCAGTGCAGTGTTACGAGCGCTCACACCCGCTTCCCGAAGGCCTTGAATTCTACCCCGCTCATTATCAGTGAGGCGGGGCTTCTTCTGGGGTTGGTGGGGCTTTTTCTTGCGTGGTATCTTGCCAAGTAAGCACCAATACAGACCACTCGTCTTTATCGACTCTTTTGATATGCAATCATTTAGTCACATTTGATTTGAGATTTGTATTGTGTTGGCGGCCGATCTAGCCTGTCGTGGTGCCAAAAGTGCTCCTCTGTATGCTAGCCACCCGATGAATTGCAATATCCAGCTCGTTAGCACAAACACCGCTTTAGTCAAAAATAGCTGCAAAACATATCTAAATAGCAGGCTCCAACTCCTAAAATTGACTGAGTTACGGCCAGCAACGTGGGTGGCCGATCTATCCTGGCGCGGAGTGTATACTGGTCGGCTCGGTTAAGTGCGATAGTTTGTATTCAGAGGTGGTTTTTGGCCATTAAACTACAGCAGTTCGAGGGGAATCATATACTCGAAGTGCGGCATGAATTGAGAAAATTTATTAGAAATGAATTGATAAAATGAATTGAGGAATGAATTGTGACATATTGCTGACTTTCCTTTCACAAAGCGAAAAGAGAAAACGACTAGACATGATGACGTACGGCGCTACAGGCGCAACACCACACGCATCTCGAGAAGATGCGGAAGCCCCATCGATCAGCCCACACACACAACCGGAAATGACTTCGGTCGCCACAGCGAGTACGGTTCAAGTGTTTGTGTGCGACTATAACGGCATCGCGTGGCCAGTGAAAGTACCAGTTGGGACAACTCTGAGTGAAATGGTGCGCGCGGCATTTGAAGACCCAGTGTTCAAGAGAGGAGAGTTTCTTGGCTTTGAAGATGGCAACTTGTCGATGCTTCGGCCTGTGACGGCAGCTGATGCGACTAAATGGACGGCCGCCAATCCACTCAGATTGAAGTACAAGGTGAGGACAAGCAACCAAATCAGCATTGGTGCAATGCAAGTACAGTATTGACGTCGTATGTATTGTGGATAGAGAGACGACTCGTGCCTGATCTTGTGAATGACGCAGAGACCGAGTCGGAAGGAAAAGGCATCAAATTTCGCTGCCAGGCATAATGGATGGATTGTCGCCCTTATCATTTGTGCTGCAAATGCTGGTTACAAGAGGTTTCATGATGGTCATGCCAGCAGTGGTGATCGCAGTAGTAGTGATATGGGATGGTAGTAGTAGTGACGTATTAATGAAAGTTTGACAGCCCATGTGTAACCGTGTTGATGTTGTCCTAGTCGAGGTATGAGCGTGTCTGCAACCAAACAAGAAAGTTCAAGCAAGGAATGGTGCAAGCTTTGTGAAGTAGCTGCAGAGTGTGGCAAGCGAAGAAAACCTGCCAAGTTCTTGGAGTGATTGAAATTGCTCTTCCTTCGCATATAAGAGCACTGTCCTGAGGCAACGGCATCACAGTATCCAGATCCATCAGCAGCAACGAAGATATTTTGTACGCGCTTGCAATAGCCAACCCCACAGCGCCTGGGCCTGCATCCAGCTCCAGTACATGGCGCTTCGCTGCGAAGTACAAGCCGCACTGCGGCTCGGTCTCGAAGAACGACGCCATCGCTCGCGCCTGTCAAGAGAGGGGTCAAACAACTGATACCGTAGTATCACTATCCAGAGCATGGGAAACGCACACAATTCCACACGACACCAGCGATGACGTGCTTGGCCAGATCTTGACAGACAACCAACCACGTGCCTTTCAACGTGAGTATCGTGGAAGCAGCACTTCTCCGAGAGCTACCTTCTCGGATTCTGGTGGAATCGTTGGATGATGCTGACCAACGGTCAAACGTGTTTTATCGTCTGGGCTTGTCTGAAAAGATAGTACTTCAAAGTTGTAGTTCCTTCACAAGTATTGCCATGTAGCCCTCAGAAGACTCCGCTCTTAGAAGCTGACTTCGAAAGTGGTTATTTAAACGGCAAACATTGAACTTGACTCGCATGACATCACAATCCGGTACTGTAGTACTCTTTAGTTGGTAGAAGAAGCTGCTCCTTGATTCACCTGACCCCACTCCAAGACGGCACTTCCATCTTCGTCCGAGGGTGGCGCGACGGTCCCCACCGGCAACCCAGTGGAAGGGGGCTGTGCCTGCGTAGTAGCAGCTGGGGGATCAGTAGATGGTGCTTGGCCCTGGTTCGTCGAATCCTCCTCAGTCGTGGAAGACCCCGCCGTTGTAGTTCCACTACTTCCCAGTTCACCAACACCAAAGTTTCCTTTGGCTGGTGATAGTTTCGTAGCAGCCCCGACTTTCGTGCCGCCGATTTGGGTCTTAAACGTGCCCAATTGTGTCTTTGCTGCATCTTCCGAGTTACTAGCGAAGGTGCCACTATCAGCGAGGACGTTCACTTCACAGGAACGACCGATCGTCGCCGTACAGTCTCCACCAGCAATTGGGATGAAGATGTTTCCTTTCGGGTCGGGTTGATTCGGTGTCTTAACCGAGTCGAAGCTGTTACCTTCCGCCAATACGTAGCCACCCGTTGCCACATCGAACGCATGTCCAGTGTTGCTCTCGAAGTAGTTATTGGCTGCGTGAACCACCGAAACATCTCCCTCGGTACCTCCGATCTTGGGCGAACGACCCGAAGTCATGTGGATATAGTTACCTAGCAAACTCATCTCGGTCTTCTTCCCGAGGATCAGGAATCCCCAGTAGTGACGACCATCACACGACTGCGAGTATTTGGTGTTGCCGTCAAAGTCCGAGTTACTGATAGTAACCCCCGAGGCGCCACTGAAGTGGGTGACTACCATTTGACGTCCAATGCTCGAAACCTTCACGTGGTCGATCCAAATGCCCGTTGGGACATCGTCACCGTCTCCACTGATACCGATAGCGTCTCCCCCCCCACACAAGATGCGGATTCAAGTTAGTGATGTGGATATTCTGGATGATGACGTTGCTGCCTTTAATGAGAATGCCCTTGCCATTGAGGACGCCCTTGGTGCCTTCTCCGATCAACGTCTTGTCACCAGCGATGGACAATGGAGTAATAGCGGCCTTGTCGTACGTCACGTCGATGGAAGTGCCGTCGCATTTGCTAAAGTCCGTTTCAATGGTGTCTTGGCCTTTAAAGCCATTCTTCTTGGCTACACAGTCGATGTTGTTCTTACTGTGGCATCCCTTTTCCGTTGTAGATCCTTCGGAATCGATGAAATTGAACTCCTGCTTCAGGACGATCACGCGCGGCTCCTTGTCACTCAAGTACGTTCCAAGCTCCTTGATCGTAGTCGGGTACACAGGCTTAGCGTCACCACCACCAGTGGTGCCCGACGCGAAACCTTGCGGCGTGCCAACCACGCTTGAACCACCAGTAGACGATGGCGTCGCGGGAGTATTAGCCGATGGAGATTCAGGTGCATTCGATCCCGACCCTTGCGTCGGAGCGTCTGTCGTTGCAGGAGTATCAACGGATGGCGACTGGGTCTCAGTTGAAGGAGGTTCAGGAGCATTCGACCCCGAGCTTTGGGTTGGAGCGTCTGTAGTTGCAGGGGTATCAGTAGCGGTAGAACCCGGTGTAGATCCACTCGAAGGAGAGTCCGTCGCGGATAACGACTCCGATGATGGTGTAGTTACAGCCTCATTTTCACTCGATCCTTGCGTTGTCGGAGCATTCTGTGTTTCGGCATTTTCATCGCTCTTCGAGCCTTGACTTGTCGATGTGTCCGTATCAGACCCTTTCGAAGACCCTGCGGTTGGAGTAGATGGGGCTTCCGTCTCCTGTTGCTTAGCTGCTGACGAATCCGTGCTGGTTTCAACGCCACCTGCACCACTAGACTGCGAGACACTGTTGCCACTCAGATCTCCCACGCCGAAATTGCCACTGGCCACATCAAGCTTCGAGGCTGGAGAGGCCTTGTACCCTCCGACCTGCGTCTTGTACGTGCCCATCTGCTTCTTTGCATCGTCCTCCAAGTTGCTGACAAATGCTCCACTATCCGCCAGCACATTCACCTCACAGTCGCGACCGATGCTTGCCTTGCAGTCTCCAGCAGACTTTGGGATGAAGATGCTGCCCTTCCCGTCTGGCTGGACTGGTGTCTTGACATTGTCGAAGTAGTTTCCTTCGGCCAACACATACCCTCGTTCCGATACGTCAAAGGCGTGTCCGGTATTGTCGTAGAAGTAGTTGTTCACAGCGTGACACACGACGACGTAGTCATCAGTGCCTCCGACCTTCGGACCCCGTCCAGACATTCCATGTATGACGTTCCCCTCCAGTGTCACCTCCGTCTTCTTGCCTGTGATAATGAACCCCCAGTAGTGGTGGCCATCACACGAGGAGGAGTATTCCGTCTTGCCGTCAAATTCCGAGTTACTGATGGTGACTCCCATGGCTCCAGAGAAGTGGATGACGATCATCTGACGACCAACTTCCGTGATTTTCACGTGGTCAATCCAGATTCCCGTAGGGATAGCGTCGTCGTCTCCACTGATGCCAATAGCGTCTCCACCCCAGACGTATTGAGGGTTCAGGTTGGTGATGTGAATGTTCTGGATGATGACGTTGTTGCCTTTGATCTCGATGCCTTTGCCGGTTAGAACGCCACTCGTGCCCTCTCCGACGAGCGTCTTGTTACTGGCAACTTTCAACGGGGTCTTGGCGGCCTTGTCGTACGTCACTTTCACCATTGTATTATCACACGTTGTGAAAGTAGGCTGGATCGTGTCTTGCGGCTTGAAACCATTTTTCTTGGCTGCACAGTCTGCGGCTCCCTTTGAATGACACCCGTCTTCCGTAGTGGTTCCTTCTGAGTCAAGGAAGTTGAATTCCTGCTTGAGGACGATCACGCGAGGTTCATTATCACTCAAGTACGTCGAGAGCTCCTTAATAGTCTTGGGGTACACTGGTTCTGCGTCACCACCGCCTGTCGTTCCAGCTGCGAAGCCTGTGGGCGAACCAGAGACAACAGAAGCAGCGCGAGCGATCGAGTTCTGCGCTAGTGTCAAGGCAACAAGCGAGCCGACGAGTGCTCCTGCTCGAAGACTAAAGCTCACCATCTTACACGAGAGTTTTTAGTAAATGGCCAGGTTGTTCTTGAGGGAGGAAGAGGAGAAAGGGAAGTGCCATCGATGTTGCGATCAGATAAATTACCAGGCTTTGCGATGAGATTATCCCGAGGCCATAGTCGCTTGGCTTTACAGTGATCTTGCACCTTCGGTGAGTTTTAACTTGAAAGCCAGCGCCGACCATGAATTGCACGCAGTAATGTGCATAAAGTCAGGGTAAACTGTGTCGTTGTGAGTCGCAAATCTAACGCGTCTTGGGATAACGATCCACTTTTGCGTCGCTGAAGAAACTGAGAGCATGACGAGGAGCCCACACTGCATCCTCCTGGCTTAAAATTAGTTGTCAATCAGAGTGCGTTAGTAGTCCTCTTGCCGATTCCATGAGGACGCTGAATGGACTTCTTCTGTTTTGACAGTGCAAAATAACCCGCCGCCAATTCAATACTAGTTAGTGTTCGCACTAACGCTAACTGTAGAGTTGGCGACCCTGTATATAAACAGTTAGTTAGTGTGTAGTAAATTTTACTAACATGTTGGTGGAGTTAGACGCTCACCCGT
Source organism: Phytophthora colocasiae (assembly GCA_018806915.1). Lineage (NCBI taxonomy): Eukaryota > Oomycota > Peronosporomycetes > Peronosporales > Peronosporaceae > Phytophthora > Phytophthora colocasiae. The sequence continues at coordinate 433,747 of JAGKQI010000091.1, forward strand.
CGCTTCCTGATCCTGAGCCCACAGTTCTGTTGAATGTTTAATGTTGAAGCTTTCTGTCGCGACTAGATTCGTGCTACCGGTATCAAAGACCGAGCCCTTTCCAGCTGCTTCAGATATCGTTGGCGGTCAGATGACAATGATCGGTTGGCTATCGAAGCGCCAACCGCCCTCGTTCGTCTCCCAGTTTACTTTTTTAAACAACGAGGTCACCTTCGTAAAGACCGCGACCAGGTGATTTGAGATGCTCTCTCCGTCGATACCCTCCAAGAAGGCCGTGACAGTGAAAGCACTGCTTCTCAGTGCAAGATAGAACTTGCTCAGTTTATCAAAATGTGTTCTACAACCCAAATGGAGCTCTACAAGGATATGGACGCACTGGAATACTGGCTAGATCATGGTGTGACTGAATTCCTGCTCTTGGCTCCAATTGCAACGAGACTCTTTACGGTTCCTATCTCTTCTGCTGCTGCAGAACGTGTTTGGAGTGCCTTTGCTTTCGTGTGGTCTAAACGCCGCAATCGTTTGACAGCAGACAAAGTGGAGAAGTTAGTGTTTCTCTATACAAACTTCGCTCTGCTCGATACGTGATTGAAGACTGGAAGACGAAGCTACTGAAAGCAGCGACGCATCGGCTGCGCAGGACAATACTACTATACATAGTAGCACTGTAGTTATATAGGAAGTCCACAACAAACAGGGTAACACGTTTGCTAACAGCACTAACAGTAAGTTAGTGTGTAGTAATTCTAGCAAACATGTTGGCGGAGTACACTAATACTAGTACATCATGGATACGACATGTCGCTCCTCGGTGGAATATCAAACAAGGCCAACGCTGTAAAATCCGTACTCAACGTAAGGTTTACCCAACTGTCTCTAAAGAAGCATTTTCAAGGCAGTTTTGCGTGGTAACGTTGAATGCTACTGAACATGTTTTTCGTGTTAGGGTGTCTAGGCTTCCTCTATCTATTTAACCCTGGTTGGTTCGCTGACATCTTCCCGAAGAGCACTTTCAGGAGTTCCAACACGAGCTTTGGCCTTCTTTTTATCTGCAGTCATTTTCAAGGCTCTGGTGGTGGTCAAATCCCCAACACCGAAATTCCGCGCCGAGATAGACATTCTCGTAGCTGCAGTCAAATTCGTGCCGGCAATGCGTGCCTTCAGACTGCCAATCTTCCCGCTAACCGCGTCTTTGGAGTTGCTAGTAAAGACCCCGCTCTTCGTAAGCACATTCAGCTGACACGACCGACCGATAACTGCTTGACAATCACCAGCAGCATTCGGAATGAAGATACTCCCTTTCGGGTCTGGTTGGTTCGGAGTACTCACTGAGTCAAAGTAGTTGCCTTCTGCCAGCACATATCCCCCCGTAGCCACGTCAAACGCGTGACCTGTGCCATCGTAGAAGAAGTTATTCGCAGCATGAACCACTGACACTTCTCCGTCGTGACCTCCAACCTTCGGGAAGCGACCGGACATCTTGTGCATAAAGTTCTTCAGCAAACTCACTTCCGTCTGCTTCCCGAGAAGCAAAAAGCCCCAATAGTGACGCCCATCGCAAGACGAAGAGTATTTGGTTGCACCGTCAAAATCTGAATTGCTGATAGTGACTCCCGTTGCTCCTGAAAAGTTGATGACAATCATTTGACGCCCGACACTGGAGACTTTGACGTGGTCGATCCAAATGCCTTTCGGAGCAGTGTTACCGTTCCCACGAATAGTGATAGCGTCGCCTCCCCATACAAGATGCGGATTCAAGTTGGCGATGTGGATATTCTGCACAATGACGTTACTGCCAGTGATCATGAGGCCTTTGCCATTGAGGACGCCCCTGATACCTTCCCCTACGAGGGTCTTGTTGCTTCCGATTGTAAGTGGAGTGATAGCGGCTTTGTCGTACGTCACATCGACCGTAGATCCATCACATGTGCTGAAACTGGGTTGAATCGCGTCTTGCCCAAGAAATCCGTTCTTCTTCTTCATACACTCGAGGTTGTTCTTGGGACGACATCCTTTTTCGGTTGTAGAACCCTCCGTTTTGAGAAAGTTGAACTGTTGACGAAGAACAACAACGCGAGGTTCGTTGTCACTCAGGTACGTAGTGAGTTCTTTGATTGTGGTTGGATACACCGCTTTTGTGTTGCCACCGCCTGTGGTGCCGGCGGCGAAGCCTGGGGGTGTACCAGTAACGACGGAGGCAGCATGAGCGGAGCAACTTTGCGTTAACACGAGCGCGAAAATGAAGCTCAGGAGGATGGCTGCTTGTCGATGATCAGGAAACATCTTGGCTTGGGAGGTGGCAAGGAAAATTGCAAGTGAGGAATGGAATGGAGAAGGATTACTTGGTACTCAAGTCATGCTGCCGAGAAGCAGCCGAGAAGCACTTGCGATCGCATCTCAAATCGAACGCATGACGGAACAGAAGGCACTGACAACTTGATGTTGTTAATACAAGTTTCCATCGCAAGTGCGAGCAGATGAATGGGTACTTGCCCCCACATGGATCTGTGGCGTAGTTTACCAGTGATTACTTTTCCAGCCACGATGTGCTATAACCGACAACGTCGGACATGCTTACACCTACCTGCTGTCTAGAGCTCTTGAAACAGTCGGTGATCAGATCTCGGCTTGGCGACAACACTTACAGTAGCATTGGTTCCCAACTAGAATTCCAAGAGAGAACGCAGCAGGATTTTCTCTTGACGGCTGGTGGTGCGAGGAAGTTGCAATCAACACCACAACAACGCCAAACTTTATGGATAGATAGACTTCCGAACCAAATTCATGTTCTAACCTGTGTACTGTATCCAGCCAACACATCGGCGCGTGATTCATATATTAGCAGGCGTCAGCTCCGATAGTACGCTACCGACGTCAGGCAAAGCCCATTTAAGTTGGTGGACTGCGAGCTGCTTTCAGTAAGCGTTGGGTCTTGGTAACGGCCAGAACAGCACCCACACCGGCACGGAACTTGCTGCGAGCATTCAAACGTCGAGCCTCCTTCATATTCTTTCCTACTGACAGCACTGGTGCATCGTCGTCCGCCTCCTTGATATCATTAAACCATGGATGATCTAGCACCTCTTGTGCTGACAAACGCTTCGACGGTTGCACCACGAGCATCTTACAAATGAGGTCCTTGGCTAGCTGCGAGACACCGTCGAAGTAAGGTGCCACAAACTCAAAGTCCCCGTTGAGAATCTGTAAAATGTGATAAAAAAAAATAAATTAGTTCACCAAATTGTTGCAAACAGTTACCAAAATCCACATGACAAACCTTCCGCATCTCCTCAACTTGGTTCTCATCGTAGAATGGTGGAAAACCACACAGCAGGATGTACGCGATGACCCCAAGACTCCAGATATCACATTTGCTGTCGTACGGCAACTTCCGAACAATTTCCGGTGCGTAGTAACCGGGAGTGCCACACATTGTGGACATGTTGGTTTCCTCCGTGACCAACTTGGCAAAACCGAAATCAGCGATTTTGATCACCGAATTCTCCGTTTCATCCTTGTACAGCAGGTTTTCCGGTTTCAAGTCGCGATGGGTCACACCTTCCGAGTGGCAATAGCGCAAAACTTTTGCCACGACTTTTACCACCTTTTTCGCCTCAGCTTCGGTGTAATATTCCTTGGCGATGATCCGGTCAAAGAGTTCACCACCTTCGGCGAATTCCATCACCAGAAAACACATTGCGCCTTCTCCGTCATACACATCGTACAACTTGATAATGTTCGGGTGGCTCAACTGGAAAAAAAATAATAACAATGGTTAGCACCACCTAACCTCTTTTTATGCCAATATTGCCAACACTCACGTCTTTGAGGATATCGATTTCCTGCACCAAGTTGCTGCGGTCTTTTGGGTTCAGCGCAGCCTTGTTGATGCATTTGACGGCGAATCGATCCCCTGTCGCTCGGTTGGTGCACTCCTTGACAATGGAAAAGTTACCTGTTTAAACACAAACGTCAGTGCCTAAACACCTTTTGGGCCAGTTGCACAGTTGCCAACCTTCTCCGATGACACGGCCAATGCGGTACTTCTCATTGAAACCTGCAGGGAACTGGTCGGCCATGTCGTTGCCTCGACGTCGCTCAATGTACACTGGGCAACGGTGGTCTGTCGTTTCCCCGAGTGTCGCCAAGAGTGCGAGGTCTGAGCCGCTGAGGAGGAATAGATAACTGCCCAAGTGCCTAAAATATCTTGCGCGCTTTGCGTCTTTAAAAACAACTTCAGGAAAAAGAATTTGGCAAACTACTTTTTGATAACGAATGAAAGGCTTGGTGCCCTGTATCCTTCTTCTTTCTACGCTGTGCATTGCTCGCTGCCTGTTGGCGATCCCTAAAAACAAACAAAACCATCCGCTCTTTGTCCCTTTGCACGTACTAGTCGATTGCTTGGAATGTCAGCACGACTGGTTTGGGCACGTTGCGTAGGTGCATGGTCGACCGCTCGAAGCCCAATTGGCGAACGTCCTTGTCTCCGATCTTGATCAAAATGTCACCCACAGCCACGCGACGTAAACCGGCGCACGTGCTCTTGCCCGTGCGCTTGGTGATGAGAATGACTGAACCTTGTTTCGACTGCGCCTCCCGCACAGTGAAACCGAACGGTCCGTCCGTCCACTGAATCTGGTAGTACGCGTTTGAATCGATCTCGAAAAAGTCCTCCTCCTCCATTTGAGGGGCAGGCTGTGGTTGATGGAACGACGGCTGCTGATAAAGCTGTTGCTGAGATTGAGGTGGTGTCTGGTGGAACGACTGCTGTTGCTGGAGCTGCGATGGCTGGTACGACGATTGCTGAGGCTGAGACTGATAACCATTGTCTCCATAGCTCTGACCGGTAGCAACCTGACCGAACGAAAGATCCTCCCCCATCTGCACAGGCTGTGGCTGAGTTTGATACTTGCTTGCGTGCTGGTGGCGCGACATGGTGAAGGAGCTGTTACTGCGCGCGTTTCGATACCCGAGCAAACTAGGAGCAGCCTCACTCTCACTAGCAGCAGAGTTGCTGCGCGTGCTCGCAGACTGACTCCGTACAGGAGCCGGTGGCGGGCCGGCATTACTGGATGAACGTCCTGGAGATGGCGCCCGTTGTGGCTGTGCAGCAATGTTCATCGCCGCCATCTGAGACGTTGGCAGCGATGCGCTCTCTATCAGCTTAGGAGGCGAGCCGCCAGCTTTAAGTCTGTTTGCTGGAGGTCGGCGGAATCGGATCACTGCTGGCTTGGGCACGTTCATAATGTACTGCATGGTCTCGTGGAAGCCGTACTCCTTGGCCGATATGTTGTTCACCAGTATAATCTCGTCGTTCTCCTGTACCTGCGAGAGTTGTTTGGACGTCCCCTTGCCTGTGAATGACCGTACATAAGGTAACCCTTCCGCAGACGTGCCTACTACCAGTCCAAGAGAGCCGTACTCCCACAAAAAGTCGTATTCGCCTTCACCTATCTCGGGTAGTTCCATCTGCAGCTCCTCAGCCAGAGGCTTTCGGAATCGCAGAGTAATTGGCTTAGGTAATTCCTTGATAATGTTGATAATAGCCGAGATTGAATGGTCACACGTCGGTGTCTGGTTCACGTACACCAGTTCATCTCCGACATTGACGTCCCTCTCGAGCGCGGGACTGTCCGCTTTGCCCGTGAATCTCTTAACCAGTGGCAATTTGCTCTTCGGGTCGGTCGTCAACACAATGCCCAAAGGTCCAGACTCCCATAAGTACGTGTACTCATTGGGGGCGAGGTCCGGCAGGTCTTTAGCAGCAGAACCGTAAGGTGACAACTGCAGAGTGAGTCGCACAGGCTTCTGAACGGAGCGCAACAGCTTCGTGGCGTTTTGCGGACCCAAATGGTACACTTTCTCGTCTCCAATGGCGATTAGCATATCGCCAGGCACGACGTCCTGGAGCCCAGCGGTGGCACTGCTAGCTGTGCGTCTCGCCAGACACAAGACGGTTCCTCGGTCCGACTGCACGGGCGTCACGGTGAAGCCGAAGGCCGCGCCGTCCGCCCACTCCACCACATACATCTTGCGCTCATCCAGCCGCACATCGACGGCCGTTTGCGCCGTCTGCAGGGCGTCCGCGGCATCGGCCATGACTGCGGTCGGGGACGCGGCGATCTCGATTGTGGCGAAAAACGTTTAATGTCGGATGGAAATCAAGACGTTCGATAATACTGTGAGAAATGATGGTGGTGGTCAGATGCGTTTCTTTAGAAAGGGAGAGTGTTTGAAATTGTGAAAATTAATATATGGTAACAACGTTATAGGGGAGGGAAAGTCTGCGTTAGTGATGGAGAAAACACATGAACACATGACCATGCCAAGTGAACGACACGTCGATCGTCGCCACGCTGGTCGCGACGGGTTCAATCAAAATGGCCTTTCGACTGGGCAAAGCGTTGGTGGCGAGGAGCGCGTGGAGGCCACCGAAAGGCGAAGTCTCTAATAATGCACCCTTCTCTGCTATCCGTCGTCCACTCGCATCGGAAGAGCGGCAAGCACAAAGGTGTCGTGCGGTGGCTGTAATCCCCCCAGCTGTCCAAAACTTCGGGCTCCAGACGCTTTTGGTGCCTCACCAAGAAGGTGACGGTTGTTCTTGATAAGCTGTGGTCGAAATGAGCCAGGAGACTGCAAAACTGAACAAAAAGGAACAGCAAGGCTTGATGATCTAAACTGAAGGTTTTCTCGTCTTCAAGTTGCACCGTTGCCCTCCGGGTTACATCATGTACAGCTTAGAATTTATAGCTGCAACAGAACTAAATCATAAAATTCTACAGTCATGACAAAAAATAGTCCTAGTGCACAAAACGTATTCTAAGAAACCGTGCAAAAATGTCGTCCATGGTGTTGGCGTGGCTCGTGGTGCTGAGCGCCGCCGTGCTGACGCTCGAGATCCAGCGCCACCTGCTGCTCGCGCGCATGTTAGGCGCCTTTGTGATGCTATTGACCTGGGGGCTCCTATTGTCGTCCGAGCTGCAGCTCAAGGCCGTGTGCTGCGCTGTCGTGTACCACGGATTGGCGGAAGGTGTGCGCCAGTGGCAACGGCGCTTCCCGTGCGTGTTCGAAAACCGAAAAGACCGCAAAGTGGTGCTGTGGCTGCTCTTCTGGGCGCGTGTCTTCATTTGGGGCGCCGCCTTGGGCGGAATGGCTGTATTTACGAAACTAACGAGGAATCAGGAACCGACGGATTCGTCTCCGTCCTATTTGAATGAAGCGGCCGCGTTGGCGCTGTATTACGAGGTGGTGGAAGTGCTGGTGATGCTGTACTTTGCAGACGAAGAAGTGCCGTATCTGTGGCACAAAAGGGTGTTCCATTGGCTGGGAGCTCTGCTCGTGGGATTCCTGCAGAGCACAGGACGACTGGACGCTGTGCTTCGAGGTCCGTTACTGGCGGGAATGTCACCCTTAGCACTGGTTGGTGTGCTGCTTATGGTCATGTGGCTGTCGATTGAAATCCGGTGGGATCGTATTGCCTACGCGAGCAGCCCCAGCTTAGTTGAAGAGGAGGTGTACGACAAGGAGGAGCAAAGGGAGGAGATGGCTTTTACCAGAAACAACCGCAGACGAGGGCTCTTCGTGGAAACAACCAGAGAGAAGGACGTCTACTTCCAGGCTTGAAGCAGGGGCAGATCCCGTTCATAGATGACCAAGAAGCAGGCTCGGACTCCAAGCTGTACAAGGTTGCACACGCCCTCATGACTTTAGTATTTATTCACTTTGTTTTTATCTTCAGACTTTTGAGTTCGTGTTTATTTTCTTCGAGTGGGATTAGCAGATGTGCATCGAGTTTTAGGTGGTCGAGCGCTCAGTGGAGGGAGGCGCATACCTCCCTCAGCAGCATCCGGGAAAACGTCTTCATTGAATTCCAAGTTTGTTGCAGTAGTGGGGGCAGTAGCAATTCGTCTCAGCCTGAGGGGTGACATCGAGAAATGCTCTAGTCCATTGGCAGCTTGTAAGTCCTGCAGCCGTGGCAACCGCTTTCCCGCTGATGTAACTCGAGTGTTTGGGCTCAGAATGCTTGCCACCACCGAATTCGAGTCCTGGTTGGTGATCGCTGGTGGAGTGGGCTTCGTCATCGACTCCAGCGGTTTTAACCTGTACGAACCGAAAAATGTAAGCAAGATTTTAGGGTGTTGGTGTTAAGGGATCACACTTACGTAGGGGTACGAGGCCGTCGTAGCTTGGGCGATACTTGATGAGGGGACCCAAAAGCACTTTCTCGAACGTGTTGAAGAGCTGGTGAGTGCAACATCTTTTGGGTTTCGTCAAACGATGAAGTTTTGGGGAACATGGGCTTTACACTGGTGAAGTGGTGGCTGTTGGGGCTCTCCATGTGCGGGAACGTTGAGGATTCTTCATGCGGCTCGGGCTCAGGAATCAGGTCTTTTCCGACGATTACTTCCGGCGACGAAGGCAATGACTGGGAACTCTGTTGGTTGCACTCCTGTCGCTTTGTCCGACGTTTCGAGCCTTTCTCCTTCACTTTGGTTTCCCGAGCCATTCGGACAAACGGGTGCGCAAGGAGCTGAGCAAGTGTTGCACGCTGTTCCGGATTTCTCTGTAGACAAAGTTTAAGGAAGGACACAGTCTATTCGACAGCAACAGAGTAAGAACTTTGCTGTTGATACAGCATGAGATAAAGCAAACGAACCTCTTCTGAAGCATCGGCCGGGATGGTTGGCGTACTCTCACTGGATACGATTTGGTACATGGCAGTTAGGGGGTTGCTGTACTGCTGCCACGGTGAACGGCCTGTGAGCATTTCAAGTACCGCACAGCCGAGACTCCAGACGTCCGCACGGAACCAGCGCTCGTGGTTATCGTCCTCCTCCATATTCTGCTGACGAATCACCTCAGGTGCCATCCAATGAGGGGTTCCTTTCAGTCCTCCAACTAGGGAAGCACATCCTACTACCTTGAAAGTCCCGAAATCTCCCAGCTTGATATCTGCATGAGAATGATCGCCTGCACTACCTTTCGGTACGGCAAGTAGAATGTTTGCACATTTGATATCACGGTGGGCGATTCCATTTTGGTGCAAATAGTCCAGAGCCTCACACAACTGGCGCGTAAAACGCTTGACCAAAGGCAATGACAGCGCACCAGACCGTGATAAGTGGGAGCTCAGTGACCCGCCAGCAGCGTACTCCATATATATCCGCAATTCGCTTTGTTTCTTCTCAGTAGCTTGTAGATAACGCACCAAGTGTCGGTGTCGCAATCGCTTCATCGTCTTCACCTCTCTCTTGACGGATTCCACTGCGGGAGCAGGCAACTCCTTCGTCCAAATGACTTTCACAGCCACTTCCCGCCCAGTCGTTGTCTCTTCGCATCTGTAGATAGAACCTTGTGCACTATAGAATGATAATGATCAGTGTTGTTGTTGAAACAATTTATCCATATCAAACGTACCCTTGCCCAATTTTCTCCTTGCGCACCCACTTCTTCACCTTCATCTCGGGACTGGTGTCACCGGAAGAGCTCTTTGTGTGAGGAGAACCAACCTCTGAAGCCCAGCTATTGCAGCTACTGCCAGTCGGTGAATGCTCCGGGGATGGAGGGAACATGAGCGAGTATTCGTCTTGTGGGAAATCAAGTGACAAACCTCCACGATCCGCAGACGAACTGTTCTCCGTGTCTTTCATGTTGACAGATGCCTTCGATAGCAGGAAAGGAGGACGATGTTCAAGCACGTATCACTCACTCACTGGCAGGAAACAGAGCTCGAGGAAATGCTCAACAGACAAGCAAGGCACTAAATATACAAAACAGCATCATCCCATGCGCAAAAAGTATCCGAAATAGCTCTTCGTCTACAGTCTGGATGTCGATCAGCGAAAAATTATTTTCAACCAATCAGATGAATTAGCCACCATTTTCCATATAAGAACAGTTATACCGTTCTTCTACAGAGATATTTTTTGCATTAAGAGTTTGTGGTCCTCAGTAGAGCAGACCAGTGAATATGGCAAAGGTACGGCGAGAAGAGCTCTCTCGGCAGGCGCCTGCTGGCTGGAAGGAGGCGTCATCAGCAGACGTTGCCTTGTCTGTATAATAACCGGACGATTATCTAGCTGGTGGCGTCAGTCTGTATTAAATGCAGGCTGGATCCGACTTTTTGTGGATGTCGGAATGATAAAACCGACTCAAAACTTCGTTCACTGCAGGGAAAAGCCAAGAACGTGGTGATTAAAATGCTGAGTGCAGCAGGCACTGGGTGAGTGTACAGTAGATATATGGGTTTGTTACGTGCATTCTGATTAATGTTTGTCCGTTATGAACAGGTTCTTCTACACCACGACCAAGAACCCGCGCAACGTCACTAGGAAGCTTTCGCTCCGCAAGGTACGCACGGGATGTTCCTCTGTTATAATAGCTGCTTGTGTATTGACTCTGTTGATGCTTTATCATTGCAGTACGACCCGATTGTTCGGCAGCACGTGATTTTTAACGAGACCAAGATCAAGAAGGGATAAATGCCAGGCGTGATCTATCGTGCTCTACGGTTGCAGTTATCAGAAGCAGTAGCCAAGAGCACAGCAGCTTTTAGAGATTGGACCTGTTTGTGGGTTGCTTAACGGCAATACGCATCCTTCGCTTGTCAAATGTTCGGTCTACATCAGTCGTCGTCCTTTGATCATAAACGCATGGCTGGAATCGGCTGTGGCAATGTCCGCGCCGTCAACTACGGGAGGTTCTACGCGGTCAGGAGCGTCCACAATGATGAGGTCGGAAGGGGCTGCTGACTCGGGGGGTTCGCTGAAGAAATCGTGCTGGAGCGCCTTGTTCGCTGAAATCCGCTTCTTCGGATTTAACTGCAGCATTTGGGACAGCAGGTCAACGCCCGCAGGCGACAGCATGGAGAACTGCTCAGCTAACGGCGCGGGCTTCGTGTCCTTAAACCGGAGGAAAAATGGCAACTCACTCGCTTCTTCCCATCCGTTTTCTGTAGGAGATCCCAGCGCAGTGAAGATCTTGCTCAGCTGATCAATATCCGAGGATCCATCGGCGAGTGGGCGTCGCAGTAGCATCTCCGCAAAGATACAGCCTACAGACCACATATCCACCTCGAAGCCGTACCGTTCCTCCCCAAAGAAGAGTTCAGGCGCTCGGTAGGCTCTTGTCACGACTTGCACCGATCTCTTTGGCTTGCTTTTCACTTCATCTCCATCTCCTTCTCCACTTTCCTGCTCAATCACTGTAGCCATGCCGAAGTCCGTAATTTTAGCACAGTGCTGCGTTTTCGAGAGCAACAGGTTATTAGGCTTCAAGTCTCGATGTAGAATGCCCCGTGTGTGGAGTTCTTGTACACCTAACAGCAGCATCTTTAAGTAAGCCTTGATCTGCTTTACTTCCAGCGTTGGAACGCTTTCCGTGGCGCTAATTAGCGTCTCCAGGTCGCTATCCATGTACTCCATCACCAAATAGAGCTTGTCATGGCGTTCTACAGCTTCCAGCAGCTTCAATTCATCATAAATATCACAGATCAGCTTCTTTCCACTTGAAATATTCAGCTGGGGGGAACGTACCTGCACCACGTGCTTCGCTCCTCGACACTTGGTTAGGATCTCCTCCTCATGACGTCCAGCTTCTAGTGGCCCCAGCACCTTCTTAATGGCCACACACGTCCGAGACTCAGCGTGGAACCCTAAGTACACAGTACCGTACGTGCCGCGTCCGATCTCTGCGTGCTTTTCGTACGCGCCCAGACGCTTCCGCGCGTCGCTGCCCATCCGGCGCTTCATTGTTGGACTGTAAAAAGTGTATGTTTGAAGGTCATTTTCAACCAATCAGTGATTTTTCCTTGGGACGTTGCGCCAAGAATGGGCTCAAAGCCAGCACAGCACGCGCAATCGACAGCGGGTCAGGTGGGGCTGTGGTGGGTATTCGTAGGCGAGTGTCAACCTTTGTGTCTGAGTATGGTGACGCGAACCCGTCGCGTGAAAAGGAGTGAGAAAGAGAGGGAAAGAGGGTGACCAAAGCGGCCGGTCGTTCCCGGTTTCCGCCATTCTCGCTCGCTTCTAACCGCATACAGACGGACACGCCACTAGCCCCCTCATTCCCACATACATACAGTCACCTCACTCACTCGACGATGTCCCTAACGAAGACGAACAAGAGTGTGCGCTGGTCCACCGTCACAGTGTACGAGTTCGGCGTGACACTTGGCGGAAGTGCCGTGCCCCGACGTGGAGGCCCCTCCATTGGCCTTGCGCGCACGCCTCAGCAGGTGTGGAGCACGACGCTGGACAAGGTGCGTCACTGTGGGGACTTGGCGCTCACACGACCTGGATCAGAGGACGAGGCGGACGACACGGAGCAGAAGGAGAATGCCGACTACAACGAGAAGCGCAAACGTCGCGTCCAACGCGCAAGGAGAGTGCGCTGGCTCAAACCGCTGGAACGGATCACGATGCTGACCAAGGCTGGCTGCAGCGAGGAACGGATCTACCGCATGATGATGGAGAGCTCCGACATCGCCATGTCCAGGAGACTTTGTGTCTCGATGCAGCGGCAAGTTGCTGCGTGAAGGGGACGTCCTGGATGAAAAGCAGTTCTTCTGAAGTCGAATAGACCAGCGACTAAAATATGATGACAATGAATGACTATTTACAAGGACGAAGGTGTTGTAGCTGTGTCTTTACCAGCCTGTATGAATATACAACAAAAGCATCCAAGCACTTGATCAATAACTTCTCATAAATTAAGAACTCCTGCCTACATCTCAGTCTTCTCTCAGACGTCATCCCTCACGCGAAAGCGGCTACTTAACCCTTCTAACCCGAGCCGTTATTCTGTATTCTACAGAATAAGCAATTATCTTGATTAAAGTATGAACGATAACCTGCGAAAAGTATGCCGTTGGAAGCCCTTTCGTGCTCGGCGAGGTATTATCTGCATAAAGTGTACATCATCGGCTATAGCATGCACAATGTATCCAACATCTGCGAAACTGGCGATCTCCTATTGGCTCCTGGCGGACAAAAACATGTTCAAACCTCTCACTCGGCAACCCCCGTCAAATTTGAAACGACTCTGTACTGTGCGGCACTCTTGGCGCCAACCAACCATCCAGCCATAAAGCGCGAAGTGCAAAGCGCGCGAAGAGGAAGAATTTGCCCAGTTCCTAACTAACGGAGTAGTGAGGAGGAACTGGGCAAATACTCACTCGCAGGCTCCAGCAAGACCTACTGCAAAGTACGTGGTGCCTAACTCAGTTGTCCTTCTTATTCCTCGTCTTTACTTTCTCTTACGTTTGCGGAATCTAATCATCTTTTTTTAGGCTCGGTGGAATGCTCTTCCCGTCACCCGAGGTATCGTGCCATTTCTGATAGCACGTGAGCGTGAACGTGGCAGAGCGGTACACGACCGCCTAAACCATTGCTGACAGAAGGTGCTCAAAGGCGGAACGCACCTTACACAAGTACTGCCTGCGTTTGTTCTGCTTGGTGATCCGATGTGTTCACTAACGTGCTTCCTAGCGTGATATGACAAACACCAGGTCCTCGGCGTTGATATGAGTCTAAAGTTGATTCTGCGCAGCGCCAGTAGCTGGATGTGTCGAATTATTCTGTAGCATCCCGACATACGGCTGTGGGAAATTCCCTGTGCGGGCAACATCCAGAATTAGTAAAGCACCACTCGAGTTATTCTGTAGCATCCTGACTTACGGCTACGGAAATTCCCCTGTGCACACAATTCGGGGCAACATCCATAATTAGTAAAGCACCACTCGAGTTATTCGGTAGCATCCTGACTTACGGACTACGGGAAATTTCGTGCACACGCAACATCCAGAACTAGTAAAGCACCACTCGAGTTATTTCTCCGGGGCATCCTGACTTACGGCTATGGGGAAATTCCGTAAAAGTGCACACGCAACATCCAGAATTAGTAAAGCACCACTTGAGTTATTCTGTAGCATCCCGGCTTACGGCTGTGCTCCTCATTGTATGTGATCTATCCATACTCTGGGATATCGTAGAGATCACCTGTCAAGTCAAAGTTACTAGTTTCCGGAACGTTGTCATTTATTTCCAGGTCTTCACATCTTCTTCTACACTTTCCTCGCGGACCACCCCGTTGTCTACCATAATGTCTTCTTCGTCGGCGTTGGAATCGGAATCGCTGACATCAGCGTCTCCACGAGATTCACGTCATCGATAGCTGTAGAGCTGTAAAACAGTCGCTCCTTTTCGGAGCCTCTCCATGAAATTGTCGCTACCAAACACGTCCGAGTCGATGAGCCGTCGGCTGTTTTCCGTGGTTCATCGGTCTCGCTCTTTGCTTCTTCATCAGCAGCCATGCACTCACTTGAATCGAATTCTGGATCATCCGGAAAAAGGCATTGGTCGCGCCGTCTTGCTCCGTATCATCCGGTATAGCTGCTGGTAGTTCACCTGTAGCGCCCACCTCCTGTGTCGACAACTGTGGTGGCACAAAAATAAGGCCACTAACCTTCAAAGAAGTTTATGCCACGTCTGGCTTCGTCGAGACGGCCCTTCACCCCGGCTTCACGTAGCGTTGATTCTAGGTCATCCCTGTCGGCTTACGAGCCTTCCAGCCTTCCTCGCAGATCTCGCGCCATAGTTGCTTGAACGGCATCTCTGCTGGGCCGTTCATTTTTTCGAATGACAATGTGAGGTAGCTTCTGACACGTGAACCGATGGGCTTTCGACAGAATTTTCAAACCTGTTGGGGATTTATATGCGTCTTTCTATCCTCCTTGAATAATACCCGTCTATCATCCCATCGCCGATCTGTTAGGAAAGTGGACTGATCCAGACACCATACAATAATCTTCATGCGGAGTTTTGGAGCGCTGATGAGTTTGCTGGATATTAAATCCTGTACAATATATTATTCTGTAGGATACAGAATACCGGGTTAGAGGGGTTAAGCCGCGCACTCGAGCGAGGCCACACGCAGACAGAGCCGTCGTGACTGGGCTATACGGGACGACTCCATGAGCATTCGATAGATGCGTTCCTCGCTGTAGCCCGCCTTCTCCAGCATCGTTATACGCTCCAGCGGTTTGAGCCAGCGCACGCGTCTGCGTTGGTGTCGTCGAGCGGCAGTTGTGGCGTTCGTCTGCTTGTCTTTCGCCTGTGTCGTCTCCAACTTCTGCTGCGCCGCGTCCACTGAAGTTCTCCACACATTTTGCGCAGTTCGGGCCAGCCCCACTGCGGGTCCACCTCGTCGAGGCACAGCACTGCCGCCAATGCCCACGGGGAACTCGTACACTGTGACGGTGGACCAGCGTACGCTCTTGCTCTCCATTGATGTCTGGCTCATGGTGGATCTCTTTGGCTCCGAGGGGGCGAGGGGGGAATGGAGGAAAAGACCCAGAAGGCGCCGGCAATTTCGTCTCGGCTCGCTTGGTGCATGCCGTTCGCGCCCCTCCCTCTCCCCACCCCCCACCCGCCACTCACTCACCACTACGCTGTCATTGAGCACCAGGATTTGGTGGATCACTGCCGTCCACTTACAAACGCCCAGAGACTCGCTTTTCGATGCTGTTGATTCAACGTCGTCCGCTTGCCCTAGTCGCGTCCGCTCTAGAAGTGGACGTATCGCGTTTCATGTGTCAGAGACGATGCGAACGAACGGTGCAAATGCAGGAATCCTGCTGCACGATATCCAGCCGCCGTCTACAACAAGCAGCAGCGCTATAATACCGATTCATGTGTGGTCGTAAATGCTTTGGCGCATGCAAGGTAACTATACTGTATTGTTGGTGATAAATATTGCTAACCTTGGTAGCTTTCTGGAGTGTCGGTTTCGCTATTGCCAGCGTCAATGAGCTTCTGCATGGTTATGCAAACGGTTGAGGGGGGGAATCGCTCGCTGATACTAGTAATTGACCACAACGCCACTGCACTGCAGTCTGCAGCGCTAGCAGCAGTGGTAGCCGCAATGGTACAAGAGTGAAAAACCTAGAGCTTCCATCCCACGAGGCACGACCAGTACACTGTAGAATCTTTTCGTCGATATTGCTGCTTTTGTAAATGCCCCTCATTTTAGTGCTTCGACGGTAAATGGCTAATTTAACAACGTCCGGGTGGTCTCCCTCGTGTTACTGACTAAATTTAGAACCGCCCAACTTCAA
This sequence comes from Phytophthora colocasiae, assembly GCA_018806915.1. Lineage (NCBI taxonomy): Eukaryota > Oomycota > Peronosporomycetes > Peronosporales > Peronosporaceae > Phytophthora > Phytophthora colocasiae. The sequence continues at coordinate 449,861 of JAGKQI010000091.1, forward strand.
GTCTGCACATGCTGTGAGATGAAAGCCGAGTTGACCGACGGGAGGAACATTGCTCTCCTGGTATTCCTCCTATCCCTCTAGAGAATCTCATCAGTGCTCAACTGCCATTGAATTATTTATCATTCCAACGGCTACTGAATGAGGTGGAGGTGCCTTCAATCGAGCGTCGCAGGCAGAGAAAATTTCCGGAGGATTTCAATGGCAGAGTAAATGATTCATTCGTGCAGCTCGTATCGATATTGATATCCTGTAATAAAGATCAAATAACTTAAGCCCTTCCTCTCTACGACCAGCATCCAGAAGGTTCTTCGACCGACGCCTTCTTGAAAATGAGCTGTCTATCCAAACCATGTACAGATATGCATCTGTGTTGCTGCCTTCATCGCTGGCAGTGTGTTGGTGGATTGGTTACAGTACATATAGTGCTCTTTTATACGTAGTTGACTGGGATCATGCGTGGACGGTTGAGAAAAGAGGAAGAGCAGGGTCGAGGCGATTCCACCTTGCACACTTGCTGCTGTTGACGCTGCCTCTTGACTTCTTCTCGCGCTGCTGACACCTCCACGAGTGTTCTACGTCGTGAACAGTTGATGATGTTGGTTTCTCGAGAGAATCGGAGGATCATTCCTTCACTCACGCCTGCGCTCTGGAGAAGCTGCACACGTTCGTCTGATGAGAAGCGGTGCACTCCCTCAACGCACTCAGCCATCTCACCGACGTTGGTCGTCCACGTGAACTCCGGCTTATCGCTCAGACCGATGGAGGGGCCGCCTTTGCCAGGCACTGAGCTGCCACCCAGTCCGACGCCGAACTCGTGGACAGTGATGGTGGACCAGCGCAAACGCTTCTTCGTCTTCTTTGGGGACGTACACTCACTGGATGTGGACGCACTGCGTTGACGTTTCCTGCGTTGATCGGGTGAGGCGGGAGAAGTGGAGGAAGTACCGGTGGTAGTGGCTTCACTGACAGTGGAGCTCTTCGGAGACTGCTGGTTGATGAGGACATTGTCCTCGTTGTAGACGTCTACTGCATCCTTCGGTGCCATGGTGGATCTATCTGTAGGTGGGAGGAGAGCGTGTTGAAGTGGAGGGGGTGTTGGTTCTCGCTGTTCTTCGCTTGGTGGTCGGTCTGCGCTTCGGGTTGTGCGCTTCTGGCTGTTTTGACTCTGCTTGTTTTGGGATGTGACCGTGTACCTGGTGCAGTGGACGACGAGCGGACGTAGCCCGTCTGACGCACATGTTTGACTTGTGAGTTGCATGTCTGCGTCCACCGTACTTTTGAGTGAGCGGACCGTCCCCTAGTCTCCGTCCGCTCTGGCGTCACCAACTCGACACCAACCAGCGCCTTCGGCTACATGTATCGACCAGCGATCCACCAGCAAAAAACACTCCAATGGTGACCGAGACTCTACTACATAGAAACAAGTTGTTTGTTTCAAGCAACTCGTACCTGGTATTGCAATATGGACATTAAGTGCTGCGTTTGCCCCCGATATGAGGATGGATAGATGTAGCATGTACCCTCGTTTTTTTAGGAGTGTCAATTTGAGGTAGCTGAAATTCGGACAAGTCAGTTCTGAGTGTGAATAGCATTTGAGTGTGCTATATGTAAATGCTTGATATTGTACTGTACTGAGGGCGCTGGTGGCTATGTGTCTTTGATGGTTGGCACTTTATCTCGGAATTGACTCGACCAATGTGGCGAACTGTCTTCTCCAAGTCCTATCGTAAGATCGGCAAGCTGTAGCAGACGATATCCGCCTTTCAGCCTGAAAGTTTCAGCCAGTTAGTTACACGATGAAACTTCGATGTACATCGCCTGCCACAACGAACCCCGCAGAGCTACGTACTTCTACACTCAAACGGATATTACTATCACTCAACACTACTTTTTGCTGGGGAGCGCATCGTTTTACCGTTATCAAATCAGCTGCACGAATGAAACGCAGGGCAGCGACTATCTTGTGAGTCAAGATCGGGTACTATCGCCCATTAGGTTTTTTGGTGAGCCACACAAAATTGTTAGCAGTATTTGATTGGTAAAAAATAACTTGTCTTGCTGTTTTTGGCGTATTTTATTCCGCTAGGTGCCATGCTGCAATAAAACCTCGCTGGCGCGCGATCAATTTTTAGCCCATTGAAGCGTTTACAGACAATATCGGTTTGCCAGGACGGAGTCAATTAGCTCCTACCGCTCGTGTAAAAGTGCGATTGATTATCGCTAAAAATTGACCGAATTACGAAATTTAACCTTACGGCTCCTCTCAGACGCAAGACAAAAGTTATTCTACCATTCAAACGAAGGCTCCGTTTCAGCAGGAAGTCCGGGAGCACATACCTTGCGCCTTCAGCTTTCTAATGGTGTGCGCCATGCTTGCTAACTCTAAAAACTTTTTCCGCTATGCCCACTTTTTAGAAATGGCGATAGTACGGTGGACCGGAGAAGTATGTGAGAGATGTTGGGCAAACTCTTGTAACTACAACTTGTACAAACCGACCTAGTCTTCTACGAAGTCTTCGCTGTACTCAACGGGGCGTGTGCCAGTGTCTGAAAATGTTGACGATGCGTCGGACTCCGGTTCGAGCAGATCGTCGCTGTATGCGCTGTCTTCGAACCCATTTCCGTCTTCACTGGTGGGTTCTTGTGTTGCAGTGGCTTGAATTTTCTCCACTGGGAATAACTTCGTCGCAAAAGCCAGGAATTCTGCTTTACTCCAACAACCATCTCCATCCAAGTCGAAGGAAAGCAACAGAACGCGAGCTTCATACTCGGATAAGCTCAAGCCGAACATCACGAAACCTTCACGCAACTCACGCACGGCAAGACTCCCATTCCCATCAACGTCGAAGCTCTGGTACAAAGTCGCAGCCAAGTCTCCACGACTCGATTCGTATTCAGGTTGCCAGCATTTCTTGACTAAACGAAGAAGCTCCTCCAGATCTCGAGGTGGATACGCCCATTTGCTCAACTCACTGGTCGTTATCCAGCCGCTACTGTCTCTATCGAGACTACGCACCACCCGATCAATCGTCTGCAAGGAGATCAACCGACCTCCCAACTTGGCTCGAAGTGCAGTCTTGAGCTCTGCTACTCGTATCTTCATCTGGTGTAGCTCTGCTTGATCCTGTATGACTCCTGGAAGTTCACTGAACCAGTTCACTAGACGTTCAGGATCGTTATTCTCCGATTCCTTCAGTGCCCTCCGCATAGATTCAACCATCAACAGGTTATTCGCTTCAGAAGGTTCGTATCGGACAAGTTTGAGCCACTCCTTGAATGTGGCAACGCCGTTGCCGTCCACGTCTAGAAGTTTCATCACTTCCTGAGCTACCACGGCTGCTGGGTCCTGTGAGGCTGATACTTGACATAGTTGGGAAACCTCTTGGATAGAAACGAGATCGTGTTGACTCAGGAACTCTCGAAGCTCCTCCAGGTTGATTTTCCCGCTGTTATCACGGTCAATCTGCCGGAATAGCGCTGTCAAATCACTCTTGGATGCCAATTTCTCCAGTAGAAGACGTAAACCTTCAGCCTTCTCCATCGTCTTCTCCACCATTGTTCTCCGCTCAGGTACTGGCTCATCAGCTAAAGGTTGGGAGCGCAGTCTCAACCAAATCAGCACCTCGTCGAAAGAAATGGAGCGATCGCCATCTCGATCCAAGCGAACAACCAGACGGGCAAGTTGAGTTGGGGTGAAGTCGAGACGCAGGCGATTCAACGCGCGTACGAACTCTGGAATGGAACAGCTTTGGTCCTTTCGGTGTGTTCCAAGGACAAGTCGTACGGCATCTTCAACGCTGTTGGTCTGAGCTTGAGCTTGTACTCGAGTCGCCAGTTCTTCTCGAAGTTTGTGACCAACAAGGCCAAGTTCGTCGTCGTCGGCTGAAGGTTCCGCCAGCACAAAGGAAATGAACTCGGCCACACCCACTCGGTCGCTCTCTCGATCGCCAACGAACAATTCTCGTAGCAGCGACACCTTCTCACTGCTTAACTGGAGGTTGAACGACGCCACACACGTCACCAATTCCTCCACGTCCAAGTGCCCATTCCCATCAGCGTCCAAGCGGGAGAAAATCCCCACCAGAGCTTCTCGGAACGCTCGGAAATCACTCGGAGCCTTGCCTGACGCAGCTAAAAAGCTACCTGCAGACTCATAAATGGCCGATCGAAGTGCTCGCACAGCTGCGACCAAAGCTTCAAGCTCGTCTTCTGTCGGTTGTTCCTGCTTTTTGCCTTCCAGATCGGTCGTCACTGTCTCAATCTGCTTGGTCTCCTCACGTTTTGAAGTATCAAGGACGGCGCTCACTTCCAGCGGATCAACCGCAGCTTCTACCAGCTCAAAACCTGTCAAAAACTGCTCAAACGTCAGCAGAAGCGGCTTGGACGATATTCCACACTTGGTGCGCACCAGAGCGATGAGTCTACGATACAAAAACACCAATGTGTAAGCTTTCAGCCTTTCAAGAGCAACATTTTCCCCCATTTCTCTCGTACGCTCGTGTCATTTTGCGGTCGAGACGCACGTTGAAGCTCCTGGCGCCAAGTCGCAGCTCTGCGCGGTCGATGACGTCGTCCTGGCGCAGATCCAGCGCAGTGAAGAGCGAATGGTAGTGGACACCTTTGACTCGATGGGCGAGGATGAACACCCGACGTAACTTCCTCCACGTAGCTACGAGGGCGTCCACGACCTGTTTGGAAGGGGACGGAGCGTCTTCTTCACTTTGGACGGACTCGGGAGGGGACAACGCACGTTTGTGACTCGTTTCATCCAAGTATTCGCGCATCTCCCGCTCGTTTTGCGCCATCAACTGCCTTTCACCTTCCTGCTTCTTGGTCTCGAGTCGATGAGGATATTCCTGCACTAGGATGAACCTCCTCCACGTTGTCTGTACAAGTGTAGCTGCTTGAGTTTCTGCTGTTCGTCGCTGAGTCTGGATCTCCCTATTGAAGTCGCGAAAGAAAACTTGAAGGCGTCGAGCTGCATGTTGTTCCCTGTTGTGTCTAACCTTGGACAAGGAAGCTTCGTAGTCCTCACGTTGTTGCCGTTCCAGAGCGCGTTGGTTAAGACGTTGCTGCTCCTCTTGTATCCGCTGAGATTTCGAGATCTCCTTCTCCAGTCGACGCTCACGTTCGCGTTCTTCCCACGTCTGCAGGAATTGAGGCTTCATGGGTGAAATGGAGTTAGTCGGGGAGATCGCAGGACTCACAAGTGTCATTGAGTCTCGAACGGGTGTGTTAGTGGTGACTTCCAGCTGATCAGTGGGTGAAGTGACATCGTTCGTCTCCAAAACACGTCGATAAGCTGCGATCAGGAGCTCCAAGTCGTCGTTTTCCTTTCGTAAGCGCTTCCGTTGAGCTTTCTGCAGTCAATAACACCAGGTAAAGAGGGGTAGAAGTACTCATTCGGACAGGAACGTACCAGGGATTTGTTTCTTCGCACTAATTTCTCTCGTGTGTCGTGCAAACCTCGATAGTCCTCCGTGTACAAGTCAAGTCGTTCCGACAGAGTATTTACACAGTGATCTAGATACTGCGCTGAAAACTGACAGGCTTTGAACGCTTCGACATGTGCTTCGTCAATCTGCAGACCTTCATCGTCCTCCAGTTCCTGCTCCAAGTCGCTATACAAAACAACGTCACGGAAGGCTGCAAGACGTTCAACATCCGACTAGGAGAAGAAATACGTTAGTCAAATGGAACAAAATGCACTAACAGAGTCTCTACTTACATGGAAGAAGAGCTGTCGAACGTTTGTTGCTGCTAGGAGGGACCATTCAAGAGGGAGAAATGGTCGAGTGAAGGTGAAAACAGGGTCGACAACACTGTTCTTGATCTCTTCCACCCTGTCAGACGCTTCTCGTTGATCGACAACTTCTCCTTTTGTTCGATCTTTCTCCTTCTTTCGACGTTTGATGTCCTCCCGAATATGAAGAACTTTCGGATCCGAAGAGAAGAGACATTCAACCTGAAGACTCAAATGCGGGCCTAGTCCATTCGCTTCGGGAGTTTGCAGAGGGAACCACAAACCTCCAGTCATTGCGACTGAATCTCCACTCGTCTTCACTTCATCTCGAAGCTGGTGCAAAGACACTGAAGTTTTCCCGAGGAAGACATCAAAACCATTGTCAAAGCGATTCCAGAGCTGCAACTCGACCCAATTGACGGTTGAATGAACATTAAACAGCTCCGAATCTGTCCACGTTGCAGTGAACTTCCCGTTCCGATCTCGATGCCGTCGACAGTTCCCCTCATCACTGTCTCTACTTTCCACTAGAAACGTCCGAGCTTTTCGATGTCGAGTCTTGGGATCACTATAAAGCAAACGAGTGAACGGCTGCAAGTGAGAGGAGGCTAAACCTGAAGCTGTCAAGACCCGAACTTGTGTCGCTGTCCACTGCTTCTGCTCACTTGGTTCGTTCATAGAAGACCGTCCCAAAGCTCTTCAGATCCGCTATCGAAACTGCTGTTGCGTCCGTTCCAAAGCTGTAAATTGTTCATCTTCTAGGCTGGAAAACGAACGTCGAGAGTGGTGACAATGGAGAAAAGTCATAAACTGCGCCAACCTTCGCCCCCAATGATCCCTCGAGGAGCTTTCAGTGCTCAAATGTTGCGACCACCAAGGTCGGTTCCAGAGCAGGAAAACTTGAGCTTTGTGACGACTCGCAGAGGATCAAGAGAAGAAGAAAACCAGGAATTGTCTCCTCCTCCACCTCCACCACGTCCGTATCAATCGACGCCTAGAATTCATCCACTGACAGTTAAACCAACAGTACCAACCCCACAGAACGAGAAGCAGCTGAAATCACCTTCAAACGCACATCCAATTGATATTTTGACCAAGAAACTCCGTCAACAGGCGATCGAGTTGACCAAGGTTTACGAGAAACTGGAGATGCAGAAGCTTCAAATTGACACGCACAAGCAGCAGCTCCAGGACCAGAAGAAACAGTTGGAGAAGCGAAGGAAATCGAGTGACGGAAGCTTGAAAGCTCCCGTGAATTCTCGACTGGTGGCGGTGGAGCAGCAGAAACGAGCTGCTCAGATGATGCTCGGAACGCCGTCGACTGGTGCTTCACTGGGACAAAAGCGGGAAGAACTCGACCGGAAAGTGAAAGAAGCTGAGAAGGAGAAGAAAAAGTATCAACTGGCTGCTAAACGCATTGAGAAAGCTCTGGTGGAATTGCAAGTGTTTCAGAATGATCGAATGAACAAGTTCACTCCATCTGAAGGTGTTTCAAATCAAGAAGAGGATGGAGATCTCCAGGTTCTCAACGAACAGCGAGCGTATATCCGCGTTCTCGAAGAGGCAGTTCATTTGAAAGCTACAGACTTCGAGGTGACAGGACACGAAGAGCTGTTGGTTGTTCTTGCTGAGTTACGACATACAATCTACGAACAGGAGAAGGACGTGGAGGAGAAGAGTCAACTATTGACTTCACTACAGAATCAACTAGACGAGGAGGAGAAGAACCATCTCGCAACAAAGGAGGTCTTGGCTACTGCTGAAACCCACCAAAAAGATCTAGAGAAGAGTTTTTGTGAGCAGATTGATGCACTGGAGAAACAACTGATGGAGAAGAACGAGTTACTGAGGCAATTGGAGGAGATTTCTACTGATACTCAACGCACACGAGAAGCTCTTGAAGATCATTTAGCTGCAGCTACAAAGGCTCAAAGTCTGGCAGAAGCCCAACTTGGAGATGCCACGCGTAGTATCAAAGCACTGGAAGAGCAACTCACACAAGTCACGACCAAGTTCAATGAAGCCCAACAACAGAGAATAAGTTTGAGTGAGGAGTGTACGAAGAAACAGAGTCATCTGGACGAATTGAACGCTCTACAAGAAGAATTGCTCCAGTCAGTGGATAAATACGTGCAGAAGGTGAAGAAGTCTCGAGAGAAAGTGGATCGTCTCGAAGCAGAGCTGCAGTCCTCTAAGGAGAAAGAGACACAACTTACGTATCAACTAAAGGAGGTTGAAAAACGATCAGAGACACGAGAAGCAGCTTTGAAAGCAGAAATGAACGATGCAGAACATCAGATACAGCAGATCCGATCGCAATGTGATACACTGGAGCAAGGGAAACTTGAGCTGGAAAATACACTCTTGGAGGTGCAGCAACAAGTTGAAGAGTGTAACAAGCAGCAGAGGGAAAACGCTGCTAAAGAGCTGAAATGTCAACAAGTGCAGGAAGCGGTGGCTGAATTGGAGGCAACTCTATCTGCAACGTTACGCATGATACATAAACCTGATGAGGAAGAGGACAGTATCGAAGAGGAGAAAGCTTTTCTACTTGACCAGTGCGTATTTCGTGAACTGGAAAGCTGTTGCCAGGCCTTGAGTACACTCTCAACAGCGAATAACCAGTGCACCTTGTTGTGTCCTTCGCTTTTAGAGATCACAGCTCGTGTGATGGAAATTGGAGAGAAAGTGGAGGAAGAGATGAACCAAGCGCTTATATCGTGGACGAGAGAGCGCTCAAACCTGGTGGAAGCGTGTGAATTGTTGGACTCCACAGCCAAAATGTGTCGAGACGAGATGGACAAGCGCCAAGATGAAGTTCGAGAGTATCGAGAGCAGTTGGCAGAGGTGGGTAAGGGATTTTATGCCACAACATGAATTGATTTACCAACAACTTTTTACTGGTTTTGGTTAGCGCACAGCGGAGGTTGAAGCTTGTGGAGTGCAACTAGACAGCTATGAAGACCAACTACGCAAGGTCCAGGCAGAATGTGAAACATTTCATGCACTGGAAGAGCACTCGACCCACTTGGAGGATATTTTAGAAGCGAAGCAGTCGCGCATCCGTGATCTTACAACTGAAAACGATCGACTAGCAGGTGTCGAGAATGCCTATTCGATCCAAGTTTCTACGAATTCACGGATGTCTGAACAGCTTCGAGAGCAACAGGAGGTTATGAAGGAACAGAAACGATATACTACAGAGTTGGAAGAAGCTCTAGAGACTGCAGCGTCCTTTGCAGAGCAGCAGAACGAGTGCAACCACCAGGTTCGTATCAGGTTTTTCAACTCTGCAACTCTTTAGTAGTGATTAACTGTACGTATCCAGCTCAACACGCAGCTTGCAGAGTTGGAAAAGTCCCAACGAGAGCAAACTGATCTGGTTAAAACACTGAGAGAAGAGAAAGCAACAGTCTCGAGTCGATTGGTGAGTTTAGTCCAGCAATACACCAGTCCCCTCCGTCCGATAGCAGCAACCGATCGCAGTGTACAAGATTATGTCAATCTCTTGGACGTTGAAGTGCAGAATGGAGACGTCCTGCGTCTGCTTCAGCTGTTCCCAGTTTTACTGGAGGAATACATTGCAACAAGCACGGAACGGAATCTACGGATTGATTCAGGAGACCTCCATTCGAGACACAGCAGCCCAGTAAAAGGCAAGAGATGTCGATATTTATTAGGTAAATCGGAGACGACTGAGTCCTCCATCAGTAAATCACCAGTATTGACTGCTGTAGCTCCTCGAATGGCACAGTTTTCGCTCGCAGTGGATGAGGAGGACGTGCAATTGGAGAAGCAGCTAGAGCTCATCCGTGGCGCCTTCCAGAGCTACAAGGAAAGTGCATACCGAAACAAGTAACAGTTGAAGCTGTAGATGTGGAGTTTAATAGATGCAGTTTAGAGTTTAAATGTCCCTCCTTAGAGACAAAAACAACCAGCAGTGCAGGTGGTTGCAGCATTGCAATGCACTATGACGAATGGAGGGTCCTCTATTTGAAGCGGATAAAGCGGGACTTCGAGTAGAAGTCGTGGAAACTTAATAGAAATGGTCATCACGTGGTCGAGGTGTTCGGTTGGAGGTACGTCCGCTCAGTGGACCAACCTGCGAGACTTAATGAATGGGATTAGCAGACGATTTTTTGGCGTCACAGCGATTTACGTACCAGCTGTTGCCAAGTTACACTCCGCGACAAATTAATCCGGCCACCCCTACTTTTGGCCGCTACTCAGTCAATTTTTATGGTATCGGGTTGCTGTTTGAGTATGATCTGCCTGATGTACGACAGAGCCCAGGACTTGTGTTAACAACCGCAGTTTTGCGGTTTGAAGCATACCTCACATACAACAAACTGAAAAGCACATCCGTCCCAACTTCCGGCCACCTGTCACCTTACAAAAATTCATATATATGTATCACAATGATAGATCTATTTGTGTATTAGTAGTGAGTTTTCGCTCCTTTATTCTCGATCACCTCGATGCAGCGTCGCGTCATGGACTCAATGAGCTTCTCAAGTGTCGACACTTCAATAGTCCCAAGCATCTAAAACCGCTGCGGCACAGATCCATACTGGCGTCCATTGGGATAAACTTTCCGAGCCATCAGTGCCCACAAGTTTTCTATCGGGCTTAGATCGGGGGATCGTGCAGGCCAATCGAGCCCTGCTCGTCGAAGAAGTCTCTAAATCATTACCGAACCCCCTCCATTCTGTCGTATGACCGTCGTTCGTGCGGGACGACGCACGTCATGACAGTAGTGTTGCTTTCCATCAAGCCTGAGCGTACGCTCGATAGCGTCACGAGAACGCTTAGCTTTTTTCGCAATTGTCCGAATAGTAGGCCGCCTTCTCTCAACCCGCAAATGCTCCCACGCTCTTCATCTCTTAGCCACAGTGCCATACCACGGCCTAATTGCAAACTGTCCTCAGCACCAAGCTGCCACGCGCTCCCCACAGCGGCGGTGGCACCGCCGCTGTGGACGGTTGGACGAACAAAATCACAAATGAAACTATCATTGAGATACAACTATATGACATTTTGTAAGGTGACAGGTGGCCGGAAGTTGGGACGGATGTGCTTTTCAGTTTGTTGTATGTGAGGTATGCTTTAAACCGCAAAACTGCGGTTGTTAACACAAGTCCTGGGCTCTGTCGTACATCAGGCAGATCATACTCAAACAGCAACCCGATACCATAAAAATTGACTGAGTAGCGGCCAAAAGTAGGGGTGGCCGGATTAATTTGTCGCGGAGTGTAGTGAACTCTACGTATCGCTTCGACGGCTCCTATCACTGGTTAGCACTGCTGGTGTCTACAAAAGCTCCTTATACGGTTCTACAGGCACCAGCAAGTTGTTGACAACAACAAGGGCGTACAGCGTCTTTGGGACAGTACAGTGTCTGACAATTGCGCGCGTCGCTACCGGCACATGTATCATTTGTCCACTGCGTCTTTTCGAGGTGAAGAGGAGCTAACGTCACACAACTCGCATCGAATGGGTAGCGAACACTGTAGCTGCGGATATCTAGCCATGAGGGCATAGAGTCAATGCCATTGACACCTATCGTATTATACCAAACACCAGTATCACTGCACCGTACACTGTCCAAGCAGCAGATGTGCGAAATTTGTTGGGCAAAAAGTTGCCCATCTTTAATCGCCTATCTGTAGGTCGTCCAAATTTACTGCACCAAAAGCCCGGATCACTTCTCGCAAACTACCTGGCGCAAGCACTGCAGCTCTGATGAAGGATACCCAACGCAGGACTCTCCCGATATTGCTGACCCTCATAACTGAACGGACCGGCGTGGTCTCCGTACGGTTTGTTGATCCGAATAAGTTTCCAGCGCTACTGAATCCTGAGACGTTTGGCTGTGGCTTCAACTGAGCAGAGAGTTTCGTGGAGAAGCAAGTATTTCAATGGCAGAGTAAATGATTCATTCGTGCAGCTCGTATCAATATTGACATCCTATAATAAAGATCAAATAACTTAAGCCCTCCCTCCATCGCCAGGGAGGCGGTTCTTCAACCGTCCTGGCCGGCGATGTGCTGTATGCCCAAACTCCTCACGGGATTGCATCCGTGTTGCTGCCTTCATCGCTGGCAGTGTGTTGGTGGATTGGTTACAGTACATATAGTGCTCCTTTATACGTAGTTGACTGGGATCATGCGTGGACGGTTGAGAAAAGAGGAAGAGCAGGGGCGAGGCGATTCCACCTTGCACACTTGCTGCTGTTGACGCTGCCTCTTGGCCTCTTCTCGCGCTGCTGACACCTCCACGAGTGTTCTACGTCGTGAACAGTTGATGATGTTGGTTTCTCGAGAGAATCGGAGGATCATTCCTTCACTCACGCCTGCGCTCTGGAGAAGCTGCACACGTTCGTCTGATGAGAAGCGGTGCACTCCCTCAACACACTCAGCCATCTCACCGACGTTGGTCGTCCACGTGAACTCCGGCTTGTCGCTCAGACCGATGGAGGGGCCGCCCTTGCCAGGCACTGAGCTGCCACCCAGTCCGACGCCGAACTCGTGGACAGTGATGGTGGACCAGCGCAAACGCTTCTTCGTCTTCTTTGGGGACGTCTCGTAGTCACACTCACTGGATGTGGACGCACTGCGTTGACGTTTCCTGCGTTGATCGGGAGAAGTGGAGGAAGTACCGGTGGTAGTGGCTTCACTGACAGTGGAGCTCTTCGGAGACTGCTGGTTGATGACGACATTGTCCTCGTTGTAGACGTCTACTGCATCCTTCGGTGCCATGGTGGATCTATCTGTAGGTGGGAGGAGAGCGTGTTGAAGTGGAGGGGGTGTTGGTTCTCGCTGTTCTTCGCTTGGTGGTCGGTCTGCGCTTTCGGGTTGTGCGCTTCTGGCTGTTTTGACTCTGCTTGTTTTGGGATGTGACCGTGTATCTGGTGCAGTGGACGACGGGCGGACGTAGGCACATGTTTGACTTGCTTGCATGTCTGCGTCCACCGGTACTGTACTTTTGACCGAGCGGACCGTCCCCTACTCACCGTCCGCTCTGGCGCCACCAACTCGCCACCAACCAGCGCCTTCGGCTATCGACCAGCGATCCAGCAACGCCACCAAGTTGGGGGCACGACTGCCCTTCATTGGTGTCAATGTAGCTCGTTGACAACAAATAATTGATGAGATCGAAGTTCTGGTTAATGTACATTTCGTCCGATACTCGCATGTGTATATCGTACCGATTCGGTCCGCTGGTCGTTTTTCGCTACCTTAAGCCAATTAATTCTAAGTGTTGGGTATCGACATGTATAAAACGTAGGCAAGACCAAGTAGGTGGTAAAGCACTGCTATTATTACGGGGGTCTGCTACCATATCCGCAGTATCATGCTGGATTGATTGGCTCGATGGATTCGGAGAACTGTCTTCTTCGGGTCCTATCGTAAGATCGGCGAGCTGCAGCCCAGCGTAGCAGACGATGTTCGCCACTATCCGCCTTTCAGGCAGTTAATTACTCACGATCGACCTTCACTACATGTAAATATCGTCCGCCACACTGAACTTCGCAAAAGCAGTGTACACTGCATCGGACTGCGTCTTACTCCGTTAGATGTCCCCAAGCGGATACTCTCAGTCAACGCTGGAGCCAGAGCAACCAGACTGCGTTGGCGTGCGAGGCCAAAGGCTTTCCGACACCTGACAAATTGGTGTCGCACATCGTGCTGAAGTTGTCACGAACGAAATGTACAAACGCTCCCATCCACGTCGATCGTTGTCGATCGTAAAGTATCCGATCTTCAATGGCCACCACGCACAAACCGACAATGAACAAAATGGGTCTATTCACGCAGATCCCAGCAGAGAAGCGTTTAAATCCTCCTTGCGAAGCCCAACAGGACGGTCTTTCAGCTTAACATACCACTTCAAGTAAATGAGAGGCAATGTGACGACCAAAATGGCCACAAGCACGAGGCTCTGGGTCCACGCCTTGGCCACGACGCTGACTGCTAGAATATACAGCGCCAATTGAGCGACGACGATGAGTCCCGTGCATGCCAAATCCGTGTGGTTCTCGGAATCAATTTCCGCAATAACCTCCCGCGTGAAGCAAATGTGCTTGATCTTGTGCCAAGCGCCAGGGGGGCGAGCGAATCGGTAGAACCTCCGTAGCACTTTGTCCGGCTCGGGTCTTGTAAAAAGGCACACAACGATAGAGATGACACCAGAAATGGACGAGGTGATCACGAAAGCCTGGAATTCCTCAAGTAAAGGTGCAAAGCTGTACATCACAAGGAGTTAATATCAAAGAACCAAATGGTTAATACACCAACGTACATGAAGACGGCGATTGCTGCAATGTACCCAGACGCGATGCCAAGCAGGCAGCTATAGGCGTTGAATCGTGCCCAATACCATGAGAAGAAGAAGGGCCAAATGAGGCCACCCGCCATGGCGATCGTCATGAAACCCCAGATCCGGTTGATAGTACTCACGTCCAACGAAAGGAAAAGCCCAGCGAACATCACAAAAGCCGACGACAATCGCGCCTGCCACAAGAGCTGCTTCTCGGACGCCTTCGGGTTGATGAGGGCCTGGTAGATGTCCACAGTCCAATACGACGACGAGCTGTTGATAGTCGTGTCGAACGTGGTAAGTGCTGCTGCCAACAGTGAAGCCAAGACGAAACCTTTTGCACCGACTGGTAGGACCTTGCTGATCACAATAGGCACAACGCGCTCAGGGTCCACCACTACATCGCCATGCTGCATGGAATAATGGATGCCCATCACGGCAATGCCACCACTGAAAGCCCATCGCAGACTCAGAAATACCATGGCCAAGAACGTCTGAGACCGCACTTCACGCTCCGATTTGGTTGCAAGAACCGTTTGAAGACCGGAACCACCAGGACCTGAGGCTGACCGCATCATTTGAAGTAGTGAATACGAGACCAAAATGATGCCAAAAGAGTTGTACATGGAGTACGAGGCTTCATCAGGTAGTCCAAGAGAGCTCGGAGGAACGGCGGAGACCCATTCGCTTCGTGTGGTGTTTACTTCGATGTATTCAGGTTCATCGCGAACCGATTTCCCAGGCAGAAAAACAGAAAAATCGTCGGGAAGTTGCACCATGAACCCCATTACGGCAACGATAACGAACGATGCGAAGATGAAGAGGCTCTGGTAGACGTCGGTGTACACAACGGTGGAGAAACCAGAAGCAATTGTATACAGCATTGCCACAGCCATCAATAAGGCCGCTGCCCAGAATTCAGACGGTAAACCACCCCATTCCGGTAACTTGACGAATTCCGTAAAGAATTTGCCTCCGCCCACTGCGAAGTACGTCGTTGCAAGAACACCACTCGTAAGGGACGTAAAAGCGATGGTTGTTCGCAATAATACGGCGTCAAGGCGGGAGCCAAACCTGAATTTGATCCTGCAACACAATTTAACGTAAAAGGTCAGAGACATTCCAATATACAATCGTGCAATCAACTGTACCATTCCCCCCTTGTCTTAACCGGACATCGTCGTGACAGCTTTCCAGTATAGGCCAACTGAAAAGCCAAGAACAGACACAAACCGCCACGGATCTCGATGTACATGCCCTTGACTCCAAGAGCATAAAGCAGTGCTGTGTTGATCATTGTTCCTGAAATATCGATATACGAGCTCACATCGGCCACTGCCAATGCATACCAGGGGATACGACGACCTCCGAGATAATATTCCTCCAGAACATGATCATTTCTGACTGGTTTGTGGTTGGAAGAGGCGTCGAAGTGGTTGGGATCTCGTGCACCGGCATCCATCAATGCTTGGTGGTGCAGTCGTGTAAGACGGAGCTTTTCACGCTCTCGCTGCTCTCGGAAGGTGAAGATGAGACCCACAAGCAATACAGAGGCCAAATAACCAGCACAGATCGCCAGATCCAGTGTGCTCAGCTCCACTACAGGACGCATAGCGACGTCCATGGTTGGGAACCCTGATTTTAAGGGGAGGTTTTAAACTGGTACAGTGTACCGTTTCTAATGATTATGCTGCCGAAATGCTTAGTCCAGTTGAAGTTGCATTATTGCATTACAAATGTATCGAATGGTATGGAATGTTTTGGAGGTAGCCTTTGCATGAGTTTTTTTCTTTCTTTTGTACATCAGTGTTGTTATGATCAGTATTGTAGGTCGAGGCGTGGTGCTGCTCGATGTTAAAGTCCGCACACGATGAGAAGAAATTTTGTTGGCATTTGAAAAACTATCAGCACGAATAGACTTTCTTCCTCCCAATTCCGACAATCCATGATTCAAAACGCAAAACATGAAAAAGAAACAGTTTGCCAAACAACCCGATAAAAATGCACTGCTGGATGGTGGAGAAGTATTCGTCAGCAATTTGTCGTGGGTACAGACAGTATCACAGTCATGCTGTGAGCCATGAATCTATGTCGCCTTCAGCTATATTACGAAGCAGATATTGCACAAGGTACCAAAAGGTGCGAGACACAACTGCTCGAATTAGATGCGTTCAAAGTTGCATCGGGGGGGGGGGGGCAAGAACTGGGCCAGTTTAGAACCCCCTGCTTGGCTCACAGATTCAAAAGGTAATGACCACAGATTTACTTTCCCTTGATTAAAGCCAAACAGCTTTCGGAGTCAAGCCATCACAACAACGACATCAAACCGCAAGCCTCCAATCTCCTCTTGAAGATGTACTTATTTGATTGCACCAAATCCCTGTCATGTCTCCAGCCGACAGATATGAAGGTCCGGATAGAGGGGTTGTGGATAGGAAAGCACTGGAGCTCGATGAGGTATCAGAGAGCTACCGAATCACCCGCGACTATCACACATGTACCCCTCGTTCATTGTGGTTTGCAGTCTGTGACTAGGTACTTACTTGTCTTCGATTGAGTCTCATTTGTTCACCAGTCTTCAGTAGCACATTTGTTACAGTATTGTCTGTATACCGTGGATTGAGCCTATTCGTTGGATTGAGTGCCAACAAGCAAGGTATGTACTTGCAGGCAATAAATAGACAGACTAAGTAACACCCTTGTAGTGGTTGCTTGCATCAAATGGTGCTTTAGTGTATTTGTAATTGATCCACTGGCTATCAATCAGTGCACTCATTTACTTAGCTCTCTCTCTCCTGCCTCTCTGTTATATGTCGCGTGTACATTCGTCGTCAATAACTTACAACCCTTCAGATCTGTCAAAACACGCCGTCTGCGGGCTGTGTGAGCTAGAACAGCCCACACAGACATCTTCGATCCCAGCCAACAATACTACACATAGTTAGTCGGGATCATGCGTGGCCGTCGTGAATATGCCGCACAGGGGCGCTCCAGCATCGCCTGGTCTGCGCTGCGCTTGCGGAGAAGCTCCTCGCGTGCCTCCTCTTCCTCCTCCTCCACGTCGCTGTTCTCCCAGCTCGTCTTTGACCGTCGACGTGAGCTCAGGATGATGTTGGTTTCTCGCGCATGACGTGTGATGATGCCGTCTGGAATGCCAGCGGCTTGTAGTAGGCGGATACGCTGGCTCGGTGAGAAGCGGCGTAGGCCGTTGGCACGCTCCGCCATCTCGCCCACCTGCGTCGTCCAAGTGAATTCGGGCGTATCTGCGAGGCCGATGGACGGGCCGCCCTTGTTGGACACTGCGCTACCGCCCAACCCGACGCCAAACTCGTGGATGATTATGGTGGACCACCTCACGCTCTTCATCGGCTTCGGCGCAATGCTGCTGGTCGATTCAAGCTCAGCTGTATGGGGATCCTCACAGCAGGAGGGGTCTGGTTGGTGGTGGCCAAGCATTCTTGTTGTCACAATGGGCTGGGCAGTGGTTGCCATTTCGTAGATAGTTGACCGGTGCTGCTTAATTCGGCAAAATGACGACTGTCGTCTGGGCACTCCCCTCCGCTGTGCGTCCGCTACTCATCCGCTCAGTCCGCCCATACATCCGCTAAAACGGAGGACCCTTAAGTGCGAGTTGTGTGGCGCTAGCTCGTCTTCGCCTCGAAAGGACGCGAGACGAATATCAGTGATGTGATCGGTACGGTGTGCCGATTAAGTGACGGGCGCGATAGTAAAGCTGCTGTTACCGACACAGAGTAAATGCCAGAAACACGCACGCGACTTACGGTACAGTTGCGTATTAGATCCCTACTGATACCAACACTGTCAATCGGTGGAAGAAGCTGCTGATGACAGACAAAGGCTCTTGGGAAGATAAGGCAACGCTCACCTCCACTGAGTAGCTTTGGAGAGCAGATGGCCCATTTGATTTCCATAATTTGCTGTGACGTCGAAAAATATATATCAATGATGGCACCGACTAATCCCAGTCATGAAATCTCGCAGGTTGGTCCACTGAGCGGACGTACCTCCAACCGAACATCTCGACCACGTGATGACCATTTCTATTAAGTTTCCACGACTTCTACACGAAGTCCCACTTTATCTGCTTCAAATAGAGGACCCTCCATTCGTCATTCCGCTTTTTGCGGCATTGCAATGCTGCAACCACCTGCACTGCTGGTTGTTTTTTGTCTCTAAGGAGGGACATTTAAACTCTAAACTGCATCTATTAAACTCCACATCTATCAGCTTCAACTGTTACTTGTTTCGGTATGCACTTTCCTTGTAGCTCTGGAAGGCGCCACGGATGAGCTCTAGCTGCTTCTCCAATTGCACGTCCTCCTCATCCACTGCGAGCGAAAACTGTGCCATTCGAGGAGCTACAGCAGTCAATACTGGTGATTTACTGATGGAGGACTCAGTCGTCTCCGATTTACCTAATAGATATCGACATCTCTTGCCTTTTACTGGGCTGCTGTGTCTCGAATGGAGGTCTCCTGAATCAATCCGTAGATTCCGTTCCGTGCTTGTTGCAATGTATTCCTCCAGTAAAACTGGGAACAGCTGAAGCAGACGCAGAACGTCTCCATTCTGCACTTCAACGTCCAAGAGATTGACATAATCTGGTACACTGCGATCGGTTGCTGCTATCGGACGGAGGGGACTGGTGTATTGCTGGACTAAACTCACCAATCGACTCGAGACTGTTGCTTTCTCTTCTCTCAGTATTTTAACCAGATCAGTTTGCTCTCGTTGGGACTTTTCCAACTCTGCAAGCTGCGTGTTGAGCTGAATACGTACAGTTAATCACTACTAAAGAGTTGCAGAGTTGAAAACCTGATACGAACCTGGTGGTTGCACTCGTTCTGCTGCTCTGCAAAGGACGCTGCAGTCTCTAGAGCTTCTTCCAACTCTGTAGTATATCGTTTCTGTTCCTTCATAACCTCCTGTTGCTCTCGAAGCTGTTCAGACATCCGTGAATTCGTAGAAACTTGGATCGAATAGGCATTCTCGATACCTGCTAGTCGATCGTTTTCAGTTGTAAGATCACGGATACGCGACTGCTTCGTTTCTAAGATATCCTCCAAGTGGGTCGAGTGCTCTTCCAGTGCATGAAATGTTTCACATTCTGCCTGGGCCTTGCGTAGTTGGTCTTCATAGCTGTCTAGTTGCACTCCACAAGCTTCAACCTCTGCTGTGCGCTAACCAAAACCAGTAAAACGTTGTTGGTACATCAATTCATGTTGTGGCATAAAATCCCTTACCCACCTCTGCCAACTGCTCTCGATACTCTCGAACTTCATCTTGGCGCTTGTCCATCTCGTCTCGACACATTTTGGCTGTGGAGTCCAACAATTCACACGCTTCCACCAGGTTTGAGCGCTCTCTCGTCCACGATATAAGCGCTTGGTTCATCTCTTCCTCCACTTTCTCTCCAATTTCCATCACACGAGCTGTGATCTCTAAAAGCGAAGGACACAACAAGGTGCACTGGTTATTCGCTGTTGTGAGTGTACTCAAGGCCTGGCAACAGCTTTCCAGTTCACGAAATACGCACTGGTCAAGTAGAAAAGCTTTCTCCTCTTCGATACTGTCCTCTTCCTCATCAGGTTTATGTATCATGCGTAACGTTGCAGATAGAGTTGCCTCCAATTCAGCCACCGCTTCCTGCACTTGTTGACATTTCAGCTCTTTAGCAGCGTTTTCCCTCTGCTGCTTGTTACACTCTTCAACTTGTTGCTGCACCTCCAAGAGTGTATTTTCCAGCTCAAGTTTCCCTTGCTCCAGTGTATCACATTGCGATCGGGACTGCTGTATCTGATGTTCTGCATCGTTCATTTCTGCTTTCAAAGCTGCTTCTCGTGTCTCTGATCGTTTTTCAACCTCCTTTAGTTGATACGTAAGTTGTGTCTCTTTCTCCTTAGAGGACTGCAGCTCTGCTTCGAGATGTTCCACTTTCTCTCGAGACTTCTTCACCTTCTGCACGTATTTATCCACCGACTGGAGCAATTCTTCTTGTAGAGCGTTCAATTCGTCCAGATGACTCTGTTTCTTCGTACACTCCTCACTCAAACTTATTCTCTGTTGTTGGGCTTCATTGAACTTGGTCGTGACTTGTGTGAGTTGCTCTTCCAGTGCTTTGATACTACGCGTGGCATCTCCAAGTTGGGCTTCTGCCAGACTTTGAGCCTTTGTAGCTGCAGCTAAATGATCTTCAAGAGCTTCTCGTGTGCGTTGAGTATCAGTAGAAATCTCCTCCAATTGCCTCAGTAACTCGTTCTTCTCCATCAGTTGTTTCTCCAGTGCATCAATCTGCTCACAAAAACTCTTCTCTAGATCTTTTTGGTGGGTTTCAGCAGTAGCCAAGATCTCCTTTGTTGCAAGATGGTTCTTCTCCTCCTCGTCTAGTTGATTCTGTAGTGAAGTCAATAGTTGACTCTTCTCCTCCACGTCCTTCTCCTGTTCGTAGATTGTATGTCGTAACTCAGCAAGAACAACCAACAGCTCTTCGTGTCCTGTCACCTCGAAGTCTGTAGCTTTCAAATGAACTGCCTCTTCGAGAACGCGGATATACGCTCGCTGTTCGTTGAGAACCTGGAGATCTCCATCCTCTTCTTGATTTGAAACACCTTCAGATGGAGTGAACTTGTTCATTCGATCATTCTGAAACACTTGCAATTCCACCAGAGCTTTCTCAATGCGTTTAGCAGCCAGTTGATACTTTTTCTCCTTCTCAGCTTCTTTCACTTTCCGGTCGAGTTCTTCCCGCTTTTGTCCCAGTGAAGCACCAGTCGACGGCGTTCCGAGCATCATCTGAGCAGCTCGTTTCTGCTGCTCCACCGCCACCAGTCGAGAATTCACGGGAGCTTTCAAGCTTCCGTCACTCGATTTCCTTCGCTTCTCCAACTGTTTCTTCTGGTCCTGGAGCTGCTGCTTGTGCGTGTCAATTTGAAGCTTCTGCATCTCCAGTTTCTCGTAAACTTTGGTCAACTCGATCGCCTGTTGACGGAGTTTCTTGGTCAAAATGTCAATTGGATGTGCGTTTGAAGGTGATTTCAGCTGCTTCTCGTTCTGTGGGGTTGGTACTGTTGGTTTAACTGTCAGTGGATGAATTCTAGGCGTAGATTGATACGGACGTGGTGGAGGTGGAGGAGGAGACAATTCCTGGTTTTCTTCTTCACTTGATCCTCTGCGAGTCGTCACAAAGCTCAAGCTTTCCTGCTCTGGAACCGACCTTGGTGGTCGCAACATTTGAGCACTGAAAGCTCCTCGAGGGATCATTGGGGGCGAAGGTTGGCGCAGTTTATGACTTTTCTCCATTATTGTCACCACTCTCGACGTTCGTTTTCCAGCCTAGAAGATGAACAATTTACAGCTTTGGAACGGACGCAGCAGCAGTTTCGATAGCGGATCTGAAGAGCTTTGGGACGGTCTTCTATGAACGAACCAAGTGAGCAGAAGCAGTGGACAGCGACACAAGTTCGGGTCTTGACAGCTTCAGGTTTAGCCTCCTCTCACTTGCAGCCGTTCACTCGTTTGCTTTATAGTGATCCCAAGACTCGACATCGAAAAGCTCGGACGTTTCTAGTGGAAAGTAGAGACAGTGATGAGGGGAACTGTCGACGGCATCGAGATCGGAACGGGAAGTTCACTGCAACGTGGACAGATTCGGAGCTGTTTAATGTTCATTCAACCGTCAATTGGGTCGAGTTGCAGCTCTGGAATCGCTTTGACAATGGTTTTGATGTCTTCCTCGGGAAAACTTCAGTGTCTTTGCACCAGCTTCGAGATGAAGTGAAGACGAGTGGAGATTCAGTCGCAATGACTGGAGGTTTGTGGTTCCCTCTGCAAACTCCCGAAGCGAATGGACTAGGCCCGCATTTGAGTCTTCAGGTTGAATGTCTCTTCTCTTCGGATCCGAAAGTTCTTCATATTCGGGAGGACATCAAACGTCGAAAGAAGGAGAAAGATCGAACAAAAGGAGAAGTTGTCGATCAACGAGAAGCGTCTGACAGGGTGGAAGAGATCAAGAACAGTGTTGTCGACCCTGTTTTCACCTTCACTCGACCATTTCTCCCTCTTGAATGGTCCCTCCTAGCAGCAACAAACGTTCGACAGCTCTTCTTCCATGTAAGTAGAGACTCTGTTAGTGCATTTTGTTCCATTTGACTAACGTATTTCTTCTCCTAGTCGGATGTTGAACGTCTTGCAGCCTTCCGTGACGTTGTTTTGTATAGCGACTTGGAGCAGGAACTGGAGGACGATGAAGGTCTGCAGATTGACGAAGCACATGTCGAAGCGTTCAAAGCCTGTCAGTTTTCAGCGCAGTATCTGGATCACTGTGTAAATACTCTGTCGGAACGACTTGACTTGTACACGGAGGACTATCGAGGTTTGCACGACACACGAGAGAAATTAGTGCGAAGAAACAAATCCCTGGTACGTTCCTGTCCGAATGAGTACTTCTACCCCTCTTTACCTGGTGTTATTGACTGCAGAAAGCTCAACGGAAGCGCTTACGAAAGGAAAACGACGACTTGGAGCTCCTGATCGCAGCTTATCGACGTGTTTTGGAGACGAACGATGTCACCCCACTCACTGATCAGCTGGAAGTCACCACTAACACACCCGTTCGAGACTTAATGACACTTGTGAGTCCTGCGATCTCCCCGACTAACTCCATTTCACCCATGAAGCCTCAATTCCTGCAGACGTGGGAAGAACGCGAACGTGAGCGTCGACTGGAGAAGGAGATCTCGAAATCTCAGCGGATACAAGAGGAGCAGCAACGTCTTAACCAACGCGCTCTGGAACGGCAACAACGCGAGGACTACGAAGCTTCCTTGTCCAAGGTTAGACACAACAGGGAACAACATGCAGCTCGACGCCTTCAAGTTTTCTTTCGCGACTTCAATAGGGAGATCCAGACTCAGCGACGGACAGCAGAAACTCAAGCAGCTACACTTGTACAGACAGCGTGGAGGAGGTTCATCCTAGTGCGGGAATATCCTCATCGACTCGAGACCAAGAAGCAGGAGAGTGAAAGGCAGTTGATGGCGCAAAACGAGCGGGAGATGCGCGATTTCTTGGATGAAACGAGTCACAAACGTGCGTTGTCCCCTCCCGAGTCCGTCCAAAGTGAAGAAGACGCTCCGTCCCCTTCCAAACAGGTCGTGGACGCCCTCGTAGCTACGTGGAAGAAGTTACGTCGGGTGTTCATCCTCGCCCATCAAGTCAAAGGTGTCCACTACCATTCGCTCTTCACTGCGCTGGATCTGCGCCAGGACGACGTCATCGACCGCGCAGAGCTGCGACTTGGCGCCAGGAGTTTCAACGTGCGTCTCGACCGCAAAATGACACGAGCGTACGAGAGAAATGGGGGAAAATGTTGCTCTTGAAAGGCTGAAAGCTTACACATTGGTGTTTTTGTATCGTAGACTCATCGCTCTGGTGCGCACCAAGTGTGGAATATCGTCCAAGCCGCTTCTGCTGACGTTTGAGCAGTTTTTGACAGGTTTTGAGCTGGTAGAAGCTGCGGTTGATCCGCTGGAAGTGAGCGCCGTCCTTGATACTTCAAAACGTGAGGAGACCAAGCAGATTGAGACAGTGACGACCGATCTGGAAGGCAAAAAGCAGGAACAACCGACAGAAGACGAGCTTGAAGCTTTGGTCGCAGCTGTGCGAGCACTTCGATCGGCCATTTATGAGTCTGCAGGTAGCTTTTTAGCTGCGTCAGGCAAGGCTCCGAGTGATTTCCGAGCGTTCCGAGAAGCTCTGGTGGGGATTTTCTCCCGCTTGGACGCTGATGGGAATGGGCACTTGGACGTGGAGGAATTGGTGACGTGTGTGGCGTCGTTCAACCTCCAGTTAAACAGTGAGAAGGTGTCGCTGCTACGAGAATTGTTCGTTGGCGACCGAGAGAGCGACCGAGTGGGTGTGGCCGAGTTCATTTCCTTTGTGCTGGCGGAACCTTCAGCCGACGACGACGAACTTGGCCTTGTTGGTCACAAACTTCGAGAAGAACTGGCGACTCGAGTACAAGCTCAAGCTCAGACCAACAGCGTTGAAGATGCCGTACGACTTGTCCTTGGAACACACCGAAAGGACCAAAGCTGTTCCATTCCAGAGTTCGTACGCGCGTTGAATCGCCTGCGTCTCGACTTCACCCCAACTCAACTTGCCCGTCTGGTTGTTCGCTTGGATCGAGATGGCGATCGCTCCATTTCTTTCGACGAGGTGCTGATTTGGTTGAGACTGCACTCCCAACCTTTAGCTGATGAGCCTGTACCTGAGCGGAGAACAATGGTGGAGAAGACGATGGAGAAGGCTGAAGGTTTACGTCTTCTACTGGAGAAATTGACATCCAAGAGTGATTTGACAGCGCTATTCCGGCAGATTGACCGTGATAACAGCGGGAAAATCAACCTGGAGGAGCTTCGAGAGTTCCTGAGTCAACACGATCTCGTTTCTATCCAAGAGGTTTCCCAACTATGTCAAGTATCAGCCTCACAGGACCCAGCAGCCGTGGTAGCTCAGGAAATGATGAATCTCCTAGACGTGGACGGCAACGGCGTTGCTACATTCAAGGAGTGGCTCAAACTTGTCCGATACGAACCTTCTGAAGCGAATAACCTGTTGATGGTTGAATCTATGCGGAGGGCACTGCAGGAATCGGAGAATAACGATCCTGAACGTCTAGTGAACTGGTTCAGTGAACTTCCAGGAGTCATACAGGATCAAGCAGAGCCACTTCAAGTGAAACTACGAGTAGCAGAGTTCAAGACTGCACTTCGAGCCAAGTTGGGAGGTCGGTTGATCTCCTTGCAGACGATTGATCGGGTGGTGCGTAGTCTCGATAGAGACAGTAGCGGCTGGATAACGACCAGTGAGTTGAGCAAATGGACGTATCCACCTCGAGATCTGGAGGAGCTTCTTCGTTTAGTCAAGAAATGCTGGCAACCTGAATACGAATCGAGTCGTGGAGACTTGGCTGCGACTTTGTACCAGAGCTTCGACGTTGATGGGAATGGGAGTCTTGCCGTGCGTGAGTTGCGTGAAGGTTTCGTGATGTTCGGCTTGAGCTTATCCGAGTATGAAGCTCGCGTTCTGTTGCTTTCCTTCGACTTGGATGGAGATGGTTGTTGGAGTAAAGCAGAATTCCTGGCTTTTGTGACGAAGTTGTTCCCAGTGCAAGCCCCTGCAACACAAGAACCCACCAGTGAAGACGGAAATGGCCTCGAAGACAGCGCATACAGCGACGATCTGCTCGAACCGGAGTCCGACGCATCGTCAACATTTTCAGACACTGGCACACGCCCCGTTGAGTACAGCGAAGACTTCGTAGAGGATTAGATCGGTGTAGCTACAGGAGTTTGGTGGTCTCGTCCAGCGAATCCCTTGCAGATTCGGTCTTGGTTTTGTGTGGCACCGTGTGATGTTCACACCCTTGCACCACGTTGATAAACCCATAAAATAGCATCGTTGGTAGCCCAAGAAACAGTAACACAACCGTATAGTTCCCATCGAAATACAACTGAGTCCACGGGTTGAGCACGTAGTTTAAAAGTCCAAAGGAGAACGAAACAGAAGCGAGGAAAGCTTGGAGAGTTCCGTAGAGTTCAGCTGGAAAGCACATGACTAGGTACAGTAGAGAAGTTAGAAGATAGGAAATCAGTTCACAAATGCCAAGTTACGTACTGATGTAGGCGAATTGTAGCGCATAGAGACACGTCTGGGCCATTGCGTAGACGAGAAACATAACCAGTTGCACTTGAAGTGAAGGTACCAGTAAAAGTGCGATAAAGAGCTGCACGAGAGCGATACAGGCGACGAAGATGATTTTAAACCCGTAGTGGTCGATAGCGTAGCCAACGAGAGGCGAATACCCGAACGTGCCATTCACCAAAACAGGATACAGGATGTTGGTGTAGAGTGATGCGGAACTGGTGTCGTCCCCTGCGAGATTTACCAGCAAACTAGGGATCGCTCCTCCAGCGAATGCGAAAATGAGCGACACCCAACCGAACAATAGGGCGAAGAACCACAAATCGTCTCTTTTGAGCTCCTCCCGCATGCCATCGACCAGTCCAATTGGAGTCTAACGAAGACAAACGGACAGAGTTAAACTGCTGTACAAGTTACAAGCTTAAACACAAGCAACTTACATTGATCCGAGGTTTCTCAAAGCGAAAAAGAGGAATCGAGAGAAAATCTCGAGGTTTGACGATGTTGTTGGTTGGGAACAGCAAGAAGCAGATGAAGGCACATACACTCACCCCAACACTATCAGCATACAAACAATTAGTCCGCTATGACATGAACCCCAAAGAAAACATTGCATCTACCCATAAACTCGAAAGAACACTGTCCGAGTGATACCTTGAACCCCCAGCAGCATGTACACATATCCCGAACAGTTAAATAAACTCGATAGTGTACTGCACACGACGCCTTGCACTTCATAGAGCTGTAATATCTGGAAAGCTGCTAAATAGGCACCAGTCCCTCCTGCCCCCACCAATGAATACCCCGCAATAATCCACGACCCACTGCCATCATGAGAATCCCCCAACGCTAGTGCGAAATTCCCCATTGCTGATAGTGTAAGCCCTAACAGGATGGTAATTCTGGGTCCGACCATATCCAGAAACACACCGAAGAAGGCATTTGCAGCACTGAGACAGAGAAATCCCGTGGAGAAAACATACTGAAGTCGAACTTCTTGAGCAGCACAGAGAACACCGTCTTCATCATTTCTTTTCTCTTCTTCAGTGCACAATTCTTCCCATTGTTTCTCCCTCACCAACATCGAGTACACTGGTCCAAATCTACAAAAACAACAAAAAGTTTTAGCTTTTTCACAATTGAAAGTATGTTTTAAAAAAACAATATTTTACCCAAGAATCAATCCAC
This sequence comes from Phytophthora colocasiae, assembly GCA_018806915.1. Classification (NCBI taxonomy): domain Eukaryota; phylum Oomycota; class Peronosporomycetes; order Peronosporales; family Peronosporaceae; genus Phytophthora; species Phytophthora colocasiae. The sequence continues at coordinate 476,835 of JAGKQI010000091.1, forward strand.
CCGAAGTGAAAAGAACCAGAAAAGCTGATACCATGAACATCGTCTCCTTCGAAAGATTGTTCTCGTTCTCTTCGTGATACGTAATCAGTTGTTCATCCTCCACTGATTGCACTTCGTAAACTTCTTCTTCTTCTTCAGGCAAAGAATTAACTCTTATCGTCCCCTTATCGTCCACTTCGTCCACCAAGTCGTGGCTCTCGAGATACGCAACAAGCAATGAAAAGTCGCTAGTGCTCTCCACCAACTTCCCAGTAGGACGATGGGTACTCGCAGAGCGTGCGCTGTGCGGAGGCAACGCGCCATTGGTGGAGCTTCGCCGTCGTAACTCTGCGGTAGAAGCGCGACGTGTACGAGGCTCCCAGAGCGCTCGGTCCTGCAGCATCTGCAGAGCGACGTAGCGCTGTGTCGGCATGACAGTGCGCAGACTCAAATTTATATCGGTTCCGATACTGTAGAGTGTATACAGTATAGTTCTCTAATGTATATAATGGAGATCGAGAACCAACGTGTACTGAACTAGCACTGCATCGGCTATTGGAGCTCAAGCCCCGATGAAATCAACCCGCGAGTGTTTAACCCAACGCGTACTACACCAGTTCCCATGGCCCATCGACCCAGGCTGGAGAAAATCCCAGGCAAATGGATGAGTTTTAGCATTTCATTCGTGCCGCTGACTGACACCCTAACGTGCGACACCATTTTGCCAGGTGTTAGAAAAATCTCTCATGCAAAGCATTCTGGTTGCTCTGGCTCCAGTGTTGTGAACGTATCCGCTTAGTTATCTGGTGGGACGGTAGGTAGTATCTACTGAACTAAGATGCTGTACGCCCCAGTCCGATTGCGGTGCGGCTTTCAGTGTGGCGAACGATATGTATAGCGAAGGTCGATCGTGAGTAATTAACCACCTGAAAGGCGTGTGGTCTGTTGCCGGTACGCTGGGCTGCAGCTCGCCGATCTTACGATAGGACCTGAAGAAGACAGTTCGTCACTTTGGTCGAGCCAATCAATCCAGGGACTTAGCTGCAGATAACTTGCTGCATTCGAAGTCACTGGAGCAGTGTACTTCCTTGGCAGCGCATCTGCGTTCAGAGCTGACTTGCAAGCATTTCAGATCGATATACTGGTGCAATTCAGTTGGAGAAACGACCAGCGGACTTGAAGCGGTGGCAATGTACCCATGACATTAGGGACCTAAAGTGGCAATGCACATCAACCAGCACGAAGAGCAGCACTGAGTACGAGTGAATCAATGCAAGACGCTAGCCTGTGAGTGTTGGTACTTGAGTGATCCAAAGTGACCAAGGTGACATCGCTGGTTCAACCAGTGGTTGGTGTCGAGTTGGTGACGCCAGAGCGGACGGAGACTAGGGGACCGTCCGCTCAGTGTACAGTAGACATGCAACGTCAAGTGGGGCTGCGTCCGCCCGTCGTCCACTGCACCAGATACACGGTCACATCCCAAAACAAGCAGAGTCAAAACAGCCAGAAGCGCACAACCCGAAGCGCAGACCGACCACCAAGCGAAGAACAGCGAGAACCAACACCCCCTCCACTTCAACACGCTCTCCTCCCACCTACAGATAGATCCACCATGGCACCGAAGGATGCAGTAGACGTCTACAACGAGGACAATGTCCTCATCAACCAGCAGTCTCCGAAGAGCTCCACTGTCAGTGAAGCCACTACCACCGGTACTTCCTCCACTTCTCCCGATCAACGCAGGAAACGTCAACGCAGTGCGTCCACATCCAGTGAGTGTGACTACGAGACGTTCCCAAAGAAGACGAAGAAGCGTTTGCGCTGGTCCACCATCACTGTCCACGAGTTCGGCGTCGGACTGGGTGGCAGCTCAGTGCCTGGCAAAGGCGGCCCCTCCATCGGTCTGAGCGACAAGCCGGAGTTCACGTGGACGACCAACGTCGGTGAGATGGCTGAGTGCGTTGAGGGAGTGCACCGCTTCTCATCAGACGAACGTGTGCAGCTTCTCCAGAGCGCAGGCGTGAGTGAAGGAATGATCCTCCGATTCTCTCGAGAAACCAACATCATCAACTGTTCACGACGTAGAACACTCGTGGAGGTGTCAGCAGCGCGAGAAGAGGCCAAGAGGCAGCGTCAACAGCAGCAAGTGTGCAAGGTGGAATCGCCTCGACCCTGCTCTTCCTCTTTTCTCAACCGTCCACGCATGATCCCAGTCAACTACGTATAAAAGAGCACTATATGTACTGTAACCAATCCACCAACACACTGCCAGCGATGAAGGCAGCAACACAGATGCATATCTGTACATGGTTTGGATAGACAGCTCATTTTCAAGAAGGCGTCGGTCGAAGAACCTTCTGGATGCTGGTCGTAGAGAGGAAGGGCTTAAGTTATTTGATCTTTATTACAGGATATCAATATCGATACGAGCTGCACGAATGAATCATTTACTCTGCCATTGAAATCCTCCGGAAATTTTCTCTGCCTGCGACGCTCGATTGAAGGCACCTCCACCTCATTCAGTAGCCGTTGGAATGATAAATAATTCAATGGCAGTTGAGCACTGATGAGATTCTCTAGAGGGATAGGAGGAATACCAGGAGAGCAATGTTCCTCCCGTCGGTCAACTCGGCTTTCATCTCACAGCATGTGCAGACTTGAAGTTGGGCGGTTCTAAATTTAGTCAGTAACACGAGGGAGACCACCCGGACGTTGTTAAATTAGCCATTTACCGTCGAAGCACTAAAGTGAGGGGCATTTACAGAAGCAGCAATATCGACGAAAAGATTCTACAGTGTACTGGTCGTGCCTCGTGGGATGGAAGCTCTAGGTTTTTCACTCTTGTACCATTGCGGCTACCACTGCTGCTAGCGCTGCAGACTGCAGTGCAGTGGCGTTGTGGTCAATTACTAGTATCAGCGAGCGATTCCCCCCCTCAACCGTTTGCATAACCATGCAGAAGCTCATTGACGCTGGCAATAGCGAAACCGACACTCCAGAAAGCTACCAAGGTTAGCAATATTTATCACCAACAATACAGTATAGTTACCTTGCATGCGCCAAAGCATTTACGACCACACATGAATCGGTATTATAGCGCTGCTGCTTGTTGTAGACGGCGGCTGGATATCGTGCAGCAGGATTCCTGCATTTGCACCGTTCGTTCGCATCGTCTCTGTTACATGAAACGCGATACGTCCACTCCAAGAGCGGACGCGACTAGGGCAAGCGGACGACGTTGAATCAACAGCATCGAAAAGCGAGTCTCTGGGCGTTTGTAAGTGGACGGCAGCCAAATCCTGGTGCTCAATGACAGCGTAGTGGTGAGTGAGTGGCGGGTGGGGGGTGGGGAGAGGGAGGGGCGCGAACGGCATGCACCAAGCGAGCCGAGACGAAATTGCCGGCGCCTTCTGGGTCTTTTCCTCCATTCCCCCCTCGCCCCCTCGGAGCCAAAGAGATCCACCATGAGCCAGACATCAATGGAGAGCAAGAGCGTACGCTGGTCCACCAGTTCCCCGTGGGCATTGGCGGCAGTGCTGTGCCTCGACGAGGTGGACCCGCAGTGGGGCTGGCCCGAACTGCGCAAAATGTGTGGAGAACTTCAGTGGACGCGGCGCAGCAGAAGTTGGAGACGACACAGGCGAAAGACAAGCAGACGAACGCCACAACTGCCGCTCGACGACACCAACGCAGACGCGTGCGCTGGCTCAAACCGCTGGAGCGTATAACGATGCTGGAGAAGGCGGGCTACAGCGAGGAACGCATCTATCGAATGCTCATGGAGTCGTCCCGTATAGCCCAGTCACGACGGCTCTGTCTGCGTGTGGCCTCGCTCGAGTGCGCGGCTTAAGTAGCCGCTTTCGCGTGAGGGATGACGTCTGAGAGAAGACTGAGATGTAGGCAGGAGTTCTTAATTTATGAGAAGTTATTGATCAAGTGCTTGGATGCTTTTGTTGTATATTCATACAGGCTGGTAAAGACACAGCTACAACACCTTCGTCCTTGTAAATAGTCATTCATTGTCATCATACTTTAGTTGCTGGTCTATTCGACGCTAAGAGGCTTCAGAAGAACTGCTTTTCATCCTGGACGTCCCCTTCAGGCAGCAACTTGCCGCTGCATCGAGACACAAAGTCTCCTGGACATGGCGATGTCGGAGCTCTCCATCATCATGCGGTAGATCCGTTCCTCGCTGCAGCCAGCCTTGGTCAGCATCGTGATCCGTTCCAGCGGTTTGAGCCAGCGCACTCTCCTTGCGCGTTGGACGCGACGTTTGCGCTTCTCGTTGTAGTCGGCATTCTCCTTCTGCTCCGTGTCGTCCGCCTCGTCCTCTGATCCAGGTCGTGTGAGTGCCAAGTCCCCACAGTGACGCACCTTGTCCAGCGTCGTGCTCCACACCTGCTGAGGCGTGCGCGCAAGGCCAATGGAGGGGCCTCCACGTCGGGGCACGGCACTTCCGCCCAGTGTCACGCCGAACTCGTACACTGTGACGGTGGACCAGCGCACACTCTTGTTCGTCTTCGTTAGGGGCATCGTCGAGTGAGTGAGGTGACTGTATGTATGTGGGAATGAGGGGGCTAGTGGCGTGTCCGTCTGTATGCGGTTAGAAGCGAGCGAGAATGGCGGAAACCGGGAACGACCGGCCGCTTTCGTCACTCTCTTTCCCTGCTGCCGCTCTCTTTCTCGCTCCTTTTCGGGCGACGGGTTCGCGCCACCATACTCAGACGCAAAGGCTGACACTCGCTACGAATACACCGCCACCTGACCCCCTTCTGTCGATCGCGTGTACTGGCTTGAGCCCTGCTGCATTCATGCCTTGGCGCTGCAACGTTCCGCGTCCCAGATCGATGGGGATTGGATGAAATGCAGAATAGAAGATGAGGATTGGTTGAAATGAACATGCGATGGTGGAAAGAGGTCAACGTCAACGTCGCGTTGCCCTCCTGCCAGTCCTAAACGCGTTGTAGAGCACTTTTATAGGTTCTTGTCGAGAACGACTTGCAGATGTCCCGCTACATTGTTTGAACGCAAAATGGTGCGTTCGTAGCTAGGGCGATGTGCACGCAAACCACTGCATGTTGATTCCCAGTCTGGGAATAACCACTTGACAACAATGGCAACAGGCAACTGCGACAGCATTTTGTGTAGCAATTGAGGGCTCTAGCATGTGGAGTTCGTGCACCACACTCGGAGCTACAGACAGGCATATGTCGGTGCTTGGCAAATGAAAGCCACTGCTTTACAACCCTACCTTTTTGTGCTGGATCACATAATTCAGTACAAATATTTCATCAGCCAATTAATTGTAGTCATTAAGAAGGTATCTACTGTTTTTAGTACATCAAAAATCAGACCGTTTCAACCTGATTCAGGATTTGTCTCTTGCGTCCACCCACCTCATTCGCGCTTTGCCACCGTCTCGGGCATATCTTCTAAAATGTCGAGAGGAACGTACATGACCAAGAATCTCCTGGCTGTAGCTCTCTTGCAGCTATGCGCTGTAGCTGTAGTGGGCAGTGGCAGCAACAGCGGAAGCTTCAGTGACGTCTCGGACGACAGCTCCAGCTCCCTCGAGGGCGTAACGGAGCTGTTGAGCTCCGCCAAGGACGTCAAAGTTGGTCCGGCTGTGCTGGCCGCCATTGCGGTCGTGGGTGGCGGCATCGTGTGTCTGGCTGGTTACAGACTCTTCCGCCCGACCGTCTTCTGCTGCGCCTTCATGATTGGTGGCCTCTTCGTCGCCGGCATCGTGGAATCAGCCTTTTCCAGCATGAGTTGGATGCCTACAGCTTCGTGGATCGGCTTTGCAATTGGCGGCGTCATTGCTGGTGTAGTGGTGCTCATGCTCTACAGTGCAAGTATCTTCCTGGCTGGAGCAGCGGGCGGCGTCATGCTCGCCTTCTCTATCAACACGTCAGTTGGTACCAAGATCTACCCGGACAATCCCGATGTGATCCTTGTGGTCTTGGCTGTGGTGTTGGGCATCATGGGTGGTATTTTGGCCTTGAAGCTTGAGAAACCTGTGCTCATTGCCACTACGGCTATTGTCGGGGCTACGGTCTGTGTCTGGGGCGTTGGATATTTCGCTGGAGACTACCCGAATGGCGCTGATCTCAAGCAGTTCCGAGCGCAGAATGACCATGGGGACTGGGTATACAACATCCCAGACGCCTGGTGGGGATACTTGGCTGGTATGATTGTGCTCTTTATCTTGGGCATGAGTGTGCAGATTAAGAAGACTGCGCGCGGATACGACCACGGAGGGAAGACGGAAAGCCACGCTATCGGCAAATCCTCAGCCAACGCAGCAGTGTAAGAGCATTGTGGATATGTATGTACTCGTGGATAATATAAACGACATGCAAGCATAATCTTTCTTGATGGACACTGTTTCGAGTTTATCTCTGTCGTTTGTTTATCTCAATGTCCACCAGCTAAAGAATTGGTGACAGATCCTAGAATGGATTTTCTATCCTACGTACCGCATACGTGTTGATATGATAAGTTCATCGTTGGACACCGTCTGAACTCTTCATTCACTTCTCAATCTCCTTCGAAGAGCTCAAGACATCATGGCAACCAAGTCATATCTCACACTAACAGCTCTACTATACCTGCAATTGGTCTCGGCCATCTCGGACGACGACACCACTGCGACAGTTAAAACCATCTTCGACTCGAGCGATGGGATGGACATCAATGGTGTTGTACTAGCCGTCGGTGCTCTACTTGTAGGCGCTTTACTGCTTGTAGCCGGCTATCGTCTATGGCAAACGACCGTGTATGCGCTCGGGTTCCTCGGTGGTGGCGTCGTCATTGCTGTCATCTTCGAGAAAGTCTTCAAGGATGAGACGTGGGTACTCACAGCCTCCTGGATCGCCTTCGTAGTGGGCGGGATCATTGTGGGCTACATTTGCGTGTATTTGTACTGGGTGGGCGTCTTCATGGGCGGTGCTGTGGGTGGAGCCGCACTCGCCATCCTCATCAATACATCTTTCGGCCATAAATTCGCTCCGTCCCATCCAGCTACAGTGCTCATTGTACTGGTGGCACTCTTCGCTATCATCGGTGGAGCGGTGACCTTATGGCTACAGAAACCAGCACTGATCATCGGAACGAGTATGGTCGGCGCGTTCCTGTTGTTTTGGGGTATTGGCTACTTCCTGGGGAACTACCCGACTTTCAACGATCTGGAACGCTTCAGAACGTACAATTCCAGTGGAGACTTGGTCTACTCGATCCCCGGAGCTTGGTGGGGTTATTTTTTCGGAACTCTGGTAGTTTGTGGCCTCTCAGTCGTACTACAGCTCAAGAAAGACGTGGAATACCATACACTTGACCGCAGATCCCGCAACTCTGAAGACATATTACCCCACCATGGCGAAATGACACCCGCGCGTGTACAGTACACCAACATGGGCACACCAGGCGTGCAGACTCAGTACCCACAGTACCAGCGCCAACACCCGCAGTATCAGCAGCCGTTCAACCAGCAGCACTATCCGACATCCAACCAGGTTCAATGGGAAGACCTGCAAAACCAGCAGCCCAGTCAGCAGAATGTCAGCCAAAGCCAACCACAGAGCTACGTGGACACGTCCATAGTACAGCCGCAGTATCAACAACGAGAACACGAGTACCAGATCTCGGACATTATTCCAACCAGCTCTCGACCAAACGCTCCGGAAGTAAACACTCCTAGTGCACCACAGTCACACATCGTTTAACTAAAATCAGTAACCACTTCAACTTCACACGTCACATATTTAAGTGCGCCACACTATTGATTCCGCCCTTCCCCAGTATCCAAATCCATTTAGACCAGCAGCATTTAATGGCGACTGTGCGGCCTCCTCCCCCGCGCGAAGCAGCCAATAAGAAGAAGCGGAAGCGTATCCAAGAGGTTAACTCCTCTTCCTCCTCGGTGGATGAGCAGCTTCATACGCTTGAGCAATGGCATCGCGCTTTAACGGTGGACATTTCGGAGCTGAGACGCGAAGGTGGACGCGTGCGGTTGGAGCTCGAGAAAGTGGACGACGTGGCTGAAGCAGCTGTCGAGAAGGCCGAGAACTGCTTGGCACAGGCACGGGCAGCTGCGAAAGCTGCTAAAATGAAGGATGAAGCCTTGCAAAGCGCTCAAAACAAGCTCCAAGCGACGGAAACGCGTCATCAGATGGAATTGGAGAAGCTTAACAAGAGATTCGTGACTGCAGACAAGAAGCTGGAGAGATATCAAAAGAGTAGTATTAATGAAGAGTTTTTAATGGCTCAACTCACGGAGCTACAGGAGCAATACGAGAACGAACTCACTAAAGTCCGAGAAGATCATGATGCAGTGCTAGAAGAGCAGCAGAAACGACTGGTACTTTTGGAGAAGAATCTGGAAGGAGTGGAAGAGGACAAGAAGATGATGAAGAAGATGGAGAAGAAGCTGGTGAGTTTAAGTGAAGAAAACACTCGGTTGACTCGACAGTTGACGCAGATGGCTACGAAATTCGAGATTCGGGATTTACGGAAGAAATGGGAAATGTCGGAGATGGAGAACCAGGACGAACAGGGACGAACCCGAGTGGATCTCAACAATTTCGAAGATAAATTAGCGGAACTGGACGGGAGAATCTTCGATATGAGTAGGAAAGTGGAAAAAGTGGAGGCAACAGCAGTAACACCGAGCTATTCACTACCGCTACCGTCGCCACCACTGGAACTTCCTACGGATTTGGTACGACAAGGAGAGCTTGAAGGCATTCATGACGCATTGAGGCGTATTGGCAGGGATTTCGCTGCTGTAGACGTGGATATCTCTTCTATCAAGAAGAATGCAGATTCTCGCGGAGTTCAACAGGACAAGCACTTTGAATCGAGGCTGCAGGAACTGAGCACGCAGCTGTTTGATGCTCTCAGTCACGATTCTCGAATGCACGCCACCGAGATCAGCCGATTGAAGGACGCCGTCTTTGACGTGCAAAGCGAGAACCGGGGATTCGGGCAGAGGATGAGGCGAGTGGAAGATGACGTTCAGCAGGCAGCAGCCAACACTCGAGCACCGCCGAGATCACCACCACGCTGGCGCTACGGTGAGAACCAACTCCCATTGCTACCAACGCCGCCACCACCGCCGGCAAACAATCGGAACCGTCGTGATCGCCCCTCACGTTACGAGCCAGCCCCAGACACTCGCGATATCCCAGAGCCACCACCCCAGGATCGCATCAGGTGGGCGCCTCGGAGGGCCAACCGGAGCCGAAGTCGAAGTCCTCCTCGTCGCCACCCGTGGGCTGCTGATTCGGGGCCGAATACGCCTCAAAATGATCGTCATAACCGAAGCGACAATCAGCGAAGCCACCATACGGGAGGCGCTCTTGTTCCGGCAAGGATCAATGCAGCAGGCCAAGCTAACGTCCCAACTTTACCTGTTGACGTTCCAGCGAACAACCAGGACGAACAAGCAGGTCAGCAGCCCCGCCGCGCACGCCAGCCCCGCAGAGCCCCGGAAGTCATTGTCATTGATGAGGATGAGGAAGAGGAGGGCGAGGAGAATGCTGACGAAGGCGTGGAAGTTGAGGAAGAACGAGGAGATCGGGAAGTGGAAGCCCCTAGAGCGACGCCGGATGTAGTGTTGGACGAGGAGGCTTCGTCGGAAGGCGATGTCGTTATGGTTGACCCCTCAGACGCGAATACCGACAACGTAGAAACAACAACAACCGATGTCTTGGAGAAAGAAGGAGACCTACAAACGGGCTTTTTGCTGTACTTTTGCTTGGGTGGCGCCCCCGATCTTGATGTCCAGTGGACCAATTGTTTTACTCAGCTGAATGCCGACGATAGTGTGGAAAAATCTCGCGCTTTACGATTCCAGCAGCGCTACAACTTCTTACAGAGCTTCCCAGCGGATTTAACGCAGTGTATCCTTCAAGCTGTGATCCTCAACGTGTCGGAAGGTGACAATCGCCCTACTGGAGTTTTGACAACTGGCACTGTGCGTACGAAGTTCAACGAGCTAGTGCAGGATATCCATCTCACATGGGTTGTAGCTCTTAATGAGCATTTGACAAAGAAAGCTGGCAGTAAATGTGTGGACGAATTGGCCTCGGAGAATCTGGCTCTTGCAGTTAATCCAGCGGGGATGTCTAGCTCGAAGGACAAGGATGAGGTCATTTACGTGTGGAGTCGTCGACAGGAGACTGTGATGTGGATGTTGGTCAAAAAGAGCCACTACGGATCATTTCTGCCGGCGATGAAGCGTAACGTTGACGCGTCTCCAGCCGTTTACCTCTTTATGCTCATGTTTGACATCCTTTCGGTGGAAAGCAAGTGTCCTCAACTGGGAAACTTCCGACTGAATGCATTTGGAGCGAAAACTCTTGCGTATCTGTGGAATCTCCACCTCAAGAAGCTTCCCTACGTGCTTTCTGCGGACTGGTCATGGCTTGAGGATCAATCCACGAAGGAAAAGCTGCCGGTTTTGGCATTTTGCCACTTGCTGACGACCATTTTGTTGTGGAACAGCGCCATTGATCGCCACAGCTTGACGAATCCCCATATCTATGCCTTCGCAGTAAAGTATCTGCTCCCAAAGGTCTATGTCGGCGGTCGGGCCGTTCACGAATCCGGTGATAACACCTCCTTATCACTAGCTGAGTGTGACTCCACACCTATTGAGCTCTTCGATCTGGACGGTAAATTCGCGTCGCTTCTCGGACTGGATGGCTTCTTTGAGGTGACAGAAGCTACCCAGAACAATATGCTAGCTCTGGCTGCAGCGGTGGCAGCGAAACGCTCTGCATCTTCTACTTAAGTTGCTGTGTATTACTTTCCAAGTATTTTACTAATCTCATTTCCTCATTATTTCCCACTGCTGGTTCTTCTTAGGCCCAAGCTGATGCGTTTACAGTATCCTCCAGTGGAGATAAAGTCGTGTCCTTCTTCTTGGTGCTGCACTCCAATATGGCAAAGCCCGACATGACCAAGACGGAACCAACGATGCACTCCCATGAGAATTTCGTGTGGTGGATGAAAGTATCCAATAGACCAGACAGCGGAATCGTCAACATACAACCAACACTCGTCTCCAAGGGCGATGTCCAGCAGATCGCCAAGGGCATGAAAGCGCAGAAGATAACCGTCAAGACACCACTGATAGCCAACAACAAGACCCCTTCCAGTGTGTTAGGGAACGCGATGGATTCGTGAAGCCATGAGAAGGGACTTTCAGCCAGCAGGAAGGCACCCAGTAGCCATGGGGGGAAGGCGAAGAGCCCACAGAGACCAGCTAGAGTCACCAGTGTCGACGTATCCGTGATGTCTTCCCCGATGAGCAACTGCAGAGCCACTTGGTACCCAGCGTAGATGGCGGACGAGACGATCATGGAGATCCCCGCGACAATCGTCGAGATTTCGATCGTTCCAACGCCACTTCCGTCTTGGAAAACCACGAGGAGGAAGACGCCGACGAAAGCGGTGAAGACGCCTAATATCTTGCTGACGTTCAGATGTTCGTTCAGGAAGCAGACGGACAGGCAATAGACGAAGAGTGGAGACGAGTTGGAGATGGCGACCGCTGCTGCGACGCTCACTTGGTCCAAAGCTGCGTACCAAAAGACGTCTGACACGAGAGACACCAGACTGAGAACGCCTGAAACGTAGACCAGTCTGGGCAATGGGATGACGGAATGGTGCTGTAAGACACCCACGAAGTCGGAATATTGATCTGCTGGGCCTCCGTTGATCTTGTAGTACCCGACGATCATTGGGAGCAGTACGACCTGCAAGTTGAAGGGGGTCAAGGAAGAATTCGTATGAAGATAAAGACGAGGAGGAAACGTACAGGTGCTGCGTGGTTAAAGCACGCGAGGAAGAATGGTTTGTTGAAGGAAAGCTGAATGCAGGCACCAGTTAGCACCTTTTTACTATTTGGGAACGGAACTCGATTTTTACCTGGAGTGACTGGGAGGCTTCAGCTTGCAGGACCCACGACCAGATCAATGCTGTTCGAGATACAAGAAACACCGCATGGTGAATAGTTGCTAGAGCAATTTCAAGGAGATGTTCCCACGTACCGAAGAGTGCAATGAAGCTGGCGTATTTGGCAGGTCGCGACTGCTTCAGCTCCTTTTTCAGGTCCACCTCAGGGTTTAGCAGTTTAGTGGCCTCAGTAGCAGGAGACCAGGCAGGGGTGACAACGTTAGTACGGGGCATCTTGGCTCACTGTTCTTCAGCTACACTGCGAATACCAGAATGATGAAATGCTCAGGACTCCGGACTCAGGAAAAATCATAGCGGATCCGATGCAGCCCGTCGCCAGTAACGACTTTGGATGAAAGGGTATCTATCACCGCCACGTCGAACGCGTTGGCATGAGAGCGTTGACTATTGCTACCTTCCTGGCGACGAACATTGAATTCATGCAAATGATTTTGACTATTGCGACTTATGAGTACTTTGGACATTGGTGAGCGGTTCAGTGGTCAAGAACACCAGCAGTTGCTCGTTCAGGTCTCTCTTTTAAACAGAAGCAGCAACAATCTTGGCAGCGGTGGCCTCTATCTCCGTGGTGCTGATAGCGGAAGTTGCGCGCTCCCATTCGTCCGGGATCTTCTCGTCCACGAGGAATGAACAAGCAGTGTCGACCGTGACGGTCTCGTTGTTCTTGAAGCCGAACACTAGGATCAAAATGGACGCCTCTCCGAACGCCACCGTCTGCTGCGCGGAGTTGAACGTCGTGTTCGAGTCAATGGCAATACTAATTGCGAGGCGAGCCTTGCGCACGGCACCAAGTTCCGTGACGCCGAGAGTTCCGCTCGACTATCCGCGCACGAGAAGCTGCTTGGCAAGCGTGATGTTGACTTGAGCCGGGTCACCGCCAAAGTACTCGTCGTTGTGGATGAAAGACGCGTCGTGCTCGATCAGGTTGTGCGTGGACAGGAAGTCGAGCGTGAAGGTGTCGGGCAATCCATCCAGCAGCGAGGCGGTAGCATTCTCGTCCAAGTTGAAGACCGACGTGAGCGCGTGACCCAGCTGACGTTCTGGCCGTTGCGCGGTATGTAGCCGTGGTTCGCGAGAGTGTTGAGTGCGGGGCGCGGCGAACGACGGAATGGTCGTGTATTACCCACGATACCGGAGGCCTTGCGGCTAGACGGATTGAAGTACGTTCCTTCAGACATGAGGTTCACGTCGACACCTGCTTCGCTGGGTTTGCAAAAGAGGCGACGGCCACTGCGACACCGACAATGTAGTTTGGCTGTGTGTGAATTGGAGAATGAAATGTGCTTCTCCGTTCGAGACTCCGACTGGACTCGACACAAGTCACCATAAAGTGCCGACGACGTCTGAGTACCGTTATCCTCGCAAGCAAAAGCGATGCCAACCGGATGCACAAGAGCGTCACACATCCTGGATCGGATCTTGAATTGCGTCCTGCAAACGCTAGCAACAAATGAGGTCTTCACTGCTAACTACTCCGTCAACGTTGAATTACCGAAGCAGCTTGTTAAAGATGAGCACGCGTAGCAGTAGATACCAAAACGGTGTCATCCTCTCCTCATATTCGAAGCACAGAACTTAGTGTACTACCTGTTGTAATACAAGCTCGTTGACTTGCCTTCTTACTCATTGATATGATAGCTGAATCGATGCGAGAAACACCGGTCCGTTGTAGCGGAGTTTTCTTTATCTTTAGCTCTCCACTTATCGGTAAGTGGCCATGGACAGCAGGGCGTTCAGGGAAGCTCTGTTAACCAGCACCCTCCCCAATCCAGAATAGTCGATGTTGCTCCAGAATCTGTCGCTCAAACTGCTCCGAGGTAGGCTCAGCGTTCGGTACCACATGCTCTTCTACGAAGACGGGCACAATGTACAATGTTAATACGCCGCCACGCCAACGGAAGTCCTTGCCCCAGTTTTTCTGGGACCACGGGACGACCGATCGTCTGTACAAATGCACTACGTTGTCGCGTACCTCCGTAAACGCTGAGGCGATCAGACAGGCTTGACGAACGAGAGGAATAGTGTGGGCTGTTTAAAGGCGGGGCAGAGCGCTGGCAAGTAGCAGGAGAATCATCCATCGGCCAGTTTTCGTCGTCCGAGTGCCCTGGGCTTGAGTTACTGGACCTAGCGCTGCGAACTTGACTGGCGTATCCATAGCAAGCTTCCATGTGGCTCGGTAGTACACCAGGACAATAGCAATCTCCATCAAAACCATGTTCATGATGAGGCAATCCATCTTGGCACTGCCGTGCGGCCATAGTCATCGAGTAGCCAGTGCTTTGAGGGTTCGCAGTTGGGATATTCATCCATCGCTCATTCTTCTGATCATCACTATCCCTTTCAAACACACGGGGCTGCGGTGGCGGTGGTCCGTTTGGATTACTTCGAGACATCCTAGAGCCTACACGTGCCATACTCGGCACCAAATACTTCGTCCGCTCCTTCAGTCGATGCACATCCTTGAGAATCCCGCACATGCCTGACCTGATCTCGTCCAATTCCTCGTGGATGCGTTCTGCCTCGTTGTCCTGTACGTCACGGATGTGCGTCATTTGCTGCGAGATGAGGCTTTCAATATGCCTTCGGAAGAACTGATTCTCCTGTGTCAGCGTTTGCTTGAGCTGAAACATCTCGGCGTGAAGCTCGTCCAGCTGAGTCAGTGTAACAATTAACCTCTCCGCTGTCCCCGACTGCGTAGGTTTAGAGACACTATTGAACGATGTAACGGAGTCGTCCTCAATCAGCTGAGCTCTGTACCTGCACGCCTCCTCTCTAAGACTTTCGACCTGAAGCAGATTCTCATCGGCCCCGTTAAACTGCTGCGGCTCCTGGTACGCATTCTCTGCGAGGTCGCTAAGTCTCTCCACCAGTTTGTTCATCCCTAGGGTACACTCTTGTCTGAAATCCTGAAGCTGAGTCGCTGTTAATCCTCGGCATCGCTTGAGCGTGTCCACCTGTTCTGAGCAGTTAGAGATCTGAGCTAAAGACTCCTGAATCAGCGCTGCATTTTTACTCGATCGCTCCTGATATTCTTTCTGCAGCGTATCCAGTTCGTTCGCCACAGCATGCAGCGCTCCAAGTCCTAGCAAAAGCTGATGAGTCTCCTCTTCCCGCATAGAAAACCTGTGCTTGAGAGAGTTCACACTGCTCTGTAACTGTTCGTTCTTGGCTGCAATGACAGCGATCTCCTCTGCAACACTGTGATCTTCTCCTTCCTTATCTCCAATCTCTGTGTGCGTTCTTTCAGCTAAGTATTGAGGCTTCTCTTCTTCCAATTGTCCCTGATCTATCAGCCATTATATCATTAAATAAAAAAATAGCATCCATCTTTTTAAGTAATACGTACCATAGACAGCTTGAGCCAGTGATGGCGCGGCTGCCTCCGTCTTCTTTTTGTGAACTTCTCCAATTTCGCCCGTAGACGCCCCACGCGGCCGCTTATTCGTGTCCCGTAGGAAACGCTGCTTGGTGGATCCAGTACTGGCTACTATCGCCTTGTTCTGGCCGCGCTGTTTGAGTTTCCGCAGCATCGTAGCGGCCTCTTTGGAGCTCACAGCCATCGCTTAAGAAGGAGTTTGACTATCAGTTACACTTGGTATTTGTATGACTGGAGTCTGATTCTGAGAATGCTCTTATTGACGTTTTTGATCATAACGAGCATGTTGTTTTTATGCACCAACTATATTTGAAGTAAACCACACTATATAAAAACGTAGCCATCACTCTTGACTGGCAGTGCGGAATGGTTCGTAAGAAAAGGAAAGGAGTGGTGAAGGAGGCGCAGGCGGAGGGTGCAGCGGCCCCCAGGGGTGTAGATCTGCGCCATGTCTTGGGAAAAGTACCTGTTAATGTGGATCTACCAGCTGCTCTGGGCGGTGGCGATCTGGAGACGTGGTATGAGGCGTTGTACTTGTCCAATGGCAGTCTCTATGAGCAACTTAAGAAGTTGCAGCTGTTCCGGTCCAAGTTCAAGTTGCTGGTATCAGATGTGGACTCAGATTACAGCAACATAATAACTTCAACATGGCGATTGATGTTCCGTCTGAGTGTGGAGCCGCTTACGCAGCCATTGCGCAAGAACCTGGGACTGATTCTGGACGTCCTGGCGCAAAGTGAGAGAGCTGGGCTGAGAGTTGTAGCAGCTGAAGAGCTCAGAGCGTTTTTAGACACGTTGTGGGTGGAATCAGACGAGAAAATGACGCCTGAGCAGCGAGTTATGATGCTGGATCGTTTGCTGCATTTGGTGGAGTTCCCGTTCCTCGCTCGGGTCCTAGTGGAGAATCCAATTGCTGGGGGAGAAGCCGGAGATGCACAGCACCTGCTGCAATTCGTGACGTGTTGTGCTGATCAGCTGGAGGCTCTTGGAGCTCCTATTGTGGAGTACCACGAGGCGAATCAAGATGATACAGAGCAAGAAGAGGACAGCGAAGCTATTGCAGCGTCGACAAACGTGGTGTTGGTGGCATCGGAGCGCTGTGGCCATGCTTTGAAGAGCGTAATTGTATTGGCCACGATGAAGGAGGTACTAGACAACCGATTGCAGCAATGTCGAGGAATCAGCCTAGGCAAGTTGTCAGAGGCCTTCCTTCGTATTGTGAAACATTGTGTACTGCTGTTGCAAACGAGTGTAGTGCACAAAGATCTGCTCACCCAAGCTGGATTAGCGTACTGTTTGGTCCTTCGTGTGCTGCTGCAGCTGAGTGCAGACAGCTCGGGTGACGCGACGAAGTTGCTGTTGCAAACAGCGTACCCGGAGCTGAACATTATTTCTTCTGATGCGTGTGATGATGTGCAGCTTCGAGCTCATGTTGAGAAAGATGTGGAGAACTTTGGCGATCTGTCAAGACTTGCCGTGTGTCGTGGTTTGTTGAACAGCCTCGGTAACGACGACCTTGTTTTGTCGGCTACAAGCATTGGGTTGGATGAAGAGCAGAAGTCAGAACAGAGCGTCCTTGATGCAATTTTTACTGGCGTCCAACAATTCTGTGAGCAGGAATCTTACAACACACGCTTGTTTGCTTTTCAGGTGCTGGAAGCGTTTCTCCGTCGTGCGGTGACGATCTTGCAGAAGCAAAAGAAGGGGGCATTGTCTGAAAATGACCTTGCCGTGTTGGAAGTGGAGACGCTTACGAACCTGACAACTGCCGTTTTATTGAACTGGGAGCACCCGTCGAAGAAAGTGAACCAGTTCATGGCTGCTGTGTTCGCGCACATTGTGAACTATTTCGTGCTTTCTGGTGGATTCCAGGAGTGGAGTGACGCGATTCTCCCCCGCTTAGTGGAGCTCCCACCTACTAGTCGGGCTAAGTACGGGTCGCTGACGCTTTTAGTTGGTGAAGCTGGGGCCAAGCCTGTGCTGGAGGCCAGTCCATCCCTGCTTTCGTCTCTGCTCTCTGCAGTGGGTCAAAAGGACTATGCCGCTCCCGCAGCAGCGAATTTGTTTGCACAGATTCTCGATGATCTCAGTCAAAGCAGTGGCAAGAAGAATGGCAAGAAAGTTACTCCTAAGCTTGATGACGAATCGGTGGCCGCATGGCGTCAACTCTGGCTTCCAGACGTCGTTGGTGTGCTACTTTCGCATGACGCCAATCTTCGATCTCGAGTGGCTATGTATGTGATCCCGCTTCTGCTGAAAAAGGACCCGGACTGTGTGTCTGTTTTAATTAGTCGATTGCAAGTGGAAGCTACCAACGAGCAGGCCAATAGGGAAACGGCAGATGTCGCGCTGTGGGCTGAGCTTGAGGTGCTTAAGTTTGCGCGAAAGAAAATGGCGCCTGAAAAGCTCGTTGGGGTGTCAATGGATGAAATTGAACGAGGCCTTCGTCACGCGAACGGAGAGACACGTGGTACGGCTTTTGATGCGTTGTGTGCGTCGCTCAAATCTACTAGCATGCCCACGGAAGATGAATTGCGATTGGTGAAGTACTATTTGGTGGTAAACGGAAAGGAGATTGGTCCTGCTGGCCGCATGAACACGCTGATCGGTCTAAAGACTGTGCTTATCCGTATCAAGGAAACAATGCGCCTTGCCAGTAAGAACTTGGCAATGCCAGCAGCCGTGACTGAAAGCGCAGCTGTTCGTGATGAATATGCCGCTGCTGACTCGTTCAAACACTGGGTGGAGCAATTCATTGTTGCTTCCGTGTACCCTGGTGCGCTTCCTCAACGCTTGACACTCGGTCTGGAGGTGCTTCTGCTCTACATTCAGCTATTTGGTCTGAATGATTCTGAGCTATCATCACGAAGCTTGTTGCTCACTGGACAAATGGTGACGACGCTCCTCAATCAGCTCATTAGTGCTTGGGATTCCATTCGATCTTTGGCTTTTACGATTTTGGACTTGTATCCGGACGATCTTCCCGGCTACTCCACACGCGAAGAGCTTCGTACTCTTATTGATTGGGCAGTCGGACTCTGTGGCAGTCCACGCCAGCGTGAAAGCGATGCTGGTGCAATGTTCATCCGGTTGCTTTTCCAAAAGTGTAGCGCAGCAATTCAACGCTATGAGTTGAAGTTCCAGCGCTCTGAATTGCAAACTGGAACTGAAGTTAGCAGCAACACAGAGGTAGCGTTCGTACTGCAGTTGACGGATGTGATTCTTTCTCGAATTGGAGCTCTGAGCCCGACAGATATTCGTCGTGGCGAGTCACCGCTTGTACATGGATTTTTACTGTCACTGCACTATGTGCTCGACAACGTCAAGTTTGAGAAGCTCTCCAGTAGTGAAGCTGCAGACTGGCCAGTTGCGATGACTCAAGTGTTCAAGGCTATCCATCAGTCTATGCGCGCGTCGCTAGCTGTGGTTGGTGACGCGACTTCTGGTGCGGGCGACGAAGAACTCTCAGCTTCGTTTGCTGGCGTTGTGGGCGAGGTTAGTGCGGTGGCTAAAACATCGAATTCAGCTCTGCGAGTAGACTGTCGCGGCCACTTAATTGTTGAGAACGGTAATGATGGAGAAGAGGAAGATGGAAACGCAGAGCAACGTGCCGTGGTGGGCAGCTGGTTGGCCGCGCGCGAGTGCGGAGCTATTCTCGAGCTGCTTATGCGCCGCGTGCCTCTCCCTAGCTCTAACCCGGCCCCGGGTAGCATTCCTTTCTTTACAGTTGAGATGGCGCAGCGCGGAGGAGAGACACTTCTTAACTCGCTGTTCGAGCTCAAGCACAAAGGCGCCGTTGCCACGGCTTATCAAGCATTTGAAGGTGTTTGTCGCGCTTTCCTTGCTAACGGAGAGCAAAACCCAGTACTTGGTGGCCTCCCTGCACGTTGGGCTGATCGCTTGCTGGAGCGGCTGGAACGGTCAGAGCAACATTTCGTCCTTCGTCGTAGCTCAGGCTTTGCTTTCAGCTTCGTAGCGATTCTTCGTGCTGAGCCTCGCAATTCTGCTGCTGTTATTCTGCCGAAGGTGATGTCGACATTGCTGCGTCTTGCTGGTGAAGACACAGATGCTGCAGAGAAGCGGGATACGCATGAGGAGCACCATTCACTGTGGCGTGCCCGTGTACATGCACTAAACATCCTGAAACTCATTTGTCAGGATGGTGTGCTGGCAGAGGATGTAGCCTGTTACGTCGTGGATATGTTCGAGTTGGCTGTGCGCGGCTTTGATTGTGGGTCGTGGGCCGTTCGCAATTCGTCTATGATGCTTTTTGCAGCAGCGACTCAGCGTGCAATTGGAGACAAGCGCATTGCTGATGGAGGAACGCACCAACAAGTGACTAGTGACGACGTTTTCTCACGCTTCCAGCAGCTTCGCGGCTTCCTTGCCCGTGAGTTCACAAGGTTGTTGGCAACTGACAAATCTAGCAGTGCCCTTGGTGGTGCAGCTCCGCCTGGACTGTACCCTTTGCTCCTGTTCTTGAGTCGTCTACGTCCTGGGGACGAGGATGACCAGCGTGTAGCAGATGCGCCTTCTTTCCCGTGCGACGGAAGTGGACTTGCAAGTTTCATTCCGCTAGTGATGAAATGCGCATCCCAACCGACAATGGCCATACGATACATGGCTGCGAAAGTTGTGGCAGCTATCGTGAGCGATGCGGACGCTGCGCCTGTCTTGTCGATGCTTTGTGCAAACCTGCCCCATGGTGTTCGCAATGACCAGCCCGCCGCAAAGGGAATGTCTCACAACTACGTTCACGGAGTCCTCACTCAAATTCGTCAGCTTACGGCTAAATACTTGTCTGTTGGAGATGACAAGAAGAAGATGGTGACCATCTCGAAGGACGCCCAAGCTGAGTTCTTCGAGATCGTTGCATCGAAGCTGCTTCCTTCGACGATGTGGCTGTGGACAGGAAAAGATGCTGGACGAGTTAACCCCGCCATCCGCGCAGAGTTGGTAGCGACTATTGACGTGGTTATGCAGTTCTACAACCGGGACGTTTTTGGTGCACTGTCCATGTTGAAGTCTGGCGTAGCTAAGGACAAGTTTACTCAATTGGCCGAAATCATCCAAGCTGAAGTTGGGCGGCAGCTACTAACCCGATGCAATTCAGATCGACCAGCTGCCGTGCTGCTGTCTACTCGACCTGGTATGTATGTCCTGGATCGATCTTTGGTGTCGATTTGGTTCAGTCTGTGGACCATTCCAGCCAGTGGTCAGCAGCTACACGAGCTCGTGCAGAAGATGCTAGTGTCCAACGTGCTCCAAATACGCAAGAAGGCTGTCAAACAGTTTGCGAACAAGTTAAACGTCGCAGACTTGAAGCCCGATTCGGTTGCTGGGCTGCAGAGCATGTTAATCGGCCAGTTCTTGAAGGAAACGCACCCGAAAGTGCGGGCCCGACAACTGCAGCTCCTTGTGCGTTGTCAGATTCACCAAGAGATTGCTGCCACGGAAACGAGGCTATCGCAAGTGCAGACTCGGCTGATATCCACTCTCACCACCTCGGCCGATACTCAGGTTCTAGCACCGGCACTGGAGTTGCTTGCCCTCATGGCGTACCATGGACAGGGCGAGAACATCACCAACACAGCGTTGTATCAAACCCTGTGCCACGAAATCGGTTTGCGGTCCGATGAAAACCAGCCGCTGATTCTTCGACGTGCTGCTGCCTCTGCTCTCCACCACAGCAGCCTGCTTCTTCTTCATATCAAGCAGGACTCAAGTGCTGAAGTAGCTCTGGCAGGCTGGATGAGCGCACTGCGGCTTCTTCAAGATGACAATGTGCGTGTACGATCGGTCGCGCGATACGCCGTGCAGGAGGCACTTGCTAAGGCACCGGACAGCTCTGTCACTGGCATCATTTCGTTGTCGGATGCAGCAGTGCTGCCTCTTGCGATAGATTATGTTACTTCTTCATTCGCTCGCACGGACCAAGGCGCCGACTCTGTGTCTAAGACGTTGTTCAAGCTCATCGATGCTCCCAGTGTCCTCACAGCGTATTCTGGCTCTGCGGGTGCCAAGGCTCAAGACTGGGACGACTTGTACCGTCGCATCTTCGAATCGGAAAGCAGCAATTACTTCGCTGAACGTGATGTGCTCGCCCAGAATATCGTGCACTCACTGTTGGCTCGCACCGTAGAAGATGGAGAAGCGATGCGTCTCCTGCGCAAGCGAGTCCTGAATGCTGCGGTGAGTTCTCTCACGACGCTGAACCAGGAGGCTCAACGCTCGGACAAGGAAGGCAGCCAGTGGTTGGGAGGCATCACCTACTACTCGGATGTGTTTGCTCCTCTGTTTGGCCTCCTTGCAGCTACTGTAGCTGTCACAACCTTGTCGAATCCACTTCCCACCGAGCTTCAGTCTACAGCTTCTCAGGTTCGTGTTCTCGCCCAAGAAGCCTGTGAACTTCACAGAAACGACGGTGCCACCCATCCACTTCTCTTCCGAGCTCTTGAGCTACTCGGCAATACGAGCCATGACACGAACAGCGCAGACACAAAGGCTGTGTGCGAGCTGCTCTACCTCACTCCATACTGGACGGAGTTAGCCTAGATAAACGCGTTAGATGCGGCACCATAATCACGATGATTGGTCTGTGGTTGGATTATGGTCTACTTTTGATTACCATGGTGCCCACCTGGTGGACTGGATCAGCTCCTGTCCTTCAGAACGTTTGTTACCTTCCCATCAAAAGGATCCTAGTACTTCTTTCAAATAGGACAGAACGGATTGGGATTCTCGGAGTCATTTTCAAATATGGTATTCAAATCCAAACGACCCCGGTCACGGAACTACTAATGGCCGAGAACAACCACGTGCTGAGTGTGTTGAGGCCAGCGCTACATGGACTGTTGGACCTCATGCCCGGGAGAGCTGATGAAACCAGCCTACTGCGTCACCCGGCGCGTGCTGCACCGGCGCTTGTGCTGCATCTTTCAGACTTAAAGCCAATGAACTACAGCAAACGCGCAGAGGCCCTGAGTGCGTTCTCAGTGCTGATCGAGCACTCGCGTCGTCTGAGCAACTATTCAGAGGCCAAACACGCGTTCTGGCTTGACGTCCTGCAGTCGCGTATGACGCGGGTGGTCACGCGCAATGTACCCGATGCCTCACTGCGGGAACCAACGTTCCCGACCTTCGTCGTGAGTTTCAACGATGGACAATATTGCTCATACAACGGATATAAAGGATCGCTGCCGTCTCCTTTCGTAGTACCCGAAGACGCGATCGTTGCGTTCTTCTCGACGCCGCCCATCATGCCGACACCGACGCAGATGCAGTTTCAGCCGCGCCCAGATGTGAACGGGCCGGATGCAATCGCGATTGAATTGAGCTTTACGGAGTGCAGACTCACCTCAATCGACACTATCGAAGCCGTTGAGCGAGTACTTGACCACGTGTTTGCACACCCGACACGTCAGTTCGCGGTGTCAGCGCTGGATATGAGTGGCAACAGCATGGGACCCTCAGAGCTTGCGGTAGTCGCACGGATCGTATGCAAGTGCCGCCACGAGTACCAAGTGTCGAAGCTCCGTTTGGACGGGATACTGTCCGGGATCAGAAGGACACCAAGGGAGATTCTCGACATCGTGCGAGCAGCATATGGCATTGGACGATCACTATTGCCTTCTGCAAGTACGGAAAGCAATACGGACATCGTGCAGGATGTATCAATTCGCGCTTCAAGGCTGCACAGCGTTTCAACGAGCTGTAATGGCCTCTGCCCAGCGTACTTTGCGACGCTCTTTTCAGCGCTTCGCTACGGAAATCCTGTCCACGAAAGCTTTTCTGAATATTATGATAATAACGCCCTGTGCGGGAGCTGGCTCACGTTTGGACTCTTCTACCCGCGACCGAAGCGCTTCAGGAAGCTGTTAGGCCTGCGTAACATCGGCGACGTAAATTGCACGAGAGATTTTGTCGAAACACTTACGAAAGCACTGTATAACCCGGCGACGGTACTGGCGTATGGTAGTGCACATCATACGGAGACAGGCACCGCCGCCACCGAGCTCCTGGTGTGTACTGTGAAGAAAGGAGCAAGCGTCGAGCTCATCAGACTCGAAGATCCCAAGCCTATCATCTCCGGTCTCCACTCCTTCAGAAATGTAATCTATGAACCTATCCAGCCGGATACCCACGAAGTTGAAGCAAAATGTGAGCTTGAAGGCCTATGTATTCGCGATTCGGATGATGCAGTGTGCGTCGTCATCCCTGGTGTCGGTCTTGGGTGGGTAAAACGCGAGGATATCGAGTGTATTGAGCGAGAATCTCTGGAGGACGCATGGAATAGCAAGACGGGCAATATGAGATGCTGCTCACGTACAATGAACCGGCAAACAACAGTGCATTGACGACGGCAATGTTGGCGCTGGTTGGACGCCAAATCTACTCGCTCGGCTTTGACGTGTATAACATCAACACCGAATTCAGCATGCCACAGATTATAGAGCACTGTCCGAACCTCGTGAACCTTAATCTACGGGGTGTGACCGCTACGGAAAGTGAAAAGGAGGATCTACTGGATGCTCTACGAACGGGTCCACTGCGTACGCGTCTGCTGACACTGAACCTGAACAGCAGCAACTTCTTTGATGAAAATTTTTTGCAGCAACTTGTAACAATAATTGGGGAGGAAAGTACCAGCAACAACACAAGCGAAGATCAGTTAGCGCTTCAGGAACTGCATCTGCATGGCATTGCGCTCTCCCTGGAAATTACTACGCTACTTACCGAAGCACTTCTGACAAACCGCAACCTCCAGTTGATCCAGTTAACTAGAGCTGACAGATATCGGAACACCAGCGTATATGCAAAGCAGGGATAGGAAAAATACAATATCATACGGATTGGAGGCCTTCATCCAAGCCAATAAATAATTGAGTTATTGCCACATTTTTCGACAATATCAACCAAGTCAGTAGGTCACATGAATATGTGACACTATGTCGTCTTTTCTCATGAGTTTTTGAACGAGTTGGTTGCTGTCGATGCGCCTGGATTCGGGAGGGGGTTACCTCGAGAACCCTCCCACCGCGTCCAACCTCTCCAACCAACACACACAAGTCATAGTCCGAATTCCTCGACATCATACATACAACACACAAATCAACTGATATATTATAATTCAGTTAGGAAATGACAAGCAACTGTAATAACCCGTGTGCCCTGTGTGCAAACGTGGCCACGCAACCGGTTTGGCGATAGTTCTCGCTACCATCCATTGCCAAAACAACCACACATGTCAACGACATTTGGCTATAGCCAAGATTGACCTATATAAAAAATTGCATGTTATTGGGGTTGAGGAGCAATAAATTATTGCAATATGACATTGCCAATATCGGCAATAGTTACGGAAAATTACCAAACCCTGATGCAAAGCAAAACGAACTGAGGGAAGTGCATGATGGACAACTTCTACGACGGACGCTACCAGCGGAGGCTAAGCTGGCGTTCTTGAGCGTTGTAAACTTGGAGTCATCCACAGAACTGGACACAAACCTGGTGACGCATATCTTTCACTTTGCAAATAGTCGCGACGTCTACCGTGTTATCGCGCTCACTGCTGATATCGCCTGCGGCAGATAATCTGGCGGTGAACTTTGAGCTGCGAAAGCATATAAAACTACATGTACTAGGTGCAGATACTGAGTCTGTGCAGCGTTAGATGTGGCACCATAATCACGAAGATTGGTCTTGTCTGTTTATGGTGCCTCTTTGATGATGGTCTACTTTTGATGATGGTGCCCCTTTACTGAGAGTGGAGTTCAAGTCCATTTCTGATCTTGCCTTGCCATCTCAAGTTCCTCTCTACTTTTTTCTTCACTATAATGTCGCTCACGGGTAAAATCGCTGTCATCACTGGCGCATCGATGGGCATCGGTGCTGCAACCGCTCGCCGATTCGCCCAGGAAGGAGCGAGTATGGCATTGCTTGCTCGCTCCACGGATAAATTGAGCAAGCTGGCGGAAGAGCTACAAGGTGTTCCTGGATGCGGTCGCGTGGTGTTCTTCCCGGTGGATATCGGGGACAGTAAGGCGTTGGCGGAAGCTATGGTGGACACCGTCAAGCAACTCGGTGGGCCGGTGGATGTGCTCGTCAACAACGCTGGCCTTGCACTTGGAGCTCCAGCGTGCTTCCATGACCAGTCAATCGCTGACATCTCAATGATGGTACAGACGAATATCAGCGGGTTGCTGTTTACCACTCACGCAGCGCTGAACCAGGGAGGAATGGCGGCACGGAAGCGGGGTGTGGTCGTGAACGTGACGTCTGTGACGGGCTTGGAGGCCCCTCCTTTCCCTGGAGAAGCTGTTTATCACATGGCGAAGGCAGCACAAGAGGGATTCTCGAACTCGCTCCGCAACGAGTTGTGTGGGACAAATATCAAGGTGGTCGTGGTGCGTCCGGGTGTGGTAGCGACGAACTTCCACGAACAGCGCGTCGGTTTCGACAAGCAGATGTACTTGCAGTTCATGGAGGTGTAGCGTAGCCTGTTATCTCGCCCGGCTAGTTGGGCGTGTCGTATAGCCCGCTGTTGTCCTAGGGCGACGAACAGGCGTTCACTTGCTCTTCAACTCGTCCACTGGCCAACAGCACCCACTTGGTACTGCGCCGGATCTCCCGTAAAACGGTACGGTCGATCCTATTTATTAACTTCTCAATACACGTCTACCTCAACTGCTGAGTCCTCTACGGTTCCTCCGACAGATCGTCCACCAGGTTCCAGCCCGCCAACAACGTCCAGCGCCACTTCCACCGGTAATTGTCCGCCAGTTCCTCGCTTCCACTCCGTCGTCAGAAAGCGCCCTTCCTCTTGAAGTCGCTGAAGACTCACAGCCCCACGTCCACGTCTCTCTCAACTACAATGTCTCCTACGGTTCGTCCAGCAGGTCGTTCACCAGGTTCCAGCCCGCCAACGACGCCCGACGCCACTCCAGCCCGGTCGTCGTCCGCCGGTTCCTCGTTCTCGCACCGCCGTCCGAAAGCGCCCTTCCTCTTGAAGTCGCTGAAGACTTGCAGCCCACGTCCACGTCTCAACACTACGCCCTCAGTGGCGAATTCTTAACAACTGCGCCCTCTGTGGCGTATCTCAAACTGTGCCCTTCGTGGCAAATTATCCACCGTCCTTTGCCCGACGTGGCAAATTCCGAACTCTGCGCCCTCGGTGGCGAATTTCCAACTGAAGCTCCGGCCTCGCCGTCGCTCACAACGCTCCTCATCATCAAGACCGCTCCCATCGTACCACTCCCGTTGATCAGCCTCCGTCGAACACATCTCCTCGTAGGTTCCCACGTCCAATCACTAACTCGGCAGCGCGCTGCGCTCGCCGCTCATTCGCCGTTTCTGGCCACACTGGACCTCCACGTTCGTGCTGTGCTGGTGCCGTCCTTCAACCACGCGCTCCACGGCCGACATGTTCCTCTCACCGTCCTTAGGTTCGCTGTCCTTAGGTTCGCCGTTCACCGCCGTCTCCAGATCCAACCCGCTACAGAGGGATACGAGCCGTTGCTGTCTGAAGATATCGCGGATGCTATCTCCTGGGTGGTGGAGAAGCCCGAACATGTGACGGTTAAGGCTGTGGACGTTGTCCCTACCGCGCAGCGTAGCCTTAGTGTGTTTGACCGCGAATGGAACACTCGCAACGTCAAGTAAAACATCGGTACAGCTTTGAGCTTGAGTTTGGTGTAGCTTCGGATAGTCCTAAGTTTTGATTAAATGCACCGATTTTAACGAGTGCTATCGCAGTTCCCTCGACGCCAAGCTACTGGCAATCGAGAGCGACCGCGTACTAAGTGTATTAGACTCGGCATTACATCGACTGCTGGTAAAAGTTGGTTCACTGGTGAGTCACCAGTGAATCAACTTTCCGGACGTAATCAGCCTCTCGCTCTGCCCCCGTGCTCACACGGCGGCTATTCCAAGCTTTGACTTGGACGCCACAGGCCCTTCGAGCACTACCCTGATCTCAAGCGCAAGTTTCGAAGACCCGCCGGTTTCGATCCAGATGTCCACGAGATTGAAGCGCAATGCGAGCTTGAAGGTTTGTGCGAGCGTGAGGAGGATAGCGCTGGTTATCCCTGGTGTCGGTCATGGGTGGATTCAACATGACAGTGTCAAGTCTATTGAACGAGAGCCTCTGGAGGGCACAAGACGGGAGATACACGATACCACTCAAGTGCGCGTTGCCGAAGGCGATTTTAGAGCTGATTGGATACTCACTCGTCTTCGAAGGAACGCTATTGACTTCCAATTCAGCGTAGTGCCTCAGAATTGTCCAAATCTGCAGCACCTGAGACTACAGGGGATGAAAGTGACGTGGAGGCTCTGCTGCGTAATCGGCTACTGAATTTGAATTTGAACGGAACCAACATATTGCGTGGCAGCTTTATGCAAGATCTCGCGACGACGTTAGGAGCGGGGAGGAGTAGCAGAAGCGAAGACCCATTGGCACTTCGGGAGCTGCGGTTACACGGAAGGAAGCTCACCTAGAAAACTACGATGATTCTCAACGACACGCTTCTCGCAAACCACCACCTTCAATTGCTACAGTTGACTAGAGGTCCCAGCTATCTCAACTATAACTTGCTTAAGATTCAAGACCGACTGAAGAGGGTGCATGACGAACAACTATTGCAGCACGCTCTGCCGACGAAGGATTTTAGCCCCTTACTTCCCGACGCCAAAATGACCCGTAGCCGGGGCTCTTATGTAGTACCGTACAACATAAAAATATATATGGATTTGTATGCAGTGAATTTTCGTCCCGCTATGCTACCAGGAAAGTTCGGATTATGTCCGATTAGAAAAAGGCTCCTCCAACTTAGCATGGCTTTATGTTGGTTCAACAAGCACAGAGGACTATCCAAAGATGAATATTCCAACATAGAAGCTGTCCCGGTTATTTGAACACCTCGTTTCTGAAACGTTGGAGGTGTTCATGAAGCTGGATTGCAAACGCTGCACCAATGAGAAGCAATATAAATATAAAGCGCCAACTGATTACTTGATAGTTATGCAAGGCCCCAAACAAAATAGAGCCACCCTGTCTGCACATCATCTCACTCTGCTTCCGTGGGAAGCGAGTCGCTGTCGAGTCCTTCGTCGTCGACGTCGCCATTGTGTTCGTCACCATCGTGTCCGTCGTCGTCGCCGCTGTGCTCGGCGTCATGTCCTTCCTCGTCGCCGTTATCGCAACTGCGGTCTTCTCTGTGGGAGCCACTCACAACACCATCACCTGCAGCAGTCTGTACACGTCCGCGCCGCTTCTTTCCCGGACGCTTAGCTGCCCCGCGTTCTCTGATCGCGTGCTCCTGTTCCAGTCGCCGCGGTATGTTGTTTCCGTTGCTCCAATCGAGGTGCCATATTTGAAAGCAGGTGCGCTCCCTCCCCTCGCGAACTACGTTGCACATATATTTTCTGAATGCATACTATCGTTAGGTTGGAAGAGAACAAGTTGATAATGCAATACATACCGAGCAACAGCAGAAGAGCATTCAGGACAATAGTACTTAGAGTACTTGCGCGGCTTGGTCTTGAAAATAGCGCAAACCTTACATGATCGTTGACGTCTCGTCTTCTTTCCAGGTACTTTGTCGGCAGTGTCCGAGCTCGCGACAAGCTCGTGGCCCTCATCAATCTGTGCAGGGGTTCGCTGGCCATTGCTAGTGCTGTATGCTGGTGAGACTGCCGTACGATCTTCAGCACGCGTCACGGCCTGTACGTAGCACGACACACAAGACATGGTTATGTTGGTGTTATGTTGTATCTCAGGATACCGATAAATAGCTTATGTTGTCTGGACATCATAGGCACTTACGTGAATACTTTCGAACGTCTCTGCGTCAACTGCCAGCAGTTGCTCCATCAAAGTCTCGAAGAATGCATAGTGCTTGGCTGGACGCTCACCATTCACCTTCTTGTAGTGCCGAAAACAATGAAAGCGTTGACCAAAGCCATGTCGACTAGGCCGAGGAACAGCGTCTTGTAGTATTTTCGTGACTTGTACGATAGTTGTACACTGTAACGCTGCATCCGGAGCTGATCGTGAACGTCAACCCCACCCATGTATCGGTGGTAGTCGCGTACCAGCCCCGGTGCTTGCAATGTCTGGACGACGCCTCGAATACGTCGCTCTACAAGCAAAAACATGATGTAGGTCAGATCATTTTCGGTCAGCATGGCCTCAACAAGAATCCAAATACTCACGGACTGGTACCAGCTTTCGGCTTCCTCCACTGCTGAGCATGTGAACGGGATTGCGGTCCATCCACATGGCCGCGGCGAGCTGAGGAAACTGATTGTTTTCCGCCAACTTGACAGTTCCAGGACGAGGTACTAATTCTTGCACTCCGTTCACCGTCTCCGTCTTCTTTTCCGTCTTGACGCCCATTGCATATCCTGCTGCTCTGGTTTGAATGGTGCCTGTAATATACATACGTCGATGAAGCAGCTCCAAAGCCAGCTTCACCGACGTATAGAAGCGGTCTGTTACCACGAGACGCCACGGAGATGTTGGTGAAGGAGGACACAATGCCTTCATGTTCCGCAATACAGCTGCTTCACCACAATTGTTATCTGCAGGAACTGGTGTCCGGAGGTGCGATTTTGCACCACAGTAGACTTCGAGTCTAGTATGTTGACAAAAACAACAATTTGTGAGTCTTATGATGGTTCCGATCCAACATAAGGACTTACATAAGCCCAAGCTTCAGCTCGGCACGGGCACACGAGGTGACTTACCTCATACAATACGCAGTATCTGCACACGCCGCCACAAACACCTTCGTCCCCCACTTGTGGGGTTTATCCTTGTTGTACTGTCTTGTGGGGTTGTACCGTGAACGGGACGGCAGTGTAGCTTCATCAAAACTAATCACAGGAGGCACCTTGTATCCTCTGGCGAATGTGCGCTGAAGTACGTCCACAACAGGGCGAATCTTCCATGCTCGATCTGTATCGGCCTGCGGCGACTTGTTGTTAGAGAAGTGAAGACTTCCCAGGATGTGAAAGAATCGATTGCGAGACATAAACTTCCCA
Organism: Phytophthora colocasiae; assembly: GCA_018806915.1. NCBI lineage: Eukaryota > Oomycota > Peronosporomycetes > Peronosporales > Peronosporaceae > Phytophthora > Phytophthora colocasiae. Next base: position 507,217 of record JAGKQI010000091.1, read on the forward strand.
AATTGATTCACCGGCAGCGCCCCTAGGTGTGTCACTGCCCAATGCGCGGCAATACCCTTTCTCATGGGTGCTAGCATCCGTGAAATCAGCAGGCCCAACAACCTCAAAATCTCCCATGACTCGATAGGTTGCACGTGTGCAAGTCGCCGGCGAACGTCTCCATAGCTCTCAGGTTCTTCCCTTTTTCGCGTTGCTGAGATCGAATGCGGCGCGCTCGTCCAGGAATGGATTGAGTGTGGTAACGGTTACTCTCCACGGCAATCTGGGCCCATAGTTTGGGCGGCAGAAAATAAAAGAAGAGAGCCAAAGGATCTTCCGCCACCGAGAGGACACTTTGGGATGGTCCATATGGGCCATCGTACAGCCCGGCGTACGTTGGATCAGGGCCGAATCGTTTGGGGTCTGACAACATACACACAAACATAATTTTAGCTTATGTAGGTAATCTAGCGTCATGTGGAAGCGCAGCGTACCATACTCCCAGCCCGATCGCTTCATCTCTCGGAGACCCGCAGCATTCTTGGCAACAGAGCTAAAGAGTGAGTCCGGCAACTCCACAGGTACAGGATCTGCCTCCTCATCCGACAAATCTCCCAGCTGCCAATCATCCTCCCATTCATCCTCGTCATCATCGCCACCATCCGAGTCGACATCAGAGTTCAGGCCTGTACACTGACGAGCTCCGTCGCGCATCAGGTTTGGATCGCCATCCACGACACAAACAGGTATCTCATACTGTCCCTGCTCGTCCCCATGACTACCATCATCCGAGATGCCAGTATCTTCCTCGAGATCAATAGTAGCACCGTTTCCATGATCTATTGAGGTGTCGTCGGCCTCGTTCTGCATATATTATGGAGCTTATGTTAGCTTACACGCCAATACCACAGCTTATGTTGGATAGCGACAACATAACATACCTCATCATCGTATTCGTCGTCTTCCTGCATAAGCCCTCGTGCTCGCGCTCGATTCGATGGCGGCGTTGGACGCTTCCTCTTACCCAAACTGCGAGGACGCACGGCGAAAGGGACTGATCGCTGTCGAGTGGGCGTCGCCGACTCATCACGCGCAACCACATCCGCCATAGACTCCGTTGGAGGCGTAGGCGTCGTCTCGTTGAACATCGCTATCTCCATAGCTTCAGGCTCTTCCGTTCGATCAGCGTCTTTGGCTTCAGTGTACACACAGGTGCGAGGGGGGTCCGGCCCCCGCATGCTTTTCTCCATACCGGGCGTTGTCAACTTCGCACGGTACTTTGCTGCCTTCTTCTTCGTGGGTTCACTCAGTTCTGAGGTATTATTCTTGGCCTCTGCACTAGATGACAAGCTGCACTCTTCTAGATCTACGTTGATCACACCACATTCATTAGGATTTTCTGCCTGTATACCATGTTATCCTCCGTACCCTCAGGTGCAGCACTGGCGCGCTTGGCCTCCTCTCGCTGCAGACGACGGCGGTGGCGGTCGCTGAGACTTGCCAGGACATCTCGGTCTGCACGTGGTTGTTGTGGCGTGCGTCCAGGCGGTGTCTTCCCTCGTGGCGGCACCATCACTTGCGTCTCTTTCGGGGAAATCTCGAAATGAGCGCAGTCGCAGTGCCAGCCACACGATCGGCATGGCTCATCTTTATTCGCCGACGTGATTCACTGATACCTAAACCTGTGCATCGTCCCGGCTTAAACGCACACGATCGTCTTGAATTTAGTATATGGTTTTCATGGGATGTGCTCCATACAAACATCAAGATACAAACTCCATTATGATGTACCGTACAACATAGTAGAGACGCTGCAGCGGGAAGAAATGCACCGACACCCCTCTTATGTTGTACGGTACAACATACGGGAAGTAAGGGGTTAGGGCCTTAAATTAGCGTACCGTTGTGAGTCTCGAGTCATTATCTGGACACGAACCTGGTACATCTTTCAACTCGCAAACAATCACGCGTGTCAAGTGTGGTGATTGACGGAGGACTCACAGCATTCTTCTTCGGGCAATCTCTGGTCTGTAACACTCATTTCAGAAGAGCGACAAACAATTTCATTTCAAAGATGAAGCACGAGCCAAGTCCCAAGCGCCTTCGTGGTGCCCCCGTCGAGGAGCTACTGGAGATGGAGAACAACCGCGTCCTTACTGTGTTGGAACCGGCGCTAGATAACCTATTGAGCCTCGCGCCGGCGACCGCTGAAGTATTGAACCTCGTGGACCCGGTGCGCACTACTACACCTGTTCTCACGCTGCATCTACTCAAATTGAGCGAAACCAAGCTCGCGCAGGCTCTTAGCGCATTCTCCGTGCTAATCGAGCACTCACGTCGACTGCGCGAGTACCCAGATGCCAGGTACGCGTTCTGGATCAACGTGATGCAGTCACAAATGCCATGGACTTTACACGGGGTTCCCGATGCTTCATTGCGCGAGCCGACGTTCCCACTCTTCGGTTTGGATTTTCGCGATGGCACACGCAGCACATGCGATGATAACAGTCCTCCACAGGTACTACCTGAAGATGCCGTCGTTGACTTCTTCACGACACCACCCGTAATGCCGACACCGACACGAGCACGATTTCAGCCACGTCCTGATGTAAACGGGCCGGATGCAGTCGCGATCGAGCTAAAGTTTGCAAATTGTGGATTTACGTCACAAGACGCTATCGAGGCAGTAGAACGCCTACTCGCCCGCGTGTTCACACACCCGAGGCGTCAATTCGCGGTGTCAGCGCTGGATTTGAGCCACAACCCAATGGCACCCTCGGAACTCGCGGTAGTCGCACGAATCGCACACAAGTGCCGCTATGAATATCAAGTGTCGGGACTCTGGTTGAGAGGGATAATGCCCTGGGGCATACTCACATATCTCTCTAAAACAACACCCCCTGAGTTCCTTGATATCATGCGAGCTGCATACGGTGTAGCGCCTGTGTTGTCATCTGCAGGAGTGAAGAGCGGTACTAAAATGGTGAAATATGTGCCAATACGTGCTTCAACACTGCGCACTGTTTCGCTGACGTTTAACTACGTTTGTCTGTCTTACTTCGAGGCATTATTCTCTGCTTTACGCTACGGAAGTCCCGTCCACAAAGATTTCTCAGAGTATGTGGCAAATGACCAAAATGGAGTGGAGGAGGAAGCCTTGTGCGCAAGTTGGCAAGCGTTCGGACTTTTCTACCCACGCCCAAAGCGCTTCGGAAAGCTGCTGGGACTGCGCAACATTGGTGCCTTGAATTGCTCGAAAAAAAAACTCGTCGAAGCTTTCACCAAGACGCTGCACAACCCGGCAACGCAACTGGTGTATGGCGGTGTTGATCCAACGGGTACGAATGCTGCCGCTACCGAACTCCTAGTGTGTACGGTGGAGAAAGGAGCGAGTGTCGATCTCTTAACTATTGACCCCAATCACTCCAGTCAGCCGAATACTCGAGAGATTGAATCAGAATGCGTGCTCGAGGGGCTGTGCGAGCGTGAGGAGGACGGTGCAGTGTGCATCGTCATCCCTGGAGTTGGTCTTGGGTGGGTGCAGTGTGGCAATATCAAATACATTGAACGAGAGCCTCTTGAGAGCGCATGGGAAGAGCAAGACGGTCGATATGCGGTACAGCTCGCAAGTCAATTCTACGAGATGGAGACAGTGGCGGCGCTGGTGGCACTGGTTGGACGCCAGATCTACTCGCTCAGCTTCGAAGCGCCTAGCTTCTTCGCCCGATTGAGCACTGTGAGCATTATGCCACATATTATCCAGCACTGTCCGAACCTCCGACACCTGAGTCTGCAGGGACTGAAAGTCTCGAATAGTAATGCGGATGCTCTGCTGGACGCACTTCGAACAGGTCCTTTGCGCACGCAGTTGCTGACACTGAACCTGAACGGCAGTAAATTGTTGGGTAACGATACGTTTCTACAACAACTCGCGACAATATTGGGAGCAGAAAGTAACAACAGCATCGGAAGCGAAGACAGGCTGGCACTTGAAGAACTGCGGATATACACATATGAGCCTACCAAGAACCTCGTTGCCATGCTCTTTGACGCTCTTCGCACAAACCGCCGTCTCCGGTTGCTCCAGTTGACTAGAGCTGACAGAGAGCACAATACCGACGTGTATGCAAAGCAGAATGAAATGAAGGAAGTGTATGATGGCCAACTACTGTGGCGTACACTACCAACGGAGGCTAAGCTGGCGTTCCTGAGCGTTACAAACCTTAAGACACCCTCTGCGTTGGACACGAACCTGTTGACTCAAATCTTTCAATTCGCAAACAGTGGTGATATACGCCGCGTGATCGCGTTTAGTCATCGCCGTTGACGGATGATATTGGCAGTGCTACCGGAGATTGACGACATCTATAGGCTCAGAGTCGAAAGCTGGTTTTAATTCATGGATACTAACGTTACAAAATGTCTTCCTTTCTGACGAACGCAGATTGCTTGGTACCCGCCCCCCCTGACGAAACCCCTAAGCGAAAAGTAAGGCTTATACCAACGTATTGAGCGCCATCAGGACTGTTTCGGATTGAATAACAAGCTAACAGAATATCAAGCCTTAGGTTGATCACTGAAATGCGTTGGGACAACCCACTTGGACAATTGAAGTGCGGTTTTTGATTCATTGCTTACCGATGTACTAGCAGCAAACCGTCAGAACCGAATTTCCACTTTCAAAGGCAAAATTATTTTGAAGCAATACATCGTTGTTTGGCCTTCATACGTCGTTGGATGTTTGAGATCGCGTTCAGTTGCTACCCTCTCTGTACTGTAGCGTTTGCCTTTTATCTTGCCCGGCACGTTGAGCAAGTCGTATTGCTCCTGGCTTCTGCGTCCCGTTCACTTCGTATAGATTTAACACCTTCTGGCCGACAGCAACCACTTGTTGCTGCGCCGGGCCCGTAGCTTCTGCTGCGACCCTATTTATTTAATAGACACTACTCTTAATGCCTACTTTCGTTCGTCTCGTTCGTCTCTTTCGTCGTCTCAGTCACAGCCAAGTCTTCGTCCTTCAGCTCCTCGCAGTTCGTCCTGAGCCCGCCGACACCGTTGAGACCCTCCAGGTGACGTGAAGTCGCTCGCACAGCTGTCGGAGTACTCACCAAAGCACTTCCAGTCGCCGCCGCCTTCTAGTGTCGCCCAGTCCCGTTCCGCTGCCCGCCCAGTTCTCACCACTCGTCACCGTCGTCCAAAGCCTTGTCCGCTCGTTCGGTTGCCTGCTGCCTGCTTCTCAAGCAGCCCGCAAATTTCGTAATGAGCTCTCCAGCTCTCGTTTCGAAGTGAGCCCCACTTGCTCCCTTCGTCGAATCTTTTAGAATGAGCTCCACCTGCTCCCTTCGTCGTCAGCCGGTCTCCCTTCTTCAAGGTCTCCGGTATCCAGCAGCTCGCAGCTAGTTCGAACCCTCATCGTACCACTGCTCCGCCACCTCGTGCTGCACTCCCGTGCTCCCGTACATGTACTCGTAGAAGGCGGCACACTCATCGGCCCGCGCTCCTGTCGTTCGCCATTCCCGAGACCGCCAGCACTTCTCCCACTCGTGCTGCAGCTCTTCCAGTCCATCGTGTCCAACTCATGGACGTCCTTCAAGCGTCCACGTCGTCCGTCCTTCAAGTGTCCACATCGTCCGTCTGTCAGATTTGCGGCTGTCTGGCATGACATCCTGTTACACGCCTTCCCCATCCATAGAGTCTTCCACGACTCTTCCGGCTCCGAATAACCTTTCATACTCCTCGATGGTTGCCCAAAACTTCTCGTCGTTCTCAGTGTTCGCCAGCTCTCCTCGTTGCTGTCGCCGCCATATTCGTTCCGGTTGTAGTTCGTACTCGAGGACATACTATCCAGCCGCGTTCCGTCGCTTTCGTCTCCGGAGCTCCACCAGAATCTCGTTCGGTCGTGTCCGTTCCTCCGTACTCGTAGCTGTTCTTCGACGTCTCTTTTCGCCTCGTGCAGCCGCTGCTGCCTGTACTGCCGCTGTCGCTGCACCAGTAACCGCCCGTGCCGCCGGTTCATGATCATCATCGTCTTCCTCGTTGATTTCGCCATCTATGTCGGCTGTTGCCGCTTTCAGGAAGTTCGCCGGGTAATGGTAAGATACCAAGAACGAAACGTGTGCAATGATCTTCTCGTTCTCACCCCGAACGTCTTCTCGTTCCAGCAGAAAATTGTCATACCCCGCTGGCTCCACTATTCTTAGCGGTCCCATCCATTGGTGTACCAACTTCGTCGCCCTTGCACCTCGCGGTGGTTTATACATCCACACTCTGTCGCCCACCTCGAACTCTCGTCGTCTTCGTACCTGCCGGTTATAATACTTCGCTTGCCTCTCTTGCTCGCGAATGCGTGACACTTCGGCGCACTCTCGACTCTTTCTCAAAACCTCCACCAACTTCCGATGATATGCGTTTAATTCGCCAGCTTCCGTCCTGCTCGTTTCACGTAGCAACTCGTTGGGGCCTCTCAACCGCCTTCCCATCATCAGCTCATTGGGAGACATGGACACCGTCGAATGCCGTCCTGCGTTGTAGGAATACACCGCAAAATCTACCCACCGGTCCCAATCTCGTTGGTTTTCGTCATGCATGTACGTGGCCACCATATCCTTCCACGTTCGATTGAATCTCTCGACTAACCCGACTAGTTGAGGCCTGTACGGTACTGCCGTCGTCTGTTCGGCTTGTAGCAGCACCACCAGTTCTTCGATTGCTCGTCCAGCCATTTCTGGAGCACCGTCAGTTAATAATTCGCGAAAAGCTCCAAACCGCAACACAACGTGCTTCATCAGGAACGACGCCACGTCTTCTGCAGTATGGTGCTTCACGCTCACCACCACTACATATCTCGTTACATATTCGATAGCCGCGATAACAAATCTGTTACCCCCGTCGGTCGCTGGCAATGGGCCCGCTACGTCCAGCGCCCACCTGTCACCAACATCGCCACCTCTAAGACTCCTCAATGGAGGCACAACCTCTCGCGGTCTCGCCTTCCTGCTGCCACATTCCTGACAACCTCGTACCCAACGTTTCACCTCTTTACTCAGTCCTGGCCACCAGTAAATCGCCGCAATCCTCGCATAAGCGTGCGGTGCACGCAAATGACCTGCCCACACGGAATCATGGTGCTCCTTGAAGACCACGGGCCACAACGCCGGTGGCAATATCACACGATGCCCTTCCGTCGTCTCGATCACCGCTAATCCGTACACCGTCGTTACCTTTCGTCCTCGGTGAAATCCTGAGTCCACTAACCGCTTCACCATCGTGCTCTTTCGCTGTGCTTCTCGGATTTCGTCGTCTGTCAACTGCAGTGTCTGCTCAGCAATCCGTCGCTGCTCAATTCGCTCTACACGTTCTGCACGCCGGACTCCGTCGCGTTCCGTCGTCACCCGTCGTTCATTGGCTCGCATCTCATTCTCGCGCGACACCTCAGGTTCGATCGACACCTCACCCACGTGCTCTTGATGCCTCTCGGCTGGTCCATTACTACTCGTGTCCGCCGATACCGCCTCCGTTGTCCCAGCATCTTTCATCATCATTGTCGTCGTAGCTGCTGCATGTTGTCCGACACGTTCACCGCTTCATTCGTCGTGGCTGCCCGCACGTTGTTCGCCATGTTCACCGCCGGTCCCTCACTATCCGCCAACATCTCAACACCGTCGTCGCCATCACCGACCGCCATCTCGTTCAGCGCCCGAATGGCTTCCTCTCGCCACAATCGTTCGTCTTCGCGTCGTTTGGCAGCTCTCGTGCGTGGCCGTGCCGATTCACTGTTCGTCTGCGTCCCTCGTCGTGATCCCGCCGCTTCCGCCGTCATCGCTGAAGTGCTGTCTGTCGCTACTGCCGGGGTATTATTCACCGCCGCCATCATGGTATCCGACGCTGACTCGTTCGTACTGCGCTCTGTACCGCACGTAGCTCCTGCCGTCGACACCGCACTGATCTGCCGCTTCGTCTGGTCACTCGATACCGTCGTCAACAGGGGCTCATCCCGCCTAAACTCCTTGCCGGTTCGCGTTGTGTCGTTCGCCCGTCGTCTGCGTAAGCCTCGTTCGGGTACATCTCCTCGTTCGTTTGAAGGTGCACTCGTCTTCGTCGGTCCATTCCGCTGCTCGTTCATCGCTAACAACTCGCCCTGTTGCACGTTCTTCTCGGTGTCCGGGATGCCGCTCCGCGTAGTCGCCACAGCGCCCTCAACGTCCGGTCCTCGATCCACCCAACTGTTCATTGCCGTCCCCGTCGTCATCTCCGTCATCCGTGCTCGTCGCCGTGCCCTCCGTCTTCTGCCGACTGCTGCTCGTACAGATGATGTCACTGGTGCCCTGGAAAGTGCGTCCGCCACCACGTTCGTAGTTCCGGGTCGATACTCGACTTCAAAATTAAATTCCTGTAATATCAAAGCCCAGCGGTGAAGTTTCCCTGTCAGGTTTGAACTGGTCATTAGCCACTTCAACGCCGAGTGATCAGTGATGATCACGAACTTCCTTCCATACAGGTACGGTCGAAATAACTTCACTGCCCATACGACTGCCAAGCATTCTAACTCTGTGATTCCGTACTTGCTCTCAGCTTCATTGTTGACCTTACTGGCATACGCTACTGGCTGCCATCCACTTCCGTGATCCTGCATCAAACACGCGCCTAAACCCACTCGGCTCGCGTCCGTCACCACTCGAAAATCTCGCCGAAAGTCGGGGTAAACCAACAATGGCTTGCTCGTCAGAATCTCCTTTACTCGCTCAAACGCATTCACCTGCGCGTCCGTCCATTCCCATTCAACATTCTTCCGCAGTAGCTTAGTCATTGGGGCCATCAGAGAACCAAAGCCTTCCACAAATCGCCGGTAATAGCCTGCCAAATGTACAAACCGCTTCACTTCAACTGCATCTCGCGGCGTAGGGAAGTTCTGCACCGCCGTGATCAATCTCTGTAGGGGTCGTACGCCCTCATTACTCAACTCGTGACCCAAATACTCCATGGATCTCATCGCAAACCGACACTTCTTCAGTTTCAGTGTCAAACCGGCCACTGCCAGTCGCTCCAACACCGTTGCCAGCTCCACGATGTGTCTCTCGATTCCTCCCCGAGTGAAAACCACTATGTCGTCCAGGTACACCAGACACGTACTCCACATCAAACCTCTCAATACACTATTCATCATCCGTTGGAAGGTCGAAGGTGCGTTTGTGAGTCCGAACGGCATTCTGATGAACCGATATAAACCCTTCTTCGTCGTAAACGCAGTTTTATCCCGATCTTCCGGAGCCACTATAATTTGCCAATAGCCCGCTTTCAAGTCCAATGTAGTGAAGAGTAGAGCTCCTTCAAGTGCTTCTAATGTTTCGTCAATGCGGGGCAAAGGATACACGTCCTTCTTCGTCACCTTATTGAGCGCTCGATAGTCAACGCAAAACCGAACCTCGCCATCTTTCTTCTTCACCAACACGACCGGAAAACCCCAGGCTCCGTCGCCTTCTTCAATCACTCCCGCTTTCAACATCGTGTCCACATTTTCATTAATAACCTGATCTTCGGCCTGTGCTTGCCGTCTCCTCTTCTGCATGATTGGTGCCGTATCACCCGTATCAATGTGGTGCTGTATGTTTAATGCCGTAGCTGGTGGACAGTCACTCTCATTGCTCGAAAGCCCTCGATAGACACGCAAAAGCTTCATTACCAATTCATGTGCATCCTTCTCTTCAACTCCGATATGTATGTCCTTCTCGTTGCTGAGTGGCGTCTCGCTGTCGCCCAACTCATTCATCCAGTCGTTCAGTCGTTCCGTCCGTAGCTCCTTGTTCATCTCGAGAATCGTCATGTCTTCATCCATGGGAATCCACGTTCCATGTTCTCGTTTGTTAGGTAGCGTAGCTGGTCGATCATTCGCGTTAACGGCAGGCACCCAGGCTTTGCCATCCTTCGCCGTTGTTACCGTCGCTGCTAACAGAACTGCCCCCGTACTCCTCGTCGGGATGAACATGCCGCGTTCACCGTTCTTGGCCGCTACTGATACTTCCACAGGGGTTACCGTCCTTGCTGCAATCTTCGTCTTCCCGGCAACACGTACTGCCGCCACTTTGCGTCCTCCGTCACCATCATTCGTCCGAAACGGAATCACCACTGTTCGGCCAGCATCATTGTATCGCACTTCGTTACGGCTGAAGTCCATTGTCGCCTCACGCGCCTGCAGGAAGTCAATCCCCAGTAAAAATTCGTCCGTACAACCCGCCACAATACACGCTTCCACACGTATCTGCTCTCCGAACACGCTGACGATGTCGAAGCTCCACACTCCGATAACGTCCAGAAGGAACCCTCCGATACCTTCAACGTAGTCCACCGGTGCTGTGTCCGAAATCTTGTCACCCAGAGCCTCCAGTCCGTGCCAGCGATCGTATACCTCGCGCAACTGTCCAATTTCACGTCTTTTTGGGTTCCCGAGACCGTCACCGTAGCTGTAGGCAGCCCATCTTCCGCACCGATGTACTCCACTGTCTCCGCTTCATCCTGCTGCTGTTCGTCGTTGCGACTCAACTGCTTCACTAGGCTCACCTGAGCTCGTTCTTTCGTTTCCTTGTTTGTCGTACCATCATTGTTTACTCTGGTCTCCTCACCACGTTCGTTCAGTCGTTTCAAGGCTTCCTCGGCATCTCGCGCTCGTCGGATCTGTCGAACTACCTCTTCACGTTTACGGTTGGCTTCCCTGTCTTGCGTAGCACGCCGTTCTGCTGTTTTTCACGGGTCCTTCTACGTTTCGCCATTCGCCGCTTCCGTCGCCGTGCTTGTCGAGCCTTCAGCAGCTCACTGGTTAACGCGGAACCGTCCACCACCTGCTCATCGTCCGGTGCGCTGTCGTCGTCCACTTCGGGGTCTTTCACGGGTTGGTTGCATTCTTTGGGGTCCGCCGTCGTTGGCGTCGCCACTACGTCGTCATTCACTACGCTATCGGGGCCAACACTAGCCGCTGCTGTCACCGCGTCTCCACTGTTAGGCGACTCCGGGTTCTTCACCGTGCTCACCGGAGTGTCAACTGTCACCACCAAGGCTGGTCCTCCGTCGGCGTCATTCGTAATCGGAGTGCTGCAATCTGTCGGCTGGTGCGCATCGCTACTTTCTGTTGCTCGATATAGGGTGGTGCCCTCAGTTGCTGCCGTCTTCGTCGTCGACGTCGCGCTTACACCTGCCGTTGGACCCGTTCGTGTCATTCTGGTCGCCGCCGGAGGAGTCTCCACCGTCGCTGCGCCTTCCCCAGCTTGACGTCGGTCCTTCGCACTACTGTCCGCCCGCTGTTTTCGTGTTGCCGCATATCTCCATTCCTCCTGCTCTCTTTGCGCTCGGGTATACCGTGTCATGGCCATCACCGGTCTCAAGGTAGACACATACTTCTCGGCCTGTAGTCGATTGATTAGCATCTCGTCGTCCTTCATAATCTGTTGCCACTCGACAATGTCGTCGCTTGTCAACACCTTCTTGTCCTGCACCACGTTCACGCCGTTTCCACGCCGTCCCGCATTGCAAACCACGCCAATTTCCGTCGCTTCACTCTTTTCGGGGTGTCCGTTCCTCACCGTCGAACGCCGTATCCCCGCTACGCCGTTCGCTGCTCGTTTTCCGACTTGGTCGGAGGCTTCGTTCCGCGTGTACGCATGTACTCATCGTTTCGTGCCTTAGCCTCGCTGTCGGTGCACATCCTCGCAAAGTGGCCCACTCGGTTGCACGCAAAGCACCGGGTTTCGTTCGGACAATGTGTTGACCAATGGCCCTTGCCACCGCACCGCCGACACTCTCTGCCGTCTCTCGAACCACCATTTTCCTGACGCGCTTCATTTTGCCGACCTTCATTCGCACCAGCCTGCTTTACCGCTGCTTTCGTCTTTGCCGTCTTCGGTGGGGTATCTGACTCTCCATCGCCTGGTTCCGTCGCTTGGGTTTTCGCCTTCTTCGCAGGTGGCTTTGTCTCGTTTGCACTGCTCTTCCGCGCACGTGGTTTACCTGCCGGCTTCGGTTCCCAAAATCGTCCGTTCCATCGTCTGCCTGGTATCTTCTGGATCATGCCCGTAAGTCGGTTATACACGCCTTGAGGGTTCGTGAATAGCGCCAATTGTTCAGCTGTCTCGGTCGCTGCTCGTCCTCCAGTCTCCGTTGTCGCACCCGCTACCTCTCCGGGGACACTTACTCCACCGACACCTGGGATCATCACCGTTGTACCGCTGGGATCATTCACCTGCACCAGATGAGTCGCGTGTGCAGCTGGAAACGCCTGTCCAATGTTATGCATTCCTCGCACAACATTTTCTAACGGGTCGCTCAACTGGGTCGCCTTCTTCACTGCCTTCTCCAGCGTCTTCGGAACTGGTGGCTGCTTGACTAACTGTCTTGTCGTCCGGTCCAAGTTTCTATAGAATTGAGCCAGGAAAACTCTCTCTTCCACTGGATTTCTGTCGGCTGCTTCTCGCAATCCAGCCGCATAGTCTGCGTACGACTCGCCGGCTATCATCATCCGCGTGTTCACTCTCCATTCGGCTTCCTCCAAGTTTTGTGGTGGCGCGTATCTCTGCAGTAGACCTCTCTTCAAATGCGTCCAAGTGCGTTCTCGTGCTGGCGTCCTTCGGTCTCGGTTGACCCACCATCGTGCCGCGTTCTCAGCCAATTTGTTGCCCAAGATGAAGTACAAGGCCTTGTCGGACCAGTCGCCACGTCCAGATTCCCGTGCTCCTTCGAGTGCTAAGTCGATTCGATCGATCCATGTCGAGACCGAGATGCCCGACTCTGGCGTGAACACTGGAAGCTCCAAGTCCTTGATGCTCCGTTGCGTAGCTCGCCGTCGCCGTTCTTCCCGTTCGCGTTGCTCATGTTGCCTGTGCCGTCCTCGTTGCTCATACCGGTCGCGTCTTTCCCGGCGGTCGCGTCGTTCTCGTCGTTCGCGTCTTTGGCGGTCAGGCCGTTCCTCGCGTCGTTCACGTTCTCTTCGCGCGCTTCGTGATCTGCTTCGGTCGCTCTCGTCACTGGAACTTCCACTACTGGTTTCGGAACTGCTATCACCGCTGCTTCCATCGTCGCTGGGCGGTCCGCCACGTTCCCATTCAGAGTCGTCGGAGCTGTCGTCGCCTAAAGGATCGCCATTCCCTTGTATCCGTCGTCGTACTGGATGTGGGTCGTGATGCCTCCGACGCTCTCCTTGCCGTCGTGCTTCGCTTCGGGACCGACGTCCGCGTCGTTCTTGCTCGTTCTCGTGTCGTCGTCCACGGTCTCGGTGTTCGTCATCGTCGTGGTGCCGGCGTACTGCTCGTTTCGGTGCTTCTCGTTCCTTTTCGGGGTGCCGTGGTGCTCGTCGTCCGTCGTCGCTGTCTTCGTCGTCTTGATATCGAGGCCGCTCGTCACGCCCGTATCCGGCACGTTCATCATCGTCGTGCGGTAATTCTTCCACCACTCGTCGTTCGTCGGCGTCCAGCTGCGGTACTCTGGCGTCCGGCGTACGCTCCCGTTGTAGTGTGCACACCCGGTCGTACATCTTCCTTAGAGTTTCGCCTAACTCCTGGAGATCCATCTCACCTGCGTTGCCAAAGTCAGCTGCAGACCGTTCAGCTGCAACAACTCCTCGTCCTCGTGGTCCCGTTTCTTTCATTTGCTGGCCTGGTTCCGCTAATGCCAATCCATCTTCTCTTCCGGCAAGTGCTGTTGGAACTTCCGTTGCTGGCGGCTCTTCGTCAGCCGTCACGTTCTCGTGAGTGTCGGTCGCCGTGTGACTATTTACCGTCGGGAGGTTCTCCTCGTCGTCGTCCAGTTCGCGGTTGTCGTCCGTCTCCTCATTGTCCTCAGTCTTCTTCTCTGAGCTACGTCGAACTCGTGTACTCCGTGCCCTCGAAGCTCTCTTCTCTTTCGTCGCCGTCAGCGCCGTTCGTGTGCTCGTCATCTGTCTCGTTACTCTCCGAAGTTGCCCCTGTATGACCACCATGTAGCGTTTGCCTTTTATCTTGCCCGGCACGTTGAGCAAGTCGTATTGCTCCTGGCTTCTGCGTCCCGTTCACTTCGTATAGATTTAACACCTTCTGGCCGACAGCAACCACTTGTTGCTGCGCCGGGCCCGTAGCTTCTGCTGCGACCCTATTTATTTAATAGACACTACTCTTAATGCCTACTTTCGTTCGTCTCGTTCGTCTCTTTCGTCGTCTCAGTCACAGCCAAGTCTTCGTCCTTCAGCTCCTCGCAGTTCGTCCTGAGCCCGCCGACACCGTTGAGACCCTCCAGGTGACGTGAAGTCGCTCGCACAGCTGTCGGAGTACTCACCAAAGCACTTCCAGTCGCCGCCGCCTTCTAGTGTCGCCCAGTCCCGTTCCGCTGCCCGCCCAGTTCTCACCACTCGTCACCGTCGTCCAAAGCCTTGTCCGCTCGTTCGGTTGCCTGCTGCCTGCTTCTCAAGCAGCCCGCAAATTTCGTAATGAGCTCTCCAGCTCTCGTTTCGAAGTGAGCCCCACTTGCTCCCTTCGTCGAATCTTTTAGAATGAGCTCCACCTGCTCCCTTCGTCGTCAGCCGGTCTCCCTTCTTCAAGGTCTCCGGTATCCAGCAGCTCACAGCTAGTTCGAACCCTCATCGTACCACTGCTCCGCCACCTCGTGCTGCACTCCCGTGCTCCCGTACATGTACTCGTAGAAGGCGGCCACACTCATCGGCCCGCGCTCCTGTCGTTCGCCATTCCCGAGACCGCCAGCACTTCTCCCACTCGTGCTGCAGCTCTTCCAGTCCATCGTGTCCAACTCATGGACGTCCTTCAAGCGTCCACGTCGTCCGTCCTTCAAGTGTCCACATCGTCCGTCTGTCAGATTTGCGGCTGTCTGGCATGACATCCTGTTACAGTACGGTAACCAGCGTCATATATTTACAAATGTAAACCATCTTGAAAATAGTAGGAAACAAGACTCAAATATCCGTTGTTCAAGATTGTTCCCCTTCGTAAATGGAATCTAGCCGACAATACCAACGATGACCAATGCTCATTTCATGCCTACCGACGCTCTCGCCTTCTCGAGGAATTTTTCCTGATCAGCCACTTTTTTCAACGTATCCTTAATCTTTTTCGTTTGGCCCATCGACCTCTTTATCGCCGTCAACTTCTTCACGAATTCGGTGAGAAGGCCTCTCTCTTCGTCGAAGGTGTCAAAGTCATATTCGTCGTTCTCCACACGACGAAGCATCCGCCCGCGCTCCGACGGGGTTTTGTCGATGCTAGCAGAATCACCTCCGTCCTCGTTCGTAGCTTTGGCTTCTTTAACCGAAGCAAATGCTGTAGCGCTGGCGTGGAGAGTGGCCATAATCATCACTGCAAGAATGAAAGTGAGACGCATGGTTGGTCCTTCAGTATTTTCCGGGGAGGCTTGGGTGGTTGTTTGCAGGAGTGCGCAAATTGTGGAATGAAGTGCGTCTAACGAGGGTATCGGTTTGTTTGCTGTGTTGTTAAGAACTTTTTGAAGATGTAGCCGGTATCACCTGTCTCATCCAAAAGCTAATGAATTTGTCCCGACTCAAACAGACTGTCTGCAGTGAGTACTGTACATGTATTTGATTTCTGAAAGAAATAAAGAGTACAAACTTAATCGCATTTACAACCATTACTTGACCTACTACAAGGCTAATTCATCCCAAATGGACGCTCTCACGTCAAGTATCAAATTGATCTGAGAGTGCATGCACCGGTGCCTCCTCCTCGACCGGTGCCTCATGTACGTGACAAAATTACTCTTGCCTTTTTGTAATGTTGAATACACTCCACATTTTCAATCTCAAGATTCAAAGGAGAAGATGATACGGTTCTACGAATTTCCAACGTAAGCTGAGACTTTTCATCTACTATGCATGAAGGTGATTAGCAGAAGGATGTGAATCATCGTTCACAAACCGTGGGTCTTGTGGAATCGTAGTTTACATACGTACCTGTAGGAACCAACATTCTTCGTTCAGTTTTACGTACACATCTTTGACGGGCGTACCAACGGTTGGTTAAACACTTGAGCTTGGGATGCATTTTGGGCCTTTCCAGCATTTTGATCTTCACTCATAAAAGTTTGACCACCAAAATGCCAGTGATCTTTGAACTTCGAAAATGAAGCTAGGATAGTAGTTTTTTAGTTTTATGCGATATTCCTACTACGCATTGTATTGTCTTAGAGATTTTGAGTATGGTCGAGACCACGCTTTCTCCATATCCTTCTGTTGATCAAGGTAAAAACTCTCAGCTTACGTTGTAAACTCGCAGAACCGTAATCATCTTCCTTGGAAATGAAAATGTTTGCCTCCCAGCTTCACCCTGTCCCCGCAACACCGACTAACATTGCTGCCCGCCGTAGTCAGTTGTCGCTAGGATTTTGAGAGATCCAGTTGCCAATTTCATTGGCTACTGCAACACGAAAAGTTCTTCCCTCAAAATACTTGAAAATGCCATGCTGTGCGTGAACTCCCAGATTCATTTTGTACTTGTTGACAGCGTCAACTGAAGGAGTTCACGTATTTTCCAAGCAGACATGCGAATTTGTACTTCAAGTAGTAATAATTTACAGAGCGAGAAAGGTGTGGTTGCTAAACTAGTTTGAAGGTGCATCTTTTTCTTGGGGAAGATGTTTACCACATGACCAAGGCAGCACGAGAAGGGTTTTCGAAATCGCTCCGCAACTAGTTGTGTGCGGGACGAGCATCAAGGTGGTTGTGGTGTGTACGGGTGTACCATCTACCAGCAGCGTATCGGCTTCGACAAGAAGCTGTACCCGCATTTCATGGAGGAGTGGGGGGGGGCTACGATCCAGTGGTGCTAAGGATATCGTGGATGCCATTTTTTGGGGTGGTGTGTGTGTGTGTGGATAAATCGAAGTCGAATGCTCGCAATGCCAAATAAAATATAACTCGAGCACATTGCCAATTCGTCCGTGGTTTGACTACATTGGGAAGATCGTATACGCGATAGGTCGGTTGGGTCGACAACTTCAGTTTCCACTCTTGAATTTGGAGCTTTAACTTATCCGTGAATCCTGGTAACCGGAAATGACCGCGTAGTGAAGTGCTGGGGCTGGTGTTGCATCGGATGCTGCGACTTACATCAGCAACCGCCGATGAAGCTTTTTTCGATCTGCCTGAGCGCACCACATCCGTGCTCAGTTAATTACGCTACATTATTCCTGGTGTTGGTCTTGGCTGGGTGCTGCGGGATGGTGTCGAGGGCCTCAACACCATCCTGACTCGAGACTACTGTGCGATAACCTTTGGAGAGCTAATGGAAATATAAACACGGTCAACATGCGGTGAAGCTCGCAAGATGTTGTTCGGACAAAAATTGTGAAGTGGCGAAGATGACACTAGAGCTGCTGACACTAGTTCGGCGCCAGCTTCACTTGTTCAGTTTCAAACGATACGGCCTCGATTTCAGTATCGCGCCACAGATTACCCGGTAGTCTCTCCAGTGGGGGTGGATGACTCAAATAGCGATGCAGACGTTCTACTGGACGCTCTACGAACGGGTCCTCTGCGCATGCAGCTTATTGAAGCTGAACCTGAACGGTAGCAGTTGTTGTATAACTCTACGTTTCTGAACCAGCATCACAAACCACAATCTTCAGTATCCAAATAAACTAAAGGAACTGTACGATGGGCATCTACTACGGCGCGCGCTACCGACGGATGCCATTCCTGAGCGTCATGACTATGGACGTGGATCTGATGATGCAGATCTTTCAATTCGCAACGATCGCGACGTGTACCGGACGATTGCGTTGACCTCACGCTTTGGCTCATCCGGCTGATACTGCCGGTAGGTAGTACAGTACATGTGGAGCCCCGATGATGACAAAAACTGAAAAGGAGGAAACAGAAACGCAACCGTTGGAGTCCAGTATTATAATTCTGGAAACACTCACGATTCTGTCCTGTATACATCCAGGATTTTTACGTAATATTCGTTTTTTTCCGAAGTAGTTTTCTTTCGTTTATTTCCGAAGTAGTTTTTCTAACCATTTCAGCTTTGACCGCGAGGACGAGAGGCCACGGCGCAGTGCGATGGGCATGACTACGCGGAGCGGACGTGCAGCAGACGCTCCTGGTGCGACTAGCGATGGTGCGTGCAGAGTTCATTTGCGATACAATTGATTTAGAGGATAGAGGTGGCTAATACGTGGTTACTGTGCGCGTAGTGTATGAAACAATGGAGGAATTGACCGGTGGTGATGTTTCCGAAGAGGAATTAGGCGAAAGTGACGATGAAGATGATGCCGGGCAACCAGATGATGATTCAGATGACTCCGTAGAGGAGGTGCGCGATTCACATGGTGCAGTAATGGTGGCTGTGGAAGGTCCTGATGTGTATCACGCCAGTTGGGAGGCGTGGCTCAGCTATTTTACTGGCTACTGTGAGCGCACGTTACAAGTGCTGCCTGTGAAAGAGACTATGTCTCGAGTGGAGAGAAACAAGCGATTGTTGCGCACGAAGAAAGGTGCGGACGCTTCACAACTAATTCCACCCGAGATTGAACCGTACCAGCGGACGTACATATGTACGCATGGTTGGCGGAAGCGCAAGTCTCGGAGCGAAGGAAGCCGGCCTCGTCAACACATCCGACTAACGGATTGTCCGTTTCGGTTTGTCGTGCAGTGGAATGTCAAGAAAAAGGAGTTGGAAGTGAAAAATGGTCATTTCGTTCACAACCACCAAGTTTCTGCGCGCGCTTTTGCTACATATCCGTCGTCTCGTGGTGTGGATAGCGCTTTAGTGAGTGCTCGGGTGGATGGAATGCTGGCTGTCGGTGCTAAGAGGTCCAGAATCTACGATTATTTACTGGAGCACGACCAAAATGTACTCCAAGTTGATGTGGATAACTTGGTCCGTGCTCATTCGGCCTCTCTTGTCGGCGGTGATGATAATGAAGCCACTGCGCGCGAACTGGCAAGCTTTGCCGCAACTGACAAGGAGAATATTTCCTCTGTAGCTGAAACTGCGGTTGGTGAGACTGGTGTTATATCTTTGGCTACTGCGCACATGCGCCGGATCTTTAGTCGCTTCAGTGAACTTCTTCTCGTCGACTGCAGTCATAAGACCAATCGGTACGTTCATTTATATCATCCAGAATTTCACCAGGATTTTTTCAGGATTTAACAGGATTATTTTCATGTTTACTGCAGATACAACTACCAACTACTTACGTTCATGTGTATGAACGAGTTCGGCGAAGGATCTGTCGTGCAGCATTCTCTATTGGAAGCGAATGGAGACTGGCATATGGATAAAGCAATTAGCCACTTCAAAAGGTCTCATCCTACCAAGATAAATTTGCTTCGAGTGATTATTGTGGATAAAGACATGAATGAGATTCGTGTGCTCGAGGAGCACTTTCCTGAAGCTCGCGTATTGATTTGTCACTTCCATGTGATAAAATATCTCAAAGAAATGCGGTCCAAGCCAGAGTTCGGTAAGATTTCGTCGGACGACGCCGGCCAGATTGACGCGTGCATTCACAGAATGGTTTACGCGGATTCCAGCGATTCCTACGAGACTGCACATGTTTCTTTAAAAGGGTTATGCGAAAGAATTGGTGTCGTTGGTTTCTTTACGTATTTTGAGAAGAATTGGAACGATTGCCAAGATCGTTGGGTTATGTATCACCGGGCTGAACTTCCCCATTTCAGCAATCACACAAACAATCGCTTGGAGAGCTTCTTCGGGAAGTTAAAAGATGGAGTGGATGGATCTATGGCAATGTCTCAATGCATTAAGGCATTAGTGGCATTTGACCGTCGCGTCGAGAACGAATATGGATATCGCCACGCTAGAATTGGGCAGTTCGTGAACTCAAATTATGACGATGAAATGGCTAATGTACTTCGCTTTACAACTCCGTATGTGGCAGGCCACGTGGAAAAGGAATACGCTCGCGCTCTAGACAGTGAGGATGACTATAATTTCGTCCGTGATGATCAGGATCTACATTGTGTACACGTCCAAGAAGGCCTAAAGCCTTATCAATTACGAGATGATGATTGGCGGTGTACATGCGACTTCTCCCTATCTATGCGGCTACCTTGCCGCCACGTTATCGCCTATCGAAAGAGCATTTCTGTTGCGGGCGCACTCATTCCATGGATACGGATTGACGAGAGGTACGAGATTCGAATATTGCAATGGATTTCCAGGATTATTTGTTTCGTCCAGGATTTCCCAGGTTTTTCATGGAAATAACCAGGATTTTTATTTTTTACTTTGTAGATGGACGAATCCTCAAAGAGAACTTGTCAAAGTCAAACAGTTTTGTTACGAACGTTTCGGGGACGCATCCGTTGGTGGAGCTGTTAAGCGAACGCGGACTCAAGCGCAGAGGTACACTGAAGCTGTACGAGCAACTCATTTAATCGCTTCGGAGTTAGCAGATATAGAGGATAATGACGAGTTCGAGTCTATGTTGGAGTTTGTCACTCAGCAATGGAGAAACGTGCGCCAACGCACAAAAGTGAGTACGTCGCCACAAGGTACTAATCACGGCAACGAAGGTCTCGATGAGCATGAAGGTGAAGAGGCTGAAGCCGACTCTACTGCATTGAAGATTAAGCTGAACCCGAAAGCTCGAAAAGTGGGAAGACCAAAGCTCGATAAAAGAAGACAATTTCGAATGAAAAAACAGGGCGCAAATGGTTTGAGGCTTCGGAGTCTGGACGGAAAAAATCGGGGGACGCTACGCTTGAACAAGTATTGGAATCTCTGGATCGTGACCGACCAGGTCTCATGGAATGTCGACGTCGTTTGTTTGGAATTCTCGTTAAGTTCGCAGAGGCGGAGTCAAAGAAACCAAAGTTCAAGAGAATGAAGAATCCAGTGTTAAATCGAGATGCGTTTTACCTGTTGCCTCCAAAGCTTTTGGCAGCGTGCTTGGCAGTATTACCCGTGGCTAATACGCAGGAGAGTGCTATTTCAGTGGACGACCCTGAATCTCAAGCCTCCCAGACCGACCGTCTCATCGATACCGTGCAAATTAAGGATGTTGGCAGTTTCTCACGCAAGCAAATAGAGATTTTCAAGCGCGTGGACAATGTGAAGGTTTTTGTAGAGCTTGGGATCCAGTTACACATTTGGCTTACACAAGAGGCCATGCCTGCTCTCCCTGCCCAATACCATGGACTAGTTGCAGACGTGGCAGCAGATGTTTTGAATTCGTACCCATACAAGTCGTTAGAGGGACTGGTGAATCATCCCGGATATAAGTTCACTCTTTTGTATCGCGCAACACCTCCCACGTGGCTAACGGATGCTGCGATTCAGGCATGCTGCGAGCGTCTGTACCAGAAGACCAATGATTCTCGATTTGCTGGTTTTATCATCGGAAGTGTTTCGAAGAAGAGAACTCGGACCGCCGACGAAAGTCTTGTCGAGTCGACCGTGCATGCAAGGTTAATGAGTCAAATTGCCGAGCAAGGTGTCGACACTGTTTTCCTGCCGATCAACTTTATGAACGCGCATTGGTGCTGCATCGTTGTGAAGGTTGAGACAAAGCGTATCTACTTCTACGACCCGCTCGGTCAAGCACCATACAAGAACACATGCCAAAACCATCGCCACACGTCTAAAGGTTACTGGTCTGCAAGAGTACGAGGTCATCGCGCAGAATAACCCCATTCAGTTCGATTCGTTCAGCTGTGGTGTTTATGTGTGCTGGATGTTTATCCGCCTTGCTGTCCGTGGGCTGAGAGTTGATATGAATGCCAATGCACTACCCAGACGTCGCTTCGAGTTATTCTACTTCTTGAAGACAGGGAGATTGCTCGCGGATGAACCCGAAGTGGATACGACGCCTCCAGGTGACGACGACGAGGACAAGGCTCCACCCCCAAGCCAGGACGAGGAAGAGGACCAGCTCCCAGCGACCCAAGCCGCCCAGTAACTTCGTCGGAGATAGGTTTCTGCTGCTATCCTTTCATTAAGTTTATCAATACATGTTATTTTGCATTTCAGCTTGTTGTTTGGGAAGTTATACAGAGTAACAACATCTTCAATACGTCCAACGACGCTACGCCCCCACATAGTTCCTGTTGACCCGTCATGCTGCTGTCACTGCAAAATCTTGTAACGACCAGGACCAGGAGTATTCCATGCTTGTCCAGGATTAATCCTGGATTCGTTTTGGCCCCACGTTTATATCTTCTCATCTTTTTATATCTTCCTGTATCTTCCCCATATGACCGTAATGCTAAATACGATGATGTGTATACAGGATTAATCCTGTGTTGAATAATGTATTTCTCCAGAACTATAATACTGGACTCCAACACCTGCCAAACAGAAATACACCCATTTTCTTCTCCAACCAACTTGCACGATTAGGTATTCGATACGGCAACAAATGTGATCTTCTCCATCAACGAGACCCCGAAATATCATCACCAAAAGGTAGCGAGTGATTTACGGCAAGCTTTACTCGTCGCTTACAGGTCGCTGTCGGCCCATCGGCCACAACGTTGCAACTTGAGCACTCGTAGGTCGTAGTTTTCGACAGCAGCAGCGTTCAATGAGAAACGGAGTCGCAGTGCTTGAAGCACTAAACGACCACCTCTGCTATTGTTTCTGCTCGTCAATATCGCTGCGAGCTGCAGCACTGCAACACCTTCCGAAGTGCGGCAATTGGTGTTCAAATTTGGTGTTAGCAACCGTTCGTAGAGCAATCAGCAGAGCATCAACATCACGTTTTCGGGAAGTTCATCCCCTGCAGGCATGAGATTTCGATAATGCATGTGGCACGATTCCGAAGTTGCATGCTTCAAACCCGAGCGAGTAGATCTGACGCTCGACAGCACTGTCTTCGCTGCAACACTCTTCTTCGAGTATTTACACGCAAACTGCAACTCGTACTGTTCTGCACCTTTCACTCGATCCACTCGACACCCCTGGGCTGCAACCAGCCAATGCTGACACCAGGAATGGCAACACACACTGCACCACCCAATTCTCGCTCGCACAGACCTTAAAGTTCGCATAGCTGAGCGAGTATCTGCATCAGTGTTCGCATTATGACCCAAAAGGGTTGGTGGTCATTGTAAACGAAGCAACGCCCGCGTCCTCCAGTAGCACAAGCGTCATATTCACTCTGTGCATGCTACCTTACAACTCATCGCGACATTCCACAATGAAATTCCGGTTAGCATACGTAAATAAAGCACGTCCAACCGCGATTGCTCGATCAATAAATACATTGAGAATGTCCTCAGCCTGAGGGTCTGCACGCGTTTGGTATTGGCCATTGTCCACATATCAGATAGCTGCAACGTGAGCACGGGCGCTTACATGAACACCATTGTGTATACTATACAGTATACACTGCTTGGGTGTACTCGTATCTTTAATTAACCCCTCTAACCCGGTATTCTGTATCCTACAGAATAATATATTGTACAGGATTTAATATCCAGCAAACTCATCAGCGCTCCAAAACTCCGCATGAAGATTATTGTATGGTGTCTGGATCAGTCCACTTTCCTAACAGATCGGCGATGGGATGATAGACGGGTATTATTCAAGGAGGATAGAAAGACGCATATAAATCCCCAACAGGTTTGAAAAATTCTGTCGAAAGCCCATCGGTTCACGTGTCAGAAGTTACCTCTACATTTTGTCATTCGAAAAATGAACGGCCCAGCAGAGAAGCCGTTCAAGCAACCATGGCGCGAGATCTGCGAGGAAGGCTGGAAGGCTCGTAAGCCGACAGGGATGACCTAGAATCAACGCTACGTGAAGTCGGGGTGAAGGGCCGTCTCGACGAAGCCAGACGTGGGCATAAACTTTGAAGGTTAGTGGTCTTATTTTGTGCCACCACAGTTGTCGACACAGAGGAGGTGGGCGCTACAGGTGAACTACCAGCAGCTATACCGGATGATACGGAGCAAGACGGCGCGACCAATGCCTTTTTCCGGATGATCCAGAATTCGATTCAAGTGAGTGCATGGCTGCTGATGAAGAAGCAAAGAGCGAGACCGATGAACCAAACGGAGCCGACGGCCTCATCGACTCGGACGTGTTTGGTAGCGACAATTTCATGGAGAGGCTGAAAGGAGCGACCTGTTTGGTTTCTACAGCTATCGATGACGTGAATCTCGTGAGACTGGCTGATGTCAGCGATTCCGATTCCAACGCCGACGAAGAAGACATTATGGCAGACAACGAGGTGGTCCACTTGAGGAAAGTGTGAAGAAGATGTAGAAGACCTGAAATAAATGACAACGTTCCGGAAACTAGTAACTTTGACTTGACAGGTGATCTCTGCGATATCCCAGAGGTATGGATAGATCACATACAATGAGGAGCACAGCCGTAAGCCGGGATGCTACAGAATAACTCAAGTGGTGCTTACTAATTCTGGATGTTGCGTGTGCACACGGAATTTCCATAGCCGTAAGTCAGGATGCTACAGAATAACTCTGAGTGGTGCTTTACTAGTTCTGATGTTGCGTGTGCACACGGAATTTTGTAGCTGTAAGTCAGGATGCTACAGAATAACTCGAGTGGTGCTTTACTAATTATGGATGTTGCCCTGAATTGTGTGCACAGGAATTTCCTGTAGCCGTAAGTCAGGATGCTACAGAATAACTCGATGGTGCTTTACTAATTCTGATGTTGCCCGCACAGGGAATTTCCCACAGCCGTATGTCGGGATGCTACAGAATAATTCGACACATCCAGCTACTGGCGCTGCGCAGAATCAACTTTAGACTCATATCAACGCCGAGGACCTGTGTTTGGTCATATCACGCCAGAAGCACACGTTAGTGAACACATCGGATCACCAAGCAGAACAAACGCAGGCAGTACTTGTGTAAGGTGCGTTCCGCCTTTGAGCACCTTCTGTCAGCAATGGTTTAGGCGGTCGTGTACCGCTCTGCCACGTTCACGCTCACGTGCTATCAGAAATGGCACGATACCTCGGGTGACGGGAAGAGCATTCCACCCGAGCCTAAAAGATGATTAGATTCCGCAAACGTAAGAGAGAAAGTAAAGACGAGGAATAAGAAGGACAACTAGTTAGCACCACGTACTTTGCAGTAGGTCTTGCTGAGCTCGCAGAGAAGTATTTGCTCAGTTCCCTCCTCACTACTCCGTTAGTTAGAACTGGGCAATTTCTTCTCTTCGCGCGCTTGCACTTCGCGCGCTTTTGGCGGATGGTTGGTTGGCGCCAAAAGTGCCGCACAGTACAGAGTCGTTTCAAATTTGACGGGGTTGCTGAGTGAGAAGTTTTGAACATGTTTTGTCCGCCAGGGAGCCAATAGGAGATCGCCAGTTTCGCAGATGTTGGATACATTGTGCATGCTATAGCCGATGATGTACACTTTATGTACAGAATATGCCTCGCCGAGCACGAAAGGGCTTCCAACGGCATACTTTTCGCAGGTTATCGTTCATACTTTAATCAAGATAATTGCTTATTCTGTAGAATACAGAATAACGGCTCGGGTTAGAAGGGTTAAGGTGTACAGGAAATGTAGGGAGGAGTTTCGTTTTGTCGGTAGTTCACAAATGCGTTTATTGTCGAGTGTGCTTTCACTGCTTGGCTCAACTTGAGCCGGAGGGATCATCTTCACGCGATCCAAGCAAAGTTGTCTATGGGGCGGGTCAGTGTCAATTACTACCGGATGAATGTTGCACTGCAACCTGCGCCCGTTCGATCGACAGTATGGTTGTCAGCGTCTGATCCAGCCATATCCAGAGCTGTAAGTTGGCTGTTCACGGTGCGCTTTTAGTCAGCTTATGTCGAACACATAGCCTAATATCGCGCCTAGTGAAGCAAGTTGCGCAGCATACAATAAAATTTATTGTAACAATAAAGTTATTTAATAACAACCTTTCCCTCGGGACAAATGTGACTACAATGTATTAATAAAGTGCACTGTCAATAAATAAGATCATGCTGGTCGCGCAATAAATGCGGCTCTTCCGTGCACCGTGGGCAAATCTCACCCAGGACGTTTGTGCAGATCCGAAAGAGTCGGCGCTGAAACTCTTAACCCCTTGAAACCGGGGTAGTACCGTACCCCATGTGAGCCTAAGCCCTAGATGCTCTAACTTGTATGTACGGGGAAGGGTTCTCATACAAAGCTCTATATGAAAGCGTAACATGTATAGTGGATAGCCGCGGGATAAACCTAGTCTTCGAGGCTGGTGTCTCTTGATATCGTGTATGGTGCATCATTCGGCAGTAAATAATACATGTTTGCGAACCTAACATGTATGTCATACAGCAAAACCAGTACAAGCGTGAAGTAGAGGCAGTGCGCCGACGAACACAGCCGTGAAAATGAAGCGCATAACAGCATCACCAAAAACATGTGCAGCCGATCAGAATTGTGTGATATTTTGCTATACTGAAACTCAATATAAATGGAAGGACGCTATCAGCTGTTCAATCAGTTGCTGTCGTGTCGAGTGCACGCCGGGGCCGCTTCGACTGGCGCGTGTCACCTGCCGTGGACTCATCAGTTGCTTGTTGATCACTTTCAACTATCCCTTCACCATTGACTTTATCTTGGCGGCGCGCCGAAGCCTGCGCAGGAGCCCGCGCTCGAATCGTCCGCTTTTCACCTTGCTGTGGTGCAGGTGCCAGTGTTCCATTACTCCAGCACTTGTGCCAGATGTCGAAACAGGACAGCAGCTCGCCCTTGATCGTGTGGCGCTTCTTCTCACAGAGGAACACTCGCCATGCCATGGGCTTCTTTGAGGGGGTTCGCAGCTTGCACTTGCTGCAGTAGGTGGACGAGTCGCCCCCACGGACGTTGCTGGTGCCTTTGAGAAGCGAGCACACTTTGCAGGCTCTTGTTCGCCGTTTGCGGCCTTGATTGTTGTTACCGGGGCGCCATTCATCGTTTAGTACTGGCGCATGGCTAGCCCGCGT
Source organism: Phytophthora colocasiae (assembly GCA_018806915.1). NCBI lineage: Eukaryota > Oomycota > Peronosporomycetes > Peronosporales > Peronosporaceae > Phytophthora > Phytophthora colocasiae. Next base: position 534,094 of record JAGKQI010000091.1, read on the forward strand.
GCTTCTGGTAGTAGCTGACTCCTTCGACGGGGTCGCCTGGATGCTCTCGTTGCTGCGCAGGGCCTCCCAGTCTTCATCGCTCAGCTGGCAGAGTTCAAGATGGAGCTGCTTTAGGAACTTGACGTGACTCATCTTTGGTAGTCCAGCCGCAGCTCGAGCGGCGTTGTAGACGATGTAGGAGTTGATAATTGCAAGGTCTACGAGACCAAGAAAGAGACCCTTGTAGTACTTTTGTACTTGATGCAGAGCTGCAGTGAGTACCTATAACGTGTACATACAAGATTAGTTAGGCGGATAAAATGTATATACAACATATCAGCACTTACCGTTGTAGGCGTAATTGATCGTGCACGTCGACACCGCCCATATAAGTCTGGTAGTCTTTCACGATGCGCGGGCACATCACTTCCTGCTGCTCGCCTGTCAGCTTGTCGCGACGGACAATACGGTCTGGCTTGACACTCCCACCAGTGCTGAGCATGTGGACCGACCGGGTATCCCACCACCGCAGCACGCGCATAGCAGGAATATGTAGCGCTTCTGCAACGACGAAGGTTCCCCGTTCAATGTTCGCTGGACGATTTTTGGGGATCTTGGGTGGATTCTTCTTGTCTCCTTTCTTTTTCTTGGGTATCAACTTCGTGCTCAGTCCTTGGCGATCGGTTCGGACTGTACCGATTGAGTAGAAACCCATTGTCAGAAGCTGTAGGGATAGCGGGACCGACGAGTAGAACCGATCAGTGACAACCAGCCTCATATCACCGTTCGATGGAGCCGTAGGGCCGAATACTTGCTGTAAGTTGCGAACTACAGCTGCCGGTCCTGACTTGTGGTCTGTCGAGCTGAAATTTCCTCTCTCCTTTTACCACAGTAAACTTCAAAGCTGTACCATACACGATAACAATTTGTTAGTCTGTATCATACATGATAAAAGAACTTAAGTGTCAAAAAAAAAGCGGGTGTGTCCGCAGACACACCGCTGCTTACCGAATACAGTATGCGGTCGCCGAACAGCACAGCATGAACAGCTTCGTGCCCCACTTGTGGGGCTTATCCTTGATGTATACGCGCATTCGGTTGAATGTAGACCGTGACGGGAGCATTGCTTCGTCAAACGCCATGATAGCAGGAGGCACGTAGCCGGTAGCGAACCGATGCTGTACAGCATCTATAACTGGGCGCAACTTCCATGCTCGATCCGTAGCAGCTTTAGGGTCCTTGTTTGAGCTGAAGTGTAGGTTCCGAGACAGGTGCATGAACCGGTCGCGCGGCATGAATCGTCCAAAGCATCCCCGGGGAACAGCACCTTCTTCAGTCTTTCGCCAATGGTTCGCCAGTTTTTCCTTGTTCGGAGCGATTGATCGAGCTATCAACAGGCCCATGAAGACACACATCTCTCTCGCTTCAATGGCAGGCGCCTTCAACAACTCGTCGCGGATTTGCTCACGTGTCTTGGCCTTAAAATTGGGATGTTTTTGCTCTCGGGATACTTGTTTGGCATGTTGCCCTTCCACCCGCTCGTCGAGGCTCTCCTCGAAGTAATCGTTCGACTCCTCAGCGATGTCTTCCCACAGCTCGGGCTGTAAAAAGTAAAAGAACGCCCCGGACGGAGTTTCTGCCGCAGCTAAGGCTTTCGCTGTTGGGCCGAAATTGCCATCGTAGAGATTCGGGTAGTCTTCTCGCATTGCAGTAGACGAGCGAGCCGCATACGGCTCCATCAGATAGTCGTACGGTGTTTTCGTGACCAAGTCCGACCAGCCTTCCTCCCCCATCTCCTTCAAGACGGTGTCTGGTACGGCGCCGGCTGCGATATTCTCCAATCCACCGAAGGCAGATTTAAATCGATCCCCGAATGGCAGCTCAGGTGGAACAGGTAGTTGCACGTCCTCAGCATCGAAGTATTCAGTCAACGAATCGTCATCGTCGCCATCGTCATTCTCCGCATCTGATTCAAATCCAGCGAACTGGTTTGAGTCATCGCTCTCAACAACACGGTTGATGTCTCCGTCAACGCCTACAATAGTATATACAGGTTAGAGGCAAGTGCGTAACTTGTATATACACTTTAAACCAACCTTCGTCAAATTGCACACCAACGCGCGAGCCTTCGTTTGATTCCTCTTCTGGTCCTATCGCTTGGCTGCTTCCGGTGTCGTTGTCAACCGCAGAAGCGTCCGATGCATCGCTATTCCCATCGACGTCTTCAAAGTCAGGATCGAGGTTCCGCCGACTTACAGGCGAGTCTAATACACAACAAACATCACCGATACAAGATTAGATCAAGGAGATAACATGAACCATACACAATAGTACCTTGCGAGCTTTCATTGGAGTCATCTGGGTCGCTTTGTCCTGGAAACGTGGTGTTGTGTGGAGAAAGTCCCTGGATGATGGTCGTGCTGGCTGTGACCCTTGGCGGAAGGGCGGCGTCTGAAGCCACCGTGCACCGCGGTGGTGTGGAGGTTGGGTGCTGCAAAGGTCGGTTGGGGCTACCACTTGTAAGTCTAGCCACACAATCTATCCAACCATATACTCTATTAGCAAAGGAAAACGTATCTAACAGAACAAGACGCACACGTACGGTTCTCTTTGGGGGTTTGCTTCGTCTCCACGACCTGCTGAGCTTTTCGACGTCGTGCTGCGTTCGCAGACCCTTCGCGCCTCGCCTTCTTCTTTGCTGCGAGCTTTGCTGTACACACTATACAATCAGAATATGCAGTGGAATCTCCCAATTTATCAGCTATTCTTACCGATGTCGATTTTGTCCAGATACTTCATTAGTTCTTCCTCTCCGACAAAGAAGTCTAGCCCACGGGTGTCCTTCTTGGTCTTGCCGGGTCGTAAGTACGTGAAGTCTACGGAGAGGCCTGTCGGTTTCTTGGAAGTCCATCCGGCCTTCTTGAGCTCGCGCCAACGAGCTTGGAATGCCATTTTGTCCTGCAGCGTGGGGTTTTGCGGCTGTGGAGGTGAATCTGAAAGTGAGGCAAGTACTGGGTGGTGGCGGCTGATTCATCTCCAAACTGCATATGCGATATACTGGGTCGATCTGCACACTGTTCTTTGGATGGGAAATGGCCTTTTTAGGGTATCGTCTATGTCGATAGCGGGAAAGCAAGGATACATTCCCTACCCCCCATTGACTTGAAAACTGTAACGTCTCATACAAAAACCAAGTGTATAATTGCTTAACTTGTATGGTCCACGTTAAGCAAGTATCGCTAACGTGTAGGGTCCAGGCTGCCGGGTTCAAGGGGTTAAGAGAATTATGGCAAGAACTTTGACTCCAATCGTACTTCTAGTTGTTCAAAATCATTCTCCACAACACGGCTTCTGCCAAAATGGCCTCGATCTGGTCTTGCAGATGACTTGACGTGCTTTGAGGGCGTCGATTGACGGGCCAGTCGGCGTGTAGTGACACTTTTAAGATGTTGGTCCAACATTATTGGGATTACTAGCGCGGATCGTGATCTTTCTATGGGCATCGTGTCGACGCTTTTGATCACGTGACGCCGTAGTGAGGGCAAGTTGGCACCGGCAGAAACATGGTCGCCGTTTACGGTCCCGACGTGCCCACCTGGAGTGTCTCGAACCATGACCGGACCACCCGAATGGCGTTCATTCTCCAATTCACATTGGCCTACGCGTATCCCCCCCAAGCCTCATCATGGTTTCTTTCTTTAACTGCATCGTCGGCGCCGCGGTAACCATCGCTGCGCTCGCAACCCCCAGTGCAGCAGGTCTCGACGTGAACCTCCTGCCTGAAGGAACGTACTTCAGACCGTCTGGGCGCATGGTCTCCGGTGTCGTGGGCAACACTCGACCATTCCGTCGTTCGCCGTGCCCCGCACTCAACACTCTCGCGAATCACGGCTACATCCCGCGCGACGGCCAGAACATCACCAAGGCTGTGCTAGGCCCCGCCGTCATGTCGGTCTACAATTTGGGCGAGGACGCCACCGCCACGCTACTGGCTCTGGTGCCCGACACCTTCACGCTCGACTACCTATCCACGCACAACATGATTGAGCACTGTAGTGGCTGGTTGAATCTAAGCCTTGCCCACTGCACTGGGCGGCACAGATGGTGAGGCCGAGTTGCCGCACAGACTGTGAAGCCGAGCTGGCATAGACGTCAGAGGACGAGTAGATCGAAGCTGTAGCAAGCATAACATTGAGTTTAGTCAGATTACAATCTACCTTAGAGCGAGCAAGCAATAAACCAATGTTAGCAGGAAGCGCCAGCTTCCCTCGCGTGTGTTCGTGTTATCGAGACCCACTACAAGCACGACGCATCTCTCATCCACAATGACGTGTACTTCGGCGGCGATCCGGCCCAGGTGAACACCACCCTTGCCGAGCAGCTTCTCGAGCGCGGACAATCGAGCGGGACTCTTGGCGTCACGGAACTGGGTGCCGCGCGCAAGGTCCGCCTCGCGGACAGCGTTGCCATTAACCCGAACGTGACGTTCGGTGCCACGCAGCAGACGCTGTCGTTCCTCGAGGCGTCCATTCTGGTTCTCGGCTTCGGCTCCAAGAACAACGAGACCGTCCCGGTCGAGACAGCTCGCTCGTTCCTCATGTACGAGAAGATCCCGGACGGATGGGAGCGCGCATCTTCTGCTATCAGCGCCACGGAGGCACGTGCTACGGCCGCCAAGATTGCTGCTGCCTCGGCTTAGAAATACTTATGAGAGACCAAAGGCTTTCCATTAATTTTGTTGATCAATGAATGAATCTAGCGCATCGGTTTACACCTGCTCCGCTTTCTCAGCCAGTTCTTCGTGTGGATGGTGTGTTGGTGGATGTGTGGAGCTCAACTCCAAGATTAAGAAGCCCGTCATTACTAACATTGAGCCAACGATGCATTCCCACGTGAACTTTGTGCTGTGCATCAAAGTGTCCATCAGTCCGGATAACGGGATTGTCATCATGAATCCGACGCTCGTCTCAAGCGGCGACGTCCAGCAAACCGCGAACGTCAAGAAGACAAAGTTCGTCGAAAACATCACGATAGCAATAGCCAGCATGAGATTTCCCTCAGCCGTAGGCGGGAACCCGATCGGCTCATAAAGCGACGGAAACGGGCTGTGTGCGAAGAAGATCGTTCCGACAAACCACGCTGGAATCGTGAACGCTCCGCTCATACCCATCATGATCATAAGAGTGGACGTATCGTTGATCTCCGCGCCTGCAGTTAGAGCTACAGATACGTTGTAGCCTGCATTTAAGACGGCGGAAGTCACCATCATCAGTCCGCCAGTCACACTCGGACTACCGAAACCTACATCGTCACCTCCTTGATACAACACCACCATCGTCACACCAGTGAACGCCAGCAAGACACCAAACACCTTCTTTGCAGCCACTTTCTCGTTCAAGAGACAGATCGAAAAGCAGTATACAAACAGCGGTGAACTGTTGAAGATAGCAGCTCCAGCAGCGACCGTCAAGTTCTGGAGCGACGAGAACCAAAAGTAGTCGGCCAGGAGGTAGAAAATGCCGAGGAAGGCCGACAGTCGCACCAATTTCTTTAACGGGACAATTGAGTGGCGTTGCAGTACCGCAACAACGTCGAATCCAGCCTGGCGATCCTCTGTCGTGCCACAGATGCGGTAGTAGATGAAAATGAACGGCAGCAGCAAGACCTAGAGGATATAGTCGCATTAGAGGAGAGGCAACACTGGTTCATATCAAAGTAACGTACAGGTGCAGCGTGGCTGAAGCACATGACGAAGAAAGGTTTCTTGAAACCATCGGCCGTCTAAGCAAATCTGAAAAGTTAGAACCGTTAAATGAATTAATCCAAGAGTGTCTGATACCTGGAGTTGCTGCACGGCTTCGGCTTGGAAAATGTTCGTCCAGATCACCACTACAGCAGCAAATAAATCGTTAAGTAGAGTCCGTCTTTTGACAATTGAGATGGACTGCACGTACCGAATAAAGCGAGCAGTCCGACGTGTTTGGTGTGGAAGTATTCCTTGGTCTCCTTCTCCAGCTCCTTCTCCTCCTCAAGCAGCTTGGTGCGCTCGTTAGGCACTGACGTGGTCACAGGCACTACTCCATTCCTGTGCAATAACCTTACTGGGCTGTGTGCGTCTTCCTCCCAGTGCGTCGCGTTATGGGAGTCCATGGCCTGTGTCTCTCGAAGCAAATCTACAAATGAGGAGATCTTAGATCTTTGATCAAGACCCACTCATCCGTGGTGTCTCGGACGTGTTCAACCACGCGATTCTGGGTTGCATTCGGCCAGAGACGCCGTCTCCATAATCCGAGATCACTCCATGACGCGTTTATGAGCGCCACGTCACGGACTCACTGAAGTGCAGGATGTACTGCAGGATGTACTGGTTGACTAAGACTGCCCCGCCTACGACTAGCTGACTGGTTATACATGTACCTACCAGTACTGATACATGCACTGTATCCCGCTTGCCTCGTAACTACAGACTGATTACAGTCCGCAGTGCATTGAGTCACGGTGCCATCTTTGATGGCGTTGTAAATTGCACCACTCATCAAAGATCAAAATACGCACCAAATAAATATTGTTTGTGGCGTTCTTCTTCAGGTACTATACGCATAGAAGATGATGGTCTTCTTTTACCGGTAGCAGAGGCTATTGAAGATAAGGAGAAGTCAAGTCGTTGTAGTGCAGAAGTCAATTATGATTATGTTCTACACTATTAAAATATCAATAATATTGTTAAAACTAATTGCTAAAATGGACCAGGCTCATGACCAGCTCCTGGCAGTCGAGAACGACCGCGTGCTAAGTGTATTGGGCCCGGCGCTACATCGCTTGCTGCGGCTCACACCCACGAACTCCGATGGGATTAACCTTCACAGGTTTCACGCTACACGCACGACGCCCGTGCTTAAGCTACAGTTATTCCCACGCTCAGATCGGCGTCAAATGGGCGATACCGAGCGCTTCGAGGCGTTAAGTGCATTTGCATTACTAGTTAAGCACTCGCATCGCTTGCGCGACTATCCAGAAGTTAAAAGTACATTCTGGCTTAACGTACTGCAGTCGCGCATGGTGTACGAGACTACGCGTCATGTCCCCCAAGCTGCGTTGAGAGAACCAGAGTTCCCTCATTTCGTCATTGACTTCAGCAACCACTCAGTGCTACCGGAAGACGCACTGGTTGCGTTCTTCACGACTCCACTGATACCGACGCAGGTACAGGTGCAGCCGCGTTCAGATGAAAACCGACCGGATGTGCTCGCAATTGAGCTAAGCTTTGCAGACTGCAGACTCACATCAGTGGAGGCTATTGAGGCGGTGGAACGGGTGCTTGACCGCGTGTTCACACACCCGACACGTCAGTTTGCGGTGTCAGTGTTAGATCTGAGCAAGAATCGGATGGGGCCGTCGGAACTTGCGGTCGTCGCACGGATCGCGTACAAGTGCCGATACTTGTACGGAGTGTCGGAGCTCCGCTTGGACGAGATCATCCCAGGTGTCATATCTACTGACTATCATTGCCCTGATACAACGCCGCAAGAGTTTCTTGACATCATGAAAGCTGCGTACGGTGTGGATGGCTCGTCAGTGTTAACTGCTATAACCATGGGAAACAGGACTGGAGTTGTGAAGGATGCACGAATCCGTGCGTCAACGCTCCGTAGGGTCTCACTGGAGGGGAATTACGTTTGTCCGAAGTACTTTGCGTCGCTATATTCGGCTCTGCGCTACGGGAGTCCTGTTCACGAAGACTTCTCGCAGTATATTGCCAAACCCCGGAAGGGAATGCCAGAGGTAGTTCTGTGCAGAAGTTGGCAAGCATTCGGCCTCTTTTACCCACGACCGAAGCGCTTCAGGAAGCTGCTAGGACTGCGCAACATTGGTGGCTTGAATTGCTCGAAAGAACTCGTCGAAGCTTTCACCAAGGCGCTGCACAACCCAGCGACAGAATTGGCGTATCGCGGTGTTGATCCTACGGGGACAAACGCTGCTGCCAACGAACTCATGATGTGCACAGTGAAGAAAGGAGCGAGTGTCGAGCTTGTCAAGATCGAAAAACCGACCGCTTTCTTCGGTTTTGGCGCCTTCGGAAGTGTTTCACAGCCCCCAGCCCCCAACGAGTCGGAGGTCCGTAAAATCGAAGTGAAATGTGAGCTTGAAGGTGTATGTGTTCGCGAGTCGGATGGTGCAGTGTGTGTCGTTATCCCTAGTGTCGGTCTTGGGTGGGTACAACGCGACGCTGTCGAGTGTATCGAGCGAGAACCTCTAGACAGCGCATGGAAACATCAAGGCGGACAATACGCGGTGCAGCTCGGATGTGACTACTCAAATGAGGGTATTGAAGCGATGAAGGCGATGTTAGCACTAATCGGAGACCAGATCCTCTCGCTCAGCTTCGACTGCTACCGCCTTCACTTGAGTATTGTACCAGAGATCCTCCAGTACTGCCCGAACCTCCAACATCTAAGCCTTCAGTCGATCAATCTACCGAAAAGTGATGCGGATGCTCTGCTAGATGCCCTACGAACGGGACCTCTGCGTACGCAGCTGCTGACACTTAACTTAAACGACAGCAGCATGTTGCAGGACTCGACTGTACAGCAACTAGCAGCTTTGCTGGCTACCGATAGTAACAGTGAAAACCAATTGGCACTTCTGGAGGTGAGGTTGCACGGCGTCGTGCTCGGCATCGACACAGTCACAGCATTGAACAACTCGCTGCTATCGAACTACGCGCTCAGGCTTATTCAGCTGACACGCTGTGATAGGTTGCGCAACCAGGACCTGTATGTGGAGCAAATGAGGCTGAGTGAGGTACATGATCAGCAGTTACTGCGACTTGCGTTGCCAATCGAGGCTAAGCTGGCGCTTTTAAGCGCATTAAGCCGCGAATTGCACCGCACATTGGACGTGAACCTGCTGACGCAGATCTTCCACTTCGCTGACGGCCGTGACGTGCGCCGCGTGATCGCGTGGACTGCTGATATCAACTGCGGCAGCTATTGATATCGTGTGGAGCGATGGCAAGAGTGGTTATCACAGTAGAGATTGGCGACACTTACGATCCCGAGTCGGAACATCCCATGGCTTCAACACTAGAACTTGACTATCACTCTTGGATTCCACACCCATGGAAAGAACTGCCATCAGAGAGAGGAACCGAAAACAAGAAAGAGCAAAACGTCGGCGCAGAGGACAGGGCCACCTCCAGGAACCTGTTAGCGTCCGTTATGGTGAAAGAGCCATACAGGCAAGATTATGGTTGCGGGCCGCAACTTGCGGCAAATCCGTATCAACGGACCAAGGATCACTACTCGGAGGAGCTGAGAGATAGTGCACGAAGAGACCATGGGACGAGATGCCACCACACACGTGTACGCGACGAGTCTTACCACCACATCGAATTCCGCAAGAGTATCCTTGTGAGTGGAGAATCAGGGCTGGTAAGACAGACAATTAAGAAGAAGAAAATGAGTTGATTAACTAGTTAGCGGAGCATGGGACTGCAAGAACCTTGAAACCATTGGGATCAATATTAATATATTCCAGAGCATCCGAGTAAAACAATAATCCAAGTAACGTCACCAATATATTATTGTACTTGATAAGCATCTTTATTGTGACCGTACTCGGAAACCATCCAAAGTTTACTCGAGAAAAATCCACACCCTAGCTTCTCGGGTTCTTGTCCAGTACTCAGGTTCCAGCTTCCTTCGCCACTGGCGAGTGGCACCGGCGGGAGGACATCACTAAGGTCCTCGGCGGGCAGTACTGTGTTGACATTGCTTGAGAACTATACAACATACAGAGGAACACAGCATTGACTATACGACACGTTACAACAACGATTTATGGGCCTCCTGGTGGTCCACTGGTGTACGCACCACAAAGCTACGCACTGGTACTTTCCAGATGACTAGCATTCGAAAATTCAATATCCCATTCAAACAATTCACAATCAAAACCTTCAGAATTCAATATCCAAGCCAAGTAGTAGGAATAACCAGTTAATCAACTTCAATTTCCTTTCCTTACAACAACGATTTACGCGTCATACAGGGGCTGATCAAAACAATTTTACGATTACTGCATCTTCACGGATTTTTCGTTGGTCACTAACTGAGAGAGGCTCTCCTGTTAGTGCGATTCCCGAAGTCATGAAACCAGGCTACGATCACTTGGCTCTCGAATACGTGACTGTACGAAGACTCCATAAGGGCTTTCAACAGCTTCAGAGACACTGCACACTTGAACTTGGATATGAAGAAGATGGTTTCTTTTTCTCCTTTTTGGAGCGGTATCTCGTCTTCTTCTTGTGTTTCTCATTAGACGATGAGACGGCAGGACTTGTCTTCGCGTCGATGGCTTCTTCAAAGTCATCGTCGTCGTCCTCATCAACGTCAGCGTCTTGAATGATGATAGAATTGAGAGTCGGCAAGTTCCAGGCAGCTCGTATTACGTGACAGAGGCGTGGTTTTCTTAGTGGTTTTCTTAGCTGGTGAAGGCTAGCTCTCTGGTTTTAGGGAGAAGAGCAGTTTCTGCCTTTTTTCGGGGGGAGGGGGGATGTTGCTGTGGTTGGAAGATGTGCCGCGATGTCGAGCATCGCGCAGATCTGTGAATAGTTAGGCCTCTCGTGATTTGAGCCACGATCGGTCTTGAACAACACATCGGCGTCATAGACAATGAGCACCTCAATAATGGCTACTCGAGAATGGAGTGCAGCTTCATCCAGTGCGGTCCACCCAAGCTTGTTCGTCGCGTTCTTGTTGATACCCTACTCTCCTCCTTGCTGCCCAAATCCTCCAAGTAAACTCCATTTACTTACTTTGGGAACACGGAGCGAAGAAATCCAAAACACCGGAGGCCAATGTCGCCGACGTGATACAATTGCTACCCACTGCGAGTCCTCGGGGCAACGAGTACGATTTATAATTACTGAAGACAATGAACGACTCGATAAAAAGGAACTTATGTTGAAAGAACAGAAGCTCAATAACAGATTCTATCAGGGGTCTGCTAACTAAAATTTTGTCTTCTTTTTGTGTTCAGACATCATTGACTATGATTTTTCAAGAGATGCTATTGTAGACCTTATACGTAGACGTAGATGTCATTGTAGACCTTCAAGAATTTGGAGGAATCAAAGAGTCCCGGGACTCTCGTGGCGGACTAGGACTATTGTCTTTCATGACGTTTGGGGTCTAGACACCGAGAAGGAAGATCGCATTTTTCCACTAAATCCCATTTTCTTCAAATCTGGAAATGTAAACATAAAAGATTTTATCACGACTACATTCTAACCTGCGCTTAGTCCTTGTAGACCATCTCCTTCGCCTTTTCGAGCATTTTCTGATAGTCCGCTGACTCCTTCATAAATTCCTTGATCTTCGCAGACTGCTCGACTGTCTTTTTCGCGGAGTTCTTCACAGCCGTGACGGGGTTAAGCTTCTTGACAACACTCTTAAAACCTCTCTCTTCCTCGAGGTCGTCGTCATCGAGATCATCGTCATCGAAATCGTCGTAGTCGTTATCCACACGACGAAGCATGCGACCACCCTCCACGGGGGTTGGGTCGACGATTGCAGGCACAACTCCGTTCTCAATCGGAACATTGGCATCTAGAGCCGGAGGAAATGCAGTAGTGCTGGCGTAAAGAGTGGCCACTACCGAAACCGCAAGAATGTAAGTGAGACGCATGGTCGGGAGGTCCGTCCTGGAGTATTTCACGAAACTTGGATGGTTGTTCGCAGAAGAGCGAAAAATGTAGAATGAGATGACTAGTGAGGGCAGTTTGCGGAGTTTGTGGCGTTTGCGTGTTTTGCGCTACAGTATCGTTGATACACAGTCTGACCAGTGCTAGTATTTCTTAAGCTAGCATCTTTGGATGGCCAATTCGAAAAGTAGCCGGTATCACTTGTCCCAACTGCAAATCTAATGAGTCGAGGGCCTCTAGCTCAGTAGTTTTCAATTGTTCATCGTAAAAAGCTCCAGTAAATCCAAACGCGGAGAAAACTACGTGGATAATAGTCCTATCATCTGGATTTCGAAGTGGATGCTGGAGGGGTTGCCAACACAGGATGGATGATGTAAAAAGATTAACTGGTAGTTTATTGTCTGAATTCTCTCTTTCCAAGGTGAGGATTTCTCGCACGAAGATTAGAAGTGATATTCTCGCGGCTTGGCGATTACTTGTTTGGTATCGCATCATGCGATTCGCATGATTCGCCGTAATCTCTGATGTCGTGAAAAAGCCTGGTGATTATTGCCCTCGATACCGCATGTACTGACGAAGTAGCTAGTGATGTCGTGAAGAAAAGAAAATTGAATGGTTATTCCTGGTTGCTACTACTTGGCTTGACTATTGAATTCGTGATGTCGTGAAGATACGTATCACTCTCTTGATCTTCGTGCGAGAAATCCTCGCCTTGGAAAGAGATAATTCAGACGGTAAATTACTAGTTAATCCTTTTTACATCATGTGTTGGCCACCACTCCAGCATCCACTTCGAAATCGAGATGATAGGACTATTATCCACGTAGTTCTCTCCGCAAGTACAAAGTTTGGAGCTTTTTACGATGAACAATTGAAAAATACTAAGCTAGCCCTCGACTCATTAGATTTGCAGCTTGGGACAAGTGATACCGGCTATTTTTCGAATTGGCCATCCAAAGATGCTAGCTTAAGAAATACTAGCACTGGTCAGACTGTGTATCAACGATACAAACTCCGCAAACTGCCCTCACTAGTCATCTCATTCTACATTTTTCGCTCTTCTGCGAACAACCATCCAAGTTCCCTCGTGAAATACTCCAGAACGGACCCCCCGACCATGCGTCTCACTTACATTCTTGCGGTCTCGGTAGTGGCCACTCTTCACGCCAGCACTACGGCATTTCCTTCGGCTCAAGATGCCAACGTTGCTATTGAAAACGGCGTTGTGCCTGCAATTGTTGACCCAACGCCCGTGGAGGGTGGTCGCTTGCTTCGTCGTGTGGATAACGACTACGACGATCTCGATGGTGATGACCTCGATGACCTCGATGACCTCGAGGAAGAGAGAAGTTTTGGGGATGTTGTCAAGAAGCTTAACCCCGTCACGGCTGCGAAGAAGTCCGCGAAAAAGGCTGCCGAGCACTCTGCGAAGATCAAGGACGCACTGAAGGAAGCAGCCGACTATCAGAAAATGCTCGAAAAGGCGAAGGAGTCGATCTACAAAAAATAAACCCAGGGTGTCCGTCGGCGTTGCCAAAGAATCGTAGTCCTTGTGACTGATTGTGGGGTTAAAGCTAGCGACTTACAAATGTCTAATTTTTAACCTTTTCATTCCATTTCTTTTCGTTTTAATGAAATATTCTTCGAAGATCTTTTTCGATCAGAGAAAGTATATTATTAAAAAAGTACCTTTAACCCCTCGAGTACGGAAAAAAAATGTGTTTTATATGCAGTATTCAGCATAATTAGTCTTGGCATTTGTATGTTACGGGGTAGGGCGGACCCGGGTGATAGGTAGGCTAAGGACACAAACGTGCTAAAGGTGCATGTAAACTGAATATGAATTCACCATGACACGGTGTTGAACTGCATTATTCACCATAATGAAGATAGAGACTGGACACGTTTCCCGCCAACTTGAACAGAAACGAATGCGTTCGTTTGGCCAGTTTCAAAAATTTTGAATTTGATACTTCCAATACAAACTCTTATATAGAAAGGAGGTGTGTCATCCCTATGATTTGTTGCAATCAAAAGAAAGTGTTTGGCGTTTGATGTGTGATGATCAGAATTGGGATGTGCTGATGATGTGCTGCTAGACAGCACGCAATGTAATCATGTAGAGACCGAATAATACAGGATATATGCAGGTCATTATTCAGCTTACCACCTACGGACTTGTTCTGCGCCTTTTGTTTAAAGCCGGAGTGCTCGGCGTGCCCGGAGACGATGGTGTTCCTGGCGTTGCACGTATGGCCTTGCGTCGCACTCGAATACTCCTACCGCTTTGAACGGGGATAAGCTTTCCATCGGCCCACTCCTTGTGCCAGATATCCCAGCACGTCATTGCCACTCCACGCACTTTGCGACGCGCTCACATACAAAGGAAAATAGGGCCTGTAGTGTTGCACTCACTGCAGAAAAATGAAGTTGTCGACGCACGCTGCACTCCTGCGCGCAACACAGAGCACACCTTGCATGTCCTTTGTCGACGTTTTGCTTGAGTATCCGCATTTCGCCACTCATCAACTTGGCGAGCCGTGTGACCTGTCGTTTGGCTTCTCCCAGTCGAAATTGGCTCGTATGAAGCGGTTTTGTGGCGAAGTGGGTGAACACTTTTGACCGCCCAGGGGGTTGCGTATAGTGTGCCGTCCAAAAGGAACAACCCAGACACTAAAAACTCCAAAGGAGAGTTAGTAGTAAGGTGTCCAGTTGGAGTGAGTCAGCACCACCTTCCGGTGTCCAAATGGGTGTCCGGAAAGTGGCTTGTGACTACCCTCGTAGGTGTCGTTTGTCTTCGAACGCGAGGAGTCTGCACCGAAAGTGTTATCTCCAAAAGATTGTAGAACTAGATCCGGAGGGAGAGTGCTAACCAAATAAACACTTCCCAAACGGTGGTTAATTAGTCCGAAAATGGGTAAGCACTTATGAGCAAAGTACTTTCCCTCCAACAGTTAACCAAATATACAAGAGAGTTAAACCAAAATATACAACCGCTTCTTATTCTTTTCGGCCCTCGAGCGGTGGGCACTCCAAATGCCAGTACGACTAGAGCAAAGTCCGGAACACTGGCACAGTTCCGGGGCTCTTTAAACAGCGCACCACTTCTGATAGATTCACTAGGAATCTCCAGAAGAATAGAATCCAATATATATGTCCAAAATACTATGTAGTATTTAAGAACACACACAACCAATACAGTCCAAACACACAAGCAGTCGTCAAATCAATCAATTTTAGGGGTGACTACCACTAACCTCCCAAAACGCAGTTATAATATGAAATAATACCCGAAAGTATCAACTGGAATATGAAATGGAAGGGGTCACGCCCGGGATACGCCGCCCGGATCACCTTTCCAACTTGGTCTTACCCTGGCGGAGATTCACGCGGCGGTGACGCTTGTCGACGCGGCCTGACGCTTGTTCGGCTACACGTGAAGCCCTCTTCTCGAGGCTGGTCCACGGCTCCTCACAGTGTGTCTTGGGAACACCTTCCAAGACTTTGCACTTGCGCCCTTGGTGGCAAATTGAACTCTCTTTAATGTATAATAGCTAGCACTAGCTAAACATGCAAAAATATACTTGGTTTCACTATGTAGTAGGGGCGTCTCATCAGGGAGAGGCTTGCGTTTCAGTAGAATACCATAGAGTCAAAGAACACGGAAGAATTCCAGCTGGCTCCGGACACATCATCGTCGGTCGTCTTGGTCGGTCGGAAATATATGGCCTTGAGTATACCCGAGACTCAACCAGGATACTGGGTACAAACCAGACAGTCTCCGATAGTCAAACGTTAACCTCCACTTCGAACCTTCGACTTGATAATTTGGGTCTCGCATATACTCCAAAAATAGAACTCCTTGGTCATGGCGTTACCGAACAGTCACTTGGTTTCGGTGTTCGAATCATCTGGAGTGCATCTTCCGGAGTATGTCAGGATCTTTTCAAGTCGTTTCCATCTTTTGGAGTCAGCAACCCTTCCCAGGCTTGCCCTTGTCCCTTGGCACCCACAATGGTGTGCCTTAACCCTGAAATCATTTGGACCAGTAATATCGTCAATGCCGCTCTGGCTCTGGGAACCGGCAGTCCATAGAAAATTTGCAGAGTCACAGCTTCACAACCGTCCCTCTCATCATGAGCTCTCATTGAGCAATTTGCTTCCGAGGTGATAGGTCGCGATGAGACGAAGCAAGACGAAGGCACCACGATCAAAGTCCAGTCGGTTATCCAGGAGAAGTCGTCCGCCAGTAAATCGGTCAAATTTCCACGCAAACTCCAATTCGGTTCTCCAACTAGCGGAGGTGGCGTCTTTTCTTCGCCCGGTCCCAACTCAGCCAATCACTTCACGTCGAAAGATCCCAACAAGCTCACACGCTCACTTTGCGATATCGCAGCTGCTGAGCGCTCCAATGGAAGCTACCACGTCGTCACACATATCTCCTACGGCCGTACCTGCTGCTCAAGCCGTCCCAGGGTCAAGTATCACCTCCACGCATGGTTCAAGCGTCGCTGGCAGTCAATCTGACATCCCTAAGCAGTCTTCGGGGGGGGATAATATACAACCAGGAAGTGGAAAAGCGCAGGAAGGCGGAAGTAATGATGAACATCGCGATGAAAGCGCAGCAAGCGACATCTTGGGTCTCGGCAAAGTGCGCACAGCTCCCATAACATCGGTTGAAGCTTCCCGATTGAACGTATCAAGCCGACTCGGCCCGGGTGGTCCCAAGCAAACGCCTATCAGTCTCACCATAGCGGACTTCTGCTCTGCGAAGGACACTCGTCTGGTCGGGATTCCTGCAGTTGCGAATCATTTGGGGCGAAGTCGTTTCTTCCAAGATGGCTATGGTGGACTGGAAATGCTGGCACAAGTGGAGCGCCTCTCGACTTCGGAAAAGGCGATGTTATTCCAGTTCTTTGACGAGAGCGATGATTTGAACGAACACATCCTGACTCCAAGATCCGATTCACTTCAAGGTCCTGAGCTGGAAACTTTGTTGGCCGATCTCTCTTTTCGTCGTCAGATGGCAAGCGTCCTGACCGAATTTGATCCTGAAAACTTCGCCCAACGTGTCTTCGGCACTGTATCCGCTCTACGTCGAGTCACTGAGAAGTTGAGCCGAGTCCAAGCCGAACTCGAGAGCTCCGAAGAATCCGTTCGAGATGCTAGTGGTCATCAGGATGTCTTAGACTCACTCAGGCGTGAATTCCAGTTGGATCTCGCTTCTCGCGATCAACGTATCGCGAATCTGGAAGTTGAGAAAACGGAGATCATTCGAAACTTTCGTGAAGACACTTTGAAGTTGTTGCAGGAGCACGATCGTGCCAAACGCAGGCATCGCACCCAGATTGAAGACTTACGTCGCCAAGTGGAAATGGAAAAATCTCGTCGCCGGAGTTTGGAATCTCAACTAGCTCGGTCTGCCTTCAATCCGGTCGATTTGATGAACTTTCTTGGGGCAGAGAACCACACCCAAGTCCAGATGAATTGGGAACGTCTGTTAGGCCTTTTGAATCACTTCCGAGATGGAGATCCTGTGGATCCAACATGGCGCACAGTGATCACAGTGATGACCCCTGATGATTTTCGCCCTTCATTTCCGGCATACGTTCGAATGATTCGCCCGGACGACGATGGAGACTCTAAAGAATCCGATCCATCGCTACCGCCTCTCGTCGACCTTACTGGAAATGTTTCGTCTGAAAGTTCGGGCAAGTCATCATCCAAGAAACGGTCACCTTCTGGAGGTTCATCATCAAAATCAAAAGAGTCCACGAAATCTCGGAAAGCTCCACTCCACATGCAAAGTCGACCATCAGGCTGGGATAGTGATTCTCAATTGGATTGTCGTCCTGATGATGCTCAAGTTCTCTGGACGCAAGCTGAGGCACGTCAGTCTCTTTCTGACCATCCAGTCGCCTGGGAAGATCTTCGAATGGATCTTCAAATGATGATGATCTCTGGTGTGAAATATCCTGGTGCTCGTGAATGGTTGGAAGAAGATCGTAGTGCACACACGCGTTTCGAACTGGAGCCTCTCGTAGCCATGTTGGTCCGGATGATGTTCTGGAACAAGCTGGATGAAGTCTTCTGGACTAAGTACGTCCCGAGACGCTACTACAACTTGGCAGAATCGGTATTGGAGCAACTTTTCATGGATGAACGAGAGCCGAAATACTGGGGCCCCATGGTTGAACAAGAATGTGTTCTCGAGGAGATTCTCGGTCCAGACGACTCCAATGAACAGCCGGATGACAAGTCTAAAGATAGTGATTTCAATCCGGATGAAAACGAGGAGCCAGATGATGATGATGAACCGTTTCCACCTCCATCACCTCCAACACGACACCCCGGTTACCGTCGACTCCGTCCGAGTGACTCATTTAGTTCGACTTCGACTGCAGGGAAGAAGCGACGGTCATCGGACTCCAAAAGTACAGTTCTTGCTCGTCGAGACTTTGAAAGTCTTACACCACTGGAGAAGGAGATCATTGAAGTGCCGAGTTCAGGGGAAACCTCTTGGAGACACTACGGAATCCGGATGAAGTGGAGTGATCCGCTTGGAGGTCACGCCCGGCAGACTCCGGGTCTTCCTGACTATTCTCCGAATCGTTATGATGTGAAGATCCTGAAATCACGTTCGTGGAGTATGGAACGACAGTTGCAACGGCTTCTCTTGGATGCCCCTTGGAATGACGTGTACTCGCGACGTCCTCAGGAGTTATATTTTCACACTCGTGACGATTTGGATGAAGAAGCTCGGGATGCGCTATATGACTGGACCAATTTCGTCGCTGGTGATTCGAGGGCCTTCTGGCACACTTACCACTGGTTAACGCTTGACGGATCGCCATCTGCTCCATTGTCTATCCGGAAAGCTCAAGACAAACGGACCAATGTCCATTCGGTCTTCCGAAAAAGAGCTTTGGCACTACTCACTCGAGTGAAGTCTCGTCTTCCGGACTCTATTTGGTTCGAGCCTGGTGTGTGGAACTTCCCAAACAAGTTATGTCACTGGATCTTGATGGACCCCGGTCATCTCAACCCGTCTACCGGTCATCCATACACACTCGAAGAGCAGCTGAATCTGTTGGACAGGCAAGAACCTGGACGTGCGCAGTGGGTTTACTGCAGCACCGAAGAAGAACGAATTGCTCATGTTCCGGATGAACTTCGGGCCAAGCTGATCCCAGTCGAGCAGCGCATCCAGTTTTCCGATCTCTGGAGTGAAGACTAAGATTGCGCCCAACTCCAGGTGAAAGTCACCTTCGACTCTGCATATTTCCACGTAACAATCACTTTTAACCATCCAAAGTACACTCATTTCATCTCGTAACATCTCCAGTAGTCATCTCGTTAATTTCCTTTGAAGTCCCATGTAATCTCTCGAAACTCACCTCACGACAACTTCCATGATAATCATAATCCAATCGTAATCAAAACAAAATTCAATCGAAAACACACTTCCAATCGATCCACCCGGACATTCACATGACATGTGAACGTCTAAGCTCGAGGATGATCATCCCCAGCCTGCATCGCCTGGAACCTCGCCCGCGCGCGCTCCTTGGTTAAATTCATAGAGTAGGGCACCGCAGCTAAGTTGCGATACAGGTAGCCATTCAGGTTCGTCATATCCTTTCCACTTCACCAGATATTCTCGGGTCCTCTTGGAGGTACGAGTCCGCTTCGACCATCTCAGGTCCAAAATCTTTTCAACTTCGTACTCGTCGTTTCCAACGTCAGGCTCCCAGCTATCTTCTGGAAGAAGAGCAGCATCGAAGTCATCGTCGTCTTCCACTTGGACTTCACCGGTTGGGCGTCTGGGGAATACGGCTCGTGGCTTTAGACGACTTATGTGTACCCATGGGTTGACACGGTACCCCGTGTCCTCGACCCTGAGTTTCACTAGATAGTCGTCATGAACTTCTTCAACTCGAAAAGGTCCATGCCACATGTGAGCTAATTTCCGACTCAAACCAGTCTGAACCTTCGGAATATATAACCAGACGGAGTCTCCCTTCTCGAATCCAGACTTCAGTCTCTCAGACAAATCTTTCCATCTCTGAGTTTGAACTTTTGAACGATGACGTTTGGCCTTCTTTTGGAGATCTTCAGCAAACGCAATCGCATAACTGTAGTCGCGTTGCATTTTTCGTCTCCACTCGTAGGCCGTCCTCCGTCCTCTCCGGAAGATTGTGGGGCTTTGGACCCAACATTGCCGAGATGGTATTCTGAGCGTCCCAGCCGTGGACCAGGTAGAATGGGGTCTCCAACCGGGTAGCATCGAAGGATGTGTTCAAAGCAAACATGAGCCTCTCCACGTGGTCGTCCCAGTCGCTCTGGTCTGCTTCCATGATATAAGCTCGGATACTCCGGACGACCGTCTGGACTGACCGTTCTTGCTGACCGTTAGCTTGCGGACGATATCCCAGGGTGGCTCTTTGAAGACTTCCGAGTAGATTCCGGAAACATTCGAAGACAGTACTCATGAACCGCGGGTCTTGGTCATGTCGAATCATCGAACTCGCTCCAAACCGTTGGAACACCACCTGCTCATAAGCTTCGGCGACGTCCTGGGCAGTTGTCGAATTCATCGGTTTGCACATGACATATCCGGAGAACATATCTTGGAACAGAAGCAGAAAAGTATTTCCGCGGGCCAACTTCGGAAGATGCGTGACGAAATCCATCGAAACGACTTCAAATGGGTAAGCCGGCTCAATATTTCCGGGTGACGGACCA
Organism: Phytophthora colocasiae; assembly: GCA_018806915.1. Classification (NCBI taxonomy): domain Eukaryota; phylum Oomycota; class Peronosporomycetes; order Peronosporales; family Peronosporaceae; genus Phytophthora; species Phytophthora colocasiae. The sequence continues at coordinate 554,519 of JAGKQI010000091.1, forward strand.
TCATTCGGAGGTCGTCCCTTTCCACTTGCACAATCCACACACTCCTTCACATGTCGTTCCACATCGGCATACATTCCTGGCCAATAATATTCCGAAAGAAGTTTCTCATGAGTCCGACGGATCCCTTGATGACCTCCTTGGAAATCTTCGTGAGCATAATGAAGCATGTCGGGGCGCAAAGATTCTGGCACGACTAGTCGGAGTTCTCCCAAGAATTCTCGAGGTCGTTTTTGACTAATCGTCGACAACCGGTAAAGAACATCTCGACTGTCCAATGTGAACAGGTCGGCTACCTTGGCGATCTTCCGGAGTCTTCGGCGTGAAAACCTTTCGAGATCACCTTTCAGAAAACTTTTCAGCTCGGACAAGTATTCATCCGCATCCTGATGTGCCTTGATCCTCCGCCATCGCTCGGCCTGAAATTCCATCGGACCCATGGGGACTTCATCTGGACGTCCCGGGTCGGTATCTCCAGCTTGTGCAATGGCTGCCATGACTCTTGCAGCAGGAGGGAGGGGGGCGGATTCTGGTCCCGGAAGACTTTGATCATCTGAAATTTGAACTCCGGATGATACATCTTTTAAAGTCTCTTTCTCTTCCGAGCCGTCCACCTTCATCAGTTTCTCTGCAATCTTGGACACATGCTCCAGATGATTCAGGTCACTTTCGTCCCGAACTTCCCACGACTCGTCTAGTAGGAGAGTCTTCGAAGTCAGGTAGTCGGCAGCCTGGTTATATTCTCGCTTTAGATGTACGAAACGGATCTTTCGGAACTTATCTTTCAGAGTCTCCGCCTCCGCGAGATGTTTCTGGAGATGTGGTTGGTTGCAGTTGATTAACCCCTGGACTTGTTGAATTACAATCCTGGAATCACCAACCACTACCAACTCATAGATACTCCGGTTGGACGCCATCAGCATGCCCTTCAGAAGTCCATGATACTCCGCGTCATTTACTGTGACGTTATCCAAAGTAAAACCACGAGCTTCGAGGACCTTCCAACCAGGCAGTTTCCACAGGATACAACCACAACTTCCTTTCCGGGTGGATGTCTTAGCAGCTCCATCAAAACTCAGGACGATACCTTCGTAATCCGACTCCAACATTTCGATACTCATCACTGGAGGTTTCCGGATGCGTCCCTTGAGTGGAATCAGCGATTCCGAAATTTCGTCCAAATGTTCACGCGGAGTGATGCCGGCACCCATAATAGCCGCTAAACCATCTTCGTCCTTTTGAACTTTTCGAATGTCCAAGTCCCAATGAGATAAGGCAAGTCCCCAGGGCACACAGCGCCCATCGGCAGACTTTGAATTGATCACCCATTTCAAAACAGAATAGCGGGTGTAGACAATCAACTTGGACTGTTCAACCAAACTCCGGAAAACTTGAAGCACTCTCAAGATCGCAATGACCTCCTTTTCCGCAATGTGATAGCGTAACTCGGAATCATTCAGAACTCGTCCAGTATACCTGACCGGATGAATCATCCCGTCATATTCCTGGGCGAGGACTGCGCAGGCGGCCCAAGCATTGGCGTGAGGAATAATCACAAACGGTCGGGTTCGGTCCGGATGACGCAGTAGCGGGGTCGAAATGATTTTGTGCTTCAAAAGTCCAAATGCTTCTTTGGCTTGGTCCAAATTCCGCCCTGCCTTGATCTGTTCGTCCGAAAGTTCATACAGAACTGCTGCGACCACCGGAAAATCTTCAATGAACTTGTGATAATAATTCAAACTCCCGAGGAACGACTGGACGCCTTTCAGAGTGGTCGGAAACGGAAGGTCCAAAACACCCTTTGCGATTTTCGGAGTAGCTCGAATACCTTCAGCACTTATCTCATGAGACAAGTATGGGATCGTCAATTTTCCAAACTCACTCTTCGGAAGACTCACCGAGATGTTCCAGTATCTGAGTCGAAATAGCAATGCATTCAGATCTTCACACAACTGGTCCCAAGTTGGAGCACCATGGGCGATGTCATCGATATAGGAACTTCGTCCCAACACCGGACTCATCTGAGACGGGGCAGGTATATTTCGCTGAAACACAGTCATAGTATCCGAAAGATTCGGGACTTGGAACCCAGCATCATGATCACCTTGGCCATTACCTTCCGGAAGATTCAGTTGTAAGAACTCCAAAACTTCAGAGTCCACTTGGGCTTCCTCTTCAGGAGGCAATCTGACGAATCCCCACAGGCAGTTGTTAATTACTGCTTGATAAACCAGTGGTGCATTTTTGAGTCCAAATGGCATACGAATCCATTGGAAATGTCCGAATGGACATACGAAAGCTGAAATCAACTTTGCACGTTCCGACATTCGGATAGCCCAAAATCCACTTGCCATGTCGAGACTCATAAACCACATTGCACTTTCGAAACCGATTAGAAGGTCGTCGATCAGCGGTAACGGATAGTTCGACAACAAGATGAACCCATTCACGACTCGATAATCAATACACATCCGGATATCGACTCCATTCTTCTTCAAGACGATAACGATCGGTGATGCCCAAGGAGATTCCGAATGTTCGATCAGTCCGGTCTCCAAAAGTTTCTTGAGCAACTCGTACACCTTGACGGCCAAATGAGGTGCAATCGACCGTGGTCTTTGTGCAACAGGCTTCGCATCTCCAACATCCAGGTCGCAAATCACACCTCTCGCCGGAGCCGGGGCTGCATTACCGTCCCCTAAGAAAATCTTCCGATGACGTTTCAGAATCTTGCGGAGCTTACGCTCTTCTTCTGGAGTCGTCTTTCCGGGTTCTCCAACGTCCGCCTTCTCGATGTCACAACTTGGAGCTAACTCGTGTACTTCGGGAAGCATGACCAGTTGGTCCTTCAATTGGGACAACATGTCACTTCCCTCATGTACATACACGGCTGGTTCCAAATTCAACTCTTCTGCACTCACGTGCAAACACCGGGTGAACTTGGTTTCCAATCTCCGAATGGCTCGATTCAACATGTCTGACTGGACATTCTCTCCAAAAGTTCTCCTAGGGGGTTCGAATTCTTCCTCCAGAGCCGTATCGTCTGAGGGATCGTCCCCTGGCAAGTCCTCATCCACAGTAATCGCATCGAAAAATTCATTATCATCCGAACTTTCAAAAACAGACCCATCATCTCCATCCGGAACTTCATCACAAGTTTCGTATTCTTCAGGATCTGGCTCCACAACTCGCGGAGGGTCGTCAGGTTCTGAAACTTCATCGATAGTCGGGAGTTCTTCTCGAACAGAATCATCAGGAATTTTCGGGGGTGGAACTTGAAGTTGGACCATGTGCACATTTGAGCTTCCTCGGGGTGGCCTTACCAACAATTTCTTGGGCCACGAGTAGGTTGTTCTTTGGACACATGGTGGTCCGGACTCGGACAGCATCTGCATGTACTTCTGTTGTCGGAGCTGCTCTTGTCTGGAGTTGGTATTCTCATAGATCAGGACCTCCCATTCTCGATACCTCCGAAGTCCTGGCCTCACAAAACGTCCAAAAGGATAACATCCGTACTCCACAATCTGGGCGACTGTGGTGTTCGGTCCCATCCAGACGTCCTTCTCCGAAATATTCACCACTCGAACGGCGACTGCCCAAGATCGGGCACCATAAATAAGCTGCGTCACCCATCGGTCACCACGCCCAGCCCACACAACTTCACGTTGTGGATTACTCTGGCCATAATTGATCCGGATGACAGCTTGCTCGCCCGGTTGGAGGCATATCGTCCCTGATGGTCGCACATCCAGCCGAAGTCCTTTCCTTTGTTGGTCGAACGTTCTTCCGGACAACATCACATTCTCTTCATCTGGAAGTTGCACCAAGCCTTCTCGAACACACAATCGGACTCCAGCCGAATACATGAAGTCCATTCCGAGAAGCATGTCAACACCTTCGCCGATGTTGGCAACCCACAATTCCAAAACATACACCACGTTCAGTCCCAAAGTCACCTTCACTTCAGTCCGAGCAGAGATGATTGTCGGCACTCCTCCCAATCCGGACACCCGGAGCTGCTTCTGGAAGTCCAACTTGAGTTTGAGTCTACGCGCAAGATCCAAACTCAGCATACTTACTGAAGCTCCGGAGTCCAAAAGAATCTCTGTCCGACAGTTGTTCACCGCACCATGTACCATAGCAACCCTTTTCGAATTCTCCGAACGATGTTCTTCCCACCATCCATAACTCTCACCGGGTTTGAGCCTGAACTCGACAGGAGTGTCATCCGTGTTATCTGGATGCCAGTCGTCTAAAAGGTCAGGGTCATCACCAACTGGAGTGGGGTCTTCTTTCGGGAAAATGGTCATGCATTGATGGTTAACTTGTCGTCTCAACTCAGGTCCAACGTACGCTAAAACACACAATTCTGGGGTTTTCTTGAGCCCGGCGCGTTCTGGATCCCCATCCAGCGGGCTTAGTGGTTTAACGGTTTCTCCCCAGAATCGGCGTCCGGATCCAGAAGTTGATTCCGGATGGCGGTCGGCAGGTCCAGCGCACCTTGTTGGATGAGACTCTTGATGTCTTGGAGTGCCTTGTACTCTCCACATGATCCTTCGTGATACCGGTGACAATAGTCACATTGGCGAGTCCGGCAGAATCGGACCGGGTGTCCTTTCTTATGACAACGTTCGCACTCGATGTCATCCCAACAGTCCTCCTTGACATGCCCGAAGTTTCGACAATTCTCGCAGAATCTTGCGGAGTAAGTCGGGCTTTTGAAACCATGTCGTTTGGTGTCCGGATGGTCTCCAGGTGATCGAGGTTTCCACCCAGAATCTTCGAGAATCTTGTATACCGCGTTCGAAAGATCGTCCATAGTCAGGAAAGAGTCATCCGGACCGTCATCAGTCTTCGAAGTAGTCGAGGTGGACATGGTCTCCGGTGGTGGCTTCTTTTCCTCATCTTGGAACCTCACATGTCGATCGTCATCTTCCGAGCCTTCATCATCTCGAGCAAGGTATGCTCTACCTGTCCGCTTGGACCGGAACTTGTCACGAGGAACGTTGTCTGCCCGGAAGTCTCGCTTCGGAGGTGGCGTATCATATTCGTCATCCAAAGTCAAGTCTTCATGCTGCCGTAAGACGTACTCGACATCTTTCAAGCTTCGGAGTCGTTGTCCTTGGAGCGTCATCCGAAGTCGGGAGTCCAGAAGTTTCTTGATGAACACCTTCAAGTGACTTTCGCGCTGTTTACTCGATCCATCGATGTCGACTCCAGCTCGATCCGCCACCTTGTTGAGTCGGTAGTAGAAATCCAGTGGAGACTCGTTCTTCTTTTGGACCATCGTATAGTAACGTTCAGCGTCGGAAGTCTTCGCCTTGCGGTATCGCTCCTTGAACGCCTTCAGAAAATCCTTCCACTTCCGGCGAACCTTCGGAGTCAGATTGGCGCGCCAGTTCCGGACAGCAGGGGACAACTTCAATTTCATTTCGTATATCTTCACGCTGTCTGTTTAGCCTCCTTGAACTGACATACTTTGGAACCTTTCCAACCATCGCATCCGAGTGGCCAGCGGCGCCTTCTCGTCAAAATCTTCCAGAGTGCTCGCATTCACAAACGGCTTGAACAGGTACGTAGTGGTTCCATTCGGGCCGGTCGTAGTCGTAACTCCGGGAGATGTGTCTTCGAAAGAGCTGCTATCTGAACTTGGGGAGTCGGAGTCACTGCCAGAGTCGGAGCTCGAACTGGACGAGCTTGGATCATCCGAAGGCCGTCTCCGTCTGGAGACTGACCGCTTAGAAGACTGGCCCTTACTTGACGATGAGCTCTTCCTCGGCGCATCTGTCCCATTCCTCGACGCCCTTCTCCGGGACCCATCGCCTGATGCTTCTCTTCGAGGTCTTACTTCAGATGATCTTCTCCGTTCGGGGTCGCTTGCCCCCCTTGCCTTGCCGTCATGGTGCTTCCTGGACTCAGGAGTCTTGGACGTCTTCGTCGCACCAGAAACAACTTTGAGGGCGGCGGCCAGTTGAGCGGCAAAAGCTTCGTCAGGGTTCCGAACATCTGTTTTCTGGGATTCCGTATGGGACGTGCTCTGGGATGGGGCACTGGATACTGGGTGTAAAGTTGCCAAATCAGAAGATGTCCCACCTTGAGTTGCACTAACGGACGGTCCTGACGTCTTTGCCTTTAAGTCGCGAATTTGCGAGGCCAAGAACTTCTGCACCGCCGTCGACATCTCACGCTCCTTCTTCCTCGCAGCCTCGGACGCCTCCAGCTCGCGCTGAAGGTCGAACACCTTCCGGTCATCAGACGAGTTACGCTTCGACTTGGTGCTCTTCTTCTTATGACGTTGCTCTCTGGATAAACGCTCTGTGGAATGATTTTCATCAGGACGCGGCTCTGCTGGGACGACTTGCGTAGTGGTAAACACTTGAGTCGGATCCTGCTTCGGGAACATCCCTTGAATCCTCGAGTCCAGCAAGCGCTCTAATTTGGAATCCAGCTCGCTTGACATCTTCTGTAGCGCCGACCCTTGCTGGTCTTCCATTCGTGCCATCACCTTCTGGAGCTGGAACATCGTGTTCAGCGCGACTTGTGTGGAACCAGAGCTAGCCGACTTGGACGAACGCTCCGACCTGGCAGGTTCACTGGGAGTCTCACGACGTCGGCCTTCAGGCTTCAGTTCATCATGTGCCTCAGGAGATCTGGCTTGACGGGCTTCTCGAGCTACCTCTCGCCGTTTTGGAGACTGCTTGGCACGCTTCTTCTTATACATGTCAACCTTCGAGTCTGGTACGGCATCATGGCGACTCACATCCTCACGGGCTCCACCTGGTTTTCCATGCGTGATCTGGAGTGCCATCCCAGACTCCATGGACATCGGTCCTCCGAAGCTTCGAGCTGACATCGCCATGGGCGTGAATCTGGAGAAGGGCATATGACTGCCCCCACTTCTTCTCATCCCGAATCCCGAAGAATCCGAAGTGCTTTCTCGCGAAGTTCGCGATCCTGATGTAGCGCTCGCCATGGACTCACTGGAACCTCCCGAAGATGCAAACATACTCGAAGATCGAGCCGAGTTCGTGCGTTCCGAAGAGACTCTGCTGGATGACATGGCGCTCTTGGACGACTGATCACCCTGGCTCGCTTCCAGATTCCGCAGTACCGATGACGGCACAGACGGCAGCGAAGATGACGCGGGCGACGGGATGGACGATGGCGCTCTGGGCATGACACGTTGAAGACGTTTCGGCTGGACCTCTCCTTGGGGTGGCCCCCTTGGACTTCTTGTCTTACGGAAACCTGCCAACTGGAGCTGTCTCGCAAAGTCTCGACCGAATAGTGAGGTCTCGTAATCCGAAATGACAACACTTTCACCATGACGAAACACTTCTGGATGTTGTTGATATAATCCTTGTCTTCCAGAAGTCTCCAAAATTCTGGTGTACTCGTAAGCACGGAGCATAACTTGTCTCCACTCGATCATCTCAACTACGAGCAACCGAAACACGTCACCAACCACTTGTCGAACCAAATCCGAGTGGACCTTGAACACTCGCGTCCTAAACCATCCTGGCACCAAGTTGACGAAACTGAATCCAGCCTCGAATAGCATCGTTTGAAGAACGGCGATACATTCTCGGGGCGAAAACTCCGCAGGCGGGATCAGCGCGCCTTGGACATCCTGAACGAATCCAAACGTCCGGCGTTGTATCTGCAACTCTGAGATCCAAGCGTCCGTCTGAGCCGGCATTAGAATGCGGCGATTCAAGTATTCCGAAGTCATTGCAGCGGCCACGATGAACGGTTCGCACTCCAGGTAGACTTGCGGCCAGCCATGATGGAACTCAGGTGGATAGTTCCTTTCGGAACTGTCCTGCTCCCAGCGTCGGACTTGAGCAGCCACATACTCCTTCACTTGAACATCAGTCATTTGGGATTCAGGGGACATCCGTCCACCTTCTGGAGCTTCATGCATCTGAGTGTCTGAGATGTCAAAACGGGGCGCTGCTTGGGCGGGCTCCACAGGGACCTCCGAAAAACGCCGGTCATCCGGAAGCGGCGAATCTTCCGAAATTAATTGCGGCATCTCCACTTCCATAGCGTCCGGCTGAGATACAACCTCGTCTTCAAGTACAGCTTCTTCACGAACTGGCGATAACGGGCGCACTTCAGTTTTGACTTCTGTCTTGAACTGCGATGATTCTTCTCGGGCGTCCCCGACCGGAGCCATTCTTCCAGGTGAAGGAGAGTCCGGAACTCGATCCCCCATGGGGGACTCCATTTCGACAGCTTCTTCATCAGACACGTCTGCTCCAGAGTCTTCAGCCTCACTTGAGACGGCGTCATACTCTTCTCCATCGGACTCCTCCAGGCCGGAGTCGTCCACCAGTGCATCATCCGGACGCCTTTCGATGTCGGATTCAGACACTTCTTCTTCTTCGTCCGGATCCTCGTCGAACCCAGACTCCTGCTCAGGATCACCTTCTTCTCCCGAAGACCCTTCCGAGCCACTATCCTCCTGGCTCGCGTGGTGCGCGTCCAGTTGATCTGGTTCAGATTCTTCTTCTTCCAGTGATTCCTTCGCTTCCTTGGCCTCCAGAGCAGCCTTCCGCTTCGCAGCATTCGCCTGACGATTTCTTCTGATAACTGCATCCAAATCTTCATGCTCATCAGGCTGCTGCCCCTTCAACCGACGCGACGATCTCGTAGTCATTCCACTTAGAGACGCGTCGCCTCCTCCTTTGCGCATGCTTCCACTTCCACTTCCAGTCATAACAACCACACTTGGAAAGTTAGCAAGCAATCAATCCCCCAAAACTAATCAACAAAAATATAAAAAGATAACTCGATGATATCCTCGGTTCGAATCCGGGCACGCGCACCAGCTGTGGCGAAGTGGGTGAACACGTTTGACCACCCAGGGGGTTGCGTATAGTGTGCCGTCCAAAAGGAACAACCCAGACACTAAAAACTCCAAAGGAGAGTTAGTAGTAAGGTGTCCAGTTGGAGTGAGTCAGCACCACCTTCCGGTGTCCAAATGGGTGTCCGGAAAGTGGCTTGGCGTGTGACCTTGTGACTACCCTCGTAGGTGTCGTTTGTCTTCGAACGCGAGGAGTCTGCACCGAAAGTGTTATCTCCAAAAGATTGTAGAACTAGATCCGGAGGGAGAGTGCTAACCAAATAAACACTTCCCAAACGGTGGTTAATTAGTCCGAAAATGGGTAAGCACTTATGAGCAAAGTACTTTCCCTCCAACAGTTAACCAAATATACAAGAGAGTTAAACCAAAATATACAACCGCTTCTTATTCTTTTCGGCCCTCGAGCGGTGGGCACTCCAAATGCCAGTACGACTAGAGCAAAGTCCGGAACACTGGCACAGTTCCGGGGCTCTTTAAACAGCGCACCACTTCTGATAGATTCACTAGGAATATCCAGAAGAATAGAATCCAATATATATGTCCAAAATACTATGTAGTATTTAAGAACACACACAACCAATACAGTCCAAACACACAAGCAGTCGTCAAATCAATCAATTTTAGGGGTGACTACCACTAACCTCCCAAAACGCAGTTATAATATGAAATAATACCCGAAAGTATCAACTGGAATATGAAATGGAAGGGGTCACGCCCGGGATACGCCGCCCGGATCACCTTTCCAACTTGGTCTTACCCTGGCGGAGATTCACGCGGCGGTGACGCTTGTCGACGCGGCCTGACGCTTGTTCGGCTACACGTGAAGCCCTCTTCTCGAGGCTGGTCCACGGCTCCTCACAGTGTGTCTTGGGAACACCTTCCAAGACTTTGCACTTGCGCCCTTGGTGGCAAATTGAACTCTCTTTAATGTATAATAGCTAGCACTAGCTAAACATGCAAAAATATACTTGGTTTCACTATGTAGTAGGGGCGTCTCATCAGGGAGAGGCTTGCGTTTCAGTAGAATACCATAGAGTCAAAGAACACGGAAGAATTCCAGCTGGCTCCGGACACATCATCGTCGGTCGTCTTGGTCGGTCGGAAATATATGGCGCTTGAGTATACGAGACTCAACCAGGATACTGGGTACAAACCAGACAGTCTCCGATAGTCAAACGTTAACCTCCACTTCGAACCTTCGACTTGATAATTTGGGTCTCGCATATACTCCAAAAATAGAACCCCTTGGTCATGGCGTTACCGAACAGTCACTTGGTTTCGGTGTTCGAATCATCTGGAGTGCATCTTCCGGAGTATGTCAGGATCTTTTCAAGTCGTTTCCATCTTTTGGAGTCGGCAACCCCTTCCCAGGCTTGCCCTTGTCCCTTGGCACCCACAATTGTGCCTTAACCCTGAAATCATTTGGACCAGTAATATCGTCAATGCCGCTCTGGCTCTGGGAACCGGCAGTCCATAGAAAATTTGCAGAGTCACAGCTTCACAGTTTCAGGTGGCCGCTGAGTACCGAATGTGTTAGCTTCGTACATGTCCGCCGGCACCAGGCTGCAAAGCTTCATATGCAGCTTCTTCAAGTACTTGACGTGGCTCAATGGGCTGGAGGTCTTGTTCTTGTGAAAAGCCTTGTGAACGATGTAACTGTTCACAATGGCCACATCAATTAGCCCGAGCACAAGCGACTTGTAGTATTTTTTGAATCGGAGGGCTCGCTGGAGCGAGTAGCGCTGTAGTCGCAGCTGGTCGTGGACGTCCACGCCTCCCATGAAGGCGTGGTAATCCTTCACGACACGGGGGCACGCCACTTCCACCTGGGTTGCACCATCCTGCCGAACAACGCGGTCCATTTCAAGACTTCCACCAGTGCACAGGAAGTGAACGGGACGTGAGTCCCATAAGCTAATTGCCGCCATACTGGGGACGTGCTTCAACTTAGACACTTTGAAGGATCCGCGTGCAATCTCTGCAGGACGAGTTTTCTTCTTCTCGATCACAGACTTGCTGTAGCCTAGCCGGTTTGTCATGATAGTCCCAACGCAGTAAAAACCCATGACCAGCAACTGTATAGCTAGCGCAACGGATGTATAAAATCGGTCTATTACGACCAGCCGCATACCTTCTTTCTTCGACTCACGACCAAAAACCTCCAGTAGGTTTCGAACCACTGCTGCCGGCCCAGACTTCATGTCAGTGTTGTGCGCATCGCTTGAGTGTTCCTTCTTCCCGCAGTAGACCTCAAACCTGTTCATATTCAGTTTAAAATTCTTCAGTCAGTGATCGAAAGCTGCATAATGCACTGTAGTGAAAAGAAACTTGCAAAAAAAACTTACCGGATGCAGTACGCAGTGACTGCACTACAAAGCATAAAGAGCTTTGTGTCCCACTTGTGGGGCTTGTCTTTTAGGTACACACGCATCTTGTTGAACGATGATCGACTTGGCAGAATAGCCTCATCAAAAGCCAAGTGAGCAGGAGCGACATAGCCTCGTACGAACGTCCGTTGGAGAACTTCTACCACTTCTCTGATTTTCCAGGCTTTGTCGGTATGTGATCTGGGGTCTGCGTTCGAATTGAAGTGCAGATTGCGCGAAATTTCCAGAAAGCGGTCACGCGCTAGCACCGATCCGAAGCAGCCTCGAGAAATCGCTCCTTCATCAGTAGTCTTCCAGTGGTTTGTCAATTTTTCGCGGTTGGGAGCTATAGCTAGCTCGAGCGATCAATAGGCCAATAAACCGCCCGAGTTCATGAGGCAATATAGGCTTCATTCCTTCCAGTTCGTGTTTAATATCCCGTCTTGTCTTTTTGGGAAGCTTGTCATTGAATCTTCGTTTAGCTCGATACCGTCTGAAGGCGGCATCCACTCGCAATGGCAACTTCTCACGGTGATATTCATTTGAGCAGGCAGCAAAATGCTGCCACAGAACTACCGGCATGAAGTAAAAAAATAGCGCAACCGGCGAGTCTCCTCGACGCAACACTTCCGCACTTGGACCTGAGTAACCTTGTCTCAACCCCGGGTAGCTTCTAGTGTCATTAACCGGCTCATATGGGCTCATAAGATATTCGTGGATGTCGGGCTGGACAATATCTTCCCAACCAACCGTACCCATCTCGCGCAACACGGTATCCTTCAGGTTTCCAGCCAACACCTCGTCTTCTCCACCAAATTTGGACAGGAAATCCTTAGCGAAAAACATTTCATCTGCAATCTGCTGTTCTGTTGCTTCAAGATCATCGGACACATCGTCCGGAACACAGAATGCTTCTGGGCCTTTATCCGAGCCGTATTCTCCAATTTCAATGTCATCCTTCTCTGCTTCATCGCCCGATTCCATTGCCCCAAATTGTGACCCGACATTTCCGTCAAGAACTGCATTCAGCACGTCGCTGCTGTCTGCCAGGAGCTCACTCCCAAATGAGATGGTTTGATCACCATCTTCATCGGAATCGTCTGTCATGACACCACATCACATGCAACACAATAGTCAGTATAAAATTCAGTCCAACATGCAGCATTGCATTCAGCATAGCAGACAGCATACAATTCAGTATTACATGCAGCTTATTATACAGCTTACCATTCTCGAATTCGCTTGCAGATGCCGCACTATCGTTTGGAGGTATGACGGTGTCCATGGAAGCCGAATCGTCGAATTCCGACCCCGTATCCACGTCTTGGACATGAGGTGATGTCGCCACCAGAGACCGTGGTGGTGTGCTCGCAACAGGACTTTGGATCAAGGAACGACGGGTACGTCGCTTTCCCTGTGCCCGACGTGGCGGTGTCGTGACAGGTGGCGTCGCGTCTGTTGCCGCTTGTGACTGGTTCGTAGTCACGGGAGAAAATGCCGCTTGAACTGGAGGCGTAACGGTAGGAGCTGCTGCGTCACCATGTTCTGCTGAAGGAGCTGCAGGCGCTATTTGACCGTGGAGAGGAACACCAGCTTCCTTGCGCAGCACTGGTACCAATACCACGATAGGTTAGAAAATATGTATAAACCGCTTTGATTTTAACATACCTAGAGCGTAATACTCCAACACAACCCTCTCACCGCGGACGTAGTCAACGCCTTCCGTCCCCGTTATTTTGCGGCCAGGACGGATGTAGAAGTAGCGATCGTCTAGGCTGCGGCGTGGTGGCGGCTTACGCGTCCACCCTTTCTCCTTGAGCTCTTTCCAGACGGACTTGAAGGAGAGGTCTTTCCCGGTCACCTCGCTGTCCAGCACTACCATACTCTCTATACCCCACTTGATCTCTGGCCGCGTAAATTCTCGAATGAGGGAGTTTTTGTGAAAGCGGCAGCTTGCCAGCCACACGTTGGGCCCGTTGGACCACACGTTTCGCGGTGTCTCTAAAACATAATGCAAATCAGTTGCAGTTTCGCAGAACTCGTTGAGAATTTATATTTCAAAATTCTAAAAACCCTGGTCGATGCACACTTCAACAGAGGTACAGAAACTAAACAAGTGCTTGACTTGGTGTTTGTATGCCACTGTGGCGGGGGAAAGGGCACCAATACAAACTTTAAGTCTAAATTTGCTTAAACTGAATATATTCAGTTTAAGTGGATAGGCTATGCTGCATTATGCAGCATCCGTACTCGAGGGGTTAAGTAAATGAGTATTGACTAACAAGTCGTGGGAGGTACAAACAACTACATCGCATTTTTGATGCCACTCGGAGGCTGTGAAAGGCAAACTAAGTTCCCATTCCGATTCAGGAGTATGTGATGTGATCTTTTCAGAAACAATACCCATTTTCGTTCTACACTTTGAACAACCGAGAAATGTCTAGTAACGTTAGCAAGAAGTTGCTCAAATCTATGGTAATGTGCTTAGATCGCATGGAAAACTTGAAGATCCAACTAAAGGCATGCTTATCTGCGCCGTGTTTTATCCAGATTGCCCCAGAGGGCCCCACTGGTCAACGCTCCTTCCGGGGACTTACTTTCCAGATGATAAGAAATGATTAGCATTCGAAAATTCAATTCAAACAATTCACAATCACAATCAAACCTTCAGAATTCAATAGTCTAGCCAAGCAACCAGGAATAACAAGTTAATCAACTTCAATTTCCTTCCTTTATCCTGGGTTAAAATTGTTTTGTTCGCAAGATAATATTTATCAGTAACCAACAAGTCAAGAACGATAACTATTCGTTATGCCCAGTCCTCTGCTTGATTGTAAGCCTCATGGTCTTGCAACTCACACTCATGTAAACTCGTTTCATGTACAGTTCTTAAATAGTGCGCGTGGGGAAGGTGTGTGTGTGTGTGCCCATAGTCGTCGGGCGATCTGGGTAAATTAAATCGAGAGCTTCTCTGGATAAAACACGGCTCAGTCAAACCTGTCTTTGGGTGGGACCTTCAAGTTTTTCACGCGATCTAAGCGCGTTACCATAGATATGAGCAACTTCTTGCTAACGTTGCTACAGTAAGGATGGAGCCATATCTTTGGCGATGACGAGCAGCAGACTGAAGACGAGTAGCAGGTGACAAGCAGCAGATTGAAGACAGGCAAGAAAAGAAGAAGATACGCGAGAGAAATCCAGGTTCACGACCCTTGGATCGAAGATCGTGGTACTTGACGACCCGCAGAAGATTTGCTGGGTACACAGTGGACGGCTGACAGGACGCTATGGTGGGTGCAAGGCGGTAGCAATAGAAGGAGAGCAGTCAGTTTAACATTTGCCGAGTAGCTAGCATATATATCGGCGAACAGTGCAAAGCGCCGGTATTGGTGCTGGGCCGCGAATAAACTAAGTGAGAAGACGGATTGGTGGTGGTTATTGTCGCGAAGTCGGTGAAACTTTGGTCGCGGAGCAGGTGGCGTATAGTGAACTCGGATATACGACTACTGAAAAGTGGTTTTCAGAGTCGTAGAACGTAGGCGGGCGTGTGGTACCTTGCGGTATCCTCGTGGTTTCGTTGTCTTGGGAATATGACCCTCACCGGAGTCTGAGAGTTTCGGGTGAAGAGAAGAGAGGGGGGGGTCTGGAGTCGAAAGTCAGGAAATCCTTCCAGGATCGTTCGTGAGTCGGAATCTCTGGAAACCAAATAGGTTCTCAGGAAGTCGATAGTCGAAGAGAGATTAATATACCAGAGAAAGTCTGAAATCGGTGTCTGGATATCACAAATCCAGAACCGAGACACTTGACTTTTAGAGATAAACAACCTATATACAGCCGTTCTTATTCTTTTTGGGCCCTTGAACGGTGGGCTAATACTCCAGGTCAACTAGGGACTCGTTACCAGACACCTGGTCTGTCTGGTATCCCTGTTACGTTCGCGCACCACCCTCTAATATAGAGGGAAAATATAAACCAATACAATCGGTTATATACAACAGTCTAACTTGCACTCTGAAAACGACTATCTAGTTTCCAGAGCCTGTCCAAACGAGCAATATGAAATGGGCTACCGATAGGGACAAAACAAACGACCCAACTAGGATATGGAATAGGCGGGTCCTTTCAGGTCTCTACGTTACCTGATCTCCACCTAAGGGGATTGAAGTGGTGGAGATCACACGGCGTACGTCTTCGACGCAGTGGCTTGATAACCTCTCAAGCGGACTTGTGCAGTAGCAAGCAAATTGAACTCTATTTATCGTTTATCTTTCACATATCATATCTTCCTGGTATCTCTCTTCTTCTTGTCGTCTTTTGCGTCCTTTATGCAGTCAGTCTTCGTATCTCAGGTAATAGCAGCGTTGTGACCAGTAGGGCTGGTGCAGTGTAACGAGTAGCGTAGCAAAACGTCGAACAGTACCAGGTAGAGCAGCTTAGTAGGCGGAGCAGGTTATAGCAGCATTGTGACCAGGTTCGAGCAGCGTAGCAGGTTTTAGCAACGTTGTTATCAGTAGGGCTCAAGCAGCGTAATGGGTAGCAAGCAGCCAGTAGAATGTCGAGTAGTGTAGTCAGCAACATCATGTAATGCACGTCAACAGGGCTTCAGGACATTGGGGAATGGAGGAGTTGAGGGGGGCTTGGTGAATTTGAAAATGAGGCTCCGCTTTGCGATTCTTGCCTCGAGGATCGCGCACATTGATTTGGCTAGAGCTTCAACTTTCTGGCCAATTGGCAGTCGTCACTAGCGCCTTTTATTGGCGGAATCGTCACAGCGAACCCGCCGGGGGAAAGATTGGCTTGGAAAAGCCAAGCGCGTATAGTGGGCTTTCGAATGTCTTGCGACTTTTCCAGTACTCATATTGACCTCAAGTTTAACCTCACCATATCATTACTATAATATTCACAGTATACCAATAATTTAGAGTAATATATGGATGCTTAACACTTCTAATCCGATCGGAATTCCGGATTCTCCGCCATATTTAATATATAAATTAACGTATATTGGAAAATCAGTACAGTATATCATGGTCCAAGCCCTTTCCCATGAGACACGTGGTCAGAACGAGTCCAGTGATTGGCTAGAATAGGGTGATGTCCAGTACAAGAATGGCGCAAAAAACTCTGCATTGAAATCTCCCTGTAAAACCGTTATTCACAGCTGCAACGATGGGACAACCAAGGTCCGAAACGACAGTCATTCTATTCTGCAAAGGAACTCTCAACTCAATTCTCACTTTAGTTCTCCTTCTCCGCCTCCTCCGCTACCTCTGGCCTACGCTTCTTGACGAACCGGATCTTGTGCTGCAACTGTGGTGGGATGGCAGTCCCATTCTTCCAGCTCTTATGCCACCCTTGATCGCACGTGAGAGCGCTGGCGTGCTCTACCCGGCGGGGCTTGTTGCAAAGCGTACCCTTCCTTTCTTCTCGCGTGAGCATGTTGCGCAGAAGAAGCTTGTCTCGGATCTCCTACGCCAGCACCAGCGTACGCAGAGCAGACTTTACACAACCACTTGCGCCGCTTGAAACCATTCATCTCGACGGTCTTCTCTAGGATGTGTGGGTGGCGCGGCAGCGGCTCCGTTTCGAGATCCTCCAAGTCGTCGCCGCCGACAAAGTCTTCATTGGTTTGGTTGAGTAGGTCGATGTGGAGGTGCCTCATGAACGGTGCACGTGTGGGAACCGGCTTGCCACGACGTTGCACCGCGATCTTGTGCACGATGAAGGCGTTCGTTCACCATGGCCAGATCGACCAAGCCGAGAAAAATTGTCTTATAATACTTCCTCATCCGAATTGCACGCTGGATGGATTATCGTTGTAGTCGTAGTTCATCATGAACATCCACCCATAGCTTCATTGTATTCACACACGAGCCAGGGGGCAGGGGACTGTCGAGACTGAGCCGTCGCGCTCTCGCTGAGTGACTTCGGTTAGCTGCGTGGAGCAGCCTGTGCCGAGGAACCACACGGGTTTGTTATCCATCCAAACCAGCGCCCCAATCTCAGGATGATCCCGCCAGACGATACGTTCCACGTGGCATCCGCTTGGGTCGCTTCTTCTGCGTGAAGTCGATGGCCTTGCACCAGCCTCTTCGATCTTTTCGCATGGTCCAAACGTGGCAATGCCCCTTGCTGAGCAGTTTGTGTGACAAAGGAATAGACGTGTAGAAGTTGTCTGTGGAGATCTGACGCTGCTCTGGTTGGCCTCGGAGCACGTGCGAGAGATTCTTGAGCACAACACGTTGAGCAACAGCCTCCTCGTTTGCATTTTCCTTACCGCAGTAAATCTCTAGCCTGATCAGATAACACAACACGTTCTCCTCCTGAATAATCTGCGGTACATCCTGAAGGTATAACGGATCGTCCGTCGAAAGCAATTCCGTACCTGGCGCAATACGCGGTCTCCGCGCAGCCCGTCAAGTAAAACTTCGTTCCCCACTTGTTGGGCTTCATCGGCATGAACTGGCGCATCGGTTTCCGGCGATATCGCATTGGAACCATCCCTTCGTCAAAAGAGATACGAGATCCCATGCGATACCCACGGAAGATCGTCTTCTGAAGAGCGTGAATGACAGGTCTGATCTTGAAAGCTCGGTCGCCGCTGTCGGCTTGGTTGACGTTGTTGTTGAAGTGGAGGTAATGCGCGATATCGTGGAACCGGTCACGGCTGATGAACTTCCCGAACGTCCCGCGTGACAGCGCTCCTTCAATCTTGGTAATCCAGTGACGACTTAGACTCTCGCGTCGAGGCTCAAGGGATCGAGCAATTAGCAGACCTACGAAACGCACGAGCTCATGAGGTTGTTTGGGACTCTTGCGCTTCAACTTGGTCCGGTACTCTTCACCAGAGAGCACGGTGGAAGGTGTCGTCTCACGTGTTGCACGAGCTCGCGCTTGCATTCCCTGCGCAATTTCGTCGGTGCTGTCGGTGCGGTATCTGTTCGTCTCCTTTGATATCATCCGCCAAAGCACTTTTGGCAAGAAGAAGTAGAAGATTGCCAACGGGCTCTCTGCATTCGTAAGTGCCGCTCTCGTAGGCCCTGATGGACCGTCGTACAGCGGCATCGGGGCGAGTGTTTTTCGTCGAAGGTATCCCATCCATCAGCCTGTAGCTGACCAACTCCTCATCAGTCAGCTCGAACTCTACTGGCAGTTCGTCAGAGTCAACACCTTCTTCTTCTTCGCGCTCATCTTCGCTTAGGCCCTCGTGCGCAGCAGAATCTCCATCGTCGTCTGGATCAGTCTCGTTCTCGTCGAGCAGAATGGATACTTCGTCGCCTTCAGCGTCAGAATTGAGCTCGAGCAACCAATCCCTCTCTCCAGTGTTGAGATCATCTGGTTCGGTGGGGGCAAAACGTTGGTCGCGCTTCAATGCGGTCACGAAGTCCTCTGAGTCGAAGTCATCCAGCGACACAGCTGCCATGGACCGACGAGCACTAACATGTTTGACCCTCATATCCGTTACAGCATCTTCAGTAGAAGGCGCCGTATCCGCGTGGTCATCCGTAACAGCGTTGACGTAATGTTAACAGGAGCCCCCGTAACAGCAAGATCGGTCGTTGACGTAATGTCCACAGGAGCCTCCGTAGCAGCGTGACGCGGAGAATCCACAACTACTTCAGCAGCCTCCGGAAGATGTAATTCCACTCGTTCCGGAAGACAAGACATTGACTCCGTAATGACATCAAACTGGAAGATCCATAACAGCTCAATCAGTCAACCGACAGCTTCACAAACGTTTAGGTACAAACTTACCGCTCTTTCTCCGTTTGGAAGATGACCGTTTTGCCGGTCGATGTTCTACTGTGTGGTTGCGCTAGGGAAGGTTTTTGTGGCTGCTAAGTTAGCAGTGCTAACTTCTTCAATTCCTTGTCAGCTGATCAGCTCGACTGGTATAGTGCTTACCTTGAGTTTAGTATTTGACAGGTCAATGATAAACTTTCATTCTTGAGTTTAGAACTACTGTTGATATTGAAACCTGGCCCATAGATAGATAGTAGAGGCACAACATTCAGATCAGACAGTCACTTAATGGAAACCCCAAACGTTGGATGGATCTACTTTCGTTCGGCACGATGTGTCTGCGACAACATTAGTTTGAATCGATGGCGGATCAATATTGATATTAAACGCGTCCTTTTAGGCAGGTTTTATACTGCGTTTTCTTTCGCAAGCGCAAGGTAGGTTTTAGAGTTTTATGCGTCCAGACTTTTTACCAACTGTCAACAGCAAGACAACGGTGTCATTCGAGATGGCGACAATACCTGCAGGAAGCGAGCGAACCGAGGGCACATCGTCCAAAGGCACAACATATGTGGCGTACACGTCGGCCGGTCAGACCAAGGTTAAGGCGTAGTCTGTGCATGAAAAGTAGTCGTCCAAGCTCAAGTCGTCGGGCAAGGACGAACTTCCAGCTAAGAAACGTATGAGGGACATTACTGGGCCCTCAGGTGGATCTAGCAAGCGACCAAAAGATACTGATGTTTCTGTACAGAATTTGGAAGCTGCTGAACCGAAGACCAAGAGATTCACATCAAATTCCGGAAGGAAGCTTTCGATGAAATGAAGAGAACTTGCAACGAGGAGTACGAAGGAAATAACCGGTAATGCGAGCGGCGCACGAAAGGTCAGCCTTACACGTTGGCAAACTATCAGAAGCGCTTGTGGGAAGAACGGTATCTCGCCGCACGAAATAGATGCGAATAGGTGGATTACGCTGATTTGGCGACCAAAATTCAGTTTAAGGCCTTCAAGAGCGAACCAGAAGCACCACCAGCCTTAAAGTATATGCAGGGTATCTCAAGGTGTTTTGACATGCTGCTAATTACGATTTTCAAGTGGAATAAGTGTGATTGGATACATACTATGGACGAGGTTATGTCCCGTGCGACAATATGATGGATCTGCGGAAGAAAGCGACTATATCAACCTTTCGAGCACATGGATGCATTCTGCTGCCAACGACAGTCTTTGCAAAAAGGAATGATGTTGTTTGGACCCACTCGATGGTAGCAAAATGCTACCATCGAGTCGAAGGGTCGCGTAAGCACTACCGTATTTTGGTACTCGCAGATTAAAGTGTTATTTTTGGCCAATAGCAAAGCTTATTTAAAAGGCTTCGAAGGTAGCGTTTTGCTCCCATCTGTGTTGTAGCCATCTTAACGGTCGCCGACCCTTCGAAATGGCTACACGTCGAAGGAGGCGTTTTGCTACCTTCCATTTTCAATTGTCTTGAGTTTGTATAATATACAAAGTCACTGTGTTCGCGAAGGGATTAACCTTCACATGTACTGCAAAGGGACCCAAGAGATCAGAAGTGTTCCGCAATAAACACTCAGTCTGATCACCGGTCTTTTACCGACGATTAGTGCCTAATGGTTAGCACAAGATATCTCAGACGAACGAGAGACCTCATCCCGTTGCCGTCCTGTCTATGATGGTTCAAGATTGCACAATTATACCTACCGATACCAAGTATCGGTGCATACCCCCGATTGGCTTCGTACGTCGTAGCATACGTGCTCCGTACTCTGATGGTACCGGATTTCTGGTATCATACATGAAACTCTGATATCACGGACGGGACGTTTTCGCATTCGGTAGCGGATTCCTTCCGCTGACTCGCACATCCAAGCCCGGCTTGAGTACCGCTCATCGCGTGCAGCGCTGCTGCACGTGAGCACGCAAATTGTTCGTGTGCTGGACGTTTGCAACCGCCAGTACCTCCTGCCGCGCATCGGTTCGCAGAACCGGTGCACCTCCATCCGCTCCCGGAGTTGAACACGTATCATCAACTCATGCACGATCGCTTGTTCCCGGAACTAGCAGCGACTGTTCGCCTATACACGCATCATCAGCTTCTGGAGCTGTTGCACGATCGCTAGTTCCCAGAATAGCAGCGAAGCGCCAGTGGCGTCAGTCTATTTATTTCGTCAACTCCCAGAGTTGACGCGACGTCGTCGGCGCGACCCTTGGGGCCTTGACGTACCTCCAAGGATACCGATAATACCGGTATTTTACCTTCTCTCAAATGAATCGCATTCATCTGACCATCATTCATATGGCCGCGACCCTTCGGCTCAGAGTCGACACACATTTTCTCACAACGACTCCTAGAGTCGTTGGCGGCGGGTTACATTGAAGAGTGACTTTAGTCACTCTTCCGAAGTGGATACATTTGGTGTGTCACACATCATGGTGACACGTGGTGGGTGGCTCTGCAGCCACCAATCACCTTCTATATAGGTTTCACTATAGATATTTTTTAGTTTGTATTGCAGGCCAAGCTAATAAGTATATACTTACTAAGTATAATATAATATATTAATATGAATATTATTCAGTCTTAATTCTACCTAATCTTTAGTTAGTGTCCCCAAAGCTTTCTGGACGGAGTGAACTGCCGTTCACTAGGAGTTTGTATACTCCAAGCCTTCCTCTGTGTGAAGTGCTGTGTGACACCCGTCACAGAGGCAGCGGCGGCCGCTGCTGCCTCAACTGGGGATTCACATGCACCGACCGGTGCATGTGCAGCACTGACAGGGCCATCGCTATATGTCGCGCATGTGTTGTTGAAGCGTACGAGCGTACGCATGCCGTGGCTTGCATGGCATGCCTAATACCAAGTCGAACTTATCGTCTAGATCCAAGACGATAAGATCCTCTACAAACGTCCTTCGTTTGTAAGAGAAGTGCACACGGACTACGCGCTTCTCAGTCCTCACGATGGCACCTGTTGCCAACCGTACCGCCAACACGCTGCGAGGCATGTCGGTCTCTTCGAAGTCAAGTCTTCGAAGACTTCCCTGTCGAACAAAGTTGTTCCCGAGTCCACTAGGGCACGAAGAGAGTTAACTATCTTCGACATCACGTTCCGGATGACAAGGTTGGCTTGTCATCTTGCAGTTTACAGCAAGAAACGTTCTCGCTGGGGGCAGCAATCGTCGTCGTCGCGTGACCAAGCTCGACACGCGAGACCGCATCACCAGTAGGGCGCCCCTCGCCTACTGGTCCTTGGCGTTTTTGAACGCACGCCCGCTGTGCACTCGCGTGCATAGTGACCGATTTACTACACTTGTAACATCGAACCTTGCCGTATCTACGCTGCTGTTGACCAGCAGTCGTAGCACTCGATAGGTCCATAGGCTCTGGACCTCCCGCCTTCACAACAGGACGCCGGCTTCGGCGCGTTCGCATGGCGTTTAACTGCACTCTTCTGTTCCTGTGAGAGCAGATCCTTGGTACACAAGGTGAGCCTCAGCAACCCCACGGTTATCGGAGTACCCCCTCCGTTAGTCAGTGTCTGGGCGCCGTGTGTGAACGTTGGATCCCTGCTCATTCCAGTGGATTCAGTACACCATAGCATTGTGAGAAGCCCTGATGAAGTCCACACATAGTTCTGCAATATGGCTTGAGCGGTGCGTGCATTCAATGCAATGCACATCATCGCGGTGAAATCGTTTTAGCCACATTTTTGTGCTTATATGCGCTCGCGCTCAAGAGCACCCGCGCGATATCGCCGCGCGGACAAGCCTGACAGATACGTTTTACACATCTGAGCCTAGTTTTAGCGCCGGGTTCGCGCGAACGGCCGAATGCGGACGTACTCGCGCTGTGAGCAATTTTGACGACCGATCCTGTATAAACTAGACCGTATAGGAAATGGCAGGCTGGATATAACTTTAAGCAGCCACTACTCTCCACTTCCACGTATCAGTCGAGCGGGTCTGGCTCGGGTGCAACCCACAGAGAACTATCGCCAGTGTCAATGTCTGTCACTCAGGTGATGGGAAGGCTGGGGGCCGTTCTGATGGACGTGATCTGCCCTAATCTAAAGGGGGTTTTGATACCTGATGGCTTTCCTTCTCTTGCTATTGGTAACAGGCCGCAAGTAAGAACGAATACGCTTTTGGTTTTACCCCACAGCACACACTCGAGTCATTCCTTACCTTTCAAAAAAACAACAAGAAGACTCACGGCCCAAGGACGACGGGTTCCTGCTCGACACAAGAACGGCAGAGAACAAAACGTGCAAAAGAGCTGCTACCACAAAGTGCCAGTGAAGAACGCTGATTGGGCTCACATAGGAGAATTCCGCGTAAAGTGGAGATTCGGCCCGCGCTCAATCGTCAGCGCAGCTTCTACAAGGAAGAGCGATCGTTGTTTTTTCAGCGGAAGAACTTAGCGGCCCAGATCGTTCAGCTGGAGCGCCAACTCGTTCAGAGAAGACAAAGCACGTTCAGAAAGTGTTAATCCTTTCGCGCACATGGATGCATTCTGCTGCCAACGACAGTTTTTGCAAAAAGGAATGATGTTGTTTGGACCCACTCGATGGTAGCATTTTGAGTCGAAGGGTCGCGTAAACACTACCGTGTTTTGGAACTCACAGATTAAAGTTTTATTTTGGCCAATAGCAGAGCTTACTTAAAAGACTTCGAAGGTAGCGTTTCATCCGACCCTTCGAAATGGCTACACGTCGAAGGAGGCGTTTGCTACCTTCCATTCACTTGTCATGAGTTTGTAAAGTATACAAAGTCACTGTGTTCGCGAAGGGGTTAACTATCAGCTATAAGCTGAAAGAATTGCCCCGTTTGATTATCGGTTTAACCAAGAATAGCAACCAAAAACAATAACTACTCGTCATGCCTAGCTCCTCTGGTTCACAGTAAGCCTCATGATCTTGCAACTCACGCTGTGATCCATTTAGTGATCGATTGACTAATACTGGAACCTGTAGAGGGGGGGTCGATTCCAGCAGAACTACCTCAGGTACATTTCGTAGTGAATTACTTTGAAGTATGTCCCAGTGCGATCATATTTATTGAAAATCTCGTTTCACGTCAGGTCAAAAACTCCTCTTACGGTCCGAACACGATGTCGACGAGGTAAGAAGTATCACCTTACTACATTTTACCGTCACCTGATGTGAATATTGGCAGATCGCCTCTATAGCACCATCGAAATGCTCTAGACTATTTCGAAGCTCGATTTCCAGCCGATTCTCTGGTCGCAGCAGTCGGCAGACTGAAGGAAATTCAAGTTCACTTGCAACTTCATGTACGTTAGTTAATCTCATCAGCTTTATTGTAGAAAATTAACGGTTGAGCTGTAGGCATTTCTCTTCGCGAGTTGGAGCTGCGCAAGACTCAAATAGAAAACGAGTTAGCTCGAGTGCAGCACGAGCTACAACTACGGGAGCTTCAGCATGCACAAGCTAAACTACAGAAAAGATACATGTAAACAAGAGGAAATCACTGTACGAAAAAAATATTCTGTGTGTGGACAGAAAACCTCACCGCGCCAATCAGCAAAGGTGCGGCTCCGTGATGGTAGAAAACGCGTCAACCCACTTTTGCCATGCTCCACCCACTCTTGCTGTTCGACCTACACCGTTCCATCCACCCATCTGTATCACGAGATTGGGCACGTCATCCTTGGTAACAGCGTTTCCACTGGAAGCGTGATCCCTCTATCATCGAGACTGTAAGGTTCATTCTTTCGAGCGCATTTCAAGTTTCCTCCCAACTGGCAAACATGCTGGGTTTCCGGTTTGTATTGGCATTTGTTGGTGCTGCGCTATTGCTTGACAGGTCGGTTGCTGCTAGCACCGTCGTTATCGGAGAGCCTACAGGTTTCGCTGCCGGAACGACGGGAGGTGGCGATGTAGAGCCGGTGTACCCGACCACCGTTAAAGAACTTGCGACGTACCTGAGCGACAGTAAACCCCGCGTCATCGTCTTAAAGCAGGAGTTCAACTTCATCAAGTCGGAAGGATCCACAACGGAGAAGGGTTGTCGAGGCAAGAACAACGCCAACTGTATCGCCAAGAAGAATGGCTTCAAAGGTCAAGATGAAATGCTCCTGGACGCGTCCGTGCGTACGTGTGACGGCACTCAAGTGGATATTACGTACGACAACGCAGCCACGAAGGGACTGGAAGTTGCCAGTGATAAAACATTGGTTGGAGAAGGAACGGAAGGCGTGTTGAACGGCAAAGGGTTGTCGATCAAGGGTAGCAACGTTATCATTCAGAACATCCACATCACCAACTTGAACCCGCATTTGATCTTCGGAGGCGACGCCATCGCAATTGATGCTAGTGATAAAGCTCCTGAAGGAATTTGGATCGATCACGTTAAGGTCTCCAGTATTGGGAGACAGATGGTTGTGGTGCATTATGCTGGAGGACTGGGTATTACCATCAGTAACTCCGACTTCGATGGTGAAACGAAGTTCTCGTCGTCGTGTGACGGTCACCACTACTGGGGCTTCTTGATCATTGGGAAGAAGACCGAGATCAGTCTCATTGGCAACTACATCTACGAATTGTCTGGTCGCGGTCCAAAGGTAGGAGGACATGATGGAGAGATCCCAGTCATGTATGCTGCAAACAACTACTTTTCCGATAATACTGGCCATGCTTTCGATGTATCAACGAACGGGTATGTCCTGGCTGAAGGGAATTACTTCTCGTCTGTTACGACGCCCAATGCAAACGACAAGGACGGACACTTGTTTGTTCCTGCGTCGGCGGGAGATTGCATGGCGAGTATCGGACGCAATTGTGAACTGAATGTGCTGAAAGACAGCGGGACGTTTTCAAGCATCGGGGAAGACGCCGTTGCTACGCAGGTTGCCATGTACAAGAAACAGATCGGTGGCTACAAGATCGTCGCAGCGTCGGAACTTGCAGCTGCTAGTGGAAACTTTGGTGTCGGAGAGCTCGGCGACAGCATTACACAGTCGACGGCCTCGAGCGGAGTGGGAACGAACATCACAGACACGTCTACTGCCAGTCAAGAGACGGAAACTTCTTCTGCTAGTCAGGAGGCAACGGAACCTCCGACAGCTACTGATCTACCGACCCAAGGATCTGCGAGTTCGGAAGTGACGAACGCTCCCGCGGTAGCGACAGATTCACCGACTCAAGGATCCGCAACAATGGAAGAAGGTCCTGTGCAGATATCTGCGTCAACCACTGAAAAACTCAAATGCATCCCACGCAAGAAGGAGTGAGCGTATGGCAAAGTGAGCATTTGAGGTTTGAGTTGTTTGCTACTACTAGTAGTAGTATATTCAAGCGATATTGATGTAGAATGCATTTGTTGAGTCTCGTATCTCTTCGAAGAGTAAAGTTGTAAGAAAACACTGAGAATCTACAACTTTCAATCGATTAGCGTATAGATTCTCATCAGACCAGAATTGTAACAATGACCATACTGGAAGAGACCGATGCTGCGCTGCTGGAGGCTGAGAACAAACGCGTGCTGAACGTGTTGGCGCCGTCACTGCATCGACTGCTAAAGCTCAAGCCAGCGAGAACACAAGCGCTTGCACGATACGCGTCACTACCCACGCCTGTACTAATGCTACAGCTAGGCCGACGGCAGTGGAACGATGTCAATTACTCCCAAGCGCTGAATGCGTTCGCATTGCTGGTCGAATATTCGCATCGACTGCGCGACTACCCGCAGACTAAGCGTGCATTTTGGATCGATGTCTTGCATTCGCATATGCTGAACGAGTCCCTGTATGGCTTCTCCCTGGTCGTACTGGAGAAGCTGGTCTTCGCCGTTGACTTCGAAGACGACACGCTCTACGATTTCCCGCCTCCATTCGTGCTTTCGGAAGATGCGGTCGCTGCGTTTTTCACGACGACGCCCACCCTACCAGCGTCGACGCAGGCACTGCTGCCTCCGTCTCGTCAAGATGCAAACGGACCGGATGTGATCCCGGTTGAATTAAGGTTCTCATGTTGCAGACTCACCTCGGTGAGTGCTGTTGAGGCAGTAGAACGAGTAGTCGACCGCGTGTGCACACACCCGTCGCGCCACTTCACATTGTTAGCACTGGACCTCAGCAATAATCGGATGACGACCTCAGAGCTCGTTGTTGTCAGGAGAATCGTGTACAAGTGCTGCTACTCGTACGGGGTGTTGGGGCTCTGGTTAGAAACGATTACTCACGGGTTCTTTCAACGCAAAGTCGATAGGACACCCTCCGAGTTCCTCGACATCATGCGCGCGGTGTACGGTCAGGGGTTCCGAATATTGTACTGATACTCATTTTCTCCATTGGACTCCAGCCCGTAACGCATTGCAGGAAGAAACTCAAAGAAATCAATAATTGAGAACTATCAAAACGTCGCAGTAAATAATTGATATCACCGCGAAGAACCGTGAGAAACATGCACTGCTCACAGTCCCTTGATGTCAGTTCATGTGCTGCTGTACTGTTTTCTAAATGCATCTGTCAACGACTTCCACACCCCAGTAGGAGGCGTTGACTTTCAGGAAAAGCAGCATCTCAACCGCTATAGGCGATAGTGCCTGGCGCTCGTGGCCGATCATAGCCCTGGCAACGCTAAACAAGCGTTCAACTTTGTTTGACGTGGGAGGGATTGCACTGACGAGTGGATAGCTGACTTCCGAAGCCTTCACCTTGCGCTTTTTGAGAATGCGCTCTGCAAAACTCTCCAACTGCAACATTTGCACTTCAGCGCTTGAGCCAGTCTCCTCCACGCGCTCAAACGGCTGCATAGCTGCCTTTTCGGCTCGGGACAGTCTTTCCGATTCACCTGCTAGCACCTTACAGCATCCAGACTCAAATGATGACGAGTGAATAATATTTGCCGACGTTCCTACAAAAAAATAATTGTTGGTTAGTGAAATTCAAACTTCCTTTAGAAAAATGCAAACTTACCAAGATACGTCTTAAGTATCGGCTTCACAGCAATCAGACCATCAAGTAGATCTCGAACCCGAGAAGATCGACGTCATCCTTCTGCAACGCCAAGGACACCGATTCACAGTCCGATAGCTCATCCAGAAGTACCTTCAGGCGCTTGTGCGTTGCTGGCGAGGGCAAAAACTCAGCGATGTCTTCGTTGTCCATGGAAAGAAAACCACGTAGCTCGAAGTAGCGGCGCAGCATGGCGTGGGTAGAACCCCACCGTGTTTCTTGGCGCAGCACAGGCCGTAAAGGAGTCAATAATCTAATATAGAGGAGCAATTAATTATTATTAGCACAAAATACAATTGGAAAGAGGGCAAAAACTTACCTCAGCTTTGATCCTCTTTAGGGTCCTTAGCTTTTTCATCAATCGCTGGATTATGTCTAGATCGTCCTCGTAAGGTGCCAGGAGCTCCTTCATTGCCAGGTTCAGCCGGTGACTTGCACAGCCAACAAGCGGGACATCCATGAGGTTGGCCAACCGCTTGTTGACTGAGCAGTTGTCGCCGACTAGAAACCGGCATTGCGACAGCTGTTTTCCGAAAAACGGGAGGAAAATTGAGAGAGCTTCCATCAACGTCTCTGCTCCATGGTCATCACCAGGTCCTCGCACCACTGGTGCCATCGACACAAGAGGGTACCGCGCGGTGCCTTCGCTCACGTACACCTCAAACACAGCAAGGTAGAACTCACTGCCGTTACTCCAGCCGTCCAGCATCAGGCCAAAATCATTTGGCATTTCAGTACCGATGATAGTTTCCACCTCCCGCGTCACTGCCTCCATGTTGCTTCGCAACGTGTCCACTGACACTGGCGCCAAGTTAGTGTATCTGTACACAAAATACAAGATCCATAAATTAATCTTCAAGTACTGGTACCGATTTAAATTCTTGTCCTTACCGGCGCGAGAGCGGGTTTTCAACAAAGGCCAGTGGGAGATTTGCTTTTACCACCCACTCCATCCACCCAAACCGGTTTGACGCCTTCTGTCGAACCCAGGGGATGAAAGACCCAGTAGAAGTAGCGGAAGCGCTCTCCATTTCACGCTCGTACGTCGGGTGTTCGACGCGAACATGACCTACTAGGTTAGTGTAGCCAGTTCCTTGAGTTTGTTTACGGGATTTCCCGCACGCCTTGCACTCAAAGTATCCCGTAGGGTCGTTATTGTCGTCAACTATGCGTGTAAAAAAGAACTGAGCCACTTGCTTCGGCGTAAAGATCCCCTGTTTCCCCTGAGGAAGCATAAGAGTGGTTTCGCGCACCATTTCTGCTGGTTAAACGCTGGGTTGGCGGTTGGGAGAAGTTTTCAGCGATGCTGGATAAAAGAAAAGTGATCCTTTATGATGAACTGGTACCATTGAGGCAACTACTGGACACTATTGCTTAATAACTTTTACAGGTTTAAGTAAATGGCGTTTTAGCATGATATACTTGAACTCAAATGAGTAGGTGTGGTTGTACATTAAATATAATGGATGGAAGGTTTTGAATATTAAAATAAATAATTCATTCTAGTCGTGACATCTCCGTAAATAATTTATTCTTGTCCCAGGAACCGTGAAATAAATAATTTCACCGAAAATACGGAATATATTTCCACTTCCGAGTATTTTTCGGAACCCCTGTGTACGGTGCGCCGATGTTAACTAACAGTGTCGGGACCGTGAAGGACATATCAATACATACGTCGACGCTACGTAGTGTATCGCTGAAGACGGACTACGCCTGTCCGGCCTTCTTTGCGACATTGTTCTCGGCGCTGCGTTACGGGAGTCCTGTTACGAAGGCCATTTGCGGTACAATGAGTATACCGGTAGTCCAGGGAAGAGAATCTTGTGCAGTAGCTGGTACGCGTTTGGACTCTTCTACCCGCGGCCTAAGCGCTTCAGAAAACTGCTGGGTCTTCAAGACGTGGGGTACTTGGGGTGCACGGACGAAGTCATCGAGGCATTTACCGAAACGCTGCACAACCCTGTGACGCAACTGGTGTATGGCGGCGTTGATCCAACGGGTGCAAACGCTGCCGCCACCGAACTCCTGGTGTGCACGGTAAAGAAAGGAGCAAGCGTCGAACTTATCAAGCTCGAAGAACCCAATACCGTCTTCAATTTACCTCGGCCTCTCATCCAACCGGATATCCACGAGATCAAAGCGCAATGTGAGCTTGAAGGTTTATGCGAGCGCGAGTGGGATGGCGCTGTGTGCGTCGTTATCCCTGGCATCGGTCTTGGGTGGGTGCAACGCGACGCTGTCAAGTCTATCGAGCGAGAGCCGCTGGAGAGCGCGTGGGGATATCAGGACGGAAGATACGCGGTTTAGCTCGAATGCGAGTACATGTGGCGACTTCGACAACGGAGCTACTCGCGCTGATCGGAAACCAAATTCACTCGCTCAGTTTCAACTGTGGGTCCTACGTCTACAGTCATGTACCACAGATCATTCAGTACTGCCCAAACCTTCAACACCTGAGCCTGCAGTCGATGGATATCCCGGAACGGGGTGTGGAGGCTCTGCTGGATACGCTGCAAACGGGTCCCCTGCGTACGCAGTTGTTGACGTTAAATTTGAACGACAGCAGTATGATGCTGGACTCAGTTGTAGAGCAGCTTGCAGCGGTGTTGGCTGTCGATAGCAATGCAGACCGTCTAGCACTTCAGGAACTGCGTTTAAACGGTAGGGTGCTCGGTGGCACCACGATCACGGCATTGAAAAACTCGCTGCTGTCGAACTGTGAGCTTAGACTTCTGCAACTGAGACGCGCGCATCCATGGCTCGAAGCCCAACAGTACATGTACCAAGCGCAAAACCAGCTAAGTGAGGTCCACGACGGCCTTCTCCTGCAGTTAACATTGCCAATGGAGGCAAAGTTGGCATTCGCGAGCGTCTTGAGCAATGTGTCCAGCTCCGTCCTGGATGAAAACCTGTAACGATCGACTAGCGAAAGTTACGACTGGTGAGAGCGCAGAGGAAGAACAGCCGGAGCTGTGGCGCGAAGGTCTTGAGGGAGGCGAGGGCTGAAACCCGAGGCGATGCTTGAGGAGTAGTAGTAACTTACTCCGAAGAAGGTAATATGGAAAGTGAGATTGAATTGGTTAGAGGTCTAAGAATCCTGGTTCACTACTCTCTTGACTAGCTAGTCCAGTTCTTAAACTAAGTATTGAAGATTCTTGATCGTCCTTGTATCGAATCTTGAGTATGGATAGGTTTGGCACCATTAGCGGTTCAGGTGAACCGGACCGGTGAGCCGAACCGTTAAGTATAATAAACACAATATAAAAAGAGTGATGGTCGTTGTAGTTGAAGATGAACTACAACCTCGGGAGCAAAACATGTTTGCTTCCAGTCAGGCACGTGGCTACTTGGCCGCGCATTGGCCAAGCCGACGTACTAGCATGACGCTGGTGCGTCGTTACATCCTCCCAGACTTGACTTCTCGTTGACGCTTCTTAAAGTCGTCTACGAGAACTTTCCAGTGCGACACGTGTTTGATATCTTTTTCACGTTCCCAAGTAGCTTCATGGTCGGGTAAACCGTGCCATTTAACAAGCCATTCGGGTTTTCGATTGAACTGACGTTTCTTGAGTAACGTTTCGATGATGTGCATCGTGTCACCGGTTTCTTCATCAATGATAAGTCTGGAAGCCTTGGGAATGGGACGAGTCTTGAAACGTGATGGATTTTCAACGTAATGACTCAGCACATCCACATTGAACGTTGGGTTCAAGCGACTCATACTTCGTGGAAGTTTCAGTTTGGCGACGTTAGGGTTGACCATTTTCAGAATCTCAAAAGGTCCAACTTTGCGAGCAGCTAACTTAGCACGTTTTCCTTCAATGTCTTGGGTGACATGAGCTGCAGGAATACGTCGAGTGTCCAGCATGACCATATCTCCTTCCTTGAACGTGATGGATGATCTCTTCTTGTCGTAGTACTTCTTTTGACGTTCTTGGGCTTGGAGAAGATGCTTTTTAGCTACTTCAATGATCTCTTGTCGACGATCTTGGAACTGTTTCGCATATTCTGCGATACCATGCTGTACCTGTGCCATGGTGTTGGGATTGTTCAAAGGATCCAGTGGATTCCGTTCCTTACGTCCTGTGTCAACTTCAAAGGGTGACAACCCAGTTGAAGCGCTGACAAGAGTAGAATGAGCATACTCAATCGTTCCTAAATGATGCGACCAGTCACGTCCGTGGTACGAAATCATACAGCGTAGAGCATCTTCCAGAATCAGATTCTGGCGTTCGGTTTGTCCATCGGCTTGAGCACGATAAGAGGTTGTCATGTGCAGACGAACTCCCATCAGCTTAGCCAAAGACGACCAAAACTTGGAGATGAATTTTGGATCTCGATCGCTGATGATGATCGATGGTAAACCGTGATGGCGAACAACACAATCGAAGAATTTGTGCGCAACATCTTTAGCATCGTCGGTACGATTGCATGCACAGTACTTAGGGCGTTTGGACAACTTGTCGACAACGGTCATGATTGCATCATAACTGTTGGAGTCTGGTAATCCCGTAACAAAATCCATTGATACGACAGACCAACATTCATCCGGAATGGGGATTGGAATCATCTTGCCATTCTTGCGAGCATTGCTGTGTTTCCAGCGAGTGCAAGTTTCGCAGCTTTGCACGTAGTCTCGAAAATCTTGATCCAAGGTGGGCCAATGATACCATTGCGCAATGCGAAGGTATGTTCGATGAGCTCCAGGATGAGCAGCAATGTTGGAGTCGTGGAAGCATTCGATGATGGCAGTTCGAAGACGGTTATCTCGAGTGTGTGGAACGCACAAACACATCATCGTCTGCGATTTTCGAAAGAGCAAACCGTTCTGTTTGACGAATGGTTCTTCAGGTTGCTTAAAATGCTCACTGTAGTCTGGACAAATGCGATATCCAGTATTGAATTCCTTGCGAACTGATTCCGACCAACCGAGCGAGCTCGAATTTTGAGACTGCTGCGTCACATTAGCGGACACAACATCTTCCACAGCGGCTACTGTACGCGTTTGGCGATGTGGGAGCTGGTGGTAAGCTTGAGCCACGCTTGGGTTTGAACGAATGTATTGTCCATCGACAGAGTCTTCTGTCATACTAGCAGCAACATCCTCCCCTCGAAATTGGACGAGAGAGGAAGGTTGAGTTATAGCACGATTAACATCGTGAAAGTCGTGCAGAAGAGGACGGCATGATGAACACGAACGGGACGGACGTCGGTTTCGTGTGCATCGAGCAGCACGACGTTGGCAACGAGTTGTGCAGTGATGGAAGGAAACATTGCTCATTGATTCCGTAGGTGGTCGAGATAACGCGTCAGCGACGACATTCAACTGGCCTTTGACATGGTGCAGCTTGAAGGTGAACTGTGCAAAAAATGTCAAAAATCGAGCCAGTTTTGGTGAGACCTTCGGGTGGTGCAGAAACCACTTACATGCCGTGTTATCCGTGTAGATGTCAAATTCGCGACCATATAGGTAATGGCGCCATTTCTCCAGCGCTAATCGGATTGCGAGGAGTTCCTTCTCATGCGTCGGCCAATTTATTTCATGAGGTCCTAGCTTTTTAGAGAAGAAAGCGATCGGGTGATCTTGACCAGAATGAACTTGGGAGAGCACGCCACCCACACAATAGCCAGAGGCATCGGTGGTAACGATGAAACGTTTCTCGTGGTCAGGCAACTTCAATACAGGAGCTTCTTGAAGTGCGGACTTGATTTCGTTAAAGGAACGAGTTTGTTCCGAATCCCAGGTCCAGACGTGTTCTTTCTTCACAAGAGGGCCGAGTGGTAACGCACGAGTTGCGTAGTCACGGATAAAGCGACGATAATAACCTGCCAAACCTAGAAAGCTTTGCAACTGTTTTTGGTTCGTTGGTGCAGGCCAATTTGCAATGGCTTCGGTCTTACGAGAGTCAACGGCGAGTCCTTTAGCCGAAATCGTATAACCTAGGAACTTGACTTCCGGTTGACCAAAATGACACTTGGACAGATGGCAATACAGTTTTTCACGACGGAGAACTTCAAACAATATGCGTAGATGTTCCACATGTTCTTCCATATTTGCGGAGAATACACAGATGTCGTCAAGGTAGACAACAATGAACGTGTACTTAGCAAAAAGTACTCGCATTAGCGCGAGACCACACACCAGGCATACCGGCCAGTCCCATAGGGGCCACACACCACTGATAAGTTTCAGCGTGCGTTCGGAAGGCGGTGTACTTGCGACTCTGATTGGCAATACGCATTTGGTGATATCCTTGAGTCAAATCGAGAACAGAGAAGATAACACAACCATTCATCTGATCGAAAAGTTCGTCGATGCGAGGAAGTGGAATCTTTGGAACAATCGACTGCGAGTTCACATAGCGGTAGTCAATGACCCATCGAATTGGTAATGTTGAATTTCCAGAGCGTACCACTCTGAACGAGAGATCTGACGACCAGAGGTAGGATCCTTTTTGGGAATACCAAAAATATTGGACACCCAAGGAGAATCAGAAACTTCGATCCAACCTTTTTTCAGCTTTTCAGCCACGAAGAGATCTAGTGCATCCTGTTCCACTTTAGACAAGCGGAACGGACCTCGATTGCTGGGCACTGCATCGGTTTTCATGTTGAGTTCGAAATCCACACGACGAGATGGTGGAAGTCCATCCGGAAGTGTCTTTGGGAAGACATCCGTGAATTCATTCAACACCTTAATGATTGGTTCTGGAACCGATTCACTCATTGGAGAAGCGGCACAAATCTTCACACGATATACTTCATCGTACGCATTCTTCTTGACCTTGCGTTTGAAATCAGCAGCAGCGATTTCCACAGCTTCCTGAGTGGCAACTGATTGCATAGGTCGTTGACTCCGTATGGACGGAAAAGAAATGTCATGCGAACGCCAATCAATTGTTGGTTGGAACTTGGTAAACCAAGGTTTTCCAAGGATGACATCATGTGCCGATCCTAGTGGCCATTCCATAACTTGCAATTTGCGGAAACGGAAGCGACCAAATCCAATGTTCGCTATTCCTTTCTTTACCGAACGAGCTCTCGTAGAAGTACCATCGAAACGGGTAACTTGCGATACACCAGAGGCAGACATGTTATCGACTAACCCTGGACGAACGACATTGCATGTGGCACCACTGTCGAACATAATGACGACTGGTTTTCCTTCACATGTTCCTTGTTTACGGATGAGTTCGTTCTCGCGGTGCACCGGTGACAAGGTGGACGTGGAAATTTCTTCCACTTCAACAACCGTAACCTCATCATCTGAAGGTGCTGTAGTAGCAGCAGTCGAACCGGCGCTGAAGTTAGCAGAAGACTGCTCGTGGCGATTGCGACGAGCATGTTTCTCTTTGTTCTTTAGCTTATAACATTGCTCAATGACATGGCCAGTCTTCTTGCAATAGCGACATCTCTTGCTAGAAGAGGATTGACGGCGACTTCGAGTACTTCCAGAATCGATTTCCATTGGTTCTGATTCATTGTCTTGTCCTCGTGTTGGTGTAGACTGTTGTTGATGCTGGTTACCGTTGGAAGAGGAATGGGATCGATCGTGAGACGGTAACGGGGGACGATAGTTCTTCCCACGTATGTGATGTGATCGATCATATTCCAATGCAATTTTCATTGCCTGTGACACGGTAGTACAGCGGCGGTATTGAACTTCTTCACGTGTTGGACTAACAAGTCCACGCGTAAAGTATGTGATCTTGTCCAACTCACTCATCTCTGTGACTTGCATGATTGCTTCACGGAAACGAGATATATATTCCTCCAGGTTGGGACAATTCTTCTGCTTGAGCGCGTACAGTTGATCACGCAGGCGCTCTTGCAAATCCGGAGGCACAAATTCATCAGTCAGTTTGGCGATAAGGTCTTGCATGTCCTTGATATCACGCTTGTTCAGCTTGTACCAAGCGGCAGCGTTTCCTTTAAAGTTCGCAGTTGTAATTGCCAAAATTCGGGAACTTTGGTCATCATTCTTCCAATCAATATTCTTCGCTTCAAAGTACTGAGCAAGTTGTTCGAAGTACAAATCCACGGATTCACCCATCTTGCCATAGAATTGTGGCAAGCGAATTCCTTCCACTTTGACTTCACGTTTGGACATGGCTTCAAGCAGCTGTTGTTGCTTATCGACCATTTCCATAAGTTTCTGAGTGATGGTCTCAGAGGACCACCCTTGAGGATTTAAAGAAGTCATAAGTGTTAAAGAAAAGGTTCAGTTATTCAAATCGGCGTTTTTTAGTCGAAATTTCGGTCTCCTTAAGTCTCAAGACTTCTTGCTTGACAGCAGTCAACAGCTCACTAAGAGCGTGATCGATAGTGTCCAGCTGGTGTCTTAAACTTGATTCTCTGAGAGCGCTCAGAACGGGGTCGAAAAAGTTGACTTGAGCGTTCTCCAATTCGCGTAGATTTGCTCGGAAGATGCGGCAAAGGTTGTTGACTTGATCCTCCGCGAGGATGTGCGCGTCTTCGTCGTCGAGAAAGGCGAAGTCAAAAGATCGTTTGACCATGCAATTATTCCAGTCGGCGACGTTTCTGAGCACGTTCTGTGCGATCAGTGACGTAGCGCAGGATCTTGCGATCTAAGTAGATGCCAAGAAGGTCTGTCACACTCAGAAGTGGGTCGACCAAACGTTCCGAAAGACGGTGCAGTACGTTCCGTGCACGGTGGTCAGAAGCGTCAGGAATCAGATTTCTGAGCGCCTTGACAAAGCGGAAAAGTCGGTCGATTCCAAAGCCGAAGTTACTGCGGAGAGATGCGGCAGACTGCTGATGCTCGGATTTGTCGAAAAGCTCCGAAATGGAGTGGCGGAACGGGTATTCACGCTCCTTTCGCTTGGGCATACACGGACAGCGACGAGGGGTGCAGGCACTGAGCAGATCCGGCGCTAAATTAATAGACCAGACGCTAGACTCAGGCTCACGCAATCAGCGATGACGGCGAACAGCGACGAAACAGCCGGGTAGAGACGACTGTGTAGAGACGACACACGCTCAACGAGCGTCTTTCCAGGTGTCGTGCGTAGAGAAGGCCCCTCCCGGACGAAAACAAGTGCTACCAGATGTAACGATCGACTAGCGAAAGTTACGACTGGTGAGAGCGCAGAGGAAGAACAGCCGGAGCTGTGGCGCGAAGGTCTTGAGGGAGGCAAGGGCTGAAACCCGAGGTGATGCTTGAGGAGTAGTAGTAACTTACTCCGAAGAAGGTAATATGGAAAGTGAGATTGAATTGGTTAGAGGTCTAAGAATCCTGGTTCACTACTCTCTTGACTAGCTAGTCCAGTTCTTAAACTAAGTATTGAAGATTCTTGATCGTCCTTGTATCGAATCTTGAGTATGGATAGGTTTGGCACCATTAGCGGTTCAGGTGAACCGGACCGGTGAGCCGAACCGTTAAGTATAATAAACACAATATAAAAAGAGTGATGGTCGTTGTAATTGAAGATGAACTACAACCTCGGGAGCAAACATGTTTGCTCCCAGTCAGGCACGTGGCTACTTGGCCGCGCATTGGCCAAGCCGACGTACTAGCATGACGCTGGTGCGTCGTTACAAAACCTGTTGGCTCTGATCTTCCAGTTTGCAGGCCGTGATGTGCGCCGTGTGATCGCGTGGACTGTCGACATCGACTGCAGTTAAAGGAGTCAACGTGGAAGCACTAGTCCTACTGCGTCTTCTTGAAATTTATAGTTTTATACATTCACACCATCACATTGCTTGGTACCTGGTTGTAGTAGTGTATCTTTCGCACTACAGTACTCCAAAATACCAAAGCCCGCCATCACCAAAGCCGACCCAGCAATGCATTCCCACGAAAACGAAGCATGTCCATAATCCCCGACAATGGGATCGTCAACATACACCCGACGCTCGTCTCCAACGGTGATGTCCAGCACAACGACAACGGTAGGAATACACAGAACACAATGGCCATCAAACCACTGACCAGCATCAAAACGAATCCATGAGTCGTGTCAGGTAGTCCCAGAGGTTCGTAGATGGCTTCTACTGGGCTGTAGGCCAGCAGGAAGCTCCCAAT
Source organism: Phytophthora colocasiae (assembly GCA_018806915.1). Classification (NCBI taxonomy): domain Eukaryota; phylum Oomycota; class Peronosporomycetes; order Peronosporales; family Peronosporaceae; genus Phytophthora; species Phytophthora colocasiae. The sequence goes on from JAGKQI010000091.1 coordinate 592,539, forward strand.
GATCCACAATGGAATCGTAAAGAGCCCACAAAGTTCAGCCATCGTCAGTAACGTCGCTGTATCCGTGTGGCGCATGTCTGTGGACTTGCGGTGCTGGTTAGATGTGCCAGGCGCCGCAGGCTACAGTGACAAGGACTCAATGGATGGCAGGAGCAAGAGGATGATGGGACAGCAGTCTGAGGACACAACGACATTAAGGCAACGACGGCAACAATGCAGTCGGCGTGGTTGCTGTTGAAGGAGCACGAGCAGGATCGGCAGCGCGTGGCGCCCCACAGCTCGTGGCTTTGGGACTAAGGGCGTAGCTCCTGGAGGAGAAGACGTTCACCTACCGTAGGTGAGCTGTAGTTAGTTGAGTTCGGGTCTTTTGAATCAATTCACTTCGCAATTTGCTACTTATCGATCGAGTTAGCACAAAGAATTCTTTGCAAACAAGAAACAACGTACAAGATGGCTTCCAGTGGCACTACCGACGGTGATGTGGAGATGCCTTTGGCGCAGCCAACGTATGAGTACATCCGCGCTCCCAGATTGACCGAGTGGAGTCAACCGGCACTCGTGGAGTACCAGAGACAGAGACGTCGCTACGAGGAAAAGATCCAAGAGCGCTGTTCAGCAACAGGCGAAGCCGCTGATGCGGTTGCTGTCAGCATCAAGGCGTCTATGGAGCCCAGGGTGTTGGATCACCTGGCGTTCTACATTTTGAAGAAAACCGTGATGGAGGTAACGGATGAGGATTTGATCAGAGCCATCCAAGCCAAAGCCGGTAACATGATGAACGACTATGTGCCGGACCTAGAGAGATTATTCGAACGACTGAAGATGAACATGCAGCAACCTGACATTGAGGCTCGGGTCGCCCAGTACTTCATCGACTTCGACAAGATTGTCGAAGAAAATGGCCTAGTGGGTGTTCTGGGCCGTCAAGGTGCGGCATCTCCGGCGCATGCAAAGATGCGTTACCGTTTTTTGGTTCGTCGACTACAACCAGAAGTACTACGTCGTGAGGTTGAGCGGTTGGCTGAAATCACTCACCGACACATAAGGACGGATGGCATCGCGCTGTATGAGCTCGTCGTAGATAGAGCTAAGCGTCAGCACCAGGCACACCTCCTCCAGTTAGAATTGAAGGGGTCGCGTGGAGCTATGGGTGGGGTTGACCAGCATACTAAAGGGCGAGGTGGTGCTGCATCCAAACCAGCTAGTGGGGGTAGCCGTGGCAACGGCAGCCAGGAGAGACCTGGTGGCACTCCGAAAGAACAACGACACAAACAGGAAAATGAAGGTGATCGGGCTCGCGTGCAGGAGCCCCCAAGGAACGGCTGTCTATTCTGTAAAGGTAGCCACTGGCTAAAAGACTGTCCCTCGGCCACAGATGCTCAGAAGGACGAGGCCAGGCAAAAATTTGCGCAGGAGCGTAAGCAAAAGCGCATTAAACACCTCAACGACGGTACCCAAGCGAACATGCAGGCGGTATTTGGTGACATGATCGAAGTACCACTTTGTCTCGACACGGGTTCGGACTATAACGTGGTACCTCGCCACGTGCTTGAACAAGTCAACGAGTTGGACATTGAGGTGATCGTGAGTCAGTTGGACCCACCAATTACTGTGACTACTGTTGGAGGATCCCAGATAATCTGTGATGAGATGGCATGTTTGGATGTTTCCGTACGCACGGCTGCAGGACCCGTGATGTTACGATCTTTAGAGTGTCTAGTGCTGGATGCCGATGAACCTGAGTTCCTCCTGGGCCAACGCACTATGCAGTCATTGGGTATTGACGTCCAGCGTCAAATGGAGCAACTCGCTGGACGCGACCATGTTGTTGAGCAGGATGCCGATGGTGACTTGCCAGTCGAACCAGAAGTGGTGTTCGACCATGATCGGAGCCAGGTCACTGCCAACCTCGAGCGCATGATCGCTGAAGCAGCTCAAGAGGTTAATGATGACGAGTGGACGGAAGAACTACGTGTGTTGACGATGCGGTTTGAAAACGTGTGGCGTGTTAATGTTGGATCAGACCCACCAGCGACTGTGGAGCCTATGCGGGTTGAGCTGATAGATAACGCTCGCCCATACCGAGCCGGAACCCGGCGCTATTCGCCGGATGAGCGAAAATTTCTGAGTGAATATGTGAGAGAGCTTGAACAACATGGTCTCGTTCGGCGCAATAATGAGAGCCGGTGGGCCTCGCCAGCTTTACCTGTACGCAAACCGGGCACTGATCGGTTCAGGATTACAGTTGACTACAGGGCAGTAAATAAGATGACGGTGCCAATCGCTGGGGCGACGCCCAGTCTTACGTCAGCAATGAGCAATGTTGAAGGAGCAGTGGGCTTTGGTCAATTCGATTTCTTCAAGGGTTACTGGCAGTTGCTGTTGCACGAAGACAGCCAGGAAATGTTCAGTTTCGTGACAGAGGACGGTGTTTTTACTCCTACGCGAGTACCCCAAGGTGCGTGCGATTCTGCGTTACACTTCCAACTCCAGATGCATACGTGCTTCCAGGAGATGCTATACAACGCGGTGCTGATTTGGATTGATGACATATTGCTTTACGCCAGGTCCAAAGCCGAGTACCTCCAGCGACTAGAACAGTTCTTTTTGATTTTACGAGAGCGGGGTTTGAAGCTCAACGCCCTCAAGTGTCGACTGTTTGCTCGGAGCGTGCGTTGGTGTGGAAAGATCGTGAATGGCCAGGAGGTGAAACACGATCCGTCTCGCCTCTCAGCATTGGTAAACATGGAACTACCCCCAACAGCAGTAGCACTGCAACAATTTTTGTGCGCTGCGAACTGGGTTCGTGATACCGTTGTGGATTTTGCCCGAGTATTTTCCCCATTACAAGCGAAGCTGGAGACAGTGATGGCTACACGAGGACGTCGACGTCGACAATTGACAGGGGTCAACTTGACCTGGGATGAGGTAGAGCGAGGTGCATTTAAGGACGCAACCACGGCTCTTGCTCACTCATCACCACTACAGTATCCGTCGGAGACAGCCACTATCAATCTCTTTAGTGATGCGAGTGCTACTGGTTGGGCTGTGGTGCTCACTCAGGTGGCTGAATGGGATCCATCCCTCGACGTCGTGGAACAGGCACATCAGCTACTCGTGTGTCAGGGCGGTACATTCACACACAGCGAATTGAACTGGAGCGTTGCTGAGAAAGAGGCATACCCTATCGTTGCGGCGTGCTCCAACCTCGCTTACATACTCGAACGCCCGGCAGGTTTCCGGGTTTTTTGTGATCACGCCAATTTAATTCACATCTTCGCACCACACCGAGAGATTCGCCAGCACATTCGAGGCAAGCTACAACGCTGGGCATTACGTCTCTCGGGTTTTCGGTATTCGATTGAGCATATGAGTGGTGAATCGAACGTGTGGGCTGATTTAGTTTCGCGGTGGGCGCAACCTACTATAGTGAACACGTCAGTTCGACGGGTGGAAACTCGCCAAGCCATTGAGCTATCTCTACTACGGCCTCTAGAAGATGGAGAGTTTGTTTGGCCGAGCCTTGGCGAACTAAAGCATGTGCAACAAGAGCATCGCGAGTCCGCTCCTGCTGACACAACGACACGGGATGGCGTTATTCGAGTCAACGACCGTCCTTGGGTTCCTGGTAACGCTACTGATTTTCTGGTACGACTGCTGGTCGTGGCCCACTGCGGACCCCATGGACATCGTGGGGAGGACGTGGTAGCAGAGCTTCTACGGCAGAGATTCGAAATACCACAGCTCCGCCAGCACGTGCAAGCATTCAGCAGGAAGTGCCTGTTATGCAAGCATGTGAAGGGTGGCCACCTCTTGATGAGAAAATGGCAAGAACACGAGAGGGCTACGAAGAGAAACGAATGTCTACATGTTGACTATCTCTTCCTGGGCGACAGCTATGACGAGGCACGCTATGTATTGGTGCTGAAGGATGAGCTGACCCATTACGTTGAGCTTGTGGCATGTGATTCACCAACGGGTCTAGTTGCAGCAACAGCTATCCTGGACTGGCACAAACGTTTCGGACTACCTGAGACTTGGATTTCAGATAACGGCACGCACTTCAAGAACGAACTCATGCGTGAGTTAGCCACTCGTTTGAAGGCAACTCACAAGTTTGTCCCCGTGTATACCCCGTGGATCAATGGAACCGTGGAAAGAGTGAACAGGGACCTTCTTCAAGTGCTGAGGGTAATGCTACTAGAACTACAGGTGGATACAAGGGCCTGGACTACTCTTCTACCAATTGTGCAAGCGAATTTGAACCACACTCCCGTGCGCTCGCTGGGCGGGCATGCTCCGATTGAGTTGTTTACAGGACTACCGCTTTCATCTCCGTTGGATCGGGTGGTGCAGCCATTGGAAGGACCTCCTCGTGAGCTACCCGCCGAAAGTCAAGAACTCGGTGCTGCTCTGGGCAAGCTACGTGAGCACTTACGCGAGCTGCATCAGGACGCAGCTGACCGTAAAGAACGTCGCCGTCAACTCGAGATGGCCAAGCAAAAGGGCACACCATGCAACTTTGAGGTTGGGGACTACGTGTTGTGGTCACGTATTGACAAGAGATTGCGCGGCAACAAGCTTCTGGTTCGATGAGTGGGCCCATTCCTGGTGCTCCGAGCACTCCCACACTCGTTCGTGGTGCAGCATTTGCTCACAGGGGATGAGTATGATGTACACGGTTCACGTCTGAAGTTCTACCATGACTCTGACCTTAATGTGACGGCTGAAATTCGTCAGCACGTTGGAAACCAAGGCATCGTGCTCGACGTCCGTGACGTCGTCCAACACCGTTTCAACGAGACTACACAGGAGTGGGAGCTACTAGTGGCGTGGCGTGGCCTGCAGGATGAGGAAAACTCCTGGGAACCCTTCGAATCGATGAAACGTGATGTCCCGAGCCTGGTGCGACAGTATGTGGAGCGCGCACAGGTTGTGGCTTTGGAACAATTTTTGTAATTGCAATTGGACATCTGGAGACTGAGATATCGTGGGTTTTATCATGGGATGGGATGGTCAAGTGCAACCTGTTGAAGTTGGCGCCCCGTCACATTTCGTCTACTGTCTACGCAACTATCCCGATTATGTGACAGCAGCCATGTTGTGATTGGTATGTGTTTTCGGGATGGTGTTGGCTTTTATATTTTCGATGTCGCTGATGGCGGCACTGTATATGCGCGGCGCCTTGGAGGGCGCTGTGGTGCATGTCTGTGGACTTGCGGTGCTGGTTAGATGTGCCAGGCGCCGTATGCTACAGTGACAAGGACTCAATGGATGGCAGGAGCAAGAGGATGATGGGACAGCAGTCTGAGGACACAACGACATTAAGGCAACGACGGCAACAATGCAGTCGGCGTGGTTGCTGTTGAAGGAGCACGAGCAGGATCGGCAGCGCGTGGCGCCCCACAGCTCGTGGCTTTGGGACTAAGGGCGTAGCTCCTGGAGGAGAAGACGTTCACCTACCGTAGGTGAGCTGTAGTTAGTTGAGTTCGGGTCTTTTGAATCAATTCACTTCGCAATTTGCTACTTATCGATCGAGTTAGCACAATCCGTCATATCATCGCCCACTGTCAGTCGAATGGCCACTTCGTAGCCTCCATAGAGTGCAGCTGAGAGTACAACCATTAAACCAGCAACTACACCGGTACTTACGATCGCGTCAAGTCCGCTTCCATTCTGAAACATGACGACCAGAGTGACCCCCACAAACGACGTGAGAACGCCGCACATCTTACCAATCGACAGTCGTTCGTGGAGGAAACAGATCGAAAAACAATAGACGAACAGCGGAGAACAGTTGAAGATGGCTGTACCCGCTGCCACGCTCACGTTGGCCAATGCTGCGTACCAAAAGTAGTCGGTCACGCAGTAAAATGTGCTCAGGAACATGGATATCTTCCACAGCTTCGGCAACGGAATAACTGAGTGGTGATTTAACACTCCGATGAAGTCCAAAGGAGCGAGACGATCCTCTTCTCCTCCTCGAAGCCAAAAGTACCCAACAAGAAGCGGGAGCAGCGCCACCTACAGCAGTAAAACGCGGTAATATATGAGCCATAAGTCCAGTAGTACAACAAATTGTAGACAAGTTGTGTACCGGCGCCGTGTGATTAAAGCACACTATGAAAAAAGGTTTGTTGAATTCAACTGCCTGCAGTAATATCCACAGTGTCAATAGAAACTTTGAGACAGAGGATCAACACGATGAGCTGAACCTGAAGAGCTTGGGAAGCTTCGGCTTGCAGCACCCACGACCAGATGAGAGCTGCCAATACCAGAGTTAGGAACGAGATGAGTGTATCAATGTGTCAATGCTTCGGTACCTCCGAGTGCAATGAAACCCGCATGTCTGGGTAAATTATTCCTTGTTGTTAAGGAACTTTCATCGGTTGAGAGCAGTTTAGTGAGCTCGTGCAGGGGTTGGTGGGTGTCGGTCACACGCGTCATGATAGTACGGTAGCAACAGATTGAAAAGTGGGAGAAGTGTCGCGCGAACGTTGTACGTAGAACCTAGTAGAATTGATAAGTGCAGTTGTGCATTTCTGAGTGATACAAATAGGAAGAGAGAGGATACTGTGAGAATTAATGTGGGAGAACACGTCATTTCTAATTCAAGACACGCAGTTGCGGTCGTAGAACACGCTATTTCTAAAAGAAAAGCGATGGCCACTTCCACGTTAAAAGCAGCAGCGTAAGGAGAAGGTGTTTGAGTGGTCAAGGAAGATGCCTCGGGACGTGACCAGAGGTTGATCTGGTTTACTTTAAAGGTGTTCCATTCGTCCCATGGAAAACCTTACAAGCAGGGGTTCGCACACCACATGGTTGGGATCAGTTTCGAGATCACTTCCATCTTATCGTTACATGTAGGCCCAACGATGAGAAGACTATGTCGAACGCAAACATCTATGGTGAGGGCGGCCGCACCTTTCTGACACTCGAGGACGTTCTGCAGGAAGGTCGCCTGTAGCCTTCGACCCTCCAGGAAAGCAACCCAGACCGACCCTACGCGGTGCATCACAGGCCACATGTGACTGGGGTGTTCTACGATCCTCCAGTCGTCATGGAGCAGGAGGGATCTACGTTCTCCACTGTGGATCAACGTCGTCATTCACCCACAATATTCTGATGGCCCCAATTTCATCCTCCGTCGACACCAATAGCTCACCGCTACGCACCCACGGCAAGGTGGTATTCCTGTTTGGAATGGAGATAGACAAGTCCGATCGAGTGCCTGCGGAGTCATTACTCAAGGTCATGCTGACGGAGTTCGGCTTTTACTGTGAAAGGCGATCGACGGAGACGTTTTTCTTTAATGAGAAGACTCTTCCGTTGATTCACGACGTAGTCTGCGGAATAAGTTACGTCTATGACCCGCCGATCGACAGACTAGTCCCCGACCACGAGAAGTCGTGGAAAATCCGTTGTACGAGCAGGGCCTAGCTACGGACTCCAGTTCAACCGCACCCTCAAAGGCTGATGAAGTTTCTGTCAGCTGTACCAGTCTGGAACACTTCAGCGGAGTGGGGGGGGGGCGTTTGGAAAGGAGTAGAAAGGGTCGTTAGGGGAAGAGTGTAAGGGTGGTGGTGGGTAACTTATCGCGTGTACTATGGCGTCTCGAACAGGGGTTTCCTGCGCAATTATCTCATCAATCAACCTCCACACCGTGGATCCCTTCGCTTCGAAGAGGATTGCATCGAAGTGTAATCGCCACCTTAGACCGGAAGGCGTGCCAGGAGCAGCCTGACCTCACTCTTCAATGATGCCCTGTCCACAGAGAAGCAAGCGCGTTTGGAGAATTTTCGTGCAGTGGCAACACGCCACCACTGGTCAAGCTCTCAGCCGGTTTCTCGAGATGCCCTTCGTCGGTTCCAACCTCTACTACCATAAAGGATTATGTGTCGTGGAGGGCGCAACAGTAAAAAGTCTACGGGGTTTGGACCAGTTCGCCGGACATTTCGGAGGCGAAGGTCTCATTGTTGATATGAAAAGCCCAAGAAACTCTGTACGTACGGTGAAGTCGAGACCTACCTGAGGTGATATTGTCCACTCAAGTTTGTAGGAAATGTGTTGACCAGCTTCACTAGGCCGCATCTCATTGTCGTTGTTATGATTGCCACATGGTGTGAGATCCACAGTGGCAACTTTCGAAGGAGACGGTGTTCATGGTGTCAGCTTTGCTGGTTCTTTTCACTTTTGGTGGATTGATTCTCGGGTAAATATTGTTTTTTAAACATACTTTCAATTGTAAAACTTTTGTTTTTTGTAGATTCGGACCAGTGTACTCGATGTTAGTGAGGGAGAAACAATGGGAAGAATTCTGCACTGAAGAAGAGAAAAGAAATGATGAAGACGGTGTTCTCTGTGCTGCTCAAGAAGTTCGACTCCAGTATGTTTTCTCCACGGGATTTCTCTGTCTCAGTGCTGCAAATGCCTTCTTCGGTGTGTTTCTGGATATGGTCGGACCCAGAATTACCATCCTGTTAGGGCTTACACTATCGGCAATGGAGAATTTGCAAGCCTAAGCGATATCCACGACCTGACGTGATTTCTATCTAACCGTGTCTTGGTCGAGTTCTTACCTAGGTGAAAGCCACTCATGTTATTCATGCAGGAAGTGCATTACCATTACCGCTATGAATGCTACAGGAAACTGGTGCATTTCACAGTGGACTTTTAAAACCATCGGTAGCATTGAACTTCAATTCTTCAAAGCCCTGATAGCTTGCGAATCTCTTCGCTCAATTCCCAATCTTCCAGCCAGACGAGAAGTTGTATGTCAACTCTCTCAGTCCTGCGGAAAGTACAGGAGTGGAGAGCCTTGTGGAGTTGCAGATACCTCCGAATGCGCGTATCAGCGATTTATTCCCTATCATCAGTAACAAGATTAACGCCTCGATCAAGACCGAGCAAGTCTTTCGTGATGTGGGAAGTGTCTTTCTTTACGGAATACGCTTGAGCTCAAGTCGCCCACTTAAACCTCTTATACCTGAGCTACGTGCAGCTCTACGGCTCTTTGCCGTCACAAGAGTGTGCTCAAAAGATTGGCCTAGAAGCAGTTTTACTATCTCGATCAAGACAAAAACGGGTAAGGAGATGTTCTTCCGGTGTAAACCCTGGGATACCGTAGAGGGCTTGAAGTACCAAGTTGAGGACAGAGAAGGTATTCCTCTCAAACAGCAGCGTCTGATCTATGACGGCTATCAACTTGATTACAATTTAACACTCTCTAGTCACGGGATCAAGCAAGGCAGCAAACTCCACTTACTTCTTTGCCTTCGTGGCGGGGGTGGACCACCCCAACTCTTTGAATGAGTCGATACTGACGAAGAGAACCTTTTCATCGGATGCTCCTCGGTGGCGTATTGTTCGCTACGGACTGAATATCGAGGGAAAGTGTAAAAATTCGAGATGTACCGCGCTTGGGAGCATGGTTATTCGTCCCAAAGACTATAAAGCATTTAATCTCACGCAAGATGAAGATATTCGGTGACCACAGTGTCATTCCAATGTGAAATCTATCGCTTGCGGCTTCTACGACTGTGTGTGGAAAATTGAAACGGACGAGTGATGAATTCTCATTTCTCAATGGAACGAAGCAAAAGGACGTCAGTACCACCGCTTCGATGCCGATAAACACCATGGCAGTGTTGAATGGACGTGGCCAACCGAGAAATGAACTGCTGACAACGATCTCGCCGAAATCCCGACGCAGTATCCGTTGGGATAAGCTGGGCTCAAATCCTAGCGTTGGTGTCTGTGGCCACCGATTTCATAGCGCCTGCATGGGCAACTGGTCTGGGTGGTGCACCATCAATCTGTCTTGCCCGATGTGCGCTAAACTTGTCATGAGTTGACACGCTGTCTTGTTTGAGTGAAGGCAAGCGACCTAACGGTTGATCAACGTTAGCATTGAAATCAGTTCCTAAGAAAATTCCATAGTTCGCAATTTTCTGCCAGACGAAAAGCCATGTCCGCTGTTCCAATCCTATGGAAGGATGTTACCGTCCACGATGTGAATGGCATTGTGGAGTTGCCAATGTCGGACTTGCCACCAAATGCGCGTGTCAGCGACTTGTTTCCTGTTCTAAAGAACAAGATTAACGCCACACTTCAGATCGAAAAGAAATGCATTCGTTATGCGAGTATTTTTCTCTATGGAATACGATTGAGCCCAAATCGACCACTTGAACAACTCATACCCGAGCTACGTGTGACACCGCGGTTTCTTGCTATCGTGCGAGTGTGTCCTAAAACCGAAGACGGGCTAAAACTCCAAATCACTGTCAAGACACTCAGAGGGACGACGTTTTTCATCCGATGCGATCCCTGGGATGCTGTAAACCATGTGAAGAACCAGATTGAGGAAGTGGAAGGCCTTCCTATTAACCAGCAGCGGCTCATCGTTGCAGGCAGACCACTCGAAAAAGATGAATACGCACTTACTGATTACCAAATTGAGAATGGTAGCATCATTCATTTGGTTCTCCGGTTGCGTGGTGGCGGGACTCTGTCCCAACTTTTTGCCGATGTTTCGAATAACGCGATATTGACTGTGAGAAAGCTATCGACGACGGCTCCTTCGTGGCGTCGAATCCGTCACGGACTCAACATCGAAGGAAAGTGTGAAAACTCAAGCTGCGATGCTTTTGGTCGCATGGTAATTCACCCCAAGGGCTTCGAAGCGTTTAACCTCACCTATGATAAGGACATTCAGTGTCCGCAATGTCGTACCAGTGTGATTCCACGCACTTGTGGGTTTTACAAATGCGTGTGGAAATTTGAAGGCACAAAGGTAGAGGATGAGTTCTCGATCATTTCCAAATGGAATGAGGCAAGTGGAAACAAATATCACCATTTTAATGCCGATAAGCACCAAGGTAGTGTCCAATGGAAGAGTCTTTTGATCGTGGCCAAGCCGACGAGTGAACTGATGATTGCTGCTCCTCGTTATCTCCTGCGTCTGTGCATTTAGACAATACTGAGAAGTGCAGTATCTGTTGGTGTGAGTTGGGATCGATGTCCAGCACTGGAGCCTGTGGCCACCGTTTCCACTGCGTCTGCATGGACAATTGGTCTGAATGGTGCATCAGAAATGACAGTCTTCTTACTTGCCCGGTTTGTCGTTGCGATGTTCGCTAAACGTTTGGGACTGTGGTGTTGCTGTCGGAGAAGAAAAGCTGCGGTGCATTGTGAAGCGGAAACACCACCGATGAATTAATAATGAATTCCGGATCTTTTTTAATTTCTTTCGAAGCAACCAACTCTAGTCCTGTATGTTATTCCCATGTGTGGTTGTTCGACAACTTGTTGTAAAGAAATTTCATTTTAAAGAAGAGCTTGAAGTGGCGCGGTATTTTTTTGTTTTGTTTTCAGATTGTTAAATTGACCAAATTGTCCAACTGCCTCAGCCTGGTACGTTTCCGGTTAGCTACGCAGTGCCTAAGTTTGCTGAAAATCTTGTAATAGGTATTATCGTGCTGATCCGCTTCTCGAACGCGATTCCTTTGAGTGTGACCGACGCGAGGTCTTCGTAAAACTTGCTGCGATTGGTTTCTCACAACAATTTGCACCAAGACCACAATACTACCTCAATCATGAGAATCTCCTTCGCCATCTTCGTTGCTATTGTGACAGCTTTTACTAGTTGTGATCTTGCATCGGCTTCGAATTCAGCCCAATTGAAGCGGCTTGTCCCTGGGTTGACCAACAACTTGGAGAAGGCGAACGGTGGTGCTCAATTAAGAAACTTGAAGACGAGAGCGATGGCTTTTCAAGCGAAGAGAGCGGGTGGCATTGGAACAAGGATCAAGAATGTCCTGAATGGGAATGAGAACTCGCCAAAATGTTCCGATGAGGAACTCTTTAGAGGGGAAAAGAAGCTTGAGGAAGCCGGGTAAATTCTTAGCTAGCCAGAGATCAAATCAACTCCAAAATCACCATAGGTGCACACAGCTCGTTAATTGATGTCGTCACAACGAGTAGAATTTGCCTTAGATGACATTCACTATGTCTTATTTTATTGATCGACACTCAACCCCAGCTCTTAGGTAGCTAAGAACCAGCAAAACCACTTCCTTTCTGGTGCTGCCTGTCAACAATAGTCCGGGACAGCTAGCACACGGATTCCCTCCCCTTGCTTCTCCATTCTACCCATTGGCTCACCGACATAAGTGGTAATCAGTGGTTCTCTAAGATAATGGGTATTACTAATACCGTATTAGTACTTGTTACGTGGAGCCAAACCTGAGGATCACAATGTGATCTGCACTACCTCCTGCTTTACAGATGAAGAATAGCGTTTGCATCAAGAGTAAATGCATTTTGCATAATTTTGTAGCTCTACTTCGTGTACAAATGTTATAATCTAGACAAGCACTCTCAAAAAGCCCGACTTCGTGTGTCATTTCACGAGAATCGTCGCAGTCCTCGTATACCCTCGCGACAAATAAATATCTCGGCGTGAACAAAAACCGTTGATTCCCGTAAAAGTTAACGCCGCGTCCGAGATCAAGTGTCTCGTTCGTAATGTGGACACTCTCTTTTGGACACCTTTGAGCGCAGATCATCCCTTGATCTCCTCCTAACGGAGATACGTATCACCCCACGGTTCCTTGCGCTCACGCGAGTAAGCCATAACCCAAGAAGCTGTTTGATCCGAATTTTTTTTCTGTGGTGCATGATTTACTCACTCCTAACGAGGTCAAACGTGGTTCTACTCCCGGAAATCAACCGACCCAGCTCTTCGCCCATGCTTCGAATGACTTGGTACTAACTTCGAGGAAGTTTTCGAAGGAAGCTTCTCTACATCGTATTGTTTGCGTCGGATGGGGGAGTGTGAGAATACCATGCGGCCCGCATGGTACAGTATTCATCACGCGGGCTTCCAAGTTTTCCACTATTTCTCGCAAGATGACAAGGCCTAGTGTCCACACTGCTTCTCCGATGTGAAGCCTTTCACTTTGGGGTAAGTGTACCGCTCTAAATTTTTGGCTAGTGGTGGCATTACTGTCGAACAAGTGATGATTTGAAAGGAACGTAGTTAAGTCGCCCCAGTTACGCCGGGGTGATGCAACAACATACAGCTACTTCATCAGATATCACGAGGATGAAGTATTTCGATCTGTTCTACACCAGCAGCGCAGGTCTCTCGGGTTCAGGCTCATTCTGGTGTTTCTCTGGTGGCCCATTGAAATACTCCAGAACTCCAAATCCTCCCATCACCAATGCTGATCCAAGAATGCATTGCCACGAGAACGCAGTGTGGTGGAATAGTGTATCAATGACGCCTGAAAGTGGAATAGTCAGCATCACACCAACACTCGTTTCCAATGGCGACGTCCAGCACAGTGACAGTGGCAAGAAAACATTGAAAACCACCGCCATCATACCGCTCAACAGCAGCAAGAACACCCCGTCACCCGTAACTGGAAACCCCAAAGGCTCGTACATTGAAGAGAAGGGACTATAAGCCAAAGCAAAACTCCCTGCGAGCCACAGCGGAATCGTGAACAGTCCAGTGAGTCCCGTCGTTGTCAGTAGAGTAGACGTATCCGTGATATCTTCACCAACAGCAAGTCGTAGCGCAACCTCGTAGCCTCCATACAGTGCAGCCGATATAACCACCAGAAAACCAGACAATAGACTTGTGCCTTCAATGGCATTAGCATCGCTTCCGTCTTGGAACATGACGACCATCGTAACCCCCACGAAAGACGTCAAAACACCGCAAATCTTGCCAAAAGACGGTTTTTCATGCAGAAAACAGATCGAAAAGCAGTAGACGAACAGCGGAGAACAATTGAAGATGGCTGTGCCTGCCGTCACGCTGACATTGGCCAATGCTGCGTACCAGAAGTAGTCTGCCAAAAGGTAGAACACACTCAGCCAAGCCGAAATGCGACAGAGTTTCTGGAACGGAATGACCGAGTGGCGCTTGAGTACTGTGACAATATCAAGTCCAGCGTATCTGTTCTCTGCTCTACCTTCAAGCCAATGATAGCCAAACACCAAAGGTAGTACGAGCGAGGTGATGGTGTGGTTGAAACACACAATGAAGAACGGTTTGTCGAACCGTACTACCTCCTGAAGAGCTTGAGAAGCTTCAGATTGCAATACCCACGACCACACCAACGCTGCAATAGGTAATAGAATAATATTAATAAAATCAATATAAACACAATAAACTGTAGTATTTCTTACCGAAGAGTGCGAAAAGTCCGACATGTTTCGTGTGAACCCACTGCTTGGTCTCCACTTCTGTAGGTGACGCTAACAACTTGGTTGTTTCACTGGTAGAAGCTTTAGAAGCGGAAGGAGTAAACGCCATCACTGGTTATTAACAGAGACTAAGGAGAAGTGAGGATAATGAAAAGCTAATACGTCCTCAAGTCATCCTACCCTCGAGGATGAGCAGGATTCACTTGATAATATTATCCGATCAGAATCACACAGAATAAAAGATAGTACGGTACTACTGAAAGGGTTATTTGTGCTGTTCAACTAGAACGGCCAGGCATTCTCAAGCTTTGACATGAAACTGCCGTCGTTAAATGGTGTGTTGGCATCGCCGAAGCTGACCGAGTTGAGAGCTCTACGGGCATCCTCCGTCATCTGATTCCACATGATCAGGTCTTGGAACGAACCACCATCGCCAGTAGCGTCCAGATCATGGTTTAGAGGCCAGGAGTGCTTGTAGCGCACCTTGAGACTCGTACCATCGATATCCCATTCCGGACACGGGTTGAATTTCCTGTAGCCGCCGTGAGAAGACACGGAACAGCCCAAAATCTTCGGTTCCGGTACAGCTGGGTTGTTAATGAACACAATAGCGTGCTCCCAGTCGTGACGGTGACCCAATCCTGGTGAAGGCGAGTCTTTCGGGAAGTACCATGAGTACATGATAGCCCATACCCCTCGGATCCACGTCGAACGGCCGTAAACTTGGGAACCGTAGCCAGATCCTCCGCAGTTGCCTCTAGACTTACCAGTAGGCTTCAAGCCACCGCCAGTCTCCCCATACTCATTCACAGCAGGATAAGGCTCGCAACCAGTTCGGATTTGGATCTGAGGTTTGAACTTGACGCCAGCTTTCTCGGAGATCGTAACTGGTTCGGGCTGAGGAAACGGCTTTACATGGTCGTGATCGATCCACTTATCGACCCATGGACCAGGGTCCGGGGTGGGGGCAGGAGTAGGAGCAGGCGTCGGGGCAGGAGTAGGAGCAGGCGTCGGGGCAGGAGTAGGAGCAGGCGTCGGGGCAAGTGTGGGCGCTGGGGTCGGAGCTTCTGTTTGTCGAGGGTCCGGCCTCATGGTCGTTCCGGGGGGGAGAGTTACGTTTCGACGAGTAGCGGACGGAGCGAGTGTTAACTCACTATAGTCGATGTACTTGATGGTAGGTTTGGGAGTCTCAATGGAGTCTTGAGTCTGCGATTCAGCGCCGACTTGGACTTCATTTTGGGCATGAGAACCGTCTTGGGCTTGAACGGTAGCAAACACTGCGATACCAGTCCAGAGGACAACGATGAGCTTCATATTGACGAAGGAAAAGTTGTTGATTTTTGAATTGCAGGGGAAATTGGAGAATGACGGATTGTTGGCAGGAGGGTGGACGGGTGTACCGTACACTGTGCGATTCCTGTTCGCGGAGGCGATCTCATCACAGAGTAAATCCTGGTTATAGAGCTTGGACCGAAGAGGACAGACCTGTAATTTGCTCATCACAAAGCAACTTATGGTAGTACCTGTATGTATATCCAGGATACTGCATTGTCCTTTTGGGTATAACGTTGAGTGAATAAATCTCTCATTATGTCACGATCAGCAGCTAATCAGTTCATCCTTACCGCATGGTTTCGAGAATCTCGAAACCATGCGGTAAGGATGAACTGGTGAACGAGATGCGACGTTTGTTTACGGTACGTTGTCTTCGAATTGCATGTAGGGTAAACATGCGAACCGCTTCGAAGTTACTGCCACTTCAGGTTTTGACCAATTCGATCGCACCCTATCAAAAATTACTCCGAGTTCAGTAACCCCGCTTTCAACGTGCGTCACGGTAGCTGCAGCGTTTTCGCTTGCCAAGAAGCTTCACGACGGCCATCTGCTACTCTCGATGATGTAACTTGTGCTGGTAAAAAGTATTGAGTCTCAAAAAAAGGAGTCACGTCAAAGTGACTTCAACCACAAACGGCAATCGATTGTTCGACGTACGTGTAGATGACCTGCCTATCCATCACCAGGGCTTTGGCCTTACCGCAGCACGCGAACAATACCTACTACCTAAGCTCTGCAGCCACATTGAAAATTCTTGTCCCTACCGGCAAAACAAGATCTTCTCAAAGTTCCCATTTGAATGGCACTCCAGACAGCAGGTCGGATCCTTAAGTTTATACGAGTTTAAACTTGTTGCTGCAGGAGACGTGGTCCATCCCAGGTTATTTGGTGGCCCACACAGGGATCACTACTCAGACGAACCTTCAGTTGTGGCTGGACAAACGGCGTCTTCAATCACAATTCGCGCTAGAGCTCGAGTTGACGGTATCACACTGGAAATCTCGAGTTCCAACGCCTCAGACTTTCACTCATGGCTACGGTGGAATAAGCGACAGTATGAACATGGGTCCTGAGGAATACATCATGTCCGTGGAGGTCCATTTCAACAAGAACAGACGTACAAATGATCATACGCGAGTATTCTACCTTAAGTTCGTCACGAACACTGGTAATTCGGTATCTGGTGGTTCACAAACCGACTCCATCGGACTCGCTACTGCACCGGCGGGCTACCAACTAGCAGGGTTGACGGTGGGCAGATTGATTTTCTAGGTGCAATTTGGGCACCACTTCCTGCTGAGGATGGTCCTGGGACCGTTGTTCCAGCCAATATTCCAGAACCAGAAACCCCAGTTTCGTCTGTGGTGGCGGGACGGGCTTTTTTATGAAGAACGGTGTCTGCTTTCTGAGGAACAGCTAGAAAAGGATGATAATTGAGGAACAGCGGCGAAATGGATGCTCGCTGAGTAATTTCCAACAACCAAGTCAAACACTATGCAATGCGTGTATATTCTACATCTAGACGGTAGTCTCGAACGGAATGGGCTCAGTTACATTTACGCCGTGAATGTAAGCTGCATGAACGAGCTCAGCAAGAGCTTCGCACTCAACGAGAACTTCTCGCTTGTTCGAAAACTTAACCAGCCAAAGGTAAATGCCTTTTTCTTCCGTCCAAGAGAATACATTCCCCAGCAAAAATGGCTTGGTCCGTCAGGGTCTGTTGCGTTTACTGGAAATTCCTTCATCACGTTCCATTGAAGTGGAGATGCAGTTCAACAAAGTACTGGAAGCTCGAGATAGGAAGCGGCCAGTCTACTCGATGTCCGATCTTGATACGGAACATCAGTAGAGAATGAGGAAGAAGATGCGAATCGTTGATAAATACCTCGTAGCCCACTCCATCGTTGACTGCGTGCTTTTCGCCGTATACTTGGCTCGACGTCCCGGAAGGTGAAGACAACCAGCGGAGTGACGAAGCCAACGCGGTGGGCGACTTAATGAAGGTCATCACGGACAGAAATTCAGACATCAGTTGTCCTTCTCGCATGTTGAAACTCTTCCTAGCGAATAGAGACCACGGCCGCAGTCCATGTCTGACGGAGGCCGAGGTGGCGAGTGGCATTCCTTCGATGCTGATATCGCCTTGTAGAACCATAGCTGCTATCACGTGCGAGCATTGCCAGCCATTGTGTGCAAACGTTTTGCAATCACAAGCATATTTACTCCTGATGCTTTCGATCTATACGCAGCAAACACAATCAATTTAAGCGGATTCATTAGAAGAAAATAATTGTTGACGGAACCCACATACCTTTTCAGCTGAAAACTTACGCGTTGGGGCTAATCCATTTAGTTTGTCCAGGTGAAGAACGCGGACTTGGTGCAGTGATAAGCAGTAAAGCTCGGCTTTAAAGACCGTGGTGTCCACGGGAAGTTTTCCGTTGAGGGAGTTCAGATACCTAAAGGTAAGCTCAGCATACAAGTGTGAGATTGTGGCGACGCCACGGCAACCATGATTGCGGGCTTGCATTGGAGCCAGCTTCCCACCAGCAACTGGAGTTTGGATAGCAGTGCCAACAATCTAGCAGATAGCGGATACCGTACTGCTATCTGTACCCGGCTTCGGCACGGAGCAGAAGCTTTGGCTTACGCCACGGGATGCTCTCCCTGGACTGCCTGATGGCAGGCGAGAGCACACCAGTTAAAGGAATCACTATTGCTTTTGCATTAAGATCAATACACCTTGGTCTTTGCGGGAGTTCCAGCTTCCAAACAGTGTTTTCGAGTTTGGGAACGGTACAGAGATCGAACACCACTTAATTATGATTGTGCGTTGCAATGCGTTGACGATTGATAGCTGTTCCATGGATATTGCTTGCAGAGACAGTAAACTTAGGTGCGTTGAAGAGAATTGCCTTCAGCACTTTGGAACTTTCACTGAGTAATCGTTCTTTTTGTTTCGAAAATTGAGAGTATAGCGAACGAGGCTTGATAGTGAAGTGAGTAGGAGGAAGTAAATCCAAAAGTGAGTTTATTGAGTTAGCCCGCATTCACTAATCTACCCTTGCTCTCCTTGAGCTCCCCTTGTAGACCTTTGTGAAACGGGAACGCTTGATGTAACGGGAACGCCTTGTGAAACGGGAACGCTTGATGTAACGGGAACGATTGATGTAACGGGAACGATTTGTGCACATCTTGAGATCAGCAAATTGAAGTTCTCGTCCAATCAGAATAGTGTATCCAAGGTAGACCGCCAATCGTATTGCAGCATCCACGCGTCTTCCACTGTTGTCCTCACTTGGCACGCGTTGTGCGCGTGAAAGCTGCGTGCTTCGAGGTAGGGACCCAGTATAGGAGACGGCGAAGTGCAATCTCAACACCCACACTCAATTCGACGTCTCGAACTTGGGAATGACGTTGCTGCGTTCCATCAAGTAGCGCAACGTCTTGGAAGAGAGGCCCTTGGTCAAGTAGTCCGCTAGTTGGTTCTTAGACTCCTGGTAGGTCAGCTCAACCTCGCCACTGGCAATCTTCTCTCGGATGAAATGGTAGCGAATGTCGATGTGCTTGGTGCGAGCTTGATAACCGACATTCTTCGCCAAAGCCATGGCACCCTGGTTGTCCTCGTAGATCACCGTAGGGTCCACTTGCTTTGCACCAATGTCCTTGAGTAGTCGACGCAGCCATACTACTTCTTTGATGCACTCACTCAGAGCCATGTACTCTGCCTCAGTAGAACTCAGTGCGACCATTTTCTGGAACGTCGAACGCCACACCACCGGAGCACCACACATCATGAGCATCATTCCGCTCACTGAGCGTCTGTCGTCACGGTTACCGGCCCAGTCAGCATCCGAGTAAGCCGTCATCTCAGTTCCCAGTAGGCCATCGTACATGATACCCACTTCCTTGGTCTTCAGCAGGTAGCGCACCACCTTGACTCCCGCATTCCAATGCGCCTCACCTGGGTTTTCCAGGAAGCGACTCAACTTGGCAACAGCAACCGCAATGTCAGGTCGTGTTCCGCATGTCAGATACATGAGGCTACCGATGAGCGATCGGTAGGGCCTTGACTTCATCTTGGCCTTGTACTCCTCTGTCTGCGTGCCGTCGTCCTTGGTCAAGTGAAGACTTGGATCCAGTGGCATCAGGCTTGGCTTCGCGTTTTCTTGACCGAATTTCTTGATGATCGACTCTGTATATGCGCGTTGAGAGATGGCCAATGTTTTATTGTCCATATCGTAGTCGATCTCAATCCCGAGAATAAATCGAGCGCGTCCGAGATCCTTGATCCGGAATTTGTCCGCGATGCCAGCCTTCACTGACGCGATGACACCCTTGTCCTTTGAAGCAATCAGCATGTCGTCGACGTAAAGACACACGATACATTCATCGTCACCATCACCTCGGGTGTATACACAGGGATCAGCATCAGCCGCCTTGAAACCCATGTCTTTTAAGTGACCATCGATCGTCTCGTTCCAAACACGAGATGCTTGCTTCAGGCCATACAAACTTTGCAGGAGTAGGCAGACGACGTCTTCTTCACCTTCAGCATCGGCCATCGTCAGGAGCTCACGCAGACCTTCAGGCAATTCCATGTAAATCTCTTCGTCGAGCTTTCCATACAGGAACGCCGTATCCACGTCGCATTGCTCGATCTCAAATCCTTCAGCACAGCACTTAGCCAGCACAGCACGGATCGAATTCAGGTATGCCACTGGCGCGTACGTCTCTTCATAGTCAATCCCGTGACGCTGAGAGTACCCCTTGGCGACGAGACGAGCCTTGTGCCGGGTCACTTCTCCTTTCTCGTTGCGCTTCAACGCGAACACCCACCGACATCCGATCGGGCGCTGGTGAGCCGGTCTTGGTACCAGCTTCCATGTCTTGTTTGCAGTAAGTGACTCCAATTCACTTGCAATTGCCTTCTTCCATTCATCGCTGTCCTCGCCTGACGTCGCCTCTGTATACGTCTTGGGGACTTCCTCCGATGCAGCCATAGCTTGGCCACCTTCAAGTGCGAGCAGTTCGCCACTTGGTTTAACCCTTTCTTGTGTCATCTTCTGACGCTTGGTCCCCGTGGTTGACGGCAGGATAATCTACTTCTTGGTTGCGCCAGCCTCTTCAGGATCGTCAATTTCGTCGATGTTACGAGTACGCGAACGAGTAATCATGGGATGGGTGGACTCGTAAGGGATGATTTGACTGTTCACGTCACGTTGAAGTGGAATGACGTCAGCACCTTCAACAACGACCGGAACAATCTCCATTGAACCCTTGGACGGTTGTCCACTCATGACAGGCACGTTGGTTGCTGGTTCATCTTCATCCTGTACCATGAGGTGCTGGGGATTGGTCGTTTCGATGAACTTCACAGTGCGAACGATTTGCACCTTACCCGTTGACACATTGAGGACTCGGTAGCCCTTCACACCATCCTCGTATCCAAGGAAACGACATGTGAACGCTTTGGCATCCAACTTGCGACGCTTCTCGTCGGGGATGTGAGCGTCTCATGTCGTCACAAGGGTGTGCTCAAAAGATTGGCCTAGAAGCAGTACAGTGCACACGGTAATTAGTCTAGGTTGCAAAATAATCTCATACGCTAAATAATCTCACTGCACTTTACCGAGACTAATTACCGTGTACAAGAATTTTGGAAATGCAAAATTAATCTCACTCCATAAAGTTCATAAATAATCTCAGTTGATAATCGGGCTTGACACTGGTGCAGTGGTTAGATTACAGCCCTCACAATCACTTCACCAGGCTTCGAGTCCCTCGGCGGGTAACGTAGGTCGGGTGTCAAGTGCTACAGACCTCTGTCAGTCTGCGGATTCATTCGTGATCGCTAAGATCAAGGACGTTTGGTCAAGAAAGTGGAATGAGAGAAAGATTGACAGTATCGAGGGTGATCAATGGCAGGATGCTATTCGGAAGGACGGCTCGTGGTCAGGAAAGCTGAAGAACCCAGGAAAGGCCTTCTTTCTATCCCTTGCATCGGAGGTGGTGAGGGAGGTCAATGCCAAGAGAGACAAGAACGGCTTAAGCTACGCTCGCAAGGCCATGATTCGTTGTGGACTCTCGCTAGGTGTCGATGGAACGTGGAGAACGACTCAGCTGTTTCCTCACTTACAAGAGATAATTCGTAAGTACCCTGAGTACTTTGCTGAAGGCGATACGCACCACTAAACACCGTGACGATGACACTGCTACAATCAACACCTTGCCTGATGGTAGAGTTTACGCTGACATCTAGATAGTGAGATTATTTTAGAACACCAAAAATAATCTGTTCGTAATTAATCTCACTCAGACTAATTCACATGGGCGGGGTGAACCGAACCCGAACCCAGGTTCTACTAAAAAAAGAGCCCAAAATTGTCTGGAACCGGGCTCCCAGAAAATACCAAGGCACTTCAAATCGTAGGAGCCCAGATTTGTCAAATACCGAGCTCTTCTAGTCTATGCGAGCCCAGTTTTGTTTACGAGCCCCAACAATTTGATTGGTTATAATTGCTGCGTTGAAGCTACAATCTGGATCCGAGGCATGGGCGCAGATAAATAGTAGCGCCATGGAAGGCAATGACATGCCTATCATCGAGCTCCCCGAGCACTACTCAGTCAACAGTGAGCGATTGGGGATGGCACTAGCGCATGTATCTGCTTAAACGAACCGTCTCACGGAGGTTCATGCAGCTCTAACGGCCCGCCAAGTAGAACAAGAGGCGCAGCAGATGAAGTATGTTGAGGAGCGTGTGGCAGAAGCTCGTCTCGAAGCTGAATCACGTACCCAAGCTCTAGTATGTGCCATCAACAAGGCGTATGGGGATCCAACGGCTCTGGAACGGCGCGTTGACGACCGTATTCAGGGCCTCCTGGCAACGCTGCAGGAGTCGAGCCTCCAACAAGCACGGGCTCTAGCCGAAGCTCAGCTTGCTAGTCAAGATGCTGTTCACCGAGTACTGGAAGAGCAGATACGGGGAGAACTTTTAGTCGTTCAAGAGCAAGCAGCACTGAGGATTGAGAAGTCCGTTGAAGCAGCAATGAATAAGATGAGCAGCGGACACCAGCGAGTTCTTCAACAACAATCTACAGCGGAATTGGAACGGCACCAATTGCACACTAGAATGAGCAATCTAGAGCAAAACTTTCCGCAAACTATTGATATCGCTGTAGCTAAGGCACAAAACCTTGCTGTTTCTGAAAGCGATTCACGATTGACG
Organism: Phytophthora colocasiae; assembly: GCA_018806915.1. Taxonomy (NCBI): domain Eukaryota; phylum Oomycota; class Peronosporomycetes; order Peronosporales; family Peronosporaceae; genus Phytophthora; species Phytophthora colocasiae. The sequence goes on from JAGKQI010000091.1 coordinate 615,320, forward strand.
AAGTTGCTGGCGGGTTTGGAGGACCGTCTTATACATCGGGTGGAATCAAATGTATTAAAGACCGTGAGTGGCATGATTGAGAAGTGGCAAAAGACGTTTCAGCAACAGAATTTAAAGTGGCAGATGGAACAAGAGAAGAAGTTCACCGATTATTTAGATGAACGGCTACGAGGAGCAATAGTGGTGGCAAAAAAAGCGGCAAGAGCTGAAGCAAATGATGTGATGAGGGAAACAACTGTCAAGCCGAGTCTGAGTGCCCCTAACAGCAATGCGATCGTCTCTGACAGTGCTACCCAAGCGCCAAATGTACTAGCTCGCGTTCGGATGCAGGCGCAAAAGGAAGTTGCAGACCGCGCTCGTGTTCGTGCTAAAGAGCTCAAAGCAGCGGCAGGCCACATCTCTCCTTTAAAACCGAAACCAAAACGATGTTTGCGTTCGAATGCTGCGGACATGAAAACAAAATGAGGAAAGGCAAAACGACAAGCGTAAATTGAAATTCAGCTTGTGTAACCGGAGTGTTAGCATTACTACATTCAGCAATGAACCGTCCATCGTTCTGGTATCACCAAGTTTAATGGAACTCATGATTTACTTACGAAGCCAATAAAACTGTAAAAACTTCTCAACAGGATTCGGCTATCCAGCTACAGGCTCTTTTCGACGGTCCACTTTCACTCGTAACATCGATTTCGTTGCTGCTGCACCACCTGCACCGGTGGAAATCGAACGAATGGCTTGCGATTGTGTCTTTGACAATGTTTCAGCAATGAAAAACTTGTTGACGACACATGAGCCGACTAAATCCATTCCCGTTAAGTCTTGGGATCTCTCATTGCGTTAATAATTTAATAGTGATCTACAAGAGCCGCAATTTGTCAAGTCAAGTCGATCTTCCAAAAGTGCTGCTACTAGTAGATCTAACCACTAGAGTACGTTTGCGAGAGGTGCTCTACGGATTGCTATGGTTGTCAAGTATGCTAAAAAGACAAAAAAGCAAAGAAGAATATCGCTTCCAACACGCATACGGCGACTAGTTTATTCATTTATCTTTGTCTCCTCATCATTCTCAACACTAGCTTGCTAAAATAAATCTTCAAGAACCCTAACATCGCTTTCAAATACGTCCTGGAGCTCTAACAAGGTGCTAGACGGGATATTCTCGCGTGCAACGTCCGGTTTGAGCTTAGTGCATTGCGTGATGTCGACGTACGAACGATTGCAATTAAGAAAAATAGACATATCGATGTTGTGCGGGGCAAGGGAGCTGCGTTGGGTCCGAACCATCTGCCCTGCTACACCGAAATCCCTTTCGAGTTGTGCTGAGGAAGACGGCACTGAGTAAATTACGCGCACAGCAAGTGGCAAAATTCGGTAGCTGCGTTCCTCCGACTGGCGACTCCAAAATTGTAAGACATCTTCGGGTGTGCCATTGTCCAGGGTTTGTAGCTGAGAATTGGTGTTTCTCCACCGATCGAGCTCTTCTTCGATACGGTTAATAGAAGTCTCGGATGACATGGGAAGAGCATCATCATGCCGGCCCTCAACAGTCTCGTCCAAAAGTTCAGCGATTTCCTCCGAAAACAAGGCGGCCGGAGGTGGAACAGGTGCCGCAGTTGCAGTAGGTGGATCGGAAGGTTGTGTGTCAACAGCGGCCATAACCTTTCGCATCTTATCGTAAATCATTTTACGAACGGTGGTGAAGTTTTGCCCCGCACGTTGTGCTGTGGATCCATTTTGAAGAGAACATTTCACGACAATCGTTTTGAGCGCTCCTTCAGCTTTCTTGTAGTGCGGATGCAGTAAAAGCTGCATTTCAAACGCGTATGAGCACCCGTCCATGATGTCTTGATCTGTATAGCGTTTAAAGAAGCGCTTGTGAAAGGCTGTGTGAAGCAGATCGCGTGTGTGCGAGACCATCTCAGACAGCTCATTCGGTTGGAAGGAGCGTCTATTTGTTGATGTTGAACGGCAATCTTTAAGGGGTGCAGAGCAGTCAAGAGCAGAAACCCGAAGACCGTACAAAGCCATCAACACATCTGCTTGGTTTGACTTTTCATTTTGACCAAGTTTAGCCACGCTTGTGATCGGCTCCAGTAGAGATAATATCTGAATTAGATCCAATTTGTCGTTGACGAGAGGAAACGGGGCGGTAGGAGCACAAGTTTTGGCGCCTGGCCCTACTGGCACGCTCTTCGTACCACAACTCCAGCGGATCCCATAGCACCAAAACGCGCCGAATTACACGAGTTAATCCAAGAAACCGATGCGCCTTATAATCAAGAAGCTGTTTCGGAGTCTGTGAGCCTCCAAGGCATTCTGATAGCTCTTGGAAAAGTGTACCCATAACTTCCACTTGTTTCGTATGAGTAACACAGGTCACCACGCGAGAAATCAACGCTGTCATGCGAGGATTCTTAGAAGAACTCACCGTGTTAACCATACCGCATGCCCATTTAGTAGCAGCATGGGTTAGATGAGGGAGACACCATTCCCATGACAGGTTTAAACCCGTCCGCATCATCCACTTAACATCGGGTCCACCGTCTGTAGTGGATCCATGGAGGTCGTGCGCAGTTAACCCGAATTCACGAAGCGTTTCAACTATCCATCGACGAAAAGGCTCACGTATTCCTCCCTCCCGATCCCCGTACATTGGCTTGAAGTGGCGGATCCCGAGTAAAACGGACTTGAAGCGAAATTGGGCATCCACGAGATAAAGCCTCAGACCTAAAAACTTTGTAGATTTCGGCTTTGAAGTCCAAAATCTGCCACTATAGTGAACGTTTTAGCTGATCCAATATAGTTCCCAGCAATCATTGCGGTAATCTCCGATTTAGTCGACGTGTACAGCTCGATTATGGCATGACGAACAGCTTTGGCATCAACGGTAACTCGCATAGCATCTTTATAAACAAGATCACGGATTGCGAGAGATTCTTCGTACTCACCTAAGCAAAAGGTAAGTTGTTATTAACGATTCGGCGTGTCTCCAGTAGTAAGTACGCGCGACCTGGATCACCGCGGAATAGTGGGCTGCGTCGAACGATTGCCATCTCCTCGTCATGTGAGCGCTTGCGCCGCTCTTGTGCGAGCGTTTTCCCTGACTCGATACCATGAGCTTCTCGCAGGTGCTTTGCAGCCTTGGATGTCTTTCCCCCGGATAGAGTGATGTGCTTGTTTTGATCTCGACATGCTTGCGTCGCTAGGCAAATCCATTTCAATGCGTGGTCTTGACCACCCTCGCTGCTAACCCGCACCCCCCATTCGAATATAAATGAGCGTTCCTTTCTTGTCGGTGGTTGTAGCACAGTACCGTTTGCTGGATTAAAGCTCTCTATCGCTGCTGTCACCGCAGCAGGAACCGGGTTCATCTTGACCGGCTCGAAGTGGTTCGAAGATCCCCTGACCGGGCTCCTTTTTTGTTTATGGTTCCCGAGGTTTTGATAGAGCCCAAAATTAGAGCTACTTAAATCTGAGGAGCCCAGATTTGCAAATACCGGGCTCATCAGAAAGTTAGAGCCGGTAAAATTTGGTATTATTGACTCGGTTCGTCCTGCCCGTGCTAATTCATGTGAACTCCCCCAAAAGCACCTCACATAAAATAATTTCAATGAGACTAATTACCGTGACCACTGTATTACTATCTCGATCAAAAAAAACAATAACGGGTAAGGAGATGTTCTTCCGGTGTAAACCCTGGGATACCGTAGAGGGCTTGAAGTACCAAGTTGAGGACAGAGAAGGTATTCCTCTCGAACAGCAGCGTCTGATCTATGACGGCTATCAACTTGATTACAATTTAACACTCTCTAGTCACGGGATCAAGCAAGGCAGCAAACTCCATTTACTTCTTTGCCTTCGTGGCGGAGGTGGACCACCCCAACTCTTTGAATGAGTCGATACTGACGAAGAGAACGTTCTCATCACGGACTGAATATCGAGGGAAAGTGTAAAAATTCGAGATGTAACGCGTTTGGGAGCATGGTTATTCGTCCCAAAGACTTCAAAGCGTTTAATCTCACGCGCAATGTGAAATCTATCACTTGCGGCTCCTACGACTGTGTGCGGAAAATTGAAGGCACACGGACGAGTGATGAATTCTCAATCATTTCTCAATGGAACGAAGCAAAAGGACGTCAGTTACCACCGCTTCGATGCAGATAAACACCATGGTGGACGTGGCCAACCGAGAAATTAACTGCTGACAACGATCTCGCCGAAATCCCGACGCAGTATCCTTTGGGATAAGCTGGGCTCAAATGGTGTCTGTGGCATAGCGCCTGCATGGGCAACTGGTCTGGGTGGTGCACCATCAATCTGTCTTGCCCGATGTGCGCTAAACTTGTCATGAGTTGACACGCTGTCTTGTTTGAGTGAAGGCAAGCGACCTAACGGTTGATCAACGTTAGCATTGAATTTCAGTTCCTAAGAAAATTCCATCCCTGATTGATCTTGAATCTGCTCAACTAGTTCGCAATTTTCTGCCAGACGAAAAGCCATGTCCGCTGTTCCGATCCTATGGAAGGATGTTACCGTCCACGATGTGAATGGCATTGTGGAACTGCCAATGTCGGACTTGCCACCAAATGCGCGTGTCAGCGACTTGTTTCCTGTTCTAAAGAACAAGATTAACGCCACACTACAGATCGAAAAGAAATGCATTCGTTATGCGAGTATTTTTCTCTATGGAATACGATTGAGCCCAAATCGACCACTTGAACAACTCATACCCGAGCTACGTGTGACACCGCGGTTTCTTGCTATCGTGCGAGTGTGTCCTAAAACCGAAGACGGGCTAAAACTCCAAATCACTGTCAAGACACTCAGAGGGACGACGTTTTTCATCCGATGCGATCCCTGGGATGCTGTAAACCATGTGAAGAACCAGATTGAGGAAGTGGAAGGCCTTCCTATTAACCAGCAGCGGCTCATCGTTGCAGGCAGACCACTCGAAAAAGATGAATACGCACTTACTGATTACCAAATTGAGAATGGTAGTGTGGACAGGTAGTGCTCCACGCACCTGGAACACAAGCAATGTCAGAAGAATCCCGCGTCGCAGTGACAATTGATCTCACTGGTGACGACGAAGACAGTTGAAAGTGGACGACAAGTCAATCGGGATCAACGGAGTGCAGGACGGTGACGAGCAGGGCTACAGACACAAGACATTGGCGGAGACGTTGAAGTTGCAGGACGACGGCTACATGAGAAGATCGCTACAGGAGGGATGACACGGAGCAGTTACGATGGAGATAAGTATACGACCAAGGCGAACGACGCAGATAGAAGACAGTGAACGGCGGAGAAAGCTTGCAGAGCGTCGCCGAAGGAAGATCCTGACGGTGGCGACCAGTATAGTTAGTTTAGGTGTAGTCTAGAAGGGCGACGGTAGCTAGGGGAGCTCTGGGTGTGCGGTCAGCCGCCACACCTCCCAGTTGCGATTCTGCTCGGTTGAGAAGAGTTAAGCAGCTGAACACGACGCGTGGAGTACTGCGACCAAGGGGTCGGCTTCACCCAACAGCATTCAGAGGTTTCGTACGTGGCTTCGTTCTGCGACGTACTGGTCGGCGGAGGCGTATCGAGTCATTAGTGAGGTGAGGCACAGGGTTCTGAGGTGGTGATCATGAAGGAGTCTGTGTAGAGGGCTGGGATCTCGGCTAGCGACCGAGTGGCTACGGTGCCTACTGATGGCGTCTTGGCCGTATGAACTGAGTCTGGAACGTGGAAGGTGAAGACGTGCTATGAGAGTCTCAGTTTACGTATATTTACATGTTACATGTTCGGGCAAGCGTGAGGACAGGCTGTCAACCTACCCGAGGTTGATGGTTGCTGCTAATGTCCCCTCCCTAAGCTGTCTCTGCTGGATTTCAGCAACCGGTTGGTCCACCTAGTTTTACTGGTGACAGACGACTTCTAGCTCCTGATCGTGTGACCCACACGCTCCCTCTAGTTGGATTACAGCGGCGTTTAAGAGAAGTAGCCGACATGGTGGTCATACAGGGGCTTTCTGGGCAAGTTTGCAATAAGGTGGACTTTGCGAGCCTAGTCACAGTGGGCAAGGACCATGGCAGGACACTCTGTACTGGGAGTGGTGCAATACTGGCACTAGGTGTACTGGCCTATCCTGTAGGCGTACGGAAGTAAGGAAGCACAGACGTTAGGCAATACGGGCCTACTACAGACACAGGGCAAGAAGGCCATCTACAGAGATTCCGCACAGCATGAGCCACAGATACTGTTACTGAGGGGTTAGTAAGATACAGATACTGAACATGAGACTGGGTTTTGTATTACAGGAAGTTACGGACACGGATACGGAAGTCACGAACAAGGAAGTTACAGACACGGATACGGAAGACACAGATAAGGAAGGCACAGATACTGAAAGTTAAAGGAAAGTATGGTTCGACGATCGGCTAGTGCTGCGAGAGATGAACGGGCTGAACGGCGAGCCTCGTTTCACGACGCGGTAGCGGAAGCGACACATGTAGCAGCGGACCCAGGATTAGCCCAAGGAGGGGGAAAACAAGTTCCACAGGCGGTCCTGCACAGCATTAGTGGAAGTTCAATGCCGGAAACAGCAAACGTACGGGCAACGGCGGGTCATACTCCTCGAGTTAGCGGCGGAAACAGTGGCGTCGCTTCGATGGTCAACATACCGGGATCGGGAGGAGGACAACAAGCACCAGTAGCACCAGTCGTACCGGCACCCGGGATAGCAGACAACCCTGGAGGCAATGGTAACGGCGGTGGTAACGACGACGGAGGGCAAGGTAACGACGGCGGAGACGACGGTGGACTGGGACAAGCAGCACCAGTGCCTATGGGAGACGGCGGAGCAGGAGTGGGTGTTCCCGAAGCACTAGCAGCGGCGGTACCACCAGTGCCACCGACACCCCCTGCACAAGCTCCTCCACAGGTATTTGCAGTTCCACCAGCACCGACGTGGGTTTACCAGGCTCCACCAAGTCGAGAGAAGAAGTTGAGACTACCAAAGTTCAAGGGACTAGGAGAACCGAAAGTCACTGTGAAAGCGTGGTTGAAAGCAGTTAAGAATGAGCTTCGGTGTCAGACAGCGATCCTGAGAACAGACTGGCGGGAGCATGAGGTCTTCATCGAGATGGTTGCAAGTCTTGAGGGTGAGGCGCTCATGTGGTACGACACTGTGGAGGACGCGTTTAGCCGGCGAGAAGACCAGACATTCGGCAATCTAAGTAAGATGATGAGGGACCGGTATATGGTCAAACGTTCGAACCCGGAGGTGGTTGCGAGGCTCCGTCAGCGACGACAGCAGCGAGGTGAATCCTTGGTCGAGTACGCACAGAAGCTTTGAGAAATCGCGTCAAGTAACCCCGTCGACGAAGAATGGTTGGTGGATTCGTTCCTGTCTGGCATGGGCAACGCGTGGTGTGCAACCTTGGTACGTGGGCATCGCCCAGCGACGCTCAACGAAGCAGTGAACTCCGCCGTGGACCAGGTTGGCGAATACGGTGAAGGCTACGGGGTGGACTTGGCGACGGCCATACGCGCGCACGACGAGCGAGCAACGACGAGCAACGCTACTCCAGCGATGTCGACTCCCGAATTACTCAGACCACAGCAGTTCTCGGGCGGTGGAAACTTGGGATCTGTCGTGTCTGGCTACGATGATGTGGGTTTGGCAAGTGGCCCTCCTCCGAGGTACGACGTTGAAGGAAGGTTAGTGCTCCCAGCTGGAGGTGCTACACTTCAAGCAGGCAGTCAGTGGAACATAGTGATTCCTGCTGGATACCGGTTAGTACCAGAAGCGACAGCGACGACAGCAACGGGTACAGCAGCTAACACGGCAGCGACGAAACAGACGTCGATTCGCCAACAGACTCCTCAGCACCAACGTTCAGATGGAAGAGAGCAGCCCGGTAGTAACTCAGAGCAGTGAGGGTGGAAACCAGGATGCGAACAGCAACTCGGGAAACGACGGGCCGATGTAAGGGCCCCGGCCCAACATCACGCACGGCAAGAACGGGGAGCGAGAGGCACGGACGAACCAAGACGAGGGTGGCTGGTATTAGAACAGAAAACAGAAGGCACTGTACAGCAGGATTCAATGGTGGCGTCTAGAAAACGGCAGCCGGAGGACGGGACTCCGACGGTTGGACGGAAAAGACGAAGACAGAGACGAAGGAATCGGCCGAAGACGCACACAAACAGAGAAGTGGTGTTTACGACCGAGACCGACAGTGAGAATGAAGGGGTTGACGGTACGGCATCAAACGATGTCGATAACACAGTTACGGGTAAGAAGAATGGGAACCTGGAAGCTGACGGCACGGAAAGAGCGATCGACACAGTAGAGGATATCCCAGCGAAGAGCGACGAACAGGAACGACGTAAGCGACGACGCGTTCACTTCGAAGACGACAGAGGACTCAGGACTGGGGATGGCGAGGCGACGCCGCAAGTAGAGGTGTCACCAGCCTTGACTACAGACTTGGAAGCTCCAGAGACGGCTGAAGAACTGTTGACGGCGACGACAAGTGAAACTGAGCCTATGGAGATTACAGCGGCAACAGACAGTGATCAGACAGCGAGCTGTATCTACAGTACTGACAGAAGAGACTAAAGAGGTTGTCAGGGTTGAACGTACACGGATGTCGAAGGTGTCTTTCACTGGGGATGGCGCGCCAGCCACGCCCATGGAAGAACCGATCATCGAAGAGATGGAGATCACAGACAGCACTCGTGCATTGGTGTTCCAGTTGAAAGCTGGACAGCGACGACGAGATATCGCCCATGCGGAAGTCGAACGGCGTTGGGAGCGAGCACAGATACGGCAGCAAGAGAGGTCGGAGCGACATAAAGCAGCAAAACAGCAGAGATCTCGGGATACAAGGCCGGCGACGACAGAAGTCGGGCAAGAAAACTGTGGTAAGACGGCTACTGGCACGAATGGAACGGCGGTTGATCGAATGAGCACTGGAGGAGTTACACGCTTACTCGGTCAGGATGCGCAAATACAAGCTTCACGTTCGTGACGACGGTACCAGAAACGTGTACTGAAAGCGCAGGCAAGGAACGGCGGCAGCTTAGGCAGCGCGATGAACGGTCACAGTACCCTGAAAACACGTACTATGGTTACAGTGATCACAGACCCGGATGTTACTGCGAGGTCACGGGTTACCAGTGGCGACGTTGCTGGAACGACGGGGCCAAGAATAACTGAGGCACCGGCACCGACAAACTCAGCCACAGGACTAACAAGAACTCAGACGGTGGAGCTACGGACACTAGCCGAGAAGCGTTGACCCGGAAGTTACCTGAAACGTACGAGACAGTTGGCACAGCACGGACACCAGACGTACAGGTGCGACGGAAACGTACTGCGGAACAAAGGTGAAGTGAGTTGCCAAGAACGGACGAAGCTGGACGATCAGAAACGAAACGGCGAGAAGCAACAGAGGCACGGGAAGCGCGAGCAGCGCGACGGAGTACTTTACGTGACCAGCAGCCGACGTCAACAGCCAAAACGGTGGATACAACTACAGATCGCGGGGTTCCAAGCGTTACGACGACCAAGAAAACAGCACAGGACGTTGGCAGCAGCACCGGAACAACAACAAGCGATCCAAACGAAACACGTGAAGGAAACGCCAAAGGTCAGACTACTGGAAACGGTGGACTTGGAAACTACGGACTCCGACGCAGAGACGGCACGGCACAAGCTTTACGAGGGCGAGGACAGTCACGGTGGCCAACATCAGTCAAGGTCATCATGTCAGAAGCCACAGGAGGCAGTGTTCGTGAACAAGGACAACGGAAAGTTCGAAACAAGGCAGGGCGATATGAAACACAGCACAGGGTGCTGTATCGAGACCGGCCAGGAGGACCAGTGGTGGCAGCATGGCTTACGGCACAACAGTTTGAGCAATTACTCGACGAAGGAAAGGTCGAGGACGACCTTCTGGCGGGGGATGGCGTGTGGACAGGTAGTGCTCCACGCACCTGGAACACAAGCAATGTCAGAAGAATCCCGCGTCGCAGTGACAATTGATCTCACTGGTGACGACGAAGACAGTTGAAAGTGGACGACAAGTCAATCGGGATCAACGGAGTGCAGGACGGTGACGAGCAGGGCTACAGACACAAGACATTGGCGGAGACGTTGAAGTTGCAGGACGACGGCTACATGAGAAGATCGCTACAGGAGGGATGACACGGAGCAGTTACGATGGAGATAAGTATACGACCAAGGCGAACGACGCAGATAGAAGACAGTGAACGGCGGAGAAAGCTTGCAGAGCGTCGCCGAAGGAAGATCCTGACGGTGGCGACCAGTATAGTTAGTTTAGGTGTAGTCTAGAAGGGCGACGGTAGCTAGGGGAGCTCTGGGTGTGCGGTCAGCCGCCACACCTCCCAGTTGCGATTCTGCTCGGTTGAGAAGAGTTAAGCAGCTGAACACGACGCGTGGAGTACTGCGACCAAGGGGTCGGCTTCACCCAACAGCATTCAGAGGTTTCGTACGTGGCTTCGTTCTGCGACGTACTGGTCGGCGGAGGCGTATCGAGTCATTAGTGAGGTGAGGCACAGGGTTCTGAGGTGGCGATCATGAAGGAGTCTGTGTAGAGGGCTGGGATCTCGGCTAGCGACCGAGTGGCTACGGTGCCTACTGATGGCGTCTTGGCCGTATGAACTGAGTCTGGAACGTGGAAGGTGAAGACGTGCTATGAGAGTCTCAGTTTACGTATATTTACATGTTACATGTTCGGGCAAGCGTGAGGACAGGCTGTCAACCTACCCGAGGTTGATGGTTGCTGCTAATGTCCCCTCCCTAAGCTGTCTCTGCTGGATTTCAGCAACCGGTTGGTCCACCTAGTTTTACTGGTGACAGACGACTTCTAGCTCCTGCTCGTGTGACCCACACGCTCCCTCTAGTTGGATTACAGCGGCGTTTAAGAGAAGTAGCCGACAGTAGCATCATTCATTTGGTTCTCCGGTTGCGTGGTGGCGGGACTCTGTCCCAACTTTTTGCCGATGTTTCGAATAACGCGATATTGACTGTGAGAAAGCTATCGACGACGGCTCCTTCGTGGCGTCGAATCCGTCACGGACTCAACATCGAAGGAAAGTGTGAAAACTCAAGCTGCGATGCTTTTGGTCGCATGGTAATTCACCCCAAGGGCTTCGAAGCGTTTAACCTCACCTATGATAAGGACATTCAGTGTCCGCAATGTCGTACCAGTGTGATTCCACGCACTTGTGGGTTTTACAAATGCGTGTGGAAATTTGAAGGCACAAAGGTAGAGGATGAGTTCTCGATCATTTCCAAATGGAATGAGGCAAGTGGAAACAAATATCACCATTTTAATGCCGATAAGCACCAAGGTAGTGTCCAATGGAAGAGTCTTTTGATCGTGGCCAAGCCGACGAGTGAACTGATGATTGCTGCTCCCTCGTTATCTCCTGCGTCTGTGCATTTAGACAATACTGAGAAGTGCAGTATCTGTTGGTGTGAGTTGGGATCGATGTCCAGCACTGGAGCCTGTGGCCACCGTTTCCACTGCGTCTGCATGGACAATTGGTCTGAATGGTGCATCAGAAATGACAGTCTTCTTACTTGCCCGGTTTGTCGTTGCGATGTTCGCTAAACGTTTGGGACTGTGGTGTTGCTGTCGGAGAAGAAAAGCTGCGGTGCATTGTGAAGCGGAAACACCACCGATGAATTAATAATGAATTCCGGATCTTTTTTAATTTCTTTCGAAGCAACCAACTCTAGTCCTGTATGTTATTCCCATGTGTGGTTGTTCGACAACTTGTTGTAAAGAAATTTCATTTTAAAGAAGAGCTTGAAGTGGCGCGGTATTTTTTTGTTTTGTTTTCAGATTGTTAAATTGACCAAATTGTCCAACTGCCTCAGCCTGGTACGTTTCCGGTTAGCTACGCAGTGCCTAAGTTTGCTGAAAATCTTGTAATAGGTATTATCGTGCTGATCCGCTTCTCGAACGCGATTCCTTTGAGTGTGACCGACGCGAGGTCTTCGTAAAACTTGCTGCGATTGGTTTCTCACAACAATTTGCACCAAGACCACAATACTACCTCAATCATGAGAATCTCCTTCGCCATCTTCGTTGCTATTGTGACAGCTTTTACTAGTTGTGATCTTGCATCGGCTTCGAATTCAGCCCAATTGAAGCGGCTTGTCCCTGGGTTGACCAACAACTTGGAGAAGGCGAACGGTGGTGCTCAATTAAGAAACTTGAAGACGAGAGCGATGGCTTTTCAAGCGAAGAGAGAGCGGGTGGCATTGGAACAAGGATCAAGAATGTCCTGAATGGGAATGAGAACTCGCCAAAATGTTCCGATGAGGAACTCTTTAGAGGGGAAAAGAAGCTTGAGGAAGCCGGGTAAATTCTTAGCTAGCCAGAGATCAAATCAACTCCAAAATCACCATAGGTACACGTAAACTGTGTGCACACAGCTCGTTAATTGATGTCGTCACAACGAGTAGAATTTGCCTTAGATGACATTCACTATGTCTTATTTTATTGATCGACACTCAACCCCAGCTCTTAGGTAGCTAAGAACCAGCAAAACCACTTCCTTTCTGGTGCTGCCTGTCAACAATAGTCCGGGACAGCTAGCACACGGATTCCCTCCCCTTGCTTCTCCATTCTACCCATTGGCTCACCGACATAAGTGGTAATCAGTGGTTCTCTAAGATAATGGGTATTACTAATACCGTATTAGTACTTGTTACGTGGAGCCAAACCTGAGGATCACAATGTGATCTGCACTACCTCCTGCTTTACAGATGAAGAATAGCGTTTGCATCAAGAGTAAATGCATTTTGCATAATTTTGTAGCTCTACTTCGTGTACAAATGTTATAATCTAGACAAGCACTCTCAAAAAGCCCGACTTCGTGTGTCATTTCACGAGAATCGTCGCAGTCCTCGTATACCCTCGCGACAAATAAATATCTCGGCGTGAACAAAAAACCGTTGATTCCCGTAAAAGTTAACGCCGCGTCCGAGATCAAGTGTCTCGTTCGTAATGTGGACACTCTCTTTTTGGACACCTTTGAGCGCAGATCATCCCCTTGATCTCCTCCTAACGGAGATACGTATCACCCCACGGTTCCTTGCGCTCACGCGAGTAAGCCATAACCCAAGAAGCTGTTTGATCCGAATTTTTTTTCTGTGGTGCATGATTTACTCACTCCTAACGAGGTCAAACGTGGTTCTACTCCCGGAAATCAACCGACCCAGCTCTTCGCCCATGCTTCGAATGACTTGGTACTAACTTCGAGGAAGTTTTCGAAGGAAGCTTCTCTACATCGTATTGTTTGCGTCGGATGGGGGAGTGTGAGAATACCATGCGGCCCGCATGGTACAGTATTCATCACGCGGGCTTCCAAGTTTTCCACTATTTCTCGCAAGATGACAAGGCCTAGTGTCCACACTGCTTCTCCGATGTGAAGCCTTTCACTTTGGGGTAAGTGTACCGCTCTAAATTTTTTGGCTAGTGGTGGCATTACTGTCGAACAAGTGATGATTTGAAAGGAACGTAGTTAAGTCGCCCCAGTTACGCCGGGGTGATGCAACAACATACAGCTACTTCATCAGATATCACGAGGATGAAGTATTTCGATCTGTTCTACACCAGTAGCGCAGGTCTCTCGGGTTCAGGCTCATTCTGGTGTTTCTCTGGTGGCCCATTGAAATACTCCAGAACTCCAAATCCTCCCATCACCAATGCTGATCCAAGAATGCATTGCCACGAGAACGCAGTGTGGTGGAATAGTGTATCAATGACGCCTGAAAGTGGAATAGTCAGCATCACACCAACACTCGTTTCCAATGGCGACGTCCAGCACAGTGACAGTGGCAAGAAAACATTGAAAACCACCGCCATCATACCGCTCAACAGCAGCAAGAACACCCCGTCACCCGTAACTGGAAACCCCAAAGGCTCGTACATTGAAGAGAAGGGACTATAAGCCAAAGCAAAACTCCCTGCGAGCCACAGCGGAATCGTGAACAGTCCAGTGAGTCCCGTCATTGTCAGTAGAGTAGAAATAACGATTGCGCGTATTCTTGACGATGCAAAATGAAAAGTGATCATATTAGTAAAGACTTCCTCCTACTCGCTAGCTATTGATCCATTCTAGAACACTCGAAGCCTCACCAAACGAATCCTCTGCTGTGCGAGTTGCTGCTGTCCTGTCCGTGCAGATTGGAGCAAATCTTCTTCTAGAACTCCGACACTCCCCCTCAACTCGCACTCTGAGTTGTAGAGTTCGTGACGCCACTTGCCTCACGAAGCTTCACTAATTGCGGTGTTGGAATCGCCTTGGTAAGATAGTCAGCTAGCTGCTCATTCGACGGTACGTGCTGCAACTGAATGTTACCCGCTTCAACGTGATCTCTGACGAAGTGTGCACGAAGGTCAATGTGTTTCGCTCGCGGCGTGTATCCTTGGTTTGTCGCGATACTGATGGCCGACTGGTTATCCAAGTAGATTGTTGATGCACTGCGAAGTTTGAATCCCATTTCGGTAAGCAAATACCGAAGCCAAATCACTTCTTGAGCCGCAAGAGCTAATGCAATGTACTCTGCCTCAGCAGATGACAGAGCAACTGTAGGTTGTCGTTTACTCTTGTACACGACTGGTCCTCCTCCAAGCAGCAGTAGTACTCCAGATGTAGATCGACGACTGCCTTTGTCACCACCCCAATTTGCGTCAGCAAAGGTCTGTAGTGTGAAACGTGCCGAACGCTGGAACAAGATCCCATGTGTGATTGTACCTTTCAGGTACTTGAGAACTCGGACTGCAGCGCGCCAGTGCATTTCACGAGGCTGTTCGAGAAACTGGGACAAAGTAGATAGAGATGCACTAATGTCCGGTCGTGTAGCATTAGCGACGTAGAGAAGAGATCCAATCAGCTCGCGATACTCGGTGCGGTTGCGGTGGTCATCGTGAGAATCGTCAGGAGTTAAATCTTGACCAAGAACCATGGGGTTTCGAACAGGATTGCATCCATGTAGGCTAAATTTCTCTAGCATCCTTGAAATGAACTGCGTCTGTCTGAGCAAAAGCTCCCCTTCTCCACTGCGTACTGAATCTCCATACCCAGCACGTATCGAGCTTCTCCAAGTGACTTCAGTGTGAAATGTTCAGCAAGTTCGTCATAAATTTTGTCAGCCATCTCGTCACTCTTGCACCCAATTAGAAGATCATCCACGTACAAGATAATGAAGACCGGCGAGCTGGTTTTCCCACTCTGGTGCCTGACGAGCAAGCATGGATCAGCACGACACTGCTCAAATCCCATCGAAATGAACACAGATCGAATTTTCTTGTACCAAACCGCTGCAGCCTGTTTCAGGCCATACAAACTTCGTCTCAACTTGCACACCATGCCTTCAGGAATATTCACACCCAGCGGTGGAGCCATGTACACATCTTCTTCTAGGTCTCCATTGAGAAATGCGGTCTCGACGTCAAACTGGCGGATGATCAATCCTAGCTTGCAACACACCGCAAGGAACACCCGAATAGTGTTTGTACTAGCAACGGGAGAGTAGGTACTGAAGTAGTCAATTCCACGCGTCTGCAAGTACCCAAGCGCGACTAAGCGTGCCTTGTAGCGTACGATTTCGCCTTTCTCGTCAAACTTGTGCGCAAATACCCACTTGAACCCGATGACTTTTACTCCTGGTGGTCGGCGAACCACATCCCACGTGTGATTTCTAATGTGAGCTCGGATTTCTCGCCTGATTGCCTCTTTCCACTGCTGCGATTCTGGTGACGACATCGCTTCGGCATAACTTTGCGGTACATCTGTCGCCGAGAGCGCGATTTCATACTCGTCAAGGCGCTGCCGCTTAGGTTCGGGTTCATCAATGTCACTTCCACTCCGAGTTGTAATTGCAGGCGCGTCTGACAACAATGGTACGCCACATTCAATGTCAGAATCATCACCATTAGTGAGTAGTCGTGGAGCGGTATACGAAAGTGACTGAGGCTTCGTAGATCCACCACTAAAGACCAGTTGATCACCACTTGAGTCAGTGAAGTAGCGAGCGTTTTGAGGGACCAAAGCTGATTCCTCGCGGGTAGCTTGTTGAATTTGAGTAACACTAGAAGTTGCCGTGATACGGGGAACGCGTGGAGCTGAACTCGCAGTTATTTGACGAGTCGTCTCACTTGGTAACAGGGTAGCAGTACTTGTGCGTTCATCGGCGCGATGCGTCAGGTGTTGTGGCATGACAGCAGGAGTTTCGATGCCTTGAATCTCTCGTCTCTCCCCCTCAATCGGAATGACTGCCGATACTTGCTGCTCACGGGATTGAACTGGGTCTATTTCCATGTCCACAGCGCCATCATCCGCTGTCTCGTCAATCTCCATGGCTTCAGCACTTGGGGTTAAGGGATTGTCATCATTAGTGCGCTTCGTGCCCACATCATTATCATCATCATAGGTACTAACCAACTTGGCGTTTTCACGGCTTTCAACACGAATTACGTCGCGATATCCAGAAGCAGCACGCTCGTCCAATATAACCGATCGCGATGTCACCAATCGATCATCAGCTAGATCCCACACACGATATGCCTTTGAAGTTTCAGCATAACCAAGAAACAAACAGCGGTGTGCCTTTGCATCCAGTTTTGTCCGCTTTACCTTGTCGATGTGGACGAAGCCTTTAGCACCAAACACTCGCACATAGTCCAGCACTGGTTTGGATCCAGTAAGAACCTCAAACGGACTCATACCAGGTCGAGCCGTATTCGGGATCCTGTTGACTATGTGCACCGCGGTCATAATCGCTTCTCCCCACCACTTGCGCTCAACTTGCATGCCGTGCAGCATCGATCGCGCCATCTCCGTGACGGTCCTGTTCATACGTTCTGCAATTTTGGTTTTGAAGGATTCTCTATTTATGTTATTTAACTAACCATAGAGTCCTGTAGTTCATACGTTCTGCAAGACCATTTTGCTGTGGTGAGTACGGTGCCGTCGTCTGATGAACGATCCCGTGCTTCACGCAGAACGAATTCAATCGCTTGTTCACGTACTCACCACCGTTATCACTCCTTGAACACTTCACTCGTCGTCCATATTGGGTTGCCACTAACGCGAAATACTCCTCGAACTTGTCAAATACCACAGACTTGTTGGGAATCAAGTACACGTGAACAAATCTCGTGAAGTCATCGATAAAAGTGAGCATGTAGCGAGCGCCACCTTTTGACACAGGCTTAATGGGGCCCATTACGTCGGAATGCACGATCTCGAACGGCTGAGATGTCTTCACTTCACTTCCAGACCGGTGTACAAATGGACTTGTCGACATCTTCCCGCAGGCACAACCCTCACAAATGCCGTTATTTTGTCGGGGAAGTTCCGGCACACCATCACATGCAGCGCTAATCAATTTCATCTTGGTGTCGGACACGTGACCAAATCGTGCGTGCCACAACGCACTATCATCTTCACTCTTTCGCTTCACAACCGCCTCGAGCGCTTCTTCTGGTCTTTCTTGCTGTACATTCCACGCAAACAACTTGCCTTCTTTCCGGATCACAGCCACCACGTTATCATTCACCACTAGTTTGGCCTTGCCGTGTTCAAACTGCACCAGAACGCCATGAGCAGTCAATGCAGGCACCGATACGAGTCTTCTATCCAGCATGGGGACATACAACACGTCCGTCAAACTCACTTTTGACCCATTCTGAAGCGCAAATCGCACCGTTCCGCTTCCCCTCGCAGCTAGACGCTCTCCACTCGCCACTGTAATTGTAATCGGCGACGCCAACTCCCGAAATTCATCAAAATCGCCACGTTCACCAGTCATGTGGCAACTAGCGCCACTATCCAGCAACCACGTTTTGTACGTTGTATATGTATCACACGTCGCGGAAAACACAAACTCATCTCCATCATCTCGCGTCTTCTTCATAGGGCAGTCTACTTGTTTGTGGCCATTCTGGCCGCACTCAAAACATTTTCCTGGGAAGGTACTGTGGTTCCTCCCGCCATTCCAGTGATTGCTGCCTCTGCCTCGTCCACGGCCGCGTCCACGTCCACGGTATCCTCCACGACCACCTCCACGTTGTGCAGTTGCCTTGAATGCTGTCTCCTTCTGATCTCGCTTCTGCAGCGTCTCAAACTCGCGACGGAGCATCTCCTTGGCATACAGTAGTGTCGTCTCGCTCTGGGTCTCAATGATGCGTACCATAGCATCGTATTCAGAAGGGAGGCTGCCGAGTAGAATAGCCATCTTCTCGTCCTCGTTCACGTTGTCGCCGGCAGCACTAAGTTTCAGGCAAAGTTCATCAAAGTTTAACATGTGCTCCATCAGGTTTGCTCCGCTCTCCATCGAAAACTCATGTAACTGCTTTCGGAGTTGCACTCGGTTGTGCAGACTTTTCTTAGAGAAGAAGTTCTTCAGCGTCTCCCACGCGTCGTTCGCCGTCTTGCACTCTCTAACCATGGACTGGTACGTAGGTGAGAGCATTTTCACGAGCACAGCCAGAGCCTTCATATCCTCGGCTTTCCACCTGGGATCATCCCGTTGCACCGCCGACTCTGACTTCACCTCAATGTGCTCCAATAGGTCCTTGCGCGCAAGCGCCATACGGGCGCAGAATTCCCACATGAAGTAGTTCTCGTCCGTAAGAACGTCGTTCGGACCTGACGTTGTTGGGCTCATAACCAATAACGATTGCGCGTATTCTTGACGATGCAAAATGAAAAGTGATCATATTAGTAAAGACTTCCTCCTACTCGCTAGCTATTGATCCATTCTAGAACACTCGAAGCCTCACCAAACGAATCCTCTGCTGTGCGAGTTGCTGCTGTCCTGTCCGTGCAGATTGGAGCAAATCTTCTTCTAGAACTCCGACAGTAGACGTATCCGTGATATCTTCACCAACAGCAAGTCGTAGCGCAACCTCGTAGCCTCCATACAGTGCAGCCGATATAACCACCAGAAAACCAGACAATAGACTTGTGCCTTCAATGGCATTAGCATCGCTTCCGTCTTGGAACATGACGACCATCGTAACCCCCACGAAAGACGTCAAAACACCGCAAATCTTGCCAAAAGACGGTTTTTCATGCAGAAAACAGATCGAAAAGCAGTAGACGAACAGCGGAGAACAATTGAAGATGGCTGTGCCTGCCGTCACGCTGACATTGGCCAATGCTGCGTACCAGAAGTAGTCTGCCAAAAGGTAGAACACACTCAGCCAAGCCGAAATGCGACAGAGTTTCTGGAACGGAATGACCGAGTGGCGCTTGAGTACTGTGACGATATCAAGTCCAGCGTATCTGTTCTCTGCTCTACCTTCAAGCCAATGATAGCCAAACACCAAAGGTAGTACGAGCGAGGTGATGGTGTGGTTGAAACACACAATGAAGAACGGTTTGTCGAACCGTACTACCTCCTGAAGAGCTTGAGAAGCTTCAGATTGCAATACCCACGACCACACCAACGCTGCAATAGGTAATAGAATAATATTAATAAAATCAATATAAACACAATAAACTGTAGTATTTCTTACCGAAGAGTGCGAAAAGTCCGACATGTTTCGTGTGAACCCACTGCTTGGTCTCCACTTCTGTAGGTGACGCTAACAACTTGGTTGTTTCACTGGTAGAAGCTTTAGAAGCGGAAGGAGTAAACGCCATCACTGGTTATTAACAGAGACTAAGGAGAAGTGAGGATAATGAAAAGCTAATACGTCCTCAAGTCATCCTACCCTCGAGGATGAGCAGGATTCACTTGATAATATTATCCGATCAGAATCACACAGAATAAAAGATAGTACGGTACTACTGAAAGGGTTATTTGTGCTGTTCAACTAGAACGGCCAGGCATTCTCAAGCTTTGACATGAAACTGCCGTCGTTAAATGGTGTGTTGGCATCGCCGAAGCTGACCGAGTTGAGAGCTCTACGGGCATCCTCCGTCATCTGATTCCACATGATCAGGTCTTGGAACGAACCACCATCGCCAGTAGCGTCCAGATCATGGTTTAGAGGCCAGGAGTGCTTGTAGCGCACCTTGAGACTCGTACCATCGATATCCCATTCCGGACACGGGTTGAATTTCCTGTAGCCGCCGTGAGAAGACACGGAACAGGCCAAAATCTTCGGTTCCGGTACAGCTGGGTTGTTAATGAACACAATAGCGTGCTCCCAGTCGTGACGGTGACCCAATCCTGGTGAAGGCGAGTCTTTCGGGAAGTACCATGAGTACATGATAGCCCATACCCCTCGGATCCACGTCGAACGGCCGTAAACTTGGGAACCGTAGCCAGATCCTCCGCAGTTGCCTCTAGACTTACCAGTAGGCTTCAAGCCACCGCCAGTCTCCCCATACTCATTCACAGCAGGATAAGGCTCGCAACCAGTTCGGATTTGGATCTGAGGTTTGAACTTGACGCCAGCTTTCTCGGAGATCGTAACTGGTTCGGGCTGAGGAAACGGCTTTACATGGTCGTGATCGATCCACTTATCGACCCATGGACCAGGGTCCGGGGTGGGGGCAGGAGTAGGAGCAGGCGTCGGGGCAGGAGTAGGAGCAGGCGTCGGGGCAAGTGTGGGCGCTGGGGTCGGAGCTTCTGTTTGTCGAGGGTCCGGCCTCATGGTCGTTCCGGGGAGAGTTACGTTTCGACGAGTAGCGGACGGAGCGAGTGTTAACTCACTATAGTCGATGTACTTGATGGTAGGTTTGGGAGTCTCAATGGAGTCTTGAGTCTGCGATTCAGCGCCGACTTGGACTTCATTTTGGGCATGAGAACCGTCTTGGGCTTGAACGGTAGCAAACACTGCGATACCAGTCCAGAGGACAACGATGAGCTTCATATTGACGAAGGAAAAGTTGTTGATTTTTGAATTGCAGGGGAAATTGGAGAATGACGGATTGTTGGCAGGAGGGTGGACGGGTGTACCGTACACTGTGCGATTCCTGTTCGCGGAGGCGATCTCATCACAGAGTAAATCCTGGTTATAGAGCTTGGACCGAAGAGGACAGACCTGTAATTTGCTCATCACAAAGCAACTTATGGTAGTACCTGTATGTATATCCAGGATACTGCATTGTCCTTTTGGGTATAACGTTGAGTGAATAAATCTCTCATTATGTCACGATCAGCAGCTAATCAGTTCATCCTTACCGCATGGTTTCGAGATCACCAACGAGATGCGACGTTTGTTTACGGTACGTTGTCTTCGAATTGCATGTAGGGTAATGCGAACCGCTTCGAAGTTACTGCCACTTCAGGTTTTGACCAATTCGATCGCACCCTATCAAAAATTACTCCGAGTTCAGTAACCCCGCTTTCAACGTGCGTCACGGTAGCTGCAGCGTTTTCGCTGTGGGCAAGAACTTCTTGCCAAGAAGCTTCACGACGGCCACTACTTTCGATGACGTAGCTTGTGCTGGTAAAAAGTATTGAGTCTCAAAAAAAAGGAGTCACGTCAAAGTGACTTCAACCACAAACGGCAATCGATTGTTCGACGTACCTGTAGATGACCTGCCTATCCATCACCAGGGCTTTGGCCTTACCGAACAATACCTACTACCTAAGCTCTGCAGCCACATTGAAAATTCTTGTCCCTACCGGCAAAACAAGATCTTCTCAAAGTTCCCATTTGAATGGCACTCCAGACAGCAGGTCGGATCCTTAAGTTTATACGAGTTTAAACTTGTTGCTGCAGGAGACGTGGTCCATCCCAGGTTATTTGGTGGCCCACACAGGGATCACTACTCAGACGAACCTTCAGTTGTGGCTGGACAAACGGCGTCTTCAATCACAATTCGCGCTAGAGCTCGAGTTGACGGTATCACACTGGAAATCTCGAGTTCCAACGCCTCAGACTTTCACTCATGGCTACGGTGGAATAAGCGACAGTATGAACATGGGTCCTGAGGAATACATCATGTCCGTGGAGGTCCATTTCAACAAGAACAGACGTACAAATGATCATACGCGAGTATTCTACCTTAAGTTCGTCACGAACACTGGTAATTCGGTATCTGGTGGTTCACAAACCGACTCCATCGGACTCGCTACTGCACCGGCGGGCTACCAACTAGCAGGGTTGACGGTGGACAGATTGATTTTCTAGGTGCAATTTGGGCACCACTTCCTGCTGAGGATGGTCCTGGGACCGTTGTTCCAGCCAATATGTATTCCAGAACCAGAAACCCCAGTTTCGTCTGTGGTGGCGGGACGGGCTTTTTTATGAAGAACGGTGTCTGCTTTCTGAGGAACAGCTAGAAAAGGATGATACCGTAAATGACAGAAAGACACACTCAGCGACGTGCTCGAAAATGCTGTCATCGCAAATCGCCGAAAATGCTTCTTTGTGTCATGTCATGGCGTCGAAAATGCTTCTTTGTGTCATCTATCTAAATGGCTACACTTCTACTGCATTCAACGACTAAAACTCCTCATGTCTTTCTAAGTCTCTGTCGCACTGTTGAGAAATCAGCGAGCTGTAGATAGAATCCATTGTAAGCTTCTCAAGGTGAGCGTAAAATGCGCTCAAGTCACCTGATCCAGTCCACGGATTCAGCCCACACACGTCAAACGACCTCTGAATGTACCTGTTCGAGATGTTTTCACAATTGAAAGTCGCGTAGGCAGATTCATTGATTTGCATAAACAATCTAATTGTCTTCATACTGCAATACATCAACCGAAGGCTGCTGAGGTACAGGATACATGTTTCACTCGTCTGCCAATGTTTTTCTGTAAAAAAGCACTGTGGAGGCTTTATAGGACGCCCATTTTCGTTTAAGTGTACCGCCAAATGTTCCCCGAAAAACTCTGAAGCGCTACAATACCGGAGCTTGTTTGCCAGCATAATATCACAGTTAAAAAGCATACATCCAGCTAGCCTAAACAGTAAGGTGTTCTGCTGAAGACAAGCTGAAAAAGTGCGAGTCCATTATCACGTATGGGTGCCGTCGACAGCGACACACAAGTCCATTATCACGTACGGCCGCCAACGATAGTCACGTACGAGTCCACCGTCACGTACGGCGACGAATGGTACTTTTAAATTGAGATATCACTCAGGACCCATGACACATCACGAAAATGCCATATGTGTTATGTCATCAGACTTTCGTGAAAATGCTTTTAAATGTCATCGCAACGCGCCGAAAATGCTTTTATCTGTCATTTTTAACATAAAAAATACGAAAATGCTTCTTTTTGGCGGGTGTGTCTTTCTGTCATTTACGGTAATTGAGGAACAGCGGCGAAATGGATGCTCGCTGAGTAATTTCCAACAACCAAGTCAAACACTATGCAATGCGTGTATATTCTACATCTAGACGGTAGTCTCGAACGGAATGGGCTCAGTTACATTTACGCCGTGAATGTAAGCTGCATGAACGAGCTCAGCAAGAGCTTCGCACTCAACGAGAACTTCTCGCTTGTTCGAAAACTTAACCAGCCAAAGGTAAATGCCTTTTTCTTCCGTCCAAGAGAATACATTCCCCAGCAAAAATGGCTTGGCCCGTCAGGGTCTATTGCGTTGACTGGAAATTCCTTCATCACGTTCCATTGAAGTGGAGATGCAGTTCAACAAAGTACTGGAAGCTCGAGATAGGAAGCGGCCAGTCTACTCGATGTCCGATCTTGATACGGAACATCAGTAGAGAATGAGGAAGAAGATGCGAATCGTTGATAAATACCTCGTAGCCCACTCCATCGTTGACTGCGTGCTTTTCGCCGTATACTTGGCTCGACGTCCCGGAAGGTGAAGACAACCAGCGGAGTGACGAAGCCAACGCGGTGGGCGACTTAATGAAGGTCATCACGGACAGAAATTCAGACATCAGTTGTCCTTCTCGCATGTTGAAACTCTTCCTAGCGAATAGAGACCACGGCCGCAGTCCATGTCTGACGGAGGCCGAGGTGGCGAGTGGCATTCCTTCGATGCTGATATCGCCTTGTAGAACCATAGCTGCTATCACGTGCGAGCATTGCCAGCCATTGTGTGCAAACGTTTTGCAATCACAAGCATATTTACTCCTGATGCTTTCGATCTATACGCAGCAAACACAATCAATTTAAGCGGATTCATTAGAAGAAAATAATTGTTGACGGAACCCACATACCTTGTCAGCTGAAAACTTACGCGTTGGGGCTAATCCATTTAGTTTGTCCAGGTGAAGAACGCGGACTTGGTGCAGTGATAAGCAGTAAAGCTCGGCTTTAAAGACCGTGGTGTCCACGGGAAGTTTTCCGTTGAGGAGTTCAGATACCTAAAGGTAAGCTCAGCATACAAGTGTGAGATTGTGGCGACGCCACGGCAACCATGATTGCGGGCTTGCATTGGAGCCAGCTTCCCACCAGCAACTGGAGTTTGGATAGCAGTGCCAACAATCTAGCAGATAGCGGATACCGTACTGCTATCTGTACCCGGCTTCGGCACGGAGCAGAAGCTTTGGCTTACGCCACGGGATGCTCTCCCTGGACTGCCTGATGGCAGGCGAGAGCACACCAGTTAAAGGAATCACTATTGCTTTTGCATTAAGATCAATACACCTTGGTCTTTGCGGGAGTTCCAGCTTCCAAACAGTGTTTTCGAGTTTGGGAACGGTACAGAGATCGAACACCACTTAATTATGATTGTGCGTTGCAATGCGTTGACGATTGATAGCTGTTCCATGGATATTGCTTGCAGAGACAGTAAACTTAGGTGCGTTGAAGAGAATTGCCTTCAGCACTTTGGAACTTTCACTGAGTAATCATTCTTTTTGTGTCGAAAATTGAGAGTATAGCGAACGAGGCTTGATAGTGAAGTGAGTAGGAGGAAGTAAATCCAAAAGTGAGTTTATTGAGTTAGCCCGCATTCACTAATCTACCCTTGCTCTCCTTGAGCTGCCCTTGTAGACCTTTGTGAAACGGGAACGCTTGATGTAACGGGAACGCCTTGTGAAACGGGAACGCTTGATGTAACGGGAACGCCTTGTGAAACGGGAACGCTTGATGTAACGGGAACGATTGATGTAACGGGAACGATTTGTGCACATCTTGAGATCAGCAAATTGAAGTTCTCGTCCAATCAGAATAGTGTATCCAAGGTAGACCGCCAATCGTATTGCAGCATCCACGCGTCTTCCACTGTTGTCCTCACTTGGCACGCGTTGTGCGCGTGAAAGCTGCGTGCTTCGAGGTAGGGACCCAGTATAGGAGACGGCGAAGTGCAATCTCAACACCCCCACTCAATTCGACGTCTCGAACTTGGGAATGACGTTGCTGCGTTCCATCAAGTAGCGCAACGTCTTGGAAGAGAGGCCCTTGGCCAAGTAGTCCGCTAGTTGGTTCTTAGACTCCTGGTAGGTCAGCTCAACCTCGCCACTGGCAATCTTCTCTCGGATGAAATGGTAGCGAATGTCGATGTGCTTGGTGCGAGCTTGATAACCGACATTCTTCGCCAAAGCCATGGCACCCTGGTTGTCCTCGTAGATCACCGTAGGGTCCACTTGCTTTGCACCAATGTCCTTGAGTAGTCGACGCAGCCATACTACTTCTTTGATGCACTCACTCAGAGCCATGTACTCTGCCTCAGTAGAACTCAGTGCGACCGTCTTCTGGAACGTCGAACGCCACACCACCGGAGCACCACACATCATGAGCATCATTCCGCTCACTGAGCGTCTGTCGTCACGGTTACCGGCCCAGTCAGCATCCGAGTAAGCCGTCATCTCAGTTCCCAGTAGGCCATCGTACATGATACCCACTTCCTTGGTCTTCAGCAGGTAGCGCACCACCTTGACTCCCGCATTCCAATGCGCCTCACCTGGGTTTTCCAGGAAGCGACTCAACTTGGCAACAGCAACCGCAATGTCAGGTCGTGTTCCGCATGTCAGATACATGAGGCTACCGATGAGCGATCGGTAGGGCCTTGACTTCATCTTGGCCTTGTACTCCTCTGTCTGCGTGCCGTCGTCCTTGGTCAAGTGAAGACTTGGATCCAGTGGCATCAGGCTTGGCTTCGCGTTTTCTTGACCGAATTTCTTGATGATCGACTCTGTATATGCGCGTTGAGAGATGGCCAATGTTTTATTGTCCATATCGTAGTCGATCTCAATCCCGAGAATAAATCGAGCGCGTCCGAGATCCTTGATCCGGAATTTGTCCGCGATGCCAGCCTTCACTGACGCGATGACACCCTTGTCGCTTTGAAGCAATCAGCATGTCGTCGACGTAAAGACACACGATACATTCATCGTCACCATCACCTCGGGTGTATACACAGGGATCAGCATCAGCCGCCTTGAAACCCATGTCTTTTAAGTGACCATCGATCGTCTCGTTCCAAACACGAGATGCTTGCTTCAGGCCATACAAACTTTGCAGGAAGTAGGCAGACGACGTCTTCTTCACCTTCAGCATCGGCCATCGTCAGGAGCTCACGCAGACCTTCAGGCAATTCCATGTAAATCTCTTCGTCGAGCTTTCCATACAGGAACGCCGTATCCACGTCGCATTGCTCGATCTCAAATCCTTCAGCACAGCACTTAGCCAGCACAGCACGGATCGAATTCAGGTATGCCACTGGCGCGTACGTCTCTTCATAGTCAATCCCGTGACGCTGAGAGTACCCCTTGGCGACGAGACGAGCCTTGTGCCGGGTCACTTCTCCTTTCTCGTTGCGCTTCAACGCGAACACCCACCGACATCCGATCGGGCGCTGGTGAGCCGGTCTTGGTACCATCTTCCATGTCTTGTTTGCAGTAAGTGACTCCAATTCACTTTCAATTGCCTTCTTCCATTCATCGCTGTCCTCGCCTGACGTCGCCTCTGTATACGTCTTGGGGACTTCCTCCGATGCAGCCATAAGCTTGGCCACCTTCAAGTGCGAGCAGTTCGCCACTTGGTTTAACCCTTTCTTGTGTCATCTTCTGACGCTTGGTCCCCGTGGTTGACGGCAGGATAATCTGCTTCTTGGTTGCGCCAGCCTCTTCCAGGATCGTCAATTTCGTCGATGTTACGAGTACGCGAACGAGTAATCATGGGATGGAGTGGACTCGTAAGGGATGATTTGACTGTTCACGTCACGTTGAAGTGGAATGACGTCAGCACCTTCAACAACGACCGGAACAATCTCCATTGAACCCTTGGACGGTTGTCCACTCATGACAGGCACGTTGGTTGCTGGTTCATCTTCATCCTGTACCATGAGGTGCTGGGGATTGGTCGTTTCGATGAACTTCACAGTGCGAACGATTTGCACCTTACCCGTTGACACATTGAGGACTCGGTAGCCCTTCACACCATCCTCGTATCCAAGGAAACGACATGTGAACGCTTTGGCATCCAACTTGCGACGCTTCTCGTCGGGGATGTGAGCGTAGCCAAGAGCACCAAACACCTTGACGTTCCTGAGCTGTGGCTTCGATTTGTGCACAATCTCGAACGGTGTCTTCACAGTCACCGAGTTGGGGATCCGATTGATGATCCACGCAGCAGTGTTGACCGCCTCGGCCCACCACTTCTTGTTGACGCTCTCATGGTAGAGCAGACAACGAGCCATCTCCACGAGGCTCCGGTTCATGCGCTCAGCCAGACCGTTCTGCTGAGGCGTGTATGGCACCGTCTTCTCATGCTTGATGCCATGCTGGTTGAGGAACGCCTTGAACTGGCGACCGGTGTATTCACCACCATTGTCCGAACGCAGACGCTTGATACTCTTGCCCGTAGCGTTCTCCATCGCTGCCTTGTAGATTTTGAACTTGGACAGCACCTCCGACTTCGCTTTCATGAAGTGGACGGTCACGTGACGTGAGTAGTCGTCAATGAATGTCACAACGTACGTGCAACCACCAGGTGTCCTCGTCTGCATCGGACCCATCACGTCCGTATGCACCAGTTCAAGCACACCTGCACTCTTGACGACCTTCTCCGGATGCCTTGGATAGTCGTCAGCTTTCATCTTGCCCATGCAGCAGCCAGCGCATACGTCGTCCCCAGGGACTCCATTTGTAATGCGAGGCACTCCTTCTGCCATGGTAAGTAGTTTCTCATAACGCTTGAACGGGATGTGGCCGAGTCGGGCGTGCACAACAGCCCATGGCTCCTTACGAGTGGTCGTTGCAGCATGACACACCTCGTCCCCCACTGTCTTCAGCTTGTAGACATTTCCACAGCGCTTAGCTTCCATCACAGTAGCGTCCCCGTAGCGAAAGGTACACTTGTCCTTGCTGAACTGGGCGACGACTCCTTTCTCGGCCAGCTTCGACACCGAGATGAGGCTTCCTTCAACTTCTGGGATGTACAGGACATCCGACAGCTTGACAGACTTCCCGTCCATCAGCTTCAACCCGACGGTGCCCTTTGCAACTGCGTCGATTTTCGAGCCATCCGCGATCGTGATGCGGACTGGCGTCTTCAGCTCCTTCATGGACACAAACTTGTCCCGGACGCTGGTCATGTGCGAACTTGCACCAGAGTCGACGAGCCATTCACTCTTGGTCATCGCACTCGTAGCCATGAACGAGAAGTCGTCGGACGCTTCCTCTTGCGCAGCTTGCCCTCGTTCTTGGTCGGCTTTCTTCTTGCGGCACTCGAACTCTCGGTGCCCTTGCTTCTTGCAGTAGAAGCACTTGCCGTTGAAGCGACGCTTGCCCCCGAAGTCCTTCTTCTTCGTAGCGAAAGCCTTCTCTTGAGCCGATGACGATTCATCCGAAGCTTGAACACCAGAGAGAGCTTGAATCGCGTAGGCCAGCGACACGTTTGGCGTATTCTCGAGGACAGTACATATCATCTTGTACCCGTCCGTCAGACTGCCAAGGAGCAACACGAGCTGGCGAGTCTCATCCAGAGTCTCACCGATCGTCTCCATCTGGAGGACGATCTCCTTGAACTGATCGACGTGGGAAGCGAACTTGGTCCCGGGCTCCATCTTGAAGTTGTTCAACTTCTTGGTGACGAGAAGCCGGTTCTTGAGCGTCTTCTTGTTGAAGTGCTCCTCGAGCATCGTCCACGCCTCAGCGGCAGTCAGTGCTCCACGGACGTAGACTTGGTACGTGAGACTCACGTCTCCAGCGATAACACCAAGTGCCTTCAGATCGTTGGTCTTCCATTCCGCCGTGGAGCGATCACTCACTTGGTCGAACTCGGGCTTGATGATCTGCGGTAGCAGTCCCTTCCGAGCAAGCTTCATCCGCATGTTGAACTCCCAGTGGAAGTAGTTGTCTTCCACGAGCTTGTCGATGTTGTCGGCGTAGCTTGGGCTCATAACCAATTGAGAGTATAGCGAACGAGGCTTGATAGTGAAGTGAGTAGGAGGAAGTAAATCCAAAAGTGAGTTTATTGAGTTAGCCCGCATTCACTAATCTACCCTTGCTCTCCTTGAGCTCCCCTTGTAGACCTTTGTGAAACGGGAACGCTTGATGTAACGGGAACGCCTTGTGAAACGGGAACGCTTGATGTAACGGGAACGATTGATGTAACGGGAACGATTTGTGCACATCTTGAGATCAGCAAATTGAAGTTCTCGTCCAATCAGAATAGTGTATCCAAGGTAGACCGCCAATCGTATTGCAGCATCCACGCGTCTTCCACTGTTGTCCTCACTTGGCACGCGTTGTGCGCGTGAAAGCTGCGTGCTTCGAGGTAGGGACCCAGTATAGGAGACGGCGAAGTGCAATCTCAACATCGAAGGAGGAACTCCGCATGCACCACTTCATCCCTCAAAAGCCAAATAGACACATCTATGGTCAGTTTGAAAATTACGCAGTATATACATAGTATCGCACCTTCACAAAAGTGTCGTAGTTACAGTCGAACGATCTGATCGCGCTGATGCTTCAAAATACCTGGCAAAGAGTAGTTCAGCACAACCGCTGTGCTTGCTCGAAGCTTAGCCGTACAGGTTTCCTTGATAGCTTGATGGTGAGATTCTAACGCATTTTGACTAGGCGTCAAGCCAGGAACAGCAGCATTGTAGAACTAGTTTCCCCATTCATTCCCCATGTAGTACTCACGCATCCACTTAAAACGCAGTCTTCCTCTCCATGTTCACACCAATAGGCTAGAAACAGCTCCGCTAAAGCCAAAAACTGCTTCTGCGAGCGCGCCTTGGCTAAGTAGAGAATATTCACATGTATGTTGGTGTCGTAAAAATCAGGCGTCTTCAGACGTTTGATGTTTTCGCGACTTTTCCTACTAAAATGGGGATAGCTGTTCAGGAGCCTAATGCTACGCCAAACGTCTTGATACGCATTAGCAATTCCAGCAGTTCGATCGTTTGGAATTTTGCAACATCCTTATAGGCAGCTCTGCATGATACAGATATGACAGCATTTTCTTCATCTGAAGAAGCAAACTCTACAGTACTGCAGCTGCTGTAATCATCGTTTGTTGGCTCCATCATCGCCCCTGCTTCCTGTTAATGCTCAAAACGTTTCAAAGTCGCCATACTAGAAACAACGTACCGTGTAACGCGGTCGGTGCCGCTGAATTGCCAACACCGCACTGCGTGAGAGTTGGCTATAAAGTGAGTAAATCGATTGTGCAGAACCATCCGATTTAGTAAAGTCCTCGATTTCAAATTGTTTTGAATGTTTCCTCAAAAAGAAGACGTTGTTTCCTTAATAAAAAGCCACGCCCTGCAGATACCTCCGAATGCGCGTATCAGCGATTTATTCCCTATCATCAGTAACAAGATCAACGCCTCAATCAAGACCAAGCAAGTCTTTCGAGATGTGGGAAGTGTCTTTCTTTACGGAATACGCTTGAGCTCAAGTCGCCCACTTAAACCTCTCATGTCGTCACAAGGGTGTGCTCAAAAGATTGGCCTAGAAGCAGTACAGTGCACACGGTAATTAGTCTAGGTTGCAAAATAATCTCATACGCTAAATAATCTCACTGCACTTTACCGAGACTAATTACCGTGTACAAGAATTTTGGAAATGCAAAATTAATCTCACTCCATAAAGTTCATAAATAATCTCAGTTGATAATCGGGCTTGACACTGGTGCAGTGGTTAGATTACAGCCCTCACAATCACTTCACCAGGGTTCGAGTCCCTCGGCGGGTAACGTAGGTCGGGTGTCAAGTGCTACAGACCTCTGTCAGTCTGCGGATTCATTCGTGATCGCTAAGATCAAGGACGTTTGGTCAAGAAAGTGGAATGAGAGAAAGATTGACAGTATCGAGGGTGATCAATGGCAGGATGCTATTCGGAAGGACGGCTCGTGGTCAGGAAAGCTGAAGAACCCAGGAAAGGCCTTCTTTCTATCCCTTGCATCGGAGGTGGTGAGGGAGGTCAATGCCAAGAGAGACAAGAACGGCTTAAGCTACGCTCGCAAGGCCATGATTCGTTGTGGACTCTCGCTAGGTGTCGATGGAACGTGGAGAACGACTCAGCTGTTTCCTCACTGACAAGAGATAATTCGTAAGTACCCTGAGTACTTTGCTGAAGGCGTTGCAGGCGAGATACGCACCACTAAACACCGTGACGATGACACTGCTACAATCAACACCTTGCCTGATGGTAGAGTTTACGCCGACATCTAGATAGTGAGATTATTTTAGAACACCAAAAATAATCTGTTCGTAATTAATCTCACTCAGACTAATTCACATGGGCGGGGTGAACCGAACCCGAACCCAGGTTCTACTAAAAAAAGAGCCCAAAATTGTCTGGAACCGGGCTCCCAGAAAATACCAAGGCACTTCAAATCGTAGGAGCCCAGATTTGTCAAATACCGAGCTCTTCTAGTCTATGCGAGCCCAGTTTTGTTTACGAGCCCCAACAATTTGATTGGTTATAATTGCTGCGTTGAAGCTACAATCTGGATCCGAGGCATGGGCGCAGATAAATAGTAGCGCCATGGAAGGCAATGACATGCCTATCATCGAGCTCCCCGAGCACTACTCAGTCAACAGTGAGCGATTGGGGATGGCACTAGCGCATGTATCTGCTTAAACGAACCGTCTCACGGAGGTTCATGCAGCTCTAACGGCCCGCCAAGTAGAACAAGAGGCGCAGCAGATGAAGTATGTTGAGGAGCGTGTGGCAGAAGCTCGTCTCGAAGCTGAATCACGTACCCAAGCTCTAGTATGTGCCATCAACAAGGCGTATGGGGATCCAACGGCTCTGGAACGGCGCGTTGACGACCGTATTCAGGGCCTCCTGGCAACGCTGCAGGAGTCGAGCCTCCAACAAGCACGGGCTCTAGCCGAAGCTCAGCTTGCTAGTCAGATGCTGTTCACCGAGTACTGGAAGAGCAGATGCAGGGAGAACTTTTAGTCGTTCAAGAGCAAGCAGCACTGAGGATTGAAGTCCGTTGAAGCAGCAATGAATAAGATGAGCAGCGGACACCAGCGAGTTCTTCAACAACAATCTACAGCGGAATTGGAACGGCACCAATTGCACACTAGAATGAGCAATCTAGAGCAAAACTTTCCGCAAACTATTGATATCGCTGTAGCTAAGGCACAAAACCTTGCTGTTTCTGAAAGCGATTCACGATTGACGAAGTTGCTGGCGGGTTTGGAGGACCGTGTTATACATCGGGTGGAATCAAATGTATTAAAGACCGTGAGTGGCATGATTGAGAAGTGGCAAAAGACGTTTCAGCAACAGAATTTAAAGTGGCAGATGGAACAAGAGAAGAAGTTCACCGATTATTTAGATGAACGGCTACGAGGAGCAATAGTGGTGGCAAAAAAAGCGGCAAGAGCTGAAGCAAATGATGTGATGAGGGAAACAACTGTCAAGCCGAGTCTGAGTGCCCCTAACAGCAATGCGATCGTCTCTGACAGTGCTACCCAAGCGCCAAATGTACTAGCTCGCGTTCGGATGCAGGCGCAAAAGGAAGTTGCAGACCGCGCTCGTGTTCGTGCTAAAGAGCTCAAAGCAGCGGCAGGCCACATCTCTCCTTTAAAACCGAAACCAAAACGATGTTTGCGTTCGAATGCTGCGGACATGAAAACAAAATGAGGAAAGGCAAAACGACAAGCGTAAATTGAAATTCAGCTTGTGTAACCGGAGTGTTAGCATTACTACATTCAGCAATGAACCGTCCATCGTTCTGGTATCACCAAGTTTAATGGAACTCATGATTTACTTACGAAGCCAATAAAAACTGTAAAAACTTCTCAACAGGATTCGGCTATCCAGCTACAGGCTCTTTTCGACGGTCCACTTTCACTCGTAACATCGATTTCGTTGCTGCTGCACCACCTGCACCGGTGGAAATCGAACGAATGGCTTGCGATTGTGTCTTTGACAATGTTTCAGCAATGAAAAACTTGTTGACGACACATGAGCCGACTAAATCCATTCCCGTTAAGTCTTGGGATCTCTCATTGCGTTAATAATTTAATAGTGATCTACAAGAGCCGCAATTTGTCAAGTCAAGTCGATCTTCCAAAAGTGCTGCTACTAGTAGATCTAACCACTAGAGTACGTTTGCGAGAGGTGCTCTACGGATTGCTATGGTTGTCAAGTATGCTAAAAAGACAAAAAAGCAAAGAAGAATATCGCTTCCAACACGCATACGGCGACTAGTTTATTCATTTATCTTTGTCTCCTCATCATTCTCAACACTAGCTTGCTAAAATAAATCTTCAAGAACCCCAACATCGCTTTCAAATACGTCCTGGAGCTCTAACAAGGTGCTAGACGGGATATTCTCGCGTGCAACGTCCGGTTTGAGCTTAGTGCATTGCGTGATGTCGACGTACGAACGATTGCAATTAAGAAAAATAGACATATCGATGTTGTGCGGGGCAAGGGAGCTGCGTTGGGTCCGAACCATCTGCCCTGCTACACCGAAATCCCTTTCGAGTTGTGCTGAGGAAGACGGCACTGAGTAAATTACGCGCACAGCAAGTGGCAAAATTCGGTAGCTGCGTTCCTCCGACTGGCGACTCCAAAATTGTAAGACATCTTCGGGTGTGCCATTGTCCAGGGTTTGTAGCTGAGAATTGGTGTTTCTCCACCGATCGAGCTCTTCTTCGATACGGTTAATAGAAGTCTCGGATGACATGGGAAGAGCATCATCATGCCGGCCCTCAACAGTCTCGTCCAAAAGTTCAGCGATTTCCTCCGAAAACAAGGCGGCCGGAGGTGGAACAGGTGCCGCAGTTGCAGTAGGTGGATCGGAAGGTTGTGTGTCAACAGCGGCCATAACCTTTCGCATCTTATCGTAAATCATTTTACGAACGGTGGTGAAGTTTGCCCCGCACGTTGTGCTGTGGATCCATTTTGAAGAGAACATTTCACGACAATCGTTTTGAGCGCTCCTTCAGCTTTCTTGTAGTGCGGATGCAGTAAAAGCTGCATTTCAAACGCGTATGAGCACCCGTCCATGATGTCTTGATCTGTATAGCGTTTAAAGAAGCGCTTGTGAAAGGCTGTGTGAAGCAGATCGCGTGTGTGCGAGACCATCTCAGACAGCTCATTCGGTTGGAAGGAGCGTCTATTTGTTGATGTTGAACGGCAATCTTTAAGGGGTGCAGAGCAGTCAAGAGCAGAAACCCGAAGACCGTACAAAGCCATCAACACATCTGCTTGGTTTGACTTTTCATTTTGACCAAGTTTAGCCACGCTTGTGATCGGCTCCAGTAGAGATAATATCTGAATTAGATCCAATTTGTCGTTGACGAGAGGAAACGGGGCGGTAGGAGCACAAGTTTTGGCGCCTGGCCCTACTGGCACGCTCTTCGTACCACAACTCCAGCGGATCCCATAGCACCAAAACGCGCCGAATTACACGAGTTAATCCAAGAAACCGATGCGCCTTATAATCAAGAAGCTGTTTCGAGTCTGTGAGCCTCCAAGGCATTCTGATAGCTCTTGGAAAAGTGTACCCATAACTTCCACTTGTTTCGTATGAGTAACACAGGTCACCACGCGAGAAATCAACGCTGTCATGCGAGGATTCTTAGAAGAACTCACCGTGTTAACCATACCGCATGCCCATTTAGTAGCAGCATGGGTTAGATGAGGGAGACACCATTCCCATGACAGGTTTAAACCCGTCCGCATCATCCACTTAACATCGGGTCCACCGTCTGTAGTGGATCCATGGAGGTCGTGCGCAGTTAACCCGAATTCACGAAGCGTTTCAACTATCCATCGACGAAAAGGCTCACGTATTCCTCCCTCCCGATCCCCGTACATTGGCTTGAAGTGGCGGATCCCGAGTAAAACGGACTTGAAGCGAAATTGGGCATCCACGAGATAAAGCCTCAGACCTAAAAACTTTGTAGATTTCGGCTTTGAAGTCCAAAAATCTGCCACTATAGTGAACGTTTTAGCTGATCCAATATAGTTCCCAGCAATCATTGCGGTAATCTCCGATTTAGTCGACGTGTACAGCTCGATTATGGCATGACGAACAGCTTTGGCATCAACGGTAACTCGCATAGCATCTTTATAAACAAGATCACGGATTGCGAGAGATTCTTCGTACTCACCTAAGCAAAAAGGTAAGTTGTTATTAACGATTCGGCGTGTCTCCAGTAGTAAGTACGCGCGACCTGGATCACCGCGGAATAGTGGGCTGCGTCGAACGATTGCCATCTCCTCGTCATGTGAGCGCTTGCGCCGCTCTTGTGCGAGCGTTTTCCCTGACTCGATACCATGAGCTTCTCGCAGGTGCTTTGCAGCCTTGGATGTCTTTCCCCCGGATAGAGTGATGTGCTTGTTTTGATCTCGACATGCTTGCGTCGCTAGGCAAATCCATTTCAATGCGTGGTCTTGACCACCCTCGCTGCTAACCCGCACCCCCCATTCGAATATAAATGAGCGTTCCTTTCTTGTCGGTGGTTGTAGCACAGTACCGTTTGCTGGATTAAAGCTCTCTATCGCTGCTGTCACCGCAGCAGGAACCGGGTTCATCTTGACCGGCTCGAAGTGGTTCGAAGATCCCTGACCGGGCTCCTTTTTTGTTTATGGTTCCCGAGGTTTTGATAGAGCCCAAAATTAGAGCTACTTAAATCTGAGGAGCCCAGATTTGCAAATACCGGGCTCATCAGAAAGTTAGAGCCGGTAAAATTTGGTATTATTGACTCGGTTCGTCCTGCCCGTGCTAATTCATGTGAACTCCCCCAAAAGCACCTCACATAAAATAATTTCAATGAGACTAATTACCGTGACCACTGTATTACTATCTCGATCAAAAAAAACAATAACGGGTAAGGAGATGTTCTTCCGGTGTAAACCCTGGGATACCGTAGAGGGCTTGAAGTACCAAGTTGAGGACAGAGAAGGTATTCCTCTCGAACAGCAGCGTCTGATCTATGACGGCTATCAACTTGATTACAATTTAACACTCTCTAGTCACGGGATCAAGCAAGGCAGCAAACTCCATTTACTTCTTTGCCTTCGTGGCGGAGGTGGACCACCCCAACTCTTTGAATGAGTCGATACTGACGAAGAGAACGTTCTCATCACGGACTGAATATCGAGGGAAAGTGTAAAAATTCGAGATGTAACGCGTTTGGGAGCATGGTTATTCGTCCCAAAGACTTCAAAGCGTTTAATCTCACGCGCAATGTGAAATCTATCACTTGCGGCTCCTACGACTGTGTGCGGAAAATTGAAGGCACACGGACGAGTGATGAATTCTCAATCATTTCTCAATGGAACGCAGCACAAGGACGTCAGTTACCACCGCTTCGATGCAGATAAACACCATGGTGGACGTGGCCAACCGAGAAATTAACTGCTGACAACGATCTCGCCGAAATCCCGACGCAGTATCCTTTGGGATAAGCTGGGCTCAAATGGTGTCTGTGGCATAGCGCCTGCATGGGCAACTGGTCTGGGTGGTGCACCATCAATCTGTCTTGCCCGATGTGCGCTAAACTTGTCATGAGTTGACACGCTGTCTTGTTTGAGTGAAGGCAAGCGACCTAACGGTTGATCAACGTTAGCATTGAATTTCAGTTCCTAAGAAAATTCCATCCCTGATTGATCTTGAATCTGCTCAACTAGTTCGCAATTTTCTGCCAGACGAAAAGCCATGTCCGCTGTTCCGATCCTATGGAAGGATGTTACCGTCCACGATGTGAATGGCATTGTGGAACTGCCAATGTCGGACTTGCCACCAAATGCGCGTGTCAGCGACTTGTTTCCTGTTCTAAAGAACAAGATTAACGCCACACTACAGATCGAAAAGAAATGCATTCGTTATGCGAGTATTTTTCTCTATGGAATACGATTGAGCCCAAATCGACCACTTGAACAACTCATGCCCGAGCTACGTGTGACACCGCTATCGTGCGAGTGTGTCCTAAAACCGAAGACGGGCCAAAACTCCAAATCACTGTCAAGACACTCAGAGGGACGACGTTTTTCATCCGATGCGATCCCTGGGATGCTGTAAACCATGTGAAGAACCAGATTGAGGAAGTGGAAGGCCTTCCTATTAACCAGCAGCGGCTCATCGTTGCAGGCAGACCACTCGAAAAAGATGAATACGCACTTACTGATTACCAAATTGAGAATGGTAGCATCATTCATTTGGTTCTCCGGTTGCGTGGTGGCGGGACTCTGTCCCAACTTTTTGCCGATGTTTCGAATAACGCGATATTGACTGTGAGAAAGCTATCGACGACGGCTCCTTCGTGGCGTCGAATCCGTCACGGACTCAACATCGAAGGAAAGTGTGAAAACTCAAGCTGCGATGCTTTTGGTCGCATGGTAATTCACCCCAAGGGCTTCGAAGCGTTTAACCTCACCTATGATAAGGACATTCAGTGTCCGCAATGTCGTACCAGTGTGATTCCACGCACTTGTGGGTTTTACAAATGCGTGTGGAAATTTGAAGGCACAAAGGTAGAGGATGAGTTCTCGATCATTTCCAAATGGAATGAGGCAAGTGGAAACAAATATCACCATTTTAATGCCGATAAGCACCAAGGTAGTGTCAATGGAAGAGTCTTTTGATCGTGGCCAAGCCGACGAGTGAACTGATGATTGCTGCTCCCTCGTTATCTCCTGCGTCTGTGCATTCAGACAATACTGAGAAGTGCAGTATCTGTTGGTGTGAGTTGGGATCGATGTCCAGCACTGGAGCCTGTGGCCACCGTTTCCACTGCGTCTGCATGGACAATTGGTCTGAATGGTGCATCAGAAATGACAGTCTTCTTACTTGCCCGGTTTGTCGTTGCGATGTTCGCTAAACGTTTGGGACTGTGGTGTTGCTGTCGGAGAAGAAAAGCTGCGGTGCATTGTGAAGCGGAAACACCACCGATGAATTAATAATGAATTCCGGATCTTTTTTAATTTCTTTCGAAGCAACCAACTCTAGTCCTGTATGTTATTCCCATGTGTGGTTGTTCGACAACTTGTTGTAAAGAAATTTCATTTTAAAGAAGAGCTTGAAGTGGCGCGGTATTTTTTTGTTTTGTTTTCAGATTGTTAAATTGACCAAATTGTCCAACTGCCTCAGCCTGGTACGTTTCCGGTTAGCTACGCAGTGCCTAAGTTTGCTGAAAATCTTGTAATAGGTATTATCGTGCTGATCCGCTTCTCGAACGCGATTCCTTTGAGTGTGACCGACGCGAGGTCTTCGTAAAACTTGCTGCGATTGGTTTCTCACAACAATTTGCACCAAGACCACAATACTACCTCAATCATGAGAATCTCCTTCGCCATCTTCGTTGCTATTGTGACAGCTTTTACTAGTTGTGATCTTGCATCGGCTTCGAATTCAGCCCAATTGAAGCGGCTTGTCCCTGGGTTGACCAACAACTTGGAGAAGGCGAACGGTGGTGCTCAATTAAGAAACTTGAAGACGAGAGCGATGGCTTTTCAAGCGAAGAGAGAGCGGGTGGCATTGGAACAAGGATCAAGAATGTCCTGATTGGGAATGAGAACTCGCCAAAATGTTCCGATGAGGAACTCTTTAGAGGGGAAAAGAAGCTTGAGGAAGCCGGGTAAATTCTTAGCTAGCCAGAGATCAAATCAACTCCAAAATCACCATAGGTGCACACAGCTCGTTAATTGATGTCGTCACAACGAGTAGAATTTGCCTTAGATGACATTCACTATGTCTTATTTTATTGATCGACACTCAACCCCAGCTCTTAGGTAGCTAAGAACCAGCAAAACCACTTCCTTTCTGGTGCTGCCTGTCAACAATAGTCCGGGACAGCTAGCACACGGATTCCCTCCCCTTGCTTCTCCATTCTACCCATTGGCTCACCGACATAAGTGGTAATCAGTGGTTCTCTAAGATAATGGGTATTACTAATACCGTATTAGTACTTGTTACGTGGAGCCAAACCTGAGGATCACAATGTGATCTGCACTACCTCCTGCTTTACAGATGAAGAATAGCGTTTGCATCAAGAGTAAATGCATTTTGCATAATTTTGTAGCTCTACTTCGTGTACAAATTTTATAATCTAGACAAGCACTCTCAAAAAGCCCGACTTCGTGTGTCATTTCACGAGAATCGTCGCAGTCCTCGTATACCCTCGCGACAAATAAATATCTCGGCGTGAACAAAAAACCGTTGATTCCCGTAAAAGTTAACGCCGCGTCCGAGATCAAGTGTCTCGTTCGTAATGTGGACACTCTCTTTTTGGACACCTTTGAGCGCAGATCATCCTCTTGATCTCCTCCTAACGGAGATACGTATCACCCCACGGTTCCTTGCGCTCACGCGAGTAAGCCATAACCCAAGAAGCTGTTTGATCCGAATTTTTTTTCTGTGGTGCATGATTTACTCACTCCTAACGAGGTCAAACGTGGTTCTACTCCCGGAAATCAACCGACCCAGCTCTTCGCCCATGCTTCGAATGACTTGGTACTAACTTCGAGGAAGTTTTCGAAGGAAGCTTCTCTACATCGTATTGTTTGCGTCGGATGGGGGAGTGTGAGAATACCATGCGGCCCGCATGGTACAGTATTCATCACGCGGGCTTCCAAGTTTTCCACTATTTCTCGCAAGATGACAAGGCCTAGTGTCCACACTGCTTCTCCGATGTGAAGCCTTTCACTTTGGGGTAAGTGTACCGCTCTAAATTTTTTGGCTAGTGGTGGCATTACTGTCGAACAAGTGATGATTTGAAAGGAACGTAGTTAAGTCGCCCCAGTTACGCCGGGGTGATGCAACAACATACAGCTACTTCATCAGATATCACGAGGATGAAGTATTTCGATCTGTTCTACACCAGCAGCGCAGGTCTCTCGGGTTCAGGCTCATTCTGGTGTTTCTCTGGTGGCCCATTGAAATACTCCAGAACTCCAAATCCTCCCATCACCAATGCTGATCCAAGAATGCATTGCCACGAGAACGCAGTGTGGTGGAATAGTGTATCAATGACGCCTGAAAGTGGAATAGTCAGCATCACACCAACACTCGTTTCCAATGGCGACGTCCAGCACAGTGACAGTGGCAAGAAAACATTGAAAACCACCGCCATCATACCGCTCAACAGCAGCAAGAACACCCCGTCACCCGTAACTGGAAACCCCAAAGGCTCGTACATTGAAGAGAAGGGACTATAAGCCAAAGCAAAACTCCCTGCGAGCCACAGCGGAATCGTGAACAGTCCAGTGAGTCCCGTCATTGTCAGTAGAGTAGACGTATCCGTGATATCTTCACCAACAGCAAGTCGTAGCGCAACCTCGTAGCCTCCATACAGTGCAGCCGATATAACCACCAGAAAACCAGACAATAGACTTGTGCCTTCAATGGCATTAGCATCGCTTCCGTCTTGGAACATGACGACCATCGTAACCCCCACGAAAGACGTCAAAACACCGCAAATCTTGCCAAAAGACGGTTTTTCATGCAGAAAACAGATCGAAAAGCAGTAGACGAACAGCGGAGAACAATTGAAGATGGCTGTGCCTGCCGTCACGCTGACATTGGCCAATGCTGCGTACCAGAAGTAGTCTGCCAAAAGGTAGAACACACTCAGCCAAGCCGAAATGCGACAGAGTTTCTGGAACGGAATGACCGAGTGGCGCTTGAGTACTGTGACGATATTAAGTCCAGCGTATCTGTTCTCTGCTCTACCTTCAAGCCAATGGTAGCCAAACACCAAAGGTAGTACGAGCGAGGTGATGGTGTGGTTGAAACACACAATGAAGAACGGTTTGTCGAACTGTACTACCTCCTGAAGAGCTTGAGAAGCTTCAGATTGTAATACCCACGACCACACCAGAGCTGCAATAGGTAGAATAACGTTAACAAATCAATAAACTGTAGTATTTCTTACCGAAGAGTGCGAAAAGTCCGACATGTTTCGTGTGAACCCACTGCTTGGTCTCCACTTCTGTAGGTGACGCTAACAACTTGGTTGTTTCACTGGTAGAAGCTTTAGAAGCGGAAGGAGTAAACGCCATCACTGGTTATTAACAGAGACTAAGGAGAAGTGAGGATAATGAAAAGCTAATACGTCCTCAAGTCATCCTACCCTCGAGGATGAGCAGGATTCACTTGATAATATTATCCGATCAGAATCACACAGAATAAAAGATAGTACGGTACTACTGAAAGGGTTATTTGTGCTGTTCAACTAGAACGGCCAGGCATTCTCAAGCTTTGACATGAAACTGCCGTCGTTAAATGGTGTGCTGGCATCGCCGAAGCTGACCGAGTTGAGAGCTCTACGGGCATCCTCCGTCATCTGATTCCACATGATCAGGTCTTGGAACGAACCACCATCGCCAGTAGCGTCCAGATCATGGTTTAGAGGCCAGGAGTGCTTGTAGCGCACCTTGAGACTCGTACCATCGATATCCCATTCCGGACACGGGTTGAATTTCCTGTAGCCGCCGTGAGAAGACACGGAACAGCCCAAAATCTTCGGTTCCGGTACAGCTGGGTTGTTAATGAACACAATAGCGTGCTCCCAGTCGTGACGGTGACCCAATCCTGGTGAAGGCGAGTCTTTCGGGAAGTACCATGAGTACATGATAGCCCATACCCCTCGGATCCACGTCGAACGGCCGTAAACTTGGGAACCGTAGCCAGATCCTCCGCAGTTGCCTCTAGACTTACCAGTAGGCTTCAAGCCACCGCCAGTCTCCCCATACTCATTCACAGCAGGATAAGGCTCGCAACCAGTTCGGATTTGGATCTGAGGTTTGAACTTGACGCCAGCTTTCTCGGAGATCGTAACTGGTTCGGGCTGAGGAAACGGCTTTACATGGTCGTGATCGATCCACTTATCGACCCATGGACCAGGGTCCGGGGTGGGGGCAGGAGTAGGAGCAGGCGTCGGGGCAGGAGTAGGAGCAGGCGTCGGGGCAAGTGTGGGCGCTGGGGTCGGAGCTTCTGTTTGTCGAGGGTCCGGCCTCATGGTCGTTCCGGGGGGGAGAGTTACGTTTCGACGAGTAGCGGACGGAGCGAGTGTTAACTCACTATAGTCGATGTACTTGATGGTAGGTTTGGGAGTCTCAATGGAGTCTTGAGTCTGCGATTCAGCGCCGACTTGGACTTCATTTTGGGCATGAGAACCGTCTTGGGCTTGAACGGTA
Source organism: Phytophthora colocasiae (assembly GCA_018806915.1). Classification (NCBI taxonomy): domain Eukaryota; phylum Oomycota; class Peronosporomycetes; order Peronosporales; family Peronosporaceae; genus Phytophthora; species Phytophthora colocasiae. The sequence goes on from JAGKQI010000091.1 coordinate 657,800, forward strand.
GCAAACACTGCGATACCAGTCCAGAGGACAACGATGAGCTTCATATTGACGAAGGAAAAGTTGTTGATTTTTGAATTGCAGGGGAAATTGGAGAATGACGGATTGTTGGCAGGAGGGTGGACGGGTGTACCGTACACTGTGCGATTCCTGTTCGTGGAGGCGATCTCATCACAGAGTAAATCCTGGTTATAGAGCTTGGACCGAAGAGGACAGACCTGTAATTTGCTCATCACAAAGCAACATATGGTACAGTCTTCTGCCTCAATAAAGAAGCCTGAAAAACCGATAACCTTCCGAGCTGCATATCACCATTTTATGAACTGATTGAACTGTCTTGTCTATTTCTTATAACCTTGACATTTGCATGCAGACTCCAACTTCTTTATTGAGGCAGAAACCTGTAGTACCTGTATGTATATCCAGGATACTGCATTGTCCTTTTGGGTATAACGTTGAGTGAATGAATCTCTCATTATGTCACGATCAGCAGCTAATCAGTTCATCCTTACCGCATGGTTTCGAGAATCTCGAAACCATGCGGTAAGGATGAACTGGTGATCTCGAATCGAGATCACCAACGAGATGCGACGTTTGTTTACGGTACGTCTTCGAATTGCATGTAGGGTAAACATGCGAACCGCTTCGAAGTTACTGCCACTTCAGGTTTTGACCAATTCGATCTCACCCTATCAAAAATTACTCCGAGTTCAGTAACCCCGCTTTCAACGTGCGTCACGGTAGCTGCAGCGTTTTCGCTTGCCAAGAAGCTTCACGACGGCCATCTGCTACTCTCGATGATGTAACTTGTGCTGGTAAAAAGTATTGAGTCTCAAAAAAAAGGAGTCACGTCAAAGTGACTTCAACCACAAACGGCAATCGATTGTTCGACGTACGTGTAGATGACCTGCCTATCCATCACCAGGGCTTTGGCCTTACCGAACAATACCTACTAACTAAGCTCTGCAGCCACATTGAAAATTCATGTCCCTACCGGCAAAACAAGATCTTCTCAAAGTTCCCATTTGAATGGCACTCCAGACAGCAGGTCGGATCCTTAAGGGGATCATTTGTACGAGTTTAAACTTGTTGCTGCAGGAGACGTGGTCCATCTCAGTGTTATTTGGTGGCCCACACAGGGATCACTACTCAGACGAACCTTTGTTGGTATTGAGCTTGTGTTGTTGGTGGCAAATGCCGAAGTGAGTAGATTAAAGTTAGCAAAACCTGTTCTACTCGTCCTTTCCTCCTAGTAGCTCCACCTTGTTGTGTCCTTATTGTCGCTCGAACTTAGCCGAGTGTCCTCACACGCCGACCACCCAAGTAAGGTTCCTCTTCTTTAGCCAATAGGAGAGCGGTTCCGTTGAACCGTTCCAGTGAACCGTGCATGAGACGGTGCACCGGTCCAACACTCCCACTCACCGCTAATGCACGGTAGCCTTGCCCTTGATGCCGCTTGCCTCACGCAGATACTTCAGCGTCTTGGTTCCAAGTGCTTTCGTCAGCAAGTCAGCCAGCTGCTGCTTCGTGTCAACATAGTCGACCTGAACCGTTCCGTTCTCCACGTTCTCCCTCGTGAAGTGATGCTTGATGTCCACATGCTTCGTCCTTGAGTTGTATCCAGCGTTCTTAGCTAGTGCAATTGCTCCTTGGTTGTCTTCCCAAATCTGCGTAGCGTTCTCCTGCTCGTGCCCCATGTCTTTTAGCATCGCACGCATCCAAAGTACCTCCTGCACGCACAAACTCAGCGCCATGTATTCCGCTTTGAGAGAGTCCTTAACCTCCTGAATTTCACCGGCAGTCTTGGCAGCAATTATCATATCGTCGACGTACAGGCACACGTAAACATAACCGTTCCTGGAACGCTTCACGTAGACACACTGGTCTGCTCCACAGCTTTTAAAACCGTTCCTCAGGAACACGTGGTGGATTGTCTTGTTCCATGCCATTGCAGCTTGCTTCAAACCGTAGATGGCCTTCCCCAGCAAACACACTAGATCGTCATCACCCGTAGTACCGTCCGGCATCTCCATGTAGACACGGTCCATCAACACACTGTTCAGGAACGATGTGTCCGCGTCCAACTGTTCCATGATTTACTCCAACGCAACGCACACTGCTAGAACTACTCGGATCGAGTTCATATTCGCCACAGGTGAGTATGTCTCAAAGAATTCGACACCATACTTCTGTTTGTAACCCTTCCCAACCAACCGTGCCTTGTAACGGATCACACAACCGTTCCCGTCACGCTTCTTGGCGAAAACCCAGCGACAACCGATGGTACGCTTCCCTTCTTCACGTGGAACCAATGTCCATGTAGCGTTCTTCTCGTGGGACCGTAACTCTGCCTCCATGGCACTTCGCCACTTCGCTGCTTCCGGACTGGCCATTGCTTCCGCGTACGACGTCGGCACATCCGCCGCGTCGACAATATTCGCCACGTACGCCATAACAGCTTCAGCAATCAGTCCTTCCTCATCGATCCGAGCACGCTTAGGGGATGGTGGACCGTCACTTCCTTCGGGCTGTACGTATTCACTTCCATCCGAACCGTTCTCCAGCAGGAACACCGGCTCACGAGGTCGTCGTAACCGTTCCACTTCTGGTTGAAATACCAGACGCTGCTCACGGAACGCTTGAAGCTGCGAATGGTACGCTTCTATTTCTCGTCCTGTTGACTCCGGACGGCCTGGCAACTGTAACTCCAGCGCTTCAACATCTGGTTCATGCTCTGCCTCATTCATCTCAATGTCTGGAACGGTTTCTTCAGTCTCCTCCATCGGTACATCAGGAGTATGCTGGCGTTCCACGCTTGTTGGTACCGTTCCATCATCAGCGTCCTTGGTCAAATTAATAACCGTTCCATGGGGCTGTAACGAGGGTGACTCATATATTCCTCCCACTTCACGCTCGTCCAGCTTCACCGACCGTGACACTTTGACCTTCAATGCATCCAGGTCGTAGACACGATATCCCTTAGCGTTCTCAGCATATCCGAGGAACATACACCTGAAGCTCTTGGGTTCGAGCTTCGTACGCTTCGCGTCCTCGACATGAGCGTACCCCTGGGAACCGAACACTCGCAAGTGTTCCATCTGCGGTTTCACCTTGAAGCCCAGCTCGTATGGAGTCACATCCGTGTGTACGCTGCTAGCGGAACGGTTAATCAAGTATACTGCCGTACTCACCGCCTCTGCCCACCACTCCGTCGACACACCCTTGTAGTATAGCATGCTTCGAGCTTTCTCCATGATGGTACGGTTCATGCGTTCCGCAACACCGTTCTGCTGTGGACTGTATGGAACGGTACGTTGGTGCATGACACCGTTCCGGCGGCACAGTTCTGCAACCGTCTTGTTCACGAACTCCGTTCCATTGTCTGAGCGCAGACACTTCAAGCGTTCCCCCCCATTGATTCTCATAGAACGCCTTGAACTCCTTCAGTTTGCTGGCTACCTCGCTCTTTTTCTTCATGAAGTACACAGCAACACACCTCGAGAAATCGTCCACAAAGGTCAGAATGTACCTTGCACCACCTTTCGAGAGCGTCCTCATAGGCCCCATCACGTCCGTGTGGACCAGCTCCAACACACGTGAAGTCTTCGTCGTTGACCGTACCGGGAACGGTTCAACCGAATGTTTCCCCTTCATGCAACCACCGCATAAAGTCTTGACGGAACGGTTCACACGTGGCATACCGTTCGTAGAACGCTGCGTCTTGACCATAGCGTTCTCACTGGAGTGTCCCATGCGAGCGTGCCAGAGCTCCCACTGACTATGAACCCCGGCATACTCCACGAAGCACGCCTCTTCCTGCTCACAGTCTAGCCAGTACGCCTTGCCGACCTTCTTTCCTGAAGCAATCGCGCAAGTCTTTCCCCAAATAATACACGAGGAACGCTGGAACTCCACGGTTAAACCGTTCTCCGCAAGCTTCCCCACCGACAGCAACCGTCTGTCGAGTCCCGGGATGTAAAGCACCTCCATCATCTTGATGCGCTTACCGTTCATACCCGTCAGCTTGACCGTTCCTTTCCCTGCAACACGTAGTTTCTTCCCGTCTGCAATCGTTACCTCGATCCCTGAGACCGTTCCTTCGAAGTCGAATAGGTCTCCATGATGTGGCGTCATGTGCGATGTCGCACCACTGTCAATTAGCCACCCGGCGAGGCGTTCCTCGCCCACGCCAAACACTTCGTCATCCGTGTCACCGTTCTTGCTTGGACAGTCCCGCTTCATGTGCCCGACTTGGTCACACCTGAAACACTTGCCCTTAAAACCGTTACCGTTATGTCTTGAACCGTTACCCTTGCGACCGTTCCCTCGGCCACACTTGAACCGTTCTGCGTTACCGTTCACCCGGAACGCTTTCTCCGTGGTTTCCTTCTTCTGCAGTCGCTCGTATTCCTTGAGCAACTTCTCCTTGAACTCGATCAGCGTGATATCCTTCGTGTTCTCCACGATCGACGCGATCAGCTCATACTCAGGTGGAAGGCTGCTGAGCAGCACCACTAGCTGCCGCGCCTCGTCCACCGGTTCCCCCAACGTCTGGAGACCCACCACCAGCTCGTCGAAAGCGTCCAGATGCTTCGACATAACCGTTCCTTCCTCCATCTTGAACTCGTGCAGGCGCCGTGTCATCGCGACACGGTTGTGCAGCGTGGTACGGTTGTAGTACTCCCGAAGAGTGTTCCAAGCGTCCATGACACGGACAGCGGAACGGATCTTCGTCTGGTGCTGCAGCTCGACGCCCTGCGCGATGATAGCCAGTGCCTTGGCGTCGTTCATCAGCCACGCTTCTGTGATCTCGTTCTCCGGCTTGACGACTTGAACATGAGCGAGCAGTCCCTTCCTGGCGAGCGTCATTCTCATGTTGTACTCCCAGTGGAAGTAGTTCCCACTACCCAGGAGGACTTCGGCGCGCTTGGTCGTCATGTCTTGAAGCGTTCTTGGAACGGTTGAGCGTGTTGCGGCTGTTAACCTGTTGGTATTGAGCTTGTGTTGTTGGTGGCAAATGCCGAAGTGAGTAGATTAAAGTTAGCAAAACCTGTTCTACTCGTCCTGTCCTCCTAGTAGCTCCACCTTGTTGTGTCCTTATTGTCGCTCGAACTTAGCCGAGTGTCCTCACACGCCGACCACCCAAGTAAGGTTCCTCTTCTTTAGCCAATAGGAGAGCGGTTCCGTTGAACCGTTACAGTGAACCGTGCATGAGACGGTGCACCAGTCCAACAACCTTCAGTTGTGGCTGGACAAACGGCGTCTTCAATCACAATTCGCGCTAGAGCTCGAGTTGACGGTATCACACTGGAAATCTCGAGTCCAACGCCTCAGACTTTCACTCATGGCTACGGTGGAATAAGCGACAGTATGAACACACTCCAGATGGGTCCTGAGGAATACATCATGTCCGTGGAGGTCCATTTCAACAAGAACAGACGTACAAATGATCATACGCGAGTATTCTACCTTAAGTTCGTCACGAACACTGGTAATTCGTTGGTTCACAAACCGACTCCATCGGACTCGCTACTGCACCGGCGGGCTACCAACTAGCAGGGTTGACGGTGGACAGATTGATTTGCTAGGTGCAATTTGGGCACCACTTCCTGCTGAGGATGGTCCTGGGACCGTTGTTCCAGCCAATATTCCAGAACCAGAAACCCCAGTTTCGTCTGTGGTGGCGGGACGGGCTTTTTTTATGAGGAACGGTGTCTGCTTTCTGAGGAACAGCTAGAAAAGGATGATAATTGAGGAACAGCGGCGAAATGGATGCTCGCTGAGTAATTTCCAACAACCAAGTCAAACACTATGCAATGCGTGTATATTCTACATCTAGACGGTAGTCTCGAACGGAATGGGCTCAGTTACATTTACGCCGTGAATGTAAGCTGCATGAACAAGCTCAGCAAGAGCTTCGCACTCAACGAGAACTTCTCGCTTGTTCGAAAACTTAACCAGCCAAAGGTAAATGCCTTTTTCTTCCGTCCAAGAGAATACATTCCCCAGCAAAAATGGCTTGGCCCGTCAGGGTCTGTTGCGTTGACTGGAAATTCCTTCATCACGTTCCATTGAAGTGGAGATGCAGTTCAACAAAGTACTGGAAGCTCGAGATAGGAAGCGGCCAGTCTACTCGATGTCCGATCTTGATACGGAACATCAGTAGAGAATGAGGAAGAAGATGCGAATCGTTGATAAATACCTCGTAGCCCACTCCATCGTTGACTGCGTGCTTTTCGCCGTATACTTGGCTCGACGTCCCGGAAGGTGAAGACAACCAGCGGAGTGACGAAGCCAACGCGGTGGGCGACTTTATGAAGGTCATCACGGACAGAAATTCAGACATCAGTTGTCCTTCTCGCATGTTGAAACTCTTCCTAGCGAATAGAGACCACGGCCGCAGTCCATGGCTGACGGAGGCCGAGGTGGCGAGTGGCATTCCTTCGATGCTGATATCGCCTTGTAGAACCATAGCTGCTATCACGTGCGAGCATTGCCAGCCATTGTGTGCAAACGTTTTGCAATCACAAGCATATTTACTCCTGATGCTTTCGATCTATACGCAGCAAACACAATCAATTTAAGCGGATTCATTAGAAGAAAATAATTGTTGACGGAACCCACATACCTTTTCAGCTGAAAACTTACGCGTTGGGGCTAATCCATTTAGTTTGTCCAGGTGAAGAACGCGGACTTGGTGCAGTGATAAGCAGTAAAGCTCGGCTTTAAAGACCGTGGTGTCCTCGGGAAGTTTTCCGTTGAAGGAGTTCAGATACCTAAAGGTAAGCTCAGCATACAAGTGTGAGATCGAACACCACTTAACTATGATTGTGCGTTGCAATGCGTTGACGATTGATAGCTGTTCCATGGATATTGCTTGCAGAGACAGTAAACTTAGGTGCGTTGAAGAGAATTGCCTTCAGCACTTTGGTACGGGGAACTTTCACTGAGTAATCGTTCTTTTTGTTTCGAAGGAGGAACTCCGCATGCACCACTTCATCCCTCAAAAGCGGACCTGCACCAAATAGACACATCTATGGTCAGTTTGAAAATTACGCAGTATATACATAGTATCGCACCTTCACAAAAGTGTCGTAGTTACAGTCGAACGATCTGATCGCGCTGATGCTTCAAAATACCTGGCAAAGAGTAGTTCAGCACAACCGCTGTGCTTGCTCGAAGCTTAGCCGTACAGGTTTCCTTGATAGCTTGATGGTGAGATTCTAACGCATTTTGACTAGGCGTCAAGCCAGGAACAGCAGCATTGTAGAACTAGTTTCCCCATTCTTTCCCCATGTAGTACTCACGCATCCACTTAAAACGCAGTCTTCCTCTCCATGTTCACACCAATAGGCTAGAAACAGCTCCGCTAAAGCCAAAAACTGCTTCTGCGAGCGCGCCTTGGCTAAGTAGAGAATATTCACATGTATGTTGGTGTCGTAAAAATCAGGCGTCTTCAGACGTTTGATGTTTTCGCGACTTTTCCTACTAAAATGGGGATAGCTGTTCAGGAGCCTAATGCTACGCCAAACGTCTTGATACGCATTAGCAATTCCAGCAGTTCGATCGTTTGGAATTTTGCAACATCCTTATAGGCAGCTCTGCATGATACAGATATGACAGCATTTTCTTCATCTGAAGAAGCAAACTCTACAGTACTGCAGCTGCTGTAATCATCGTTTGTTGGCTCCATCGTCGCCCCTGCTTCCTGTTAATGCTCAAAACGTTTCAAAGTCGCCATACTAGAAACAACGTACCGTGTAACGCGGTCGGTGCCGCTGAATTGCCAACACCGCACTGCGTGAGAGTTGGCTATAAAGTGAGTAAATCGATTGTGCAGAACCATCCGATTTAGTAAAGTCCTCAATTTCAAATCGTTTTGAATGTTTCCTCAAAAAGAAGACGTTGTTTCCTCAATAAAAAGCCACGCCCCTGTGGTGGCCATCATTCCGTCTTCATCTTCTATGGGCTCGAGATCTGGAGGTTTTAACGATACCATTGCCTTCCCGGCATCAACGAGTGTTAGATTGACATCAGAGTCTCCTGCTACCACAGCACTAGCACCTTCCGGTCCAGCGACTCAACTCAGTGAGGCGCAGGTGGTCCACATGGTTCACAGTTCTCAGATGTGGCTCTATCTACAGCTGGACAAACTGTCAGCTCCATTGCGATTCGAGCTGGAGCTCGCATCGACGGTATCACTCTTACGGTCTCAGCTCCAATGCCACACAGCTTTGTGCATGGGTATGACGGCGTTAGTGACACTAACAACGCGTTATCGCTCGGTGCTGGGGAGTATATCACTTCGATGGAAAATCAATTACCACACTCACGTTTTCTACTTGAAGTTTACCACTAACACTGGCCGATCGGTATCTGCCGGCACACAAACCGATGGTCCCGAGGGTTACCAATCTTCGGTCGTGGTGATGGTGAATTGCCAGCCCGGGCGGCCCGCCAGGCGGATGACACAGTTCGTAAGTGAAAATAAAGGCCAGTGATGGTGAATGCAAGGGTCTGTTCCGCAAAACCTCTATTCGCAAACAGTGGAATTGTTTTTCCGCTGGGTTGAACCAACCCGCTGTTTTGATGAATCCGCTGGAAGTGTATGCGGAACAGGTAGATGGCAACCACCTTCTGTCAATAGAACTTGTAGCAAACTATCGTTGAGCATTTATAAAAAAAATGTATCAAAATTGAAGGTGGAGTGTAGTCCTCGGGATGTCCCTGCTTTCGTTGTCCATGCAGAAAATATAGTGAAACGTTGTTCCATGTAGTCCCTGCTTTCGTTGTCCATGTAGAAAATATAGTGAACGTTGTTCCACTGGTACCTTGTCCGTGAACATCTCCGTGTCTCCAATGGTTCTTTCCCGGTCTCCACCTTGGACTCGCCAGCATTGCTGCCGAGCTCGCCTAAACACGACATTCTTGAAAGAAACTCAAAATGAAGAGTGAGATGGAGTTCATACATACGCTGCGTTGGTTTACAGTAATGTGCGCTGCGGTAGTAGTTTCGTTCTGCAGCAGGTTCTAAATACATGTATTACGGGGGGGGGGCTTGGGCGAGGCCATTGCAACTTTGGCAGACCTCACGCTGTGCAATGGATTTGACACAGACCCCGAGGCGGCCACTGAGATGTACTACGTAGTAAATTGACTACCTCAGGAGCGAGGTTTTAGTGTAACCGATGCGATCCAGCCTTCGTGCAGTTAGCACAACACGGCCTGTTTTATTCTTAGTGTCAAGTACGCTGTATGACAGGGGCCACCAGACAGCTCTCCGCTACATTCCCAAATTCGGGCGGATAGAATGTAGAGTTTTGATGTGAAATTCCACTGGAATTGGTATGCGGAACGCAACAGATTTTTCAACATTCCACTGGCTTGCAAATACACTCTAAAATGGCCCAATTCCAGTGGAAATTTGTATGCGGAACAGGCCCCAATTATGGGCGTCTAATCCAAGTCGCCGCTCAATCACGCTGCACTCGTTCTGTGGATCAATCAAACGCCATGCACCCGATTCACCGCAGACACTTTCCTGCTCCCGGTTCCTTTCGTCATCCAAGCTACATTCGGATCATCAACGTGCTCCACAAAACCTCCTTCAATACCATCGTCAGTATATTTACTGCTTAGGGCAGAATTATCCCAACCACTTATATGCATGTGTGAGTGTTGCTGCTTGTAACATACGTATAGATCCCGAACCTGCTGCTGGTGCACTCAATGCATTCCCCGGACTTTAGCGATGGAGTAAACTCACCTACCAACAACACTCGCTACGACACCACGTTGATCATCATTCGCGATCCCGGCGTGCAATCAAAGGCGATGTGAGCGGATACACCAATGCCTTCCACCTCGCATGACACGCGTCAGTGCTGTAATGTGCGCCAGCTGAGTCATCAATCTCTCAGGAATTGTCAAACCGAACAAGTCTTTCGAAAGACATTCCACAAAATCATTTCTAATCTCAAACTTCGGTAGTTTACCCCAGTGAATTGCTTTATCGTACTCCTTTAAACCGACATCCATGAATGCATTGAAGAATCATCGCCAGTGTAACTCTGTATTCCACGTGGCGATAAGGATGCGCCCGATAACACAGTCAAATGACGTGGGGGATCAATATTAACGAGGTCCTCTGGAACGTCGTGTCAACAGAAAGCAGCTTTTCATCCTCTGAAGATGGCTTAAATTTGTGTCCTCTACTCGTCTTGTGCGCTGGCAAAGCACACGCCGGTCACTTGAGACGCACACACGTTCGTCGAGTCGTCACTGTTGTACTTCAGCCTGCCATCGCGTAGTAAATCTGAGGCCTCTCGTGCTGCCCTAGTGCGCTGAAGTGCAATCTAGCTTTCTCGCCACGAAGCCGCAAATATCTGGGCAACTGTCGGGTCGTTGTCTGCGCTACTGCAGTCTCCCTGTATGTCTGAGATGCCTCCGGATCCACGCGATCGCCCACAACCACGTCCCATGTATCCACGGAGCTCTCTCGCGCAGCAAGACACCGCTTCAAGTTCCACTTCTGGAGTTTACATCGCCGTGGATCATCCAAGTGTCGGTGATTCGAACTATCATCTTTAGTGCTCAAATGAGCTTCCCCACGCTTCCGTGGTCAGTCGGGAACGTGGTAATTTCGCAAATGGCGGCCAGGTTGACAGTGCACCTCCAAGAAGATTCTGTAAATGCCAGCTATGTTGTCCCATTTATAAAAAAACGGGGGTTTAGTCTGATTTAAATGTGGCTCTGAAAATGGCAGCTATGAAATCCCCTTTATAAAACTACGAGACGCACCCATCACCAAGGAAGATTGAGCTATGTTGTCCTGTTAATAAAACTATGGGGCACGCCTACCATCTGTATGGCTGGTAGCTCCAGCTTGCTTCTCTGTCTTTTCTCATGCTTAGCCAGTATCGAGGTGAAACCTCACAAGATTATGGTGTTTGGCGCACGTCTTGCGCACCCTCTGTACCCCAGAAAAAATGCTTCAGGCAATTTTCCACCTCAGGTAAAACCGGCCATTACCCCCGCGTCCCATACAAACGTTGTGTACACCTTGTGTACAAATACCGGGTTTTGTAGCCATTCATTATGCTCCCTATGAAAGCCGGTGTACTATACACAGTCCTTACGAACTGTAAATGAAATAATCCTGTTGGGCGCTGTGTGGACTCGTGTCGCCGCGGACTTGCCGAGTACGGATACAGTATCCGATAAGGGTAGTGACGATATCCAACTGAGTCCAATCTATGGAGGGCCCCACGGTACAGCGTTCTCGGATATCACGTCGATCAAGTTCTCGCGAGCAGTAAGCATCGTCACAATATGTGCTGGGGCTCGTGTTGATGGGATACAGCTGCAGACTGGAGACCAAACGTTCTCCCATGGATATTCGTGCCCACAAGGAAGCACACTTGCACTTGGAGAAGGAGAGTACATTACGTCAATGGAGGTTCATTGGGGGAAGAACAGGCGCACAAACGACCACACTCGAGTGTTCTATCTCAAGTTCACCACCAGCACCGGGAAATCTGTTTCCGGAGGATCTACACCACAGATAATGCTATAGCAACAGCACCAGACGGATTTCAACTCTCCGGGTTCTTCGGGCGTGCTGGGGGTGTAATCGATCAACTCGGTGCCATTTGGACAAGAAGATCCGCTACAGATTTATCACTGACAGATCAAATGGAGAACTCTGGGATGTATGCGGTTACGATTCGTAACTGGGTGGGGCCTACGATCGGTCAGGCCAGTGACACTGCGTGTTACCGAAAATCGGTTGCTTTGGGCAGCAAGAATGCTTGCCCACCGCAACATCCGGACCGTCAGGGAGAAACTAAATATCCTCATCTTAGCGGAGCGGACGTCGGTGAAAGGTGCAGCTCGAACCCACAACGTTCAGCCCTCTCAGATTCGCCAGTGGCGCCGAAATAAAGATCGGTTAGAGGAGACAGCAAAAAGAAACCCACGTGCGACGACTGTGTCGACCGTTCTTGTAGTGATCGCGTTGGCGAAGTAGCCTTCTTGGCAGGAAGCCTACGAGACATTGCTGAGTTGCATCTCGCACTATGAAAGCCTTAACCCCTCCAACCCGGAGTGCTGCATAATGCAGCTTAGGCCTTTTTATTAAGCTGCATTATGCAGCGTAACGTTGAATTTATCTTGATGTTTGTATGTGAAAAAAAATCACACGAATCGACGCAAACTGAAATCAAGATACAAAAATGATGGGCAAATATCTTGCACCGAAAAAGCTTCACGATTTGCCAGACATAAACGCTGTCTTTCATTTTTCAAAAATATGCTATTCAGCAGGATAGATATGCTCATGAACAGGTAAATGTTGCAACAGTGGCGCCCGCCAACCATCCGTTTCATTTGAGAACTGAGAAAACGCCTACACCAAGAAAAAAAACGGAGGACACATACAGCTTCGGAAAATAATGAGTAGTCTACCTTGCTAGTCACTTTATGTCGTATTATGCAGCGAACTTATGCTGCATTATGCATTGCTCGTATGGTGCATGTGGACCATCAGCAGAAGACAGCAGAACCGACTCCTTGATCAGCTGTTTCTCGACGTAACGCTGAAAAATAGTTTATAGGACTTTGTATAAAAAGCAAGTAAACCGGTACCGCAATCATCTAATTGCGGTACCGGTTTACTTGCTTTTCGTATGCCTTCTCATTTTCTAAAAATTCGAGTTTGGTTTCTCGATATTCGACTGGTCTCTGGCCAATTGCACATGGTCTTTGTGCAACACGGTCCTTCTGCAGCATTATGCAGCTTTGCATGGGGCATCTGGATACAATTTGTTCTGCAACATGCAGCTTAAGCGAGAAGTGTCCTGTCCATCGCCGAGCGTGTGCACACTTCCCAAGCCCTTTAAGCGACGTTCTATACAAATTCCTAGTATAACTGTGCTGCATAATGCAGCTTAAGTAGGTCAAAATCAGCATGGCTGGAGGGGTTAACCCCTTTAATGCAGTAGTCCAACTCGCCATCACCTTGGTCCTCCACTTGAATGCGAAACACCAACAAATCCCTGTGCTTGCCGCACACTTCATGAGCAGCACAGCTACGACCTCCACCCCCAATATCGCACCCGACCGCGTCGACCCCCGGCGGCACCATGCTGGTTTGTCCGCTCGCGATGTCTGTGGCCTATTCCCATTGGTAGAAAATTTGTAGGGGGGTATGGCGTTCCTCCGATACCGAGCTGTTACATATCATACCGGTATGGCTGTGATACGCAATCCGAGTCATGCCATTTTTTTTTGTTCATCATTTTACCGGTATATGACAAAACCGGCCTGGGGGTATGGCGTTCACCCGCATTTTGGGGGTATGGCGATCCTCAAAATTCGGTAGGAGAAATTGATGATGGGTCTTTGCATGATGCACTTGGACTCACCACAGTCGATGAAGCATTTGTTGGTAGCTACGGTACTTGGTCGAGGAAAGGAGATGGTGACGTTCATTTGGTGTTCGAAAGTGTTGATAAAGAAGACGTGACGGTGGTCATTCACTCGGGTGAAGATGAATACGCAAATGTTGATGTTGCAGCTGGCGCCACTGTGGTTTTGGACTCCACGATTCCAGAACTACTGGACAAGAGCTTGTACCTCGATCGCTGGCGTCCTGGAATATTCGGGTTGCCCAGTTCTGGTGGCGGTTCATTACTACTACCTTTGGGTGCCACGATCATCTGAAGGAGGGCATCTTGAGGTGCATGTGCCAGTTGAAACTTTCTAAACAATTTAACCTACCCTGTCAAAAGAAAACGTTGATAAATACTACTGTAGTATTTCTGTCCCCACGTAGGAAAAGGAACGTCGTTATCTTCTAATTCTATCGCCCAGCGAAACAGAGACTTCTACTCGTAGTGTAGCGATCGATTGTCTTAACAATCCACATTCCATTGTGCGGAGACGATTATCGTCTTTCTGGAAGCAAATGAAAAAAAATGATGGGCGTGCACTTCAAGAGGGCATGCAAACCCACCAGAATATTTACTTTTTTTTGAAAGGCCAAGCCTTCTCCAGCTTCGGCTTAAAGTTGCCGTCGTTGAAAGGTGTGTTGGCCTTGCCGAAGTGGACACCGTTGAGAGCTCTTCGGGCATCCTCCGTCATCTGATCCCACATGATCAGATCCTGAAACGTACCAGCATCGCCAGTAGTGTCCAGGTCGTGGTTCAAAGGCCAAGCGTGCTTGTATCGCACCTTAAGACTCGTACCATCGATCACCCACGCCGGGCACGGGTTGTACTTCTTGTAGCCGTCGTGGGAAGACACCGAACAGGCCAAAATCTTCGGCTCGGGTACATCCGGGTTGTCAATGAACACTATTGCGTGCTCCCAGTCGTGACGGTGACCCATACGTGATGACGGTGAGTCCTTGGGGAAGTACCACGAGTACATAATGGACCAGACACCTTCCATCCACGTGGAACGGCCGTAAACTTGGGAGCCGTGGCCAGAGCCTCGACATCCTCCTCTCGGACTTCCAGAAGTCTGGAGACCACCACTCGTCTCCCCGACGGGGTGCGGACTAATCCCGAGTACTGGAAGCCGGAAATCGAGTACACATACCGGTTACCGACAATACCGCCAGCGCCGGCCGAAACCCGAGTTCACATCGGTAGAATTCCAAGTACAACGGCAGAATTCCGAGTGCAAAAAATTGGCGGGAAAAAAGTACAAGGGAAACCTGGCAGAATGGCGAGTGCAGGGCGGGTTTGCCGCAAAGAACTAACGTTAGTCAGCCATAACGAAGCATTCATTAATTTAACTCATTTATTGTCCGTATTACTGGGATTTAAGCCCGCGTGCTCCGCACACGGAGCGTTAAACCGCCAGCCTAAGCCCGCTCCGGCTTCGCCTTCGCTTGATCCGTCGACAGCGCTGGGGTTTAAGCCCGTGTGCTTCGCACACGGAGCATTAAACCACCAGCCAGCGTTCTCCACCGCGCTTGTCCTCTCTCTGCTGTCCTTTACTGCCCAGCTACGCGCTCCGCGCGATCCAAGCCACCCCTAGCGGCTCGCTATGCTCGCGAGTACAGACCATAAGCCCGCTCCGGCTTCGCCTGCGCTTGATCCGTCGACAGCGCTGGGGTTTAAGCCCGTGTGCTTCGCACACGGAGCATTAAACCGCCAGCATATGCCCGCTCCGGCTTCGCCTTCGCTTGATCGTCGGCAGCGCTGGGGTTTAAGCCCGCGTGCTCCGCACACGGAGCGTTAAACCGCCAGCCAGCGTTCTCCACCGCGCTTGCTAGAAAAACCGCAAAAGTACCGGTACGAACTGACCTCAATTCGTTTTGCAAAACCTCTCAAAGTCGGTTGGTGTACTCGAAATCTGGCCACTGGTACTCGGAATTAGTCTCTTTCCCTCCCCGACGTCATTCACAGCAGGGTACGACACGCATCCCGTCCGGATTTGGATCTGAGGTTTGAACTTGACACCAGCCTTCTCCGAAATCGTAACCGGTTCAGGTTGAGCAAACGGCTTCACTTCATCGTGACCGATGGTCTTCGTGACCCACGGACCAGGATCCGGAGTGGGGGCAGGAGTAGGAGCAGGCGTCGGGGCAAGTGTGGGCGCTGGAGTTGGTGCTTCTGTTTGTCGCGGGTCCGGCCTCACGGTCGTGCCTGGAGGAAGAGTTACGTTTCGACGAGTCGCGGACGGGGCTAGCGTCAACTTGCTGAAGTCAATGTACTTAATCGTTGGCTTCGGAGTCTCAGCGGGGCCTTGCTCCTGGGACGAAGTTTGGCCAACTTCGATTTGAGTTTGCGTTTGGGAGCCGTCTTCCGTTTGAGTCTGAGTTTGAGTTTGAGCTTGAGAGCCGTCTTGGGCTTGCACAGACACAAGGAGCGCGAGGCCAACCCACAGGAAGGCAGACAGCTTCATACTATGGAAGGTTTCAGTAGCTCTTGAGTCTCGGGGAGGAATTTCCGAAATGGTGGACCGAAGATAGGAGCGGCGCCGACGGACGACGTCCGTATGAAGATCACATCACGAACTTTATCTTGCTGTTTTGCAGAGCCATGTGGCAATTGCAGTGCACCTGGCGACAAGAAGAAGAGTTAGCATTATTTATGCTCGTTCCGTTAATCAGTTTGAGATTAAAAGTACTAGTACTAGTACAGTACATGCTGTACTACACCTTTGCCCGTCCAATCTGGGAATAGTCTCAAGCAAAGTGGTACCGTCATATTTACCTTATCGCAAATATCACACTACTACTCGCTAAACATCAATGAATCAGGGAATGCTTGCAGTCAAGCAGGGACTCGCAAGGTGATGAGCTGCCGGTCAAAACTTGCTGCCTGCTTGCCACGCGCGAAGGAGCCCGCCTTCGCGCCCAAACCTGCCGCCTTCGCGCCTCTCGTTTTGCTACGCCTCGCCCCGTATTCACTGAAGGCTCACATTAAGGAGCGTTTCAGTAACATGGTGGACGAGGATGGCAACCCCCTGACCATCAAGGAGCGCACGATGCGCTTCCTGGAGCGAGCTGCTCATGCCAGCATGAAGTTCATCACGCCAACGTTGGTCACCAAGATGGAGCTTCACGCCCGTGACGCAGTGAACGCGGCGGAGGTGATGAAAGACATGGTCTACGGCGCGTAGGCGATGCACAAGCCAGACACCTTGCGAGTCCCTGCTTGACTGCAAGCATTCCCTGATTCATTGATGTTTAGCGAGTAGTAGTGTGATATTTGCGATAAGGTAAATATGACGGTACCACTTTGCTTGAGACTATTCCCAGATTGGACGGGCAAAGGTGTAGTACGTTGAAGGCTCTCGCCAGGGAGTGGCGAGAGTCTCCCATGCAATTTCAAATCGTCGGTTGCGATATCACAAGCAGGTGTTTGCGGGGATTGAACATCGTGCATATACCGTGTACTGTACATGCACAGTGAACACTCACCCTGTGGCATTTTGTTTCTTCATCGAGGTTCCACAGTTTGATATGGTAGGGTTCTAGATTCATTAACTCGATCAACTTCTACATGTAGACACTGTACGCTAATTTCTTACACAATATTCCACTAAGTTTTCCGTGGAAAGCGTAATACTCATGCAGTGTACTACATGTAGTGGCCGATAGACTCAGCATTTTACAGTGTACATGTACAGTACGTGATGTACTTCTGACATTTTGCATGCGTCTCGAACAGCAAGATTAACATCCGAGATCTGGCCAAGCTGGCCTTTACGTTACAAACAAGATCTGCGCAGGATGTACATACACGGACAGTTGCTTCAAAGCCTTCCTCGACCTTCTTTTGAAAAGTCTTAGAAGTGTACATGTAGCATGTACTTCTACCAAGCAACATACAGGTCGATGGATGTCCATGTGTACCACTACTTCCTTCATTACATTTTTTGTATGTACATGTTTCCCGAAGCGGAAATCCAGGGAGAACGTGCAGTGCGTTAGAATGTCCCGACACGAGCACTCGATGGTGAATTCTCCGGTGAACAATGCTTGCATGATGCTTACCTACTACTGGTACATGTAGTACTCTTAGGAAGAAATGGGACAGTCAAAAATCCCGCCCCATTGTAGACTGTTGTAAAATAATAAATGTAGTGCTGTATTATTACGGATCCAATTATCTAAAACTGTTCCAATTATTGATTTTATTCGGTTAGCACTGTCGATCAATTCTAATTATTGTGGGTAGCATTTCTAAATTTAAATATAATTTTCGTCAGGCCAATCATTGATGGAGCTGCTGGATGCCATCGAGGAATTGGAGCAGCCAGCTCATTCCAGCCGCTGCTCTCCCCCACTTCACGACTACGACTGCGTAGAGCGTCAGGTGCTATTTGTACAGCGGAAACTGCGTGATGTATGGCAGCGGAAGCGTGGCAGTAGTACCGAAATCCCTCGCATCCCTTTCAATTGGGTTTTCTCCAAATTATTGCGCCTCATTGAGGAGTATCCTGACGGTCTTACCGAGGCGGTGGTAGTGACGGAAATGGTGAAATTACTGAAGCAAAAAGAGGCAGAACAGGATGTGGGAACTCCCAGTAAAAAACGGAAAATTCGGGATGAAGAAGATATGGGGGATCTACTGGCAGAAACAGAGCAGGAAGCTTTACATGCTAAAGTCACAGGCTACGGGAACCACCGACTGACCATTGAAATGGAGAATGTGAAGGATGTTACAGCTCATATGTAAGTGACAGTGTTGAAAATGAATCTGGCAATTGACAATTAAATTATGGTGTTATTATTGTGAACAGGTATTTGCATCAGAGATTCCGTTCGTGCGTGGATTTCCTGCATCGAAATTTGCAATATGAACCGAGGTCGGTGACTTGCACGTCTTTCTTTGGAGGATAGAGCTGATTGCGTTCATTTCTTGGTGCAGTGCAGCTACTTTCCCGTTTCAGACAGGTCGTGAGGTTGCATTTACCAATGCCAAACTGTTAGAGAGGAAGGAGGTGGATATGGGATCGATGGATGGGGAAAACCGCGTCAAGTTTACTCTTCTGCCTACAGGTTTCTTAACTGCACAACTGGATGAGAAAAGACCGTTGGATCGGAGGTTATTGGCCGATTCGATCAGTTTAAGTCGAGTAGATCAGCTAGCAAGCGGACACCAAGACCCGAGTGTGATCCAGCAGTTGATGCTCAAGGCGAAAGTGCTCGATATCGGCGCCATTCGACCGTGCCAAACGCCTCTGTACGTGCACCGGCAAGTGATTTTACTTGGAGAAGCTGACGAGACAAAGGTTCCTCGGATCCCGCTTGGAGCAACACCAAATACCCAGCGAATGACACAAGGTTTGCATCTGATGGTCCTCTGGGACGACCAAGTGGCGCTCAGTCGGCTTTTTCGTGTGGGTGATACACTTTCAATCTTCCACCCATTTGTGCACGTGTGTGACCAGCATGACACGGAAATTCTCCACATTCTGAACGAGTATTCGTCCCAGCAGCGGTTAATGTACTACTTCGAGTACGGCAGTGCTACCGTCCTGTTCTGCCAGCCGTGTCGGGTTGCTACGACGAAAAGCCCCACCAAGAATCGACCAGTTAGCCAAGGACCCAGTGAGATCGAGCGACCGTTGTCCAGATTGGCAGATATCAAGCCAGGATGGCACAATTTCTCTCTCTATGCTCATGTACGGAGTATCAAGGTTTCACATGGAATTCCACTACTTGCAGCTTTCTTTTACGCTTACTACGATCCGAAGACGAACCAGTCAGGAGCCATGAACTCCAACATGCAGCAACCCCCGCCGCCACTGGATCGCACGATCGTGTCAAAGTATTATTTGGTCGTGATGCTGCAAGTTTATCTTCCATTGTCCAAGCGTTTAATGACGATCGAGGTAACGGGTGAAAACGCTTTGATAGCACTTCGCCTTGTACCAGGCCAAAGCGTTTTCTTGGATGGTTTGGTGGCGATTGATATGAAGTCCAAACCAGTGCGACGATTCCGGGAGCGCGCACTGATGCCGTCTGCATCCTTAACAACATCAGCGCCAGTGGAATTCGCCTTCCCGACGAAAACGTACAGCAACTCATCCGATTCCGGTGTTGTAGTGCTGTGCTCGGATTGGGCGAGTATCTTCGGGAAGCAGTCTCTCTTCAGCACCAACTCCAAACTGACGGTGGTGAATACAACACCTGGTCTAATGAACACTGTACTAGACCAGTCAAAAGCTCTTGACAACGCATCCACACACGCTCTCAAGATGGTCGAAATGACCGTAACTGGTGCTGGTTGGTTGGTTCCGAGTTCAAATGGCTACACTATCGACTCAACGTGCGAAAAGGGTCACTCTACCACGTGTGCGCACAAGTTTTGCCTTCGAACGTTAGAGATTATACCCAGAGAGCAGAGAGCTGCAGCACCACCCAAGTGGAAGTGCTCCTTTTGCCAAGAAGTGTTTTTTGGGATGGAGGATACCGTTCAGACATATCAAGACTTGGCGGTGACTGTGGAGACTGGTAAGTCACAGACTTCTCCACTGATTCTACTCTGTCAAGGTGATACAGTAGAGAATCTTCTCGGTTTACCAGCGGAGGACTACGTCCAATTGTCCCTAGCAGAAAAGCGCAAAACTCTCGACAGTGTCACAGGAAGCGCCTTTCGCCTCATGTTGTCTCGATGTGAAGCTCTCCACGTGTCACTGGCCACAACTCCGCCCCCTTCTTCCCCTCGCAGCTTCGATACGTCTTCTTCTATCGATTTCCGCGTGGATATGGCTCAACCGGTCGATACTTTCGCTGCAGCACACCAGTTATTAGCCTCACTGCAACAGAGACTGTAGCCATGTCTGCTTAACATAAACAATCCACCGAAATCAGACATTTTTTTCTAAATTTCACTACAGTTCAGTATGGGCATACAATTTGTCAGGTTAAACACATCTTTAATACAAGCCCGGTCACCTCTCCCCCTCATTATCGCATTGTAACGTCTTGTGTCAAGAGCTCCTCCGCTATGGCGTCTCCCTCGTCGCTCCAGGACCCCGACGCTCTCCAGAAGCAGCAGAAGGCTCTAGGCAAGATCCTGACGCGTCGAACCATGCGAGTTTGGGCCTCGAAGTCGTCCCAGGAGCGGAGCAGTTTGGCCGAGAGTCTGCTGCAGCTGTTCTCGAGTGGCTCGTCGGCTTCTGCGGCTTCTAGCGCCGCGGAAATCGCTCAACGACCAATCACACGTCGCCCAGGGGTGGAGGAGGTCAAGAACTGCGTCCTGTCGAGCGTGTATCCATGTCTACCGCCTCAGTGCGACGCTCTAAGGGGGGAGATCTGGCAGGTGCTGCTCAACGTGTACAAAAGGAACCAGCATGGCTCCGCTGCTCAGGAATTCGACCGGATGTTGCAGAGACTGGGGAAACTACCTCGAGACCCTCTATTAGTGGACGAGTGTGGAGATGTAGCGGAGATTCTAGAGCCTCAGGACCAGAAGAGCAGGGACAGAGTGCAACAGGAGCTGGAAGTGCTGCTCATGTGGTTTTTAACCACCAAAAGTGTGGCGTACTCTACGGGGATGGCTCGTGTGGTAGCTCCGTTCTTCCTACTGAAGATGCCTCTACCTACCATCTACGACTGCTTCTACCAGTACTGTGCACACTTCCTACCCCACTTTGTGGTGGCGGATAGTCTCTTTGCGGACACCCCGAGCCTTAGTAATGTGGGTGGAGGAATGGGCAGTAACAGAGGAAGTAGCAGTAGTATGGACGAAGCTTTTTCAGGCCAGAGAGGGGCTCTGGAACGATCCAGCTCTATGGATTCTACCTCTTCTTTAGCTGAGGAGAGTAAACGACGTGCTGATGAAGAGGAGACTCAAGCTTTAAGACGGGAACGACAGCAATTGGTGGAGCAGTTACTGAGCTATCACGCGCCACAGCTCGCTCACTGCTTGAACCAGTGGTGTGGCAACGAGTGGAGTGTGGCTGGAAAGCTTTTCGCCGCGGATTTCCTGCTTGGACATTTGTACCAGGTTGTCCCACCTGCTGCGTTCGTGTACGTCATGGATCAGTACTTACTCACGGGTGACTCACTCTTCGGTCTCTTCTTCGTTATCGCGGCGTTGATTCAACGGGAAGAAGTCTTTACTGCTTGCAGATCGGCTGAAGACGTCCAGGATCAAATTCGCTCCACTTTCGACTCGAAGGCATTTGCGGATGAGGAGAACGTTCGCTTCTTGTGTCTGTCAGCATCGCGTCTGCGCACTAAAACTCCAAAGACTTACAAGTGCTCACAGCGTGAGGCTACAGTTGACATCAGATGTTCATCGCGTCAGGCAATTGAGATTGCCTACGGTTCGGGCGCTGGCATGGCAGCTAAGAAAGTACGAGCGCAGTCCAATAACAGTATGAGTGGCCCTCCGTCTGGAGGTCTCAGTGATCGAGTTAGCTCTGATCGTAAATCCACGGCCGAAGCTGCGGTTGATATGTCGCAGTGGGTCATGAAGGAGTCGCGCTCGATCGCGGGCAAAATCTTCTGGTATCATACGCAAACGGGAAAGACCCAGTGGGAACACCCAGCGGAGAAGCATGACCCGCCATCAGCCTACTTCGCGTTGCCTGTAAGCATTGAAGAAGTGGGTCCTCAACTCATGGGCGGTGACAAGCCTGGAGAACAGCAAACTGCTGGGCTTCGCTTCTTTGTCGTTGACTGTCGAGGCCTTCGCAGCTCAGAAGACCTCAAGAGCGGTCGTATTCCAGTCGCGTACACTCTGGATCCTTCTGTGTTTGACTCGCCGGAGCTCATCGCAAAGAGCATGGAGGCTTTGATTTCGATGAAGTCTCAGGTTCACGTGGTGTTGGTGGGTCATGGCGTTGGAATTCCCCCTGAGCTTGTGACGTCTGAAGACGTGAAGACCAGCATTCGGGATGCGGTTCGTCTGGACACCGACTGTCTTAATCAGGCTGCGCTATTTTTCCAGAAAAGTGGGTTCCGCTTTGTTAGCACGCTGGACGGAGGCTACTCCTCTTGGCACGCGTTCATGCGCGATCGTGCTGGTTCTTCTCCTCAGGAACTACTGAATCATGTTGAAGGCGAGTGCGTCTACTGCCGCTACGATACGATTCTTCGCACGGGTGAGGATCCAAAGAAGAAGAAGTCCAAGCAGAAGCCGCGACGCAAGAAAGCCATGCCCACGACGACTTCGATGCCTGTGAATGGCGGTGAAGGCGACGCGAGTATCGTCTCGACTAGTGAGGTGAATCGCGCGAACAGTGGGAGTGTGGGTAGTAACAATGCACCGAGACGTCAGCTGTCCATTTCCAGGAACTCGATCACGTCCATGAGGAGTAAATTGTCGGAGGTATCGATCCCGAAGAAGTGGGGCTGGAGGAGAAGGTCTTCGGGTGCTGCTAGCTCAGGCCACCAGAACGACAGCGGTTCTTCGTCGACGGTAGAAGATGGCGGTAGTGACCATGGATCCTCCACGGACGACCTGGAGGAGAAAAACGATGAGGCCACCCACGAAATGCTGCGTGCTGCTCTCGAAGAGCCCGAAGACTCGACTGTGGAGGCTGATGAGGGAGAAGCCTCGAAGGATCCCAACTTTGTGGGCGTTTTTACGATAGACTACAGCGACGACGAAGACGAAAACAATGAGGAGCCGACAGCAGAGAAGAACGGCCCCGAAAGCGTTGAAGTGTCGAAGATGACCGAGCACGAAACGATTTCTACCGCTGGTGCCGTCGTTGGAGCTGGGACGGAGCCGACGGTGTCGGCATGAGCGACCAAGTTATGGCAGGTGGGTTTGAGGGTAGGTGGATGTCAAGAAGGCGACTGCCCTGTTCTTGAATTGTTCATTAGCGAGGTTGTTGAGAAGGCAACCGCAGCAGACTACAGGCGTGTTAAATTGAGCAGTTGTGTTGATTTCGAGTTGTCTTCGCTTTGAGATGCGTTGTAGATCAGGATCAGGTTCATGGATGTTCTAATTCTTCACTCGGCAGTAATATACGAGTCCTGATTTCAGGACGGACATCTCTGGGCTGCCTGACTTTGGTGGTCCTCGCATCACGACAACCTTGTGTGTCCGAACCACCAGATTCCGAGGAGCTGTAGAGACCGGGATCGACAATGCACCTTAGCAATGCTTGTGACGGAATGCTGTCGATAGCACTCCGTCGGCATTGAAGTGCAAGTTGATGCACTGTAGTGCAATCTACATATCTCTACATGTACCCACTTTGTGATTGGCTAAAACTAGATTCTGGTATTATGCCATTGTGGTTTACGCCATTCAGCTGAGACATTGAGAGAGTCTCATTGGCTGAAATTCGAGAAGGTTCTCGAAGCTTGATTATGGGACGCCCAGGAGTCAAGTCAACATTGCTACGTGGAAGTTTATAGGAAAATCATTGGTAGATAGCCAAATCAGAAGATAGGAAAAGATAGGCTCTAGGATACATTCTACTGGATTTTTGAGAGAGCTCTGTGAGCCACCAGTTAGCTTAGGACCGTAAGAGCCTTCCTCATTTCAATTCACTTTTCAATTTACCAACAACCTCTCAGTGGCCCATCAACTGGTCACGCCTCCCTGGGTCTTCGCTCCGCCGTCCAAGTCCGGCCTCCGCGCTTCCTCGCCCCCCGCGCGCTTGCCTGTTACATAGTAGCGCTTGTCGGGTCAAGCTTCGCTCCATCGTCCAGGTCGGGTCTCTCGTGGGCGGCATAGCCAGAAGCAGTAGATCCTTGGCTATTAGCACCAGCCAATTGCTGGGAAGTGCTGAGCCTAAGGGGTCTCTTTTGGGTTGTCTTTGGAGAGTTCGTGCCCATCACAGGTCAGGAATCAACTTTGAAAGGTTGGTATATCTCTGCCTAGTGCACGTAACTCTTTGGTCGCTACTAGAAGCCGGTTCAGTGCTTGGAACGCTCTTAAGTGCAGCTTTTATTTCCATCGCTCCCCCGGTAGCTTCCAATTTACCCTTTCTTTTTGGTGTTTGGGTCGGTACAAGCCGAACCACTCCCATTTCTCCTTCTTTCATTGGGTTTTGGGTTTTATTGGATTGAGTTCGTGCTACGAAAAGTCCACTCGAAATGTCATCTACACGTGGTAGATCGAGTGAGCGCGACTCTCTCAAACCCGCGTCCGCGTAGAACGCCTCGAACGACTGCCAGGACGGCTCCTGATTCACTCAGGGCCAACCGCAGGCAGCAGCCAGGACGGCACCTGATTCACACCAGGGCCAACCGCAGGCAAGCCGCTAGGACGGCTCCTATTCCACAGAGCCAACCGCAAGCAACCGCTAGGACGGCTCCTATTCACAGAGCCAACCGCAAGCAACCGCTAGGACGGCTCCTATTCCACAGAGCCAACCGCAAGCAACGGCTAGGACGGCTCCTGATCCACAGGGCCAACCGCAACCAACGGCTAGGACGACTCCTGATCCACAGGGTCAACCGCAAGCTACGAATATGTCGTCAGGACAAGCAGGCGCAGCATCAGACACGATGTCGATGCAGCAGCTGTTAGTTTACTTAACGCAGCAGCAACAGTCATACCAAGCCCAGATGCAAAGCCCAGTTGCAGCACAGATGCAACAGGCCAACGCAAGATTCAGATATCTAGTTGCGTCAGGGGTGAGCAAAGAAAGAAGGATCCGCCTATGTATGAAGGCAAATACGGCGAAGATATTGAGTTATGGATCTTCGCCACCGAGCAGTATTACGCAAGCAGACGCGAGTTGATGGAGGCAGATACATCGGATTTTGTGACGATGATCTCCATCAACTTAGAGCAAGTCAGTGCTGAATTGGTATCGCGCGTTTATCGCAGAGTGTGAAAGGTACGAACGTACAGCCCACATGGTCGCTCTTCAAGGGAAGACTTCGCACTCGTTTCAGGCCGAAGGACTTCGAATATGATCTTCGAGAGAGGATGTTTCGTCTCAAACAGAATGAGACCATCCATGATTACGTCTCCAAGTTTCAAGACTTGCTATCACAGACAGAGTTGTCTATCAGCGAGTTGGAGAAGCGTTTCTTCTTTCAGAACGGTTTGCGAGGGAGACAGCGAGGAAGATCAAGGAGAGAGTCCTTCAACACTGCAAGATGCCATTGAGATTGCGTCGGGTAATTTTGAGTTTGCGCACTACTCGGAGAAAACCCCTAGAGCTCCTGCGAAGGGTTCGCAAGGATCATCAAGCTCGGGGCATTGTGTGCGTCTAAGTCGAAGCAGAATTCAAAGAGCTCCGACAGAAGAAAAAAAGAGCGATGATTGGAAAAAGACAGCTACGTGCAGAAACTGTAAGTTTGTACATTTCTCCAGATTGTACTCAGCCAAAACGTACTGAAGCAAATCGGTACATGCAGGGCGCAGTGTATGCGATCCTAGAGGCTGAAGCTCGAGCATTCAAGACGGATGACCAAGAGAGGCCCGTCTCGATATTCATCGACAACGGCAGTAGCCTGAATGGCGTTACTGAGGAGTTGGTGAAGAAGCTTGAGTTGGATGTCACGGAAGGTGACATGATGCAAGTTGATCTCGGTTATGATCCGGTTGGCATCGTCCACGTCGGACTGTAGAGATGTCTCTGCAGTTACCAGGGTTTCCTTTGACAGCAGGAACATTCCAAGTCATGCCTGTTCCTGAAGGAAAGGATGTTGTTTTGGGCATGATGTGGCTGCGGGAGCAGAACCTGATATCTCGACTGGAATACTGGACAGATTGCACCTCGCATCAAGGTGGAGAACACGCAGACTGTGAAGTTGAGACTGCCGAAGACTCGTCCAGCCCGTTGGGTGGCAGGACAACGCCGCGCCAGAGTTGCGCAGGCCCGTGAGATTTTCAATTACTATCGGCAGCATGGCCACAACGGCCAGTTTGGGCGAACGAAGATTATTTCGTCCAAACAGTTCCAGCAGATGTTGCGTAGGGACAAGGATATTGAGGCAGTGTTTGTCATCCAATCCGCATGATTCGGAGAAAGGCTGAACGCTTCAAGAGTCAAGGATGGGACGCTCTCAAGGATAATCCGGCGTATGAGACGCTACTGAAGTATGCGGATACGGTTTTCCGTACGGAACTTCCGAATGAGACACCGCCAGTACGGAAGGAATTGAGCACGAGATTTTGCTCCAAACCCGGTACTCAACCGATTTCGGTCAAACAATGGCGCCAAAGTCCTGATCAGAGAAAAACGATTCAGGAATGGACCAAAGAGATAGTTCAGGCTGGCATCATTCGACCGAGAGTACGTCAGCATTTTGTGCACCGACTTTCTGTGTGAAGGAAACCAGTCGGATGGCGTATTGTGCACGATTATCGTCTATTGAACTTGGCGACGATTTTACCAGCTATTCCTATGCCTCGCAAAGGAAGATACCTTTGATGCGATGGCCGGTAGCTATTGGTATTCGTGCATGGACTTACTTTGGGGTTATTACCAAGTGAAGTTACGAAGCAGATATACCTTTCACTGCTTTCTCAACCCCAGATGGTCTATTTGAATATCTCGTCACACCCATGGGGCTCAGTGGTAGCCCAGGAACCTTTAATCGACTGCTGCAAAGGTTTTCATGGATTTGAGTGATGTGGCGAAGATTTACTTCGATGATATCTACGTATACACGAAGGGTGAAGATGTGAACGACCACATCGCAGCACTGGACAGGGTATTGAAGCGATGTGAAGAGCAGAAGCTCTACATCAAACTGTCCAAATGCCAATTTTGCGTGGATGAGATTCCATGCTTAGGCGACTTTGTCGGACGCAAGGGCGTTCGTATGGACCCAGATAAGGTGAAGATTATCGCCGAGTGGCCAGTCCCCAAGACCAAGAAGCAAATGGAGGCTTCCTGGGGACAACGGTTTTACGTTTCGAGATTTTGCAAGGATTTCGCGCAGTTTGCAGGTCCTTTGCATGAATGTATCAAGGGAAAACGTTCTCGTGATGCTATCGAACTCGATGAGAACCAATTACACTGTTTTGACGAGCTTAGAAGCGCTTGTCATCACCTCCAGTTCTCAGTCTTCCCAGTTTCTCCAAACCTTTCGAATTCGGATGGACGCCTCAAATTTCGCAATTGGGAAGTCTTATTTCAAAAGGAGGAGGTTGGAACATCAATAACCTATACGGGCAGAAAGATGAAGCCAGCAGAACTGAATTATCCAGTTCGCGAACAGGAACTACTCGCTATTATGCATGCGTTGAAGACATGGCGCGTGTATCTTCTCGACAAAGCCATTCCTGGTGAAACAGATCACAAAGAGCATTGAGATGATTCTCACGCGAAGACGACGAATCGACGCATTGCGCGGTGGTTCAACGAACTTGCGGAGTTTCAGCCTCTGTTCAAGTGGATTCAGGAGAGACGAATGTAGTCGCAGATGCGATGTCGAGAAATCCTGAGTTCGAGCATAAGGCGGCGCAAGTGAGCCTGAAGGAACTTCTTGATACGGCTCAAAACCGTGAAATTGTGGCTACCATGGTCGAGAACAATATGACCGTGGCACAATCCGCAGTGAAGATGTACTCGTGGAACAAGGACTTGCAGGACTTGTCAAAAAGCTACAGCTTGGAGACAAGGTTCCGCATTACTCGCTAGATCATGGCGTGCTGTATTATCAGACGCGTGAAGATGAGAGTCCTAGATTGTACATTCCCGATGACGAAGATCTGAAGAATCGAGTCATTTGTGAAACCACGATGCAGTAACGGCAGGCCGCAGGGTATTACAAGACCTATGTCGCAGTACGTGAAGTACTATTGGCCGAAGATGATGAAGTATATCCAGCGCTATGTGAACACTTGTGAAATGTGTCAGCGCAACAAAGCGAGAGCAGGTGAAGCCTCCCGGATTACTTCAACCGCTGGAGATACCACGAGGTAGATGGGTCGACATTTCAATGGATTTCATTGTGTCTCTACCTCCCAGCAAGGATGGTTTGAATGCCATCATGGTCATTGTGGATCGATTGACCAAGCGTGCAAAGTTTATTGCTACGCAGACGACAGACAGCGCAGAGGATATTGCAGAATGTTTTCATGAAGAGTTATAAGATCATGGCCTTCCGAAGACGATTGTGTCTGATCGTGACTCCAAATTTACGTCTAAGTTTTGGCAGGCTGTTATCACTGCTATGGGAACGCAGCATAACCTGTCATAGGCATTTAGGCCGCAGACGGATGGACAAACGGAACGTACAAACCGGTTTATCGGAGATTATCTCCGAGGTGTTATAAACCCAGCCCAGAATGATTGGGATGAGTTTCTTCATTTTGCAGAGTTCGCCTATAATCGGCGATTGCATGCTACGATTGGCATGTCACCATTTGAAGCGGATCTAGGATATATTCATATATGCCCGACGATATCGCGGCAGATCCGGAGTTTAAGTTGGAGAAAGCAGCAAAGAGTTCTACTCCGACAGGAAGCCTTCCTCAAGGTCGCGCAAGACCGTATGAGTGAAGCACAGGAGCGCATGAAGCATTATTACGACAGGAACAGACTTGTCCAAGACTTCAAAATTGGCGACATGGTGCTACTAGATGGGAAGAATTTGGATATCCGTCATAAGGGGTACGCACAGTCGAAGAAGTTAGCTCCGAGGTTCATTGGACCATTCCCGGTCCAGAAGAAGGTATCTCGAGACTCGTATGAGTTGGGATTATCGAAGAACCTGAAGTTGCATCCAGTTTTCCATACATCACTGTTGAAGCCGTACCGCAAAGACCCGAAGCGCAGGCAAAAGGTGAACAAGGTTGTGTTAGCCGATGGAACTGAAGGGCAACTGGTCGAAGCCGTGATTAACCACCGTAAGTACAAGGGAAGCCGCAGTACAAGGTTTAGTGGTTAGGCGAGACCAAGAAGGAGCCACATGGGAACCTGTTGAGAATCTGAAACAGATCCCTGGTCTCATCGACCTCTATTGGAAGTCAGAAGAGAGAATCCTTTCTAGGGAGGCTCTTTCTCGAAGGAGGTCATGTGACGGAATGCTGTCGATAGCACTCCGTCGGCATTGAAGTGCAAGTTGATGCACTGTAGTGCAATCTACATATCTCTACATGTACCCACTTTGTGATTGGCTAAAAACTAGATTCTGGTATTATGCCATTGTGGTTTACGCCATTCAGCTGAGACATTGAGAGAGTCTCATTGGCTGAAATTCGAGAAGGTTCTCGAAGCTTGATTATGGGACGCCCAGGAGTCAAGTCAACATTGCTACGTGGAAGTTTATAGGAAAATCATTGGTAGATAGCCAAATCAGAAGATAGGAAAAGATAGGCTCTAGGATACATTCTACTGGATTTTTGAGAGAGCTCTGTGAGCCACCAGTTAGCTTAGGACCGTAAGAGCCTTCCTCATTTCAATTCACTTTTCAATTTACCAACAACCTCTCAGTGGCCCATCAACTGGTCACGCCTCCCTGGGTCTTCGCTCCGCCGTCCAAGTCCGGCCTCCGCTTCCTCGCCCCCGCGCGCTTACTGTGTTACAATGCTACGACGATCATCTCAAGTGGGATGACCGCCACCTTCGAGCATGTCGCCATTGCTAGACTGTGTCACGGCTCTCGTTCGTTGTAATTTGGTCAAAAAGCTCTAGACAGGAGTGTCATAGCAGTTGCAAGCAGGGAAGGTCGAAAGTCGGGCAGTGAAACCAATAAAGCAATGGTTTCCGAGACGGGAAGATCAGCCAAGTTCATTTCAGCCTCAAGACTGTAGAGAACTGAAAACCTCCGTGGTTGTCCGTTAGCTCACGTAGAATCCACTGATTGCCTACAGGTCCATTTGCAGAGACGTAATTTGTCTCCATCGTTTAAGCCCAGCGGTGCAGGGCACATCATGGATATCACGTACGCCGATACCCGATTTCGTACCTGGCCGCCTTTAGACGTAAGGAAGAGCTCTAGAATGTGAAATAATATTCTGCTTTTAAGTTGAATAGCTTTGGATACTTTCGTCGTTCCGTTGCAGCATTCGGGAGGTCCAGGGCCTGGACTCCAGGCCATTCCCGCAACTCCAAATGCTCCAGTCGCATGGCATCTGGTAGGTACTGCAACGGAATACAAGCAACCGAATTCATATCTAGCGCGCATATATCTGCATTCGTCCTCCAGCGGAGATCTACTGCATGCTTTCTTTCTCAATCAACACCTGATGCAGCATTCGACACACACCGATCACCCAATTCAACCGCTCCAGTCACATTGATGCGTGTAACAGGTAGAGACGGCTTTCGTGTGCAATGTCTGAGCGGGGTCACTCTGTGCTTTAAGATCATGATCGAGTTAGTGTTTACACCACCACAGTCGTTCCCTCTTGGTCAGCTACAGTACGATGGTGTCGTCCGCTGCATCCGGTCAGACCATTGCACCAGTCGATTCTCATTCCTCAATTTGCTCACAAGAACAAATTACCAAGTTTCCCTCACACACACACCAATGGTTTCCATCACCGCGTCATTTGCTGTCCTTGCTGCCGTATGTGGCGTCACGTACGGCTACACTGAAGCCGAGGCTGAGGCTGCTCTCGCTGAGGCTGCAGCTCTTTCCGTGGGTGAGTACTACCGTCCACCAACACACTTAACGTCAGGCGCCGTGAACGCCACCACCCCGTTCCGTCGATCCCCGTGTCCTGCCATGAACACCTTGACCAACCATGGATATCTGCCACGTGACGGCAAGAACATCACGGTCAGCCAGGCTTTGTCGGTCGTCATGGACAAGTTCAACATCGCTGAAGATCTGGCCGCTGTCATGGGCGATTTGTCACCCGATCTCTTCGATCTCAACGACTTGTCCAAGCACAACGACAAAGTGGAACATGACGCGTCACTGGCCCGTATCGACTCGTACTTCGGAGAGGATCCATCTCTTATTACCCCCGGCCTCATCAACAACGTACTGAATTACGGACTTGACGGCTCCGTTGATGTTGAGGATGTCGCCAAGATCCGAGCTGCTCGTGCGGCTTGGGGGAAAGACCACAACCCGGAGTTCGACTTCAGTACAACGCCAGCTTTCATCGCCGGTGCTGAATCAGCCTTGTTCCTTCGTGGATTCGGAGGAGAAAACGGTAATTCGACGGCTACGACGTTCGTCGCCACCTTTTTCTTGCAGGAAATGTTCCCCGAAGGCTGGACCAAGCCGAACACGTCTATCACGTACAACGATGCGCTCGCGACGATTTCGTATCTGGATGCTGTTGACGTGTAACTTACTCACGGTGTAAGCTGCTGCCGACGGCGGTCAACGAACGCCCGATCGACATCATTTAGGCGACCGCGTCAACACTGCGCCTACATATACGGCGTCACTTTATCATCAAGCTCCAATGGGAACCATTATGGTCAGCGCTGCATAGCTGGAGCGTGTTGTCCAAAGAGCAGTAGAATAGGCCAGAAACATGTTTTAATGAACTCAACGTCACAGGAAGACATCTTGATTTCCAACGGCATAAACCTCGAGCTTGTTGTAAAATCTTGAGCAGATTCTAGTTAATTTCCTCAATGCCATGCTCCATCGCAGAGCAGGAAGATAAATCCGCGATCGGGTCAAGATGCCCTGTACGCTACAGAAGAAAAGTGGTCGATTCACATTCTTGGGGGTTCATACGTTATTCTGGGGCTTGACCCGCAACCGGTCGGCACCCGGAGTCGTTACTACAACATAAATACAACCATACGACAGCCTGAAATGAGCAACATATGTGTTGCTTGCGAAATATAAATACTGAAATATAAACTCCCAACTGCAAATTTCATGTTTCGTTAGGTACGAATCCTCCCTGAATCTCATTTAAACTGCCCAGCGATGCCGAAGAATGGAGCGCGCGCTACTGCTGGCGCAGTGACGCCAGCGTCGAAGAAGGGGGGACGCATAGGAGCGAAGAAGGTGGCCACAGCGACCAACAAGACCACTAAGAAGAAGACGACCAAGGGGGGAGTTACAACGAAGGCGCCGGTGAAGAAGACGTCGTCCGCCGTAACGAAGCAGACAGCGCTGGAGACGAGGGCTACTTTGAAGGCGAAGCTGGTCGCTGCCAAGAAGGCAGTTGCTTATAAGGAGAAGGCGGATGCTGTAAGGAAGAAGGCAGCTGCTGAGAGAACGAAGGCCGCCGCAAAGAGGAAGTCGGTGAAGGAGAAGGTGGCGGCGACAGACAAGAAGTTGCCAGCCGCGGTAGACGAGAAGGCAGAGGCGACGGACGAGAAAGCGGAGGCGACGGACGAGAAGGCGGAGGCGGCGGACGAGAAGTTGCCGGCCGCGGAGGAGACGAAGACACTGGTGGCGGCGGACGAGAAGTTGCCGGCCGCGGAGGAGACGAAGACACTGGTGACGGCGGACGAGAAGTTGCCGGCCGCGGAGGAAACGAAGACACTGGTGGCGGCGGACGAGAAGGTGGAGGCGACGGACGAGAAGGTGCCAGCCGCGGTTGATGAAAGCTCTAAAGCCACAGGTATGTCTGTCATTTGTCTGCGTTGTTGTTAAATATGTTGCATACTATGTTGCTTACTATGTTGCTTACCATGTTGTTAACTATGTCGCTAACTATGTTGTTAACTGTGTTGCTAAACGTGTTGTTTACTGTGTTGCTTTCCGTTAGAACCACCTACGATTACTACGTCATGTACGAATGAAACATGCATTTGAAATGATAGTGTTGCTGTTAATGAGTTGCTAACATTAATAAATGATAGGTGATGCGGAAGATCAACATGCTGATCAAGCAGAAAGTGGCAGAGGAACGGAGGCCAAGAAGCGAACCAGACTTGGAGTTAATGACGTCGATAGCGACAATGAAAGACAGCAAAAGACGGCTCGCAAACTATCGGATACGAGCGATTATGTTGGCTCAGTGCCAGAGGATGAACCTGCTCATAGGTATGCTCGACGGACCAAGACGTGGGAAACCCGCGAGAAAATGCGGAAGGCTCACACACCAGTGGAGAACAACGTGAGCAAACTACCAAAGAACGTCTTCAAGGACTGGGACGAGTTTGAAACTACGCTAAAGGGCTACATGGCAGAAAACTACTTGTGCTACCGAGTCCGCAGCTCTAAAACTCGAGTGAAGCACAACAGGTACATTCTTGTGGTGCTTGAATGTTATGTTGCTCTGACATTTATGTTGCTCTCGTGTTGTGTTGCTCTCGTGTTGTGTTGCTCTAGTGAGGCTAATTCAAAACAACTTCCGCCAAACATGAAGTACGCTTTTAAGCGAATGTGGTGCACCCATGGTGCCACACAGGCTGGTCGTGGTGAAGGCCGCAGGGAGCATGATTCGCGTTACACTGGTTGTGAGGCCGGTTTTGTGGTACGTTCGAAAGACCACGGTCGTGGTGGACAGGCAAAGTGGCAGGTTTGCGTGGAATCCCAGGTTTGTTGTATTGTCTTTCTTCTACTTCTCTTTTTGTTAGATAGTTACTCATATATGCTATGCAGATTTCACGCCACAACCACCCGACCAACGATATAATCTACGCGTCCTACCGAGGAGCCAAATCTATGCCTCTTCCAGCTCAGGTTCGCCGTGAGCTTGGCCTTTTGACAGAAGTCAAGACAACCACTGCCGACATCAACCGCTATTTGTCGGATAAACTGGGTGGGTGAATGACCATTTAGGTTTTGGGTGGCGTCTTCTTTTTTTTTAATTACAAACTTTAAGTGATGTTGACGTTGATTATTATGACACAATGCAGATATGGTCATAACTCCTCAGCAAACAAGAAATGTTCTACAGCAAGTGGTTGGTTCTACCACAACGGAGCGAACAAAACGGATCCTTGACACTTTTGCAGAGGCCGACTCCGGTAACGAAGTATTGCTAGTGCAGGATCAAATGGATATCACGTGTATTATAGCTATTCAGACGGCCGTGCAGAAGGCATGCTTTGAACAGTGGGGCGATTCTCTCGTCATGGATTGGACTCACGGCACCAATAACCTTGGGTATCACCTAGGTAATTTGCATTTATATGTTTCTTTTGGATGCGTCAATGAGCTGATGGTTTTATCGTATTACAGGGAGCCTGGTTATTACGTCTGCCACAGGAAGAGGAATCCCAGTCATTGACTTTTTGGCACTCGATCAAAAGGCTCAGACAATGATGTTTATCATGGAATTTTTCAAGAGAAAAAATCCGACTTGGGGAAGTATAAAAATATTTGTGATCGACAAAGATTTCGGAGAGTTCTGGAGAAGGTGTTTCCACATGCGATTGTGCTTCTTTGCCAGTTTCATGCTCTGACTTACTGGCGGAAGGTTTGTCGCCGACAAAAGTTCAATCTGACGGTGGCCCAGCGCGACAAAATGGAGGCGGCATTTGCGAAACTTATATACTGGTAAACCTGTTTGTGTTGCTCCTTGTGGATCAACTATGTTGCATTTTAATATTGTTGCTAATAGTGTTGCTTGACTATGCCCCTATATGTAGTAGTACACGAACGAAATACGACTCTGAGTTGACGATCTTCAAAACGACTTGCGAGAGAGTGTGCCCCGCGCTTCTCGACTATTTTCTTGAGAACTGGCACACGTGCCGAAGATGTGGGCGAATCATATCCGTGGTAAATACTTCACCGCTGGCAACACGACGACCAACCGCATAGAGTCGAACTGGAACCAGGTCAAGCTTCTTCTTGGTAAAAGGCTAAAGATCGACTCAACAGTCTGTGGTCTACTAGCTCATCAAGCAACCATTATTCGACAGCAGAGCTCTGCTGTGTTTAAACACGCTACTTCCTCTAGACTGCCCGAATCCGTCCCTGAACTCCTTTCGCGAGTGGCGCAACGTCTAAGTGACCATGTTCTGGCAAAGGTTCGCTCTGAATGGGACTATTATATGGTCTCAAAAGCTGAAATGGAGTGTATCAAACCTGTGGGTGCCAGGAGCGAGTGGGAAGTGCAGATAAGAGGGTACACGCACGTATGTGACGACATCATGTGGACGTGCTCGTGTCTTTTTTACTGTTCACATCAACTGCCGTGTCGACACTTGATGTACGTTGCTCAGTGTGTCCACGAATTCGAGTGTATGCCGCCGTCAAGTGTGCCGTCGCGCTGGGATATGGTTGAGATGACAAAGTTGGAGGAAACATTTACCAAAGGTATATCCTCACTGAGTATGGTGCGTAGCACATTGAAAAGGGACATTGAGTCGTTCCAGAATGACGGGTTGACGCAAAAAGCCGACTATGCTAATGAAGAAACACCAGCAACATATCAAGCAACACATCATGCAACACGAAGTGCTCCCGTGACACATTCAGCAACACATTGTGACCGAGCAACACAGCAAGCAACACTGGGTGCAACAGTACATACAACAAACGCGGCGAAGACTGTGAAACAGCGACGCCAGGGCAAGCGTCGTGTGTACTACGCGAAAATAAAGCGTCGCGAGCGAGCAAATGTCGTTGTTCTATCATCAGAAGAGAAGTACTGCTACGCCAAAGCTGCATTCGAACCAGTTATGGAGCAACTGTCCTAACTGTCGAGTCCCATGTTCTACAAGGCTTTAAAGGCATGGCGGGAAATTATCCGAAAGGGGTTGAACGAGCTGCCAGGGGCGCACCCAACTGACACAACAACGGCAGCTGACGAAAGCTCGGGATCCGAAGATGGTCAAGATGAAGAAGATAGTAACTGTTCGTCTGAGATATCCCCGGCAGATCTCATCGACACCATGCAGATGCTTCGAGAATTTGATGAACCCGGACCTGGGCTACAGGAAGAGCATCTGAAAGTGTTTACGGCGGAAGCAACACAAGGAGCAACTTTGGCTATGGAAGCAAATGAAAATGGTTCTGAATCTGGTCTTCTACAGAAATCATCGACAATTCCAACACCTGACAGTAACAAGGACCACCGCTGCGTAGTTGCAACATTGACACAAGCTTGGAAAACTGAAACTACCCAGCCTTCTATCAAAACGACCTCATCCCTTGTGACGACCACCCCGACCAAGCCATGTGAGCAATCCAAGGTAGAATACACAAATGCGGCAACACACAGACGCGATCAGGTCGAAGTACTTCGCTTTCCTAAGCCTAAACCACGTAGCAACAAGCGGAAGAAGACCAAGCAGTCGCTGATTCAGATAACAGCAAAGCCAGACAGACTAGCTGTCGTGACGTTACCGGACAAGAAAGTGCCATCTTTATCT
Source organism: Phytophthora colocasiae (assembly GCA_018806915.1). Lineage (NCBI taxonomy): Eukaryota > Oomycota > Peronosporomycetes > Peronosporales > Peronosporaceae > Phytophthora > Phytophthora colocasiae. The sequence continues at coordinate 694,394 of JAGKQI010000091.1, forward strand.
CGAGTTTTGGAATGGGCAAGATATACCACTGACATTGAGCGTGTGGGCACAGTGCTTGCGAACTACCCACTTGCGATGGAAGATGATTTTATTGGGGCGAGGAAAGCGCGATGTGAGAAGGAGTGCGTTTATCCTGACGACTACGACTACAATTTCGTGATCCCCAAGGCACTGGTCACAAAATTGGATGCTGTAGTTGAAGCAGAGAAGGCGAAACGCACCAGCTCAAAGTACTTCGCAGATGTGTCACAGTCAGAGCACCCCGTCGGCACGACAGAAGAGATCATCGCATTTTTTCCGGGGGGAACGCCGCGATTTACCAGGTTGGCCATATTGTGTTGCTGGCTATGGTGCTATTGTGTTGCTCACTCTGTCATTATTTATTGTGTTGCTAATTATTTTGCTCGTATATGTTGCTATTTACCCGTTACACCAGCGCTGCTGTGAACCGTTTGAAGGCATTTTATGACATTCGCCGCAAGTGTGCCGACTGGACGAAGGATATGGAGTGGCTCAAATTACCGGTGTGGGAACGAATGCTGGTACGCCAGACCTCTTTGATGAAGAAACGGGATCGGATGAGTTGATGCCAAGCGAAGCTGGAGCAAAGTGTCAAGAGCTGGCAGCTGAAGCAGCTCGAGTTCTAGGCAACTCAAGCCTAATGTCGATGTTTCGACCCTCTACAGGACCAAACACACTGAAGGTGGAAACTCTGGTTGGAATGCTGGCTAGAGATAAATGGCTAAACGATGCGGTGATTGGATTCAGCATTCGTTGTATTTGCAACACACGCCGTGACTGTTACGCGATGGATTCACTTTCTCCGATAATGGGGTATGGAAAACTACCAGATGAACGGATTGCCAACTTCAACTATGTTGTGTTGCCCGTCAACCTTGATCAAAATCATTGGGGCATCATAATAGTTGGCTTAAACTATCGACTGTCAACACCATCGATGACTCCGTATTATTACGAGCCTTTATGCAAGACACACTACCGACCTGCCATAGAGGATATTTACGAGAGTACTGTGATTCCCTTCCTGCGAGACTGGCATACTGGGACAATGCCAAGTTCTGAGTACCCTGTTGTGGAATCTGGTGTGTGGATTGAAGCTCCTCAGCAGCCCGATGGATCATCGTGTGGGGTGCTTATCATTGCACATGCGTACGACTTACTAAATGGTGGTTTTCGCCTGTCGAGACGAGCTGTTACTCTTGACGACGTTGCTGTAATGCGCCTCAGAATTTTGTGGATAATTCTCATGCAGCCTGAAGTTACAACAGAATCAAACAAGCTTGTAGGAACTACAGAGACCACAGGATTAGAGCTAGAAGCAACTATGAGGTCATAGCTGAAGATAATTGGAATTGATTCTGCTTAAAGCATGGACATCCTGTCCGGTTCACCCAAGTCGTTCGTTACCTAGCATTATGTTGCAGCATTCTTCAAGCACCATAGCATCTGACATCACGTAGCCAGTGTTATACGTAGATACTCCCACAGCAGCGGCAAGACGCACTAGCGTTTCTTTTTCTTGAGAAAGCGTTAAGGCAAACTCATCCTGTGCATTCAGCAATTTTATAGAGTACTTAGTCATTTTGCGAAGCTTCTTCTCGAGTTCGTTGACATTGTGAAGTCTTGTCCGCAAAAGCTCCTTGCACATACGCGCGCTGTAAGCGCGTGCGTGACTAGGAAGCATTGTGCGAGGGTCTGGTGGTGGCGGTGGTGGGGATGGTGGCGTCAAGCTGGCACCAGTCGTTGCTGCGCAAGAAGAAGGCCCTTGGTCCATGGTTATATCTGCTCTGCACGAAGTATTTTACGATATGACTACAGCCTCTCGCTCTAATGCGATTTTCTTGAAAACCGCAGGTAACTTTTGCGTTAGCGGTAATTTTGCCAGAATAAATTACGAAGGAGGATGTCCACATATGCCTGGTGTTGCTCTTTATGTAACTCCTAGTGTTGCCAAAGGCGTCATGTGTTGCGATAAGACTTGTCGTTTTGTCGTAGATGTGTTGCAGTAACGTCATTCGTCGGCACCACTTCCGACCGGACGGTACCGGTTTTCACCGCTTTTGTCCCGGTTCATTCCCCAGTATTTGGGCTCAGACACGACGGTGATATCACACATCATACAGCAATGCAGAAGGGCGCAGCTATGGGCTGCTACAGCAGAGTGTTCCCGTCCAAGGTGTGGTGTCATACAACAATAACCTTTGTATCTTGTTGTTAATGGCCGCCCAGCTTTACACAATACTGATTGACTGTTTGCACGTTCGTGTAGGCACTGTACTCAATTCGCGAGGTCATTTACACATTGTCGACTGGGAGAATACACTATCTCGAGGCCATTGAGCGAAGGAAAGCAAGACGTGCGACCAGGTACTTATATGCAGTACGATTAGTGAGATATATCGCGAACCAGATATTCATCTAATCTGCTTCTCTTTACGCTGTTGTTGTCCGTATTGACTGCCTGTGTACAATAGGGATTTCGTGTGAGATCACCGCATCTCGTTTTGCGCTGACGACAGCTACTGCATGAAGTCGTTCGTCGCTTTCGTAGCGGCATTACTGGTGCTGCAGATGAGCAGGCTGGTGCTGTGGTGCAGACGTTTGGTCCTGGCTTCTTCTCTTTCAAACGGCAGCGTAAGGCATTGTTTGAGAGTGGCAAATGTGGATAATGCTTCTGGTACACAGTCTGAATGTACTCCCACTTCCCATTTGAATTAGGAATTGACTTTGAGAGTGCACGTAACATTGACACATGCTCTGGTGTTATTGTTGCAGGCGCTTGGAACATTGCTGTTCCCGTGAAAGATGCCGCTGGGGCGACTTGGGAATCGACGACACGAAATTCGTTGGAATTCGCTGGGGGAGATGGAGTCTCAATACTGGCAATCCTTCCTCCGCTGCCTCGCCGTTATTGTTTGTTCCCGTTGAAGTATGAACAACTGACAATGCATTAGCTTTTGAAGCTTGGGGCTGAAAGGCTACTGCTTGGGCGACTGGCAGGTTGTTGAGTATCTTTTCCGATCTAGTTTTGTGGATATCTGTGCAGCGTAAGTTGGCAATTTGTTCGGGGCTCAGCTTCAGTTTTATCTTGAGTTTTGTGCTTTGGTTAGCCTTGTGCTTCAAGTTATCCCATATCTTCAGAAGTACAAACTGCGACTTGAGGTAAATTCCAGTACATATACAGCATGCAAAGTCGTACACCATGGAAAACACTTGCCGGCGCTTACGAATTCCTGCCATTTTTCGCAGTGCATTGAACAATTGGATCTGAAACTCCTGTTCACGTGAGGAATTGTCATCACGGGGTTCTGCTCGTGTAAGGCAGAACAGATTTCGACCTCGGGATGGCTGCATGTCCTGTGAAGTGTGAGATGATAGACCGTCTATCTTAGATGCTAACGTGGCAAAGCTTCGTCGCCGGAGGTTTAAACAAGTGTTCGTGTTCGAAGATACCACGATGTTGTACATGATAGTGGTTACCATCACGCAGTCTGCCCAGCTCTGCCCCGAAGCTTGCTGCTCAGATCGAACTTGCCGAAGCAGTGAGTACTCTTGTCCAGAGAATCCAATGGCGGCCTCGTAGTCTAGTTCATTGATGCACAAGGAGTTGAAGAACTCGGCTCGGGGTAGTCTGCGCGTTTCGATAAATGCCAATTGCTTGGAAAGAAGTTCACGAATACTTGCGCTGTGTTGATGAGCGCGTTGTAGACTATTCTCCAGTGCCTGACTATTGATACGGACAGTTTCGAACATTTGATTCCATTGTTCGAAGCCGAAGTCAGGTCTGTAGCGGATCGATAAGTTGGCTGTCGAAGTGGTTCGGAGATGAGCTCGGCTGCAAACTCAAGCTGTGGAGATTCAACGGCAGCTCCTCGACATAGTGTTGCAGTTTGTATTAGTGTGAGAATGTCAGCATCATGCAGAGGTGGGTTGCGTCCGTATTGCGACCCGATCTTCAAATTATGCTTCAAAATGAACAAATCGAGAATGCGAAGCCCAATTTCAACAGAGACCGAACGAGCAAGCATCTTCTTTAGTGCAGAGTGGAAACCTTCCAGTTGACTTGTGGAGACAACACGGACATGGCTGCCTCCTCCTTCGCTGAACACGTTGCAATCCACATATAAATCTCCACGGCGAATCTGCTTCAAATTACTATCAACGCTTCCTGTCCACTCCTGTATGGTGCAACTAATATCGGCAAGATTCACGTTATGAAGAACAGTTTCGAAGCGAAATGCCATCTCTTCTGGAGGGCGAAGTTCTCCGTCTATGCTGTACAGCGCTTCATGCAATTGCTGTGCCACAATTTTGCGCTCCATTTTGCTCTTGATCTTCTCAGTAAAGCGCTGGACAACGTGAAAAGGGTCCTGTCGAACGCCTACAGAATCTCCAAACACGCTATTCACAAGGCTTCGAATCGCATTAGCGTTGTCACTAACGACAACCCGCTCATCATCATCTTCTGTTGAGTGTAATGCACCCTTTATATGCTCAAGTAGCTCACGAGTCTCGCTGTGATTTTCTGACCGGGTCAAGCGCCTTCCGACAATCTGGCCAATCTCATTTTGGAGAAGCAGCAACATCTTGGTGTCAGTCATGCTCTCTCGGTTTCCAGTACCTCCTGGCCATACTTTTAGCATCTTACAGAACTTAACGGAGTGGTCGACTCGAAGCACTTTCTTCACCTTCGCGCGGCTCATTACTTGTTCACAAAGACTGCTGTAAATGCTGGTTGACTGTAGCCAGGCCGCTGTGAGAGTCTCAGTTCCAAGCGGTTTCTGGAGGCACATATACTGCCCGACAGAAGGTGGTGTAGGTGGTAAATAAAGTGGGTTTGCAGCGGGGCTGCGTAGGTGTGCACGGCACAGAGGAAGTTTAGTTGACTCGTAGAGTCCTGCTTGCAAGGCACTAGCCTTCGGTTCTATACAAGAACCAAGTAGTCCACTAAATACGGGACTCACAGAGTCAGTGTCCCTATAACAAAGGACTAACACTAACTATGTAAAATGCAAACTGATTTTTATTGACTTTATTGCCCTAATCCTAAATGTAACGGATTTAGTATCTAACATACTAAATCCTAATCAAAATGCAACGTGAGGCTCTGAGGCCATCTACCGACTTCCTCTGTTCATTGCTGACAGCGATGTTGATCTGTAAGAATGCATAAAAAAGACGTAACAAATGCAATGTTTGCTGCTCAAGCTTCATTAAGAATACTATCGCAGTTCTCACAACTCTCGAAGTCTCTATCGTCAACTACCTGTCCTACAGAGCGATCAATAAGATTTAGGCGCGCCAGCTCGTCCACCAAATCACTGGCGACTAGATCGACCTCGGTCACGTCGAGTCCAGCCTTTGAATAGCCAGCAGTGATTGTGTTTGCGCTGAGCTCGTTCCTCCAAGGGGAGGGTGGTCCCAGTACCGCGACGTCGGGCCTTCTTCTTGCGGCGGCATTTGACGGATTTGCATGCGGCCTCGATGTGGCCAAGTCGTTTGCGCCACTGGTAGAGAAGCTTGCGTCGCTGCTCGTGGGCAAAGGAATCCAGCCCTGGGAAGAATGTGGCAATAACAACATTTATATCACCACATTCCACCCAGGCGGATAGCATTTTCAGCTTCTCACCTGCCGAGAATGCTTGGCGCTTGCGAGGCATGGCGCCAATTTAATTCTGAAGACAAGCACGCAAAGCGAAAATGCTGTCAGTAATGAATGAAGGAATGCAGTTCTGTGATTTGATTGGGCTAGCGGCAATGTCAGTTATAAGCAGGCGTCAGTAATGAACAGAGGAAGTCGGTACGTATCTACTCGTGTGTGCCACACCATTATGTACCCACATAAATGTATCATGAGTGTCACACACTATTATGTACCCACATAAATGTATCCACGTGTGTCACACACCAACGAGAAACATTCGTGTAACATCCCCGTTACACTCTCCCCCACCAAGATTCCGGATACCGTATCCGGAAAGTGTAAACACACGACGCGATTATCGGCCGATGGCCACGGCACCTTGCCTTGCGCGGACGGCGCTGTCTCTCGTGCGTGTTACACGCCTCCGTACGCGATGCCACTTGGTACACACTTGGGCCCAATGCTTACCAAGCATAGGAGCCTACTGGCTCGAGTCAAGGGGCATGGAAAGAAGGCCACAGGTGGCGTATCTATGATACTACTGGATCAGTGATCCACAGGGCAAGCCTTCCAAGCTACCAACGGTTCCACGAACCACACAGCAGTGGGGCCCACTCGCTTCACAGTTAATGTGACCCTCGGATGAGCACTGTGTGCAGGGCTTGATGCCCAAGTTGTCCTTGAAGCAGGCGCAAGCGCCACTATGTGTCACAGACACTGTGTCTTGTGAATACACGTGCTCAGCACAGTCGTAGACACGACAACGAGCACCAGACAGCTAAGCTGTCGCTCAGGAGGAGCTTACCTACCTCCTACTGCTATGCAGCATGCGGGGTCAATGCATTGGCATCCCTGGCATCCACAGTGCCTCACGACATAGTCATACCCATTGAACGCTTCTGGCGTCAGGTGATCGGATAGAATCCGTTTCCATCACCACTTGTCGCTTAGACCGAACGTCATTAAGACGGTTGTTCATCACGAACCATCTTCGCTTCATGATCGCGAAGCTCCGGGCCATAGGCCAGTGTTGTTAAAGGGTCATAGACCCTTGAAACACGCGCGCGAGGCGCATGTAGCTCTACTGCACTTGCAGTTTGAGCATTCGATGCCATGTCGACGGCACCGACGTGCTCGCTGCAAGTATTGCAGCTACGGGTCATAGCCTGAGCTCAGCAACGACCCTGTGGACCCCACCTTAGTGGGAGGTGCTTGGCACCCGGCGACTCCGTCGCACCCCCATCGGGCGGTCTGACACCGGGTGTGCCCGATCATACGCGTCAACGACGTCGGGGCAATCCTGCCGTAGTGGCACCTCAAACTCCCACGAGTTCTGTGAGTGAGGGTAACCTCGCCACTTCACCAGATACTGGTTGTGACCTCGGCGACGACGCCGCGCCATCAGGCGATCCACGTGATAGTGAAGCTCACCTTGCTCATCGAGCAGAGCAGGAGGAGGACGAGCGGTCGATGGGTTCTCGCGCTGCGAGTGTAGACGCGCTGCATTGCTTGCAGACCCGCGTGGGCTCGGTGAAGGAGCACGACCACCACGTCGGTCATCCGACCCATCGCTTAGCGACTGGTCTCGAGGAGACCTAGAGTCGCGGGGACCGGTCTGAGTCGCCTCTGGTGCTGCATCAGCGGGTCTATGACCTCGAGCATCACGTTGCTCCGGATCGACAAGACCTGTTGGTTCGGATGCAACCACCTGTGGCTCTGCCACCTGCTGCCGTGCAGCCTTCGTCCGACCCGGCGCCAGCGCCTCAGAACTCACAAGAGCAGGGTCCCGATATGGCTTAAGCAAGCCCACGTAGAACACAGGATGTGTTCGCATACGCTTTGGCAAGTCAAGCGTGTATGCCAGGCCCTTCTTGGCCACGACCGTGAACGGTCCAATGAAGCGCGGCCGCAACTTCGTCTTGAAGACGGCCGACACTGCGTGTGTAGGCAGGTTCTTAGCGTTTAATAAAACGTGGTCACCGACCTTGAACTCCCACATGTTGCTTCTGCCTTTGGCATCAGCTTGTTCCTTTTGAACATCTTGGCTTTCAGCCATTGTGTCACGCACACGGCGTAAGACGCTAAGCCTAATCGAGAGGAAGTCATCGACTTGCTTGCGAACAGCAAGGGGGCTGACATCAGCAAGCTCGGAGTCGAGCGACGGCACAGCCTCTCCCCCACCAAGCCCAAGGCTACCGCGTGGCGGAGTGAGCGGGACGCGCGGATGCGCAAGGCCGTTCACGTAGAACGGGGTGAAGCCTGTCGAGGCATGCACCGCGTTGTTCATTGAGAACTCAACGAGAGGGAGCATAGCGCTCCAACGCTTCGGCGTTTCAGCGCATACGCTGCGGAGGATGTCCTCTAGGACGCGGTTCACGCGTTCAGTCTGACCGTCGGTCTGCGGATGATCCGCCGTGGACATGTCCAGTCGAGTGCCAAGCACTTTGAAGACGGACGTCCAGAAGTGACCCGTGAAACGGGGGTCTCGATCCGAGACAATGGTCTCTGGCAGCCCATGCTGACGGAAGACCCGATCGATAAAGATCGTCGCTGTACCAGCGCCATCGACGGTGTCCGGCACAGCCGCTAGGTGAGCCATCTTGCTCAGACGGTCAACGAAGACCACAACGCCCGTGTTGCCTGCCGTATCCTTCGGCAGGCCAAACACGAAGTCCATACTCATGGACTGCCAACACCCAGAGGGTACAGGCAAGCTCGCCAAAGCGCTGCCGCATGCGGCGAGGGTTTAACCCGCTGACACGTCTCGCACGTGTGCACATATGTGCTGACCCACTTGTACATCTTCGGCCACCAGTACATGGAGCTCACCGAGCCGTAGGTCTTCTCGCGACCGAGGTGGCCGCTTGTGGGCGTGTCGTGGGCCTCATAGAGGATACGATACTTCAGGTCCTCATCGTGAGGAACCACCACACGTGGTGGGTCATCCTGACCCGTGCTGTAGTACAGCAGACCGCCTCCCAGGCTATAGCGTTGGAGTCTCGCCTTCAGGCGTCGTGACAGAGTCACCTTTGAGTCCTTAAACTCATCGCTCCTAGAGCTTGAAGCAGCGCGACACAAGAGTCGTCCTGAGCGTACGCTGCTCGAACCATGTCCGTCACGGACGACGTCACCGAGGTGACATGAGATAACTCATAGTCCGGGCGACGTGATAACGCGTCAGCGAGGACGTTCTGCCTTTCAGGCTTGTACTTCACCTCGAAGTTATACTCCGCAAAGAAGGAGAGCCATCGGGCCATCCTCTGCGAGAGGTGAGGCGACTGCGTCGCTGTGCGTAGTGACGCATGATCCGTGTAGATCACAAACGGCTTGGAGCCGAGCAGGTGAACCCTGAATTTGACGAGAGCGTACTTCATCGCAAGTAGCTCCTTGTCATGAACTGGATAGTTCTTCTCAGCGGCCTTGAGCTGCCGAGACTCAAACGCAATGACGCGTTCGCGCCCGTCGGCGTCCGCTTGTAGCAAAGCACTGCCGATGGCAAAGTCCGAGGCGTCACAGACGACGATGAACGGACGATCGGGGTCTGGCAACGCCAGTATCGGTGCCTGAAGCAGGCTATCCTTGATACGAGTGAACGCACTCTCGTGCTCAGCACGCCATACCCATTCGGCATCCTTCTTAAGGAGATCCGACAGTGGCCGAGCCAACTCAGCGTAGTTCTCGCTGTACTTGTGCAAGTAGTTGGCCAAGCCCAGCCACTTACGCAAGTCCTTCTGATTCAAGGGAACCGGCCAGTCCACAATGGCCTTGACTTTTGCTGGATCAGCACGAAGGCCATGCTTCCCAATGAAGCACCCTAGGAAAGGGATTTCTTCCGTGCCAAAGACGCACTTGTCCGCGTTGGCGTACAACTTGTTGGTGCGCATGCACTCGAGCACTGCTCTCACGTGTTCCACGTGTACCTCGACATCAGTCTTCCCGTGCTCAGCACGACTGTGGACGAACACATCGTCAAAGTACGTCTGTGCGAATGCCCGTAGGGGCCTGAACAACTGCGTCACTAGACGATTGAACGTTGCAGGCGCATTTGACAGCCCTTGGGGCATGACGAGCCACTCCCAGAGCATACCGCTCGGGGTGCTCACCGCTGTAAGCGGAATATCACTGGCTCGCATGAGCAGCTGATAGTAGCCATCGACTAAGTCGAGCGCACTGTACATGGTGCAACCCACCATGTTGTTCTGAAGAACATCCTTCCTAGGAATCGGCGTCTGCGCCGGAATCGTGGCAGCGTTGAGCTTGTTAAAAGCGTGAACGATACGCCACTTGCCATTCGGCTTTCTGACACAGAACGTTGGCGCGGAGTGCGGAGACTTGCTCTCGCGCACGAGACCCGCCGCGTGCTTAGCACGGAAGAAGGCGTCAATGACGTCGCATTGCTCTTTAGGAAGAGGCCACTGCCGGGTCACGCAGTATTTAGTTCCGGGAACTAAGTCGATCTCGTGACGAACGCCTCCGGTCAGGAGGCAGGCCACTCGGTGGTTCCTTTGAGACAACGTCTCCATATTCCTTCAGCAAGGAGTAGAAGGGATCCGAGGGATTCTTGAGGATCTCCGATCCACTCCTGGCGCTCAGCGCCTTCTTGACCTCGGCCAAGACGGACTCGTCAACGAGGGACGATGAGTTTAACTCCTCTTCCAGGTCGAACGATGACCACCTCGGCGAGTTCGCCAGCCTTCAAGGCATCGCCAAAGTCGGCGAACGACATCTCTTCTAGCTCAAGGAGCTTGTCACACTCGGCAGTCCGTCCAGCAGGACGCTGCCTTCGGCACTACCGTCCACTCCATCAACCAGAGTGTATAGCTGCCCACAGCCCTCCCGTGCGTTGACACTTGACGTCACGGACGACTCAGACGCAGAGCGTCTCGCCCATAGGGCCTTACGACGTCGTCGCCTGGCCGACGAACGTCCACTCGACGGAGGTACGTGCCGCTGCACAGGTAATGGCCTTGCCCGGCCCAGTGTCAGTGACACTCAGTGACTGACTCGGTCTACCGCCGACGTCACTAGACGGAGTACGTGCCGCCGCACAGGTTTCGGCCCCTTCAGGCCCAGTGTCAGTGACACTCTGCGATCCACTCGGTCGACGACCGATGCCGCTCAGCGGAGTACGTGCCGCTGCACAATCAATGACCGTAACAGGTCCAGTGTCAGAGACACTCAGCGATCGACTTGGTCCACGACCAGTATCACTCGACGGAGTACGTGCCGCCCCACAGTTCACGGCCTGGTAAGGCCCGATGCCATCGGCATCCAGTGACGGTCCATGACCGGCGTCACTCGGCGGAGTACGTGCCGCCCCACAGGGGTTACGTGAGCTTTGCCCACACGTTGACTCACTGTCAACCAGCGCTACGCGCTCAACAGGACTGCGGTCCTCGCACTCGGTGCTGTCCACCAACTCGGACACACCGACTTCCAGCATCATAGCCGACTCGGCTCGATGCTCGCGCCAATAGCGCTTCTGCTTCCTAGCAGAGGTGGGTTCATGACTCGCCAAAGCTCCACTAGGAGAGAAGTGCGTAGCACCTAAGGTCTTCGACCTCCAATCAATCCATGGCTCGTGGCGCTCCAGCCACGCCATGCCAAGGATGAGGTCGTACCTCGAATCCAGGTCCAGGACCAAGCAGCGCTCCACGCTATCGAAGTCCAAGAACTTCAGCCGCAGGTCCATGGGGACCTTGGCCACCGTGACACGGACGCCCGTCGCTAGACGGACTGTGACTGTGTCACCTCTTCGCGCTCGAAGCGCCTCAGCATATTGCTGACTACCTTCAACGGTGGAGCGTCTGACGTAGTTGCCAGACGCCCCGAATCGATCAACACGATCCACGGCTTCTCAAAGCCCTTCACGTCCACCTGGACGACCAGCAAGCCCTGCTTGCTCACACGTTCCGTGTTCAAGAGCACGGAGCTCTTCGGGGCTGAGCCCCAGTGCCTCCACGCACTGCAGAACTCAGTTCTTCCCAGTAGACCGCCCCGCGTCTACTGGGAGCCGGCGTTCCTGGGCAGAGCCCAAAGCGGGACCCGCGACAGGGTTGCGGCCATTTTGGCCGGCGCGCTCTTTGCGCAGAGGGCAGTTGGGCCTCAGGTGTGAGGGACTGCCGCATGTATAGCACCGGCGGGTGCTCATACGCTGCACCGCAGCTCGTAGCTCAGCTACCTCATCTTCAGCATAGCTGAGGTCCATGGGCTCAGGTCCACCGGACCCTGTGCTGCTAGCACCAACCCTCGACAACTTAAAGTTGTGTTCGGCATTCAATGCCACGCTGACAGCATCTTCGAAGCTGTGGGGTTCCTGACGGAATGTCTCCGTCCTGGCCACGCCAGCTCGTAAGCCTTCCATGAAGACGGTCACGGCGACCACCTCAGGTAGAGGGTCGGCAGCCATGCCAGCAATGAGCGTGCGCAGCTCTTGGACATAGTCCACCAGATCCTTCTTGCCCTGGCGACAAGCAAGGAAGCGTGACCGCACGCGATACGCCTGGTTAGACGGAGCAAACACTTGCGTGAGCTTGGCGCTTTAGCTCGCCCCATGTGGGAAGGCCGCTTCCACCGACGTCCCAGACGTCAAGGCCCATTCTCGTGCTCGTCCTTCGAGCTTAGAGATGGCAAACGCAACGCGTTGCCCCTCCAACTGGAGCATGGCGGCCCCCATGGCCATTTCGACCTCTCGGGTCCACAAAGGAGGTTCTCTCCCTCATTCCCGAGGAAGGTCTTCACGCTGAGCGTGACGGGCTTAGCTCTCGGAGCAGGGGTAACCCTGTTACATTCCGCTGAATGTGCTCGACGAGAGCGTTTTCGTACGAGGCAAATGCCTCGAGGCGCGCGTTGACGGCCTCCGGCCCTTGGGACGCAAGGTGCGCCGTACCTTCCGGGCCCAGCAAGGACGTAAGCTTGTTAAGCGTGTCCCGCTGACTCGGAGTCAAGTGAGCGTATGCTTCTGGCTCCATTCTCACAGAGAAACAGTCTTCAACTCAGGAGTTGGATTGACTACAAGTGCTACCAGATGCAGCGGGGCTGCGTAGGTGTGCACGGCACAGAGGAAGTTTAGTTGACTCGTAGAGTCCTGCTTGCAAGGCACTAGCCTTCGGTTCTATACAAGAACCAAGTAGTCCACTAAATACGGGACTCACAGAGTCAGTGTCCCTATAACAAAGGACTAACACTAACTATGTAAAATGCAAACTGATTTTTATTGACTTTATTGCCCTAATCCTAAATGTAACGGATTTAGTATCTAACATACTAAATCCTAATCAAAATGCAACGTGAGGCTCTGAGGCCATCTACGTATCTACTCGTGTGTGCCACACCATTATGTACCCACATAAATGTATCATGAGTGTCACACACTATTATGTACCCACATAAATGTATCCACGTGTGTCACACACCAACGAGAAACATTCGTGTAACATCCCCGTTACAGGGTTGGTCAATCGTCGATGCCGAACAGCGTTAGCAAACAGACACAGCAACTTGTAGTAGCGTTTCTCACGACGGCGCCGAATGCTTGCTACTGTACTTGAAATCCCATGGGGCGACGTCATTCCGTCGTGTACTAGCTCCATCAAATCCTTCGACAGCCCGGACTTCTTTGTCATGACGAAGGGAAAGTGCATGAGTAGACGGGCATCGCGCTGAACGAAAGCAGCATTCACAGTAGAAAAACACCCTTTATCGTCTCCAGTGCACTGGTACTTGATGTATAGCAAATGGTATTTGGTGTCTACGTCCTCCACCGTGCGCTGTCGGTACTCTTTCACACGTGGTGAGCACGAGCATCCCGTTTTAAGACAGTATGGCTTCTGAAGCCGGTTCTCGCACTCAGGGACCCATACGACGACCGGCCACGAGAAAAGTGATGATAGCAGACCATCTCCGCGAGTTGCCTCGGGATATTGCACCACTGGGGGGAACCGCCGCCCGCTTAGCGCTTCACGAATGAGTCTCGTAACTTCTTGTTGCTCTAAACGCTCCTCTGTCTGAGGGTTTTCTTCATCGTCTGCCATCTCTGTTGTAGTTCACTGCGCCTGATCAAAACTATTTTTTTACTGAATCTTAAAATTGATAGCAATCGGAATATCGGAGTTCGGAATCGGATATGTCGGGGCCTGTCGGCCCCAACATATCGCATGAACCACATTCTTGTGGACATAATCTTTCGTTCCAACCAAAAACCGGACCGAAACGTTTTTGGTCGTGATCAAGTTCTTTTTGTATTAGAAACGCATTTTGCAAAAGAGATTCTGTGAAAACGAGATATCCGTGATCGAAGCAACGAAAGGAGGATAATTCAACTGATGTGATCTATACTACCTCCTCGTAGAACTCACAATCGTCATTTTGGAACTTCCTCAGTCGACCACAGATCAAGTACGGGATGAACCTTCACACTCTTCTGTTGGTCAGTCTCGCCCTTCTCGCTTCGGTGCGAGCTCAAGAAACTCAAATCCAAGGTGACGTCGGTAGTGAATCGCAAACTGCTTCCCAAGCTCAAGGCCCCAGTGAAACCCCGAAGCCGACTACCAAGTACATTGACTACAGCAAGTTGACACTTGCTCCGTCCGCGACTCGTCGAAACGTAACTCTTCCTCCAGGCACGACCATGAGGCCGGACCCGCGACAAACCGAAGCACCAACTCCAGCGCCCACACTTGCCCCGACGCCTGCTCCCACTCCTGCCCCCACTCCGGATCCTGGTCCGTGGGTCACGAAGACCATCGGTCACGATGAAGTGAAGCCATTCGCTCAACCTGAACCGATTACGATTTCGGAGAAGGCTGGTGTCAAGTTCAAACCTCAGATCCAAATCCGGACTGGATGCGTGCCGTACCCTGCTGTGAATGACGTCGGGGAGACGAGTGGTGGTCTCCAGACTTCTGGAAGTCCGAGAGGAGGATGTCGAGGCTCTGGCCACGGTTCCCAAGTTTACGGCCGTTCCACGTGGATGGAAGGTGTCTGGGCCATTATGTACTCGTGGTACTTCCCCAAGGACTCACCGTCATCGCGTATGGGTCACCGTCACGACTGGGAGCACGCAATAGTGTTCATTGACAACCCGGATGTACCCGAGCCGACGATTTTGGCCTGTTCGGTGTCTTCCCACGACGGCTACAAGAAGTACAATGTTAAAGTGAATAAACGCTAAGAGAATGTCTTTAATCAACTGTCTTTATTGATTTTATCTCTCTCTACCGCTAACTTATGCTATCCTTACGAACGTGCTCAGTCCCGAAGCAAAAGCGGTTGTGAGAGGAATGAATCCTCTCCCTCTTGCCTCCGGTTCCTCATCGCACAAATGGTGCCTCTCACCAGAGAGACGGTACTAGCCAATCACAGCTTGGCTACGTACTTGTCAACTGACCACAGACTGTATCGTCACTTGATTAACCTTAGCTAAACTATAGCCTTAATTAACTCAAATACAAATCTGTTGGCTCAGTAGCCACTGAACCCATCTGGAGATCAGATGTGTCGGTTGCCTACCGACACAGCTGACTCCACAGAGGGTTCTCCTCTGCGCCTGGTCTCCCCAGTGGAGATCGGGCGCAACACTCCCACTAAGTGTCGATGGTAGTCTTTAGGTCTTTGACTCCAATGAGTTCGCGAAGCTTTGCAAACTGTCCTGTTGGTAGAGCTTTAGTTAAGATGTCTGCAGCCATGTCATCGGTCCGACAGTAATGTACATCTAACCTTCCTTCCTCTACTAAATCTCTTGTAAACAAATATCGTATTTGTATGTGCTTTGTTGCTTTGTGATTTCCTGCATTCTTTACTGTGCTTATGGCCGACTTGCTATCGCACCATACTTGCACTGGTTGCGTTTGAGGAAATCCCATTTCTCTCAGCAGATACCATAACCACTCGCTCTCCTTTGCTCCTTCACTTAGGGCAATTAGTTCAGCCTCAGCTGTCGAAAGAGAAACTGATGCCTGCTTACTGCTACACCATGAAATACTGGTTCCAGCCATAGTGATCACATACCCAGTAATCGACTTACGTTCTTTGGGTTGACACGCGAAGCTTGCGTCTGTGTACACTTCATACGTCACCGTTCTCGAATTCCCATCAAGAAGGAGACCGTACGTTGACGTCCCTTTCAAGTATTTGAGCACTCTCCGTGCTGCCTCCCAGTGTGTGTGGTTGTAACACGATAGAAACTTACTTAGTTCTCTCACTGCGTTGGCAATGTCTGGTCTAGTTCCTCTCACTAGATACTGCAGAGACCCGACAAGCCCTCGGAAATCAAATTTCTGATCAGCTATTTCTTTAGCTGTCATTTCTGTCTCTGCTACTAGTTCAACTCCTCTGAGTTGTGGAGTAGATACTGGAGTACAGTCCTCCATGTTGAACTTTTTCAAGAGTTCGGTTACATACTTGTGCTGTGAAATGGTCATCTTTCGCTGTGCACGATTTCTACGGACCTCCATCTTCAGGATGTAGTGTATGTCTCCGAGATCTTTCATCTTGAATCTCGAAGATAGATCTTTCTTTAACTGGTAGATCAAACTCATGTCACGAGACATGATGGTAAGGTCATCAACATAGACCACCACAATTATCAATGTTCTCCCACTTTTTGGACATAGATGCAATACTCCTTGTTGCATCGGACAAAACCTAAGCTCATGAAAAACTTGTGCAAGACTCTGTACCATATCTTTGGCGCTTGCTTCAGCCCATAAATGCTCTTTCTTAGCTCACACACTAGTCCTTCATGTCTAGCCTGTCTGTAGCCCGGAGGTTGATGCATGAACACCCGCTGTTCGCCTTCCATCGATCCATTGAGGAATGCAGTGCTAACATCCATTTGATGAATGTGACAATCCAAGATCGTCCCAATAGCCAGAACTAGCCGGAGTGATTCAAACCGCGCCACAGGTGCGTATACATCATCGCAGTCCACACCGTATTCTTGGTGATTTCCTTGTGCTACAAGTCGTGCTTTAAAGCGTTCGATTGTTCCATCCGCGTTGTACTTTACCGCGAGGACCCAATGGCATGGCAGTGCCTTTTGGCCTGGTGGTAAGCGTGTCAGCTTCCACGTGCCATTTTCTAGCAGCGATTCGTACTCTAAGTCTAGCGCTTGGCGCCACTGTTTTCTTTGTGCGCCAGTCAGAGCTTCTTTTAGACTTCTAGGTACTGCTACATGATTGCTTAGCTGGTCTACAGCAATTTCCTTATCAATGTGGGTTTGAAAACACTTATAGTCTTCGTATCGTTCTGGACGTTTCCTTGTCCTTTGTGGCTTCGTTGATGCCTCCATAGGAGCTCTCTTTGCTCTCTGTGATTCGCGAGGAACTCCCACTGCTTCAGTAGTTGTCGCTGATTTGCGCTTGACTCCCACTGCTTTGGACAACTTTTCCGTGCCTTGCTCGGCGACAGGAACTTTGGAAGTGACTTCCTCCGTTGTTGACATTTGATCTAGAAAGTCGATCTCTTCCAACTCAGCATCCGTCAACTTATCTGGATCCTTTCCTAAGGATCTTAGGATGATTCCTGATGCATTTTCTGTGTCAAATGTCACTGATCTAGCGACCATAAACTTGTTGTTGTGCACATCCAGAAGTCGAAACCCTTTTGTGTCTTCGGCGATTCCCAGAATCTGCACTTTATGGCTCGTGCCGACAACTTCTTGTCTTTTCGGATAGCTTCTGGCACGTATGCAAAGCAGACACATCCCCATACTTGGAGCGTTCTTGCATCCGGGTGTGTTCCTTTCACTAATTCATACGGTGTTCGGTTCTTTAGGCGACTCATCGGCGTGCAATTCTGCACATACGTCATGTATTTGAGTGCCTCTGGCCACCACTTAGCCGGCATGTCTGCATCTTTTAGAGCGCACCGTACCTTTCCCATCTTGGTTTGGTGGTCTCTCTCAGCTGCTCCATTTTCCTCTGGACTGTATGGATTTGATGTTTGAAAGCTGATTCCTTTGCTTGTGCAATACGTTTTAAGTGCTTCGTTCACAAACTCCGTCCCGCCATCGGATCTGATGCGTGTTATTGTAAACTTTCCATCTCGTTCTAAACGTGTCAACAGTTCTTTTACTTTGACCTGCACCTCCGTTTTCTTGCGAAGGACAAATGTCCATCGCCACGATGTATGATCGTCAATGATACTGAGGAAGTATCGGATAGAGCCAACTGCTCCGTATACTCCGAGCTTTTTGATAGGACCGTTCGTGTCCATGTGGATAGTACTTATGGGACGATTGTCTCTCGTGCCCACCATGTTCCTGTAGCTCATCCTCCGCATCTTCATCTCTGTGCATGTGTGACAGAAGAATGGAACTTTTGTGAGCGCAGTCCTGCTGTAACTAGGGAGCCCTGGTATCAGGTTGCTACTCATCACATCGATCAACTTGTCTCTGTTTAGATGTCCCAGTCTGACATGCCACTCAGTCAAAGCAGTCTTGACCTGTGTACAACCTGCCATTCTTAGCGGCTGCACAGGTCTTGTCTTTACTGCTGCACAGTATATCTGTCTGTCTCTAAGTGTACGACCTTGTACATAGTAAGCTCCATTCACAGCAATAGCCACAAATGCTAGCTTACGCTTCCACAGTACAAACTTGTACTGTCCATTTGCACTCTCAACAATTTGATAACCTTTCCTTTTTAGCCAGTACTCACTTAGTATGTTGGCTTTTGCCTTTGGAACTAATGCCATATTATCAAATTGAAACGGTTTAATACCGTCTGGACCCAAAAAATAGAGTTTAACAGAGCCAACGTGTGTATTGTTAAGTTTACTCCCTTCTCCGAACGTAAAACTAAACGTTTGGCTTGGCTGTTTGCGCACAAACAGCGACTCGTCGGCCGTTAATCCGTAGCCGCAGCCGGAGTCTAACACCCAATCACAACACGACACGTCAGTAACTGTTCGTTCAATCAGTTGTGGGTACAAAGCTCTTACCGTCTTCTCGATGTCGGTAGACGCCTTCTGGATGCTGCTGGAAGCTTCCGAGACTTTTCCGGTAAGCACCGGTACCTTCTTCGGTTCGAAGTCATCGACGTCGTCGTCGTCACTCATCGGCGTCTCCGATACCACAGGCGATCCTGGGGTTGGGGGTGGAGATGCCATCAGCGCATCAATGTCGGCCTTGGCTTGTTCCGGTGTCAGCATGTTCCACAGTGGATCTTCTGCACGTGCCGCAGCAACAGGCGTTGGCTTGCTGGACGGCTTGACGAAAGCCGCGTCCACCGGAATCTCCACTCGGACTTTCTTTTTCGATCCGCCCTTTTTGCTCTTCGCATGAGCAACACCGATTTCCTTGGCCTTCTGGAAGATGTTGGATCGGTGACAGCCCCTGGCTTCGTCACGTTGCTTCGCAGGACAGTCCACCCTCCTGTGTGGCCTGTCGTTGCGATTGTACCTTCCATCGCAGTAGAAGCACTCATCGCTCTTTGGAATCTTGCGCTTGCCCAAGCTGGCCCGGTTTTTCACGTGATGAACCGGTACTGCCGACATTGAAGTCATCGCTTGAATCTCGCTACTGCTCTTGTTCATGAACACGTTGCGTAGCATGGCCTCGACTTTGTCAAGGCAGAAGCCTTGAGCGCTGTAGTCGACTTGATTACCCCAATACTGGCTTGGAAACAGAGCCAGGACCTTCATGGCCGCAAACTGGTTGGGGATCATCGTCAGATTGCCCAGGGTTTCACGCGACTGGCGATTGACCCGATTACGCGCCTCCTTGACGCGCTGGATCAGCTCACCCACGGAGCTGAAATCCATCGACAAAGCTTTGTCGAACTCTGTAATCAGAGTGGCCATTCCTTGCGCGTTGGATTTGCCGAACGTTGTCTCCAGTCGTGCCCACGCGGCTGGCAGACTCTCTTCGTTGAAAGAGACGCGCAGCGCCTCAAGGTACGACCTTGGTAGCGTCTGACTTAACATCGACCGGATGTAGGCATCCTGGTCGGTCAGCACAACTGCTGCCACTTGTTGGCCCGAATCGTTGCCTCGTCGCACCCGTCTCGGAGCGTTGGCACAATGCACTGCCTCTGCAGTAGCGTCTCGTACGCGAAAGCTGGCTCGTCTTGCCCCTTGACCACTGCGTCACGTCGTTGCGCAGCACTTTTCTGGCGCAGATGACCGATGATCAAATCCTTCCAGACACCGAATTGCTTCGGGTCGCTCGGGAAGACGAGCCTGTCGAAGGCGTTGCTGGCTGCGTTGCTGGTCATCACTTGGCACTCTTACTTGAAATGTTAAAGTGAATAAACGCTAAGAGAATGTCTTTAATCAACTGTCTTTATTGATTTTATCTCTCTCTACCGCTAACTTATGCTATCCTTACGAACGTGCTCAGTCCGAAGCAAAAGCGGTTGTGAGAGGAATGAATCCTCTCCCTCTTGCCTCCGGTTCCTCATCGCACAAATGGTGCCTCTCTCCAGAGAGACGGTACTAGCCAATCACAGCTTGGCTACGTACTTGTCAACTGACCACAGACTGTATCGTCACTTGATTAACCTTAGCTAAACTATAGCCTTAATTAACTCAAATACAAATCTGTTGGCTCAGTAGCCACTGAACCCATCTGGAGATCAGATGTGTCGGTTGCCTACCGACACAGCTGACTCCACAGAGGGTTCTCCTCTGCGCCTGGTCTCCCCAGTGGAGATCGGGCGCAACATACAACCCGTGCCCAGCGTGGGTGATCGATGGTACGAGTCTTAAGGTGCGCTACAAGCACGCCTGGCCTTTGAACCACGACCTGGACACTACTGGCGATGCTGGTACGTTTCAGGACCTGATCATATGGGATCAGATGACGGAGGATGCCCGTAGAGCTCTCAACGCTGTTCACTTCGGCAAGGCCAACATACCTTTCAACGACGGCAACTTTAAGCCGAAGCTGGAGAAGGCTTGGCCGTTTTAAGTGAGCGTAGTACACCTTGTATATCGCCAGTTGAAGGCAAGGTGGACGATCTGTCCACAATGTAAACGTTCACATGATGGTGCAGGAGCCTCCGTTTTCCTCTTCCTGTGGCTGTTGCTCTCTTTCCTCTTCTTCATTCTTTTCCTTCTCTTCAACCTTTGCTGGATGTGTTGCTGTAGATTTCTGCTTGGGGCTACTCGCTTGCACTGGCGGTGGACCCGTTCTTTTGGGCTTGCCCACCATTTTGGAGAACGGATCGTCAGCTTCGTCCTCCTGTTGCAACTGTTCCTGCTGGACTGCGACTATCTCCTCTGGCACGCCCATCTTGGTCGCTTCCAGCTTCATTTGTTCTCGCAGAACCGCCTTCTTCACAGCATCGTTCTTGAACGGTACTACACCAGCAAGTAATAACAACATGAGTAAATTCATGTGAACACACTTTCATCAGCGTTGCAGTCGTCGTACCAAAGGCGTCTTCAGCCGCATCAGCTTCCAGGTCCGCAGGTTTATCCCATCGGTCTTCTCCAGTTTCCGTATTGTGGTCTTTCCTCTCTTTGATGTAAGCACTGCCCAGCGTTTCTTTATTCTTTGCAGAAGCCACCCCCGTCCCGTCGAAAGCGACTGGCCACCTCGATCCCTCTGTCATCTTCCGTCACCACAGGCTCGTAAACTCGTCCGCAGACCGTGCATTTGCCCAATGCTAACATATCCTCCTTGGGCACGTTTACGCGGCATCCTGCGCACTTGATGAAGCGCTCATTCAGCGTCCCGCTTGCCGCTCCGTTAACACCCCTAGTAACCGTCTAAAGATCTATACTGTAGAGCTCTACCTACCATAGAACCCATGTACGCCATCCACCCACCATGTCCGCTGGCTGCTTGCTCTTCCATTCCATGCCTTCGCCTCGCTTCGATGTCTTCCTCACTCTTCAATCTGCCAAGCGATGGATAATACGACGTTAAAGCAGCAGCGTAAGAATAAGGTACAGGAGTGGGCAGGGCATTTCCGCCAGGCGCCTATGGACGCACGCGCGATCACGCACCATCAACTCCGGTACTTTGAGAAAGTTTTCCTCCATCGGGTTTACTACAAGGGTATTCCATTCGTCCAGTGGACAGCCTTACAAGCGCAAACCACGGGAGTTGTTAATCCTCAAAACTGTAAATCAACTCCTGTCAATCGGATCAGTAGTCATAAATCAAAGCATATCGCCATTTATTTAAGAAAGTCGGCATTCCTACATTTGCCAGCTCAAGCCAACTATGATTCATTTATGCTGTGTTTTGCTGGGGGAGGAAGGCAAATTCTCTGTTACCGTAGACCCCATTTCGACGGTGTCAGATTTGAGACAGAAAGTCTACAATGAACGGCTTCGCCACCATGCGATCGGCCGTAACTCTCATATCCAGCTTTATCTGGCAAAGGCCCCCAACGGTGAATGGATGACGCCAGAAGATGCTGCTGTTGCTGGGTTAAACAACTTGGAGTCGTTGGAGGGCTACGGCACTACCGTCTTCCCCCGCACACTGCGACTATGCGCTATGTCCAAAATCGGGAATTCACACACAAATGTTCGAATAGAGCACATAGCAGAATAGAACGCCTACTTCCTTGTTAGCAATAGTGCGTGCTTTGAAATTAGCCCTTAAATCACAGACGGAAGGGATGGTTGGCCAACAGAGCTCGACATTAATCTCTCTTTGTTTGCACAGACCGCATTTCAAGCACCATGGGCAAAAGCAAACGTCGAAACTACACTATCATAGGAGGGTCGGGCCTACACCACCACAGCAAAGTGAACCCTGATCTCGCCCGACAAACATTGCATTTTTGTTCGTTGTATAACGCCTAGGCGTTTAAACCGAATATTTGCTTAACATAGTAATATAGCGCCTAGTCGCAGTGTGCGGGGCAAGACGGTAGCGTACGGTACAAGAACAAGGCGTTTGGTCACTATCAACTGTCGATTGAAGATGTGAGTGAAGATTTTGAGGAAGGGAAGGTTCATATTTTGGTGAAAATCCCCGAGGTGCGCATATTTTGCGTTAGAAAATACATCTGCCCCTTTAATCAGCATGATACTTTACTGGAAACCTATGACAGAGTGGGGGAAATAATTCAGCGCGACTGTGGCGACTACAGTGAACAAATCCTGACAAAAATTGAAGAAATGTACCATTTCAATACGCAACCATACCCGTTTATCTGTGTGCAAGGTTCATCCGGTGTGGGTAAGACCCAGCTCGCGTTTGCTTTGCAAGGATGCCGACCATGGTTTTACTCGCCTATGTGTGAGGTTAATGTAACATCTCAAGGGGTTTATCTACAGTCTGTGTCTCTCTCGGCTCGGTTCCGCGATGCCAGGACGATGGACTTATACCACGAAAAGCCTGAAAGCGCCATTTTCGACCCGAATTCTTCATTTTACCAGAACGAGGAGCTGTGGACGTACGGCTGGATATGTGCCTTATTAAAGTATTGCAGTCTGGAAGAGAACCAGCAATCACGTATGATCCGGTTCGAAAAGACATTGGAATTCCCAGTGAGCAAGTGCGATCGTAAAACTGTCGATGCTGTACGGGATGAAATGGTGGCGGAAAACAAACTGCTGCCATTCTTCATTTTGGACGAGATGGAAATTACAGAAGGTAAAAGGAACACGGCAGCTTTCCAAATTAACGTCTTCCGTACGTGTCGGTTAGTGCTGATAGCAATGGGAAAAGATCCTGAGCTCAGTACGTTGATAGATCAGTCGAACGAGAAGCAAGAGTGGATGACGCTCGTTCCACGTTTCCCGCTTTACCAGCTCAATCCTTTTGAGACATCGACGGAACAAGCAGCTTGGGATCAAGTGGAGCAGCAGTATCCTATCGTGAAACGTATCGCGGAAGGTTCTAGAGGGGGCTTCGCTACTGCTTTTGTGCAAAGTGTTGTCCGGTATGCGCGTTATCGCACCAGTTGGAACCTACCCGATCTACTGGACTATGCACTAGGACAAGTTGGCACCAAAATGCGCAACGAAAAGAAATTTATGAATAACCAAACGGGTCGAAATGCACATCTGAAGGCGATTTCGTACGCCTTAAAGTCCCCGGAAACATCGAAATCGGCCATGACACAAATGATGGAAGTCGAGGACGAGGCGATGCGTGTGCATTTCGCACAATTTGCCGATGATAAGTTGACTGACGTAACAAGTTGCGACGGTATCTCAACCGTCCACGGTCAAGTGTGGGTGCCGCGCTGTAGTTTCCCGATTATGGACGAGGATCTGCTGTTGTACCTAGCGATTTTGGGCGGGAAACCGTTTTCGGGCTACACTAGAAGTTCCTACATGCTTCATGTGGCCGCCTCTAGCTGCATTTCGACGTGGCAAATGTTCATGATGTACCAGGGAGGAAAAGGTTTTGCTACTGACGAAGTTGCGGTTCCTGAAAATATCTTTAACCCCTTGTCTACCGACGTCGTAAGATACGCCATAGCAAAATCCGTACGTCATAACTTACGCCATAGAGCGCTTGACAATAGGAAATGGCTCGGGCCATACTGTAGCGAAGTCAAAAAAGAAAAATAAGATGCGAAAGGTCTAACTGGCAGAGTTAGAAATAGGGCGCGGTTAGGGTGCGGGAAGGAGATACGGCGTGTGTGGGAATGCGATACGCGCAAACCGCCCACGCCGACACTGGCAGCCTGCCAGTCATTCCAGAATTTGCTCGATGGCGAGGATCCGGTCAAGCGCACGTGGAAAAACCGCTGCTGTCAAAGCTGTCGCCCGAGACATCGATTTTCGACATTTGTGGCGGCAACTGCTTGGCGTTGGGTGGACTGCGAAGCGGCCAAGCGGAATCCAGACGGAGTGGTCGTACGTGAGTCCAGAGGGTGGTAAATGTTTTGTTGGAGAGGATGCTGTTGTCGCTTATGTAGTGGAATCGGGGCTGCTGAAAGATGTCGATGGCAACGAAGAGGCCGAGAGCGACGAGGAAGCACGGCAGTGCTGGTATCGACGTGGAAGCTGATGGGGTTCGTGCGTCCCAGATCGACACGAGTGCTCAACTCTCGCAGGGCACACTGGATAATTTGTTTGGCGAGTCTAGCGACTCAGAAGTCGACCTTTCACAGGCTGCTGTTGCCCGTGCGTTTGATTTGTCGCCTAGCGATATACAAGGTGAGGAGTCGGAAAGGAGCGCCGCTACAAGCTTACAGCTACTATCAGAGGCCTCAGGGCCCGAAAGTGATGACACACCGGCAAATATCCCTCTTCCGACGACCGACCGAGTGCTACGGCCGCGGGTTTCCGTCAAGAAAGACGTGAATTTTGTATCTGAAGACGAGGACCTGGATGCCTACGTGAGCTTTAGCTCTGGTGAAAGTGATGGTGAAGGCGGTATTGAGGGGGATGAAGACACCAATGCAGTCCCAAGTGACGATGACGACGTTGTGTCGGAACGAGATGCAGTGCAGTTAGACGAAGCTTTTGTCGCGTCTCTTCAAATAGGAACGGACAGACTCACTTCGAACGGAGTCAAGGAGCGCGCGGCCGTGCTACGTACGATGGTCTGGACGCCTCCGTCGTCGTGTTTTGAAGAAGGAGGTTCTCCTTACCCTGGCCTAGCTATGGAAGAAGCCAAGCCGACGCTTGAGTTGCGTAGTCTTTGCCACTCCCCGTTACTGAGCTTCTTCTACTTTATGCCCAAGTCATTGTGGGTCTTGATAAATGACGAGACCAACCGGTACAACCAACAACAAATGGAGCGGCGCGCGCAGGCTACACTGGCGAGACAAGAAGGCCGTGGCCGCGGAAGTAGTCAGCTCCAACCCGAGACTATTGTCAAGATTCGCCGGCGCTTGAAATCGTCGCCGGCTTACCAGACTCATGAAATCTTGCACGTGATAGGCCTTCTCGTCGCGCGGATGATGTGCCCACAAAGCGCAGCTTTGCGGATCACTGGTCAATGTCCGAGAATGGTGCTATACCTGCAGGGACTTTTGGTCGGTTTATGGGTCGGAACAGGTGTCAGGACATTCTCCGTGACTTGCACTTCGTTGATAACGAAGGGGAACGGACACGGGACAAGCTGTGGAAACTTCGGCCTGTCATCACAAAGTTACAGCAGCGTTTTCTGGCTGGATGGTCTCTTCCTGGTGTTTTTTCTTTTGACGAAGGTGTTTTGCCTTCCACTTCGAGACGTAACACTACGCGTATGTACATGCCGGATAAGCCGCACCGCTACGGTTCTAAAATGTTCATGCTGTGTGATTCAAGAACGGCATATTGCCACAGGTATGTTCTATTTCAATTATGTCGTAACTTACTACCTCCTGTTATATCTGACCAGCTATGTCGTAACTTACTCCAGATTTGAGATGTATGCCGGGAAACGCAACGCGGGAGATGAAGGTGACCCCTCATTCGACCACAAGACAGGTGCTGCATCCGTCGTTCGAAACCTGAAGACCGTTTTCGAGTCGACTTCGCGGCGGCAATGGCATCTTATCGTCATCGATAGATTCTACTCTTCGATTTTGCTGGCTGTGGAACTTCTCGGCATGAGTGTGTACATGCTTGGAACTGTCATGACCGACAGACTTGGTTTCGACAAGAATGTGAAGTCGACGCGCAAGACTCGCCCCAAAGCATCCCAAGAGGCACCTTCACCTTTACTCGCTCCGTGGATGTTCCCAGCATGGTAGCATTTCATTGGTTTGACAGCAAACCCGTGCACTACTTGTGCACGGGCTCGACGATGGCGGGAAGCACTATCAAGCGAAATGTCAAAGGCGAAGGCTCGATAACTGTACCGTGTCCGGAAGCTGTGACCGACTACCAACGCTGGATGGGCGGAGTTGATGTGCATGATCAACTCCGCCTTCAAGCGTTCTCACTGCAAACTTCAACGAGGTTCAAGAAATACTACAAGTGCTTGTTTCTGGGCTTTGTTGATCTTGCTCTAGTGAACGCCTTCATCTCGCACAAGGAGACGGCGCGGCTCGCAGGTACGGCGGCTATGACACGAGGAGAATGGTACGCCGTGCTACAGAACCAGCTACTGCAGGTGAAAGCCGATGACTTCGCCGGAGTGGTCGTGACGCCACCTACCTACACCCAGAAGCGCAGACGCACGCCCGTTCGCCTTTCACACGCCCCTGAGCAATCCGATGACTGGGTCACGGTGAGTGGCGTACAGAAGCGTCGCCAGCGCTCCTGCAAAGTTTGTGCTCTGTTGAGAACAGACCGGAAGAAGAAGTCTTTCGCCACGACCTTCTTTTGCGAGCGCTGCTCCCTTGATGCTGCAAAATGCTGGCTTTGCAACAAGATCCGGCACAGCTATAAAGGTGAAGCAAAAACGTGCTTCGCGATATGGCATGAAGACTTTGACTGCGGTCAAAGTATTCCAGCGACACTGGGCAAAAAAGTTGTGCTTCGTAGACCAGGACAGGAAGCTGGCAAGCGAAAGAAGACCCGCCGCGAACTCGAGCTCCACAATGGAGACGCTGATGATGAGGAAAGCAAAAGTGGCGAGGCGTGACTGGTGGGTTCGCGCAACTGCGCTGAAGTCGTCTTTGATGAGTGTTTCCCGTTGGCACTGCCTATGCAGGACAAAATGAAACTTGTTCTTGATTTGCTGCTTGTTCTTTACTATCTATTGTGTTGTCGTGCGATTCATTGCGCTGTTATGTTCATCGTTTTTTTATGCAATGAAACAACTTACGACATTGCAAGTCTTGCGAAGTCTGGTACGTCGTATGATAGACGACATGATTTGAGAAAACCGGTTGAGAACTTATACAGCTTCCCGCATGTGGCTATGTACGCCATATTAAAGCCAAGTATCTTGCAATGGGGTAAGTTATGACGTAAAAGTACCGTGAGTTACGTGTTTGGTGTCATGAATTTCGGTAGACAAGGGGTTAATTCGTACGAGAATGCAGTGGCGCATATGATTTTCTGTGCGTCTCGAAGGAACGGAGTGCAAGGGATTTCATTGAACGACTTTTTCAGTGGATTACTGGGCGAATTCCAGCGTTATTTCCGGACAATGACAATGACAGAAGCTGGCACGGAGAGCAAAGTTACAGTCAACGATTTGTTGGAAGGATACACTGCGTTGGAGATCTCCAACACGAAGATCCCGTTTTTATCCCCACCTAATGCGAAATGGCCAGAATTTATACTTGCCGCAAACGAGAATGGATGCAACTTCGGCCACCTAACGCGCACCTCGGACAAGGTTCACGTCCAAGACTCGAAAGGCGAGGTGCTTCTCACTTGTGACTGCAAACACGGGACTGAAACAGTGGACAGTATCATGATGAGAGAAATCATCGGTGGGTTGAACGCTGTGTGGGAGGAGAAATGGTGCGACTTCCGAGGACGTGCGAGATGGGCGATCGCTCTGGTTTTCTGTTCGGAGCTGGAGGACTTCACGTGGGAACATCCAGGTGTTGGTTGCATCAAGATTAATTGCCATAACTGCATACTTGACTGGATTTCCCAACCAAAACGGGGTAAAATGGTGATCGTAATGGAAACAGGGTCGTTACCCCATGACAATTGTTGAAGCAATGGACGAGGATGTGTTGTATAGTTCTGATGAGGGATAATTTAAAAAATATGAAATCCATCGTCAGCAAGCAAATCTTTAGTTGGTTTTTGCCAGCAATTTATTGTCTACAGACGTTCAGTGATGTATTGGCTTGGACACAACAGCGGCAACCAGTTTGCAGTTTTTTTTTTTCAGGCATTGTAGTCTGCGCAAATTACGTTTTCTTCGTAATTTCTGTGTATGATTTGATTTCTCAGTGGAGACTAAACTTCTTGAAGTATTGCACGTATGCATACAAGAGTTTTACAGAGCAAAATTAGTATGGCGACAGTCTTTGGTGCAATTGTTGGTGTTGGCGTGGCTGGAAGCAAGTTAAAGTCGACGAGGATGCGTCTCTAGCTGAATTGAAAAATGTGACCAAGAAGGAAAACCCCAACACATTCCAGTTCGACGCCATGGACTTGCAGCTCTACTTGACGAAGAAAGGAGACATGTGGCTGACGGAGGCTCACGTATAGGAAGGAGAAGGGCGAAAATGAAGACGATGAAGAAGAAGCCGAAAGTGGATGTGCTAGTACAACATGAATTTATCGGAGCTGCTCCTTCTCAATTCCAGACGCTTCGACCAGCTCTTGTTGATTCTGTCCCCAACCTTCTCTTTCCTACCACTGGAGAGTACCGACCGTTGCTATTTTTCCGAGCACCTCCGTTGTCTGGTAAGAGTACGCTCTGTGGTTTGCTCTGCGACCGGGGAAGCCGTCGTCGTTCAAATTCTCGGACTATATAAAATCGGTCTACACTTGTGAGCTCGACAAGTTTTTTTTTTTTGGGATGCCCTTTGTGAACATATTCTCTTGATCGATGATGCTCAACTCACGTACGATGATGATCCGAAGAGGCTCTGATGCCCCATCGCTCTTCACTGTCGGATGTCTTGATACCTCTCGGAATTTGCTGCCATCGACACTTGGAACGGCCGCGTCCTTCCTGTTCTCTACCGTAGGATGCAGTAGCGCTGGTGATTAAGAGCACTGCTCTAAGAAAGAGAAGAATGAAAGTTTGAAGCATATGGGAAAAGAGGGAGGGGGCTTGGGATTTCGGAAGCAACTTGTAAAATGTACTTCTAGGCAGTGTTGCTGTGTTCATTTGACGTCGAACCGATCTCGAAATGGTATCATCAGACGGGCAAGAACAGGCAACGCAGTCAGTGAGGTGACATTTTCTGCAAGGAAAGGTTAACCCCTCCAGACCGGGAGCCGATAGGAACATGTAAACTGCATATGCAGCATAATTAGACTTACTGTTTGTATATAAACAAGGTTAGGGAAGATAGGATTCAAGATGTGCAGTTACAAGAGGCTTGCTAATCCCGCATATAAGCTGCATAATGGGCCACGACTTGCCGTCTAATTTTGCATTATGCTACATATTGCGGATAGTGACAGGTCTCACGCCGAACAGAACTTCCCATACAAATTTCTATACATAAAGTAGGGGTGTCATCCATACAGATCCTTACAGGTGTGCAATCTTCTGGTGTGAGGTTGAGCAATCAGTTGAAACTATCAGTCCTTGTGCAAATACGGTGCAAGGAACGCAAGCAATCAACTGAAACTCTCGGTTGTTGGGTGAAGACGCGCGAATATGATGCAGGCCATGATCCTAGTTAGTGAAAACAGGCAAGCCATGATGAAGTTCAAGGTTCCCTGTAGTGAGCAGATTAGCCACCAAAGACAACGAGAATAATCACGTTTCCTAGTCAGAGCCTGCATATATGCAGTTTATTGGCAGGTTAATATGCATCCTACACACTACGGGTTTGTTCGACGTCTCTTGTTTGAAGCCGGAGTACCAAGTGTGGAAGGTGTTCCTGGAACGTTCGTGGTTCCTCTGCGGCGAATTCGGATGACCTTGCCATTATCCACGGGGAACAATTTCCCATTCATCCACTCCTTGTGCCATATGTCCCAGCAAGTCATGGCAACTCCACGAACATTGCGCCGAGCTCGCATGCAGAGGAAGATCGGTCCCGCTGTGTTGCAGTCGTTACAGAAGTACGTCGTCGTGGAGGCGCGTTGATTTTCAGCTCGCAGAACGGAGCAGACCTTGCATGCACGTTGGCGGCGCTTCGCCTGCGTGCCTTCGTTGCGCCATTCATCACTCTGACGTGCCATGTGCTCTGTCTGCTTCACGCAGCAGTTGAAGTTAGATGCAGCACATAGCAAGTAAACCACAGAGTGCGACCTCACAATGCGTACCGTTTGCATAGTATTCCAGTACAGCCTCTTCACCCCGAAAGAAATGAACACCTTCTGTCCCGCTTGCACTTTCACCAGGCCGGATGTAGAAGTAGCGATCGTCCAAACTGCGCCGTGGCGGTGGCTTGCGTGTCCACCCTTCACTTTTCAGCTCCTTCCACACTGATTTGAACGACAGGTCTCGTCCTCTGACCTCAGAATCGCGCACCACCTTCCCCAACAGCCTTACCATCTTCTCCGCTGTTGACTTGAGCTCCAGCTGCGCAAATTCTAGAATGAGGTAAGATTTCAAAGCGCGGGAGTTAGCTGGACGCTGTTAGCCACTCATTCAGCGGGAACGAAAACTTGTTTTTCAAATTTTCAAAAATCACTGGTCTTTGTTCGCATGAAAATAAAAAGACACGTACAGAAACGAAACTTTTTTTTGACTTGGTATTTGTAAAGCGCTGTGTCGGGGGAAAGGACAGGCATACAAACTTCAAGTCAAATTTAGCTTAAACTGAATATATTCAGTTTACGCCTTCAAATCTAAGCTGCATTATGCAGCATCCGGTTTGGAGGGGTTAACATTGTCGACATCGAGTCAACAATGTTGACATGGACAGAAGTTGGTCCATTGAAGCACCGCCGAATTGTTCGTATCGACAAGAAAGAAGGTACTCTAAACCAGCAACACCTCGCTGATATTGCTGCTGAAGCTGCAGCGATGGTCCTGCTCCAGATTGTGTGATCGTAGTGTATCTCCAAAAATTATTTGTTCTCCAAAATGAAAGTTCGAGCAGCTAATTTTACGACATGTCCGGCACCAGCGTTCATCCGTTGATGACCTCAAAATTCCGCTTTCTCGTTAAGTTGTAGAAAGCCACTCAAGTGAAGCTGCACGGGAGCTATTCCGCCAATCGTGTGCAAGACTTAGCCGAATACACCCGCGAGACGAGTTGGCTTCGAGCAGTTGTCGTCTCCATTGAAACACCTTGTCTTCTCGTGACGCTTCTGATCGATATTTTACCTCTTGCTGATCCGTCCACAGGCGTCGAAGCCAATAAATTACTCTTCGTACGTGAATATTACGCTTTCGTAGTGATGACGTCACTTGCACTTCACCAGTTTCGGAAAGGAGTGTCTCTCCTTCCCTATTCGACATGGAAATTGGTCCGAGATACTCTGATCGTATCGGGTTTAACTGTTTCTAGTCTATATGGACTGGCGCTGGTTATTGGCTTCCCATTGCCTTTCACGAATGTGGTTGCGACGCCAACGTGGGCTTCTTCTGTAGCTTCAGCGATCGCAATTCAATAGATAACAAAATCATTAATGGAGCAACATTTATTATTTCATGAATAGCAAAGTTTGTATTGATTCATTCAAACTTTCGGCTTTACGTAATTTATATTTTGTGAAAAAATCGAAAAAAAATTACATTTTTCACCAAAGATATTGTCGTTTTTCCTATAATTTGTAGAACCGGGAGGGAAAAGTGGCGTTTTTCGAATCGATTTGCAGTCATTTTTAACCAATCCTACATCACTTTGCATTCCTCCAGCAATGAGCCTGACAACCCCGGTCCGGCGCAGCTTTCCTCGACGAGTATCGCTCCAGGACAGCACTCCCAGTCATGAACGAGTGGCACGAGGTTCCAGTCCACGCCCTTCGCCGTACCAGAGGCGCCTTCAACAACAGCAAGAGGTGGCTTCCTCGCCGCACCAGAGGCGAAGCCCGCGTCTTGAGCAACAGCATGAGCCGCTTTCTTCTCATGATCCGTTGATCAAGCTCTCGGTCGATGTACGATTGAAGAACACTGTCAACCAGCGTCTGACATCGGGATTGCGGATGGGCTCGCACGCATTTCAACGCGACACATGGGATGAGGTGAAAACCATGCTTAGGGACATCATTCAGCGCGAGTTGAAGCCACTAGCTATTTCGACTGGAGAACCGCCAGTCTGGACGGTTGATGAGCATGAACCATCAATTGCGATGTTTGAGAAGTACACTTCTTTGAAGATGAACGGCAAGGTGCTGAATCCGTGGACAAGTGCGAACGATCGTAAATATTTGCTGAAACACAAGGAGGAACCCGCAATTCTCTCAGTCTACAAAGGTTGCAAACTGGCCAACGGTGGATATCTCGTTGCTGTACTTATATAAGATCAGTGCATCGGTCCGGCTGCTATCGATCGTGGGGGTGCTGCGACAGAAGAGCTCCACCAACTCATGATCACTACTCTCAAAGAGAAATGGGATGCTACGTTTAGTGCACAAGATATGTCGTGGCGCCTGTGGGCCTCACTCGTTTTGAAGAAACCCAGGCCTCAGCACGAGCGCGAAATCGCCAAGGGCCCGCCACCGAATCTAGTAGCTCTGTTCAGGCCTGCGTCAAACTCAAGCGACCAGCACTTACAGCGTGTGCAGCGCAGCGTAAAGATGGCGAAGAAAGTCGTACAGGCCATGCAGACAAAGATTCAGCACTTCGAGCAAACCGTTCAAGTGCTGAATGCTTGCCATCGCTGTCGCTTGCCGGTCTGAATGGGCGATTGGAGCTTCTGACTGGCTAAAAATGGCACGAATCGATTCGAAATCGATTCGTCAAAACGATTCGATTTAGGCTATTCTCACAAATTCGAATGAAACTGACAATATACAGTCGTAAAAATTGTAGAATTTAATAAATATAATTTTTAAGAGTGTGCTGGAAGACAGCTACATGGGGTCAAGTTGAAGTCAACTTCAACTGCCAGAACGGCTCGATAGCAAGCTCTGGAAACAGGTAATATATGCTCTCCTGTTTAGGAAAACACACTTTGTGAGAAATTCGTATATAGTAAAAAAAAAGAAAAGATTGCTGGTTGTAGAGATATTAACGAAAGAAGGTTCGGAAGTCTTTTAGGAAGTTAAAAGGCTTGTGACAACTGGGTCTCCTCGTCCTCTTGAGCTGGACGGCGGTACGGGGCAGGACGCTGGAATGCTGATCGTGTGCGACGCGTTGGCAATGATCGAACAGCAGGGGTTGCAAGGCGCTCGTCCCGGCGTGTACGATACGCCTTCTGACTTCGTGCACGCTTCTCTTTTGCTTCATCGGCCATTGACTGGTAGCGCGATAAGACGGAACGGTAGTGCGTGCTGTCCCCAGAGCGAAGTGGCATGTAACTCACGTGCAAAACACAGACTCGTTAGCATGTCGAACCTGGTTTCGCTCCACTTGTACGTCACGTACATTGCCTTCCACAACATGCACACTCGGCCGTAAAAGTTTTCAACCAACACACGGTCGGAAGAGACGAGACGTTTCTGGCAACATCTTGGTGGCTTAATTCAGAACCACGAGGCTTCCGCTTTGGTTGAATCGTTCGATTTGACCCCTCGGCGCCTTGGTACCCTTTGTCTACGAGTACACCCCACTGCAGAGGGTGTTGAGCCCCACCTTCACCGTTGTCTTCTATCTCGGGCTCCTCCATGGTCTTCTGCAACATGTCCATGTGTACAGCCTTCCTATCAAGGAATATTGTCAAGTCCGACTTGGAGCCAGGTTCATGGGGTGATAGGTCGATGGCCACACCCGGATAAGCCACCGAGCACTCGAGGTTGTACCCGTACATCTTGTGCTTGCCACTAAAATAGGTTTTTTGGTCTGCAAAACGACCGCTTGGGCGATAGGCAGGTTGAAACTTTACGTCAGTTGCGTATAGAGCACACGGGTAGTTACGAAAGGTTCTTCTGTGCTCGCGTTATTCAGTCATCGTTACTCGCTTCACAAACTTCTCAGAAAGAATAGGCTGAATAACCGTGAATAACTTGTAAATCATCTTTTCCAGCGTGTTTGGTTTCAATCCAAAGTCAACAGCATGCTTGTCCCAGGTGTCGAAATGTTTTAGGATCACTAATCCCATAAACAAAGCGTCTTTAGCTGTCACGACCAAGATTCCACACGCCGTATAAGTCACCCTCGACAATGCTCCATAGTAGCTCAAACTCACTCTGCGTGATATTTGTCATTCCACCTTGCAAATAGAATGAGTCCATGACCGGCGACTCAGATTCAACCACTTCCTCTTGAACGTAGTCAACGTAGGCTCCAAACGCGTGAGTGCTTAGCTCCAAATTCTCGTCTTCGTCTTGCTGTAGTAGACGCAGTCGTGCAACCACGTCCGCCGCTTCCATGATTTTGCGAACTGATTCATAGTTTACATATTATTCCTGCAGAGGACTCTACACCAGTCAATATTTGGTTGGCTAAGAACTTATGCTAGTAACATTGACCTTTTCATCATTTGCTGCATTCCATAATATTAGGCTCTCCACATGATTTGCTTCATGTTCATACCGATGTGCAGCTGTGTTCTCTGAGTATTGCTCTAGCACATGTATCATAGCGCCAGTTGCTGCATGACTCTTGTTTCTTGGATTGACCGCCCTAAATCATTATACTGTAAGATTTTCATCAGTAGTTCTAATGGGTTTCCGGGACAATTAAATTGTGGGTTATGTGAGTTTCTGCTGGTTCTCATCTATCCACCGTATTTCTACGTGTTTTCAACGATTTCCACCATTAAAGCGAAGATGGCGTTTGCTCTACTTCTCCCAGCACTGAAACTACTGATGCGTAATTTATTCTCCCGTTCGGTTGGTCATTTAGGCGATGAAACTCCAGGGCTGGTAGTTTTCCACGCTGACGTCTGTGTCTCGTTGTTCGTGGCTAATTGTATGCAGAATTCGCCTTCACTCTGGATGACGTTGACTATTATGGCTGTGGATATCCTCGTTATGGGAATATCTCTAAACGATCTTAAAAAAATCCACAAAAAACTGGTAGTTCTGGAACGGAGGTTGGATATCTGGAACAGCGACCACAACGCACTTGAGTACATCGTAGTTGAGAGTGGGGAAGTAGTAGTAGTGTTTTGGATGCAAATTGCAAAGTGAGGTTCATTTGAACGTTAAAAGACAAACCCACCGGGTCAGCCTCCCAGGGCTGCCCACCACTAGAAAACTAGCGCCATCAGAGATATCAGATGCTCTCAGGGATGCTCCCCGCTAGAAGTCTAGCGCCATCAGATGTCTGATGCTCCACTAAGGTCACGGTGGCTTGTGCCACTTGTACCTACATCGTGAAATGCAACTCGCCCCCCACAAGTGGTGCAAGGGTAACTACGGAGTCATCCCGTCGTATCAACCAAGCAGCACATGGCTCGCTTTCGACGGAACACCGTTCTTGCCAGGGCCTTAGTGAGTAGATCCGCTGGCATTTCGCCAGTCGGAGTATAGTCCGCTGTCAATTCACCTTTGTGAATCAGGTCCTTAACCGCGTGATACTTCACGTCCACAGTCTTTTGAGTCTCGCTGTGCCCACTGCGTTGGAGGCGCTTGATTGCTGGCTGGCTATCCATTATCAGTCTTAGAGGCAGCTCCTTTTGCAGTACTTCATTCGCAATGGCTTGTACCATCAGCGCGTCTTCAATGCCAATGTCCGCCGCAATATACTCAGCGGCCGTGCTTGATTTTGCTACGATAGTTTGTTTCTTGCTCGCCCATGCGACCGGGCATCCGAACAAATACACCACTGATCCTGATACGCTTTTTCGGTCTGCTCGATCGTTAGCCCAGTCAGCGTCCGTGGCCACCACGATATCGTCACTAGTTGGCTGGAACTTCATTTTCAAACCCGTTGTTGCACGAAGGTGCCGGAGTAGATACTTGACAGCATCCCATGCCATCTTCCGTGGCGCGGCCGCGTGTCTTGCGAGTTGGCCTACCGTGAATAGGATATCGGGTCTGGTTACTCTTGCCAAGTATAGTACTGCGCCAACTGCCTGTCGATAAGGCATCCTTCCCATGTACTTTTGTTCCTCATCGGTCGGGCCGTCGTCCGTGAAGTCCAAGCGAGTGTTAGCCACCATTGGCAATTGTGTGGGCCGTGTTGCATCCATCGCAAAGCGGTGCAGGACCTCCTCAATATAACTCCCCTGGCTGAGTAGTACCGTGTCGTCAGCCACGCGGTCAACCTTCATTCCCAGAAACTGGTGTGGCTTACCCAAGTCCTTCACTTGGTAGCGGCCGGAGAGAGCAGTCATTAGGCGCAGGCATTGGTCCTCATTCTTGTGAGCAACAAGAATGTCGTCGACATACACGCATACTAATAGCAGTGAGCCATCCGTGTACGCGAAATAGAGACACTGGTCGCCACGCGTTGGAGTAAGCCCATAGTCAACTAGGAAGTTGTTGATCTCGCGATTCCATTGTCGTCCCGCTTGGCGCAAACCGTATAGTGCCTTACGTAGACGCCACACCTTCCCCCTGTCGCTTACTTTCGCATATCCCGGCACTGGCTTCATGTATATTTCTTCGAGAAGGTCCGCTTTAACGTACGCGGCCGGAACGTCACCTTGACGCACACACAGTTGGAAATACACCACTAGCACGAAGAAAATTCGGACCGTCACTAGTCCAGCTACGGGTGCGTAAGTTTCGACGAAATGCACGATACATTGCTGTTTGTCTCCACGCGCGCAAAGCCTCGCCTTAAAACGCTCCACACTTCCGTCTGTTCCTGTCTTGAGTCGATATTGAAGAGTGTGATCCAGCACGCGCACACCATCTGGGGCATCCACCCATTCAAACGTCCCATTCTCGAAAAGTGACTTCACCTCATCATCGATTGCCTGCTTCCATTGTGCCCATTCAGGCGAGCGCTTGGCTTCGGCAAGATTTAGTGGCTCCTTAATAATTTCGCCCAGCACGACAAAAGCTTGAGCCTCTGCAATAGTTCGACGTGCAATCCGTTGTGAGCGTCGAACAGCCGCGAGTTCTGAAGGGAAAGCTCCTTCACGATCATCTTGAGATTGTGCGGTCTCCTCACTTTCATCGTCCGAGCTATTTATCATGGGTTCCTCGCTGTTAACGTCGTCATCTTCGACATCTGGGTCGACCTCAAACAGCATTCTGTCCACTACAGTGACATCGCGGGAAGCAAATATCGAGCGTTGTGACCCCTTCGCATAGACATAGAATCCCTTGATATCCTCAGCACATCCGATAAACGCACCGAGCTGTCCTCGAGTGTTGAGAAAACGCTTTAGCTTGCGGCGTAGCTGATCA
The DNA here is from genome assembly GCA_018806915.1 of Phytophthora colocasiae. Taxonomy (NCBI): domain Eukaryota; phylum Oomycota; class Peronosporomycetes; order Peronosporales; family Peronosporaceae; genus Phytophthora; species Phytophthora colocasiae. Next base: position 731,865 of record JAGKQI010000091.1, read on the forward strand.
GGAACTCGCGCAACGACAGCTTGGCCGAATATGGGCAGTGTGCTCACGTCTGGACGCCTCCCGAAGATGCGCTCATGTGGGGTAATCGTTGCATCTTGCCGAGGGATTCTGTTGCGTACGTACGTGGCGTGCTGCAAGGCATATTCCCAGAGTCGATGTGGCAAACCTGAGTCGACGAGCATGGCCGCAGCCGTTTCTGTCACCGTCCGGATGCTGCGCTCAGCCACGCCATTTTGAAACGAGGTGTAAGGTGTCGTGTGTTGCAGTAGTATTCCTTGGTCATGCGCCAGCTTCCTGAAGTCCTTATTTAGAAACTCTGTACCCCCATCCGTCCGAAGCACCTTGATAGCCGTTGCGGGTACCTCTGCTTGTCTCTCTATCATGGCGAGGAAACGCTTGGTCATGTTGATGGCATCATTCTTGTGCTTAAGGGCGTAAGTTCGTACGTAATCTCGCCAAACCGCCACCATGAAGTACCTGTTTCCATTGATCGATGCTGCAATCGGGCCTGCAAGGTCAACGTGACATATACCGTCCGCAAACTTGTCTGGGCTTGATCTCCCTTTCGGCACTGGTTGGCGTGTGGCCTTTGTTAGTGCACACACTGTACACATCTTGGGCTTCGCTCCTGCAGCAATACGAATGCCGTTTACGGTGCCGCTTTTCGCCATCCTCTGCAAGGTTTCATAATTGACATGACCGAGTCGTCTGTGCCACATCTCCAAGGACCGTCCGAGTGCTGCTGCCGTAAACCCGCATGCCTTATGAGCCCCTCTACAACGAGAACCTGTCACCACAGAGTAGACACCTCCTTCTAATCGAGCGATGCACTTGGTACTGGATCCTTTCGCAATCGTGCAACTCCGAGGACCAAAACTTACTGTATATCCAGCGTGCCACAATGCTGATACGGACAATAATGTGTGCGGCAGCTCAGGAACATAATACACATTCTCCACCACGAAATCCTGTTCTTCTTCGTAACTTCTGCTGTTCTGGACCAGAACTTTCACGTGTAGCCGTCCTTTTGCCCTGGCAACCACCGTCCGTCCGTCTGCTATCTTAATAGCAAGTGCCACGTTGTCGTCTGTAGCCTCAAAGCCTGTATACTGACTGGTCAGGTGGTGCGACGCGCCCGAATCCACTAGGATCGGGCTCCACCTGACGTCTGACCTTCACGCTGAGTCCTCCTCCGAGTTCGCAACTGAGCTTCCCGCAGGTTCATCCACACCATCTTCAGCTGTGGCCATATTTCCACGCGCATTAGTCTCGTTGTCGTCGCTGGAGGCCTTGGAAAGGTGTTGACGGTGGTATTTAGCGGTGTGACCTTCCTCGTTGCATATATAGCAGACAATACCTCCGCGGCGAGGCATTTTCGTCGGTTTTCTTTTGCGCTCAACGACGGCGGAATGAGCCTTCCCACTGGTGCCATTACTCTTTGCAACATGCCTCGTGCCATCTGCCTTGAGTTTAGCATCAATGCGCTGTCCCCGCGACCCATCCGCCAACTTACGTCTCTTATAGTCCTCCAGGCGGCCATCCGATTGAGCCAGCTCGCTCAGGAACTCCACGGCAGCGTGTATTAGAGTGGTAGACGAGCCTTGTTGTCCATGAATATGGGAATGAACGACGTCCTTTCGTTGAGGCCACGCCAATCGCAGAAACGTACCCAGCGCGTGTTGAGCATTTGCCACGTTGGCAATTCCTCCGGAGAGCCCGTCCGCCATTCGGAGCAGTCGGTCTGCATATTCCTGGTACGTCTCCGACGCTCGTTTGCCTTCCGAGTAGATTCGGGCAGTAATTTCTTGGTCAGTTAAATTGGGGCGAAACTTCTTCACAAGGGCGTTTCCCGTCTCCTCAAACGTTGCTCTTGGGTGGCCTGTTCGGAATATCTTGAGCCAACGGCGCGCGGTGTCGGATAGGAAAATGGATAGCACAGACTTCTTGGCTGCTTCGGACCATTCTTGCCCCGCCAAAATTTGGGCATCACCCACCTGGTCCGCAAACTGATCCCACCAATCGCGAACTCCCGAATCATAAGCTCCATGCGGAACAGCGCCAGAAAACTTTTCCATCCTCACGTTTCGAATGTCAATCTTCTCACCTCTCTTCTCAACACCGTCACCAACGGTGTTGCTTTCACCGACCCGTGCGTGCCCGGGATTCGGCTCATCGTCCGGCTCGGTCGCACCTTCAACAGCTTGGGGAACAGCGGTCCCTGGTGTCGGTGGGTTCACGAGTGCATCAGCAGCGGCATTTTCCACACCGGGAACTGGCCGTGGCCCATCTTGTGCGCCGGTGCCATCCGGTGCACCTACGGGAGCGCCTTGGTTGCGGTTGGTGCGACAAGTCGACATCGAGCGAATAGCGGCTGTTAACCAGTTGAGAGTGGGGAAGTAGTAGTAGTGTTTTGGATGCAAATTGCAAAGTGAGGTTCATTTGAACGTTAAAAGACAAACCCACCGGGTCAGCCTCCCAGGGCTGCCCACCACTAGAAAACTAGCGCCATCAGAGATATCAGATGCTCTCAGGGATGCTCCCCGCTAGAAGTCTAGCGCCATCAGATGTCTGATGCTCCACTAAGGTCACGGTGGCTTGTGCCACTTGTACCTACATCGTGAAATGCAACTATCGTAATTAAAGGAAGAAACTCAACAGCACTAGATCGAGCGAGTGTGTTGTTAGCTCATGAACAAGGTCCTTTTCTCTCTCAGAACCGGTCTTTTGCGAGGATACTACCTGGAGAACGAACAGGACCAAATGCACTGGACTTGATAGGGAAGAAAGTGAAAGGGTCTGTGGTTCTAGTGCAGAATACTACTTCGCGTAGTACCGGTAGTACAGCCCCCCCCCTGTCGATGAGAGAACTTGGTCCAACTCAAAGCCGACTAGCGCGTGTTTCACTCAAGCGGAGCTACACCGTAAAACTTCGACGTCTGCTCTACATGGTAGAGTTCGTTCTACTCCTCAATTATGTCGAAGTTATCATCTCCCTGGTTTTCTGTAAGTTTTACTCTACCACATCTGATTACAGGTAGTTTCTCACTTGAATAATACTTGTTCTCCAGCAATCTACCTGGTAACGACGTACCACCTGCCCAACCGAGCGTACTACCCAGGGATAGGAAAAATACAATGTCATACGGATTGGAGCCCTTCATCCAAGCCAATAAATAATTAAATTATCGCCACATTTTTCGACAATGTCAACCAAGTCGGTAGGTCACGTCGTCTTTTCTCATAAGTTTTTAACGAGTTGGTTGCTGTCGATGCGCCTGGATTCAGGAGGGGGTTACCTCGAGAACCCTCCCACCGCGTCCAACCTCTCCAACCAACACACACAAGCGATTTCCTCGACATCATACATACAACACACAAATCAACTGATATAATTTAATTCAGTTAAGAAATGACAAGTAACTGTAATAACCCGTGTGCCCTGTGTGCAAACGTGGCCACACCACCCGTTTGGCGATAGTTCTCGCTACCATCCATTGCCAATACAACCACACATGTCAACGACATTTGGCTATAGCCAAGATTGACCTGTATAAAAAAATTGCATGTTATTGGGGTTGAGGAGCAATAAATTATGGCAATATGACATTGCAAATATCGGCAATAGTTACGGAAAATTACCAAACCCTGGTACTACCCTCTTTTCGACGGAATCGATCAGCATCAATTACTCCACACACTGAGCAACGTCCTTGTAGGAAGTTCACGATCAACGCAGGTCGTTCCTGATGGACAAGTTCTTTTTGGATGTATCTGGAATTCATGCGGTGGAAGAAGCAAACGCAATCTTCCTGGCTTTGAGTGCAATGGGAGCGCATCCACTGCTTTTAACTCCTCGCGACGTGAACATGGAGACTCAAGTTGCGTCTCCGACGTGGCGCTATTACTTCGGGTCAGAAGCAACCCCCGAGTGTCTTGTGGTGGATGGGTGTGTCACCCATCAGCTGATCTATGGCCGAAACGTCTACTTAGCGAGAGGCAAGAGGTCTATCGCAATGGATCCACCCACTCGAGCTACAACTCGCCGTCAGTCACAATATGGAGTCGTGCTCCGTTTAAGGACGGTCGCCCTAGTCCGATGGAAACGGGCCATTCTAAACACCAGGATGAACCTAACAACTCAGCGAGCACGAGGTCTCTCATTTCGGCACGCAACCGATCCTCCAACGCAATGCCATCGACGACTGAAGCACTGGTGGAACAGGATCTCGGCGTGGATACAGACATCATTTCGTCTAACCCAGCCCCGGCGGTTGAAAGTGCGTAGCAGAGAGTGCTAGGTTCAGCTGCGAATGAACTCGAAGCAGAAGCACCGAATAATGGTGCAAACGTACCTATGAATGAGCAGTGGGCAACCTAAGGTGGTGAAAACACTGACATTGACATGTCTAAACATCTTGAGATTGGGTTTAAGCGTTTGGAACCCTCATTTGCTCATGAGAACCGATACGATGCCCTGTGTGAGCCGGAGTGGGACTTCGAATTTGTGCAACCGGATCCAATTCAAGGAGTGCAATCTGGTGTTTTTATAATACCACACTTTAAACCTCGTCAGGCAAAATCTATTCAGGTCCAGCTCCGTCCAAAACGCGGGCAAAGTCTCAAGACCAGAGTGGCCAAGGCGATGACTTACTTCTAAAAGAGGCCTTCTGCAATCAGAGCAGGAAGCGCAACTCATAAAGTGAACTGCTGAGGTCGCAGCCAACGCAAAGCGTTTAAAAGCCACCGAGTCACTGCTCAGCGAATCCAAGAACATGGACCTGATTATCAAGTCCATATGCGACGAGCCTGTTGCATGGACAACAGCATTCTTCACGGAATTGTTGAAGGAGGAACGCAATTAATGAACTTGGCCGACATCCACCGCATATTAGCATCTGAGACCATGATCGTGTTTCGTCACTGAATTTGCCGGTTGGAAACTCTCGCGATCACTACACGATGTACCTGAAAGACGTGTTTAGTCGACTTCCCAGTGAAGATCAGAACAAGTGGAATCTTCTCCGGTGGCTGAGCCTGTTTGAACTCCTTGCGATTGGAATGTATCCATCGGTATTTACCCAGCCCAGATGGATGCAGGTTCTCGTGGAACGCGTTACTGAAGGTCTACCTCACAGTCACGTTACGCTGCTCTCTGACGAGTCACTGCTGAAATTACTAAGGAGCGACCTTGGAAAGGTTATGCTTACCGCCGTCAATAATGCAGCTCCTGGAAGTGCGATTGTACAAGGTCTGCATGCACTGCAAGCGAGCAATCTCGCTGTATCGAATCTTCCTCAATTATCAACAAGCCTATTGACATGCCAGCCGACAACAACCGCGATGACTGCGGTATCATCCAATTAGATGGTGGTTGGGATGGATATTGGCCAGTTGTGTAAAATTTTGTCGTGGAATGTGAGGGGGATTAAAGGGGGAGGCAATCCCCTGATCTCATACTTCCAGTACTGGCAGTTGAGTACCCACTCGTGCTTGATCTCTTCACACTCGGACCGGGCTGCCGCTGTATCAATCAAAGCGACGCCGTTCTGGGAACCGACACTTTCTCGGAGACGACGGTGAGCAGCAGCCATGAGTTTCAGACATCCCACCGTCCGGAAGACCCTCTCCGCGAGTCGAGTGGGAGGAAGATGAGACAACAGAGAAGCCACCTCCCGACGAACCTCGACTGATGAAGTCACATCATCCAGAATACGCGCATTTGGGGCCTGAGCATAAGGAGATACGACTTCATCCGGATCGAAGCTTGGGATCACACGTTCCCATTCTTGAAGATCCTCGTCGGTAAACGCCTCATACCCCACAAGCACACAAGGACCACCGTAAGCATTCGCGATGTGACGTCCCCTTCTAAAATCTTCGGCTCGGGCGGGTGTGCTCACCAGGAAGGCGCGTCCTTTCGGCTCAATGTGGGGAGCGATGTAGTTCTGTGGAACATCAGAGTCCCCCAACGCCATGACTGGAACACCAGCACTTGTCACCAGACCTTGATTGAACAGGCGATCGACCTCTTCCGTGGACAAGAGTCGCGGGGCACCGAAGGTCCGTGGCCTGAAAACACCAGGAGTGCCCTCAGCAAACTCAGGGCCAGAACTACTCGAAGCGTCCACTAGGGAAGCGTCGCCTGAACCGACGGGATGAGTGTCGACACCAGGAAAGTCTCCATCAGGCACATTGACCTGTGGAGTGTCAGACTCTGAGGCATGGGCTGGGGCGCTTGAGCTACCACCTAGTGAAGTGGCAGAGCCACTGTCACCACCCTGCGTTGTGCTGGCAGTTGCCGTAGCAGGACTAGTGCCTGTGGCGTCGCCTGCCGAGACAGCCGTTGGAGCGTTCGCATCCGAGGCGGTGTTAGTTTCTCCAGACATGTTGACGGGAAAGCGAATTGGAATATGACCGCTCGTTGGGCGAGCCAAGTTCAAGTTTCTGAGTCTGAGAGAAGAATCAGGCTGGGCGACAGGACGCCAGAGACTCTGAAAACCAGGTAACTGGCAAAGAGTTGCAGCTACACTACGCTCTGAAAACCGTCTATCAGAATGTCCGATAGGCCTGGCCATGATACACAGCTTGGAGAAAGTTCCGCACTGAGGGATCGTGACCAGTAGGGGCGGTTGACATGATGCTATTTCCGATTTTCGAGCGACAGGTGGATATTACGTTACGATGCAACTGGTTTTATTATGGGTTACGAGAGAGAGGGATTTGGGACGCGGCCGCACCCGTGAGTGACTGTAATGGGGCCCAAAAAAAAAAAGGACCAGAAGTGTACTTCAGAGTGTGCACAACTCTGAAGGTCAAATGCACTCTGTCTGGTCACCGGACTTTCCCCGACGATGAGTGCAAAATTTCTGGCGGAAAGGTCCTCCGAAGAACGTATCTCTGAGAGACCTCATCCCGTTACCGTCCAGCGCGACGATTGATGGTTCAAGGATCACATACTTACCCGCAGAGACCAAGTATCGCGCGCCGGACGCCGCGCACCCGCTCAACCCTCAAGATCTTCGTGTACGTTGTAGCACTAGTGCTCCGTACTCTGATATTCAACGCAAAACTCTGGTATCTCCTGCCCTGAATGACCAAGACTCTGGAAACCAAGTTATTTCAGACTCTGAAAACCAGGATACCAGACTCTGAAATCAGCGAAGATCCAAGACCATACTAAAACCAAGTGAACACAAGTTCAAGTCACGCATTGAAGTGATGACTGACCTGCACATCCCCCGTAATGACGTCTCTACCTGTCAACCCATCGAGATCGGCTCACAGACTGCATACTGAGCCCAAGTCAAAATACCAGATGTATCCAAAGACCAAGAGTACCTGAGATATGAAGACTGACTGCATGAAGGACGCAAAAGACGACAAGAAGAAGAGAGTTACCAGAGATATATGATAGTTATGAGGAAGATAAACGATAAACAGAGTTCAATTTGCTTGCTACTGCACAAGTCCGCTTGAGAGGTATTGAAACCACTACGTCATTACGTACGTCGTGTGATCTCCACCAAATTCAATACCCTTAGGTGGAGATCAGGTAACGCAGAGACTTGAAAGGACCCGCCTATTCCATATCCTAGTTGGGTCGTTTGTTTTGTCTCTAGCGGTAGCCCATTTCATATTGCTCGTTTGGACAGGCTCTGGAAACTAGACACTCGTTTTCAGAGTGCAAGGTAGACTGTCGTATATAGCCGATTGTATTTTGGTTTATATTTTTCCTCTATATTAGAGGGTGGTGCGCGAACGTAAAGGGATACCAGAAATACCAGGTGTCTAGTAGCAAGTCCCTAGTTGACCTGGAGTGTTAGCCCACCGTTCAAGGGCTTAGAAAGAATAAGAACGGCTGTATATATTTGTATATTTTCGAGCTCTGTATATTGGTTGTTTATCTCTGAAGGTCAGGTATCTTGGTTCTGAATTTGTGATATTCAGACACCGATATCAGACTTTTCTCTGGTATATAAACCTCTTTTCAATCACCGACTTCTTGGAAACCACCTTGGTTCCCAGAGATTCCGACTCCCGAACGCTCCTGGAAGGATTTCCTGAATACCGACTCCAGACTCCAAGGGAGCCCCAACTTCTCTTTACAACACATTCTCAGACTCCGGCGAGGGTCATATTTCCGAAGACAACGAACCCACGAGGATACCGCAAGGTACCACACGCCAATCCATCGTTGTACGGCTCTGAAAACTACTTTTCAGTAATCGTATAACTAGGGTTCACTATACGCCCCTGCTCCGCGACCAAAGTTTCACCGACTTCGCGACACTTCAGAGCTGATGTTGCGCTCACATTTCCCACTTCAACTGCGAATTCAAAGGCCTCGCCCCACAAGCTAATGGGCATGTCGGCCGTCTTCAACAGACATCGCGCACGAGCCATTACAACACCATTCATTTTCTCCACAAGGCCATTCTCTTCTGGACTGTACCCGTTAGTCCACGTGTACGGAATTCCACTAGCTCAGAGAAAAGAACGCATCTTTTTATTCAGCAGTTCCCGTCCTTGATCGGAGTTAAAAACTTCGACCTTGAAGCCTTGCGCGAGAAGCCATTTAATGTGATTCATCACTACATCCGTGGCTTCGTGCTTCTCCTTCAACTGAAAGCCCCACAGATAGCGACTAGCTTTATCCTGCACAAGTTGGAAATGCTTGTATCCATCATATGTAGTGATATCCACATAGCACATGTCTGACATCAACTTTTGGTCGTAGCTCGGCGAGTGTTCGTCCTCTTGTAAGACATACGAGTCAACTTCGCCAACTTGCAACTCCAGCACGGCATGTCAACATCATCACGTAACTTCTCAGTCATTCCCGTCGCGACTTGCTCCTTAGCCATGCGCTTTATGGTCGGGGTGTTCAAATGTGCAAACCGTAAATCCCAACGCACAAGAGAATCATCTTCATCTCGAGTTTTGTATTGATTCACTGCTGGAATTCGATAAACTGGAATAACCTTCGCCTTCAAGCGATATCGGCCACGACATTTTGCCAACAAGATCTGCGAACGATCCTTAGTCAACCATGCGACTCGTTGCGAATCAAGCCTGCCGAATTTCACAGTCCATCCATCCTTTTCCAGTAAATCCAAACTCAATAAATTATCTGGTGCATTCGGTTTGAACCGAACATTTCTAAGCTGCAGTGACAGCCTGATGTGGCTGCTTACTATTCACCACATGGAGATGAACGCTACCATTTTGCTCATCGTCACTGACTTTACCATCATAAGCCTGAAAGACATGCTCCTCATCTTTCTTGAGGCTGGACAAGAGATCTTGCTGGTTGCAGACGTGAACATCACTGCACGAATCCAACGCCCACTCAACCATATCACCAGCACTACCCTTCACGGATCCAACTACCAGAGTATAACGTGAAAAACAACCGACAGCATCGACCTTCCTTCTTTTCGAGTCATCACTTTTGCCAGCTTTGCTCTCCCACCGCTTCCGTTCCGATGAAGCAAAGTGAACTCTCGGTCCAACACCGGCGGCTCGATCATCACAAGAGTCATCATCATCTTCACCCTTGTCCTCCTTTCGTTTCTTATTCGGGCAATTGGGACGAATATGCCCTACTTCTCCACATTCGAAACAAGTACGAGTATCTTTTCTTCCGCTTTTATTGTTGTCATCTTTCTGGTCCTTTAATTTATTCTTACCACGGCCACCTCTCTTGCGCTTGCCTTGCTTCTGGCCCTTGCCACACGCAGCGACACCAGCAGCTTTCTTCTCTTCAGCACCCATCTTCTCATCAAGGGCTGAGTCAGCACGCAAAGCATTCATCACTTGAGCTGCAGTAGGTACAGGCCTGTTGCAGTAGATCCACAAACCACGTAGTGTTTAGAAAATTGCCGAACAACATCACGATGTGTGCGTGAAACGTGACCAAGCAGTGTTTCTGCAAAGTCTTCATCATCAATCTGCTTCCCATAGTGCAACATATTCCGACGCGTCTTCTCCATTTCACGCAACCAAGTCTCCATAGTTTTATCCGGCGTGTAAGTGTTCGAGTAGAACTCAGCGCGTACAAAAATGTAAATCGCGTACTCGCGCTTCGTTAGTCAATCCACAAACCGGTTCCACATCGCTTCGGCGGTCGTCTCCTGACAAATCATCTCTGCATCTTGAGCCGATACACCCGAAAGAATCGCTTCCCGAGCAGCATTGTCCTAGGCATCAAAATTCAACCTTGGCATAGCTGCATCCCGGAAAGTTCTATCCACAACGTCCCAGCACCCCATTCGCGTCAAGAAAGTACGTAAATGCACAGCGTACAAGTCAAAGCTACCCTTCATCTTCGGGGCTTTGTCCATCTTCATCGATGGAGGTGGATAATTCATAACGGGGATGCTCACTTGAGCTGATGGAAGCGCTCCAAACGCAAAACCACCACTTAGACCAGATCCAGCTCCAGAAGTAACACCAGAAAACGCAACACCACTAACGCCACTAGAACCCATAAACATTGCACTACCAGGAGATTCACTCGCCACTCCACTCACTACAGGCACGTTCGGCACTCCGGGTACTGGAGGAACTGTAGGCGGCGTAGTAGCAGTCACACCACACTCGCACTCACATTCTCAGTTGCTCCGGCAGTCACCATCGACAGCGCAGACGACGACACAGGCGTTGATCCAGAACACGGCGCTCCAGACATTCTCGAAGGATTTCTTGGGAGGCTCCAGCGTCATCATATCCAGAACACGGCGCTCCAGACATTCTCGAAGGATTTCTTGGGAGGCTCCAGCGTCGTCTCATAACCTAGCCAAATGCACGGCGGAGGATGGAGCGCACCAAGAAGCTCCTTCGTAACGAAAGCAAAGACGAAGACACTTGTTCTCCACGTTGCAGGTTTGGGATTGAGGTGGGAAAACCTCGAACGGTGCCAAACCCCCTGTCAGTTATACTATCCTGTGTCCTATACTAACTGCAGTATGTGCTGCACACTCTCAGTATGGGACCGAGGCTGGTGCACTTCAACAGACCGTTGCTCAACTTCAACTGCAGTATATGACGGAGCACGACAGACCAGTAGAATCGAACATAGTCTACTAATACGTTTTCGATTTTACTCCGTGAAAATAGCTATGTATTTTATGAATGCAATGCATTATTAAATATGCAGGACCACTTCTATACAAATAGATGCATTATAAAAACCTATCTTAAAAATAATGTGTGTGTTTAAAAACTGAAGTAGCTAGCACATCCGTCTTCATCTACGCTATCGTAGACTGAATAGTTACTCGTTCTGTCTCGTGTAGTCAGTACATCAGGTATTTCAGTTGGAAGGGGCTGACGGCTAGTTGTCGACATCGTTCCTCGTCACGTTCAAAAGTCGACGCGGTACCTGTATCTCCGCAACCTTTCTTGTGAGATTTTTTTAATGCTTTTTGTTATTCGAGCGGCGGGTTTTTATGTCGGGCTCAAATACAATGGCTCGTGGAGGCGGAGGTTCTGTAAACCGATCAATTTTCCAGTGCACGTGAAAATCCTACACAATCAGCGCTTTTCCCTCTTCTTTTAACCGCCTTAGACGATGAGGGCAGGGAAGACCGGTCGAATGTGTAAATACTCCGCTGCACGAATTCACGATATCTGTGTCCAGTAGTTCCACACACCTAAGCAAAGCGTACTTGTGGATTATCTTCACAATGTTGAAAATAATGGTCCTCTTAATGGTTTTGGGACTCGAATCGCCTCATTGGATACAGCATCTCTGTGTCTTAATTGAGAGGCGCCACCAAGTTTTCATCGTCTGGTACATCTTAAATAAATCCCCCCTTGACTGGAGTCATCCTTTTAGCGCAGAGTGATACCCCTCCACTCGAGATGTGGCATACATATCGAAATGGACGTGTCGATTTGTCCAACAGCAACAAACCGCATTTTCCAGATATTCAGCCAGACATTATCGACGTACACACCTTCCGGGGTACAAAGCCGATGTAATTGACTGTGAAATAGTTCGTATTCATCAGCAGATGATGCGTTAACAAGAGCTTCGAAAGAATCTCAAAACAATCGTGTAATCTCGCCTCGTCCAATATTTTTATCGCCTTAGAAACTCGTTTTTTGCTGTGTTTTTCACCGTCAATGGTCATGGATGAATCACGATCTACCATGAAAGTACTCTTCGCATGATTCCTTACATCCATCAGAATATGCCAAACACACAATAGAACAGAAACTTCTGGAAAGACAGCTTCTAGGGCGTTCATGAGAGCCACGTCACAGTCGGTCATGAGCTGGTGGGTGAGGATGGCAATGCGTTGACGTCGGTCGACTACGTCCCACTGCCAGACGATGCGATGGCTGTTGATTTGCAGAAGGCAGTGTTTGCAGAAGTCTCTTGCGCTCTCCATGCGAATGTCATCGCGCCCGACCTAACGGTTTTTGCGAACAGAGCAGCAATAAAACTTGAGGAAGAGAAATATTTCCAGCTTCCATAACACGTCTCAGGTGATTAAGCGACCAACTGTAGTCCACTTTAATTTCGCCGCGGAGAAATGCTTGCGCTAAGTGAATAGTGGTGTTCATACCAGTCACGCCCACCATGTTCAAAAGAGGCATCTCGAAAACATTAGTTTTGTAGGTGCAATCCATCCGTACGACGTCAGGGTTTGCCGTGAAAATTTAGACGGCCTCCCTAAAAGCAAAAAAAAAACAAGTGGGTAATCTTCTGAGTTTTATCCAATTCGTGCGAAAAATAGTGATCGCTATAAGACAGAAGAGAGAACAAATTCTCGATTCGTGATTTTTCAAGGTCGAAATTGGCAATTCGGGCAGTTTGTCTAATATTGTGGACGTCAGTCATCGACACAGAAGAGTTTGGGTCGGACTGTAGAATTCTCGCCATCGTTCGAGATGGCTTGATACCAAGTTGTGCGTCTAAAGCGATGAGCAGACGAACATCGGACGTATGATCTGCTTTGCGATGTGCTGGATGCGAAGAAGAACTTGTCTAACGATCATGGTTGTGTCCGAACTCAGTTCCATCGTACTTGTGATACCAGTTTGTAGACTTGTCGTAGGGTACATGCCATTTGCCCGTTTCGCAATTGAGGTACAAGTTAATTCGCATGGTACATCCACATTTCGTTGATGCAGCGTTTGGGCGTCGTTTTGCACCTCGGCGCGGTTTGAAGACGTCCTTGTAGTTTCCATTGCGATCACATGCGAGAATAACCCGATATTAAACTTTCTGCCGTCCACAAGCGATCGTAATACGACGAGAGCATAGCCATGGTTTCGAGCGAATTGGTTCATCAAGTCTTTTGCTAGATGAGGAGAATCAAAAACCTGAACGGGTGGAACAGGTAAAATGTTTGGCACTTGTAGGTTAGCAATTGAATCAGTAGATTTTGCTCCAGTATCACTAATAGTCTCCGGAGACTCAGACGGAAGACCGTCTGGGTTACCAGGAAGCGTAAGCGTAGTTTCGGATACCGCCGTGTTTGCACCAGAAGTCACCATATCAAATTCACGGCAAGCACCACAAAAATACGTCGGAGTCAATGTCTCTTCCAGTAAATCATCGTATTCATTGACGCACTTGTTGTGTCTTCAGTTACACCTCCCCCTTTTCCCTTATTATGAAGGACACGATGAACAGGACGCCTAAGCTTTTCGTCGGCAGTGTTTTCTATATGGGCAGTCCCAGATGTACACCGAGAATCCTTGTCGAGTTTCGGTGCGTCTTCATGAGTGTCAACCTGTGCTGACCCGCTCAAACTAGCCAGAACTATTGCTGGAATATCTCGAGCAGCTTCAGCAAAAGCTTCTGGTCGGGTACGTCCAGCGATATCACTGTCAATCAAATCAAATGATCGAACGCCTCGCCATTGCCGTCGATCTAGAGGGTCCTCTTCTTTTCGAATCTTCCAGGTAGGGATAAGAATCTCGTTATTGTCAATATGGAGAGGGTATTTGGCATTTGACGTAACTGCCAATACGCGGGCTGTCATCTCACGTTATTGTTAATAACAATGGAGAGCGAGCGACGGAGACCTTCCGCTTCAACGAGAAGACTCTACCGTTGATTCACGACGTAGTCGGCGCGATACGCTACGTCTATGACTCGCCGGTCGACAGGCGTATGGACGACCACGAAAACTCCGTGGAGAATCCGTTGTTGGAGCAGGGCCTTTCTCGCGACCTACGGACGCCATTTCAACCGCACCCTTAACCCTTTAACTACCAGAGATTTCTTAGAGGTCCACTACGGACCTATTAATTTAGCCAATGAGAGAAGTGATAATCGAATTATTCAGCCAGTCACAAGTACTTTTACAGCCACGTGGAGTTGCAGGTGTACACAACGGTACTGCTTCCAGTTGGAGGGAACCCAAAACAAAGCGCTTGGCGCGTAGCGAACTCCCCGCCGCAGTGTGTAGCTACTGCTGTAGCGCTCCTTGCGAGTGGCAACGATACAACAAAGGACATTATCGGCAGCAGGCTCCGAATGCTGACGCCCACGCGTAAAAGGCGCATTCCACGGAACGTCAAGCGCACCCTCTCGCATCTGCATTACTATCTAATGCACGGTTCGCTCTCCAAGACTACGGCGGTCACCATTCCGGTCTGCGTCGAGAAGCAGATCGACAATCTGAACGAGACTATAAGGTACTGCGAGTTCGTTGTTGTGTTTATCTATAGGAGCTCTAGCTTATCGAGGTATGTAATTGTTCTGTTCTTCTTTAGACGTGTCTGCACATCTGCATCACAGCGAATATCTATTGTACATGGGCTAGCAATCTCCTGCTGTGCCACAGTGAATCTTGTTCACGGCGCACGACTGCCACACTTCCTGGAGAATGCGTCTGGAAACGCGCTCGGATACTTTCAAAGCGATTCCGAGTCATCAAGTCGGGATGACCAAGATAAGCTTGAGACCAAAACTCTTTGATCTCAGTTAGTGGAATGATGCTCACAATTTCTAGGCCCATATATGCGTCAATTTCAAACACCGTAGCCTCCGGCTTGCCCTTCTTTTTGAGCATTAGGTTGGACCAGCTCTGTAAAGAGTCGCGAAACTCACGGGTAAAGAATTGCGAGAAGAGTCTTAGCTCGCCGCGCTCCTTCTAGGCTCGATCTACCTCTGCTTGACGAATGATATGTAGACCACTTTCACTAAATATTCTATCCTTGTAGCCGTCACCGTTCAGCTTTCATTGAGCCGCTGGACCCGCTGCAGCTTCAGACGCTGTATCAGTCTATGTCTCTGTCCCCTCCTCACAGTCTGCACTCTCGTTAAAATTACCCTCCTCGTCCACGTCGGACTCAAACTCCCATTCCTCATCGCCAGCCTCGTTCGGAAGATCATGTATGTCCATCGAAACAGAAGGTCTCAAAATAACGAAACGACTGCAACTCGAACTATTGTGGGTTTTACGATACTGTCATATTTATAGGTCTGCAGCGGACCTATACATCTTGGTGATCCCTACACCAAACCCACGGCGCTTGAGTTTGACCAACCAAAGACGTCCATGAGACAAATTACAGGACCGGTACGGACCTACAAGCCTGGCCATAATCTCTGGCAGTTAAAGGGTTAAGAGCTGGTGAAGTTTCTGCCAGAGGTACCAGGCTGGACCACTTCATTGGAGTGGATGGGGGGGGGCTTTAGAAGTAGATAGGGTCGTTAGTGGAAGGGTGGTGGAGGGTAATTTAAATCGCGCGTACTATGGCGTCTCGAACAGGGGTTCCCTGCACACTTTATGATCGGTTGGACACCCATAGAGTCTAGGTAAAGAGCGTCTTCTGTACATGCTGTTCCATCCTTCACCTCCCCTTCTCGATGCGGATCTCGGACAGGTTATTTGATGGTACTGTCGGCACTAATTCTCTAACACGCTCAAATTTCCAACTCGAAGGGCGCTTGGGGTCACACGAGCAGGAACTAGGAGTCAAATGTCACCAGGAGAACCAGGGAGGACGCTGCCCATCAGATACGGAGAAGACTTTCTGTAGCAACTGTAGTCTCTCTGTCCTCATGCTAAACCCGATACTATATACAATGTGCAGTTTGCACAACCCTACATGTGTTCCAGGTAAGTACGTACAGTCAAGACACTATCGATAAGCGCCACAACTACGTGGTTGCTAACCACGGTCCCCTACCCATGTTACTCCATCGTCGCACCTCAGAACTCTGCGCCTCCGAACGATTACCAAAGGGCCCACGCCGACATGTGTGTCGCAGAACGTGGCCACTTTCTTAATGACCTTCTACTGTAGTTGGGTGGAGCCGAACTCTCCACGCGTGTATTTCCAAAAGTCCCTTAACTCTCCACAATCGCGCAGAATCGGAACTGCGGGTCCACTGTGTCCTTGTTTGTCTGGCGCCGTGTCATTCCTCCCATTGCGATCTCCGAAAGTCACCGATCTTCAACTTCAAGGTCTCCGCTATCTTCCTGCAATCTCCGATTGATTGGTGTCCGCGTCACTGTCACCAGTGAGGTCAATTATCACTGATACACGAAATTCTTCCAACTAAAGCTGCTCTTCACCAATGTGTGGTGACATTTGTCCACAGTACTGGTCTGGACAAAAGGTGATGAGACAGGTGCAATGATTAAACCCTTGGCGGCCTGCTCGCGTTCGATCCGTGACGCGGGGTTGAAGCTGTAGACGCCCAAGATCACCAACGCCATACCGCACCAAGTGGCGTTACAACCTCTCCGTAACGATAGATGGACAGAACACGCTTCACGCAGTTGGCTACGCTGTGTGTTACCGGCGACACCAGAGCATATGGGCTCTGGATGTAGAAAGCTGTGCCGCCTCACATGGCGACAGGTAAAAAAAAAAAAAATCAATGTGTAAAATCAAAATGGCATGACTCTGATATCTAATAACTTTGATAGCATTTAGTTATACAGTTAATGAAATCGTAGCGTGCGTGAAATGTCATCGTGTGTAGCGAACACTTACGGCATATATCCGGCGTGATTGCTTCGTGTACAAGGAGATCTGCGGCAAGTTTTAAGTAGCTTTCTCGGTGCGCCTTGAAGTGAGGTGGGGAGGTACACGCAACAGCTTGACGATGTCTGGCGAGGAAACGCTTTACCATAGCTTTGAATGCGGAAAAGCAATTCTCGATCGGGTTCAGCATTGGGGAGTACGGGCCGAAACGCAACAGTGTCGCTGTCGAGAACGGGGCTTCGTCAAAGACGTCTCCAACGTTGGCATGACACGGTGCGATATCGCACACCAGCACAACGTTCTCCAGCGGTGTTGGCGCCGACGTACCTCTTGCCTTCACGAGGTTTTCTTGGTGCCATTTCTCAGTTGTCAGCGGCCTCAGCAGCATTGATCCAACTAGCCGAGTGCCGCCCGCTTTTGCAGGCGGTTTGTATGTGTTTGGTTGAAACCCGTGGGGCTCACTGTTCCAGTTCGCCCCACTACTCACCATCGGCTCCACACCTTCGGCGCGCGCCAGTTGACCGAGGTGCTACCTTCGCTTCGCTCGGTAGGATGTATTTTAGCCAATCACCAGTGGGGGCTGAGCTCGCGAGCTCGCAGCTACTATTTCGTACTTATCGAAGCAATTTTAGCCGAGTGCCGCCCGCTTTTGCGGGCGGTTTGTATGTGTTTGGTTGAAACCCGTGGGGCTCACTGTTCCAGTTCGCCCCACTACACACCTTCGGCGCGCGCCGGTTGCCGAGGTGCTACCTTGGCTTCGCTCGTAGGATGCATTTTAGCCAATCACCGGTCTGTAAAGCTGCGACCTCGTACTTATCAAAGCATTTTAATCGTACTTAGCTTCGTTTTGTCCAATGAAAGTTTTGTGGCCGGGTGTGCGGACCAATCAGAGGCCATTGAGAGGGTTATCATTAGTGGGCTATATTTGTAATTTTGGCATTCCTGAGAGCAGTCTAGAACGTAGAGATAGGCTACACCATGGGAAAATACAGAATAGAATACGTACATGTACAAATGGAGACAGGTAGCTACGCAGGTTTATGCGCTAAGACGTTGAACACACACAACGGACACACAGACATACAGACACGGGACTAGCCTACTGTGTTGAGACTAGCCGAGTGCCGCCCGCTTTTGCGGGCGGTTTGTATGTGTTTGGTTGAAACCCGTGGGGCTCACTGTTCCAGTTCGCCCCACTACTCACCATCGGCGCCACACCTTCGGCGCGCGCCGGTTGGCCGAGGTGCTACCTTGGCTTCGCTCGGTAGGATGCATTTTAGCCAATCACCGGTCTGTAAAAGCTGCGAGCTCGTACTTATCAAAGCATTTTAATCGTACTTAGCTTCATTTTGTCCAATGAAAATTTTGTGGCCGGGTGTGCGGACCAATCAGAGGCCATTGAGAGGGTTATCATTAGTGGGCTATATTTGTAATTTTGGCATTCCTGAGAGCAGTCTAGAACATAGGGATAGGCTACACCATGGGAAAATACAGAATAGAATACGTACATGTACAAAATGGAGAGACAGGTAGCTACGCAGGTTTATGCGCTACGACGTTGAACACACACACAACGGACACACAGACACACAGACACGGGACTAGCCTACTGTGTTGAGACTAGCCGAGTGCCGCCCGCTTTTGCGGGCGGTTTGTATGTGTTTGGTTGAAACCCGTGGGGCTCACTGTTCCAGTTCGCCCCACTACTCACCATCGGCGCCACACCTTCGGCGCGCGCCGGTTGGCCGAGGTGCTACCTTGGCTTCGCTCGGTAGGATGCATTTTAGCCAATCACCGGTCTGTAAAAGCTGCGAGCTCGTACTTATCAAAGCATTTTAATCGTACTTAGCTTCATTTTGTCCAATGAAAATTTTGTGGCCGGGTGTGCGGACCAATCAGAGGCCATTGAGAGGGTTATCATTAGTGGGCTATATTTGTAATTTTGGCATTCCTGAGAGCAGTCTAGAACATAGGGATAGGCTACACCATGGGAAAATACAGAATAGAATACGTACATGTACAAAATGGAGAGACAGGTAGCTACGCAGGTTTATGCGCTACGACGTTGAACACACACACAACGGACACACAGACACACAGACACGGACTAGCCTACTGTGTTGAGACTAGCCGAGTGCCGCCCGCTTTTGCGGGCGGTTTGTATGTGTTTGGTTGAAACCCGTGGGGCTCACTGTTCCAGTTCGCCCCACTACTCACCATCGGCGCCACACCTTCGGCGCGCGCCGGTTGGCCGAGGTGCTACCTTGGCTTCGCTCGGTAGGATGCATTTTAGCCAATCACCGGTCTGTAAAAGCTGCGAGCTCGTACTTATCAAAGCATTTTAATCGTACTTAGCTTCATTTTGTCCAATGAAAATTTTGTGGCCGGGTGTGCGGACCAATCAGAGGCCATTGAGAGGGTTATCATTAGTGGGCTATATTTGTAATTTTGGCATTCCTGAGAGCAGTCTAGAACATAGAGATAGGCTACACCATGGGAAAATACAGTATAGAATACGTACATGTACAAAATGGAGAGACAGGTAGCTACGCAGGTTTATGCGCTACGACGTTGAACACACACACAACGGACACACAGACACACAGACACGGGACTAGCCTACTGTGTTGAGACTAGCCGAGTGCCGCCCGCTTTTGCGGGCGGTTTGTATGTGTTTGGTTGAAACCCGTGGGGCTCACTGTTCCAGTTCGCCCCACTACTCACCATCGGCGCCACACCTTCGGCGCGCGCCGGTTGGCCGAGGTGCTACCTTCGCTTCGCTCGGTAGGATGCATTTTAGCCAATCACCGGTCTGTAAAAGCTGCGAGCTCGTACTTATCAAAGCATTTTAATCGTACTTAGCTTCATTTTGTCCAATGAAAATTTTGTGGCCGGGTGTGCGGACCAATCAGAGGCCATTGAGAGGGTTATCATTAGTGGGCTATATTTGTAATTTTGGCATTCCTGAGAGCAGTCTAGAACATAGGGATAGGCTACACCATGGGAAAATACAGAATAGAATACGTACATGTACAAAATGGAGAGACAGGTAGCTACGCAGGTTTATGCGCTAAGACGTTGAACACACACACAACGGACACACAGACACACAGACACGGGACTAGCCTACTGTGTTGAGACTAGCCGAGTGCCGCCCGCTTTTGCGGGCGGTTTGTATGTGTTTGGTTGAAACCCGTAATGCTCACTGTTCCAGTTCGCCCCACTACTCACCATCGGCGCCACACCTTCGGCGCGCGCCGGTTGGCCGAGGTGCTACCTTCGCTTCGCTCGGTAGGATGCATTTTAGCCAATCACCGGTCTGTAAAAGCTGCGAGCTCGTACTTATCAAAGCATTTTAATCGTACTTAGCTTCATTTTGTCCAATGAAAATTTTGTGGCCGGGTGTGCGGACCAATCAGAGGCCATTGAGAGGGTTATCATTAGTGGGCTATATTTGTAATTTTGGCATTCCTGAGAGCAGTCTAGAACATAGGGATAGGCTACACCATGGGAAAATACAGAATAGAATACGTACATGTACAAAATGGAGAGACAGGTAGCTACGCAGGTTTATGCGCTACGACGTTGAACACACACACAACGGACACACAGACACACAGACACGGGACTAGCCTACTGTGTTGAGACTAGCCGAGTGCCGCCCGCTTTTGCGGGCGGTTTGTATGTGTTTGGTTGAAACCCGTGGGGCTCACTGTTCCAGTTCGCCCCACTACTCACCATCGGCGCCACACCTTCGGCGCGCGCCGGTTGGCCGAGGTGCTACCTTGGCTTCGCTCGGTAGGATGCATTTTAGCCAATCACCGGTCTGTAAAAGCTGCGAGCTCGTACTTATCAAAGCATTTTAATCGTACTTAGCTTCATTTTGTCCAATGAAAATTTTGTGGCCGGGTGTGCGGACCAATCAGAGGCCATTGAGAGGGTTATCATTAGTGGGCTATATTTGTAATTTTGGCATTCCTGAGAGCAGTCTAGAACATAGGGATAGGCTACACCATGGGAAAATACAGAATAGAATACGTACATGTACAAAATGGAGAGACAGGTAGCTACGCAGGTTTATGCGCTACGACGTTGAACACACACACAACGGACACACAGACACACAGACACGGGACTAGCCTACTGTGTTGAGACTAGCCGAGTGCCGCCCGCTTTTGCGGGCGGTTTGTATGTGTTTGGTTGAAACCCGTGGGGCTCACTGTTCCAGTTCGCCCCACTACTCACCATCGGCGCCACACCTTCGGCGCGCGCCGGTTGGCCGAGGTGCTACCTTGGCTTCGCTCGGTAGGATGCATTTTAGCCAATCACCGGTCTGTAAAAGCTGCGAGCTCGTACTTATCGAAGCATTTTTATCGTACTTAGCTTCATTTTGTCCAATGAAAGTTTTGTGGCCGGTTGTGTGGACCAATCAGAGGCCATTGAGAGGGTTATCATTAGTGGGCTATATTTGTAATTTTGGCATTCCTGAGAGCAGTCTAGAACATAGGGATAGGCTACACCATGGGAAAATACAGTATAGAATACGTACATGTACAAAATGGAGAGACAGGTAGCTACGCAGGTTTATGCGCTAAGACGTTGAACACACACACAACGGACACACAGACACACAGACACGGGACTAGCCTACTGTGTTGAGACTAGCCGAGTGCCGCCCGCTTTGCGGGCGGTGTGTATGTGTTAGGTCCCAACCCGTAGTGCTCGCTGTTCCAGCTCGCCCTACTACTCTGTAGCCCCTGCCCTCGCTTCGCTCGGAGGGGACAAAACATACACAGTGTTTCATATGCACAGTGAACATGTATTTGTTGTTATGAAAAATGCAGTGATCTCCTTCTTCCTCTTGCTTACATCTCGAATATCTGTCGGTAAACAATATTCTGTGTGTACACTCCATCGGCGTCCACCTGGTCAGGATACTCGATCATCACCTTGAGTCTCGACCGCGCTGTCACTCTCGATAACGCCACGTACAGCTGTCCGTGTGAGAAGCAAGGAGTCGCCAAGTATAGTCCGGAGATTTTGTACCGTTTGTCCTTGGGCCTTGTTGATTGTCATCGCAAACGCTGGTTGCACTGGGAACTGCTTACGACGTAGACGGAAGGGGAACTCACGCGTGTCCCCGTCACTGAGGAACACAATCCGCGGAATGAACACATGCTGGCCGTGGCGTTCCCCGTCATGATGGTCGCATGGATCACGTGGGGTTTCAGCTCCACAACACGGAGGCGCGTTCCGTTGCACAGTCCAAGATTGGGATTCAGGTTGCGCATCATCATGATCGGCGCACCCTTCTTCAGAGTTAGTTTGTGCGGCGGGATTCCGTTCATATTCACTGAATGCAGGAGTTCAGGCTCAAAGTAATCAGCGTCACCGTCATTATCCACTGAATCGTTGGACAAATACTCCTGGGCGTCACCTTCCAGCTTCTGAGAAACAGCTTCGTTGATACGCTGCACGATCATGTTCGTAGTCGTCAATATCGTTCGGTTGGCAAAGTACTCATCCGTGGCGATCTCATGGTTATTAATGTCTGCATACATCTCGTCAATGATGCGTCGCATGCCTCTGGGAGTGGTGCCAGGCCGAACCTCTTCATCTTCTTCTTTCCGGCTCTTCCTCCGGTTCGCTCTCAATCAACATGTCGTTCGGGATCTTGATGAAATCTGGTCCAAGTCCAGCATTCACTTGGTGCCTTCCTTCGCCCACTTGAAGGAGAAACTCAGAGAATGCTGCCAGTTCTTCCGCTGTCGTTTCATTCGCAGCCGACCTCACACGCATGTTCTCCGTAAGATGAACTTGTTCGAATTTGCTCCACAACCCGAAGACTTTAGGACACGCGTCGATGGTATCCGCAGGCGTTCCCTGCAGTACCACCGGTAGAATTTGTCTGAAATCTCCTGAAAGGACGACCACTTTCCCGCCAAATGGTTCATCGAGGTCCAAGATATCCCGTAGCGAACGGTCCACAGCCTCAAAAGCGTGACGATGGGCCATCGGAGACTTCGTCCCAGATAATTAAACTGGCCATCTTGATAAGTTCCTTCAGGGCGGAGTTCTTATTGATCGCACACGTAGACTCCGCATTCAGCTTTAGCGGGATTCGAAACGTAGAATGTGCAGTGCGACCACCCATTAGTAGAAGTGCGGCAATTCCACTCGAAGCTACCGCAATGGCAATTTTCCCAGACAAACGAACTTTTGCCAGGATGTGCTTGAGCAAGGTTGATTTTCCAGTACCACCAGGTCCATCCAGAAAAAATAACTTGTTGCCTTCTGAAGATCCGTCGACAGCCGCCATGACTTTCGCGTAGATAGCTTGTTGACCTTCATTAAGTCCATCCTCATGCTCCACAATTTCTTGAAGCATGTGATAGTCATACGCCATGGTCTCGCGGTCAATCAAACTGTTGTTAGTCTGGAGTGCGTCTCGAAGAAGCAGATCAGGGAAATCGGCAAGTTGTGGAAGGTCAAACTCATGTACCGCTTTCCCACTCACTTGAAGCAACTCGTTCAGACTCTTGAGCGTGTTAAACATCACCACGTCGTCCCTCGCCTGGCCTTCCATGGCGCGGAATCGACGGTGGAAATCCTCAGACAATGCTCCGTAGTAATTATCCCATAGCTGACGCACCTGCCCAACCTGAGAGTATACTAACAGCGTAGCAAATAGCTGACGCAGTTGATACGCCATCTGGAACGTCGCGGCTTCCTCCATACAGGCTGCCCACTCCCCATCATTCTCGAGATATCCTAGACGTAACGCGGCATCCTTATACGATCCACATACGACGTTATCCACAGTCCGGATATCCTGGAAAGAAGTAGGTCCTTTGCGATGGCATAGCAAGACGCGTAAGTAGAACCTCTCCTCATCTCGCGGAGACACGTGAATCATTCGTCCTAGTGCAGCTTGATACTTTTTGCGGCGGACCCATATCTTGTGTTTGTCCCATCTAAAGTACTTCGGCACATCCTGATACACAATTGTCTTAGCTACCTGGTCTTCGGGCGCTCTACTCGCATTACATATGTCGAAGAAGGCAGTAAGCTTCGTGCGCTCACTACGATCCATGACGCGTTCCGGATCTTCGGTCTCGCGGAATACCACCATCTGCTCACCTTCGAGGTGTACCGTGAGCTGGAAAACCGCATGGGACTTCCCTTGCACTACGTGCCCGAGGAGACGCATACACGCCTCAATGGGAGAGATGTACCTCGCGCTTAAGTATCGGATGATCTCGTTGGGTTTCCGTCTGTCGATATTACCTTCGTCTTGCACCGTCTCCACTGTAATCACAGCTCTGTCGGATCCCTTGTACACGTACTTGTAGAGATACTTCACCACTGACAGTGCTGTGCAGATTTCAATGTTGATGTGGCAGTTGTACTTGTATGAAAAGTATGGGTTGTATGGCACCACCCACTGATTCAGCGTAGCATTGTCGTACCGTCTTCCATTGAATGTAAAAAATCCTTCCGATCGTCGTCGGCGCCTGTACTGCGGGAAACCGTCTTCGCTCACCCGCGTTGTCTCCACGAACGGTTTCGGGTAGCCTTTTGTACACTTGCCATCCTTCATACAGACACACGATGGATTCGCCGCGCCACAGGGCCCGTGCATCATATTCGTCATGACCGTTTCATAAAGGCCGGGGTTGGTGTCAGGATCCGGTACTTCCGCCGACACAATCTTGTCAATAATCTGCCTCGTGCGTGGCTTGTCCTCGTCCGCCAAGATGACAATGATGTGCGCATGAGGAAGTCCACGCTTTTGAAACTCCACCACGTAAATCCGAGCGGAAACCCGCCCAAGCACACCCTCGTCTAAGTCTTTTAAATGAGCAGCCAGCTTGTGCTGCCATACTCTCGCGACGATGTCTGGGCGGTCTTGGGCGCTCTGGGTAGGATCGCGAATCTGCTCTTGGATCTCTTCCCACTTTGGATTGCAAGTCATCGTGTCGAAGATATCTGGCTTGCCGTACTCCCTAACGATTGCCATCGAGTCTTGGTACGATTGGTACATCTGACGCGGGCTCCCTGAGTGAGAAGACGGTAAGATTATCTTCTTCCCAACCTGATTGAGGAAGTGCCTGTTTCGGGCTCGGTCAGTGAGCCAGCTCTCTAGTGTCACGATCATATCTCCGCCAGAAGTCCTTCGCCATCGCCCAGGATAGTCCTAGCCTCTTCCATAGCTTCGCTCAGGTACGCATCTCGCAGTCCATTGTACTGGTAAGCACGGATCTCCTTCTGGTGAGTTGCTATCCAGCGAAGTTCTTCTTGCTCGCATTTGGCTCTCTGGTCCACACAATACTGTTGGAAAAGGCGGCCCCTTTATGTAGAGCTGATCGGTCATCGTCCTTTGGAAGAGTCGATACGCGACGTGCTCACGTAGAGCCATAACGCGTTTGTTCCTGCGCACCACATCACCTTCGTACGTATCCGTATACGTCCACCCCAGTTCTCCATACGGAAGAAGTAGCGGGTACTGAAGGGGGTCGTAGTTGGCGTTTGTTTCCCAGAGACGCATGAGATTTCTGTCTTTGTATATACCAAGAGATCGCGAGGCTGTGCGAGGTTGCCGTCTTCAATCATAGTGACGGCCACTTCAGAAACCGTCGGCAGATTTTCCGTTCGAGGTCTCGAAGGATTGTTTCTCAGACGGAACACCAAGTCGATTGGCTGCTGCATATCGCTTTGACGCACCATTTCGCCAAACGTGAGAAACTGCTGAGCGAACGGGTTGTACCTTTGCATCACCCGCTCGATGTCTAACAAAGCCACAGGGTCCAGGTCTGCGAAAATCCCCATACGTCTCTCAGCTCGGCGCTCCATGTCCGGATCGACGATATATATCTGCGCAAACTTGGGCTGAGTCCTTTGGCCAGTTCGACGATCAATGTATGGCAACAAAGAACCCATGTAGTGGCCCATAGCACCTTGAATTCGGTAAGAGTATACGCCACGTTCACCCGCGACGCTGTTGTCCTGGTTGACGTTCTGAAACCTACCCGTGGTCGGGTTTGAAGCACCGATAGACGTAAAGGCAAACGCCTGGTTGTACGCCCGTATCTGCTTTCGAAAATTGGGGTCTCCGTAAAGCTGGAGAAGTTCGTCTGGAGCTGGGGCCAGAGGTGGTAGTCTGACTTTCCCCTCGATACAGCAGGCAGACTCGCTTTCACCAGGCCACTTCCACGCGTTACAGTGACCGCACACCGTAGTGGGAGGCAGCCGGTGGCGTCTGGTGTCTTCATCAACATCTGGACCTGTGACCATCATCGGGCGGAAATCTTCATGGTTTGCAAGTGCTTTTCGATGGCGAGTGATACGTCGACGTTCTCGAACACGCTCGCGCTCCTCTTCGCGCTCTTCCTCCGTTTGTAACGCCCTTCTAATGGCGTGACGCTCTCGGTCCCGTTCTCGCTCTGCCGCACGCTGCTCCTCGTCCTGTTGCTCTCTAGCAAACGATTGCCGCTCTCTGTTGCTCTCCCGTTCAACATCACGCTCCTCTGGGGTCTGGTGCTCCCTTGAACTTGCGCGACGTTGCCTGTCAAGTTCACGCTCTGCCGCACGCTCCTCATCCGTCTGACGTCGATTTTGCTGTCCAAGTCGGTTTCTTTCGCGATCTGCTACCATTTGTTCAGCACTTCGTTGAGCTCTCCGTTGCCGCTGGCGTTCGGCATCCCGTTGCCGCGTACGTTCGCGTTGGGAAGAGCTCATGTTTGCCCGCCGCAGCCTGGCTCTCTCTGCGTCACTCATCCTAAGCGCCGCAGCACTGGATGGATTCGTAGTGGGGGCCATGGTTGTTCCTGTCGGAGGAACCACCGGTGCATCTACAGGGGCTACAATGGGGTCGCCTGAAACCGAAACGTTGTTTACCTGCTGACTGAGTAGTTCCACTCTCGCGAAGCCCTCGAAAAACGGTTGCGTGCCTGCTTCCTTCTGTTGATCCGTCGTCGCTTTTGCAGTAGGCGATTCATCCTCTGCTGGAGTTGCGTTCACGCGCTCCGCTTCGTCTAAACGATGCTGCAGCTGTCCTCGACGGTCGTCTCTACACAGTAGACTGTTAGAAGACTTCCAACAGCACGAAACATTAATTTTACGTACCTATCCCGCTTCGTGCCGACTCCTGACCGGAGCCATACTTCCCTCGCAAAAAGCACAAAGGAAGCAGCGTTAGACAAACGGTCTAACACTGAATAATTGTATTTTAACTGTAAACTAATTCTTGATAGGTGAATGGGAACATGCAGCGCATGCCGTTCTGCCCCTGACACGGTAAGCAGCATGAAATGTCTCCATAACATGTGCCGGTCTCACACACGACCACTGGCCCAAGGCTGAGGTGGGTGGCCCGGCCAAGCCGGCTTTTATCGCCACATGGATCCACCCCAGGACCCCGGATTGGTATGAGGCTTCCCATGCCGCTGGCGGGCGAACATGGGCGTCTCAGGATCGGGGCTCCGAAGAGCAATAGAGAGGCAGAACTGAGACAGGAACGGCGAAGGGTGGCCAGCTGCAACCTTTTTATCCCAAAAAATGGGAAGGTCATGGATTTGGGCGCAAAAGCTACAGTACCCAAATTTCAATTTTCACCAAAGTACCCGCAGGGATGGCTTACTTGCTTAAATGGGCAATATTGTAGATTCGGAGTGGACTGCCCGGCGTCTGTGCGCTCGAGAGGGGTCTCGGTCAGAATGGCCGTGGCGTGGCACCCACTGCAACCCTCCCTCAAGCCCCGCAGAGGACCTGTCAGAGTCCTCCGCAGGCTCCAGCCCACCCTTAATTTTGTACACACCAGCTCCCAGTTGCCCCAATGTGGTACCAGTTCTCCCACAAGGCGGAACACCCGACACCGTAAAGATTTTATAGCTGTATTATGTTTATATGGGTACTTACCGAGTATTCCTAGGCTGGCTGCGCCGCTCGATCACTCCTGTCCTCGCTAGCCGCCGCGCCGTTCGCGTAATGTCCTCTGTCGCTGCTGACGCCGTTTGCGTTTTGGAATGAAAGAATTCTAGAATTTAAATCGACCAATCAGAGGCCATTGAGAGGGTTATCATTAGTGGGCTATATTTGTAATTTTGGCATTCCTGAGAGCAGTCTAGAAGATAGGGATAGGCTACACCATGGGACAATACAGTATAGAATACGTACATGTACAAAATGGAGAGACAGGTAGCTACGCAGGTTTATGCGCTAAAACGTTGAACGGACACACAGACACACAGACACGGCACTAGCCTAGAGGGCAGAGACTAGCCTACTGTGTTGAGATGATAAGCTAAGCTGTGCGTAGTTTGACATCGTTCTTGGCTGCGATATCGCGCCAGTCTTGGCCGTTGCGAGCAGCTCGGAGAACCTGGAGAATAGTTGCGTCGTCGTACATCATTATTGTGAGGAATAGGTAGCTCAAAGAGAAATGGAAAGTGAATGAATAGCACTGTGTCAACGCTGCTGCAGCAATAGTGTCCACCAATTCCTTGGCCACCGGACAGCCAGCCAGCCAAGATAAAAGGCGGGAGCAATATTGCCGCCATCTTCATCTCTACGATTTCATTAACTGTATAACTAAATACTATCAAAGTTATTAGGTATCAGCGTCATGCCATTACGTTGAAAAGGACTAGAAGTTGCACTTCGCTCAATGGAACTAAGTGATGCCCTCCCGACTCCGCACGACCTGCGCTCTGTATCCACGCTTGTGACTACATTCTCATACTCCGTGCGGCGCCTTCCAGCCCTTCCAGAGGCCTCAAAGTCGCCTCCTGACGTCATGCTGCACGTCGGAGGCTGCGTCTTCGGTTTACACCGTGAACTTCTGCGTCAACGCTGGCCCTGGCTCCACCAGCATCTACATTGGCTCCAAGAACAGCCAACTGGGACTTCTATTGACGCATATTCTTCACAGTTAAAACTACAATTAGTATCTGTGGATTCCCATAAAGATAAAACGATTCCATCGTGTCCGTTGCAGACGATCACTCTGCCCAGACCATTGTTGTACACTAAGTGTTTATCTGTTGCACACCAACATGCAAGCATTGCAGACGAAGAATGCAGCAGCACCGATGACGGAGAAGATGCTTTTGGCTTTGAAGTGAGTGGAAAGCGCACAAAAAGACGAAGACAGGAGAAGCTACAGATAACGGAACAGGAGAATGAGCTGGAGAGGTGCCAATTCAATGGCAACAAACGAGTGAGGAGATTATTTGATAAAGAAACGGAGGTGTTAGATGTCGAGATGGTAGATAAAGTGGTGCATGTGGAGTTGGTGGGTGTTGGAGCGGTTGCTGTGGTGCCGATCATAGAATACGTTTACACTTTCAAAGTGAGGTTACTACACGAGACGACAGCAATGGAAACACTACGAGCAGCAGTGGGTCGGCATGGGAGACCGACTTCGATATTCTTGTATTAAAGTGGCAGTTCGACAAGTGACTCTGGATACGTGGTTGGAGATTCTCGTAGCCACTGCGGCGTTGAGCCAACCAAAAATGCGACGGAATGTCACGTTACGGTTGACCGACTTCTTGTATGACGTACAGCGTGTGGAGTATCACGTTGCGATGGATAAAATCAAGCCGAAGTGGATTCAGATGATTGAAGACCATGATATGTTGATACTTGTGGTCGTGGCTCTTATCAACAACGTGCGGTTAGTCGCTTTCTGGCGGGGTTTGCTCATTGGACTAGTTCAATGGCTCAAACAGTGGTTTAAATTGCCTCAAGTGCCATCACTTCGGGAGATGCACAATCATTTCGTCACCGACTGGGAGCCGTACGTGGAATTGCCTCGTGTTGAGTGTTTTACAAATACCCCAAGTGCTAATCCGCTGCCACTTCACGTGACGTTGTTTGAATTTGGAGATTTTGTGTTGCAAGGTTGCATCAACGCTGCTGGTTCATCGCCGTTACTGTGGCGTATTATCCGGCGTACATCACCGTATCTCTTTTCACAGGACTACGAAGTCGTAGTAGACTCGGATGCTCTCGCTGGGGATCCTGAATTCTGGATTCGAGGTCAATTAATTGTCAAGTATCAACCCACCGATCGAGATGGTGGTGTCGTGACGGAGGAAACCCGAATCGAGTATCAGCACTGTCATTACCAATACTGCAAGTGGAATCCTCTGGTTTCCCTGGTGAAACCTGAGTCATCTCGAACGACTAGTCCAAGCGACGAGGGCTGGGTGCATCATGAAGACCCTGAGCACAATTATTACCGACGGACTGTGTGTACTGTGACTGGCAATTTGTTTCTATGGGGTGATCCGATCTGCAGTGTCTATCACCAACTTCTCCAGACGACTTTGTTTTATAACGGGCATAGCGGTGCTAGTGCTCAAGTTCAGCCTGAACTGGCAGATATGATTACCGTGTCGGAGATGCAGCAGTTGCCTATTGAGACGCTCGTTCTTGTACTCTGTAGCAATCGTCTGCGAGTTCCAGAAGGTGAACGGATGCTACTTCGATGCCTGAACAAGATGGTGTTCGGTCTGGACGTTTACCACCTTGGAGATGAAGCACAGCTGCCGCGCCCATGTTTAGGCTGATGGAAAGGTAGGAAGTCGACGGAAGAGTGCGGCGATGTAGGAGACTCAAGTTGTTTGTTGGTTAGCAGGTAAAAGTGAGAATGATAGAGAACTGAAGCTGTGAACTCGAACTACATGTAAGGCTATCCCCTTGGTCTCCTCTGTGGTGGTCTTGTGAAGTAGCTGGAGGCCACGATCGCACTCGTTGCCTGTCCTCTCAGCTGGATTGAAATGAGCATGCGCAGTAGATGTTTTCCCCGTCCGTCGCTCTCTTCTGGACGCATATCGCCGGAGTAATGCTTGCACGAATTTGATGTTGCAACACTCCCCCTCAAGCATGACTTGTGAGGCGAAGCATGCTGCACATTCGTCCGAAAATGATGCGATCGGTGGCTTTCGTGAAGATATCAGCAAGCTGCTGCTGAGTCGGGCAATATTCTACTTGAACTTTCTTGTTGGTGATTGCATCCCGGATGAAATGATACTTGATGTGTAGGTGGCGGGTGCGCTGCGTGGTAACTGCGTTCTCCATCGATTTTATCGCTGACTGGTTATCCACGCGAAGAAGAAGTTTGTCGGTCTGCTGCATGAGCCCAAGCTCTTGAAGGAGTTGGCGAATCGCGATGCAGTCTTGAACAGCAGAGCACGCGGCAACATATTCCGCTTCCATAGTTGACAGGGCCACAGTAGTTTGCTTCCGCGACGACCATGAGATGGTCATGCCGTTGATCTGGAGAACTGAGCCACTCGTTGACTTTGCACTTGACGAATCGCCAGCCCAGTTTGCGTCAGAGTAGATGATCGGCTGTAGTTTTGATGCGATGCCGTTCCCAAACTTGTAAAACAGCCCAACGTCGGTAGTACCTCGCAGGTACCGGAGAATTCGCTTTACCCCGTTCCAATGCACCAATGTTGGGCACGAAACAAAACGAGAGAGACAGTTGGTCGCAGTGGCGATGTCGGGACGCGTGCAGTTTGATATCCAGAGCAGGCTGCCAATCGCTTCACGGTAGAGTGTGGTGTTCTGAAACGGGTCCCCGTTCTCCTCGAAGAAGCGATGGTTGACGTCCATAGGGGTCGAAGCCGCTTTGCACTGGTCCATCCCCATTTTTGCGAGCAGATCCAGCGTAGTCTGCTGCTGGTGAATAGTGATTCCATCCGTAGAGTAACCAATCCAGATCCCAAGGCACTTTTGAGCGTTGCCGAGGTCCTTGATATCAAATCGCTCGGTGAGTTTCGCCATCACTTGATCAGATATAGTCGGATTCTGACTCACGATCAGGATGTCGTCCACGTAAAGCCCCAGAACACAGAGTGCGCCGTGGTGCCAAAGGAAGTAAAGGCAGGGGTCCATGCGAGATCTCTCGAAGCCCTGTGCTTGTAAGAATGAGTCGATGAGCTCATTCCACAGCTTTCCACTTTGCTTTAAGCCGTACAGCCCTTTTAGTAGTAACCATACGCGATGGTCGTTGGTGCCCCTTGTTCCAGTGGGTGGCCTAAGATATATCGGTTTGTCCAGGGCTGACTTTAAGTACGCATTCGGCACGTCACCTTGGCGGACCTTGACCTTCCAGATCGCAGCTAGCATCACAATGAATCGTAAACTCGAGATCTTCAAAACAGGCGAGAATGTGGACTCGAAATCGACACCGTACCTCTGGGTAAATCCACGTGCCACCAAGCGGGCTTTGAACCGCTCCAGCTCGCCGATACTATTGAATTTCATCTTGTAGACCCATTTAGACGTGACGATGTTGGCTCCGTCGGGTGCTTCGACCAGTTCCCAGGTGCCATTGGCGTCCAGCTCAGCAAGTTCCTTGTCCATGGCGGCTTTCCACTCGGCCCAATGCTTGCTTCGCTTTGCCTCTGCCACTGACTGAGGTTCCTTTTCACGGTCCGAGGCCTTAATTGTCATCATGGCGTACGCAGGCCCTGCAAAGGTGTCGATAAACGACTGTGGCAGCTCAAAGTCAGTAGTTTCACTGTGCTCACGCTTTCCAAAGACACGTCGGAGGACTCCAGCGGGGATTGGCCGTCCGAAGTCGTCAGGAACTCCGACTTCATCATCTTCTTCACTTTGTTCGTTGCATTCTAGCGTGCCTTCTTGCTCTGTAGCTCGAACAGAAGTATCAGTGCTGGTGGTGCTTGCGTCGGAGTGCTCGTCGTGAAGCTTACGGAGTACCTCTGCTGTAAGGGGGTCCTGTATGTCCAGCTTATCGATGTTTTGGACGTCGGGGCTGGTGATGAAGCGCTTGGTTCTTGGAATTAGAAGCCGGTAGCCTTTTTGGGTGGTCGAGATGCCAAGCACAATGGCTTTTTCGGCACGTTTCTGCAGGCTTCGACCGGACTTTCGAGGCACGAATACCGTGCACTTAGACCCAAACTTAAGTATGTGGGAGACGCGAGGATGTTTTCCGGTCAGCACATCGACCGGAGACTTATAGTCGGCGTTTGCTCTGGTTGGGACCCTATTGCGGATATAGGAGGCGTAAAGCACAGCGTCTCCCCAGTAGCGTTGAGGCAGTGACGACGCCCAGAGCATGGAGCGTGCGGAGTTCATCAGAGTCCTGTGGAAGCGCTCAGCTTTCCCATTGGACGCGGACGTGTCTGGGTGCGTGGTCTGCAGCCGGATCCCATTCCGACTGGCATATTCTTTAAACAGCGAGTTCAGAAACTCTCCCCCGCCATCGGTACGGAGGACCTTGATCTTGAGGTCGTACTGCCGCTGGAACTCATTTGCAAAGAGTAAAAATTTGTCGAATGTCTCGTCCTTTGTGTGCAACAGGAATACTTGGTTGTAGTTAGACGCATGGTCAACTATGGTTAGTACATGACGATGGCCATTGCGATCGGGCTTCAGGTCCACCTTCAGGTCCATGCATATCACCGCGCCGAGTTCATCCGTTGGAGCCGAGTCCGAGGTATCCTGGGTGGGCTGCGCGTTCCGAGACTGCTTGCCCTCCGCGCAGGCCATGCAAAAGGTAATCTTTTTGTTTGCAAGCTCGACACCATTTGCCAGATTGTTGTTCACCATTCGCAGCAAGTCCTGGAAGTTAACGTGGCCGAGTCTCTCGTGCCACTGCTGCAGCGAGTCCTTTTTCACGTTGACGAAGAGTGCCTGCGCGTCAGAGCTGTGAGTGCCCATTGTTGCCGCGTTAACGACCCAGAGACCTCCTCGCTCGGTGGCTTCACCGACGACGGTCCCGTCCGGCGAGAGAAATGTACACGTCTCTGCAAACATGAAACGGAGTCCTCGAGACCGGAGCCGCGACAACGACAGTAGATTTCTCCCGACTTGCTCACAGTAGTACACGTTTGTAAGTAAAATACTGCGCTTGATTCCGCCGACTGTAGTCTGGAGTAGGCAGTTCCCCTTGAGCGAAGACGTGATTGTTTCAGAGTTCGCGACCTTGATAGTTAGTTTTGCAGGCTCCACACCAAATAACAGGTTTCGGTCGGTGCACAGGTGGTGTGTTGCACCAGAGTCAAGAATCCACTCGGAAGCTGGGAGCGGCCGGGTATTCGGCTTACTCGAGGCTACAAGCCACAAGTGGCCTTCTTCTGCATCGTTGCTGACAGTGTCGGTATTCGTGGTAGTAGCGCTGTGAGCTTGACCTTGGCGTTTCACTGCAGCCTTTACCTTCTTTAGGTCCGGACATGCCGGCCCGCGGTGGCCTTCCTCGTCACAAACATAGCACACTAGTTTCCCAGCGGGCTTTGCCGACGCGACGTGAGCTTGACCATTGGTGTTACGCGAGTTCTGTTTGTTGCTGGCTCCGCGCGGCTGGTTCTCCTGGTGATGCCCATCATTCCGTTTCTTGTCCGGCTGCTCGGAGGAGGGTTGAGCTCGTGCTGGCTGGCCTCGCTTCCGCCCGTCGCCGCGTAGGTCCACTAAGAGCGACAGGATGCGATCAGCTTCCAACAGGTAATTAATATTTGAGCGGTCGATCTGAGCGGTTAGGGTATTGGACAATTCCGGACAAGCATTTGCGCAGAACGTCTCCAGCAACAGCAGACTGTGATCACCTGTCATGAGGCGATTGACATACTTCAGGTAGTCGAGGTATTCAGTCCACGAGTCTTGTGGACGCTTGGAGGACGTCAAGCGTTTGTAAAGCTGTACTTGGTTCAGTTTGCACCCAAACTCTGCACAGAGCTTAGCCTTGAAGTCGATGTAGTTAAAGTCCGCCTTTTCTATGCGCCACTGCGTCACGTTTGAGTGGAAGAATCGCGCGGCTTTGTCCTTTAAGAAGTTAACCAGCACAGACGCCTTGATCTGCGAGGTCCAAGTAGAGTGGTTGAGGAGCGACTCGGTGGAGATCGCTTGCTCGTATTCAAGGATAAAATCCTCGAACCCGGAACCGAGGCCAGGGTATACCTCGTTCCCGCCAAATTTACGGCATAGTACGTCCTTGATTTTAGGTGTCGTACGTGTAGGTGCTTGCTGGCCAGGTGGCGCTGCGGTTGCACCGGCTTTGAACGCTTCCAGCTTGGATTTGAGCTGAGAAATCTCAGCATACAGCTCAGGCGTCGCCTTTGCGTGGGCCCTTAGCTCAGCTAGCTCTGCCTGGAGCTTCGGTTGCGCGGCGGCCTGTCGGTTCATCATCTGGGCAAAGTCTGCCCTCATCTTCTCGAGCTCTCCAGCCATGTGGGTTGCAGCAGCGGCTTGCTGACGCAGCTCAGCGACTTCTGCTCGCAGGTACGCAACCTCAGCACTCCCTTGATCACGTGGGGGCTCCGATTTCATGGGTTGTTCGTAGGCGGCATCCTCCAGCTCTTGTTCAAGGTTTCGTTGTGCTGGGCGCTTCATTTCTTCGTTCGGATTCATATCTCCAGATGGGTAGCCTGGACGCTGTACGACTGCAACAAGTTGAAGTTGTCACACGTCGCAGATTCTCACACGTCGCAGGAATCAGGTATCAGATATCCCGGGGATCAGGTATCACAGGGATCAGGAAACGCGGGTATTCGGTTTCGATAGTCTTCAATACAGCCGGGTCGTAGGACTTGTTCACTCTTTAGTGCGAGTCGTGACTTGGGCTCATAACCTGATGGAAAGGTAGGAAGTCGACGGAAGAGTGCGGCGATGTAGGAGACTCAAGTTGTTTGTTGGTTAGCAGGTAAAAGTGAGAATGATAGAGAACTGAAGCTGTGAACTCGAACTACATGTAGGGCTATCCCCTTGGTCTCCTCTGTGGTGGTCTTGTGAAGTAGCTGGAGGCCACGATCGCACTCGTTGCCTGTCCTCTCAGCTGGATTGAAATGAGCATGCGCAGTAGATGTTTTCCCCGTCCGTCGCTCTCTTCTGGACGCATATCGCCGGAGTAATGCTTGCACGAATTTGATGTTGCAACATAGGCCGTGTAGAAGACGCGATAAAACTCTACCGATGCGTCCGCTGGTGCTTTGTGCCGCTGGACGACATCATGCAGACCCTGACGTGGGCGCCTCGCACGTTGAAGCTCTACGAGATCATTGGAGAGAGCTTGAGAGACCCCAGTCGATCTCACAAGCGTCGACGTCCGTTTCTATGGCGTAAATCCCGAGACGCGTACATGACGAACGAGACGAACCTGAGCGAGTTTGAAATTGAAGCTGGTGATTTGAACCTAGCGCCCAGTGATGCTGCTGCATTCACCATGCTCAGCCCAACACGGCGATGACTTGAATTGTGCTTGAAGTGGATGTGCAGCAGTTGTGGATCGAAGTAAGTATCGAGTTGAAGATGTACATGTAGCCATGGTAATCAAGCAAAATGGTCATCACCAGAAACAGTTGGTCATCGAACGCCGATGTACCCTACGGCTCGTGGTTCTAGGATAATACAGAGAACTTCTACATGTGGAGGCTGATGTAGGTGCAACCGGAAGAATTTACCCAAGAAGGTCCAAGGTACCTATTTGTTCTCCGACCCGGAGTAGTGTCACGCAGCAAAATCCTTTCAAGGGAGTCAAACGCTGTCTCGGATTCTTGTCAAAGTCATGCAGGGACGATGGATTCTCAACTCCGAAATATCCTTCTACATGAGCCAATCCACATTCGTTCCCTTCCATAAACGATCATCAAACGAAACTTCACGTTATCTTACCCAATCATAACGAACGAACCATCCATATTGTATCCACACAGAACAGCTGTTTCGAGACAGACTGATCTGTACTGTCCCGATGGCACCGCAATTCCTCCACATTCCTCCACATTTCCAGACTTGCAGCCTCAAGGACACACAACAATTCCTTCTCGTTCGGCCATGTCTTCCTTCAAAATGCAGCTATTGCTGCCTATTATGACCCTCTTCTGGGCAATGACTATGGCGCAAGACTCCTCTCTCCGTGGTTCCTCCTCCTCTTCCACTGACGGAATCGTAGACAACATCTCGGACACCATCCAAGTGGGTCCCAGTATCGCTGCTGTCATTGCCATTGTGGGCGGAGCAGCCATGACCACCTGTGGCTACAAACTGCTGCGTCCCACCATGTTCGCGTGTGGATTCCTCGTCGGTGGCTACATCGTCTCCGCTATTGTCGAGTACATTGTGGACGGCAAATCGTACGAACGCACTGCCTTCTGGATCGCTTTCCTCATCGGTGGTATCATCCTCGGCTCCCTAGTGGTGTCTGTCTACAACGCAGGCATTTTCCTCATTGGAGCTGCTGGTGGCGTCTTCTTGGCTACGATCGTCAACGCTTCGTTCGGCTACAGGATTTACCCGAACGACCCCACTACTGGTCTACTGATCTTGGCCATTGTGCTGGGTCTGATCTGTGGTCTATTGGCGTTTAAGATTGAACGTCTTGCCATTATTGTGGCGACAGCACTGGTTGGAGCTGTGGTGCTCATCAACGGTGCCGGTTACTTCATTGGAGACTTCCCCAAGCTTACAGCTATCAAGGACTACCGCTACAAGGACGAGGACGGAGACTACGTGTATGACATCCCTAAGGAATGGTGGGGATACCTCGTTGGTATGCTCGTGGTGTTTATTCTCGGCCTTGCTATCCAGATCAAGAAGACCGGCAAGAAGTAATAATGCTCTATTAGCCTGGTGCTGTAGTAAGGGTTAACCCTCTTGGAATCCACAGCGTTTTGACATTTCTGCTAGCCAACGTGCATTGCCGACTTTACCATTGTTGTGGCAGGTATTACTGGAGCTAACCATGTGTCTGTTGACAAAGGAGTCTTTTCGAACGAATCCCGGCAAGCATCTTACATTATGGAAGAGTTTCCTGCCCAAAAAGCGTTGAAAGCAGATGGAGAGACATCGGTAGATGTTGAATTGCCACGCGTCTTGAGCTCTTACGTGGCTGTGCTGCATGGACAAGAGGAAGGAGACAAGCAGATCGCGCTGATGATGGATCAACGCAATATTTCGCCCCAACGTGTGGTTTGTCTGCTGGACTTTGTAGCGCAGCTCAACACCCCGCTGGTTCGACTGTGGTGCGCCATTCTATCTTGTTGTGTTGATGTAGCAGATCACATCCTTATCTTCGCTCTGTCTACGTGTGCAGCTTATCCAAGAACCCACTCGGATCCGAAGGAGCTCGACTTTTGGGCAATGCATTGGTGACCAACAACACGTTGCAGTTCCTGGAGCTCGACGCCTGCGACCTCGTCGGTAGCGCGTACCGGCCGCAACACGACGGGATCCTCGCCTTGTCCAAAGGGATCCAAAGCGTTCGATCGCGTCTGCACTACATCAAGTACGTCAACTTGTGCTTGGAGATGATGATGCTGTCCTAAAGTAATCACCTCTTCTTGTACGTGTGCCATATAGTATTGCTAGCAACGCTTTGCAGCCCGAAGGTTGTCGGATTCTACTGGGTGCCATGTCGTTCCACAAGACATTGACAGCTCTTGACATCTCCGACAATATGTTGAGTCTCTTTAACGACAAGCAGGGGTATCTTGCTTTGTCGTATCTGCTGCAGTAAGCAAGCAGCTCTGCTGGCTTAACATCGCAAATAACCCTCTCACAACAGCAGCAGCAAGTGCATTAACAACGAGTTTGGCTTCAAACCACTCGCTCACAAGCCTCAATACTGTGGAATTCCGAAAGCTCAATTATCAATCCGACAGTATGGAACTCAATGGCCTGAGCTACTGCACTAGTTGAAGTACTAAAATCAAAGTACTAACAATACTTCTTACAATTCAATAAAGTGACCAGTCAGAAGTTTAAAAACTGATGCAGGACCATGTGCGCTTCGGGGCTCCTCCCAAGCTGCGGCCTCGTACAGCCGGGGCCTCGCGTAGTTCTCTACTTCATAATGAGTTGAGCCAGGTCGAGGCAACTTCAACACCGGAACAGCTGGCTTCCTCAGTTAATGCATTGAAGCAGTCGTCTTCCGTGCTGGTATTATACTACTTTGTTTATTATTATTTTGATCGTTATGAAGTATGTTTTCTTACTTTTGTATTTTACAGCTTCGACAACGCCTCCAAAGCCCACGACCAGGATCTGCAGCTCCTCAACAGACTCCACGAGCTCCAGGAACTGCAATGTCTAGTGAAACAAAGGGAATTTTCATGAAACCTCCGATGCGGCCAAAGTCAGCTCATGCAGGCACAAATTAGTATTTTTTTACTGTGTTTTCGTAGATATTGATGCTAATTGTTGGTTCTACAGCTACTCGACAAGTGAGTCGGCATCGGATGCAGCTTGTTCAAAACCAGTCCAACGTTTTAAGCAGCAACCAACGTGAAGATGCAGAGTTGGAGATGTTAATAACCACAGATTCAACCAAGGAGGATGCAGTTCGACCAGGAGTAGCCTCCAATACTCGATCTATGTCCAAACGCCCATTTTCAGCGGCTGCAGCTCTGTATCGGTCGAATCTTTTGAATCGACAGGAAAAAGTTACCGTCGAGATATTCCCTGGGAGACCTACAGGTGGAATAAAGAGACCACATTCAGCCGCTGCACGTTCTCGCTATCAACCGCTGAAAGTCCGGGACAAGAGCTCGTCGTCGCTTGTTAGTTGTTTGTCAGTTTTATCTCGATCCTCCAAAGCAGGACGAAGTATGTCAGCTTCGAGCACTCGCTCAGTGCAGTCCAGAGGTACGATAACTCCCCTAGAGTGGATATTTCTGTAAGAAAACTAAATGCTGTGGTTGTTTTCTTATAGGAGATCGCCTGCTAGCATCGACCCGAGAAAATAACGATAATACTTTTGTTTATGCTGTACCACGTCACTTTCTGGAGCACGGATTACCATACGATCCGTACGATATCTTCCCTGTGACCCATGTAAGAGTTTAAACATTCTAAGATCTACAACAGTCTAGCTTTAGTAACTTGGTTTATATGTATTAGGAAAAGCTTTTTGGAGGAGGCAGTATTAACCAGATGCAGGATGCTTGTTGGGATTACTACACGATCAGCCGAGCAGGATACACTTTCCATCTCAAGAAAGACGACTTTCGATCGACTTTTCTATCACTCAGTGACTGGGAGACGCAGAAAGCTCAATTTACGAAACTTCGCAGTCTGTCAACGTTCTCAAGGTACGTATTCGCATTGCATTGCTATCACAAGTGCGTCTCTCACTCAGTTGTATACAGATTCCGTTATCGTAAAGTCTTCATGTCGTGGAGACAGTGGATACGAAGTAGCAAGCGAGAAGCCGCTCGAGAAAATTTGATCACGAAATGTTTTTTCTCGTATCCAATTTTACTCAGTGGGATGTTGGAAGTGCGGGAGGAACTTGACAGAGTATCTAAATTACAACTTATGCTGGATTTCAGGGGCGAATGCTCGTCATTGCAAGATTTTACAACTGCCAACGTACGTTCACGACGAGATTTAGACAGCTTATCCATAAATTTACATGTTTCGTGTGGTTTCTAGGATAAATTCCTGAAGGCCCGCACGAAAGAGCTACATCAGATCACAAGTCGACTTCAAACGATTTTGACTGGTGTTTGTCGCGTTTTTCTGGATGATACAGCTCCATTGCACGCTGGCTTCCCTGGCCATGAGTTCGCATTATCCGTCCGCAAGAGCAGTAATTATCACATTCTGGAGGGCTATGTGCAGTGTGAACAGGGTTTGGCCTCTGCACATCAGCAGTTCTTACAACACAAACACTTCCGATCCACTCGACTCGCAACCTCTGAGGCTGTAGAAGCTAGAAAAGCACTGATGCTATCTTCAATTCAAGAAAATACCTCGTCTCAGACCGGGAATACCTTGCGTTCGATTGCTCCAACGGATGAACTGGAGGATATTCGATGGACGATGGCATCAATTAAACGCCGCAAGTGCAAGCAACTCACAAAATTCATTACTCTGGTGGATTTCCTATTGTTGGAAACTTTTTCTCGAGTGATCAAGCAAAGTTTGAACCTTTGCCACGACTTCATTCTACGCGGTGCTAATGCAGCGACTATCAGACGTCTCACAGATCACGATGACCTTGTTGTAGCTATGCACAAAACGCTTCGGTGCTCGAGTCAGCTAACAGAAGAAGGAATCACGGATCCAAATGTGCCAAAGTCTTACTATCGTCAACGAATTCCGTTCAAGAAGCAGCAGATTAAATCTTTTCTCCATACTGCCTGGGAAGGAAAGTTATGCGCTGACAGCGATAAAAACGCCTCACTCTCGACGTTTTCAATGGAGAATCGACTGGAAGAGTTGTTCTTTTTTGGTCTGGACAAGTTGACAGGATCGAGCACCGAGGCTTTCAGTATCGATGACTTGTTGTTCGTAGCGGAAAATTCTTTGACCCAGCTACTAGTGCTTCCCGCGTTCAATGCCGAAGCCTATTCAACTGATAAAGAGGCATCTCACATTCCAATTGGGGATTCCTCATCCACAGTCGAACAAGAGGTGTTGGATATCCCATGTCTCGGCCCACAGCCGTTGTTTACTATGAATGTGGCTACCAGTGCGATTCTAGAGAAACGAGGGAGACCGAAATACGAAATCTGCTTTAAGCCAGATCTCGCTGCCCTTGTACGAATACTGCAAAGTATCATTCAAGGCTTCACCGACGTTTTCCGAGCTGTTCCACCTCTCCTTTCCAGCCCAGAGCTTCGATCTGTTCTCGATTTTGCCGATGACATTCGAGCGTTAAACTTACACTCGGCATTCACCACTTCAACTAGAGAAAATGTCACTTCCACACGTGATCTCGAAGCCACTGGTGACGATGGAGATCGCTTTCGATGTCCAGCAGATCGTCTCGTGGAACGGATGGAAGAAAACAGCCACTATCTGTCGGTTCGAGACGATATTCAGGATCTCGTACGCAGTGCACTTAATGGTGCGGAAGATTTGGCCACTTCCTATTCCAATCTTCTTCACCTCCGACAGCAAAATGAAGGAGTGAATTTCGAACTGAAAGCACGACTATTTCGTCGGAACGAGTATTCACTGGACGAGATGACAAACGACGCTACTAACTTCACGAACCAGGTCATTTTTGCCAATACTCCCAGTTTTCAATAGGTAGAATTAACAGTCTCTCATGTTTTTACAGATCTGCGCGTTGGAAGCTCTTCGATTGTCTGCTAATGTGGAATTTCTTCACTTCGATATGCAACAACTGCAGACTGAACTGCTACCGTCTCCTGCTCGGTGCCTGGATGCGATGCGCGAGCTTCTCCCTCGATTACTACGTGAAAGATGCGGCCAATTTCTTCAGTACGTGAATATTTCCAGCAGCAAAATCGAGAAACCTATTACACCAGACCTGGACGCGTTCACCAAATACCTCTTGAATCTTCGGGTGCGTACGAGTTTAGAAATGTGATGCCGTGGTGTAGTTTTAACTCATGGTTGCCACAGGATGTGCGCGATGAAATACTGGACAAGGAGCTGGATTTGACGTTTTTACACAATTTCT
This sequence comes from Phytophthora colocasiae, assembly GCA_018806915.1. Lineage (NCBI taxonomy): Eukaryota > Oomycota > Peronosporomycetes > Peronosporales > Peronosporaceae > Phytophthora > Phytophthora colocasiae. Next base: position 774,229 of record JAGKQI010000091.1, read on the forward strand.
TTGGGGTATTAAACGCACTGCGATATTCTGCTCCAGTTGAAACAACGAAGGCTTTTGAGCTGTGTGATCCAGAATTTCAAGCGTTAAAGACTCACGTGCAGGACGCGTACACAAAACGTGATGCTGATTTGCAAAGCTATGCATCGTTACTCGCAGAAAATTTGGAAAAGGTTCGTTCTACTCTTTGTTTTGATTGCTATAGCTGTAACTTAAATTCTTCTTGTTTTATAGCTTACACGCAGATTAAGCGCATTACAATCATCAGCTTGCGATGAAGCTTTGGCAGCTCAAAGCAGTACGTGTCAGCAAGCTCGAGACAAGGCCGTAAAGCTGTTTGAAGAATCACAGAATGAGCTAGAAGAAGCTCGTCGACTAGTGCGGATCCAACAAGTGTTTGAAGAAGCTTCAAGCGGTCCCCGTCCACCGATGAAAATGTTCGAGGACTTGGACGAATTAGCAGTGAAGCTCAAGCTCAAACGGGTGCGTTTCAACTGTAATTTTCTTGAAATGGTTTCATTAAAAAAAATTCTGTACATTTTAGGAACTTTGGGAGGCTGTTTGTGAAGCGGACGAGCATTTAACTGCCTGTAGTTCGGATACCATCCGCTCTGTCGATCTGGAGAAGATGAATGCCGTAGCTACCCACGTGGATGCTGTGGTTGAAAATATCCGTCAATACTCAGGTCAAGTAGCTAGCTTTGAACTCGACCGACTGGAAAAACTACAAACCACTTTACACGGACTGGCACCGGTGATCCGAGATCTTCGCAATCCACACTTAGCTGAACGTCACTGGACGAAACTTGAGCATAAAATGCAGTGCTCATTGCTACCGGAGAGAATTGAAAACGAGAGCGCAGAAATTCCGGAAACCGACGAGACTTCAGCTCTTGAATCTGCGAGTACCAGTTCTCGTTTAGATTTGCAGATAGAACAGTTACTACAAGCCAACGCTGTTATTCACTCTACAACGATCCGACATGTTTCCGAGGAAGCTTTGGCTGAAGCAGCCATTGCCAGTAGCTTCATGAGTGTCGTACGTACTTGGGAAACCCAAGAGATCCCAGTGGAAGCCAGGAGGGATCGTGACGGACGAGACGTCTACTGTGTTGGGGACTGTGGAGAGCTTACGTCCCTTATTGAGGAGAGTCAAGTGCTGCTTCGAGTCATGGATTTATCCACTTATTCTCTCGTTGTACAGGAACGTCTTCCTCGAATGCTCTCGGACCTTAACCACACGAAAGAATCACTGGAATTGCTACAAGTTTGCCAAAGGAAATGGGATTTTACCCAGAGATTAGTCTCCATTGACTTCGCACGGACTTTTCCCGAGCAGGCCAAGCAGCTACAGAGACATGACACTATGTGGCGTTCGTTGACCATGGGACTTTTCAATCGTTCACTCTGTTTACCCTTTGGAGTGAGTTCGGAGCATCGACAGTCGTTGTTACTGGTTCTTGAGGGCTTTGAAGCAGCGGCTAAAACGTTAGCAGATCATCTCGAGGTACGTTTGATGTCATTATTGAGAGGAAATTGTATCTTGTTAACAATAATCTTGTGCTGCAGATCAAACGTCAAGTGTTTCCAGCCTTTTTCCAACTATCTGACCTGAAATTAGCAACTTTATTATCGAAATCCCGCGATGTTAGCTGCATTTCTTCTTTTCTGTACCAATGTTTCGATAATGTTGGTGAGATTATCTTTGGAACTCGAGATAAATTCCAAGATATCCTCCAGGTATGAATACTTGCTATTGATATTTTTTTTTCACTAACACTTAGCCTTTTTAGATTACTTCACGTGCCTATGGAGAAGCTGAAATGATTCCGATGGGTAAAAACCTGAAGGCTCGAGGGCCAGTGGAACAATGGCTCGCAGCTATTGAAAAGCGTCTAGCAGAACAACTACGACGGTCGACAAAGCAAGCGATTGAACTGATGCGCTTCGATAGCGACTGTGATCAACCTTCAGACGTCGATATCAGCCGCTTCACCGTCCAGGTACGATACTATGTATTATTGTCCTACAAACCTACTATTCATCTAACCTGTTCCTATCTGCAATTAAAAAAGAGTCTCCTACTGGCGGACCGTATCTTACGTTGTGGAATTATCGAGACTGGCCTGCAGGATATCCTAAATTCAACCGGAAACAGTCGCTTTGAGCGAATAACCAGCGATCTCAACGCTTATAGTGAACGGGTGCGGTATCAATTAGTCCCTGGGACGGTTCTTTCTCCACGAGAAATTGCACTAAGGTCAGCTTTACGTCTACAAGAAATTCAGTTTCGGGACGCACTTGCCAGTCACATGGCTTCAAAACAAGCGGAGAATTATATCTGGTCTGGAAATGTGGCTGTGGACTGGGACTACCAACTCAAATACCGAATGGACGATGCCAGCACCGTCGGTCACGAGTGTCACGTGGAAGTGAATACGCTGAATATCCCGTACGGATTCCACTACTCAAGTCCCCACAACGATGTGGTGGTGACTCCAAGCAGTTTTCGCTCGCTTTTTTCTCTCTTCGCTTGCATTCGACACGGCCAAAGCTGTTTGCTAACTGGCTGTTTAGAGAGTGGCAAACGTACGTTAAGCACACAAGTGAGTTCAATATTGGGTCGACGCCACTTCACTGCCACTTTGACGTCGTACACCCACGCCACACGCCTATTAATTGGAGCTTTGTACGCTGGAGGGACGTTTTGCGGCACTTTCCAGCTTGGAGATGATGATGCGTATTTGATTAAGACGTTGGCTACGACTTTGGCATCAATTGAGCACGCAGTGATAACCAAGAACGCAATTGTGGGGATCCACCGGTCACCTATCACTTTTGTTCCGGGAACTGCGATGCTTGTCGTGCTTCCTTCAGGAACGGAATTAACACAGGATATCCGCATCTGGACAGAAGCGCTGAGTCACTTTGCAATTGTTCAATGGGATCGCGAGTATATTGTTGAAGCGCTGTTGGTCAGTAGGGGGTTTACGGACTCTCAACGACTCGCGAAACAGCTCCTGATATGGTGGGAAAACTCTCGTTCGACTTACGCTCTAGAAACCGGATCCGATGAAAGCCCATTCAGCTTTTCAGCACTGAAAAGAGTGGTCAATGAAGCCTATCAACCTGCGAAGTGCCAAGAGTTTATGATTCGTGATGCTCTACACTCTTATTTCCAACGTCGGATCGATGCTGATCAACTTAAAACACTGGAGACACTTATCCACAACATGTTCCCGGCACCAGCTACTGATTTTTCTATTCAGCACACAGAAGCGACTACGGGGCTACAGGAAATTATCCGTTCGGCAGCGCATGAGTTGAATTTAATCCGTCGAAACCGGATGATCTGCTCCGTTTTGGAACTTGCAGCAGCTTTGACCGTTAGTACGAGCACGATACTCGTAGGACCATCAGGTGTAGGGAAGACGACGACGTATCAAGTACTTGCGAAGACTTTGGAGCTCATTTCCCAGCGGGATGAAGAGACTTCAACGGTTGCCAGTGAAATTATGGCACCACTTCCGACTCCAGTTCTACAAGTGTCTGTAAACGTTGTTTTACCTATGGCATTAACTGTAACTCAACTTTACGGAGGCGTCTCTCTCGATGGCCATGGACGTGTACCGAGTGTTTTGGGCCAGTTCATCCATCAAGCTCAAGAGCTCTACATGCCTCCGACTACGATTTTGGCCGAGAAATCTATCACGATGGATGCTACGGAGCCTCTTCTGAATTTGAAACACCAGGTTTGGGTGGTTTTTGACGATTCTCTGCATGTTCGTTGGCTGGAAGGATTGTTAGCGGTGCTGGTTAACCCGATGTCCGATTTATTGGCGTTTCAAGACGGGGAATTCATGACGTTACCACCGAATCTGCGCTTTATATTCGAAGTACTATCTCTACGTGACGCGACACCTTCATTTCTTCACGTCAACGCCATTCTCCACTTGGAACTGGATAAAAAGATGGTATTACCTGAATTACATTCAAACGTACGTCGTGCGATACCTGAGTCGACAATGGCCATCTCAACAGCCTACCTACACCGTTATTTGGCTCTCCAGCGCGAGAAAATGGGAGAAAATGAAGGATCCAAGTGGTCAAGTGGCGATACTTTCACTGTGGTTGAGAAGTGGCTCATTCGTTCTTCAGTATTAGAAGAAGTTGGTACAATTCTCGATACTGGAAGTGCTGACATGATACAGTTGTCTCCTCTCCAACGGGTAACGAATCTGGTGTCTCTGCTTCAATCTCTTCTCAGTACTGCATCCACGTTACCTATTACATCTCCTCGCATTGTCAAAGCTGAAAAAATGAGTGCGATCCCAGATTCCATGCTGCAGTTCGACCGGGAGATCTCTACAGGTCAAATTCGAGTGGAGATGGCGTTGATTTACAGCTTCATGTGGGGTTTTGCAGCATGTACAGGTGGATTTAATGCAATCCAGCGACAAATTAGTGACGTTCTTCGACGTGAATTTGACCACCTCACTGCTTCGTGGGTCCGTTGCGGCCCAAATGTGAATCTATTCGAGACATTATTGGATCTCCAGGAGCTTCGGTTTGTGTCGGTTGTAGGCTCAACAGGATTGGTAGCTCTTCCACCTCAATCGCTAGATTTCAGCAGTTTTAACTCGCTCTTCGTTCCAACTTCCAGCAGCCTCGTGGTTCACGCAACGATTCGAGAAGCTTTACGGTCAGGTAGAGGCGTTTTACTACTTGGAGGTGATAATTCAAGGCGAACGACGTTAACTCGACACTTCCTTGGACAATTGGAAGTCATTCGGTCCATTATTGCGGCAAATGGGGTTTCAAACATGGTTAAAACGCAGAAAAACAACGAGGAATCGGACAAAACACCGAAGCAGAAAATCATGGAAGCTGCTACTTTAGTGTCTGTCAAACGGCTACGTCTACGTCAGATCTCACTCGTGACTTGGATGGCTTTAAAACTGCAAAAAGATCCCAGTTCAAGTGAAAACACGACCGATTCTATCGCAAATACCAATGCAACTGACAATCGAGATATAGTGGAGGCAGAAGAAGGTGCTCCCTTAGCAATTACACCATCAATGGATCCATCCAAGACCGCTATGATACGTCAATTCGATCGTGGAGATGTGATCCCGTTCTTTTTCGGTATGCCACACAATGGAGAGGCAGCAGTTGAGTTAGCGGATTGCTTCGAACGAATGCTTCAACGTGAAAGAACGGGCATTTATGAACCTCCTCCAGGTAAAACAGCGCTGTTACTACTCGATGACTTGCATCTGTCCACTCCAGGCAGCTCCAAGCCTCTTTATCCTTCGGTCTACACGCTTTTGCGGTCTGTTCAAGAGCACCGGAAAGTGTATCAAGGCTCCAATTGTTTGCCGATTTCAGTGGAAAATCTAATGCTTTTCGCAACAATGCACGTGGGTCGATGTCAAAACCGTGGAGATTCCGAAGAAGCGCTTGAAAAACTTACTTCTCAGTTTTTCCCAGTGCTTTCTCCATCCTGTGGCCTTGAAGAACTCCACAATATCTTCGAACAAGCACTAAAAAGCCACTGGAATGTTTCGAAATCAACTGGAACGTTAACGGCTGCTGTTAAAAATGCGCTTCCACTGGTAATAGCGGCCACAACTGTGCTCTGGAATCGTTTTCGAGAGACGTACAAATACAATTTACAAGATCTCGCCAAGGTTTACGGAGCTTTAGCTGTCGTAAAACCTACGTTAATTTCAGATGTGGAGACGCTATTGAGACTTTGGACGCACGAAAGTTGTCGAACGCTTAGAGAACCGTCCATGGGGTTAAGAACTTTTCAACAAGACACAGAAGTTGCAGTGGAAATCGCTCGCATGCGGTCGCTCGTGGCTCAAATTACCCAACGACGTGCTAGTGCTCGAGCTAGTCGGCTTTCGTTTGGAGCTGGAATGGGCTCAAACTTTGTACCTAAACGGCAATCGATAGTGAATCAACCGTCTACCGATGAAAACGTGAGTCCAGCGGCTCTTTTGGCTCTTTTTGCAGCTCGAAGCTCCGTTTCGTCAAGTAAAACCCAACGACCAAGTGTGCAGTTTAATTCCATTCAAGATCAGACGGAATTGATGGGAGGTTTATGGGCTTTTGTGCCTTCCAGCATCTACTACGGAGGTCAGGCCAACGTGACGCCTGTAAATGATTCCGAGTCTTCGGTCTTTCGACGCAGGGCCAGTTTGATGCGAAGGGGCTTGGAAGCAGGAGATTCTCTCACGAAACCATGGATTTACGCTGAGATCATCTTTGAAGACGAGAGCGAAGCTGTGGCTACTGCTACGATGCAAATGTATTTCCGAGATCTACGGACTTTCAGCTCCACGACGATGCAATTGAGGCCTGGGAACCTAAAAGAGGGTGTTACTTTACCTCGTGATGGTTCCCTTGTTCCTTTCAAACTGGTAGGTAAAGTGATCTTGTACTTTTGCGGTGAAAAAACTAACATTTTGTCTCTATTTCAGGCACTAGCAGTGACTCGTATTGATCGCGTTTTGGCACGTCCAGCGGCTCGCCTGGTTATATTAACTGACACTGGAAGTGGAGCGGATACTTTACTACGTTTTGCAACTGTGTCCCGACTTTCTGAGACCTCTGCATTTCCCGTGGAAAGTGGAATTTTCACGTTTTCCGGTCTGAAAAGTGATCGCAACGTCCCAAACTCCTCTCATGTTTTAGAACGAAGATGGAAAAGGCTTTTGCTGGAACTGTACGAACACGTGGGTGTCGCTGGTCAAGAGGCTACACTGGTAATTAAACGTCTAGATCTGCTTCCCGTCGCGATTCTCAACCAGATCCAGACGCTCATGACCACAGGAGAAGTCCCCGGTGTTTTTTCACTGGAAGAGCAGGTGCACATAGCCACTAGAGTGTGTGATGAACGTCTGCTAGCGTTAAAAGCCAAGCACCAAGTCCAAGTAGCTCAGATCCGAACACAAGCTGAAGCTACACGAGACGAAGCCTTAGCTGCGCTACATCAACAGCAGCGAGAATCTCCCTCGACACCGTTGCTCGACGCTTTCAAGCTCGTGGAGATGAAATTCCAACGTGAATTACGCTCCAAATTAGCGCGTGTAGATCTGCGATGGCAGCAAGATACGGACGATTTACGAAGACAAAGAGAAGTTGAGAGTGAAAGTGTCGCTGCTACTGTCATGGCTCTTACAAGACCATTAGGAGTGACAAGTGGTAAATGGGCGAGTGCAGTGGCTCGTATGTGCTCGAAACTACGAGTAGTGCTTGTGGTTGACAAGAAGCAGGAAGAGCGAGTACGCACGACCAGTCCAAGCCTTTTTTCTACGTGCGACATTGTGTCGGTGCCTCGAGCTGATCGAGAGTCACTGCGAACGTTGGTTTACGGTCATTTCAACGCTCAATTCCAGCAATTTCGTCTTGAAGATGATGGTTTCAACGCCTTTTTGACTGAATTACAGCGTGGACTTTGGTCCGTGGCGTGTATGGCCACGGATATGTATCTGGCTGTTGAAAAAATGGTTTTGAAAGGAGAGAAACCTCCTTTATCACGAATTTTCGCGATGGCATCATTTTTCCCGAAATTTGTTCTGGAATTCTACAATCGAGAAGAAGCTTCCAGAGCAAAAACCGCTTGGTTTCTGGAGCTATCGAATCGGTTGGATCGAGATCTAGGAGCTCTTCGGTCTAGTGACATTCTGTTAAGTGAACAACTTTCAACTGTCGACCAACAACTTGTTGAACATGAAGCGAGATTAGTTCAACAGAAGGAAGATGCGGACCGGATTCGAGTCATAATGCAGCGATTTCAAGCTGCCGCAGATGAGCAGATTACCGTCACGAATGAAGCGCAAGCGATAGCACAACAGGAGCTTCGAGAACCAATGGCGTGTCTGGAAGAAGCCAATCGAGCGCTGCTACTGGTGGATCGTCGGCATATCGTGGAGATTAAATCGTTCGTGAGTCCTCCACCTCTTGTCCATTTAGTTCTTGGTGCTGTTTGTGTGCTTTTTCAGCTTGAACCGTCATGGGAAAGCGCTCGTCGGCTTCTTCTTGGAGATGCGAACGTTGTGCAGACGCTACTGCAGTTCAACAAGGATGTAGTGACAGCTACGACACTGAGTAAATTAGAAACGGAGTTTCTTAGCGACGAGCGCTTTTCTAAAGAAGAAGTGGAGCGTCAAAGTGTAGCTGCAGCTTCGATGGTGAATTGGGTCCGTGCAATTCATCAATACGCTACTGCTCGACGACAAGTGCAGCCTACTCTGGACAAGCTGGAAAAAGCCCAAAGTCGCCTACAAATGATCATGAAGGAGTTTCAAGTGAGCCAACAACGTGTTTTAGAAGCGGATGGAGCGTGGCAGGTAACACAAATGGCAATTGATTCTGCTATCACTCGGAAAACGGCTTTAAGGGGTGAAATTGCTTCACTGGATGCTCGTTGTGACAGCGGTGGGTTGGCTCTGGAAGCTCTTAAAGAAGATCGGAAACAACAACAAGAAGCTGCGAGTTGCAACTCAATGCGTCGAGGGTTTTCTCTTACCACTTGGAACGCGCTTTTATCGGCTGGAACGTTGGCTTTTGCTTGTGAACTTGGTGATATTTCAATTCGCGATCGGGTTTTTCGAGCGTGGGAGGCTGCGTACTATCACTATGGGGGATTAACCCCTGGATGTCCACCGACTTCCACCCAATGCACATTCTTGCCTTCCATTGCTGTGATTCTCAAAAGGTCTGAGCGTATGAAAGACGAAACACCGTTAACTGCTTTGTTTTCCGGTGAATGTGTGGAGTTTGAGGATTTTACGAAATTAATATCTAGAGTTGGAGGTCTGGGCTTTTCACGAAGGAGGTTGTGGGATGTTTGGATGCTGGATTTGATTGAAGCAGTTAGTTTACCAGTCATGATCACTCGGTTTTCGTCCGAGATAGAGGAACTTGTGGTGAAATGTGCAAAACGAGTGTGGAACTGGAACCAGTTTCACATGGTTTACGCTCGAGCCCCTGATTTTGATGATGTGTTCAGGGTGGCAGCACAGTTAGGCCAGCAACTTGTGGTTCTGGACGTTGAACCTATCGATTCCGAGCCAAATGGAACTGCAAAATGTCTTTCTGTAGCTTTTTCTTGGGAAATAAAGGAAATCAACGGTGCAAAACACTTGGTCGTGGCTCGGAAAACACCTGAGGACGAGGATTACACTGTGGACGGCGAGAAAACGGCTGATACAATTGCGTTACACCCCAATTTTCGATTGATCCTAACGTCACACGCTTCTCGATCGGCTTTTGGAGACGTTCTCGATCTGTTTCCAACTCTGGATGGAAATTTACATTCCAGTGACGTGGCTGAGGTACTGCTTGATACGCTCTGGAACAGCACCGACACTGGAAAAGACTTAAAAATGGCCATGAAAGCGAATTGCGGTCTAGTTGAACAGTATGAAGCAGGCCATTCCCAGCTCACAAAACTCTTAGAAGCTGCTGCAGTGACGAGTCAGTTCCCTCTGTCTCAAACAAAAGCGCTTCGAGAACGCCTTGCTGCGGTTCAGGAAGTGCACGAGGAGTTGAGAGAAAACCGACGAGTGGTTCAAGAGCAGCTTCGAATCGTTAAACGTCAGAGCACGCCGATGGCCCGCACGGGAGCTGCTGTCTTCAATGCTTTCAATTCAAGTTCTTCGACTCCGTTAGGTTTGCAGGGTTTTACCCCACTTTTACTGTCCGCTATGGCTCCAGGAAACAACGAACTCACTACACCAATGCTCAAAGACACGAAAGCCCCCTCAAGTCGTCGAATAAGCCTTCTTCGACGTGGTTCTGTTGCGTTTTCGCGGCAATCGAGTTCTCTTGGCATATCTTCCGATAATCTATCAAGTGTTTTATCCCGGATAAAACCTTTCGTGTCTCCTAAGGACTGGTATCGCTTTGTGTTGCAAGTGATCAGTTCTTTAGAGGAGATCGGTTATAATCCCCCCGAGAGTGAAGGCGATGAAGTTGATGAGTTAATTCCTCGATCTGTTGGTACAATTCTTCTCCAGACCAAGCTAAAATCAAGTTTTATCACTGTTGAGAAGTGTAGGACTGCGCTCAACTCCAGTTCTCGTGTAGATTTTCAACGAAAAGTAGTGAGCACGATACTTAACGGCTCTATGCTGGAGTCTGAAGACGATAGTGTCGACTCTATCGCCCACTTGGCACTATCACAGGCATCATCAAGAGCTGAACGACTTCGAGAAAGCCTGCTGATGTTTCCTGAGTGTACTCAACACGTTTGCGATCGGATGTTAACAGTTTATGGCGTGCCGTTAAACCTCCAACGAGAAGTGGAGACCGAGGGAAGTTTTTGGCTGCAGTCAATGCAATCTCTGCCCGAAGAAACGGCCATAATTGTGTGTACTCGTCACGAATTTCACAGCTTTGGGTTTGTACGCCGCGTTTTCTTCCAGGGTTTAGAGAACTCTGCTTCGTTGCAAATTCATTTGCTGCAAAAGCTGTCAGAGAGGAGATTCCGGAGTGTCGAGAAGGATCAAATGGTAGTGGATCTAGCCCAACTCTACAACTTCCCTACATTTGTGAATTCAGGCGAAGACGATCAGGAGTCGGAAATGAAAAAAATAGTCCACCTAGCTACAGACTTTAAGCGGATTATGGAACTGGAGAAGACCCAGTTGCAAGTTTTGGAAGAAGCACCACTGGCAGTTGTCAACATGACAGAAAATGGAGCTCGAAACTATTGGGAAGCGTTGTTGCAGATCTTAAACCGATCCAATGGTCGAACTTCCTCCTCTGCTTTCCAGCGTCATGATCGAAGCATTGTTCCTGCCGGAGAAGCGCTTCTAAGACGTCCCAGCACTCTCGTGCGTGAAGGTTCAGTGATTTCCAAGCCTCCACCGCTAGGAAAGAGCTTGACCAGACGCACTTCGACCTCCCAATCCTTGGTTCAGCGTCGTTCAGTCGTTGACTTGATGGCTCCAACGTATCCTCGTCTAGTAGCAGCAGTGAACGATTTGACTTCTCTTCCCCTTTATCTTCGCTCAAACATCGTGCGCTTTCGAGATGGGTACGAAGAAGGAAGTGGAGAGACCTCAGCGTGTTTCAGGAAGTGCTTACAGTCGACAATCTTACGCTTAGTGCTGTACCCAAGTGTCCAAACGGTGTCTACCCTCGTGCAACCAAGCGAAGCCGGTGTTGTTCGAGTACCAGTTCATTATTTCTGGCAAGTGGTAACTGGATTGGTGCTTTTTCATTCGATGTTGGTGTTTCGGGCGAATGTACTGAGAATGATTTACCCCGAAACGTTAACCCCCAGTGGCGTGTTCCATTACAGTGATGGTGAATTTCTAACTGCGATCAACCAGTTCCTCACTACGATTTTTGAGAAGAAACAGCACAATTCACCACCACAATGTACGAACAGAACTTCAGGGTATAACGCGGCGTTGGATCGTCGAATGTACCAGCAAATAGTGCTTAGTTCCTACGTTCGACAAGCTGCAGGCCGACAGGAACTCGAATTCCTAAAGAAACTATTCACGGAATGTTTGAAGCTGACGACTTGCCACGAACCTTCGAGTGGGGATGGAAATTTGAGCTTTATCCAGGGTAAAAGCCGACGGATGACAGCGCGAGGTCAACTACGACCTCCCAATGCAGCTGTACACAGTCCGTCTGTGCCTTTGATTAGGGGTCTAAGCACGATTTCAATTGTTAACTCGTCGACAACATTGGGATTCCTGTCATTTCCAGCTGAAGCTTTGCATCCGACAGACTTGTCGATGGATCAATGGCTTGAATTACTATGGGGATATGCACTAACCATTGACCAGCACAAGGATTCGAAGCTGCAGACTGTGTTACTGGGTTGCCAGCAGTCCAGTAGCAATCGACGCGGCTCGTTAGAAGACGCTTGTAAGGATGTTACGACCATTTCTGGCATTGAAATGGGTAAATGCGTATCTCCCACATGGATGAGGGCTTATGGATGGCATAGCGGTGATGTACTAGGAGAAATAGCTTCAGCTATTTTGCTGCGAGACGCTATCGAAGTGCTTCGAGCGATTAATGCGGAAGCCCTCCCACCTCGATGTGACTTGGAACTGTCGAGTGAGGCAGAACTCTCGACGGCGACACGAACAAAACTGGTCATTATGAGCGTGTATAACCAGCATATTAAGTATTGGTCGGCTGCTTTGGAGAAAATACTATCTTGTCTACAGACGTTACAAGCTCCAGAGAATGGTGCAAACGTGGTTGATGCGTTGCTTGAGGATCCTGAATCTGGAGACGAAGACGACAGTGATGAGGAATCAGATGGAAATGAAGGGAATATTCTCCACCTTGTAGATGTGGAAGACGTCCAAGTGCGACAACAGGTTGTGGCAATACTAAGCAATGAAATTCCGACGGGATTCGTTAGTCAAACCACCTATCCACCTACCTGGTCTCTTCACGATGTGCTACAACACTACCAAGACTGGCATGAATTCCTCCATTCAACCGCGAATAGTACTGAATCTTCTCGCTGGTGGCTGCCTGGGATCATCTCTTCTGGGGTATCGCTATCCTACATTCTGGATATTGCTCAGCCCAGCAATGGTCTGCTGGAATTTACGTTGCGTCTCCCTCCTGTTAAAGAAGCCGCTGAACCACTGGACAACCCGAGCACAGTCGCTGTTATTGACGGGCTCGTGCTACTCGGCGCGACATGGAACGAGAACAACCAACAACTTGAAAGCACTTCCAACATTCAAGCCCATCAGCGTGTTCAACTAATCTGCTCGGCGTCCAGGGAGAAGACGGTTCCTCCTCTCCTACAACAAGTGCCTCTCGTGTGTTTTGGTGGTGGAGCCATCCTGTTCGAGTGTCCATTACCCATTGACAAGAGTAGCTTGAGCTCAATGATGTCATTGTTCCTCATACCCGTAGGCTCTCATTATCGATAAATATGATGTTGAGCTAGAATGTCGGACGGTGAATGATTTTCTGATGGTTCTTCGTTGTGCATATAACGAAAGTATCTAGCTCATCTGCATTCGTGTTGCCTTCGAATCCTAAAGAAGGACTGACTTCTTCAGCATTTTCACTTCGGATACCGCTCACCTGTCAAAATCAACGATCCAATAGCCGTACCACCGGAAAACCGAAACGTAACCACTTTTGGCAGCAACAAGCTACACAGAGGTGGCTGAAGTCTCGACTGTACAATAGTTTGAATCTGATGGTCTTGTCGTTCCTGAAGTTTTTCAAATTCGACGAATCTAAACACTTTGTTTTCGGTCCAAACTTCATTACACCAAAAGCTCCATCGTATCGTGTCGAATGGGTTAAAACATGCAGAATATCGGTGTGTTGCAGTCCCACGTATTCATGGGTTAAATTGACATTGGTTTGGGCATACGCAGGGGCTTCTGCTCGAAAGCACTAGGACTCTTGAGGAGACTGTCGGGAGAGCGCACAGGAGACTTGGGTGGCGTCTGCGTATGCTGAGTAGACTGACTCTCCTCAGATGCTGTAGACAGTGCAGAGGGCTTGGTCGGCGTGGGCTTGGCGTCCATAATTGATCGGGAGTTCTTCTTCTTCTTCTTCTTGAGGTTGTGAAGATTGTACATGGTGTGGTATACTTTAGTTGGAGTGGTGCACATTTAAAGTGTTAACGACATGAATTGGGGTAACACACATAAAGGAGACTTCAACCTGGTTGGAATCCAACCAGGTTGAAGTCTCCAACTTGGATCGATGGATAGAGAGAACAGTTTACTGGACTGGCCATTGTAGTTGAAACAGTGCAATACCCCTTGGATCGAAACTACACGTGGTGTTTTTACAGCAACCATGTACATGTAGATGTATCTCGTTCGCTGAAACGCCACGCATTTTTTTCAATTCGTACACGCACCGCTACGTAACCATCAAATTGGCAAAAGCATCGCATTCAGCACTGTCCATCCAGTGCAAAACGAGCGCTGTTCGCCTCGAAAAACGCAAACAAGTACTTCCCGTTTCTTCATGAAGGGATCAGTTAACCGATCGTTCTGTACCAGGAATCCATAGCAGGAAGATCGCTTGCCTTCAAACTTGCTTGATGTGTACAATTTGCTGGTCATGAAGAGCGTGATTGGCTATGTCCACGTGGTGTGGCACACTTCTCGTCTGCTATTGGCCTAAGCATTTCGTATTCCATCACCGCTTCAACCAGAATCTTATTCGCAGGCAGCCGAGCCAGTCCCTTACGTCAGCACCTTTGACCGTAGCTCCTCATTCTCCTCTCTGGCCTCACGACGTCAGATCAAACTCCCCTAAGAACAGCCTACAGTATTTTGCATCATGTCCACAGCCTTCTCGTACCAAGACTGCATCGCCCAGGTGAGCCGCCATTCACTGCACTTTTACCACCTAATCGACTCGACTAACCTCTGCTTCCAGGTCGACGAGTACCTCTCTTCTGCGTCTGTGAGTGACGATGAGCCTGGGTTGGCCCTGCATTGGGACCAGAACGCGCTCTCGCAGTTCGTGGACGCTGCTAATGCCGTGGACGCAGGTGTGCCAATGCCGGAGTGGTTGTCACAGCCACGCGGTAGCATCACACCCGATTCCATTGTGGAAGATATGATGGCGTTCCTGGCTACGAAAGCTGGTGGACGCTTCGGCCGTGTGTTGCTTGCGCCTAATAGCGTCGTGCAGTTCGGTCAACTCTGTGGGATGTTTGCGTACATCGAGAACGACGCGTTTGTGCGCGCTGCAGCAGAAGCTGCGGGTATCAACGACGGCACTTCACTGGCCAAGGTGTTCTGCGTGACTAAGGGCAGTGTAGCCGCTGCTGTTCCTATGGAATTCCCCCCTCGCGAGAACCAGAGCCAACGTTTGTTTTCATGAGGATCGAAGTCCTGATAGTATGATAGTGTTTATGTGCATGCGTGGACGTCATCACTCCCCCCCTAGCTGCAAGACAAGGCAACATGAAGGCTGCGATAGAGGAGGGTGCGATTGCAGCGAGAAAGAGAGAACGACGAGCGTTACGCACTTCTTCTTCGTAGACCCATTTGAACATGTAAAGATTGGCCTCCTTCTGAACATCAAGGTGTTTGCTGTGCTTCCTCGATTTCGTGCTCCGCCGCCGGCGAATGCAAATCCTTTACGACTTCGACATGATCCCAATGCATGCGCTTGCTGCACGCCGGCCCTCGTGGCAGGTTTCATCCACTCCCCCCGACCTGATTTCTTCGCATTCTGCATACACAGAAATGTCGTCCTTGTCAACAAATGTGTTTGCATAATTCCACAAGCGCGTAGTCTTCCTTGTACACGTGAGTCGTTCACACTTTCGTTGGCGAAGGTGGGAAATGTTGCCGCCAGGACCAACATGCACTGCAACTTGCAGTCTGCAACAGACGACTTGGGTGGTGCACCCACACCTGATATCGACCTTCGAATCGAAATGTATCGAACGGCAACCATAGTTGAGCTAGATACAGGCTGACGCGCCGGTGTCACTGAAGTTGAAGTGGTACAGTTGCACAAACTTATGTTGCTTGCCGCAGTAATGCTAGTATGGTCCATACAGGTTTCATTTGACAGCTACTTGGAAGTATTTGGCAATGCCAAGTTGGCATATCCCAACGACGCAACAGTAGAGCAAGCATGGCCACAAATTGTAACATGACGTTTGCATAAATATTATTTTGATTCGTCAAAATGATCCTAGATTACACCAATCACAGCACAGTCTCCGCAAACGTCCACTTGAAGACAACTTGTGTGTCGCTTCATGCGCATTCCCTTACTTGCAGGCTTCCAGCACAGCCTCAGATGGTGCAATCTGTCTCGCCCCCGCTACTTAATGAAGAGGTTATCGAGATTGAGCAGTTCCGAGCTCGCCACCGCCGTCTACTCCGCACGCGACAGCAGCAAATTCCCGCTACAGTCGAGAGTTTGGACGAAGATAACGGACGCAGGCGCAAAATCTCCTCCAAGTGGCGTCAGAAGCAGAGAAAGAGGCAACAGAATGAAAATTGGAGCCAATCGGTGAGCAGCTTCAACGCTTTCGACTTCTCGACGTCACCTGAGACCTTCTGCGATGTGGTGGAAGCCCCGTGCGGTGCTTTTCAGGACGAACAACGCATGGCGAAAGCGGCAAGACAAGTGATGTCGATGGGCTTCCACTGCACTAATATGTGGCAAGGAATGGGCGATTGGTTGCCTAATACAAAACCGACGTACTATTCAACGTGTAGTGATCAAGGGCGTCAGCCGCAGAACTACGCGTGAAAACTTGTGCTGTACATTACGTACCTCCAGTTTGCTGCATGTACATAAATACTTTGAAATAACAATTGATACCGCTTTACTACTACTTCAAAGTAATACATGTAGTAGATAATTTATTGAGGAAATGTACGCAGAGCTCCATGTCAGCAGAGCTGAACACTCAAAGCCCACTGCCACAACACTTAAGAACGACTGTACGCAATTGAATCGTATTATTACCTTCTACAGGCACATTAGACCAACGTGATAGCTGGGTCTGGACATTGCTTGCATTGAACCTGGATCAAAAGCATTGACGCCAATTTTCCGACACGAACACAACATCTCGAATCATGGAAGGCGCCAAAGAGCTTCGTTTCACTGTCGACACAGTTCCACTTGTCGAGAATGCGAGTTCCGATGGAACACTCGTGGCAACCACCCCCATCCACTTCCGCGCGAGTCTACTCAAGTTCGGGTACGTTCCTTTGTGCGTTCTCCACCACTCGAATGGGTCCGTTTGTCTTCCTACTGAGCTCTTTACATCGGCCAAATACAGACGAAGTTCCTCGTTGCAGTCGTGATCCAAATGTGAAGGCTGCAGCTCAGTTTCTTCATCCCCATACAAATATTCATTCAAACTGAAACCCGAAGTGAACCCTGCTGCAGGAGCTGAAGGACGTTGGTGCAGACGAATCCCTGAACGGGGAGCTGTGCTGCAGTTTTTGTTAGCCAGTTCAACGGCTGCATGAGCCACTTTCTCCAATGTAATGGGGATATCAACCGGACTCACATGAGGCATCGTCTTAGCTATCCGGGGATCCAGAATGGAGGCCCAGGTGAGCTCACTGTGTTCCAGGTCCTTAAAGTTATCGTCAAGCAGCTCCAGCAGCGTTTTACGACACTCGTTCATCATAAAGACCGTCTCTCCAACGTAACTTCCCGCCCCTGTTTCAGCAGCAATAGCGTCAAATAAATCTTCTCGATTCAACCATTTTCGAATTCCTGATGTGGCAGGAAGAATGAGCGGGATGGTTGGATATGTTTGCTGCACCAGGATCTTAGGCACCTCCATAAACGGACCCAGCAACGTCCCTAAACACTTGAGCGCCAGCCACTCGTCCGGTGTAGGCTTTCGTAGCTTTGAACATGTGTCTTGAAACTCCCCACGACCTTCAACAGACTTGATATGGCGGAAGAAGCTGGCCAACGCAGGCTCCAGGTACTCTAAGTGCTGAACCAAGTGACAGGAGGTGCTGGAACGAGTCGGACAATCCAAACGCAGACTCACAACGTCTTTGGGTTCGACGGGATATTCTCTTACTTGAATAGCTTCAAGTTGGCGCTGGGCCTTCGGAGATTTAATAAAGTAACGTGCCAGAGTTCGGAACTTGTCGACGATTCCGCGCATCGCATCCAGTTCAATCCGCTTGAGTGGCGAAACTTTTTTATCCAGATACTCGTTCACATCATCCACAGCAAGAGCTCGAAGGTTCTTCATGAATGCGCGTTCGTCATTAGAAAGTGGTTCATCTTCCTTGTGCTCTTGAATAGGTGCAGAACTCTCAACTTTAACATCGTCAGCCCAAGGAGGCAGTTCATCAGCAGTTGCTTGTACTTTTGGCTTCATCGTGGTGCCAGCAACGATGAAATGGATAGAATGGGCGATGCATTGCATGTGCTGGATTCGAAGCAAACCTGCTGCCTTCTCGACGTCTGCCTCACCTGCACTAACGATACGAGTGCAGTAGTAAGTGGAGAGGGACCATTCCTCCATCACCTGAGACAGCACAGCAGCGATCGCTTTATCATCGTCAACACCAGGAAGTTCCACCACTTCGAGAGTCCAGCGTTTCGGATAAAAATCTTGGTCAACATAGTGGATCGTAGGGGCACAATACTTGCGGTCGTTCCGTCCAGTCCACGTTGCAATAGTAAGTGAAAAGTACTTGCAGCCCTGCACGATGTCTTGTTGAACTCGACTACGAAGTTCAGCTCCCAGATCCGACAGTTCACTGCTAAGCTGCGTGGACGTCGGAATGTCCAACTTCACTCGCCCGAGATCTTCACTGACGAACCGCACAACCCCCAGAAATCCTTCATCGTCGACAATGTCCATTGGGCGAAAACTACAAGCAAGCCACTTAGCAAGGAGCTGGTTGACATGCTTCTGCTGCTCTTGAGTGACGGATCGAAGTGAATTGCTGGGAACTTGTTGACTTTTTGGAATCACACTAAGTGGGGGTTTACTGACATTCTGTTGACTACGAGAGCTCAAAGGAACTGAAGGTTCCGCGAGAGCTTCTCGCTGGCTGCCATTGCCATTCCCCTGTTGCTCGATAGACGGACGTTGAACTGCATGATCGAAAATTTCAGGGTGATACGCCTTCATGTGCCTCGTGACACCGTGTTGACCCACCTTAAAGTCCAACAAAGACCTGCACTTCAAACAGTACGCACTCCTCCTCGCGTCTGCACTGGTGAGTTCCATATCCGGGACATTGATACTCTCTTCCTTGGCCACCAACCGGACAAACTGCCATAGAAACTTCTTGTGTTGACGCCGCAACTCGAAGAAGCGAAAATTCGTCTCCCGTTCAACTTGTCTGGCTAATTCCGAGTAATCCTCCATGTCAACTGGGCGAAGTGGACGTGCAAAGTTTGTTGTATCCAAACCAACAGAAGAAGAAGGTCGAGTTGACACAAAATCAGGCTCTGGTTCACTCGAAATGGACTCTGCATCACCTGAACCTCTTGGACTATTGCCACCAACTGCACTAACTGGTTCGTTTGTACGGCGTTTCTTTACTGGAGTGAAAGCAACGAGTTCGTCCAGGTGAAAAGTCTCCATGTGGTGCATAACTCGGTGCTGTCCAACCTTGCATTTTAGACAATACGCACTAGTGGCGTCTTCACTGGCGCTTTCGAGTCTTTAGCAACGAGACGGATGAAATGCCACAACTGGCGCTTGTGTTGGCGCTTCATCTCGAAGAACCGCAATTTTGTATCGCGAGCGACCTCCCTCTCCAGCTCCGAGTAGTTTGGCTCTTGTATACGCTGGGAAGGCCAGGCATGGCGCTCTGGAGACGCGATGAGACTTGGTGGGGCAGGGGCCAGCACTCGGTTTGACCTACTGGTACCGGTAGGCAAAGGTTGGCTAAACATCGCGTTAAGGAACGGGAAGGGGGAACAAGGGGGAACACAGTTACCGTTCACGGTAACTGACTCTAACTTACCCCTCCCCAACTGGTGGTTACCGTTCACGGTAACTGACTCTAACTTGATCAAACTTGATTGGGGGTAGCATCTGTATCCTGGCCGTTGGTGTCGTACAGGGCATGTAGCGCCTTTCAAATTTGTTTTCCCTGCTTAACTTCATGCCTTCCGGATATATATCTGGAACCGCGGTTCTTTGAAGGCGCGTACATACGCGTTCGGCACATCGTTGTGTTTAGCTCTCACTCTCCAAATGTGTGCCACAGCCAGGATGATCTTGCCACTCGTGAGGTCCAGCACAGCCGAGAAAGTCATTTCGTAGTCTCTCCCTAATGCTTGCTTGTCTCCTCCAGCTACAATGCACACTTTATACCTTCCAATCTTCCCGTCTCCATCCATTTTCTTTTTGTAAACGCTCTTGGAGTATATCACGTTCGTGTTGACGGTGGTTGCTACCACGTCACGCAGATACTCATCGATGGAAGCATCAGATGAATACCAGCGGTGGCGTCGCGTCACCGATTCATATCCAGTACCAGCCCTGAAACCACGTGACGATGTGGTCTACGAAGGTGGCAGGCTGGCAGATTGCGTATATGCTGCCCGGATTGCGTAGCAGGCTTGGGAGGCTTCGAGGAGGCAGCTGTAGGAAGCAGGCAGGCCGGCAGCAAACAGCTTAATTTCAATCACTTTTCATTTGGACGTCAAGCAGCAAGGCGTGTGCAACAACAAAGAATCTTTAGTCGTTGGGAGAGAGCCAGAGGATGGCATCTCCTGTGAGAAGTCGCCGATCGTCGATCGCAGGCGACGACTCGGATGCTGTGGTGAAGGAGCAGCTGACACTGTCAAGGCGGACGTCGACCTCGTCGCTGCAGCAGTCGTTGCTCGAAGCCCAGAACCGCCAGCGGCAAGAGGCTGCTGTGGAAGCGATGGCCCAGCAGTCTGCGGCCGTCTAACAGCTCACGGTTGAGCAGTTGCAGAAGTTTCAGCATCAACAAGAAGAAATGATGCAGCGGTTCACGATCCACCTGCAAGAACAATTTCAGAATCAGCTCCAGCTCAAGGGTGATTACGACGCTTTGAGGACACAGATGGAGCAACAACAGCAACTGATGAGCGAGCACAACGCGATGTTGCGCACGGCATCAGAGAAGGCCGGCCACCAAGCACAAGAAATCGAGAGCTTGAGGGAGGCCGTGCAGACACCCGCCTCACCCAGAGGACAAGCTCGGTGGGGGTGGTTTGGTAGAGGTCAAGTCGACGCTTCAGGTGACGCTAGCATGCAGGAGGCTGAAAGCAAGGAGAGCACCAGTGGACCACACTTGACTCTGGCCATGGGTTCGAACATGCCTACCCCGCCGTTGTACCGGGGAAGTTCCCGCCAAGAGAAGAAAAGCTTCATGGATAGCTATCTCGTGTACGAACGGCGGATTCGGGTTCTGAACGAGGGTAGCACCGAGGCAGGACAGTTGAGGCTTATGGCTCTTAGCTCCTGTATTGAGCACAAGACGCTTCTTCGCATTTGCGACTACGAGCTACAGCGGTCTGAACGGGAAGTGACTGAAGAGATGTGGAAGACGTACTTCCTCAGTGCTCGTCGCAGTGATACCAAGGATTACACGAGACTGGCCGCAGCGATGAAAACCCTCGCCATGAATACGTCGCTCTCGGACGCAGAATCCCGATTGACACGATTGATTGCCGATTTCCATTCGATTCTGGATACGCAAGACATGGACGATTTCCCACTTGAAGAACCTAAGCTTGCTGTCCAGTATTTGTGCAATGCGCTCCGACCGCAGGCGCTGAAGTCGACAATTTTCTCCGAGCTGAAGAAAACCAGCAACAAGCCGCTAAAGAAGTCAGTAACAGCCTTTCTCAACTGGTTGACACCTAAGGTACAATCATTCTGTACATTCGAAGCCGCCATAAGGGCCCAACAGAACAGCGGCCAGCCAGGAAGTAATGCCAAGGCGGGCGGTTCCGGGGGGAAACCGTCCACTAACTCAGGCGCAGCTCAAGGAGGCGGCCATATCAGATCCAGCGGCCCCCAAATCGTCACCACCAAGTGCGGCAGGAACGGCTTCCCGGCCAACAGGTGCTGCGACTGCTGGAGGTGACCCGCCCCGAAAAGCGAAGCCAGCCGAAGAAAGAAAATGCTTCAAGTGCGGGGACCCCAGCCACACGGTTTTCCACTGTCCTGGTGTGACAAAAGAAGAGGCTCTGGAGCTGATCAAAGAACGGCGCAAG
Source organism: Phytophthora colocasiae (assembly GCA_018806915.1). Taxonomy (NCBI): domain Eukaryota; phylum Oomycota; class Peronosporomycetes; order Peronosporales; family Peronosporaceae; genus Phytophthora; species Phytophthora colocasiae. The sequence goes on from JAGKQI010000091.1 coordinate 795,928, forward strand.
CACGGAGTTGGCGCAGTCAGCAGTCCTGGCTTAGGGGAAGACGCCATGCTGGATAAACCCGTCATGCCATGCGAAATCAATGGAGCTGTTCTCGGGAATCTCACATTGGATACCGGTACAGAGAACTCCATCGTGGCAGCATCTCTCGTGAAAAGGCTCAAGGCCAACAGTAAGTGGATCGCCACTAGGAGTTTGGATGCTCCGGTCGAGGCAGAAGGCTTTGGAGGTGCAAAAGTGACTATCGCGCAGGAGATCAAGCTGAGTATTGCGGTGGATACTCCTGCTGGCAAGTTGGTTCTTACCAACGTCGTGTGTTGGATTTCCCCAGAAGACCTCCCAACAGGAAAAGGTGACATACCGCTGAGCAGACCCTTGATGTGCAAACTGGGGTATGATCCAGCTGAAATTTTGAAGCACGCTCGATGTGATCATGGACATGGAGGAGATCAGTAGCTCGCCGGGGGGTATGCGTCACGTGATGGCTATATCTAGTGCAGCTGCATCAGTCGAGGTTACTCCTGAGGAAATTCCTCTCATCGAGGATGAAGAGAAGTCGGGTTTCCCCGCTATTGATTTGCACCGAGATTTGGAAGCAGATCAGCGCGAAGTGTGGCAAATTCTGCTGGATAAGATCAAGGAAGCGGAAGCAAAGGGCGCAAGTGCGAAGTTCATCAAGCAGTTGGAAGTTTTATTGTGGGAGTATGTGGATGTGTTCCGGCTCAAGCTTGGGAATGACCCACCGGTGGACGTCCCACCACTAGAAGTGACGCTGAAGCCAGATGCCGTTCCCGTGCGCTGTAAAGCGCGACGATACCCTCCATAGCACCGGGACTTCATGCGCCGGCATGTGGAAGAACTAGTGGCGGCCGGCTTGTACTACCGGAATCCGCGGAGCAAGTGCGCTTCACCTCGTCTCATTGTGAACAAGACCGGACTAGATCCTTTCCGAATGACCGTGGATGTCCGGGCCGTCAACGCGCAGACAGTGAGAATCTTATGGCCGATGCCGATGCTCCAAATCATTTTGGACTACTTGCTTGATTCGGAGTTTTATTTCCCCTTGGACTTTTTCAAGGGCTACTGGCAGTTCTTATTGTCGTTGAACAGCCAGGAGCTGTTTTCTTTCCTGACGGACATGGGGGTGTTTACGCCTACTCGGGTATTGATGGGCGGGACCGACAGCGTCGCGTACTGCCAGGCAGCGGTACAGGAAATGTTTGCGGAATATCTGTACAAGGGATTGTTGATATGGCTAGACGATCTGTTGGGTTACCATTCTACGGAGGACGGCCTGTTCACTCTGCTGAAGGGAGTTCTCAAGGTATGTAAGGTCAAGGGTTTGAGGCTGAACCCGCGCAAGTGCTCTTTTTTCCTGGTCGAAGCTCGCTGGTGTGGACGCATTATTTCCAGTGCCGATCCTGAGCGTATCGCGGCTTTGCAGGCTCTCCCCATTCCAGCAACAGGCAAAGATCTGCAGCAATTCGTCTGCGCCCTGAACTGGATGAGCAGTCGATTCCGGGGTTTAACAAACTGGTGCAGCCACTAGTGGATTTGATGTAACTAACGTATATGCACGCCGAAGGCCGTACGCGTCGTGCTGTCGCCAAAGTCAGACTCTCGGATGTGGGGTGGAACACCACGCACCAGACGTGCTTAAACGAGTGCAAAGCGGCCCTAAGTCGTGCCGTTCAGTTAGCGCATCCAGATGTTTCCAAGCGACTGTGCGTCTTTGCTGACGCCTCCGAACTGCATTGGGGTGCAGTTGTTACTCAAGTACCACATGATCAGTTGACCCGAGATCTTACGGAGCAACATCATGAGCCTCTCATGTTCCTCAGTGGAACATTTTCAGGCGCCGCGGGGCGCTGGACCATAGTGGAAAAGGAGGCGTTTGCGATTGCGGAGACTTGTCGTCGTGCCGACTATTTACTGCATCGACCTGGAGGATTAGCACTGTATACGGACCACCGGAACTTGAAATTTATCTTCAGTCCTTCAAGTGTGATGTCCTCGGTACCCAAGTATACGGCGGATAAATTGGAGCGATGGGCTTTACTGCTCATGGCCTATGATTATGACATTCATGACATTAGTGGAGAGGCCAACGTATGGGCTGATCTCTTGTCTAGATGGGGGTGTAGTGCAGCGGCCATTTGCGCTATTCGTCAAGTCCCTATTGCATTGTCGCCACAACTCGACCCAGGATTCGAGTGGCCTACCATAGCAGAGATCGTCGACGTGCAGAACGCCGCAATCTCGACCGCTGGGATGCCAGCAGACATCAAGTTGTCGACGGTTGCAGAAGACGGGTTGTTACGAAATGACAAGGGTGTCATATGGATTCCGCAGGACGCAGGACAGTTGCAGATGCGCCTATGTATACTGGGTCACTTTGGGGCGGCAGGTCACCGTGGGCTGCAAACGACTCGGCAGGAGCTGACAAAAAGATTTGTTTGGTCGGGTATCGACGATGATGTTACCTATTTCGTGCACAAATGTTTGCACTGCGCCAGTACGAGCAGCGGTCCGCCAGCACCAAGACCCCTAGGCGAGGCATTGCATGCTGAGAAACCCAATGAGTTGCTCCATTGGGATTTTCTGTACATGAGTCCGGCTGCGACTGGTGAGCTCTACAATCTCGTACTCAAGGACGATGCGTCCAAGTTCGTGTGGTTGTTTCCCTGCTCCGAAGCAACAGCTGATGTTACTTACGAGGCCCTGATGGATTGGTTCACCACCTTCGGGATTTGCTACTCGTGGGTCAGTGATCAAGGTACGCACTTCAAGAATGACGTGATCAAATCCCTGCAACACGGTCTTGGCGCACATCATCATTTTACAACGGCGAGATCACCTTGGGCCAATGGCACAGTTGAAGTTACTCTCCGGTGTTTTCGGGCGCTGCTATCGGAGTGGCGTATGTCCGCCGCGGACTGGCCGCGTATTACGAAGGTAGTCCAATTGGCGCTCAACAACTCTCCGTCACCAGCCCTAGGGGGTCCGGCTCCAGTCACAGCGATGACCGGGTTGCCTGCGCTGAACCCGTTGGATGCAATTGCAGTGCCAGGCCCGATCGAATTTTCAACGTTGGAGCAGATTCGCTCAGGTCAGCGGGCTTACTTCAGTGAGCTACACACATCTCTCGACACCATGCACAAAGCGGTGGCGACAGCCAACGCGAAAACGCGCGAGCGCGGTCGGAAATCCAAGGACGCCAAGGATGGTGCCAAAATGGCGCAGTTCGCTATAGGCGATTTCGTGTTGTACGCCGACGTCTGGACCAGTACGCGAACGAAATTGAGCGTTCGATGGCGCGGTCCTGCTCGGGTGGTTGGCACGACGTCGAATTGGATTTTTTTTGTCGAAAACATGATTACAGGCGACACCCGGGAGGTTCATGCAAGTCGTTTGAAGTTTTATGCGGATGCCTCTTTGAACGTTACCGCAGGTGGCTCACAACAGCGAGGGACATGTCGTGGAGGAGCTACGCGACGCTCGCTACAACACTCAGACCAAGCAGTACCAGCTTTTTGTGCATTGGCGTGGTCTTGGAGACCTCGAAGATTCGTGGGAACCAGCGAACACGCTGTACGAGGATGTTCCGGTGTTGGTGAAGTCGTATCTACGTGCTCACGCGAACGAAACAGTTGTGAAGCGACTCACGAAGGCTCTCAACATTCGACTTTAACAGCACTTCAAGGGGGAAGTGTTGACGGTGGTTGCTACCACGTCACGCAGATACTCATCGATGGAAGCATCAGATAAATACCAGCGGTGGCGTCGCGTTACCGATTCATATCCAGTACCAGCCCTGAAACCACGTGACGATGTGGTCTACGAAGGTGGCAGGCTGGCAGATTGCGTATATGCTGCCCGGATTGCGTAGCAGGCTTGGGAGGCTTCGAGGGGGTAGCTGTAGGAAGCAGGCAGGCCGGCAGCAAACAGCTTAATTTCAATCACTTTTCATTTGGACGTCAAGCAGCAAGGCGTGTGCAACAACAGTTCGCTTCATCTGGAGTGATCACAGGTTCCCAGGTCTCGTTAGCCTCCAGCGAGTTCACTTCTTCGTCAAACCCCATCTGCCACAAATGGGCATCTGGCATCTGCATTGCCGCTCGATACGACTATGGGTCGGGCAAATGCCTGTACTGCCCCCCCCCCGATAGCCGACATAACTAGAACGTGTTTCAATGCAGTCATGACCACGTTAGCCCGAACATTGTCCACCCTGTCACTTGCATGTTGTACAGGGTCTCCATCCGCTTCACGTTGACGTTGAAACTTTTCCCGTTGTCTCCCAGACCTTCTGGGCTCTCCTGCAATATCTTTTACGCTTTTCTTTCGCTTCGCGTTTGGCGCCATGGATTTTCCTTTCGTTGGTCGGCCAGCAGTTGATTTCTGACTTGTGCGTTTCGCTCCTCCTGTCGTCTACTCGCTAGTGCTTCCATGTCATTTTCAGCTTCTCGTTCAAGCACGGCTTGTAATTGTTCATTTGCCTCGCTTGACAGCGTCTCAATGTTGCCCACGTGTCGCGTAGTTACAACCACGTTATCCTTGACCACTATGACCTTGTAGCCTTTGGTCTCTTCGTTCTTGCCAACGATGATTCCCGCAGTGCCACGCCGATCCAACGCCTTTTCCGGATTCTCGTACACCGTGCACGGTGCCACGCCGATCCAACGCCTTTTCCGGATTCTCGTACACCGTGCACGGTGAACCGAAAGCCACAATATCAGTCGCGTTTACTGGTTTACCTGTAAGCATCTCCAGTCGCGGCTTTCGCCCGACATTCGCTCTCGTTGGCATTCTGTTCAGTACAAATGCCGCGTATTCAGCCGCGTAGCCCCAATAGTTCAGCGGAAGCCCACACCCGAACAGCATACATCGTACCATGTTCATGATTGTTCTGTGCAATCTCTCCGCTTTCCCATTTGATGCCGAAGTATGTGGCTCAGTCACTTGTCTTGCTATCCCAGTGCGCGCACAGAACATATCCAGCGTTTTGTATTCGCCTCCTCCATCCGTCCTGAGAACATGCACTCGTAGATTGTAGGTCCGTTCGAAATACACCATGAAATGCTTGAATTTGTCTGCTGCCTTGTCCTTTGTCTTGGCCACAAATACCCGACAGAAATTCGTCTTGTGATCGATGAAGTTGATCATATATCGGATCTTGTGTCTGTCCATCGGTGTAATGGGCCCTTTGAGGTCTGAACACACCACTGCACCGACAACATCGATCGGAGCGTTGGCTCCACTATCCTTTTTGGGCTGAGTCGTGCGCGCTTGCTTACCTTCTGCGCAGCTTAGGCAATTCCTTCGTGTCTTGTCCGTAAGCTCTATCCCGTTACCTGCATATCTGGCCATTCTCTCGATATCATCGTAGTTCAGGTGTCCGAATCGAACATGGAACTCGTGTAATGATCCCCTTAGTACTGTGTCTTGAGGCGACTCTGATTCACGAATGGCTGCCATGAACACCTCTCTAAGTCGAGTAATTTTAGTCTCAGGTACACCGCGATCCAGCACAAGGACATTGTTCTTCAGCTGCACGTGCATTACAGTATCTCCATTTTTCACTACGGCGTATTGTCCTCCTTTCAACTCCAGGGAACACCCACTCGCAAGTAATACACCGAACGATATCAGATTTACTGCCAGTCCAGGCGCGTAACATGCGTTCTTGAAAGTGATCCAAAAGTATTCACCTTCTACTGACACACGGAGCTTTAGTGTGCCTCTGCGAGTTGTCCTCAGCGTCGATCCATCAGGCAACTGTACTCCGTTTGGGTCATCTTCTTCGGTCCAGTCCTCAAGAACGTCTGCGTTCCTGACTAAATGAGTGCTAGCACCCGAGTCCAGTATCCAGTCTTCGCACGTGACCTCCCCTGCCAACAACCCCGAAAACCCCCATCTCGGGTTGTTCTGGTCTCCATCATTTTTGCAATTACCACTGTGTTCGCCCCCCTTGCTGCCTTTACTCGAGCACACCTTCGCTGTGTGACCACCTTTGTGGCATACTTGACACGAACGTGTATCTTCACGATTCTCTGTCTCATTTTGAACCGCAGCAGCCAACTTCCCGGGCTTGTTGCTCTTCTTCATGTTGTCCTCGAAATTTTGAGCGAACACCGCGAGCTCGTTCGGTGGACAACGTTTTCGCCATCTCTTCGTCCGCATGAAATACCAAGTGTTCTGGTACATGGGAGAGTGGGGCATGCGTGGCATTCGCTACTGCCATCAAATATAGTAGATGTTCATACCATGTTGTCGACGGTGCCTTCGGCTTCATCATTAACTTGTTGATTTGCGCGCTGGTAAACGTTCGATTGAACGCCTGTTCCATTTCCTCCAATGCATATTGTACCGTGGGCTTGCATTCTCACCACTGGTCCATCATCCCATCAAAGTAATTCTCGGCATTGCCTCGCAAGTACGATCCAAGTACCGAAATCTTTACCTCCTCAGGCCACCTATGTCCACACGCACGTTCGGCTAGGTCCACTTGTTACTTGAAATTCACTGACCATGGTTTGAATCCTGCTCCCAGTTCTTTGTAGAGTTCATCTCCATTGAAGTATCTAAGGTTGAGCTTGCAGTTCTTTGCAAGAGGCACCTTCGTCTCCTTCAGAGTGGACTCGGTCAAAGGTTGCGGTCCTGGATCGGTTGTAATTCGAGACCTTGTGGTATCTCGGCTTGACATCCGTTCCATCTCTACAGTGCGCTGAGCAGTTCTCACTCCGTCCGATTTCCCGCGTCGATAGGCTTCCTCAGTCGCCACTCGGATTCGCTCGTCAAGGTCCTCCTTGGACAGTTTCATTTCTGCCCGTTCTAACCCGACTGCGTTTCTGGCATCCTGCACTCGCCTAACCTGACTTTCTAGTGCCGCTTTAAGTTCCGTTTGACGTTCAGAATCGCGCACCATTTTCTCCTTTTCCTGTTGAAGTTTAATTTCCCGCTCGTGCAGTTCTCCGAGTCGATTTGAGTGCGCTCTGTCGAGTTCTTCTCGATCTTGCTGGATGCGCAGTTCGTGTGCCACCAACTCGGCTTCGCGCTGCGCGGCTTGATGTTCTAGTGCTGCTCTGCGCTGATGTTGGATCTTGGCTTCTCCCAGAAGACCTTCCTCTACCCCGCGGAGCCGTTCTTGTGCCATTTGGTATTCGCGCTCTCTGAAGACCTCCTGTTGCTCTTGTGCAGAAGCAAGTTCTGTGAGGTGCTTCTGTGCCTGAGCGTATTGGTCGTAATGTAGTTGTTTTTCCTCCTCGAGTTCACGCCTCCTCCGTCGTAGAATGGTCGGACGCATACTCGATTCTCCTAGGAGATCTTCCACTTCCATTGGTTCAGCTGGTATCAACGCATGGATCGATTCATACTCCGCCCGCTCATGACGCGAAGGACCTCTCTCTGATGGACCAAACGTATCAGTCGGGATTGGAAGATACAATCTCTCTTGCTCTATGGCATCTACTCTTCGGAGTATGGCCAACTGCGCTTCCATAAGTAATGCCATTCTGGGTGACACCGCATCTTCGCCTCCGTTGCTCGGCGGCGCTGATGGAGTCTCGGTGATCACCGGATATTGGCGCCTAGCTTGTGACGCTGCTAGTACGCGTTTCGTAGCTGGCCCTATCGTACGCGAGAGCCTCTGTTCTCGTCACTTGGGCTCATAACCTGTTGACAAAGGTGTTGTAGTGATCAAGGTAGGTCGAAGCTGTGCACTTGTGGGCGAGGCGTGTTTTTCCAGACTGATTATATTCTTACAAACGCGATGGTTACCACACACCGCTTCCTACCACCGCGTTTCCTAACTCCCGACCCTTTGAGCATTGCACAACACGTAAGGCAGGGAACACAATCTCAAGGTGGGATTGTGTTCCTGCCAACAAGAGCACTACCTGGCATACAACCCATGGTCGCTGGCTGCCTTCGCCATCGCCTCGCTTCCATGCCTTCCTCAGTCCAAGTGATGCCCAATACGAAGTTAAAGCAGCAGCGTAAGAATAAGGTACTGGAGTGGGCAGGGCATTTCCGCCTGGTGCCTCTGGACGCGACCGGGAAGCCGATCTCACGCCTACGACTCCGGCTTTTCAAGAAAGGTCTCCCCCATCGGGTTTACTACAAAGGTCTTCCATTCGTCCCATGGAGAGATTTACAAGCGAGAGTGTGGTTGGGATCCAATGACGAACTTTCTGGTGTGCTGATGTGAGCGAATATCTGGATGAAAAGGTTTCACCCTGGATGATATGCGTGCAATTATGGACAAGTTCCGGCCTCTAGCAAACGAATGGTAGGCGCTCAAGTGTTTGCTCAAGTTGTTGAGCCCATTTAAGGGGTCATTTGCGGTCTTGAAGGAGCAAGTATTCTAAGCTTACCGTCCGGTTGTCCTTCCTGCTGTCTCTAGAATTCGGACATGGCGATTTGTTTGACTCACTCGTTGCTGCTGCTGGGGAGGATAGTTACGTCGATAAGGCGGTATCTATGATGACCGAGTGCCGTAAAACACTGCTGGAGCTGCTGGATGATCGCTTTAAGGGTCTGAAGACAAGTGAGATTGTATGAGTTTCTTTTCTGCCCCCCCCCCCCCGATACCGCATGCTACTCCAATCGATACACTGGAGCGCTCAACTTGCAGCTCAACCTGAAGCTGAAGCTGTTAGGAAACTTAACCAACATTGCGCTGCAAATTGATGTCCGAGCCGCATAATCCTCCACACAGATAACGCCGCTGTCGGAGGATCAACACAATGACGAACACCAGCACCGCAAACGCGTGAAGTGCGCGCTAGTCGTGCTTCTCGTCCTACTTCTGTGTTAACAAAGTCGCTCCGTCGAACACCAGCGAAGCTCACCGACGTCCGCAGTTGAAGTAGTTGATGCGGGCGACCCGATCTTCATCTCGCTAATCGCACATTAAGTCCTCAGATGCAGTAACCAAGGCAGACGGCAGGTAGCCAGCATGCTGTCGATACAGTGAGACTTCCAAGGCTGACTGCTGCGTGGCGTTCAGCCTAACTTCGGTCGAATCTTTGAGCTCTCAGTTGTGCCGCGTCACCGATCCTGGCGATGGATGCAGGAGCGCGTAGTCGGCTGTGCTCCCGCCCCACCCTACACCCTTGCAGCAGCAGCCAGACAATGCCAGGCGCAAGTGCAAGCTCAAGCCACCGCTTTTCCGTCATCACAACACTCTCCATAGCGCTACAGAACTGTAGTGTATCAATAACTGCACGAGTCCCTGTGCCTAGTTGAAGCTGGCAGTGCATTCGCTGCTCAACTGCTCCAGCTCGATTCGCTGCAATGGAAGAGGCCAAGAGAACCAACAGAACTGTTGGTTCCATGGCCGGATTCCTCGACGTGCTGTTGTTTTTATGCCATTTCCACTATGGCCTCAAACAAGAGAACCAACAGATCCACTTTTAGGCTGTTGGTTCTCTTGGAGATCTGTTGGTTCTCTCTCGCGGTTTAACATCGATCCACCGGTAAATGCAGCCACTTGGGCTGCCGTTCACCACGCAGCGGTTATTGGAAAGTTGGAGAATTTTTCATCCTTCGCCTTTCAGCGTATTATAGACAGTCAAAGAGCATGAAAGACGGCCAACTCCTCCCCTTTTTACAGGCAGATAGCGCCAGCAATCGAGCGTACATAGCGTTCCGTCGTCCTGCTGTGACACCTGAACGTAGGCAGGGCCGTCTTCATCTCGTGGGGAAGCAAATGATGTTGGTCGGACGGTTGCAGTGCAACAACCACCACAACGGAGCCCGTGGACAGAACGCATCCTCCGCCAGGTCTCTGCCATCCCCACACAGAGCTTGAAGCTGCTTAGACGGTGGCTACGGCAGCAAAATCACGCACGTTAGCGTAGCGGGACTGGAAAGCTAGGAGCTGAGCTCAGCTCGTGCTGAGCATTGTCCAAACGCCAGAGCCAGACTCCGGCCCATTCTACTTTTAACCTTCTGACCACCACCTCTTTCTAACTGACTTCGCAATGGGCTCGTCAATCTCCAAGGCAATTCACCACAAGACCTTCGTCACCAATGCCAACAATGTCAACAAGGTCAACAAGGTCAACAAGGTCGAGGAATCGTCGATGCTGTCCCAGTCTCCGATCGATATCATCGAGGACCCCGAAACGGAGGTGGTGACGCTCAGTTCGGATGAGACGGCGCTACAGTTGGGGTCGGCGCAAGCTGAGATTCAACTGGTGCATGGAGGTGCTAATTTCCAAGTTAACTGGAGCGACCACGAGCAGAACGTCCTCACTCTGAACGGCAAGAAATACTACACGGTGCAGTTCCATTTCCACGCCCCCAGTACGTAATTTCCTTACTACTTGTCATAAATTAGTTTTTGTTAACGTTGCTTTCTGTACAGGCGAACACACAGTGAATGGCAAGGCCAGAGCTATGGAGCTGCACTTGTTTCACCAAGCAGAAGACGGCACTTTGGCTGTGGTGGGGGTCTTCTTCACTGAGGGCAAGGAGAACGCCTTCCTGGCTCAATTCTGGGACGAGATCTGCACCCTAAAACCCGAGAAGCACGACCACGTTGCACTGGGTAAAGTTGACGGTGGAGAGGAACTCAACAATCTGTTGCAAGGCCAGATCTTCCGCTACAAGGGCTCACTCACTACTCCGCCATACTCGGAAGGAGTTGAGTGGGTTGTCGTGAGTGAAATGCTGGAGGCTTCGGCCGAGCAGCTTCAACTGTACCAGAACTTCCTTCCGCGTCCGAACGCCCGTGATGCGCAGAAGCTTAACAACCGCAAGGTAAAGCTGTGCCAGTGCTCCAACATCACCAAAGTCACTCCCTTCGGTGCCTAAGAAGCACGTAGTTGTTAATCGTCCTGAGACCGTACCAACCAAGACGGGGTCGCTAATATTTGAGAATTCATGTACACCTTTATTCATCCTAAGTTACTATACCATCAGGATTTTACGCTTGGATCGCCGGTCGCTCACCATCGCCCTGAAGATCTGTGCCAGGTCTTTCATCTCGTCGTGGTCGGCACGAACACGATATTCGTCTGCCTCAATCGTGTCGTTGCAAGAGCTCAGCGGGTGAATTTTCACGGTCGCGATCGGCATTTCCGGCGACAAGCGACCAATTCCTGGCCTTCGTGTTGATTGAGTCGGTTTGGAGGCCATCGTCCCCATTGTAGTCCAGCAAAAAGAGCAACTCGTAGTACGGAGAAGCTGGGTTAAGCAGAAATGAAGAGATCACTTACTTGCTGTGGCGACAACGATACATGGAGGTATTCGGATCAGCATATTGAGAGTGACAACGTCGTCATGGGTTTTAGTCTCACACAAGTTTCCACTTGATGATCCGGACGTCGGTCGCCTCTGTAGAAACATTTCCAAAGCTCCACGACACTGAAAGCTGTTACGCAGAGCTGGATGTTGGGGAAAAGCTGCAAACGTTGTAGCTTTGCAGCAAAGCTTACGGCTTCAAGGTGGTTTCACCGTGTTTGGTTGAAGAGCACAATCCCCAGGATGTAGTTGCCCGCCTCAGCTCTTGAATTGTCATTGTTGAGTCTACAACAAGGTCCTTCTACTGAGCTATCGTCCATTGCTTGTTAATGGTAAGATCTAAAGTGAAGAGGCACAAGATCAACACCCGCCGTTCATATCTACAAAACGAGCGGTGGAGGCTTAACCTTGTCAAGAGTCTCTTTAGCCCTCGAATGGATATGCACTAGCCATTCCAAGGCTTCGATTCATCTTCGATCTTGCAGCGCGAGTGGAGGATTCCAGAATGGGCGGAGTCAAGCTAGCTTTATTGGGTACTCTGGTGTCTGTGGCCACTGTACATGCATTTCCGTGGTGGGGGGACATCGGAACTGCCCATGGAGTGAGGGCTGAGCCGATATCGTTGGCTCAGCTAGGACGCCGCGATACAGAAAGTGACCAAACCAAGGGGTTGCAGTGGCGTTCCCTAGCGCAAAATGACGACACTGGCGATGATAAACTACGCCTTCGCTCCCGTAAATTACCACCATACGATGTTCTGGACGCGAATGAGGACGGAGCTATCACTGATGATGAATGGACTGGATACGTTAAAAAACTACTGAACAAGGCTGTTCGGATCATCAAGCAAGGATCCGATACGGTAGCCACCGACTTCCTGCTGGATATCGCTAAGTTCCATTATGACAACTTGAATGACTGCATCCTGTCGGAGATTGTCTCGGTACGTTGTCGCTTGTGCTGTACGAAAAGTTTCAGGATTTAACCAGGCTTTGGTTTAGTAGCTGGGTAGTGTGGACTTCAATGAGATCGCTTTGGAGCTCCAGCATCGCTGCTACATCAAGTTCCGCTACTCGTTGTACGCAGGACCAGCGCCGTTTGAGCTCGTGTCCAATTCTGCTTCGACGGTGCAGGCTCATGAGCTGGACACTTGGTTCACGATGCAACTGGACATTGCTCGCCATGATATGGAGCAAAACCGAATCTACAAGATGAACTCAGACGATGAACTGCATCTGGAGCAACTTGTAGCTTGTGCGCACGACAAGCTCGTTCCTTGGGTAAGTTTCAGTTGAAACTATGGGTTTGTAGAAAATTGACTGACTCTGCGGCCTTGTAGGATGAAATGGAGTTGAACCGTGATGAATACTACGCCGCGCTTGATGAGATCGTTAAATGCGCCTAAGTCAAGGCAAAAGCAGTGCTCAATCATGAAGAGATCCAACGACACTGTAGGATAGGCTTCAATACTGCGTTTTTACATTAGCCACACGGGAAAATAGGATTAAGAGCGCTGCATACTGTAAATCAAACTCGTACCTTCATGTTGAGGCCAGTGATCATGTTGCTAAACATGCCGAGGAACAAGGTCGGTGGTAGCTGTTTCATGGTCCATTATTGTTGGTGAGTTAGCATCTCTGCTCTTGTATCCTATCCAGTTCTTGTCTTGGGGTTTCTTTTTGCCATGCAGTTCTTCAAAAATCAATCAACTGCAGTTCGCTCAGGGGCCAGCAGGTTGCGGTCGGGGGAAACCATTGTTGTTACGTCCTCCACGGCCTCCTCCGTTGCCACGACCTCCGTTCCAGTTGCCGTTGCGGTATCCTCCACGTCGTCCTCGCCCGCGTCCACGGAAGTTGCGTCGGTTGTTGAGTCCTACAGCGCCAAACGTCTCGGTATTGAGCTTCCTCTCCTCAGCTCCACTCATCCTGGAGCGTTGGCCTTCCAATCGATCCAGAGCGTCGCAAGAGATGGTATCAAAGAACGAGGACTTCTGGTAGCTGCCTGTAGGCTCCTTCTTGGTCTCTTCCAGCTTGGAAAACTCCTGCTGCTTGTCAAAATCGCTTAATCCTTCTGCAAAGTTAAACTCGCCAGAAGCAGCATCCGGTCCAGTTCCAGCAGCTTCAGCTCCTCCAGGAACACGACGCTCCTTACGCTTCAACAAGTGTCCGCCCATTCCAGGGATCGTTCGAGCATTATTGCCCTGCGGCCGTCTCTGAGTCGGTTCCTGAGTCCGAGGTTGAGCTGATTCCTGACTGCGAGGCTGAGTCTGAGCGCTGGAGACTGATCCAGGGGTCAATAAAGTAGGCTTCGAGCTTGTAGGAGCAGAGGTAGGGGCTGCCACTGGAGGGGGAGGGCCCGATGGAAGTGGGGGCTGAGCTGGCGGCTGAGGAGGAGCCACAGCCTCAGGAGCAGGAGGTTGAGGCTGAGGCTGAGGAACTGGAGGCGCAGGCGCCGGTGCAGCCTCACACACGTGAAGATCCTTGATTTCCGAAGCCTTGAAGGTCGCGTATTGCAGCACATGGGGCGATGGAGGCACGTGTTCGGGTCGGCGGCCCTCGGTACCGAAAGAACGGACACTCTGCAGTGCGACAGTACTCTGTCTAGTGTCAATATTGAACAAGAAACCTTCATAACGAATATCCGTCTTGGACACGAGAGAGATACGGGAGCCTATGTACGGGATACCATCGCCCTGGGGCTGCGGGGGCGCCGGAGGAAGCGGGGGTTGCTGCATGTTCCTGGTAGCAATTGCAATTGGGGGCCAAGGATCGCGTGGTGTGGTTCTCATGTACAATTCGTGTGGTAGACGTAAATATAATGTGAGTGCACATAATCAGAGTGATGGTCAAGTAGTTGAAGTTGAAGTTGATCTACCAATCATCGTCGTCGTTCTTGTTGCTACTGTTGGATTTGTCACTATCCGAGTCGTAGGCGATCACAGAGCGACGTTCGAGGATTCGAGCGATGGAGTCGGCAAAGGGAGCCCCTGTAGACTGTCGCGTTTGAAGAGGAGGGCGGACGCGAGGCTCTACAGGACGTAAAGCGCGGCTTTGTTTCTGTAGGATCTGCTGGAGAAGAGCTGTTTGAGGACTGAGCGACTGAGCAGGAGCTTCTTGTTGTAGTTGGCGATCTTTGGCGCGTCGTAGAGATTTCCCCAGCTGAATTTCTTCTAAAAGATTGCGTGGACTTGGGAGATCGGGCTCTGGAGGGGGTGGAGGGGGTACGAACTCTTCAATTGGAGGTGGTGGGGTATTCTCGTCGTCTTCGTCGTAGACATCGTAGTAAGCGTCAGACTTACTTTGCTCATCGAGCTCAGGTGGCGGAGGAGGAGGGGGTGGAGGTGGAGGGGGTGGTGCCAGGTTGTGTGTAGCTGCGGGGTCGTAGTAGTATGACAATCCGTGATCAGTGAATTCTTCCAGACTTGAAGAAGGAGGCAGTGGAGGAGGCGGAGGGATTCCGTTCGTGAAATCTTCCTCAAACTGCATCTCCATTGCGACCTCGTCATCATCCATTTCTTGCATGAAGGCACCACCTAAAGCTGTAGGAGTCGATAAAGATTCAGGAGGGGTCGTGGGAAGTTGGTCAGACTGATAACTTGAATCTTCTGGGGGTGGCGGCGGAGGAGGAGGTACTTGCTGGTGTTCTTCCTTTTTATCGGGTCGTGGAGGACTTTGCGTGATCGAAACTAGACTCTGATGCGCTTTCTTGCGTAGATCGCGAAGACTGGGACTCCGACCTGTTTGCTGTTTCATCAGCTCTTTGCCTTCACCAGTGCCGTATATTTCTTTCCATGATCTGATCTTGAGGAATTTGAGCTTCTGCTCCGGGTCATCACAGCTCGATGTGCTCTTAGTCTCTTCGGTACTTGTCGTTTGTCGGTGTTGGTCCAACTCACGTCGATCTAGAGCTTGCTGCCTCCCTCGACGGCGCTCTTCCTTGATTTCCAACGCCCGTTGTTGTCTTCCTTCTTCGTTTTTCAGCCATTCCTCCATGAAGAAGCCCGGATTGCTGTACTTCTTCCGCGAAATAGACCCAGAATCAGCGTTCTCAGAGTCACCTCGTAGCTCCAATCCGTGATAGGTATCCAACTTGTAAGCAAACCAAAGGCGTTAGATTACACAAACTAACAGTGTGAAATGCGTCTTGTACTCACCAGCTCCAGAGGAGGAATACCTTCGCATCGCTCATAAGCAGTGATAATTGCATCAGGTCGGCCAGTTTTGCAATTTTCACCAACGGAAGAACTGATCGTCTGCATGACCAGGACACGATCGCTTTCCTCTCTGGATGGAAGCATCATTCCGACTTCAGATCTCCCTCCACTATTGTGTCGGCGGAGTTGACAGTCCACCACTTCTGCTAGAACATCGACACGCTGGTGCAGCTTTATCATCCGATCTTGAACTTCTGTCGTCTCATTCTTGAGTTCTTGGAGAATATCTAAAGCGTAAGAAGCGACACTTGCTAGAGTACAAGTGGATGATTAATCACAGATTGCTCAGGACAGGTAAGTACACTGAACAAACCAATTTGCCCCAGAACTCCCGTTATACTAACACAAAAACAACTCTTCGTCAACTTTACAGTAAATGCAGGTAAGATGTGGCTCTATTGTTCTACCTGGTGGCTCGAGCTTGTCGTAGAATGTCTTCATGTGGTCTTGCTCGTCCTTGGAAGCCTGTCAACTCATAACCAGCAGACTCACCCTGTCCTTTGATGGACGGCACCACCCGCGTGATCATAGCAGTGAAAATATGGAGAGCCGCGTCTCTTTAGTAAGATATCTACTGCGAATTCGAGTGTATATTTGCTAGGTTGTAGCAAGGAAACCTACTCTACATGACGGTAAGATCGTCATCGAAGTAGATGTGGAGCGTGGGTTTGAACTGCTGCTCGTCCATATCAAATCTCTCAAAAGTTGTAGATTCGTCTGGAATCCCGTTCTCATCCAGTGTGCGTTGCATGTTTAAAGGCACAAACTCGTCGTCTTCCAGACGTTTCCACGTGTAGCTGCCAGCATGGGCGTTTATGCGCAGATAACGCGTCTGGATTTCGGCTAGAGTTTCTTCACAACACACTTCGAGGGCGTGATGCTGTTGCGTCAGAACGTTGACGACCTCAAGCCAACGGGACTTCTTGGTAAGACGCCCAACGACGTACTTTGGGTCACGCCACCAAGGCAACAGGTCGGCTGTGCGCCAATTAGCGGTAGGATCCGGTGGAGACACATGCAGAAAGTGTCCGTACGGCACAAAGGGCACAGACAAGTTTCGTTCTGCATCTACGTGGTATTTCACCTGTAAAAAAAAACATGAGCATGTTACAGTTAGAACCCTACTGATCTTTTTGCTGGCTTGAGGCTACTTACATCCTCCGTGTCTGGGTCAAACCAGTGAGAAATGTCTTCACCTGCGTGGTGAATTAGAGGTTGAACTAGGACTCCTTCACAACAAAATAAACAGTAAGTTTTAAAGGTTTGTGGGGGAATTTGGTGGTGAGACGTACCTGGATGTTCCTCTACAAGTAGAGAAATATCCAGGACACGGTGGTTAACAGATACCCAACAATCCTACACGAAGCAAATGTTAGGTGTGGCTTTAGATTCAGATCTAGAGTTTGGAAGATCTAGAGTTAGGAAAGCCGTACCTGTGGTAAATTGTGAGTTGCTACTTCACGCGGCGTGAAGAATCGAGGCCGCATGGAATGCTTCACATCCGAATCGCTATGCTTCGTCTCCGTCATGATCGTTGAGTACGTGTGCAAAGTCTTAAGCTATTTATGAGAGAATCAAGAAAAACGACCCAAGTTCCAAGCTGTATGTTTTGTGGTAATCGATATTCAGTTTTGTTGGAGTCTACGAACTCTGAACCATGAAATCCGCACCTAATACAACAAGCAAACCTCTCATCAGATCAACCACCCTAAAAAGCATCTTTACTTTACGTACCATAATGAACCAGTGTGATATGCAAAATCGAAATTGTCCACAAGAAAAGGTGGCCTTGAATAGCTAGAGCTTGTGACTCCAATACGAACGCCAACTGGTACACTGGTGAAAATCCAAACTTACGCTTTAAGAAGAAGAGAAGAGCAACGAACGATATCCCTTCTAAGGACGCGTAAATAAGTATATTCGCCACTGTATTCTTGAGTTTGCTTGCTGTCATCGTGGCTGTGTGTGGGTAGTATGCCGCGACATCCAAATGGAAAAGTATCCACAGGTATAAAGCGTACAGCATCGGAACCATAAACTCAATGTACTCTGCCAGAAGAACGTATTCCGAGTGAAAAAGTGCTTGGAACGCTTCACGTACAAATACAACATTAGGATGAGACCGATCTGTGGTTGAAGAAGACCATCGCACCAAACTGGTCTTCACTGGAGCAATTTGGCTTGGTTTTACCAGTATGGGGCCACTTTGTAACCAATTTTTGGTCGTGTTTTTCTTCTCCCATTTTGCAGTATCGTTCATAATCAGTTCATCCATAAGTATTTTGCTTTCAGCCGAAAGCGGTAACGAGAACGGAGCGTGAAGCCGAATGCGTCGATCCCGGCAGTAAGACGAATCTCTTTTAAACTCTGTCCGGATAAACGTCGGTAAATCTCGAACGTAATGCTTTACAACCGTTTGTTGCTTTGTTTGGACACTATTTGAGCGATGGAAAATAGCCCGAAGTGCCAACACAACGTGGAATCCGTCTAATATCATGATGATCAACGTTGTGGTCATCGATTTGGAGTGCTGCATGCAAATGGCATGTTGAAGAGATCCACCGAGAAAACCAGCACAGGTCCGACATACTCATGAAAACTTTGGGCTGAATTGGCAATGTTCTGTTTGGTTAAAAACTTGATCAAAGGCATTACCAGAACGAAAAATGGTTGGTAATTTCCAGAAAGGTGGTTGAAAACAGCACTAAAAACCGGGTAAAGCACCGCAACGCCGCTTTGACTAGCCATAATAAGCAGCTCAGACTTAATCTGCTGCCTTAAAACAGGGCATGAGATTAACACTCGCGGGCCGATGACTAAAATCATGCCGATCATGAAAAACAACACGTAAAAATTGAGCATGATCACGTATCCACCAGGAATTGGGAATTTCCAAGTCGCTGCCACTGTCATTGTGACCAAAACACTGCACATTGCCGTGCCAAAAGCGATAACAGAAGCTCCAATCTTTGAAAGAGCTCCTGGTAAAATTACAGCTCTCACTTGTAGCGCCACCCCAATAGCTTCAGCGAAAATTGCCAACAGAAGACGGATCCACACGGTATAGTTCGCTTTCCAGCCTTCTGACGGTGGACGAAGCGGTATACAGTCAATAGCCAATGCAACGAACAAGGCTGGAAGAAGAGAGATCATACACACCAGGAAAGCACGTGTCAATGATGTCCGCTCGTAGTAGTCTCGAAAAGCGAGAAGCCTCTCTACGGAGTACTCACTTCTGTGGCCAATTTGACTACGATGCCATAGTGACGTCAATTTGTGTTTTGCAGTAGTCAAGAAGGTATGTATTGTTCCCTGTGGCATTTTCGCTGGTGTTGTCAGGAAATGAAACACATTTGGGTAAACCTAGCTGAAATTAGATTTGAAGTTATGCAATTTGAATATTAAAGTCGACCCCTGTGTGATCAGAGCAAGGATGTTAAACAAAATCTCAGTAATCAAGACGATCTGGATGTACGTACCAGGGATAGGAAAAATACAATATCATACGGATTGGAGGCCTTCATCCAAGCCAATAAATAATTGAGTTATTGCCACATTTTTCGACAATAGAGGCTTTTAGCAAATTAGTTTGGTTTCTAATTTTCAAACGAAAGTTCGGTTGCTCAAAATAGGTTGAATGCGCCTTTAGCATCAAACCGAAATGTGGACAGCACCATGTGGTAGTCAAGGTCAGTTTTGAGGACGAATCCACTTAAGAATAGCACAAACAAACTCGCAGGTACGAGCTCAGAAAGAAAGCTGCCGCCTAATCTAATGGTATTCCGATTCTCGAATGACCAGGATAAAGAGTTGCTGCGGGAGCTCATACGCCTCAAGCCTTTTGCAGCGGTCCGTGGTACGACACTCCGCGTATGGAGCGATGTTGCAGCTTCACTCTCATCTGCCTTTGGTGTGGAGGTCAACGTAAAGCAGATTCGTGATCGGCTCACGCTTTTGAAGCAAATATTCAAGGATTCCGAAGCCGCTTCTGCTCGAGGCAGCGGGATTGAGGAGTCGGTTGATGCTGTTAACATCCAAAGCCACTACGATGAGCGCGAAGGGCTTGTACGGGAGTATGTGGCGCTGGAAGACCACTTCAAGTCAAAGAAAAAAAATCAAGAACAAAAAACAACAAAAGGATGAACAATTAGCCATGTGCGCTGAAGAAATAGTTCGAGAAAGCGCCCGTCGCCGGGCACTTCGTACAAAATCTGACTCCGATGATTCTGTTAGTGATTGTAGTGATCCAGACAGCAGTGTTTCTCGTAGTTCAACAGTATCAGGTGCATCATCACGAACACCACGATCGACACCAAAACGGGTGAACGCATTTCAACAGGAGATAAAACGGCAAGAAAAACGTCAGCGACAAGAGTTCGAGCTGAAGGAACAGGAGCTCCGTCAATCACAGCTGCAATTTGAACAACGACTCATTTTTGAAAAAGAAAGAGATGACCAACACCTTCGTTTTCAAGAGCGTCTACAGAAAAGCAATCAAGACCTCATCATTGAGTGTGCCAAGATTTTTAGTGCAGCAATCTCTCGGAAAGACAATTAAAATGAATAAAATCTGCCTAATTGCTGTTTGTCCTCAAATATTCTCTGATATCTGGTGGTTTGACCCTGAAGTAGTCGCTTGCAGTATTCCCACCACGAGTGCATGTTATGCAATTGGTCATTAAGATACCAACGCGATACATTTGTCCAACAGGTTGTGTACCGACACGAAGATTCGACTTGACGTCAAGTGTTCTCCAATAGTTCACCACTTGAGCGTAAGACCACTCGACAGACACTCTGACCTTGCTCATCTTGCTGTTAATATCCTTTTGCGCCTCGGTAAGGTTTCCAACTGCGCCTTCAAATGGGCTCAGCATCACATCGTCCCGGCCATAAGCACAGTCACCAAAAATTCTGTAGTCGGCAAAACGAAAATCGCTACGAACTTGGTCTGCAAGGCCGGATTCGGTAAACATCTTAATGTCGTGGTTGCGCCCAGGAAATGGCCCGAATAGATGGATAATAAGTCCATCAGGGTGACTAGAGTCTGAAATTTGAGGCCATGCTTGCGCTTGTGACCATTATAAACTGATTGCTGTGTCAACATCTTTCCAGATCCCTTTTTCCTTGGCTGCGGACGGCAAATACCTCTAACAGTCCCATCAATAAAGCTCCAAATGTTTGTGTATGGCGATCCGGCTTCAAAGATTGCATTTGCGTACACACAAAGTCGTGTAGCTGCGATGTGACCGCCAAATGCTAGTAGCTTCTTATACTTGACATCGAGAAAATTCAACGTGTGCAAGAAAATGTTAGATATCCCGCTCTCAGAGCGACCGAAGTAGTCTTGTAGCTCGGTTCCACGTACAGGAGCAGCCAGCCTATACAGTAAAATGCAAAGAGCTTCGATTGCTGATGCTTTTGTTCTCTCTCTCGTTATAGTTTCAGTCAAACCCATTAAATCAATGAGCATGACTAGTTCTGCTTTGGAAAACCTGAATCGTATGAGAGATTCATCCTCTGACACACTGTTGAAATTGAAAGGCACACGTCGGGTAGTCACCGGTTTCGCCATTGTAGCCAACTCTGAAAAGAAAACGGCAGCTTCCAGAGTATTACCAGTCTCACGGGCTTGAAGCAAGCGCTGATACATGTACGCTGAACGATGATGACGAGGCACTCCCCGCACAGCAGTCCTCACAAACCACTTCATGTCACTGTCGAGAGCGTATGCCGTAGCTTCATTGTCAGTTATGACAGCATCTTCCCTTGGGTCCGGCGCTTCTCTAGGATCCATGGCAGGTGCCGCCGATTTAGCTGTGAACGGTCGCAAATTAGGTTCTTGATATAAACCGTAATAATTAGCAATAGAACAGTAACCGTCCGGTTTGGACATGTTGATTCGGTTTAACTTTCCTGTTGAGACCAGTGAATAGGGCAAGAATGCATATGATCAAACCGGAAAAACACAAATTTCGGATTTGCTAAAAGCCTCTAATGTCAACCAAGTCAGTAGGTCACATGAATTGTGACACTATGTCGTCTTTTCTCATGAGTACTTTTGGAGGGGGGGGGGTTACCTCGAGAACCCTCCCACCGCGTCCAACCTCTCCGACCAACACACACAAGTCATAGTCCGATTTCCTCGACATCATACATACAACACACAAATCAACTGATATAATATACTACAGTAGTATTTCAGTTAGGAAATGACAAGCAACTGTAATAACCCGTGTGCCCTGTGTGCAAACGTGGCCACACCACCCGTGTGGCGATAGTTCTCGCTACCATCCATTGCCAAAACAACCACACATGTCAACGACATTTGGCTATAGCCAAGATTGACCTGTGTAAAAAATTGCATGTTATTGGGGTTGAGGAGCAATAAATTATGGCAATATGATATTGCCAATATCGGCAATAGTTACGGAAAATTACCAAACCCTGGTACGTACTATAATGCGCAAGTGTAAGGTGGAGAATACTAATTGTCCACACGAAAAGATGACCTTGAAGAGCTGGAGCTTGGGTCTCTAACAGAAATGCAAGTTGGTGAAGACCCGATTTTCCGTCTCAAAACAATAATCAGAGCGACAAAAGCGGCGAACTCGATCGTCCCATAAAGCAGGATATTCGCCACCGTTCCTTGTAGTTTTTGTGCCGTCGTTGAGGCCGTATTTGGGTGGTACGCAGCCACTGGTAGATGGAAAATTGTCAATAGGTATGGTGCGTAGAGCATTGGCACCACAGACTCGATATATTCAGCCACAAGAACGTATTCAGAATGGAAGAGCAGGTGAACGGTGTTTCCTCTGTAAGAAAACGTTTATGAACAGCTTCTAGAAATTCTCGAAAAAAGTTATCAGATGAGCAGAATTCTCCGATTGCTGGTGCTGTTTGCACAACGTTAATCAATGTTGTACCAATTGATTTGGACGTTTGCATGCAGATCGCCACGTAATAAACGTTGAACAAATCGATCGAAAATACCACAATAGGCCCGATATACTCGTGGGAGCTCGCTGCTGCGTTGGCAACATTTTGCTTGGTGAAAAACTTAATCATCGGCATCACCAGAACGAACGCAGGCTGGTGAATTCCAGATAATCGATTGAAGATTGCACTGAAAAGCGTGTAAAACACCGCGACAAGCCCTTGGTTTCGCCTTGATCGTATACTTGTCCCCGTCGTAGCCATGCCGTGTCATCTCCCGTAGCGATCTTCTGGAGTACGTTTTGCAACTTCAATGTGTCCATTAATACGTTGCGGTTGTAGTCCTGCTTGCCACTTTCCAGAAACTCCGTTGTCCCGACTGACTTGTCGTGAACTTCCACCGTCAAGTCACCTCAAAGGCATGCACATCGGCAAATAAGATGTGCTCCCTCACGCTGTCAGTTGCATTATATCAACTTTCTACGTTCATAATTTCTGACAGTACTAATTTGTGGAGGTATTGCCGAATTTCATTTGTTCTGGCCGTATACGGATATGTTCTTGCCGTGTACGGATTTGTTCTTGCCGTTCTTTATTTGTTCTTGACGGACTAGAGCTTGAAAAGGTAAACTCCTTCACCAGCACTCTGAGGTCCAAGGATGAGCGGGTTCGGACCTCAAGAGCGTAGGTTTTGTACAAGTAGGCTGTACCGGTATTTACACAAAAGTAAAGCCATAACTACATATATTTTTTTTATCGGACCACTTACAAACTGATATTGACGACGTAATCAGATTTACAAGGGGTTAGATATTTGGTTACTCTATGCTTATAGTATATGCTGTTATGAAAATGATTGGCTGCTGTGTTGTTCTATATAAGGGCGTATAAACCGACAAGACTAGCAAGATTCTCATTTCCATTTTTACCACCATGGAGACCACCAAGCGCAGCGGCAGGAAGCGAGACGAAGCCTGGAACGAGGTGGACGTCGATGAAGATGGATACGTCTACTGCCTTCGGTGTGAAGACATAATCCACAAGCTTGGCTACACGCATGTTGATCGCGTCAAGCGTCATCTCCGTGAAACTTGCGCGAAGTGTCCCCGTCAAGAGGTCGTCACGTCATATTTTCCGTCGCAGATTGACACAGCAACCCAAGACCAGTTCAACAAACTTTTTGCGTTATGGCTTTTCTCTACCGGCATGGCATTTTACAAAGCACAGCACAAAACGTGTGCTGCGGTCTTTCAACTGCTAAATCCGACTGTAGCTATACCGAGCCAGCATCTCATCCGTGGCTGCCTGCTCGATGAGTGCTACGAAGACTCAATATGTCGCTTGCGGGGGGCACTGGCGAGACGCTTCTGCTCACTCGTCACAGACGGATGGACCGACATCAACGGATTCGCGGTAATCAATTACCTTGCAATTTGCGGCTCTGATAAGTTTTTCCTTGAGTCTGTGTACACAGGAAGCGACAGTCACGATGCCACGTTTTTAGCAGGAGATATCCAACGTGTCGTTAGAAAGTACGACTTCATCGATTTTGTGGCTGTCGTGACCGACAACACTTCAGCCAATCAAAACGCGTGGGCTATTCTTCAAGAGGCGAACCCGAAAATGTTTTTCCACGGCTGTGCAGCTCACACAATCAATTTGTTGGTGAAGGACGTGGTGTCTTCCCTCCAGTGGCTGGACAAACTGGTGGAAGGATGTAAGGACGTCGTCGTTTTCTTCAAGAAAAGTCACAAATTGTGGTACACCCTAACTACTCTACAGCGACAAGCTTCTTCTCCGGATGGGAGAAGGCCTCCGGCTCTCGCGCTTCCCTGTGATACACGGTGGGGCTCGATTTTAGCTTGCCTGCAGAGTGTGCTGGCATCGGAAAAGATTCTCCTGCAAATGGTGTCAGAACGCGGATTTCTGAGCGCCCCGACGAAGGCAAAGAAGGCTACAAGACGCGCTGTATTTGACTTTGTCACGAGCAAGGCGCTAGTATCGCAATTGCAGAAAGCTGTCAGGATTTTGGAGCCGCTCGTCAAATACCAGCGCCGTTTTGAAAAAAAAAACAGAACTACGGCGTCCGAGGTGTTCGACATGTTTTTATCGTTGCCTGGCGAAATTGCTGTACCTCCATTGACAACGAATGAGCAAGACGCGGTGAGGTCCAAGATAACAGCCCGTTTCAATTTTGTATATGATGATGCACATGGTTTGGGCAACCTACTTGATCCGCGTTTTGCAGGCAAGGGGATGGATTTAACTACGAGAGCAAAGGTTGAGCTGTTCGTCGCTACGTGGCACGGTGATGATAATGGATGCCGTAGCAATCGAGTTGAGCAAATATCACGGGTTTGTGACTGCAACGAAGGGATCGCACAAAATGCAGCTGATCAAGAAGAAGAAGATCTCGGTGGCTGACTTTTGGAGCGGTTTAAGCTCTTTTCCGCTCTTACAAGCTATTGCCAAAATCGTTTTCAACGTTGTCTGCTCCAGTGCAGCGGCTGAACGAAACTTTTCAACTCACAAGTTGACTCTGCGCAATAGACTGGCTCCTGAACGCGTCGAAAAGCTTGTGCATATCTACTTCAACTCAAAAAATTGCTCCACTGACGAGCTGGAGTTTCTCGACCAGTTTGTGCCGTTGGAGGAGGAGGATGACGAAGATGCTGGGACCCAGAACGAGGACTTTATCTACTACTAGTCGTCAGACTTGTGTGTAGGAAGCGCTCTTGATCGACTTTTCATGGTGGTAATGAATATAGTTCGGCGAAATTTCTTGTGGTTTATTCCTTATTCCAGGGGCTTGTGGGTGGGACGTGTTATATTCCATATCCCGATTATTCTGTCCCAGACTCCCGCGAACCCTGTTCGGAAGGAGGTCTTAGAGGGATACAATCGATCAACAGAGCTGTCAATAAAGCAGGGAGAGGACGCAAACCGCGACGACATGAGTGATGGAAGTCCGGTGGTTATAGTCCCGGAAAGCCAGAAAGCGTTCGATAGAGTATTCACTGCGGTGTCCAATCTGACTGTGGCTCCACGCCGCTGTAAACTTGTGTTTAAAGCGAGCGCAAACTGGAGCCCTTGTTCAGAACGTGTTCTATAACAACGTAGACTCTTTATATTTATTGGTCAAAAATGGTTTGGTACAATGTACCATTCTCCAGATTTTGCAGGACAAAAGGTTGCTATCTGCTTCATAGTACAGGACAGAATGTCCTGCATTTTCCAAACCGAAATCGCTCGAACTGATTTGTGCATACAAAAACTAGTATTATTGCTGGACGCTACAAAAACCTGATTTTTCCGTGCTTTTGCAGGACAATCTGTCCTGGAAGAAATCAATTCATTTCGCAAGATGGAAAGCACACACCAAGACAACCTGGCCGCATTAAGGCGACGGGCAGAACAGATCCGTGATAACACTGTTAGTCCAAGCTCACGAGCTGCCTACATCAACTCCTACTGTCGCTTCATCTCGTGGGTTCATGTGAACCATCGCCATTTGATACTAGACTCGTTTGCAGAAAAAGTGGGCGATGCGAGAGGCCTTTCAGAGAAGCAGCTTCGACAACGTGTGAAGCCACTCCTCACCAGGAAGCACGATGACCCACCGCTTGATTTCCACCGCCTAGGTGCAGAGGTATTTGAGACCTGGTTGCTCACTCTTAGAAAAACTGACGGATCAACGCTAAGCTACTCTGCCCTCAACACCCATCGCGCCGGCTTTTTCAATCTCTACAGGGACTACGGACGTCAAATGGGGCCTGCCATGGAGAATGAGTTAAAGCAGTTCTTTAAGGGTTTGAAGCGCGAGCTTGCAACCAGTCAAGCTCGTGGTGAGGGGCAAGTTAAGGTGGGGAAAGATCCTCTTTCGTTCGAACTCTATGAGTTTTTATCCACACATTTGATGACGCTACCAGGTAGTGATGCAATTTTTTCCCGGATGTATTTGATTACATCATGGAATCTTATGTGTCGCTCTGCGAACGCATTTGGTATCCGGCATTCACACATGGAATGGCGTGGTGATTCACTGAGAGTTTACTTTGCACACATGAAAAACGACCAGAGTGGAGATCGACCGCGCGACCCGCGTCACGTGTACGCCAACCCTCTGCAGCCAGCTATTTGTCCTATCTTGGCATTGGCAATTTACTGGGCAACAACTACGTTTGATGAGGATAATCGCCTGTTTCCAGGATCAGATCAGTACGATCGCTTTCGGAAGAGCCTGCAACGTTTGTTAATTGATGACGAGGTTTCTGTAGAGTTAAAGAGACGAGGTGTCAACCCCAGCGATCTTGGGACACACTCGATGCGCAAGGGTGCTGCAACATTTTGTGCTTCTGGCACTACAGCTTGCCCGTCATCTACGGAGGTGCATTTGCGTGCGGGATGGTATCTCGGTGGTGTGCAAAATACCTATCTACGATATGAAGCTGCAGGAGATATGCATGTGGGAAGAACGGTTGCAGGTCTTCCATCCAGTAGTCATGAGTTTGCCATTTTGCCGCCTCACTTTCAGCAGCAAGACGAATGGGTTCAACGTGGAGTCTCGACGATATTTCTAGGAGTACCAGATCATTTAGCGTTTGTTGGAGAATTTTGTCTCGCATCACTGGTATACCATATACCATACCTACGAATGAACCTCCGACCTCAGCATCCCATCTTCGAAACAGCGCTATTTCAAGATGCCGATTTGCTTAAACACTTATCGGAGCGTGTGCGTTGCGGATTTAGCACGCCTGACACCAAGTTGAAGGCAACAGGAGTTCCTCCACATGTATCCATACTAGGCCAGATGAATGAACTGCAAAACAGAACGCTGTCGACCATAGAAAAGATCGAAGAAGCACGCCACGATATTGTGAAGGACATCGTGCACGAGCTTGAGGATCGCGCAATTGGGTCGCGCACAGTCACGTACGACGGTTTGCATGAAGCGCTACGCGTTTGTCTTGCCGAAGTAGGCATTCATGACTTAAGCAACCAGCAAAATGCATCAGCTCCTCCAGACACGATGAATTCAGCAGCTTCCGATGAACGTACAGTAATGCCTAACTTCTATTGGGCTGGAAGGTTTCGTAGAGTCCCTCCCGATTTTGCTCTCCCTAAGTGCTCGGTTGCTCACTTGTGGACGCTGTGGCGGTGCGGGAACGCTGAAAAGCAGGTGCCGCCTCTGCATCTTCTTGAAACTGCTGACCTGCCAAACCGAAACTGCCAAAAGCGACTTAGTGACGTCCGATACCTTATGAAGAAAATTGAGGCGTACGCTACAGCAAGAAACTTACTGCGACCAAGACAGTCGGTAGAAGAAGCTGTAAGAGTCTACACCGCGTGTTTGCCTGCTGTCGAGGTGCCTCACAGTACTTACCACGCTAGGAAGCGACGCAGAGGGCAGCTAAGCTGGGTGTCCATAGTGCGTCTACACCGTCTTGCCGATAAGGCCGCAAAGCGGCAACTGTAGCCGACTTTCATAGGTCAAACGTATTCATCGTTCTATTGGCTAATTTTTATGTCCTGACAATGTCCTGCAAAATCCGTTCAAGAATCATTTTGCAAAGTTCGCGTTCTCAACCACTTGTTCTGGGAACATCTTCAGTAGGTGTTCTAGTTTGGGCACGTTTGTGCCATGGACGATGTCACAGCTGCAGTGCTACATGTAGCAGTTGTGGTGAGCGCCTGCGTTAGCGCTGTTATCGCCGCTTCCGACAAACGTGGCCTACGCTAGCCGCCCCAAGCCTCCAAGACCTTTCCGACTCGAGTATTTGAGACAGCAGTACGCCATGGTAAAACTGCTTGTGATGCTTTATTTGCTTGTGTTTTGAGGAGACTAGTGGTTGAAATTCCACCACCAATCGCTTTGTGCACGGTGCAGCATTAGACAAGCTGGAGCACAGCGGTTTGTAAAAATTGGCAACACACCAGTCCAATTTGTCTAAACCTATCCCCGGCTTATTCAGAATGGGTTCTGTACCTGAACAACATTCTGAGTGTTGGTGTGTTGGGATCACCATTCATGCGAGTATTGGCATGTGGACAAGTTACTGCAATATTTTAGGAAAAAAATATTATTACTGGAAACGCAGGGTCCAGCTTGCAGTGCAAGGTTGTCTCGTAGAAGTAAGGTTAGTCTACCGCACTCTATGTCGACCTCCTTCTAACCTACAACGGTGAAATGACTCGTCATATTCTATGTAGCATCGTAATCTGCAGCTTATTGCCCCAAATTATCTGCAACAATGTCGATCTCAGATTCTGAGATCGACTTTTACGAGCAAACGCCGAATTCGTCATGCCAGGATTGGCAACAATAGCATTGCCAGCAGGTCTCCTCTGTTGTGGAGGTTTGATGCTTGCGAGGTAAATTGCGGAGCGACTGCTGCAAACGAGCCTTCAATAGTAATACTTGTTGATTATTATCGTGGTACACTGTAGTGGACCCATGATCAGCCAGCTCCAGTTTGCTGCAATTGTTGAACATAAGTTGCAGTGCACCTGAACGGGTGCACCTGCGTATCGACAATGCTGTCTACGAGTATTTCTCAAAACCAGTACCATATAGACAGACCGTCCCGAAACCAGTACCCGTCCCAAAAGCAGTACCTGACAACTGTTATCACGCCTGCATCAAACTACAGCTCGGTAGAAAACAGAGAACGCGTACGACAGCAAGCCTACTCCATCACAACCTTCTTGCCTTGGACACGTACACTCATATCCCCATCACGAAGACTTTGCGATACCAAGTTACCACGACTTCACCGAGTCTAGCACATATCTTTGTCGCATTGCGTGACCGGGGGCAGGAAAGACGTTGCTTTAATCCGTTTCACCCTGCCTATCTCGTCTCCACTTACGAAAAGGCTTACTTTGAGAAAGGAATTGCTCTTCCAGTGCGTGATAAACCCCCAAGCCTCGTTGAGGTGAAGCCCTCTCCGTACTAAAAACAAGCAAGACGTCGCGTCAAACGACGCATTGCTAGTACTGGAGAGAGTCGAGGAAAATATACCTACGTTTGTAGAGTATGTTCGGATAGTGTCCATAACAAACGCACTTGCCGCCGACATGGAAATGATAGCGACGACTGATCTCACCGCATCGGTGTTCGAACTTCCACAAATCTTAAGTACAAGCACTGAACTGGAACGTACTGTGGACCCTGTAAACCGCACCACACAAGACGAAACAACGTATACATCGCGGATGTCAGTGGCATTCCTGCTGGACGAATAAATACTAGTAACTTGTGTAATAGGTCTACCTAGACCTATTAGGTGGCGTACACGTGCGCTTACGTGTATGAGGAAGCGTGCAATTAGAATAGACTTAATTTAAGTATACTTATTTAAATAAGTGTAATTAAATCAAATATAACTAAATTAAACTGCAAAATACCGTAAAATGAGAACTGTTATTGAATTTGGCATAAGCCAATTATGGACCCGTCTTGTGTGAAGATGACAGTGGAGGTGTTGTCGAAGTTGGAGGAATACTTGGACGAGAAGGCGGACATGAAGCTCGAGGACATGAAAGAGCGGCTACTCAGCGACATGGACGTCAACGTAAGCGTCTCTTCAATTCACCGTGCGCTCTACGGTATGCTCTACACGATCAAGGGTTTGCGCATCGAGAAATCTACGATGAATAGCAGCGAGAACAAGGCAAATCGCATGGCGTTCGCCAAGGCGAGCACACAGGACAGCGCTTCTGAAAGAGGCGGTCAAAGAGAGCAAGCATCTTCTAACGCAGCGTTTGGTGTGGCGCATGGGGAGACACTGCTTGAAGAATATCTTTTTTTAGCGGAGAGATCCTAAAACTGTTTGTTATCTATTTCCAAAGGGTCTGCCAATGTGGGGTTGGCAGAAACTCTGCTCAGTGATTGGTAGAAATCCGTTACTTTCTACCAGTAATATGCACAAATGCACACGAACCACCCAATAATGTGGTCCGCTCATGTAGCCATTGGTGTGTACAGCACACCAAGGTCTGAGGTCGAACGCCACCGAGTGCCTGCTTCTCGATAATACCCTTCGATATGACTCGACGGGCAGTACAGTCTATTGCGCTCGCACTCCTTGGCTTCGGTACAACGACGGATATATTCGACAAACAAAAAAATCCGACAGGTGACAGTGGTACAAACTTCCCGCCATAGTAAAGATTGCACGAATTTTAGCGAATCATGAGGGCGAAACAAAATATGTTAACCAATAATATTGTGCTTCCCGTCCAAAATTGCCCTTTTCGGGTCATTGGCCAAATCGCCGGCAAATCACCAGGCTGATCTGATTGGGTAATAATCGTTAGGGTTGTTGACTCCATTCCGCATTCTGCGCTCAAGCCCAAAGGTAATGAAGTGGTGGTAGCTGTCTTCATCGTTATGAGAGTCTGTGCTTACATTGATGTCTGCATGAAGCCTGTAGGAGCATAGTGGGCGCTAGCCTCCGCCCAGTTGGCTCGGTTTATTGTCACGGCACCCGTTACAACGTGCAGCAGTGGTAAGACCTTTTCAAGTGATGCAACTGACTTGATGGTACGGCGTGTTCTGACTTGCTTCGCTATTGTCTTAGCGTTTTGTTTTACCAAAGCAACAGACAATACCACCATGGAAGAAGCCGTAACGAGGCAACACGCACATCCCAATACCGTATTCCACTGTCTTTACGGGTATTACTGGCTCGGGTACTCTCGCATGGAATTAGCACGTATATACCACAAAAATACGAAGACTATCGGTAACTGGATCAAAGTCTACGAAGAGACAGGGACATTTGAGCGCTCACAGTCTGCTTCTTCCAAGAAGTTTGACGCTGCACACAGGAAATGGCTGTGTGATTTCTTTGGCCAACGACCGCTTGCATACTTGGATGAAGCCTAGGACGCGTTCAAGCGTGTTCATTGCGTCCCTATCTCTAAGTCAGTGTGGCGAATCATTCACGAGTGTGGGTTAACTAGAAAAGTACTTGAACGGCGTGCTATGCACATCAAAGAGCGTGACGTGTTTCGCTTTGTGGAGGAGCTAAGTAACATTGACTGGAATCACTACAACCTCGTCTTCCTGGACGAGGTTTCTTTCGATAATCGAGGAATGATTAGGAAGCGCGGGTATTCACTGAAGGGAGATGCAATTGCTATTCGAGGAGACTTTCAACGCAAACCAAGAGTGTCGGTGTTGGCATTCATTGGTGTGAACGGCTTACTAGAATTCTATGAGACGGACGGAACATTTGATCGAATAGAATTTGTGAAGTGCTGCATGGATTTTGCGTACTCCAAGAAGGAAGGTGTTCGACAGTACCCAGGCCCAAATTCGTGTGGGTTTTAGATGGCGCATCGATCCACAGGCACCCCGAAATCGTGCATTTCCTGCGAAGTATCGGTGTGGTTCCGATATTCCTGCCTGCATACTGCCCGTTTTTCAACCCCATCGAATACATGTTCGGGTACATTAAGAAAGTGTAACGGGGTTACACGTACAAGTGGTTGTACCACTTGTAACTCTAACAGTTAGGATAACTGTTAGAGGTTGGAAATGGGCCTCAGACCTTGGTGTGCTGTACACACCAAAGGATACATGGGCGAACCCATGGGCGGGGTGAACCGAACCCGAACCCAGGTTCTACTAAAAAAAAGAGCCCAAAATTGTCTGGAACCGGGCTCCCAGAAAATACCAAGGCACTTCAAATCGTAGGAGCCCAGATTTGTCAAATACCGAGCTCTTCTAGTCTATGCGAGCCCAGTTTTGTTTACGAGCCCCAACAATTTGATTGGTTATAATTGCTGCGTTGAAGCTACAATCTGGATCCGAGGCATGGGCGCAGATAAAAAGTAGCGCCATGGAAGGCAATGACATGCCTATCATCGAGCTCCCCGAGCACTACTCAGTCAACAGTGAGCGATTGGGGATGGCACTAGCGCATGTATCTGCTCAAACGAACCGTCTCACGGAGGTTCATGCAGCTCTAACGGCCCGCCAAGTAGAACAAGAGGCGCAGCAGATGAAGTATGTTGAGGAGCGTGTGGCAGAAGCTCGTCTCGAAGCTGAATCACGTACCCAAGCTCTAGTATGTGCCATCAACAAGGCGTATGGGGATCCAACGGCTCTGGAACGGCGCGTTGACGACCGTATTCAGGGCCTCCTGGCAACGCTGCAGGAGTCGAGCCTCCAACAAGCACGGGCTCTAGCCGAAGCTCAGCTTGCTAGTCAAGATGCTGTTTACCAAGTACTGGAAGAGCAGATACGGGGAGAACTTTTAGTCGTTCAAGAGCAAGCAGCACTGAGGATTGAGAAGTCCGTTGAAGCAGCAATGAATAAGATGAGCAGCGGACACCAGCGAGTTCTTCAACAACAATCTACAGCGGAATTGGAACGGCACCAATTGCACACTAGAATGAGCAATCTAGAGCAAAACTTTCCGCAAACTATTGATATCGCTGTAGCTAAGGCACAAAACCTTGCTGTTTCTGAAAGCGATTCACGATTGACGAAGTTGCTGGCGGGTTTGGAGGACCGTGTTATACATCGGGTGGAATCAAACGTATTAAAGACCGTGAGTGGCATGATTGAGAAGTGGCAAAAGACGTTTCAGCAACAGAATTTAAAGTGGCAGATGGAACAAGAGAAGAAGTTCACCGATTATTTAGATGAACGGCTACGAGGGGCAATAGTGGTGGCAAAAAAAGCGGCAAGAGCTGAAGCAAATGATGTGATGAGGGAAACAACTGTCAAGCCGAGTCTGAGTGCCCCTAACAGCAATGCGATCGTCTCTGACAGTGCTACCCAAGCGCCAAATGTACTAGCTCGCGTTCGGATGCAGGCGCAAAAGGAAGTTGCAGACCGCGCTCGTGTTCGTGCTAAAGAGCTCAAAGCAGCGGCAGGCCACATCTCTCCTTTAAAACCGAAACCAAAACGATGTTTGCGTTCGAATGCTGCGGACATGAAAACAAAATGAGGAAAGGCAAAACGACAAGCGTAAATTGAAATTCAGCTTGTGTAACCGGAGTGTTAGCATTACTACATTCAGCAATGAACCGTCCATCGTTCTGGTATCACCAAGGTTAATGGAACTCATGATTTACTTACGAAGCCAATAAAAACTGTAAAAACTTCTTAACAGGATTCGGCTATCCAGCTACAGGCTCTTTTCGACGGTCCACTTTCACTCGTAACATCGATTTCGTTGCTGCTGCACCACCTGCACCGGTGGAAATCGAACGAATGGCTTGCGATTGTGTCTTTGACAATGTTTCAGCAATGAAAAACTTGTTGACGACACATGAGCCGACTAAATCCATTCCCGTTAAGTCTTGGGATCTCTCATTGCGTTAATAATTTAATAGTGATCTACAAGAGCCGCAATTTGTCAAGTCAAGTCGATCTTCCAAAAGTGCTGCTACTAGTAGATCTAACCACTAGAGTACGTTTGCGAGAGGTGCTCTACGGATTGCTATGGTTGTCAAGTATGCTAAAAAGACAAAAAAGCAAAGAAGAATATCGCTTCCAACACGCATACGGCGACTAGTTTATTCATTTATCTTTGTCTCCTCATCATTCTCAACACTAGCTTGCGAAAATAAATCTTCAAGAAACCCAACATCGCTTTCAAATACGTCCTGGAGCTCTAACAAGGTGCTAGACGGGATATTCTCGCGTGCAACGTCCGGTTTGAGCTTAGTGCATTGCGTGATGTCGACGTACGAACGATTGCAATTAAGAAAAATAGACATATCGATGTTGTGCGGGGCAAGGGAGCTGCGTTGGGTCCGAACCATCTGCCCTGCTACACCGAAATCCCTTTCGAGTTGTGCTGAGGAAGACGGCACTGAGTAAATTACGCGCACAGCAAGTGGCAAAATTCGGTAGCTGCGTTCCTCCGACTGGCGACTCCAAAATTGTAAGACATCTTCGGGTGTGCCATTGTCCAGGGTTTGTAGCTGAGGATTGGTGTTTCTCCACCGATCGAGCTCTTCTTCGATACGGTTAATAGAAGTCTCGGATGACATGGGAAGAGCATCATCATGCCGGCCCTCAATAGTCTCGTCCAAAAGTTCAGCGATTTCCTCCGAAAACAAGGCGGCCGGAGGTGGAACAGGTGCCGCAGTTGCAGTAGGTGGATCGGAAGGTTGTGTGTCAACAGCGGCCATAACCTTTCGCATCTTATCGTAAATCATTTTACGAACGGTGGTGAAGTTTTGCCCCGCACGTTGTGCTGTGGATCCATTTTGAAGAGAACATTTCACGACAATCTTTTTGAGCGCTCCTTCAGCTTTCTTGTAGTGCGGATGCAGTAAAAGCTGCATTTCAAACGCGTATGAGCACCCGTCCATGATGTCTTGATCTGTATAGCGTTTAAAGAAGCGCTTGTGAAAGGCTGTGTGAAGCAGATCGCGTGTGTGCGAGACCATCTCAGACAGCTCATTCGGTTGGAAGGAGCGTCTATTTGTTGATGTTGAACGGCAATCTTTAAGGGGTGCAGAGCAGTCAAGAGCAGAAACCCGAAGACCGTACAAAGCCATCAACACATCTGCTTGGTTTGACTTTTCATTTTGACCAAGTTTAGCCACGCTTGTGATCGGCTCCAGTAGAGATAATATCTGAATTAGATCCAATTTGTCGTTGACGAGAGGAAACGGGCGGTAGGAGCACAAGTTTTGGCGCCTGGCCCTACTGGCACGCTCTTCGTACCACAACTCCAGCGGATCCCATAGCACCAAAACGCGCCGAATTACACGAGTTAATCCAAGAAACCGATGCGCCTTATAATCAAGAAGCTGTTTCGGAGTCTGTGAGCCACCAAGGCATTCTGATAGCTCTTGGAAAAGTGTACCCATAACTTCCACTTGTTTCGTATGAGTAACACAGGTCACCACGCGAGAAATCAACGCTGTCATGCGAGGATTCTTAGAAGAACTCACCGTGTTAACCATACCGCATGCCCATTTAGTAGCAGCATGGGTTAGATGAGGGAGACACCATTCCCATGACAGGTTTAAACCCGTCCGCATCATCCACTTAACATCGGGTCCACCGTCTGTAGTGGATCCATGGAGGTCGTGCGCAGTTAACCCGAATTCACGAAGAGTTTCAACTATCCATCGACGAAAAGGCTCACGTATTCCTCCCTCCCGATCCCCGTACATTGGCTTGAAGTGGCGGATCCCAAGTAAAACGGACTTGAAGCGAAATTGGGCATCCACGAGATAAAGCCTAAACCCTAAAAACTTTGTAGATCTCGGCTTTGAAGTCCAAAACCCTGCCACTATAGTGAACGTTTTAGCTGATCCAATATAGTTCCCAGCAATCATTGCGGTAATCTCCGATTTAGTCGACGTGTACAGCTCGATTATGGCATGACGAACAGCTTTGGCATCAACGGTAACTCGCATAGCATCTTTATAAACAAGATCACGGATTGCGAGAGATTCTTCGTACTCACCTAAGCAAAAAGGTAAGTTGTTATTAACGATTCGGCGTGTCTCCAGTAGTAAGTACGCGCGACCTGGATCACCGCGGAATAGTGGGCTGCGTCGAACGATTGCCATCTCCTCGTCATGTGAGCGCTTGCGCCGCTCTTGTGCGAGCGTTTTCCCTGACTCGATACCATGAGCTTCTCGCAGGTGCTTTGCAGCCTTGGATGTCTTTCCCCCGGATAGAGTGATGTGCTTGTTTTGATCTCGACATGCTTGCGTCGCTAGGCAAATCCATTTCAATGCGTGGTCTTGACCACCCTCGCTGCTAACCCGCACCCCCCATTCGAATATAAATGAGCGTTCCTTTCTTGTCGGTGGTTGTAGCACAGTACCGTTTGCTGGATTAAAGCTCTCTATCGCTGCTGTCACCGCAGCAGGAACCGGGTTCATCTTGACCGGCTCGAAGTGGTTCGAAGATCCCCTGACCGGGCTCCTTTTTTGTTTATGGTTCCCGAGGTTTTGGTAGAGCCCAAAATTAGAGCTACTTAAATCTGAGGAGCCCAGATTTGCAAATACCGGGCTCATCAGAAAGTTAGAGCCGGTAAAATTTGGTATTATTGACTCGGCTCGTCCTGCCCATGGGCGAACCACATTATTGGATGGTTCGTGTGAATTTGTGCATATTATTGGTAGAAAGTAACGGATTTCTACCAATCACTGAGCAGAGTTTCTGCCAACCACACGTTGGCAGACCCTTTAGAAATCGATAACAAACAGTTTTAGGAGGTCCATAATTGGCTTATGCCAAATTCAATAACAGTTCTCATTTTACGGTATTTTGCAGTTTAATTTAGTTATATTTGATTTAATTATACTTATTTAAATAAGTATACTTAAATTAAGTCTATTCTAATTGCACGCTTCCTCATACACGTAAGCGCACGTGTACGCCACCTAATAGGTTTAGGTAGACCCATTACACCTGGTAGCACTTTGTAGTCTGTCCCACGACCGACTGCTGTTCGTTCGTATGGAGTCATACGAACGCGGGGTAGAGAACTCCCCAATGGATGAGGGATCCGCTGGGACCCCTCAAATGTCCGTGCCGCGCACGGACTGCGCCCACCTGTCTGATCCAGAGTGGGAGGCTCTCCAAAGACTCTCGCGAGTCATTGGAGAGGCAGCGGTAGCTACGATGCTTCGTACGCTATCGCCGACAGAGCAACACGGTGTTGCTCTGGGGTACATTGTTAAGGAGCAACGAGATGTTGCTGCCTCGGTGGCTTCCCCTAAGCCACGCGTGGAGTCGTTGAAACTCCACGTGAGTACCTACACGGGGAAGGCAGCAGACGAGACCCTCCTTCGGTGGCTTGTCGAACTCGACACAGCCGTTGCGGCTCGACGTATCGTCGATCCGATGTCAAAGGTCGCATTCGCCATGTCATGTCTTGGCGGACGTGCGAGGAGTTGGGCCTATGGGCGCCGACTCTCGGATCCTACGTGCTTCAGCACGTACGAGGTGTTCAAGGAGGAACTCAAGCTTGCGTTTGAGCCTCCGAAGAACGAGTTCAGATCGAGAGCAGAGTTTCTCGATCTGCAACAGGGCAAGGATGATGTTCACACCTTTGCCCAGCGTGCTCGATACTTGGTATCGAACATAGTGGCCAACCCGATCGACGAGGCGACCAAGGTCGTCACGTTCATGAAGGGACTAAGAGATGGTCCCGTCAAAACATATCTCTTCCGAGAGTATCCGAATACTCTCGAGGAGGCGATCAGCCTTGCAATGCAAGAGGAGTTTAGCCGGCGTCAAGCTAAACTCCATGCGAACGCGCCGAAGCCGGCGCGTCCTGTTGTGAAGACGGGAGGTCCGGAACCTATGGACCTCTCGAGTGCTACGACTGCTGGTCAACAGCAGCGTAGATACGGCAAGGTTCGATGTTACAAGTGTAGTAACAGCGGTCACTATGCACGCGAGTGCACAGCGGGCGGGCGTTCAAAAAACGCCAAGGACCAGTAGGCGCGGGGCGTCCTACTGGTGATGCAGTCTCGCGTGTCGAGCTTGGACACGCGACGATGAGGACTGCTGCCCCCAGCGAGAAGGTTTCTCGCTGTAAGCTGCAAGATGACAAGCCAAACCTTGTCATCCTGAACGTGATGTCGAAGAGAGCGAACTCTCTTCGTGCCCTAGTGGACTCGGGCGCGTCGAACAACTTTTTCGACAGGGAAGTCTTCGAAGGTTCGAAGAGGCCGACACGCCTCGCGGCGTGTTGGAGGTGCGGTTGGCAACAGGTGCCACCGTGAGGACTGAGAAGCGCGTAGTCCGTGTGCGCTTCTCTTACAAACGAAGGATGTTTGTAGAAGATCTTATCGTCTTGGATCTAGACGATAAGTTCGACTTGGTATTAGGCATGCCGTGGCTTGCACGGCATGACCCGGTGATCAACTGGGAAAGCGTACGCTCGTACGCTTCAACAACACATGCGCGACAGAGAGCGATGGCCCTGTCAGTGCTGCACATGCACCGGCCGGTGCATGTGGATCCCCAGTTGAGGCAGCAGCGGCCGCCGCTGCCTCCGATCGCCGCCGGCGACCATCAACGACTCCGGGAGTCGTTGTGAGAAAATGTGTGTCGACTCAGAAATCTGAGCCGAAGGGTCGCGGTCACATGAGTGATGGTCAGGTGAATGTGAATCACCTGACGCGTAAACATCTGAATGATGTTTGTCACATGAGTGATGGTCAGGTGAATGCGATTCACCTGAGAGAAGGTAAAATACCGGTATTACCGGTATCCGTGGAGGTAGTTCAAGCCTCCAAGGGTCGCGCCGACGACGTCGCGTCAACTCTGGGAGTTGACGAAGCAAATAATAAAAGGCGTGCGTCAGCTCTGGGAGCTGACGCCACTGGCGCTTCGCTGCTAGTTCCGGGAACTAGCGATCGGTCATCATCTCCGGGAGCTGATGAGACGTGTATAGGCGAACAGTCGCTGCTAGTTCCGGGAACTAGCGATCGTACATCCGCTCTGGGAACGGATGATATGTGTACAAGCGAACACTCGCTAGCGCAGGAAGCTAGCGAGAGCACGTCGACTCCGGGAGTCGACGATGCGGTTGCTTCATCCGCTCCGGGAGCGGATGGAGGCGCAGCGGTTCAGGGAACCGACTGCGCGGCAGGAGGTGCTGGCGGTTGCAAACGCCCAGCACCCGAACAACCTGCGTGCTCACGTGCAGCAGCGCTGCACGCGATGAGCGGCACTCAAGCCGGGCTTGATAGTGCGAGTCAGCGGAAGGAATCCGCTGATGATTGCGATAACGTCCCGTCCAAGGTGCGATGCCTTGGACGTGGAGCACCTGGAGCCGGGATCCATGGTAGACCTTCGCGGCGCAAGCTCAGGGAGCTGCGCAAGTCTCAGTCCGGGACTGAGACGGGTGTGTCTGCAGTGCAGACACCGAGTGTCGAGACGTTGAACGTCTTGACACGTACTGGTACTGGGTTACAGTACCAGAGGATGCGGTTGGAGAATCCGCCGACGAGTGCGTCGGCGTTGACCGCACTTCCAACGATGAGTTGGAAGCGCTTCGCGCGAGACTTGTACGATGGACGCATCGAACAAATTTGCATTCTCTCGGATATCGAGAGAGTGGATCGCGAAGCCGAAGAGCTGAAGCAGCTCGTCGTCGATGGCATCACTGAGGGCGATGACCCCCTCAGTGCGAAGACCAAGAAGCAACGCTTCGAGGAGCAGAGTTGGGACTCGTTGAAGTCGAGTCCCTATTACGAGATTCTGCGGGAGTACAAGGATGTACTCCCGGACGAGATTCCTTCGGAGCTTCCGAAGGATAAGGGCGTACAGCACGAGATTGATCTCGTGCCGGGCACGAAGTACTGTGTTACACGGCAGTGGCCACTGCCGCGTGAACAAGTGCAAGCGATCGACGACTTCTTTGAAAGTCGTCGTCTTGCAGGTCAAGTGCGGGAGTCAAAGTCCCCGCACAGTGCCCCAACGTTCTGTGTTAAGAAACCACAGGGCGGCTGGCGCATCGTTCATGCGTACAACAAGTTGAACGATGCGACGATACCGGCGCAGACGCCGATACCGCGAAAAGATGTTATCATCGATTCGATGGCCTTGAGCACTATCTTCAGTGCTCTAGATCTGCGTGATGGATTCTATCAGATCCTCATGCGTGAGAGGGACATCCGGTAAGCACTCCAAGCGGTATGCTTTGGGAGTGGCTCGTCATGCCACAGGGGCTTAAGAACGCCCCTGCGACGTTCAATAGATGCGTGACACATCTATTGCGCTCGGTGCGCGACTTCGCACCGAGCTACTTCGACGACGTGTTCGTCCACAGCCGGGCTGTGAACGGGAAGACGGACATTGAGATGCACAAGGTGCATCTCCGGAAGCTGCTAGAGCTTATGAGGAAACATAAGCTCTATGCGAACCTGAAGAAGTGTATCTTCGGGGCGAGCGAGATACCCGTGCTGGGGTGTCTCGTGGGGAAAGACGGCGTGCGCCCTGACCCAGAGAAGGTCAGAGTGATCAATGAATGGCCCACGCCATCCAATGTGAAGGAACTGAGGCAGTTCCTTGGGCTTGCCACGTACTTGTGCAAGTACGTGGAGAACTATGCGGGCAAGATTCGCCCGTTGTCACAGCTTCTTAAGAAAGAAGCTGAGTGGATTTGGACGACCGAGTACGAGGAGGCATTCGGTGCAGTCAAGCAGGGCTTGACTGAAGCGCCGATCTTGGCCGTGGCGGACCAAGATCGTCCATTCCACGTAGTGTGCGATGCATCCGACTTTGCAATCGGATGTGCATTGATGCAACACGATCACGAAGGGCGTGATCGTGTTGTCTACTATCAATCGCGTCAGCTGAAGCCAGCTGAGCGTAACTATCCCGTACATGACAAGGAGCTCCTTGCCATGAAGTATGCACTCGCAAAGTTCCGAGTGTATCTACTTGGGAGTAGACCGTTCGTGGTCTATACGGACCACGCATCATTGCGTACGGCGATTAAGTCGCCGCACATCTCGCAACGTATCGCGAGATGGTTGTCCTTCTTCGCGGAGTACAACTTCCGGGTGGAGTACAAACCCGGAAGACTCAATGTAGTGCCCGACGCGTTATCGCGTCGACCTGACTATGCGGAGACGGTCGACGCCAACGCTGTTGGCGTCGTGAGGACAAGTGTGCCGTCGTCAACGTTGATTGACGACGTGAAGAACGCGTATGCAAGGGATGCAGACGCGAAGGGGCTGCTGGAGTTCCTCGCAGCACCTTCCGACGTGGCACGTCGGAAGCTAACCCCTCATCTTCGAGCTCGTGTACACCGCTATCGTGTACACGAAGGCCTACTGTTGTACAGTGCAGTAGACGACAATGCGGATCGCATTGTCGTTCCGAATGATCATGACCTCCGATTGAGGATCATGTTCGAGTATCACGATGCCCCCACGGCAGGGCATCCGGGTCGTGAGAAGACATACACTCTTCTCACGCGTGACTTCTACTGGCACCACCAGTACAAGTGGGTGCGCAAGTACGTACGTGCTTGCGAGGTTTGTCAACGCGTGAAGCCTGCGCAGTTCTCGCAGGCTCCTCTTCAATCACTACCGACTCCGTCGGAGTGTTGGCAGTCCATGTCCATGGACTTTGTCTTCGGTCTTCCGCCTGACAGCAAGCGGAGGACGGGCATCGTTGTCTTTGTGGACCGATTCAGCAAGATGGTTCATCTTGCTGCCGTCCCGGCTACTGTTACAGCCGCGCAGACTGCGCGACTGTTTGTTGACATGGTGTTCAAACACCATGGCATGTCGCTCGACATTGTGTCGGACCGTGATCCACGCTTCACAGCGCGGTTCTGGCAAGAAGTGTTTACACTTCTTGGTTCACAGTTATCAATGTCGACTGCGGATCATCCGCAGACGGACGGACAGACCGAACGTGTCAACCGTGTATTGGGTGACACGTTGAAGAGCTACGCTCACTCGTTCCCGCATTGGAGCGAGTGCTTGCCGATGGCAGAGTTTGCCATCAACAACTCGGTGCATGCCTCGACAGGGCATACACCGTTCTACGTGAACGCCATGAGGCATCCACGATTGCCGAGCATGCTCGGCGGGGTAGCTTCCTCCTTAAGCGGGGGAGGATCTACGGTTGCGTCCGAACAACCGCAGAATGCAACTGATAGCAGCACACTATCAGCTGCGGTGACGCGTGCGACGTCTCGTTCGAGCAGGAACGAGCGCGCGATGTCTGTGCCGGGCACAGACATGAGAGATGATAGCGAGCAGGCAGGGCCTGCTGCTGACAAGGGCGACAAGCTGAAAGAATTCAGCTCGGGTGCGCTAGACTTTGTCCAGCGAAGACAAGCCGTCATACGGTTTGTCCAGGATGCTATCGCAGCTTCTGTCGATCGACAGAAGCTGAACGCTGATACTGTTGGTAGAGGCAACACAAATGAATTCGAAAAGGGTTCATTAGTTTTGTTAGCTACACAAAACCTACCTAGACATGCAGTGTCTGACTTTGGAGCAAGCTTGCTTGCTCCAAGATTCATTGGGCCGTTCAAAGTACTTGAACGGCATGGTAACGCGTACCGGCTGGACATACCGTCCAGCATGAGGCTCCACCCGACCTTCTACGTCGGGCGGTTGAAGCCGTACTTGCAGCACGGACTACCTAAGGTTGGTAGTCCGACTGAGGAGTGCGAGAGGCCTGGAAGGCCTTCTCGAGACCGTCGACACGGTCGATCAACCGGTTCACTCTCGTCCCAAGACCGGACGAGAGGTTCGAGGCAGTCTGAGCTGCCTCGCAGACCTCAGCACGGAGGACACGAACCTCCTGCTTCAGAGCCGCTATCTCAGCGCTCTGTGTCTGCTCCAGCGCAGCAACTCGATCGTGCAGGGCACGATCGTCATGGTCATAGCGTTGACCATGCGGAGGGAGTGTTTCCACCCCCTCCGCCGCCGTTGCGCGACGCGCGTGGAGCGATCCGCTGGATTGTGGAGCGGATCGTGGCTCATAAGAGAACGAACTCTCAAGGGGTTCGTTTTCGTATTCGTTGGAGAGGATTTCCTCCCCATCAAGATACATGGGAGCCGCGGAACGTCCTGATGGAGGACGTTCCGGAAATGGTGAGGGCGTACGAAGCCCACCATAACTTGCAGGGTTAAACCCTGCACGAGGAGTGCTGCGGTCAGCCACAGCACTCGGAGCTTCGCGTGGCACAATACGACCACGGAGTTCCTTGATGTGATCGGGTACACGGACGACCGTGTACCCCAGGAGATCACTTTCAGAGAGGCGTGTTGCCGAGGGTTGGCAACCCGGGCAGAGTGTGCCAAAGGGAACGGCACATGGGATCCCCGCTTCCATGGACTGATCATGGAGGCATTCACACTTACCACGTGTAGTGTAAGTGTAGTAGCGATCGCGAGCCGCAGCAACGCGATCGCGATATGCCTTCGGGTCTTTGTTGAAGTTATCAACAAAGGCGTTCCACGACTGACAAAGTGCCTGCCACTCTGGCACTTTGCTCTTGCGCGAAGTCTTCTTCGCTGCATAGTATCGGAGCTCGTGGAAGAGCCCGATATAGTAGTCGCGTCTTTGAGTCTCGGACTCAAAGACAACCTTAGCGGTGACGTCGTCGTCGTTGATATTGTTGCATGAGTACAACAGTATCGGGTTCGGTGGTGAACTAGCACCGAACCGGTCATGGATCTCTGCCTCAGTAGGCATCCATGGTGCACGCACTGGAGGATCAGTGCGTGGAGTAGTGAGCGCCCTCGACATGGGGGACGCTTCATTATCACTGCGCGGACGCTTCGAGCTTGAAGCGTCCGAGGCCTCATAACGAGGTCGTCGAGATCCCACGGGTGGGTCTGACGTGTCTTCAGACGAAGACACGGGAGCGGGAGCCTTGACATCAACCTCCCCCTCCTCGACATCCTCCT
This sequence comes from Phytophthora colocasiae, assembly GCA_018806915.1. Classification (NCBI taxonomy): domain Eukaryota; phylum Oomycota; class Peronosporomycetes; order Peronosporales; family Peronosporaceae; genus Phytophthora; species Phytophthora colocasiae. The sequence continues at coordinate 839,717 of JAGKQI010000091.1, forward strand.
CGTAGTCGAGGATGTCTTCGTAGTCCTCTCCAAAGAGTTCTTTGAGAGGGACAGCAGGATTCTTAATCCCTGCTAGAGAAGAAGACTTCTTCTTCTTCTCATGCTTCTCCTTATGGAGAGCATGGTACTTGGTGACAGAGAGCTTCTCTGTCGGACCGCTGGAAGCAGCAGTGCTAGTGAGCACTGCTGAGGTCGTTGTTCCTGCTGCAGAGGCAGCAGGTGAGGCTTGCGCGTCCGCAGTAACGGACGGAGACGTGGGCGTTGGCGAGTCCATTGCGAAATGAACTCGGATTTCTCTTGGGAACTTGACGGTCTTGTCAAGTTCTGTTGATTGACGTATCGAGACCGATACGTCGAATCTTAACGGGGGATGGTGTAACGGGGTTACACGGCGCTGAGCGCCTTGGCTACAATAGGTGTGGTATACACCATCCAGGTCACAAGTCACAGATCCGTGTACGACACATAGTGTTTCTCACACGTCACATATGTAGCCAGTTGCTGGCTGTTAGCTCAGAGCCACACATTACATTTGATTAGGATTTAGTATGTTAGATACTAAATCCGTTACATTCAGGATTAGGGCAATAAAATAAATAAAAATCAGTTTGCATTTTACATAATTAGTGTTAGTTCCTTTATTATAGGGACACTGATTGTGAGAGTCCCGTATTTAGTGGACTACTTGGTTCTTGTATAGAACCGAAGGCTAGTGCCTTGCAAGCAGGACTCTACGAGTCAACCCAACTTCCTCTGTGCCGTGCACACCTACGCAGCCCCGCTGCATCTGGTAGCACTTGTAGTCAATCCAACTCCTGAGTTGAAGACTGTTTCTCTGTGAGAATGGAGCCAGAAGCATACGCTCACTTGACTCCGAGTCAGCGGGACACGCTTAACAAGCTTACGTCCTTGCTGGGCCCTGAAGGTATGGCGCACCTTGCGTCTCAAGGGCCGGAGGCCGTCAACGCGCGCCTGGAGGCATTTGCCTCGTACGAGAACGCTCTCGTTGAGCACATTCAGCGGAATGTAAAGGAGTTAATCCCGCTCCGAGAGCTAAGCCCGTCACGCTCAGCGTGAAGACCTTTCACGGGCACGAAGGAGAGAACCTCCTATTGTGGACCCGAGAGGTCGAAATGGCCATGGGGGCCGCTATGCTCCAGTTGGAAGGCCAACGCGTGGCGTTCGCCATCTCTAAGCTCGAAGGTCGAGCACGAGAATGGGCCTTGACGTCTGGGACGTCGGTAGAAATGGCCTTCCCCACTTGGGGTGAGCTTAAGGCCAAGCTTACGCAAGTGTTTGCTCCACCTAACCAGGCGTATCGCGTGCGGTCACGCTTCCTCGCTTGCCGACAGGGCAAGAAGGACCTGGTGGACTATGTCCAAGAGCTGCGCACGCTCATTGCCGGCATGGCTGCCGACCCTCTACCTGAGGTGGTCACTGTGACTATCTTCATGGAAGGTCTGAGAGCTGGCGTGGCCAGGACGGAGGCATTCCGTCAGAATCCTCGCACCTTCGAGGACGCTGTTAGCGTGGCATTGAATGCTGAACACAACTTTAAGTTGTCGAGGGTCGGTGCTAATAGCACAGGGTCCGGGGGACCCGAACCCATGGACCTCAGCTATGCTGAAGATGAAGTAGCCGAGCTACGAGCTGCGGTGCAGCGTATGAGCACTTGTCGGTGCTACACGTGTGGTAGTCCCACACACCTGAGGCCCAACTGCCCTCTGCGCAAAGAGCGCGCCGGCCAGACTGGCCGCAACCCTGCCGCGAGTTCCGCTTCGGGCTCTGCCCAGGGAAACGACGGCTCCCAGTAGACGCGGGGCGGTCTACTGGGGAAGAACTGAGTTCTGCAGTGCGTGAGAGGCACTGGGGCTCAGCCCCGAAGAGCACCGTGCTCTTGAACACGGAACGTGTGAGCAAGCAGGGCTTGCTGGTCGTCCATGTGGACGTGAAGGGCTTCGAGAAGCCGTGGATCGTGTTGATCGATTCAGGAGCGTCTGGCAACTACGTCAGACGCTCCACCGTTGAGGGTAGTCAGCAATATGCTGAGGCGCTTCGAGCGCGAAGAGGTGACACCGTCACGGTCCGTCTAGCGACGGGCGTCCGTGTCACGGCAGCCAAGGTCCCCATGGACCTACGGCTGAAGTTCCTGGACTTCGACAGCGTGGAACGCTGCTTGGTCTTGGACCTGGATTCGAGGTACGACCTCATCCTTGGTATGGCGTGGCTGGAGCGCCACGAGCCATGGATCGACTGGAGGTCGAAGACCTTAGGTGCTACGCACTTCTCTCCTAGTGGAGCTTTGGCGAGTCATGAACCCACCTCTGCTAGGAAGCAGAAGCGCTACTGGCGCGAGCATCGAGCCGAGTCGGCAATGATGCTGGAAGTCGGTGTGTCCGAGTTAGTGGACAGCACTGAGTGCGAGGATCGCAGTCCTGTTGAGCGCATAGCGCTGGTTGGCAGTGAGTCAACGTGTGGGCAAAGCTCACGTAACCCGAGTGACGCCGGTCATGGACTGTCACTGGATGCCGATGGCATCGGGCCTTACCAGGCCGTGAACTGTGGGGCGGCACGTACTCCGTCGAGTGATACTGGTCGTGGACCAAGTCGATCGCTGAGTGTCTCTGACACTGGACCTGTTACGGTCATTGATTGTGCAGCGGCACGTACTCCGCTGAGCGGCATCGGTCGTCGACCGAGTGGATCGCTGAGTGTCCCTGACACTGGGCCGAGAGAGGCCGAAACTTGTGCGACGGCACGTACTCCGTCGAGTAGACGATCTTCGGCTAGGCGAAGACGTCGTAAGGCCCTTCGGGCGAGACGCTCTGCGTCTGAGTCATCCGTGACGTCAAGTGCCGACGCACCGGAAGGCTGTGGACAGCTATACACTCTGGTTGATGGAGTGGGCGGTAGTGCCGAAGGCAGTGTCCTGCTGGACGACTTGCCAAGTGTTGACAAGCTCCTGGAGCTAGAAGAGATGTCCTTCGCCGACTTTGGCGATGCCTTGAAGGCTGGCGAATTCGCCGAGGTGGTCATCGTTCGACCTGAGGAGGAGTTAAACTCGTCGTCCCTCGTTGACGAGTCCGTCTTGGCCGAAGTCAAGAAGGCGTTGAACGCCAGGAGTGGATCGGAGATCCTCAAGAATCCCTCGGATCCCTTCCACTCCCTGCTGAAGGAATATGGAGACGTTGTCTCGAAGGAACCACCGAGTGGCCTGCCTCCCGACCGAGGCGTTCGTCATGAGATCGAATTAGTTCCCGGAACTAAATACTGCGTGACCCGGCAGTGGCCTCTTCCTAAAGAGCAATGCGACGTCATTGACGCCTTCTTCCGTGCGAAGCACGCGGCGGGTCTCGTGCGCGAGTGCAAATCTCCGCATTCCGCGCCAACGTTCTGTGTCAGAAAGCCGAATGGCAAGTGGCGTATCGTTCACGCTTTTAACAAGCTCAACGCTGCCACGATTCCGGCGCAGACGCCGATTCCTAGGAAGGATGTTCTTCAGAACAACATGGTGGGTTGCACCATGTACAGTGCGCTCGATTTAGTCGATGGGTACTATCAGCTGCTCATGCGAGCCAGTGATATTCCGCTTACAGCGGTGAGCACCCCGAGCGGTATGCTCTGGGAGTGGCTCGTCATGCCCCAAGGGCTCTCGAACGCGCCCGCAACGTTCAATCGTCTAGTGACGCAGCTGTTCAGGCCCCTGCGGGCATTCGCACAAACGTACTTTGACGACGTGTTCGTCCACAGTCAGGCCGAACACGGCAAGACTGACGTTGAGGTGCACGTGGAACACGTGAGAGCTGTGCTCGAGTGCATGCGCACGAACAAGTTGTACGCCAACGCAGACAAGTGCGTCTTTGGCGCGGAAGAAATCCCCTTCTTAGGGTGCTTCATTGGGAAGCATGGCCTTCGTGCTGATCCAGCAAAGGTCAAGGCCATTGTGGATTGGCCGGTTCCCTTGAACCAGAAGGACTTGCGTAAGTGGCTGGGCTTGGCCAACTACTTGCACAAGTATAGCGAGAACTACGCTGAGTTGGCTCGGCCACTGACGGATCTCCTTAAGAAGGATGCCGAGTGGGTATGGCGTGCCGAGCACGAGAATGCGTTCACTTGTATCAAGGATAGCCTGCTTCAGGCACCGATACTGGCGCTGCCAGACCCCGCTCGTCCGTTTATCGTCGTCTGTGACGCCTCGGACTTTGCCATCGGCAGTGCTTTGCTACAAGCGGACGTCGAAGGGCGCGAACGCGTCATTGCGTTTGAGTCTCGACAGCTCAAGGCTGCTGAGAAGAACTATCCAGTTCATGACAAGGAGCTACTTGCGATGAAGTACGCTCTCGTCAAATTCAGGGTTCACCTGCTCGGCTCCAAGCCGTTTGTGATCTACACGGATCATGCGGCACTACGCACAGCGACGCAGTCGCCTCACCTCTCGCAGAGGATGGCCCGATGGCTCTCCTTCTTTGCGGAGTATAACTTCGAGGTGAAGTACAAGCCTGGCAGGCAGAACGTCCTCGCTGACGCGTTATCAAGTCGCCCGGACTATGAGTTATCTCATGTCACCTCGGTGACGTCGTCCGTGACGGACATGGTTCGAGCAGCGTACGCTCAGGACGACTCTTGTGTCGCGCTGCTCCAAGCTCTGGGGAGCGATGAGTTTAAAGACTCAAAGGTGACTCTGTAACGACGCCTAAAGGCGAGACTCCAACGCTACAGCTTGGAAGGCGGTCTGCTGTACTACAGCACGGGTCAGGATGACCCACCACGAGTGGTGGTTCCTCACGATGAGGACCTGAAGTACCGTATCCTCTATGAGGCCCACGACACACCCACAGGCGGCCACCTCGGTCGCGAGAAGACGTACGGCTCGGTGAGCTCCATGTACTGGTGGCCGAAGATGTACAAGTGGGTCAGCACATATGTGCGCACGTGCGAGACGTGTCAGCGGGTTAAACCCTCGCCGCATGCGGCTGCGCCTTTGGCGAGCTTACCTGTACCCTCTGGGTGTTGGCAGTCCATAAGTATGGACTTTGTGTTTGGCCTGCCGAAGGACTCGGCAGGCAACACGGGCGTGGTGGTCTTTGTTGACCGTCTGAGCAAGATGGCTCACCTAGCGGCTGTGCCGGACACCGTCGATGGTGCTGGTACAGCGACGATCTTCATCGATCGGGTCTTCCGCCAGCATGGGCTGCCTGAGACCATTGTCTCGGATCGAGATCCCCGTTTCACGGGTCACTTCTGGACGTCCGTCTTCAAGGTGCTGGGCACTCGACTGGACATGTCCACGGCGGACCATCCGCAGACCGACGGTCAGACCGAACGCGTGAACCGCGTTCTGGAGGACATCCTCCGCAGCGTATGCGCTGAAACGCCGAAGCGTTGGAGCGCTATGCTCCCTCTCGTTGAGTTCTCCATGAACAATGCGGTGCATGCCTCGACAGGCTTCACCCCGTTCTACGTGAACGGCCTTGCGCACCCGCGCGTTCCGCTCACTCCGCCACGCGGTAGCCTTGGGCTTGGTGGGGGAGAGGCTGTGCCGTCGCTCGACTCCGAGCTTGCTGATATCAGCCCTTCTGCTTAGCGTAAACAAGTCGATGACTTCCTCTCGGTGAGATTGAGCGTATTACGCCGTGTACGTGACGCGATGGCTGAAAGCCAAGACGTTCAGAAGGAACAAGCTGATGCCAAAGGCAGAAGCAACATGTGGGAGTTCAAGGTCGGTGACCACGTTTTATTAAACGCTAAGAACCTGCCTACACACGCAGCGTCAGCCGTCTTCAAGACGAAGTTGCGGCCGCGCTTCATTGGACCATTTACGGTCGTGGCCAAGAAGGGCCTGGCATACACGCTTGACTTGCCAAAGCGGATGCGAACACACCCGGTGTTCTACGTCGGCTTGCTTAAGCCATATCGGGACCCCGCGGGGGTGAGCGCGGAGGCGCTGGCACCGACGACACGTGCCCAGGCTGCGTCATCTGCAGCAGCAACGTCACCTGACCTCGCAACTCAGCGAGCTGAAGCTCCTGCTGGTGCAGGCGAGCAGTCAGGGACTGAGGACCTTCGAGCCAAGCCATCCGGCTTTCAATCTCCTCCATGTCATGAGCGAGACGGGCATGCGAATGCCAAACACTCTCGACGTTCCCTGGAAGGGACTGAGTCTGACTCTGGAGAGTACCGATCGAGTGATCAAGTTGGTACCAGGCGCGCGTCGACAGATAGCGCTCGTCACACTCATCGAGTACGGCGTTCCGCAGCGAATCGGCCTCCTCCGCCGTTGCTCGATGAGCAGGGGACTCCCCACTACCACGTGGAGCGCCTGATGGCGCGGCGTCGCCACCGTAGTCAAAACCAGTATCTGGTGAAGTGGCGTGGATATCCTCATTCCCAAAACTCGTGGGAGTTTGAAGGGCCCCTGAGGCAGGACTGCCCTGACGTCGTGGACGCTTTTGATCGCGAAGATCGGGGGCGCCCGAAGGGCTCGAGGTCGACCACTCGGTCGACACCCGCTTCTCACCACTAGTGTGAGAAGCTGACGGACTAGCAGCCGAGCTCAGGCTCTGGTCCGTGGCTGGCACAGCCAGCGAGTCTCCCTCGGAGACTGAAGGAGCATTCTGCGAAGCAGGGATAGTGGCCTGAGAGGCGGGAGCCACTGCCGTCGTGTGACGAGGAAAGCGGCCGGGCCGCACGCGTATCGTCGCGTACTGGAAGAGTAGACCTCGGGCGAGGCGGACGTCCACCTCGGCGCAGCTCTCCATGCCGGTCAAACGACGCGAGCTTCCGTGAAGCCTCGGCCCAGGTGGCCACATGGACCATGTAGTCCCGGGTGGTCTCTCCGGTTTGGAGCAGGAGTGGATAAGTCCTCATCTGAGGCACAGACTCCCGTCGTCGTTGCTTATCTAAGCGTTGCCGATACTCGGCGAGTGTGCACACCTGCGGGGTCAGGAAACGCTCATGGAGCCCCTGTCGCTGCTGAGTCTCAGCCACCGTACGTGGAGGATTGCCTATGGCGTAACCATGCAGGTTTGGCTGCGCCATCAACTGCTTCACCTGCTCGGCAGGGTCGCGAGGCTCGAAGCCGTAGTCGCGCCGCGACGAAGTCCCCACGATGTCCCGTTGGACCGGTCGACGTGACTCTGGAGCACCGCTCATGGAAGCCTCCTGTGCCTCATCCAGAGGGTTGGTGATCGCGTCTTCGACTCCCTTGAGTGACTCTGGCTCATCGCGAGCAGGAAGCGGTGGTGCGTTGCGCAACGCGTTGAGCACGAGGCTCGAAGGTCCCTCCGGGAACGGATTGGGCTGCCGCAGCTGCCGAGGAATTGAATACCGACGCGGATCGCGTGGAGAGCGCAGCTCAGTTCGGGTCGTCCGAGGGCTCGCAGGAGCAGGAGACGCATGGGCATCGCCCTGTTCGGACTCCTCGTAGTCCACTTCGACCTCGCCTTCCTCCGTAGGAGAGCGACGTGGGTCGCGCGTCGGCGACGCTGTCGTGTACTCGAAGGGTGAACCACCGCTACCACTTGACGTCGGGCTGGCCTTGAACATCGCTCCGTAGCGAAGGCGAGACGCCGCGAAATACTCCGAAACGGAGAGCGTGAGAGGAGCCGAGGGCTCAGACCGGAAAGCGCTGAGGCGCTGGGGCGTAGACGCCTGGTCACTGGACAGCTCAGGAGCGGTTGGCTCGCTGGGGAGAATTGGAGAATGTGCTCGTTGAGCCAGCGCGCCCGCGCACTCTCGTTGAGAGATTTCTTTTATCGGAAAGTTGCCGGTGACAGGCCTTGACAAGGCACTTATGTCTACAGTTGTAGATACTCCGTATCCACGGTTTGGTGGGGGAGGGTGTAACGGGGTTACACGGCGCTGAGCGCCTTGGCTACAATAGGTGTGGTATACACCATCCAGGTCACAAGTCACAGATCCGTGTACGACACATAGTGTTTCTCACACGTCACATATGTAGCCAGTTGCTGGCTGTTAGCTCAGAGCCACACATTACATTTGATTAGGATTTAGTATGTTAGATACTAAATCCGTTACATTCAGGATTAGGGCAATAAAATAAATAAAAATCAGTTTGCATTTTACATAATTAGTGTTAGTTCCTTTATTATAGGGACACTGATTGTGAGAGTCCCGTATTTAGTGGACTACTTGGTTCTTGTATAGAACCGAAGGCTAGTGCCTTGCAAGCAGGACTCTACGAGTCAACCCAACTTCCTCTGTGCCGTGCACACCTACGCAGCCCCGCTGCATACAAGTGGTTGTACCACTTGTAACTCTAACAGTTAGGATAACTGTTAGAGGTTGGAAATGGGCCTCAGACCTTGGTGTGCTGTACACACCAAAGGATACATGGGCGAACCACATTATTGGATGGTTCGTGTGCATTTGTGCATATTATTGGTAGAAAGTAACGGATTTCTACCAATCACTGAGCAGAGTTTCTGCCAACCACACGTTGGCAGACCCTTTAGAAATAGATAACAAACAGTTTTAGGAGGTCCATAATTGGCTTATGCCAAATTCAATAACAGTTCTCATTTTACGGTATTTTGCAGTTTAATTTAGTTATATTTGATTTAATTATACTTATTTAAATAAGTATACTTAAATTAAGTCTATTCTAATTGCACGCTTCCTCATACACGTAAGCGCACGTGTACGCCACCTAATAGGTCTAGGTAGACCCATTACAGAAAGCATTTCAGCGTTATTACATCGAAACCAGCGGGTGAGATCTATTGCCATTTGTAGTGCAAATATTCCATCGGTTTGAAAACTTCAGCATGACGCATGTGTTCGAGATTGCGGCTGGAAACTCCAAGGTCACTTTGATCCTACAGGTCCAATGTCGAAAGAGAAGCAACGAGTCCCTGATATTCATTGTGGTGCATTGCAGCTCGATGAAGATGAAGCAGAGTTAGGATTTACTCAGCGTCGTATTTCGTTAGAGACTAACTAAGACATACCTCATCAGCCTGAGAATCACTGTTGGTGTTCTTCGTCGTCTATATTTTCCATGTGGTTGAATGGGTCGACGACTTCATTCACTGATAGTGGTGGAATGTCAGCCAAGAAAGCCTCAATAATTAACTTTCGAGAAGTCAAACTAGTCGATTGAGAGTCGAGACGCAGCCGTAATGCATCGCAATCTCGTTTGAGTTGCTCATTTTCTGCGATTGATGCATTGACACAATCCAGCGCCAACTGCGCTGACTGAGTGAGACCGGAGAGCTGTTGATCAACCTGAGTCTCCGCTGGCTTGAGTAAACGCAGCACATGATTTGGAGGGTTGTCCAGGACAGCAGTTTCCCACGTCGATCGGTCAAGGTTTCGCGTAATCTCGTTAGCCCACATTCGCCATACAGTTCCATGAGCTTGAAATGTGGCACCCCAAATGTCTTGTAGTTGAGCAGCTACGTCACGAAGGCTGCTCTCCGCTGTTACACCAGAACGGTCCACCCCGGTGGCTAAATGCAATCAGCCATAAAGTTCGCCAGGTCTCTAGTTTTAACGACAGACATGCCGTATTCATAGATTAACAACTTGATGTCTAGCTGTAATCCAGCGATCCCAAGTGACGTTTGACTTCGTGCTGCTGATGAGGTGGCGATCCAATTTAAACTGCATGACCTTACTCCAAGCTGTCGAAGGCGGAGCTTCTCCTAGTGCCCATGTACCGTTCTGTTTGACGGCCAGTCCTTTTACTCGAGAGCTGAATTGCTGCCACAATTTCTGCATAATCTCTTGAAATGATGACCCATTAGCAACAATGTCTTCGAGGGCTTCTGCAGATACTTCATGCTGTGTGACGCAGTTCTTGACAATCGGCTGCACTAGAAGCTGAAGTCGCTTTGCCTGTGTGGGAGATGGAGTCGACCCCGAACGATCGGGGGTAGATAGCGATTCCGTACCCGGTTGTTCTGTCGAATGTGAGGTGGTTCGACCTCGCTGGCGTAGCGGAGGTGCTAAACGCGATGCAATTCGTGTAGGAGGTGTCGCTTCGGGTGAACGACGGGGTCTTTGGCGAGGCCGAGGTGCCTCAGGAGATGGAGCGCGTGGTGGTGGCGTTCGTTTCTGTAATGGGTACGGCGACACTCCTTGCTCTTGATCTGAGCGTGGAGAATTCTCGCCAACATTTAAGGCTGGGGACAACTCAGCCGTTGTAGGCCCTCTAGCTCGGGCCATGATGGACGTGAGCAGCTTGGGCGTGGCTAGGCAACTTGCTGGTTGATGGCGGCAATCTTCGTGCACTTTTAAAACGCAATGCGTTTTGACAGGTGCGGCGATTCGTTGGCGGTTGGTTGAACGAATCGCCGAGGGAAGTTTTGTATAGAACCTACAATACAGGACAGCAAAACGATTGACTTTGAGATAAAACTTCACTATCCTTTTGCTAATTCACTGCATGAAAGAAGCCACTGTTAAGCAGAAGAGGGAAGCGCTAGGTTTAGCTGGGCGTAGGTGTTACGCGTACCGGCAAACGGCTTAACATTGCCCGGCCCACCATCTACGACTGGATGAACCAAGCCGAAGACATTTGGAGCTTCAAGGGCCACTCTACATCGAAGACGCTGAAAGGAAGGAAATATTTCCTGGCGTCACTAACCTAGTGACCTAAATGAAGACGTGCGACGAGAAGAAGAGGTAAAGCAACATCAATTAAAGTTAAAATATTTACATTGTATTTGTAGGTTTTATCAACTGCAGGTATGATCCAGTTCATGTGGACGATCCGCCCAGAGTGGATGGCTTCCTATGTTGCTGGAATTTTCGACGGTGGATGCGCTTTGTATTGCCAACCAGTAATTTATTTTTCGTACTGTATTTTATATTGAGAATAGATGTGGAAGTAATGGGGTTAAAATTCGGAGCAGTGGCAGATGTTGCTCAGGTGGCTCTGCTAAAGAAAAACATATCCGAGGCTTGGGATGCAATTAAAACAGAGACTATAATTCGTAGCTTCAGGAAAGCTATTCCGAAGCATCCAGAGGTATCAGTTTAAATACACACCTTTTTATGGTTTATCACAGGATTTGCTGTTGCAATTACCGACTTCCCTTTGTCATGGCATACGATATGTCAAGGCATACACCCCCGATTGGCCAATCAGCAGCCGCAGAAGTGCATGCGGGAAGAAACCGCGTGCATCCTTTCTCATCGCATACAGCAGCTTCCAGCCACCCAGTTAGTCTATCATTTGCATGGCGGAACCACAGAAGAGATGACCAAAAGGACGACCACGCCTTCCCGGCGGCCGACAAGAACCAACGAACGAGACCGAGTCATACACCGCCGAAGAGAAACTTCGGGTCTTGGACCACCTCAAAGAGTTTGGGGACATCAAGTGGACTATCACTCTATTTTACCCTAAGCTAGCAGAGTCTAAAATCACAGTCGTAGAACGCTAATCTTGGCATGGAATCGAAAGCATCGCAACATTAAGGCACTTCACAGCCAGTTAGGCGGCGCAGCAAAGCGGAAGACGCGCGAAAAGGGTCTAAGAACAGCGAGAGCTTTCATTAATTTCCGGTATTTCATTAAACAATCGAAATAGACAGATGAACTGTTAGGAGAATTTAGTTTGGACGAAGATTTTGACGATGCCCTTCGAGCTTTGACGCTGCATGACTAGAAATACAATATTGTCTTTTTCATCCAAATTTGTAGAACCTGGGTATAATTTAGGATAGTTTTGAATCGATTTGAACCGGTCTTTGACCAATCAGAGGTCACGGCGAGCACTTTGCACTTCTTCTAGCAATGACCACAGCAACTTCGGTGCAGCGCAGCTCTCCTCGACGCGTTTCGCTCGACGCCAACACACCCTACCAAGGCCAGGCAGCCCAAGTCACCAATTCTCGGTTCTCGCCGTACCAGAGCCGAAGTCCACAACAAGTGAGACGAAGCCCACGTCTCGAGCAAGCCGCGAGATGCAGTTTCCACACACGATCCGTTGATCTAACTTTCAGTCGATGTGCGATTGAAGAACACTGTTAATCAGCGTCTATCATCATCAGGGCGGTTGGGCACGCACAGAATTCTTTGCGACACATGGAAGGAGGTGAAGAGCAGGCTTTGGGACGTCATCCAGCGCGAGTTGAAGCCCCTGTTCTGAATGGAGCCCCACCAAGCTGGAAAGCTAATGAGTGTGAGCCAGCGATCGGGATGTTCGAAAAATACACTTCGATGCGCATGAACACCAAGGTACAGGATCCATGGTCAAGCGTGAAAGATCGTCGATATCTTTCCAAAAACAAGGATGAATCAGTCGTGCTCTCTGCCTACAAGTACGGTAACGAGATACCAACCGCATTTTGAAATGGTGTTGATGTGCTTGTTGTAGATCGTTGCCAGTCGCTGTTTTGACAAGCCCAGATAGAAGTAGCCATAAAGAGCGTGCATGATAGTATTTGTCGATGCGTGGCGGCCATTGACCGCTTGCTGAATGCTTGCCATCGTTGTTTTAAGGTACCCTTTGGCCGACCCAAGCAGATTCCCCAATGTCACAAGTGCAACTCGGCCGACTCTAGCAGCTCCAAAGAGCCTACACGATGCAACTGGACCAACTCCAGCAGCTTCAGTAAGGCCTTGTGGTACAGCTCCGTCGACTTTAGCAGCTTGAGGCACGGGGTGCGGACCAGCAACTCTGGTGTTCACGATGGCTATACCGGCAAGTGACCTCTGATTGGCTGAATAGGGCGTGAATCGATACAAAATCGATTCGCAAAATCGATTCGATTCATGCCATCCTCACAATTTCGAATGGAACTCACAATAGCTTCTTCATTGCTTTGTTCCTTGCTGAAAATACTACCGGTATCGTGGTGCAAGTCCATTTAGCCGGGACATCCCATTTCTGGTCTCTACCCGTCATATCAGGTGTATGCCATGACAAAGGGAAGTCGGTATGCACAAAAACAGCATATATTTGTCCAATCATTGGTTGTGTCGGATTTATCTGTCGGATATATTGAACCTCCTAATTGTATGGCGGATGGCATTCAGTGACGTCGGATATATCCGTCGTTGTCTGTAGAAGGAGAAGGCGTGGTGGGGTCAGTCATGTGTGGGCTGGAGCGCAATGGGGGAAATGAGGTCCTGTGTGAGCTACTGAAACCAGTGAAGGTGGTGGCTGAAACTGCTTCGCGCCATTTTGCTTGAGAAACAAATCGTACTTAGCCACTTGCTTTAAAATCGTACTTACCAGAGAAAATATTAAGTTGCACGAGTGATTAAAAACCACATTGCTTAGAAAATGTGCCATTTTGCCCGAGAAAAAGTGTACCACTCTGTCCCGGAAATGCTGCACGAAAGTGCGTTTCCTAACTTTGATTCGCTGAAACGCGTTACCAGTGCGTTTAATTGGCAGAAATGAATAGAGCGCACCCTGTGCATTTCAACGGTGTGCCAAGCTCGCAGTGAGCCGCAAAATCGACCGCGAATCTGCCAATTTTTGTGGCGATCTTCTCTGAGCATCCGCTTAAGTAGAGCTGCTGAGGTCCTGTCTCTATCACAAAAATTTGTAGAAATAGTGAAAGCAAGTATAATTGTGGTGTAAAGCCGAACCGTGTAACTATTTCGGGGGACAGAGTACATGAAGTACATGTTGATGTGCATTCACGACAACGATGTTGACATGTTGATGTGCATCACGACAATGCTGATGACACGAAGGGCGTCCAACCAACCGCCAGGAGCGCCTCTGACGCCAACTAGAGTAGCAAATACTGTAGTAGAGAGAATCACTTTGCATTGTACTAGTACAAGCAATACAACAAGGCTAAACTACCGCTCCCCCATCCGTGTCTTCATTCCTGCAGACACTACATACACTTGTTTGACGTAGCAAAACTAAATGAACTACTCGTTTTATTCCGGCCAGGTGCACCCTCCGCAATCGTGCAGAACCTGGTGGTAGTTCTACGAGCCGCGGAAAGATGAAGGCGCATTCCAAATATCCTTCATTTGTCAGTCGATACAATCCAAACTCAGTGAATTATACCAATCATTACAATTCTGGTGTTATACAGAATATACCATATGTATGGGCAGTGAGTCAGATTCAAGATGTGCGTCGTGGTTGATTGTGGATCGAGACTTCACCGACTCCCGGTACGCTGTCTGTACCAACCGTTGTCCACAAGCACTATATACAGTATCAAAATTTGACGTAGTGGTGGTTTAATGAACCAACTCCCACCTCACTCTTCATTTTGCCTTCCAACCCCCATCCCCAAGCCTCCGAACCATGCGTCTGTCTCTCATTCTTGCGCTTGGTGCCATCACAGCCTGCAACGCCACCCCAGCCTCCTATCAAAACAAGGTATCGGCGACGCATGCACGCATGAGCTACGACGTTGTTGACAGAAGATTTCTTCGTCTGCACCAAGAGAATGAAGAAACCGACAAGGAGGAGCGAGTCGCGGAGTGGAAAGTCAAGGCTTTAGCCAAGAAAGTTTTGGCGGGTTCTACCACGTCAACCGGTGCTTTCGACAAGTGGGCGGGGAAAGGGTACAGTCTCGATGACATTGGTGCCTGGTTAAAAATTGAGACGAAGGCGAAGTACCGTCCAGTCTACGAGGGCTATCAGGTCAGCATGGAGGCCAAAGGAATTCTGGCGGATCCTGACAGAGCTTCACGCGTACTCCAGCTTTGGAAGAGCAAAGGATACACGCTGACGCAGATTGACAAGTGGTTGGATGACCCGAAGTTTCATCAGATCTACAACAGTTACCTTGGCCACCTGGGCTACTGAGAAGGCCTTGTTGTAAAACATGCGCTTTAGACTCTTACTGAAAGATTTCTATCCACACACAAAAAATAAGGACTGACTTCGGTGAAAATGTATGTAGTACCCCGTTTCGGAAGAGCTCGGCAAACATGAATGCTGCGCTGGTGCTGAAAGATTTATGGGGCCAAGAGGTGAATAAAATCTAGAAGACTGGCCATAGGACAAGACTTGTATAATACTCCCAAAATCCAACGCTTTATATCCTCCGTTACAACAATTAAGCCAAAGGACCAAGTTTTACAACCAACAATCCTCTGGTATTGAAAGCCAGAGAGGAGGCGGTTCGTGATGCCCTACAAACGCGTGGCGAAGTGCATTGAGCTGCCGGTGTCAATATTGTGCTCACTGTACCTGGTAGTGACGTATTATACTGGAAAGCACAGTGGTAACGATTACGAACGTGTGGTTTTAACGCTTGTGACTCTTCTATGGGGGAAGTTCGGATTTCTCGAAACGCAGGAGCCAGCAATGCAAAGGCTGTACCTCCTTCTAACCGACTCGTCATACTCTAGCCATCGTAATCTGTGTACCCTGTACATCTCACCCCATTATCATACAAATTGTATGTGAAATTAGAGGGGGTTTGTTGCAGGTTATACTGCTCAGTGTGCAGGGCTGCATCTACATGTACTGCTGCAGTACTACTGCATTAATCTACTGGTTTGGAAAGTGATATCATTTAGGATTTAGCTATAATATTTAAAGCTTTAGGATTAAGATTGTCTGATTAATATATGATTAATGGTGTCTCTTCACGACAAATATCAGCGAATCATTAGCCTGGTCTCGGTGGTCGACTCTGCGACAACGTCATCATTCGCGTTGGTCATCACCAGAAACGGCTGGTGAATGCAAGCGTTTGCTTCGGTAAACGAACCCGCCAACGTTTTGCCTGCGTATCATTGCGTCAACGACCACCAAAGACGAATCACAGTAGGGCCCTCATTCACGCACCGCACATTCCAGAAGCCATCGCGCCATTAGACCGTGGTGGTGGTTGGCCATTCCCCAATTTGCCACGTGCCTCACAAGCAGCAGCAACAGCTACCCAACTAATTCCTTCAAACCAGACCACCATGTCCTCCGTCACCGCCGACTACAAACTCTTCACGCCGCTGGAGCTCAGCAAAGCCTTTAAGCTGAAGAACCGCATCGTGTACGGCCCCACGACCCGCGCGCGCTCGGACCCGGAGACGCACGTGCCGCTGGAGCGCAACATCGTGTACTACGAGCAGCGCGCTGGTGCCGGTCTGTTGATCACGGAAGGCTGCGGCATCTCGGAGCAGGGGTTCGGCTGGTACGGAGCACCTGCGCTGTACACGGACGAGCAGGAGGCCAAGTGGAAGGAGCTCGTGGACCGTGTACACGCCAAGGGAACCAAGATCGTCCTGCAGTTGTGGCACATGGGTCGTCAGTCACACCCGTCGTTCCACCCGACAAATGACGTGGTCTCGGCCTCGGAGACGCAGTATGTTGGTGGCACCACGCGTAATGCCAGTGGCGAGCGCGTGGGCTTCGAGACAGCTCGAGCTCTGACGACCGAAGAGATCCCGGGCGTCGTGGAGATGTACCGTCAGTGCGCCATTCGCGCGAAACGTGTGGGTTTTGACGGTGTCGAGGTGCACGGCGCCAACGGGTACCTCGTGGACCAGTTCTTGCAGTCGGTGACGAATCAGCGCACGGACAAGTATGGTGGGTCGTTCGAGAACCGCTACCGGTTCCTGCACGAGATCGTGGAGGCGCTGAAGACGGTGTACCCGGCCGGTCGCATCGGTGTCCGTCTGTCGCCTAACGGTGTCTTCGGTGGCATGGGCAGCAAGGACAACAACGAGATGTTCACGTACGCGTTCGAGCGTCTGTCGGAGCACGGGTTGGCGTACCCGGCCATGCTGGATGGTTTCGGCTTCGGCTACTCGACGGAGAGCCGCACGCTGAGTGTGTTCGACGCGAAGAAGGCGTTCAAGGGCAACGTCATGGCCAACAACAGCTACACGCGCGACACGGCTGAGGGTGTCGTTCGCAGCGGTGCGGCCGACTTCGTGGGCTTCGCTCGCTTGTTCATGTCGAACCCAGACCTGGCCGAGCGGTTCCAGAATGACTGGCCCGTGAACGCGGTGCCCGACTACAAATACTTCTGGGATGCTGCCATGGGCGACAAGGGCTACAACACGTTCGAGCACTACAAGCCGACGGTGGAGGTGTCGGCTACTTCTCTTAAACGCCGCTGTAATCCAACTAGAGGGAGCGTGTGGGTCACACGAGCAGGAGCTAGAAGTCGTCTGTCACCAGTAAAACTAGGTGGACCAACCGGTTGCTGAAATCCAGCAGAGACAGCTTAGGGAGGGGACATTAGCAGCAACCATCAACCTCGGGTAGGTTGACAGCCTGTCCTCACGCTTGCCCGAACATGTAACATGTAAATATACGTAAACTGAGACTCTCATAACACGTCTTCACCTTCCACGTTCCAGACTCAGTTCATACGGCCAAGACGCCATCAGTAGGCACCGTAGCCACTCGGTCGCTAACCGAGATCCCAGCCCTCTACACAGACTCCTTCATGATCGCCACCTCAGAACCCTGTGCCTCACCTCACTAATGACTCGATACGCCTCCGCCGACCAGTACGTCGCAGAACGAAGCCACGTACGAAACCTCTGAATGCTGTTGGGTGAAGCCGACCCCTTGGTCGCAGTACTCCACGCGTCGTGTTTAGCTGCTTAACTCTTCTCAACCGAGCAGAATCGCAACTGGGAGGTGTGGCGGCTGACCGCGCACCCAGAGCTCCCCTAGCTACCGTCGCCCTTCTAGACTACACCTAAACTAACTATACTGATCGCCACCGCCAGGATCTTCCTTCGGCGACGCTCTGCAAGCTTTCTCCGCCGTTCACTGTCTTCTATCTGCGTCGTTCGCCTTGTCGTATACTTATCTCCATCGTAACTGCTCCGTGTCATCCCTCCTGTAGCGATCTTCTCATGTAGCCGTCGTCCTGCAACTTCAACGTCTCCGCCAATGTCTTGTGTCTGTAGCCCTGCTTGTCACCGTCCTGCACTCCGTTGATCCCGATTGACTTGTCGTCCACTTTCAACTGTCTTCGTCGTCACCAGTGAGATCAATTGTCACTGCGACGCGGGATTCTTCTGACTTTACTCGTGTTTCAGGTGCGTGGAGCACTACCTGTCCACACGCCATCCCCCGCCAGAAGGTCGTCCTCGACCTTTCCTTCGTCGAGTAATCGCTCAAACTGTTGTGCTGTAAGCCATGCTGCCACCACTGGTCCTCCTGGCCGGTCTCGATACTCCACTCTGTGCTGTGTTTCATATCGCCCTGCCTTGTTTCGAACTTTCCGCTGTCCTTGTTCACGAACACTGCCTCCTGTGGCTTCTGCCATGATGACATTGACTGATGTTGGCCACCGTGACTGTCCTCGCCCTCGTAAAGCTTGTACCGTGCCGTCTCTGTGTCGGAGTCCGTAGTTACCAAGTCCACTGTTTCCAGTAATCTGACCTTTGACGTTTCCTTCGCGCGTTTCGTCTGGACCGCTTGCTGTTGTTCCGGTGCTGCTGCCAACGTCCTGTACTGTTTTCCTGGTCGTCGTAGCGCTTGGAACCCCGCGATCTGTAGTTGTATCCACCGTTTTGGCTGTTGACGTTGTCTGCTGGTCACGTAAAGTACTCCGTCGCGCTGCTCGCGCTTCCCGGGCCTCTGTTGCTTCTCGCCGTTTCGTTTCCTGCCGTTCAGCTTCATCCGTTCTTGATAGTTCACTGTGTCTCGGTCGTTTCCGTCCACGCACCTGTGTGCCTGGTGTCGGTGATGTACCAGTCGTCTCGTGCGTTTCAGATAACTCTTGGTTCGGCTGCTTCTCGTCGAGTGCCTGTACCTCTGTCGTCCGAGTTCGTGTCTGTCCCTTGCCTGAGGTTGTCGGTGCCGGTGCCCCAGTTATTCTTGGTCCCGTCGTCCCAGTAACGTCGCCACTGGTAACTTGCGTCCTCACAGTAACATCCGGGTCTGTGGGTATTACTCCTGACACCGTACTTGTGCTGCTGACTTCGTTCGCTTCCCGATCCGTGTCCGCTCGCGTCTGTGCCTCCGGTACAGTCGTAGGTTGCTGTCCTAGCCCACCAACATCTTCTGTAGAGTTCTGCCCTTCTTCACCACTCTCGCGGCTGTAGATCAGCTCGTCCTCAGCGAGATCCTTTAGAATTTGCTCTGCTACGGTCGCTAGCTGCCTCTGTGGTCGATAATACGAGGTCAAAAAGCTGCAGTGAGCAATAAGGCTCTCTCCAGTGTCTTCCCGAATCATGAGCCAGTTGTCGAAACCTGCGTCTGCCGTGATCCGTGCTGGTCCAACCCACTGGTGCGCCAGTTTCGTCACTCCAGTGCCTCGCGGTGGTCGAAGAATCCACACCAGATCCCCCACCTTGAAGTGTACGTTGTTTCTCACGCGTTGGTTGTAGTAACGTTCCCTTCGCAACTGATCCCGTTCCAGTGTCTCCCTAGCGATTCTGGCCGCCGTCGCCATGTTCTTGACCAACTTCCTATGGTATTCTGGCCATCCTTCAATCTGCTGTACTTGGCTAACACGCAGTAGTTCATTCGGTGCTCGCAGGCGTCTCCCCATCATGAGTTCGTTGGGTGAATACCCCGTAGTTCCGTGTCTAGCACCATTGTAGGCGTAAGCTGCGCATGGAATCCAGTCGTCCCAGTCATCTTGGTTCTCATTGACGTAAGTAGCGACCATGTCCTTCCACACCTTGTGATATCGCTCCACTAATCCCAGTAGCATCGGCCTGTACGGTACCGGTTTCATCTGCTTGGCTTGCAGCAACTGGACTAGCCTCTTGACTATAAGTCCGTTCAGTTCTGGTGCTCCGTCCATCACTAATTCTCGAAATGGCCCGTGAACCATCACCAACCTCTCCGCAATGAATCGTGCAATATCGTCCGCCGTATGTGCCGGTGTCGCTATCATCACTGCGTATCTGCTAGCGTAATCGACAGCTGCAATGACATATCGGTTTCCCCGTGCCGTGACTGGTAATGGACCAGCAACATCAAGAGCCCAGCGATCTCCTACTGCACCGATTCCTTGGCTGCGTAGTGGTGGGATGACTGCCTTCGGCTGCGTCTTGCGTGTAGCACAGTCACGACAGCTTCTCACCCAATGTTTCACCTGGTCTCTCATGCCTGGCCACCAATACACTTTCTCCAGTCGACTGTACGTCTGTGGTGTCTTCAAATGACAAGCGTAGATAGAGTCGTGCGCCTCTCGAAGTGCCTTAGCCCGTAATGTCACTGGTAAAATCACTTTCAACGATCCGTCAGAACTCCGCAGATGTACCAAGTCTCCCCGTATCACCACTGCGAATCCCTGATAACTTTGTTGGCTGCGGAGCTTCTGCACAAGTTTGTCGTCCTTCTGGTGGAGCAGTATTTCAGCGTCTGTTAGTTGCCCCTCGTTGAACGTCTCACTCGTACCGCCAGCCCCCGTATTCACCGGTGCCGTTGCGTTTGTCATCTCAGCAGTATCAGTAGCACTTGTACCCGTAATATCCGTAGCCGTAGCAGTAGTATCCGTAGTCTGCGGCTGTTCTTGACTAATTACCGGTGGTATAATACGTCGATCTGTCGCCACATCCAACACCTTCTGTCGTCCACGTCGCCTTGGATCACGTACGCCGCTCGTCATCCGTACTGGAGCTCGTGACAAAGCATCTGCCACCACGTTCGTCGACCCTGGACGGTAAACGATATTGAAGTCAAACTCCTGTAGCTGTAGTGCCCAACGGTAAGGTCTTCCAGTCAAGTCCTTCTTCTTCATCAGGTACGACAACGCCGAATGGTCCGTCACTAACTCGAATTTCCTGCCATACAGGTACGGCCTGAAGAGCTTCACTGCCCAAATTACTGCGGCGCACTCCAAGTCTGTAATCCCGTACTTCGCGACCGTAGGCGAGTTCACCTTAGAAGCGTAGGCCACTGGTTGATCTCCAGCCCCTTGATCTTGCATTAAAGCTGCTCCGAGTCCCACAACCGACGCATCCGTCACTAACTTGAATGGTTTTGAAAAGTCTGGATACACCAGCAAAGGTCTGTCGGTCAGCTCAGCTTTAAGTATATCGAACGCCTTCTGTTGATCATCGCCCCACTCCCACATCGTTTTCTTTCGTAGCAACCGCGTCAACGGCGCTGCCTTCGTGCCAAAGTGAGGAACAAACCTCCGGTAATATCCAGCCAGGTGTACAAACCGCCGCACCTCTTCCGGATTTTCGGGTACTGGGAACTGCCGTACCGTGTTCACCAGTGACTCCAGTGGCCTGATGCCGTCCTTATCCAACTCGTGACCGAGATATTCCAGCCTCTCCATCGCGAAGCTGCACTTCTTGGGCTTCAAAGACAGTCCTGCCCTCGACAGTCGTTCCAGAACACACGCCAACTCCACCACGTGACGCGAAACTGATCCTTTGGTAAATATGATAACGTCGTCCAAATAGACTAAACAGCTTTTCCACGTTAGCCCTCTCAAGACCGCATCCATCGTCCGTTGAAATGTCCCTGGTGCATTCGCTAAACCAAATGGCATCCTCACGAATTGGAACAGCCCTTGCCTCGTAACAAATCCGGTCTTTGGCTTATCTTTGCCAGCTACAGGTACTTGCCAGTAACCTGCATGTAGATCGAGACTCGAATATCTTCTAGCACCATGCATCGTATCCAGTGCCTCGTCAATCCTGGGTAGTGGGTAGACATCCTTCACAGTCACATTGTTCAGAAGTCTATAGTCGATACAGAACCTCACCGACCCTTCTTTCTTGCGAACGAGAACTACCGGGAATCCCCAAGCTCCTGTGCCTTCCTCAATGACACCATCATGCAGCATACTTTCCACTTCCTTGTCGATCACCTCTTGTTCAGTTCTCGAATAACGCCGTGGTCGTACTTTGATTGGCGGTGCTTCTCCCGTATTGATGAAATGCTCAACCCCAAGTGTCGTAGCAGGTGGACATCCATCCTTCGGTTCCAGTAGATCGGGGTAGTTCCGTAGTAGTTTCACCAGTAACTCTTTGTCCTTATCATCCATGTCACCGATGGTGATAGTCTCCTCATTGCTGAGCGGCTTATCTTTCACCTGTAACTAATCCAACCACTGGCTCACTCGTTCCCGATCCAGTTCACCATCGAGTTCCAAAATCTCCATTTCATCAGTCATCGGTGTCCATGTTCCCAGTGTCTCTCTGCTCGGTAGCTTCCGTGTCTTGCCAACCAAGTTTAAGATGGGTACTTTCACTCGACCGTCCTTCACAGTTACCAGAGTAGGCGCCACTAACAGGTAAGGCTTCTTCCGCTTCTTTGGCAGGAATAATCCAACCGTTCCATCAGCTTCTGGCACTGCAACACTCACGTTGTGGCACGTCTGCGTCTGAATCCTGGTCTTCCTCAGTAGTCGGATTTTGGCCACCCGCTCTCGTTGTTCGCGCGCACCAATTCCCGAGAACGGTACCACTTTCTTGATGTCATCTTCGAACCATTTCATCTCTCCTGATACGATATCGATCTTCACACCCCGGTCGTAGAACCAGTCTTCACCAACCAGAAAGTCGCCTGTATCACTGTCAACTATAAGCGCGTATACCACCATGCGTTGTGCGTATTGCGTCCAAAAGACGAACCGATAGACTCCGAGAACTCGTACAGCTACACCACTGAAGCCTTCCATGAAGTCGACTGGCGGTGGTACATGTAGGCGTGTACCTTTCTCCTTCCAACCTCGTCCGGCTACGCTGTACTGTGCACCCGTGTCGAGCTTCACTGCCGTCGTCTCGCCCCTTATCGTTACGATCGCCGTAGGTAATAAGTCCACCGCAGGTGCTTGAACCGCCCGTAGTTTTCCCGTTTTGCAGTGTCGTGCAGCATCATCGTCCCACTGAGTACTGGGGCTGCTATACGTGCTGCCACTCTGATACTCGTACGACTTGTGCAGTAGCTGCTTCTTGGATCTCTTCAACACTCGAACAGCGCCTGGATCTCCATGACGAATGGTCGTAACGTCTTCCGCTGTCAGTACTTCTGCTCGCCCTTGTGTCCGTCTGTGATCACTGTAACCGTAGTATGTGCCTTCGGAGTACTGCAACTGCTCATCTCGTTGTCTAAGCTGCCGCCGTTCCTTTGCTTGCGCTTTCAGTACACGTTTCTGGTACCTTCGTCGCGAACGTGAAGCTTGTACCTGCGCATCGTGACCGAGTAACCGTGTAACTCGTCCAGTGTCCGTCCCATCGATCGTAGTTCCGTTCGTGACGGCCGCCGTCTTATCAATGGCTTCTCTCACAATGTCTGTCGTCTCAGGGCTTGTATCCTTGGATCTCCGTAGTTTCGCTGCTTTTTGTCGCACCGACTTCTCTTGCTGCTGTAGATGTACCCGTTCCCAACGCCGTTCAGCTTCTGCCTGGGCAATGTCTCGCTGTCTCTGACCCGCCTTCAACTGGAACACTAAGGCACGGGTGCTATCTGCGATCTCCATCTCTTCGATGATTGGTTTCTCCATGGGCGTGGCTGGTGCGCCATCCCCAGTGAAAGACACCTTCGACATCCGTGTGCGTTCAACTCCAACATCTTCTTTAGTCTCTTCATCGGTACTGTAGACGCCATTCACTGTCTGATCACTGACTGTTGT
The DNA here is from genome assembly GCA_018806915.1 of Phytophthora colocasiae. Lineage (NCBI taxonomy): Eukaryota > Oomycota > Peronosporomycetes > Peronosporales > Peronosporaceae > Phytophthora > Phytophthora colocasiae. Next base: position 863,185 of record JAGKQI010000091.1, read on the forward strand.
TATCTCCTGAGGCCCACTTACACCTGTCGTTGCCGTTAACATTTTCTCAGCCGTCCCAGGCGATTCCAAGTCTGCGGTCAAGGCTGGTGACACCTTCACTCGCGGCGCCGCCTTGCCATCCCCAGTTCCGATTCCGTTGTCGTCTTCAAAATGCACGCGTCGTCGCTCACGCTGCTCTTCTCCGTTGCTCTTCACTGGAAGCCCTTCTACTGTGTTGATCACTACTTCCGTGCTGCCAACTCCCAAAGTCCCATTCGTCTCACTCGTAGCGGTGTCATCGGCCTCTCTTGATGCCGTACCGTCAATTCCTCCGCCTTTACTGTCCGTCTCGGTCGTAAACACCACTGATCTGCTCGTGGGCGTCTTCGGCCGATTCCTTCGTCTCCTTCTTCGTCTCTTCCGTCCAACTGTCGGAGTCTCGTCCTCCAGCTGCCGTTTTCCAGACGCCACCACCGAATCCTGCCGTACCGTGCCTTCCGTCTTCTGTTCTGATACCAGCCACCCTCGTCTCGGTTCGTCCGTGCCTCTCGCTCCCCGTTCTTGTCGTGCGTGATGTTGGGCCGGGGCCCCTACATCCGCCCGTCGTTTCCCGAGTTGCTGTTCGCATCCTGGTTTCCACCCTCGCTGTTCTGAGTCACTACCGGGCTGCTCTCTTCCATGTCTTGCTTCTTGAGCTCGCAAGCGTGGGCATGATGACCAAACCCGTGGCAGTAGAAGCACATGTCATCAGACCTGGAGGCCCCAGTCCTGGTTGCCTGCTGTTGCTGCGTCCTTCTTTCCATATATCGCCGGTGATTGCGTACACGGTCTTCTCTCGTCCTTAAGGGCTCATCATTCCGGTATTGTCGTCCTCCCGACCATCGTTGCTGCTGCTGTTGCTGTGCCGGTTGTTGTTCAGCCCCGTGGCCTTCCATCTTCAACGTCTTACCCGTACGAGCATGCTGCTTGTTTCCACCATCCGAACGTTGGTGCTGAGGAGTCTGTTGGCGAGTCGACGTCTGCTTCGTCGCTGCCGTATTAGCTGCTGTACCCGTTGCTGTCGCCGCTGTCGCTTCTGGAACTAGCCGATATCCAGCAGGAATCACCATGTTCCACTGACTGCCTGCTTGAAGTGTAGCACCTCCAGCTGGGAGCACTAACCTTCCTTCAACGTCGTATCTCGGAGGAGGGCCACTTGCCAAACCCACATCATCGTAGCCAGACACGACAGATCCCAAGTTTCCACCGCCTGAGAACTGCTGTGGTCTGAGTAATTCGGGAGTCGACATCGCTGGGGTAGCGTTGCTCGTCGTTGCTCGCTCGTCGTGCGCGCGTATGGCCGTCGCCAAGTCCACCCCGTAGCCTTCACCGTATTCGCCGACCTGGTCCACGGCGGAGTTCACTGCTTCGTTAAACGTCGCTGGGCGATGCCCACGTACCAAGGTTGCACACCACGCGTTGCCCATGCCAGACAGGAACGAATCCACCAACCATTCTTCGTCGACCGGGTTACTTGACGCGATTTCTCGAAGCTTCTGTGCGTACTCGACCAAGGATTCACCTCGCTGCTGTCGTCGCTGACGGAGCCTCGCAACCACCTCCGGGTTCGAACGTTTGACCATATACCGGTCCCTCATCATCTTACTTAGATTGCCGAATGTCTGGTCTTCTCGCCGGCTAAACGCGTCCTCCACAGTGTCGTACCACATGAGCGCCTCACCCTCAAGACTTGCAACCATCTCGATGAAGACCTCATGCTCCCGCCAGTCTGTTCTCAGGATCGCTGTCTGACGCCGAAGCTCATTCTTAACTGCTTTCAACCACGCTTTCACAGTGACTTTCGGTTCTCCTAGTCCCTTGAACTTTGGTAGTCTCAACTTCTTCTCTCGACTTGGTGGAGCCTGGTAAACCCACGTCGGTGCTGGTGGAACTGCAAATACCTGTGGAGGAGCTTGTGCAGGGGGTGTTGGTGGCACTGGTGGTACCGCTGCTGCTAGTCCTTCGGGAACACCCACTCCTGCTCCGCCGTCTCCCATAGGCACTGGTGCTGCTTGTCCCAGTCCACCGTCGCCCCCGTCGTCGTTACCTTGACCTCCGTTGTCGTTACCACCGACGTTACCATTGCCTCCAGGGTTGTCTGCTATCCCGGGTGCCGGTACGACTGGTGCTACTGGTGCTTGTTGTCCTCCTCCCGATCCCGGTATGTTGACCATCGGGGCGACGCCACTGTTTCCGCCGCTAACTCGAGGAGTATGACCCGCCGTTGCCCGTACGTTTGCTGCCTCCGGCATTATATTACCAACAGTGCTGTGCAATACCGCTTGCGGAACTTGTTTCCCCCCTCCTTGGGCTATTCCTGGGCTCGCCGATACGTGTGCCGCCTCAGCTACCGCGTCATGAAACGAAGCACGCCGCTCAGCCCGTTCATCTCTCGCAGCACTAGCCGATCGTCGAACCATACTTTCCTTTAACTTTCAGTATCCGTGCCTTCCTTATCTGTGTCTTCCGTATCCGTGTCTGTAACTTCCTTGTTCGTGACTTCCGTATCCGTGCCCGTAACTTCCTGTAATACAAAACCCAGTCTCATGTTCAGTATCTGTATCTTACTAACCCCTCAGTAACAGTATCTGTGGCTCATGCTGTGCGGAATCTCTGTAGATGGCCTTCTTGCCCTGTGTCTGTAGTAGGCCCGTATTGCCTAACTTCCGTACGCCTACAGGATAGGCCAGTACACCTAGTGCCAGTATTGCACCACTCCCAGTACAGAATGTCCTGCCATGGTCCTTGCCCACTGTGACTAGGCTCGCAAAGTCCACCTTATTGCAAACTTGCCCAGAAAGCCACTGTAATGACCACCATGTCGGCTACTTCTCTTAAACGCCGCTGTAATCCAACTAGAGGGAGCGTGTGGGTCACACGAGCAGGAGCTAGAAGTCGTCTGTCACCAGTAAAACTAGGTGGACCAACCGGTTGCTGAAATCCAGCAGAGACAGCTTAGGGAGGGGACATTAGCAGCAACCATCAACCTCGGGTAGGTTGACAGCCTGTCCTCACGCTTGCCCGAACATGTAACATGTAAATATACGTAAACTGAGACTCTCATAACACGTCTTCACCTTCCACGTTCCAGACTCAGTTCATACGGCCAAGACGCCATCAGTAGGCACCGTAGCCACTCGGTCGCTAACCGAGATCCCAGCCCTCTACACAGACTCCTTCATGATCGCCACCTCAGAACCCTGTGCCTCACCTCACTAATGACTCGATACGCCTCCGCCGACCAGTACGTCGCAGAACGAAGCCACGTACGAAACCTCTGAATGCTGTTGGGTGAAGCCGACCCCTTGGTCGCAGTACTCCACGCGTCGTGTTTAGCTGCTTAACTCTTCTCAACCGAGCAGAATCGCAACTGGGAGGTGTGGCGGCTGACCGCGCACCCAGAGCTCCCCTAGCTACCGTCGCCCTTCTAGACTACACCTAAACTAACTATACTGATCGCCACCGCCAGGATCTTCCTTCGGCGACGCTCTGCAAGCTTTCTCCGCCGTTCACTGTCTTCTATCTGCGTCGTTCGCCTTGGTCGTATACTTATCTCCATCGTAACTGCTCCGTGTCATCCCTCCTGTAGCGATCTTCTCATGTAGCCGTCGTCCTGCAACTTCAACGTCTCCGCCAATGTCTTGTGTCTGTAGCCCTGCTTGTCACCGTCCTGCACTCCGTTGATCCCGATTGACTTGTCGTCCACTTTCAACTGTCTTCGTCGTCACCAGTGAGATCAATTGTCACTGCGACGCGGGATTCTTCTGACTTTACTCGTGTTTCAGGTGCGTGGAGCACTACCTGTCCACAGAGGAGCAGCCGTTAGAGAGGGTATAGTAGATTACGCAATTAGAAACGCGTAATGGTAAGGAGTGACAAAACACTTCACGTGACAAAACAAAACAAAAGAAACTCGATGTCACCTCCCGTAAAATATTTTAAACACTATTGTGTTGTCACGTGAATTGTTTTGTCACGCTTTAACACACAGAAAACTGGTTGCAACAGCTAATCCTCAATTTTCCAAGCATCAAACCTCCACAGAGTCCAGGGTTGTGAAAATAAGATTGTTATTTAATTTAGCCCCAAGACTCATAATTTGTTTATTGCAATTTTGTTTTCAATCATATCATCGAGCTCTGATTGGTAGAAACCCACCTAGCCGTAACCTTAACCCAAACCCCTTGACGCTCGCTTTGCGAGAACTTTAACCCCGCTTTCAAAGCGTGGCGCTTTAACGACGATGGCTTGTGGGCTGAGGTATTTCGCAGTTGGTGTGAACTCCTTCGTAATGGCATCAAACAGACACCGCACGTCCAATATAGTCGCATGTTTGGGTCTTACAGAATTTTGCAAAGTGAGGAGACTGCTGGAGTGTCGAGCGCCACCTCAGAGCTGTCTCGTCGAAGTTGTTTACGTCGTACAGGCCCAGAAGACCACTGCTTGCTCATTATTGATGCGTTAAGAGTACTCAAGTAGCTCGTGACATCACGATAACGTGCAGAACTCGAGCTAAACGCCACAGTGAAATGGAGGATTTATTTGGACGTGATTGAGACCTCGCTCAATCAATAATTTAGTGTGTTTTAATTGAATTATTTGAAAGTCAATTTTTTTTTTCACAACCCTGAGACTCTCAGTTACGTTCTAGGTACTCGTAGCGGCAGCTGCTCTCGTAGGTGTACTCGATGCTACACCAGCAGGTACTGGCAACACTATTGTTTTCAATCCTGGCATGGTGAATTCGGCTTTTGCTCGTGAAAGGCGAGAGTGCTGATGAAATGGTGGCCGTTTACCCCACTGTCCAACGTTAAGCAAGCCATTGAAGATAAATTGGCATTATCGGAAGTGAAAGAGAGCGTCGTCCCTCTTCTCGTCCCTGTCACGTCGCCGTGCCGTCCCTCTGATAGTTGTGTTATCAGAAGTGCCGTCCCCTGAATAACAGATGCTATCAGAAATGTTTGTTAGCACATTTTTAACCCCAACATTGTCATTCGCGGAAAAGACGGGAGGAGTCAAGCGCCTTGTGCGCGGGCCAGGGGGAGAGCTGGAGAAGGTGGTGGCCGCGCGCGCGGCGGTGCAGATCGGCACCAGCGGGCCAGGAGGAGAGGCTACAGCGACGAGGAGGTGATGGCCGCGTCCGCGTCGGTGCAGACCGGCACCAGGAGGATAGGCTGTAGCGACGAGGAGGCGATGGCCGCGTGCGCGGCGGTGCAGTCGAGCATGTAAGTCTCCATTGAGTTCGAATGTAGTTCCACGACAAGTGTACTAACTCTAGAGTGTATATGTTGCCTACGTCGCTCTTCCTTTTAGACTATCGCTCAATGCGTTCAACGTTATGTGCGACTGTGTTCTGTGATTCTCTAGTAAGCATACTGCTTGCTCATAAGTGACGTGTTGCTGTTGTGCCATCAGGATAACTCGGTCAATTATACGTTTTCTGCGGAAGAAGAATCGCTTTTCGGCTGCGTTGCTGCGCCAGCTCGAGCCAAGTTGTTCTTCAAGTTTACGCACGGCAGGGCCCCCATTTATTCCGACCTCCCACTCCTGCCACACTTGGTGCACAGTCTTGCTGGATCTGAGGAGCTTGTACGAAGCTGGGAGTGGCGAGCCACGCGGATGTGTCTCTGGTGAAGCTGCAGTACAGCCAGAAGGATCTTGTGCACTGCCAGAAGCTCCCCAGTCGACGCTCAGACGGACAGACGCAGAGCCAGAGGTAATTTGGGTAAACATTTCTTTTACATGCACCACTGATGTTTGAAGTTCCCTGACCTTGTTATCGATGTGTGATATCACTTGCTGGTGCTGTTGTTTCAGGTGGTCCATCAAGTCTGGCACCATTTCATGCAATTGCTTCACTTGCGGTGACTGATCGTTAAGCATTTTGGTTTTCAATTCCGCGGCGAATGCTTCATAGCCGCTGGAGCTGAACAGAAAGTGCGACCAGAGTTTGTGAGCAGGATGAAGTTCGCGCAGTAGCACTGAATCTTGCAAGAGGACAATCCGAAGGTACAGTAACAAGTTAAGAAACCCCCCTGTGGCAACGTGTAGTGCTGATTGTTGGTTGTAGGCTGTTATGTAATTTTCCACAAAAGGAAATACTTCGCGCTGAAGGCTATCGGGCGGAGAGAGTGCCGCGCGCTCCAAGAAAAATGAGCGGCGGTCAGGAGGAAACCCAGCCAACGAACGCATCGCTTTCCGAGGCAGTGCAGTAAGGTAACAACCCTCCCTTGCTGTTGCATTCCACCTGCCTAAACCTAATTTGAGATTCTGTCGCCCCTGCCAGCTCAGCCATTCTGGATCCAGATCCTCGCGCCGCATGGGTCTTTGCTTTGGAGAGCAAGCCCAGGGCGGAGAATGCCTTCACGGTTGCGTCGTAATGAGCCCGATAAGACAGTGCTTTGTTTGTTTCTTTCCTGACTTGAGCACCTTAATGTCATACCAGTTTTGCGCGATCGGAAAGTCAGGAATCGCTTCCATTTGCACACACCATCGATAGAAAAAAATACAAAGCGAGAGCTCCAATCGGACAAATCTTGACATTGTTGTGTCGAATGCAAGAGCCGAACTCGCGGCAGCCAAATTGATTCGTTTTACCCTGCTCCATAATCATCACGAGCGCTCTGCATTCTGTGAAGCCCTCGTGTTCCAACTCCACACTGAAAAGATCAGGTAATTCCATGTTACGCGCAGACTCGCCTCGCAGAAGGCAAGCATGATACATGAAATGGATGAGGCGATTTCGTAAGTCTCCACCCGTGTTCAAGTTCATGTAGTAGCGAGAAATTGCCACGAGTTCGTTAGTAGCAGTAACCATCTAGAAGAGACCCAATACCGCGATCAACGTACTCACGCTTATTCTTTTCGTGCTTCTCGCGCTTTAACGAAGTCAGCAGAGCCTTAATGAGGCTGTTGCGGGGGTGCGGGTGTGAGTTTGCTCCCCTGCTGTACTGGGCGTTGTACAAATCGGACAGAGCGTTTACATACATTTCAACTGTAGCTACGCTGACTCTCCGCGTAGAGCTTTTGACACGAACTTGGCGATCTACGACTTCCTCTTGAAGAAAAAGATGCATCTTGGATGCTGTGACTTGGTAGCGTGTAGTTTCGTGGAAGCCTTTGCGATCGCACCAAGCCTTGAACTCCTTCTGTTTTGGCGCGTACGCGCGGGTAGTATTCGCCGGACGGGCAGCTCGACAGCGATCTAGAGTAGTGTTCGCGCTTTCCTCCAGCTCCACTAGAAGAGATGGCGACTCCATGGCTGCTGCAAAAATGAATGACTTTTTGACAAAACCGCTATCTACGATCTGCTTCCGTGACGGAGGGACGACGTCCTCCAAACTATAGAGCGCTCGAATGTAGACACACCTACCCCTAAGGAGATAACCACTCATTATCCGCATTGGCGTCGAAATTCATCGGCAAGTCATTCGACGAAATGGAGATAATAATATAAGAAGCTTCCTGGCGATAAGCTCATATTGATATTCGACAAGGGCGAAGGTATGCTTCAGAAAAACCTCCCTCGTTTCCGCTCTGGAATGGATGGCAAAAAGTTCGGCGACTTGGCCAAAACATTTCCGTTGGAACAACAGGTTGTCATGCTTAGTGCTTACTCGAAGTATCTCAATGCCAAAAGTCTGTTCAAGAGATGAACACACTCGAACCACCGGTACCTACGGTCAACCTAGGCGTTCAACCTTCAGCCATGGTTACCTGACTTATGCATGGATTTTGTCAGCTACGCCTCGACTAAGCATTGCGTTGTTTCTAATCAAGTGAATCACAAAACGATCTCTACGGCCATCGGCTTGTAATGCTCGAACGTGTTGTAGCCCTTGTCGCCATGGCAGCATCCCAGAAGTATTTGTAGTCGGGCACCGCGTTCACGGGCCAGTCATTCTGGAACCGCTCGGCCAGGTCTGGGTTCGACATGAACAAGCGAGCGAAGCCCACGAAGTCGGCCGCACCGCTGCGAACGACACCCTCAGCCGTGTCGCGCGTGTAGCTGTTGTTGGCCATGACGTTGCCCTTGAACGCCTTCTTCGCGTCGAACACACTCAGCGTGCGGCTCTCCGTCGAGTAGCCGAAGCCGAAACCATCCAGCATGGCCGGGTACGCCAACCCGTGCTCCGACAGACGCTCGAACGCGTACGTGAACATCTCGTTGTTGTCCTTGCTGCCCATGCCACCGAAGACACCGTTAGGCGACAGACGGACACCGATGCGACCGGCCGGGTACACCGTCTTCAGCGCCTCCACGATCTCGTGCAGGAACCGGTAGCGGTTCTCGAACGACCCACCATACTTGTCCGTGCGCTGATTCGTCACCGACTGCAAGAACTGGTCCACGAGGTACCCGTTGGCGCCGTGCACCTCGACACCGTCAAAACCCACACGTTTCGCGCGAATGGCGCACTGACGGTACATCTCCACGACGCCCGGGATCTCTTCGGTCGTCAGAGCTCGAGCCTTCTCGAACCCCACGCGCTCGCCACTGGCGTTTCGCGTGGTGCCGCCAACATACTGCGTCTCCGAGGCCGAGACCACGTCATTTGTCGGGTGGAACGACGGGTGTGACTGACGACCCATGTGCCACAACTGCAGGACGATCTTGGTTCCCTTGGCGTGTACACGGTCCACGAGCTCCTTCCACTTGGCCTCCTGCTCGTCCGTGTACAGCGCAGGTGCTCCGTACCAGCCGAACTCCTGCTCCGAGATGCCGCAGCCTTCCGTGATCAACAGACCGGCACCAGCGCGCTGCTCGTAGTACACGATGTTGCGCTCCAGCGGAACGTGCGTGCCCGGGTTATCTCAATAAACGCCCGTGGCTTCGCGTTTTCCATACTTGATTCTCATTTGAGAAAGAAGGAATAAATCTGCAGAATTTTGTACGATATCGCCAACGAGACCGGAATATCTGCCCAAAGGATGTGAGAAGGAGACTTCGCAGACGCCAAAGTCTTGATCCAAGTGGAAGAAAAGCACAAGAATTTCTTAGCTCAAGCTCGAGCTGTATCTTCCTGGTGTGTTCGAGATTTCAATCCCTCACCAGCTCAGCTTAATAAGGTCCACGTTCTCCCTATTCGTCCAGTGACACAGGAAGAACTACAAAAACAACGGGAATATGTTTTACATCATGCTCGGGCGGTGGTTAACGCTGCAATGAGGCCTGCTGTGGATAAACTGCTGACTGAGTAGTTAATGTCCAAATCTGTTCTAGACAAGAGGAACCTCACAACTTGAACTTGTCGGTGTTCAATTGCCACCATTAGCAGTGATTTCCCCATTTCAACGTCTTACGTTCACGCGTCGATGAAAAAGCGAATTTTAGCCGCATCTCCACATTTACAAGCGCTAAAAAGTTCCAGATCAAGTTGAGGATGTAGTAAGTTGCGGTTCTACTTGATTCCATGGATTTTTGGCCGGAAGAACTGTTGCTCACAACATCCTGAAACCATTTGCGTCGAATCTCCTGGAAACCAGCGTCATGTCCACGTAGTAAAGCCACACGCAGTCTTTGACACATGGACACACCTGCATTAATTACCAGTAAACGCGTAGTCGTCTAACGCTTCCGCAAGAATTAATGGTATGATTAAAACGCTGCTGGATGCTGTCAGAATCTTTTGTAGCTACACGCTATCTAAAAGAAGCCATCGCGGACGAGCTTCACATAGTGGAGGTAGAACTGATACCCTTTGTCATACTTTGAGTAGACCCGCTGACCTTCTGCGGTCACGAACGAAGGCTTGACGCCTATCTTATCAAGAATTCTAGCCGGCGCCTTGTCGTTCTTGATCCATCTTATCAGTTTATCCGTGTCCATCGTCTCCCAACGAGCCCTCTCCTCTCCGTCTTCGGTTTTAGGGTCCTTCACGGGGATATCATCAACTGTCTCATCGATAACCCGCAGTGATCTTCCAGTGATGCCATTGTGATCGTTCGTGAAGTCCAAGAGTGAAGTGCTCGTAACAACCGTCGAGATATCGGACTTGCGGACGACGTCTGCGGCTGAAGCCATGCCGCTTGAGAGTGGTCGTAGTAGCAGCAATGAGGAGAGCACAAGACAGACGCATGGCGAACGGTTGTTCCTTGGTTCGAAGTGAAGACTGCTAGGTTCTTGGAAAATTGAGGAATGATACCGAGGGCGTTGTGGTGGTCCTCGTGCGAATTTACACGACCAGTAAATGCTGCCGATACATCACCAGGTAAATGTAACTCATTTCACGAAGTATTCGCTGCCGGAATTTATGTACATGTATTTGAATTTCCTGGATCGACATCTGCTTCCTCAGGATTACAGAATGAACAATTTCCCGTAATTGTCCGCTTCATCTGTTTCCTTAGGATTACGGTACGTACAGTTTTGTCGTAATTGGATCCAAACATTCATGCCACCTCGGTCCGGTACAGTACAATACGACGTCTCCACTCGGAGACATTTTTCCACCGGTATTTGACGTTCAGTCTGGAAAAAAAACGAGTTACTTTCCTAACTTGAAACGAGATATGTTGGATCGATGTGCTCTACTGTACTACGACGGTGAACGCTCAACCTCTGAAGGAGCTTGGATGCCCTCAAGCCCGAATTTACAAGACATTATCGGAATATGTATCGCTGCGACGCTGTCTTCTCCCGGTTGTGCATAATGTGATGCTCTGAGTGGTTTTTGGAGATCTCATACTTGGCTCACGGCAAAATTTCTTGAAAAACCTTTTTTGGCGGCTTCAAACTGTTTTTCATGCAACGTGCAGACTCCAAAATGATATACACTTTCGTGAAAACGAGGGTCGAGAAACCGAGCACACAAGCGGTGCTAAGCTCCTTCCGCAGGCATTGTCATTCATCTACACTCATGCAGATGAAATTGGTGTTGATGAGCCGTAGTTGTCGAAATCCTTCGACAACTTGATTTGGAACTGCTGAGGTTTTACCTCCTCGGATTCCTCGTGCGTAATGCGCGAATTGATTAAGCGATTTCCAGTTTTGATATGTTCAGTTTTAATCGGCAAAACGAGAAGGCCGATAACTGTTAAGCAACTTCTTCTGATTGGAATATTGACGGTGTTTGAACAAAATGAACTTCTTCCTAACCTCCCACGACAACGAATATGGACTCCTCGAAGCTAGACGTGGACATTGGTAACATCAGAGGTCTTGCAAGACGTAAGTTCATCAACTTTTATGCAAGGAACTTGAAGTAGATCAACTGGTTATTGAATTCTGAAGGTTTGAATGTGATTGCGAAATGTTTGAATGGGATATAATAACTGCAGTCTGCAATGTGTTACTCAGAGAAAACCGGTCAGCGGGTGTTCAATCTGTACGACATTCTGCCAACTCGTGAAATTTGCACGGTCTATTGGAATCTGGTAACACGCAGGCAACTTGTTGTTAAAGGGGGTAATCTTGGACTGGCGCCTCTTGGGCCCTCTGTTTTGCACTAACCAGTAGTACACTATCATTGCTACGTACTCAACGGCTTTCAACGGCCCTAAGTAGTAGTCCACTTTCCAATACGCCCCCTCCGAAGTAGCAGTTTACTTCGGAAGATGCTCCTTGGTCAAGCCAATCATCTTGCCCAGCATCTCCAAACGATCGCTGGCAAGGGGCTTCGTCAATAAATCGGATGGATTCACGTCCGACTTCACCTTGTGCAAAGTCACCGTCTTCTTCGCGACTTGGTCACGAACGTAGTGCCATCTCAGTTCGATATGTCGCGTCCTGCGACTAAATGTAGGATTGGTAGCCATGACATAGGCTGCCTGATTGTCAATTCCCAAGCGGACTTCCGTCTTCAACGCTGGGAAGACTTCAATGAGTACGTTTCGCAGTCCTTGTTCTTCCATCGAGGTCTCACAGGCAGCGACATACTCCGCTTCAGCTGTACTCTGGGCGACAATGGTCTGTCGTGTCGATGCCCAAGAAACAGCTCCTCCAGCTACACAGTGCACGTAACCGGTTACACTCTTGCGACTGTCAGGGTCATTGCCCCAATCCGAATCGCAAAACCCGTCGATGACTAGTGTATTCGCCTTTTGAGATTCTTTGCTGGCCGAGTACTCAATGCCCATACTCTTGGTCCCAACCAAGTACCTGAGCACGCGCTTCGCGGCTCCAATATGCTGTTGAGTTGGTTGTTGGACGTACCGGCTCAGCTGGCCGACAGCATACGCGATGTCGGGGCGGGTACAGGTCGCTAAGTACATTAGCGAACCTACCAGCTCACGATAGGGAAAGGATTTCCCGTAACCAAGCTCCTTCTTGTGTTGGCCTGCATCCGTGTCGTTCACAGTCAATCGCAGTTTCGTCTCCATCGGGATCCTGCTCGGGTGTGCATCGTTGAAGTGAAACTTGTCGATGATTTCCTCACAGTACCGAGTCTGATGAATTTGGATTGAGTTTTCGTTTTGTTGCACCTCCACACCTAGGTAGGTACTCACCAAACCTTGGTCCTTGATTCCATAGGCTTCATTCAGCTCACTGAACAATCGCTTCTTGAACGTCTCGTTCCGAGTCGCACACAGGATGTCATCTACGTAGAGAAGAACCAACGCGAACTCTCCATCCTGGTCGTAAAAATACAAGCATGGCTCAGTAGCACACTGCTTGAATCCAAATCGAATTAACCACGAATTCACCTCACTGTTCCATTCACGCCCTGACTGTCGAAGACCGTACAAAGCTTTGTTGATCATGTAGATCATGCCATCTTCTTCGCTTGGATAGCCTTCCAGCTCTTCAAGATACTGCTTGATCGCGAGGAATGCATTCAGGTACGCTGTATTAATGTCACCCTGATAAACTATTAGATGCAACAGAACACACACCGCGAGAAACAATCTGAAAGTAGCCATCCTTGCCACGGGTGAGAAGGTCTCTTGAAAATCAATACCCTGGCGCTGTTTGTCGCCTCGCGCCACGATCCGAGCTTTGAACCGAACGACGTATCCAAGGTGATCAGTCTTCACACTGTACACCCACATTGTCTTTATCGCTCGTTGTCCGACCGGCATCTCTGCTCTCGGAATCATACACAGCACTTCCTTGTCTTTGAGTGCCCGAATTTCGTCATTCATAGCAGCTCTCCACTCTTTAGCAAACTTAGACCTCATCGCCTCGCGATAGTTCCGAGGTATGTTCACGCTACTCGCTCGAATTCCATTGTTTCCACGCAAATCCGCGTGTAGTGCCCTAAAAGCCGAAGTCACCGAGAAATTCTCATATCGGTCAGGTGGGTGACGCTCGTGCACTTCACGAAGTCCTGGGCGGCGTACTGGGATCTCCCGTTTCTGCCTCTTTGTATCCACCTTTGCCCGCTTTGGATCTCTCACTCGCTTGACTTCATCTTCTCTTTGGCGTCGACGACCAATCATTATCTCGCCTGGAGAATCACTGTCACCTGCTTCCAGATCATCACCGAGATCGAACAGACAGTTTCCCACTTCTATCTCGTCACTGGGATCAAAGTTTCCCACTTCTATCTCATCACTGGGATCAAAGTTTCCCACTTCTTTCTCATCACTGACTTCGTCGTCAATTACAGGAAGGACGGTGACATCTTCATCATCGTATTCAACTATTTTACTGTCAATATCATCACCTTCATAATTGCTGTCTTCATCAGCATCCTCTGCTTCGCCTCCCTGCGTTTCTTCAAACGCGCCATCGCTGGAATAGTCTGGATGAGAACTGTTTCGAAGAATGTCGTCCCACAACTGCTGATCTTCAGCGTTGTCAAGTTCACTACTCTGCTCCGTCAGCATGTCTTCAACATTTGGTAGAGCACTATTGAGTAAGATGTCATCCCACACTTGTTGGTCTTCATTATTCCAGTCAACACTAGAAACTCCATCTTCCTCCACCATGTCTTCGTCACTGACGTGATCGCACTGCTCGTCGTCGTGTTCGTTGGCAGGCATATTATCGTCGTCGAATGTCCGCAGCCACTTGTCCACCTTGGACTCGAATGCACTGCCATATCGATCTTTGTACTTGATGCTTTCATTGAGTTTTACATCTGCCACGAAGCCTTTCTTGTGCTCGGATGGAAAATACACTTGACATCCGACAACGTCCTCACGATACCCGAGTAAGAACCCAATGCGACAGTTTGCACTCAGCTTCGTCCGCATCGTGATAGGCGTGTGGCAATACACCAGCGAACCAAAAGCACGGATATGATGTATATCTGGCTTCGTGCCAAACATCACTCCGTATGGCGTGCATCCTGCACCTTTGCAGAACACCCGGTTCTTCACGTACACGGCGGTTTCCAACGCATGAATCCACATCGACTTTGGTAGACCAGAATCATGCATCATTGTCTTCACCATACCTTCTAGAGTTTGATGAGTTCGCTCAACTGCATTGAGCTGCGAAGACTTAGGTCCAACCTTCGTGTGCACGATCCCCTTCGTCTTGTACCAGAGCTCCATGGCACTATTACAAAACTCCTGGCCCTTATCAGTAAGTACCTGCTTGACAAGTCCAGCGTCTTGCTCATCACTTCGCCATTTGCGAATTACAACCTCTCCAACACGTTTTCCATGCTGTCTTTCTGCCCATGCAATGTACTGCTTCATGAACTGGTTCACCTCACCCTCTGTGCGAGACTTCATCAGGTAGGTGGTCACAAAGCGTGAGTATCCATCCATTACTACGAGCACCGCAGTATACTGAGTCCCGTTGTGCACTCCCGGTATGAGCAGATCTGCGAACACTATGTCATTGACGCGCGTGATCTTACGCTCGAGGTTCTTCTGGAACGTTTTCCTTTTCTGCTTCCCGAAATGGCAGTCAGCACAGTCAAACTTGCCACGCTTCTTCAGCATGATGCCCTTTGCCATGCCTCGGTCCACCATCAATCGGATATATTCTGGACATGTATGTCCTAGACGCGCGTGCCACAAATCGATATCTGCAACACCATCGGTCACCGTAAAGTTCGCAATAACATGTTTCTTGGTTGATATTTTGCTATTCTTTGCCTTCTTCCCACTAACATTGTGGGTTCCGAACGTCCAAAGCTGGTGCTCGTATGTCGTGCGAATCACTTCAGTACCTTCCTTCGACATCCCGAACATCTTCGTGTCTTGGTCCCACGACATCTTGAACCCCTGGTCTAAAGCCTGTCCTGGTGAGAACAAGTTACACCCAGCCTTTGGCACATACAGTACATCTTCCAGAAATACTGTCACCATTTGCTCGTCAACCATTGTATCTAGCAGTACAGTTCCAAACCCCTCTGCTTGAGCTACTCCACTGCCGGTAAACCCTGAAACTGTCGGGTTCCAGTCGCTATCATCCATACTTTGGAGCGATGTGAAGTAATCCTTATTCGCCACGATGTGAGCATTGCTACCTGTGTCGAAGTACCACCGGTTCGGGTCGTAGTCTTTTGCTGCATGCTTCACAACGTCACTGACCACCACATCACGCTTGAGCGAGTGCGCCGACACCTGAGGTTTTTGTTTCGACTCTCCTTGTTCTTTCTTCGAACATGCATACTTCGGTTTTGCATTCTTCCGTCCGCTTGGCTGCTCACGTTTTTCTTCAGCCAACAGGTCCGGACAGTCACTTTTGTAGTGTCCCTTACCACCACAGTTGAAGCACTCGACATCCGCAATGTCAATCTTCTTCTTGAATTCTTTTCCGTGGTTTTGCTGCTTACTAGTCCTCCGAGTTCCTGAAGAGCTTCCTTGCGTCTTCTTGCCCGTGTTGTTTCCAAATGCATGACTATCCCAGTCTTTGCTTCGTGATTCTGCAGTCAAAATCAGCTCACGGATATTCTCTGGTGTGTATTTGCTCATGTCCTTACTGAACAAAACTTTCCTTCGTAGCTCGTTGTAGCACATCTGGTTTGGCAGACTACGCAGGAGAATATCCACCATTTGTAGATCATTCACAGGTGCCTCCAAGTCCTTCAGCTGCTCCATCATCTCGAACATCTTGTAGAGATGGCTACGCACATCACCATTTGCGCGCAGGTGAGTCCTGTGTAATTCACCGTTCAGGCGATACACCTTCTGCGCCTTCGTGGCCGAGTTCGTCTTCCCGTCGTAGATGCTGCACAGCTCACGCCACATTTCAGTGCCTGTCTTCTTTGACATCACTTGCTTGGCTAGTCGCATCGACAGTGAACCCTGGATGAGTATCTTCACCTTGGCCTGCTTCTTCTTGAAGTCATTTTTCTCTTCCTCTGTGTCTCCTTCGGTCTTCGTGCCGAGAACAATCTCATCCAACAAGCTCTTTTCAAACGCGTTGATCATTGACTGTTTATAGAATATCCAGTCTTCCCCGTCCCAACGGACCGGAATTCCCTTAGATCCTATCTTGAAGCCCTTCTTCTTGTGCTTGCTGTCGTCTGAGTCGGAAGATGAAGACATTGTTGCCTCTGTTACTGATCTTCTAGCTGTCTCGAATCGCGCCGTGTGCGCTAGCGAAGTCGTAGAGTTGGGCTCGTAACCCTATTGGAATCTGGTAACACGCAGGCAACTTGTTGTTAAAGGGGGTAATCTTGGACTGGCGCCTCTTGGGCCCTCTGTTTTGCACTAACCAGTAGTACACTATCATTGCTACGTACTCAACGGCTTTCAACGGCCCTAAGTAGTAGTCCACTTTCCAATACGGTCAGCTCTCAAGTCCTGGCGCAATGCACAATAGTAGACTTAGTCTACTAGACTACGTACTACACAAATGCTTAACGAAGTTTACGCTGAGCCAAGTCCATTTGCGTTCACAATAGATGCGTTGGAAACAGATAATTCAGACGGTAAACTTTTTATTCTTACTAGTTAATCTTTTTTACATCACCCATCCTGTGTTGGCCACCACTCCAGCATCCACTTCGAAATCCAGATTATTATCCACGTAGTTCTCTCCACAAGTACAAAGTTTGGATTTACTGCAGCTTTTTACGATGAACATATTGAAAAATGCTGAGCTAGAGGCCCTCGACTCATTAGATGTGCAGCTTGGGACATGTGATACCGGCTACTTTTCGAATTGGCCATCCAAAGATGCTAGCTTAAGAAATACTAGCACTGGTCAGACTGAGTATCAACGATACTGTAGCGCAAAACACGCAAACGCCACAAACTCCGCAAACTGTCCTCACTAGCCATCTCATTCAACATTTTTCGCTCTTCTGCGAACAACCATCCAAGTTCCCTCGTGAAATACTCCAGAACGGACCCCTCCCCCCCCCGACCATGCGTCTCACTTACATTCTTGCGGTCTCGGTAGTGGCCACTCTTCACGCCAGCACTACTGCATTTCCTTCGGCTCAAGATGCCAATGTTGCTATTGAAAACGGCGTTGTGCCTGCAATCGTCGACCCAACCCCCGTGGAGGGTGGTCGCATGCTTCGTCGTGTGGATAACGACTACGACGATCTCGATGGTGATGACCTCGATGACGACGACCTCGAGGAAGAGAGAGGTTTTGGGGATGTTGTCAAGAAGCTTAACCCCGTCACGGCTGTAAAGAAGTCCGCGAAAAAGACTGCAGAGCAGTCTGCGAAGATTAAGGAAGCACTGAAGGAAGCAGCCGACTATCAGAAAATGCTCGAAAAGGCGAAGGAGTCGATCTACAAGAAATAAACCCAGTGTTTCCGTCGGCGTTGCCAAAGAATCGTAGTCGTTGAGACTGATTGTGGGGTTAAAGCTAGCGACTTACAAATGTCTAATGTTTAACCTTTTCATTCCCATTTCTTTTCGTTTTAATGAGATAGTCTTCGATACTCTACACCTTTGCCCGTCCAATCTGGGAATAGTCTCAAGCAAAGTGGTACCGTCATATTTTCCTTATCGCAAATATCACACTACTACTCGCTAAACATCAATGAATCAGGGAATGCTTGCAGTCAAGCTGGGACTCGCAAGGTGATGAGCTGCCGGTCAAAACTTGCTGCCTGCTTGCCACGCGCGAAGGAGCCCGCCTTCGCGCCTGAATGATCTCGTTTTGCTACGCCTCGCCCCGTATTCACTGAAGGCTCACATTAAGGAGCGTTTGGCTTTGGATCGTGCCGAGATTTGTGACCGCAGTAACATGGTGGACGAGGATGGCAACCCCCTGACCATCAAGGAGCGCACGATGCGCTTTCTGGAGCGAGCTGCTCATGCCAGCATGAAGTTCATCACGCCAACGTTGGTCACCAAGATGGAGCTTCACGCCCGTGACGCAGTGAACGCGGCGGAGGTGATGAAAGACATGGTCTACGGCGCGTCGGCGATGCACAAGCCAGACACCTTGCGAGTCCCTGGTTGACTGCAAGCATTCCCTGATTCATTGATGTTTAGCGAGTAGTAGTGTGATATTTGCGATAAGGTAAATATGACGGTACCACTTTGCTTGAGACTATTCCCAGATTGGACGGGCAAAGGTGTAGATCCTTTTCGATCGCGAGAAAGTAATAAAGTACCGGCTCCAAAAACATAATATGAATATCGTACTTTTATTATTATATTGCGTATTATTATTATTTTTTCAAAACCACTATAATATGATATTGACATAATAATAATAATAATATCCGAGTCTGAAGGTGCCAGCCACCCCATTTCTCAAAGGCAGCCATCTCTTGCGACTTACTAACAGCTCATTTACCATTTCTTAAGTCCGCCATGACGCTCGGCCAACTCACCTCTTTCTTCTACACCCCTGTAACATCTGGAAGTATAGTGACATTGCATGAGAATCTGCGAGAACATACATGTTGGACCGGTACACCGTCTCATGCACGGTTCACTGGAACGGTTCAACGGAACCGTTCTCCTATTGGCTAAAGAAGAGGAACGCTTACTTGGGTGGTCGACGTGTGAGGACATTCAGCTAAGTTCGAGCGACAACGTGGACACAACAAGGTGGAGCTACTAGGCGGACAGGACGATTAGAACAGGTTTTGTTAACTTTGATCTACTCACTTCGGCATTTGCCACCAACAACACAAGCTCAATACCAACAATACAACATCACAAGCGCACACTGGAAGGCGTACAAGCCCTCTTCGATGCTTGTGTCGAAAAGTCCCCGGCAATGAGCAAATACCTCGACGCCGAAGCGAAACGTTTTTCATGGTTCGCTTTTCGAAAAGGCTGTCGTAAAGGCACTCGAGGTGGAATTCTGCCAAAGGCTTACCAGGCAATTTTTAAGCCATTTCGTGCTGAACTCCCGTTGGAGTTCGAGAACGAGCCTTCAGCCGCCGATTTCACTGCTGCTGTTCTCCGCGAATCTGCAGCAATACACTGTATATTGCGGCAGATATTGCACTAGTTATTACTGTGTTCGCATTGATTTCCGTTTATTAGTAAATGATCAAGTCATGGGGGGGGGGTAGGTTTTTACACCCATCTTGTCAAGAAGTTTTGACGGCGCCTTGCCGTTCTTGATCCACTTTATCAGTTTATCCGTGTCCATCGTCTCTCAATGAGCCCCCTCCTCTTGGTCTTCCGTTTTATCGGTCTTCACAGGAATATCATTCACTTTCTCGTCGAGTGATGCCGGCATGATCGTCCGTAGAGTCCAAAAGCGAAGTGCTCGAAACAACCAAATCTGGTGATGCCATGGTCGAGATGAGTAGAGTGACTGTAGCAGCAATGAGGAGAGCACACGACAGACGCATAGTGCACGGTTTGTTGTTTGGTTCGAAATGTGAATTATGAATTTTACGAAGAAAGAAAGTTGATCAACTACTTCGTGGACACATCAGTCGCTTGAGCCAGAATAATCTGACGAACTGTTCCTTTTGTTTGTGCGTAGTGGCTAAAACCAACTGCGTCACATCAAGTGGAATACTAGTACATGCTGTACTACTAGCAGCCTTTACTGGTCATGTAAATTCGACTAACACGTAATCATTCTCATTCCTCAATATGCCGAAAACCTAGTAGTATAAACGGCTACGCATCTATTGTGACTATGTGGTAATACGCAAAAACAAATGGACTTGTTATAAGGATAAGTTTACATTGAATAAACTTCGTTATAAGCTGAAGGTTACGCCGATCTGACGAACTGGTTCTTTTGTTTTTGCGTACATGTAGTGGCTGAAACCATCTGCGTCACATCACAAGTTGATTGGCGAAACTTGGCGTTGGATGTGATCTATAATCCCCCCAGCTATTATGACAAGCAGCATCGTGAATGTGAAGAATGTTTAAAATCTTCTACTTCTAACTTCAAAACCGCTAGAATTTCCAGTCAATTCTACGTCGACGACGAAATGTTCGCTAAAGCTGACGTGCCCAAAGTACTGGGAAATGATATGATGAAAGTTATTTTAGCAAATATCTGTGGCTACGAGTTCTCCACACTCGACTTCTGTACGTCTTGTGTTTGCCAACGAGACCGAAATATTTGTCTAAAGGACGTGATAAGGAGATTTGAAACCATATACACAGACGCCAAAGTAGAGTTGTAAGTGGAGAGAAGCACGAGAACTGCTTCGCTCAAGGTCGAGCTGTGTCTCCCGGGTGCGTTCGATATTTAAGATGAAGTGTCTACAGGTAGTGCTCCACGCACCTGAAAGACAAGCGGTGTACATCCCTCCCCAGCTCAACTTTTACCCTGACGGAATGGAATCGAATTCAGTGAACAAATCGAACGTTGCTGTTCAATAGAATCCAAGACCTACAACGTGCAAGCCCATTTTGGTGGAGCACGATGCCAGAGTTTCACGTTTTGTATGAGCATAGGACTGCAAAAACCTCGAAACCTTTGGAAACAGGCCTGATGACACTTCGAAACCTGTGTCGAACACTGGCGAAAAACGATTTTCTTTGCTTTGCAAATTTGCTGGACGAAAACCGCAATTGGCCAATGTCTACTTTGGACATCGCTGAGGATAACAGTTAGATCCAGAATAGTTTCGCATGATATTGTCGGCACTACTTCCTTTTACGCCTTGAAAATCCAATTTGGAGGGGGCCAGTGGTCACGCAAGCAGGATCTAGAGTCAGCACGTCACCAGAGAGACCCCGGCGGACATTGTCTAGTAGAGACGGCTAGGGAGAAGACGTTTAATAGCAACTACAGCCTTGGGTAGACTAGTAGCTTGTCCTCGTGCTAATCCCAATACAATATATATTATACAAGACGAATGCACCACCACATTGAAGTTGAAGTGGACACTCTTTAGTCGAGACGCTATCAAGAAGCACCACAACTGCGCGGTAGCTAGCCGCGATCCCCGCCACACTACGCATGCATCCTCATCTTCGTACCTCAGAACTTCGTGCCTCCTGAGCGTATTAGTCTAGAGGTCCCAGCCGGTCAGTATACCGCAGAACAAGGCCTCTCCCCTAGAGAACCCCAAAATGCTGTTGGATGAAGCCGGCCAGTTGCCGCAGTACTCCACGCGTAAATCGCTTCTTCGTTACTTAACTCCTCACAACCGTGCGAAATCGTAACTGAGAGTTTCGACGGCCAGCCGCACGCCAAAGAGCTCTCCTAACTACCGCCGCCCACTATACTACTCCTAACCTAAGTATGCTGCCTGCCACCGCCAGGATCTTCCTTCGGCGACTCTTTACGCGTCCTCTCCACTGTTCTCTTCCTTGTGCTCACGTCGCCCGTCCCAGTACTCCACTTGTGTGCTGCTAGTCCACCGCCGAGTCGTTCCTCCTGCTGCGATCTTCCATCGTAGCCATTGGCTTTGAACTTCAACGTCGTCCAGTATCTTCCGGTCTTCGTAGCCTTGTAGTCACCGTCCAACCTGTTGTCGTCCCCGATTGACTGCAAGTTAACCTCCTTAGTCATCGTAGCCGTCGCCGTCACCTGTGAGGTCGATGATCGCCGTCTTGTAGTGTGTGTCACGAAAAGTTGTTTTTTAGGAGCGTAAATTCCTAATCGTCCACACGCCATCCCCCGCCTGAAGATCGTCCCCGATCTTTCCTTCGTCGAATAGCTGCTCGAACTGTTGGGCAGTGAGCCAGGCTGGCACCACTGGTCCACCTGGTCGATCTTGGTATTCAACTCGATACTGGGTCTCATAGCGTCCTGCCTTGTTCTTGACCTTGCGCTGTCCTCGCTCAATGACAGTTCCAGCGCCTGCTTCGGCCATAATAACTTTGGCTGCTGATGGCCAACGTCCTTGTCCATGTCCACGCAATGCTCGAGCGGCACCACCTTTATTTCCGAGTCCGTTCGCTTCAGTACTGACGCTTGCTGGGACGTCTCCGTCATTAATTGCCGTGATGTCGTCTCCATGGGTCGTCGAAGGTCTTGGTACCCTGCGATTCTTAGCTGTACCCATTTCCTTGGTGTTTGTCTCCGTCGGCTGGTTATGTAGAGCACTCCGTCGAGCTGCCCGTGCCTCTCGCGCTTCTGTTTCTGGAAGTCGCTTAGCCTGCTGCTTCCGTTGCTCATCTGGTCCTTGAGCTTCAGTGCGTTTTCGCTTTCGTGGCCTCGTCGCCGGTGTTGTTGTGACGCCGTTGTTCGCCACCGTAATCGCTGCTTGGTCTTCGGTAGACAGCGTAGTAGTTGCATTTGGTACCCGCTGATCTTGTCCGGTGCCTGTTGCCTTATCCGAGCCTCCGTTTCAACTTCTGCAGATGTCGTAGCTATTCTGGAATCTCCGAGCTGGCCTACCATGTCATCACGTCTTCCGTGGTTCTCCTCCGTTCTCGAACCCGCCCCACTTATCGATACTGTGGCCATCTACGTTGTCTGAGCGTTATCTTGGATACTGACGGTCGTACGTGTCGTATATTCAGGTACAAGTTCCACCTTCTGTTACGGATGCTGGTTCTGTCGTCGTCGTAGTGCCGTTCGCCATGCATTCAACGTCATCGTCACCAAACAGCTCCTCATCCTTGGCCATGTCTTCCAGAATCTGGTCAGCTATCGCTGTCAACTGACTCCTCGGTCTGTAGTACAAGATCAGGAAGCTGCAGTGAGCAACCAACTCCTCGCCTGTGTCTTCTCTTCGGACGATCCAGTTGTCGAAGCCTCCGTCTGTTGTCAATTTCACGGGACCGACCCACTGATGGGCAAGCTTCGTCGCACCAGTTCCTCTAGGAGGCCTAAAGAGCCACGCCGTATCGCCACCTTGAAGTGTACGTTGTTTCTGACCTTCTGATTGTAATACCGCTCACGCCGTAGCTGATCACGTTCTAACACCACTTTTGCAATCTTCGCTGCCGATACCATGTTTTTCACCAGCTTTCGGTGATACTCCGGCCAGCCGTCGATCTGCTGTACTTGACTCACCCTCAGTAGTTCATTAGGAGCACGCAGCCACCCCCCACCCCCCCCCCATCATAAGCTCATTGGGAGATTATCCTGTAGTTCCATGTCGAGCTCCGTTATAGGCGTACATTGAGCGCGGGATCCAATCGTCCCAATCATGCTGCTTCTCGTCCACGTACTGTGAGACCATGTCCTTCCAGATCTTGTGATACCTCTCCACGAGTCCTAGCAACATAGGTCGATACGGTACAGGCTTGGTCTCTTTTGCCTGTATTAGCTGGACTAATCTGGTCACCACGAGCCCATTCAACTCTGGAGCTCCGTCCATGATCAAATCACGCATAGGTCCATGCACGCACACAATCCGTTCCGTTAAAACCCTTGCAATATCTTCTGCTGTATGACTTGGGGTTGCAATCATCACCGCGTATCTGCTAGCGTAGTCGACAGCAGCGATAACGTAGCGATTTCCTCTGGCTGTGATCGGTAGCGGACCTGCTACGTCAAGCGCCCACCTGTCGCCAACTGCACCAACTCCCAAGCTTCGGAGCGATGGTATAACTGCCTTCGGTCTTGTCTTCTGTGTTGCACAATCTCTACAGCTTCGTACCCAGTTCTTGACTTGGTCGCGCAATCCGGGCCACCAGTAAATCTTCTCTAGCCGTCCGTACGTCTGTGGAGTTCCCAAGTGACATGCGTAGATCGAGTCATGAGCTTCCCGCAGTGCCTTCGCTCGGAGTGGAGCCGGTAAAACCACCCGTAAAGATCCATCTGCCTCACGTAAATGCACCAGTCCATCTCGAACAACAGTTAGTCGTTTATGTAGCTGCTGCCCTCGTAGCCGTTGTGACAACTGGTTCTCTGCCTGATACCGTCGAATCTCGTTATCTGTGAGCTGTCCTTCACCCGATCCGCCATCGTCATCATCCGAGTCTTGGGTTTCGTCTGCTGTATCTCCAGTCACCCCTCCATCGTGATGTCCATCCGTCGGTACTGTACCCGTACGAGTCGTGTCGGGCGTTGCGTCCTTGGTTGGTACGGTACTTTTTGTACCCCCAGTACGTTGCCCGTTGCCGCCAACTGTACGTTTGTCATCGTGTTAGCTTGCCGCCGCCTCCCTCGCTTGCTCCTCTGACGATTCGCCGCCATGGTCCGTACCAGAGCGCGTGATAGCGCATCTGCCACCCCATTAGTAGAACCTGGTCGGTAGGTGATGCGGAAGTCAAACTCCTGCAATTGTACAGCCCATCGATATGGCCGCCCTGTAAGGTCCTTCTTCTTCATCAAATATGACAGCGCCGAGTGATCCGTAACTAACTCGAATCTTCTACCGTACAGGTATGGTCGAAAGGGCTTTACTGCCCAAATGACGGCCGCACACTGGTCTGTGATCCCGTACTTCGATACAGTAGGCGAATTCACTTTAGATGCGTAGGCTACCGGTTGATCACCAGCACCTTGGCTGCATCAGAGCTGCACCTAATCCCACCGACGCGTCCGTCACCAGCTTGAATGGCTCGGTGAAATCTGGATACACCAATAGCGGTCTCTCCGTTAGCTCCGCCTTCAGGGCCCCAAAAGCCTTCTGTTGTTTAGGCCCCCAGTCCCATGCCGAACTCTTCCTCAGCAACCTCGTCAAAGGCGAGGCCTTTGTCCCGAAATGTGACACAAACCGCCTGTAATAACCGGCCAAGTGCACGAATCTCCGCACCTCCTCAGGGTTCTCCGGTGTCGAGAACCGTTTCACCGTATCTACCAGTGACTCCAAGGGCCGTATCCCCTGCTCGTCGAGCTCGTGGCCCAGGTACTCCAGTCTCGTCTTGGCGAAACTGCACTTCTTCGGTTTAGTGACAACCCCGCCCGTGACAACCGTTCCAACACACAGGCCAGTTCAACCACGTGTCGCGAGACCGATCCCGCAGTAAAGATAATCACGTCGTCCAGATATACCAAACAGCTTCTCCATGTAAGCCCTCGAAGAACTGCATCCATCATCCGCTGGAACGTTCCCGGTGCATTAGCTAAGCCGAAAGGCATTTGAACAAACTGGAACAATCCTTGTCGAGTAACAAACCCGCTCTTAGGCTTATCGGTCCCACCTGCCAATAGCCCGCGTGAAGGTCTAGACTCGAATATCTCCGTGATCCGTGCATAGTATCCAGAGCTTCGTCAATTCTCGGTAACGGGTACACGTCCTTCTTGGTGACGCTGTTCAGTAGCCGGTAGTCGATGCAGAATCTAACAGTGCCATCTTTCTTTCGAACCAGGGCCACTGGGAATCCCCATGCTCCCGAGCCCTCTTCTATGACTCCATCGTGCAACATGTTCTGTACTTCAGCGTCGATCCCTTCCTGCTCAGTTCTCGAATACCTTCAGGGTCGAATCTTGATCGGAGGTGCTTCTCCGGTGTTGATGTGATGATCTACACCAAGTGTCGTTGCCGGGAAATCCTTCCTTCGGCTCCAGCAACTCTGGTTAATTCCTGAGCAGCTTCACCAGAAGTTCTTTGTCCTTATCATCCATCTCACCGATCTCCAAGTCTCCTCATTGCTAAGCGGCTTCTCCTGTACCCGTATCTGATCTAGCCACTCACTCACACGTTCTCGTTCGAGATCACCTCCAAGATCTAGATTCTCCATCTCGTCATCCAGAGGCGTCCATGTTCCAAACTATCCCTGCTCGGTAGCTTCGCTGTCTTGCCAACTAGATTAAGAATCGGTACCTTCACTTTACCCAACTTCACAGTCACCAACGTCGGTGCCACAAGCAAGTAGGGCTCCTTACGTTTCTTCGGAATGAAGAGGCCAACTGTTCCGTCCTCTTCAGGTACTGATACCTCCACGTTATGACAGGTTTGGGTATGAATCTTAGTCTTCCTCAGGAGCCGTATCTTAGCCACTCGTTCACGCTTCTATCGCGATTCAATTCCAGTGAAAGGCACGACCTTCTTCACGTCGTTCTTGTACCATTCATCTCGCTGGAGACGAAATCTATCTTCACTCCATGGACGTACATCCAGCCCTCACCAACCAGGAAATCTTCGGTATCACTGTCTACGATAAGGGCGTTCACTGCAGCGGGGCTGCGTAGGTGTGCACGGCACAAAGGAAGTTTAGTTGACTCGTAGAGTCCTGCTTGCAAGGCACTAGCCTTCGGTTCTATACAAGAACCAAGTAGTCCACTAAATACGGGACTCCCACAACCAGTGTCCCTATATTAAAGAAACTAACACTAATTATGTAAAATGCAAACTGATTTTTATTGACTTTATTGCCCTAATCCTAAATGTAACGGATTTAGTATCTAACATACTAAATCCTAATCAAATGTAATGTGTGGCTCTGAGCTAACTGCCATCAAATGGCTACATATGTGACGTGTGAGATACGATGTGTCATACACAGATCTGTGACGTGTGACCTGGTCGGTGTATACCACACCAACTGTAGCCAAGGCGCGCAGCGCCGTGTAACCCTGTTACACCCTCCCCCACCAAACCGTCGATACGCAGTATCTACAACTGCAGGCATAACTGCCTTGTCAAGGCCTGTCACCGGCAACTTTCCGATAAAAGAACTCTCTCAACGAGAGTGCGCGTGCGCGCTGGCTCAACGAGCACATTCTCCCATTCGCCCCAGCAAACCTACCGCTCCTCGGGTGTTACGTGTTCTGGCTTTTCTGTCTCAGCGCCTCCGCGCTTTCCTGCCTGAGCCCTCGGCTCCTCTCACGCTCTCCGTTTCGGAGTACTTCGCGGCGTCTCGCCTTCGCTACGGAGCGATGTTCAAGGGCAGCCCGACTACAAGTGGTAGTGGTGGCTCGCCGTTCGAGTACACGACAGCGTCGCCGACGCGCGACCCACGTCGCTCTCCTGCCGAGGACGGCGAGATCGAAGTGGACTATGAGGAGTCCGTACAGGGCGAGGGCCCTGAGCCCGCACCCGAGAGCCCTCGGTCGACCCGACCGGTAGAGCAACGCTCCCCACGCGATCCGCGTCGGTACTCAATTCCCCGGCAGCTGCGTCAGCCTAATCCGTTCCCTGAGGGACCCTCGAGCACGCATTGCGCGACGCGCCACCGCTTCCTGCTCGCGATGAGCCCGAGCCGCCCGGGGCGTCGACGACACGATCACCAACCCGCTCGATGAGGCGCAGGAGGCCTCCATGAGCAGTCCCCCAGGGTCGCGTCGACCAGGGGCTTCGTCGCGGCGCGACTACGGCTTCGAGCCTTGTGACCCTGCCAAGCAGGTGAAACAGTTGATAGCACAGCCACACCTGCATGGTTACGCCATAGGCGGTCCTCCCCTCGTACGGTGGCTGAGACTCAGCAGCGACAGGGGTTCCATGAGCGTTTCCTGACCCCGCAGGTGTGCACACTCGCCGAGTATCGGCAACGCTTAGATAAGCAACGACGACGGGAGTCTGTACCTCAGATGAGGACTTATCCACTCCTTCTCCAAACCGGAGAGACTACCCGGGACTACATGGTCCATGTGGCCACCTGGGCCGAGGCTTCACGGAAGCTCGCGTCGTTTCGATCGGCTCATGGAGAGCTGCACCGAGGTGGACGTCCGCCTCGCTCGAGGTCTACTCTTCCAGTACGCGAAGCTACGCGTGCGGCCCGGCCGCTTTCCTCGTCACACGACGACAGTGGCTCCCGCCTCTCAGGCCACTATACCTGCTTCGCAGGACGCTCCTTCCTCCGAAGGAGACTCACTGGCTGTGCCAGACACGGACCAGAGCCTGAGCTCGGCTGCTAGTCCGTCAGCTTCTCACACTAGTAGTGAGGAGCGGGTGTCGACCGAGTGGTCGACCTCGAGCCCTTCGGGCGCCTCCGATCTTCGCGATCAAAAGCGTCCACGACGTCAGGGCAGTCCTGCCTCAGGAGCCCTTCAAACTCCCACGAGTTTTGGGAATGAGGATACCTACGCCACTTCACCAGATACTGGTTTTGACTACGATGGCGACGCCGCGCCATCAGGCGCTCCACGTGGTAATGGGGAGTCCCCTGCTCATCGAGCAACGGCGGAGGAGGCCGATACGCTGCGGGACGCAATACTCGATGAGTGTGACGAGCGCTATTTGTCGCAGCGCGCCTGCGCTCGATCGGTACTCTCCAGAGTCAGACTCAGTCTCTTAAGGGGAACGTGGAGAGCGTTTGGCATTCACATGCCCGTCTCGCTCACGACATGGAGGAGATCGAAAGCCGAGTGGCTTGGCTCGAAGGGCCTCAGTCTCTGACCGCTCGCCTGCATCAGCAGGAGCTTCAGCTCGCTGAGCTGCGGGGTCAGGTGACGATGCTGCTGCAGATGACGCAGCCTGGGCGCGTATCGTCGGCGCCAGCACTCCGCGCTCACCCCCGCGGGGTCCCGATATGGTTTAAGCAAGCCGACGTAGAACACAGGGTCTGTTCGCATCCGCTTTGACAAGTCAAGCGTGTATGCCAGGCCCTTCTTGGCCACGACCGTAAATGGTCCGATGAAGCGCGGACGCAATTTCGTCTTAAAGACACTCGACACTGCATGTGTAGGTAGGTTCTTAGCGTTTAATAAAATTTGGTCACCAACCTTAAGTTCCCACACATTGCCTCTACCTTTTGCATCAGCTTGTTCCTTCTGAACGTCTTGGCTTTCAGCCATCGCGTCGCGCACACGGCGCAATACGCTCAATCTCACCGAGAGGAAGTCATCGACTTGTTTACGCACAGCAGAAGGGCTGATATCAGCAAGCTCGGAGTCGAGCGACGGCACAGCCTCTCCCCCACTAAGCCCGAGGCCACCGCGTGGCGGAGTGAGCGGGACGCGCGGATGCGCAAGGCCGTTCACGTAGAACGGGGTGAAGCCTGTCGAGGCATGCACCGCATTGTTCATTGAGAACTCAACGAGAGGGAGCATAGCGCTCCAAGGCTTTGGCGTTTCAGCGCATACGCTGCGGAGGATGTCCTCCAAAACGCGGTTCACGCGTTCAGTCTGACCGTCGGTCTGCGGAAGATCCGCCGTGGACATGTCCAGTCGAGTGCCAAGCACTTTAAAGACGGACGTCCAGAAGTGGCCCGTGAAACGGGGGTCTCGATCCGAGACAATGGTCTCTGGCAGCCCATGCTGGCGGAAGGCCCGATCGATAAAGATCGTCGCTGTACCTGCGCCATCGACGGTGTCCGGCACAGCCGCTAGGTGAGCCATCTTGCTCAGACGGTCAACAAAGACCACAACGCCCGTGTTGCCTGCCGAGTCCTTCGGCAGGCCAAACACAAAGTCCATACTGATGGACTGCCAACACCCAGAGGGTACAGGCAAGCTTGCCAAAGGCGCTGCCGCGTGCGGTGAGGGTTTAACCCGCTGACACGTCTCGCACGTGTGCACATATGTGCTGACCCACTTGTACATCTTCGGCCACCAGTACATGGAGCTCACCGAGCCGTAGGTCTTCTCGCGACCGAGGTGGCCGCTTGTTGGCGTGTCGTGGGCCTCATAGAGGATGCGATACTTCAGGTCCTCATCGTGAGGAACCACCACACGTGGTGGGTCATCCTGACCCGTGCTGTAGTACAGCAGACCACCTTCCAGGCTATAGCGCTGGAGTCTCGCCTTTAGGCGTCGTGACAGAGTCACCTTTGAGTCCTTAAACTCATCGCTCCCTAGAGCGTGAAGCAGCGCGACACAGGAGTCGTCCTGAGCGTACGCTGCTCGAACCATGTCCGGCACGGACGACGTCACCGAGGTGACATGAGATAACTCATAGTCCGGACGGCGTGATAACGCGTCAGCGAGGACGTTCTGCCTGCCAGGCTTGTACTTCACCTCGAAGTTATACTCCGCAAACAAGGAGAGCCATCGGGCCATCCTCTGGGAGAGGTGAGGCGACTGCGTCGCGGTGCGTAGCGACGCATGATCCGTGTAGATCACAAATGGCTTGGAGCCGAGCAGGTGAACCCTGGATTTGACGAGAGCGTACTTCATCGCAAGTAGCTCCTTGTCATGAACTGGATAGTCCTTCTCAGCAGCCTTGGGCTGCCGAGACTCAAACGCAATGACGCGTTCGCGCCCTTCGGCGTCCGCTTGTAGCAAAGCACTGCCAATGGCAAAGTCCGAGGCGTCACAGACGACGATGAACGGACGATCGGGGTCTGGCAACGCCAGTATCGGTGCCTGAAGCAGGCTATCCTTGATACGAGTGAACGCACTCTCGTGCTCAGCACGCCATACCCATTCGGCATCCTTCTTAAGGAGATCCGTCAGTGGCCGAGCCAACTCAGCGTAGTTATCGCTGTACTTGTGCAAGTAGTTGGCCAAGCCCAGCCACTTACGCAAGTCCTTCTGGTTCAAGGGAACCGGCCAGTTTACAATGGCCTTGACCTTTGCTGGATCAGCACGAAGGCCATGCTTCCCAATGAGGCACCCTAGGAAGGGGATTACTTCCGCGCCAAAGACGCACTTGTCTGCGTTGGCGTACAATTTGTTCGTGCGCATGCACTCGAGCACAGCTCTCACGTGTTCCACGTGCACCTCGACGTCAGTCGTGCCGTGTTCGGCCTGACTGTGGACGAACACGTCGTCAACGTACGTCTGTGCGAATGCCCGCAGGGGCCTGAACAACTGCGTCACTAGACGATTGAACGTTGCAGGCGCATTCGACAGCCCTTGGGGCATGGCGAGCCACTCCCAGAGCATACCGCTCGGGGTGTAAGCGGAATATCACTGGCTTGCATGAGCAGCTGATAGTAGCCATCGACTAAGTCGAGCACACTGTACATGGTGCAACCCACCATGTTGTTCTGAAGAACATCCTTCCTAGGGATCGGCGTCTGCGCTGGAATCGTGGCAGCGTTGAGCTTGTTAAAAGCGTGAACGATACGCCACTTTCCATTCGGCTTTCTGACACAGAACGTAGGCGCGGAGTGCGGAGACTTGCTCTCACGCACGAGACCCGCCGCGTGCTTCGCACGGAAGAAGGCGTCAATGACGTCGCATTGCTCTTTAGGAAGAGGCCACTGCCGGGTCACGCAGTATTTAGTTCCGGGAACTAAGTCGATCTCGTGACGAACGCCTCGGTCAGGAGGCAGGCCACTCGGTGGTTTCTTCGAGACAACGTCTCCATATTCCTTCAGCAAGGAGTAGAAGGGATCCGAGGGATTCTTGAGGATCTCCGATCCACTCCTGGCGTTCAACGCCTTCTTGACCTCGGCCAAGACGGACTCGTCAACGAGGGACGATGAGTTTAACTCCTCTTCAGGTCGGACGATGACCACCTCGGCGAGTTCGCCAGCCTTCAAGGCATCGCCAAACTCGGCGAACGACATCTCCTCTAGCTCAAGGAGCTTGTCAACACTCGGCAGTTCGTCCAGCAGGACGCTGCCTTCGGCACTGCCGTCCACTCCATCAACCAGAGTGTATAGCTGCCCACAGCCCTCCTGTGCGTCGGCACTCGACGTCACGGATGACTCAGACGCAGAGCGTCTCTCCCAAAGGGCCTTACGACGTCGTCGTCTAGCCGACGAACGTCCACTCGACGGAGTACGTGCCGTCGCACAAGTTTCGGCCTCTCTCGGCCCAGTGTCAGAGACAGTCAGCGATCCACTCGGTTGATGGCCGATGTCGCTCAGCGGAGTACGTGCCGCCCCACAGGGATTACGTGGGCCTTGCCCACACGATGCCTCACTGTCAATCAGCGCTACGCGCTCAACAGGACTGCGGTCCTCGCACTCAGTGCTGTCCACTAACTCGGACACGCCGACTTCCAGCATCATAGCCGACTCGGCTCGATGCTCGCGCCAATAGCGCTTCTGCTTCCTAGTAGAGGTGGGTTCATAACTCGCCAAAGCTCCACTAGGAGAGAAGTGCGTAGTGCCTAAGGTCTTCGACCTCCAATCGATCCATGGCTCGTGACGCTCCAGCCACGCCATACCAATGATGAGGTCGTACCTCGAATCCAGGTCCAAGACCAAGCAGCGTTCTACGCTGTCGAAGTCCAAGAACTTCAGCCGCAGGTCCATGGAGACCTTGGCTGCCGTGACACGGTCGCCCGTCGCTAGACGGACAGTGACGGTGTCACCTCTTCGCGCTCGAAGCGCCTCAGCATATTGCTGACTACCCTCAACGGTGGAGCGTCTGACATAGTTGCCAGACGCTCCCGAATCGATCAACACGATCCACGGCTTCTCGAAGCCCTTCACGTCCACATGGACGACTAGCAAGCCCTGCTTGCTCACACGTTCCGTGTTCAAGAGCACGGAGCTCTTTGGGGCTGAGCCCCAGTGCCTCTCACGCACTGCAGAACTCAGTTCTTCCCCAGTAGACCGCCCCGCGCCTACTGGGAGCCGTCGTTTCCCTGGGCAGAGCCCAAAGCGGGGCCCGCGGCAGGGTTGCGGCCATTCTGGCCGGCGCGCTCTTTGCGCAGAGGGCAGTTGGGCCTCAGATGTGTGGGGCTACCACACGTGTAGCACCGGCAGGTGCTCATACGCTGCACCGCAGCTCGTAGCTCGGCTACATCATCTTCAGCATAGCTAAGGTCCATGGGCTCGGGTCCCCCGGACCCTGTGCTGTTAGCACCGACCCTCGACAACTTAAAGTTGTGTTCGGCATTCAGTGCCACGCTGACAGCGTCCTCGAAGGTGCGAGGATTCTGACGGAATGCCTCCGTCCTGGCCACGCCAGCTCGTAAACCTTCCATGAAGATGGTCATGGTGACCACCTCAGGTAGAGGGTCGGCAGACATGCCGGCAATGAGCGTGCGCAGCTCTTGGACATAGTCCACCAGGTCCTTCTTGCCCTGTCGGCAAGCAAGGAAGCGTGACCGCACACGATACGCCTGGTTAGGCGGAGCAAACACTTGCGTAAGCTTGGCCTTAAGCTCACCCCAAGTGGGGAACGCCGTTTCTACCGACGTCCCAGACGCTAACTGCCATCAAATGGCTACATATGTGACGTGTGAGATACGATGTGTCATACACAGATCGTGACGTGTGACCTGGTCGGTGTATACCACACCAACTGTAGCCAAGGCGCGCAGCGCCGTGTAACCCCGTTACATCCACCGTCATACTCTGCGAATACTGAGTCCAAAGAACAAAACGATAGACTCCGATTACCCGTACTGCCACTCCACTAAAGCCTTCCATAAAGTCCACAGGAGGAGGTACGTTAAGTCGTGTACCGTATTCACGCCAACTCCTTCCTGCAACACTGTATTGAGCCCCTGTGTCCAGCTTCACCGCCGTCAGTTTTCCTCGTACAGTCACCGCCGCTGTGGGTAGTTGATCCACCGCCGGTGCTTGTACTGCTCGTAGGTTTCCAGTCTTTCAATGTCGTGCTGCCGTCTCATTCCACTGAGTGCTTGTACTGTGATAAGTACTGCCGCTTTGATGGCTCTCCTCGGATATGGCCCCACATCTAGATAAAGCTAGATTGTGAACTACAGATGTACTTTTCACATGCATATCACTCTGTCTCTTACGTCGTGCTAGTAATAGTACTTAATGATGCCCTTGATAAGGGCATGGAGAACGTCCGTTGCAGTCGCCTGTGGCGGCGCAAACCAGCTGCGCCACAGGTACTCGTCCAGGTACGCAGGCAACAAAGCCTTGTTCATGCCTCGCATGGCCTGTTAAAAATGTAGCCATTAGTTACGATTTTAGCCAGACACAAAAAATCCAAAACGCACCTTCACGTGCATCTTGACACGTATTTCCCAAGCGCCTTCCACACGATTGGTGTGCGCTCCCGTGTCGGGATCAACGTACGTTTCGCTGTGGTTGACCCACAAATGACGGTAGTGTCTGTCCTGTAAGAGAGGGTTGTTTTCCAGGGTGTGTTGCTCATCGACAGACACATAAGAGGAGAAGTGGTCGCTCATAATGGTGGTGCTGCAATCATTAAGATACATTAGCATACATAAATCAAGTAAAAAACAGATACTTACCCAGGCCGAATGTGCTTTTTGATGAGTCGGCTTCGTGCGATCTTCGTGCGTGATGACGCCGAACCAGCGGTTAGTGGTTCTATCCACGCCGCCGAAAAGCCAGTAGTCAGCGTAGCGCTTTCCTCGATTGTATTTCGACTTCTTCTTGAGGGAGGTTTCATCGATTTCAACGACATGCCCTTCCCCCCCCACTTCCATAGGGATAGATAACATTTCTTTACTGCATATGTCTCTGCAGTACGTGTACCATTGCATTGCTGCCTGTTGGTGCACGCCAACCGTCGTTGCTGCTGTCGTCACTGGTGTCCGCGCACACCAGTGACACAGCAACCTCACCAACTTTCTCAGCGGAAGCTTGCTCTTGGAGAAGAAGCTGCCTGTTCGAACGCTCCGTTCCGTTCGACAGGCAGAACGGGAGCAGCGCCAGCGCTCGTTCGCAACGTCCAAGTGCATGGGCGTTGTGCACTTCGGACACAATAGAGCTGGGTTCAGCAAGTGCACCGACATGGCCCACTCCACGGTTGCGGTCGCCGTGGCTGTGACGTCCATGACCTCGTCGAATGTAGTGCGGCGGAGCCCGGTTGCTGCAGCGACGTCGACCGGACGGGGTAGGCGAGGACACGCCCCACCTGCAGAAGAAGCAGTAGCGTTAGGTCGAGTAGGCATGGTAGGGTGTGTTGGGGGCTCTGAGTTTGTGGAGATTTTTCCAAAGTGAAATGGCTGAAGGCGCCAAAGTTCCCGCTGTGGGGCGATCTTTTCTTTATCTAGGTATTTGTATTCAAGTTCAACTTGAATTTGATTTGTTTCCCTTCGAATGTGGGGACAAGAACACGTGACGTCACTACCGGCGCGTCCGTTGTGTGTTGCAACTACTTCTATCTACAATCTAGCTTTATCTAGATGTGGGGCCATATCCGAGGAGAGCCGCTTTGATACTCGTAACTCCGGTGTGTCCGGTGTGTCTTACTGGTCTTCACCGTTCTGACAGCTCCAGGTTCTGCGTACTGCATATCCTTGACTGCATGCTCGGTAAGGTGTTTGCTCGTCCGTGGGGTGCGTCGATGCTCATCGTACTTGTACAGGCAGTCGACCGTATACCTCACCTGTGCGTTGCGTTGTTCCAGTTCTCTTCTCTCCTTCGCGCATGCTTTCGCTAGACGCTTCTGCTGTCGTCGTCGGGCTCGCGAGGCGCGTACTTGCACGGCATCGCCATCAATCTGGGCTCTTTCTTCTACAATAGTCGTATAAGGTTCAGTAGTCACTGGAATTGCAGCGTCTTTAACCGGTTCAGTCGTCGTCACGGTTTCTACCTGTCTTCGGGCTACACTCACAGATCCTTTCCGTACTCGCCGTGCCTGTAGAGCTAACACTTTCCGGTCCCATCGCCGTTCTGCCTCAGCATTTACCAATGTCACGTCTTCGCTGAGCTGCTTTAAGCTGTAGGACCCTTGCTCGCGGACTGTCCAAGATCGTCAACTCACCGTCTAGTATGCCTGTCAATTGCCGCTGCAGTTGCTCGCGGACTCCGCCATCCCTACTTCTCAATACCGTCGATGGTTTTCGTGATCCAGGGGTGGTGTCGTCCGGTCCGGTCTTCGTTTCTTCGTTTGTTGCATCGCTGTCACTCTTTCTGTCCGATTTCTCAATAGTATGACCGCTGGCCATTACCATGTTCTCGCTGGCCGTACTCATAGTCACTCAGCTGTTGCTGTTATCGTCTTTACCGGCAAGCAGTTGTGTGGTCTTGTCAGCCGTCATTGTGTCTGTATCCATGGTCTTAGACTCCGCCCGTGGCGCTTTACCCGTGGTGTCACCTGCTCGGTCTGTGAAGCTTCCTGAGGATCCGCCACATCCCCAGTGTTCATACTCCCACTAACTTCAAAATGGACTCGACGACGCTTCTTCCATCTGCCGTCACCACTTGTACTCTTTTCGTAATTGGTCCCCGCCAACACCTCTGTGTCTTCTGCGTCAGCACCACGCACTCCTTGTTGTTTCGATGGCACCTCGCTGTTACTTGGTGCCACCGCATCATCCTTACTGTTTCTCGTTTCCGGCTCCACTGGTCCAAGGTCCACTACCCGTCTGGCTGAACCCCGACTCCAGTAAGCCCGTTTCTTCCGTTCCCGTCTCCTCTTCCGCCCAGTCACCCGAATCGCTTCCGGCAACTGCTCTCGTCCAGGTGCTGCTGTCGCTACCGGCCGATGCTGGAACTGCACATGTCGTTCCGGCTCCAGTTGGCTAGCGCTTGGCCCACCTGTGCTCTCCGTTCCCCGTTGGTCAGCGTTGTAACAATAACATTGAAAAATTGATTGAGATGGGCAACCTCGCCACAATGTACATTGTACAATGTCGATATTGTATTGTACTATGTAGTACATCTACTTCCTCACTACGTAGCCTCGCGAGTGGTAAGTTACCACAGACTTCTATTTGCTTTAAGAAAGACGAACATCTCCAGCGTTGCTGGCCGCATAGCACGCCTTTGATCAGTGAAGATCAGCTTTGACTGCGAAAACAGCCTTTCGCAGATATTAGAGGTTGGCGGAACAAAGTCAGTGTTCATTAGCACTTCTTGAGTGCCCTCAATGCGGCGTCGTTTAAATGCTTGCTGTGCAAACGAATTCAGGTCTGCACCGCGACCAGCAGCTTCCACAGCGTTTTCTCCTGATGTACTCGGCACTAGAAACCCCCCACAAGCAGCTTTCTCAGGTGGTGTCAGACTGCGACCAGCCTGCAGTTTCACCAGCGCTCTTTCGAAAACTGGATTGTTGACAATCGACGCATTGGGGCCCAGGTACTTCTTCGTGATAGGGTAACTGTCTATCGTGTGATCAAAGAGGTCTCGCACCTGCAGCATAGTCAGGTTCTCGCTCTGGAGTTCGATTGTAACGCTCTCAAGATTCCTCAAGTCCACAAGCAGCTTCGACACGTCTACAGCGTCTGTAGCCGTAAGCATGACGTTCTCAATACCACACCTGACCGCGTCGGAAGCGCTGATTTGACGGAGAAAAGGAAGAAGCTCTTCACAACGCTCCATCATCTTCATCACGCTCGTCCATCTCGTCTCATTCTTTGTCTTAGGCTTCAACTTCGTCACCTCATATAGACATCCACGACCTTTCACGGTAGAAAGCTTCAACATGAGCTTATTGACCTTGTTAATAAGGGCTTCGTGATCTTTGAGAAATAACTGTACCGCGAGGTTGTAGCGATGGCTGGCGCATCCAATAAATGGAATTCCACCGTTGTCGCCAATGTACTGATTCACTGAGCAATTAGAAACAATACACAGGACCATGGGCGTTCAAATTCCGAGAGTGTGTCAGCTAAAAAGTCGCTCATGCTCTGCGCACTCAGATCGCTCTCATCGTCCAATGGGGAAAACGCCAGCAACACACGGCCTTGCGGAAGAGCCTCCGTAGCGACGAAAACGGCAAAGAGTCCAACGTAGTGCATACCAGCAGTCGTCCATCCGTCAAACACTAACACAAACGAGTATGGGAGGTGTTTCCGAATGTACACTCCCACATTCCGCATTATAGTGAACATGTGGGCCTTTAGTGTAGACCGGGAAGTGCGTGGTAGCTTCGTAGATGCACGGGTATGTGGGTCCTCACAGAAACTTAGCGGCAGCGACTTCATGACGATCCAGTTTGCCCACTTGTTAAGCGAGGCTTTCTGGTCAAGTTGCAGAAATTCTGTGATTGCAGGTTGCAAAGTTTCGTTGGCATTTGTGATGGCTTCAAAGCCTTCGTGTGCCTTTCTGAGGTGCTGAAGAAGGTTTGTATAACCCGACTTGAGGTTCTGATGGTAGCCGTTACCACAGATGCAGTGATGGTAGGTACTGTCGACTACGTCAACCTTAAACCACGCCGAGTAAATGGTGCGGCTGGGAAGCTTCATTGAGGTTGGGTCGTTCCGTAGAAGTCTTGAAATTGGATGTGAGGCACATCTGGGTGCTCTTAGAGAGTCTAGCTACGTTTAATGACCACCAGATCTTGCAAGGCCAGTTAAATAGAGCGAACCGTTGCGAATGAACCGAGCCCTGGGTTTCTACCGTCCAACAATTCAATTTTCGCATTGTCGCAATGTAGCATTGTTATTGGGATGGGACAATTATCTCAATTATTTAATTGCAATTATAATTGTAACAACGCTGCCGTTGGTCCTTCGCGTGATGCTGGGCCGGAGCCCCTACACCCGCGAGCCGTTTCCCGTACCGCCAGCCGTATTCTGGCTGCTGGTCTCACTGTTCTGATACAACACGGGGCTGGTTTCTTCCGAGTCTTCCTTCTTGAGTGCACACGCGTGCGCGTGATGCACAAATCCGTGGTAGTAGAAGCACATGTCATCGGGTTTCGCTGTTGCCGTGCGGTTTGGCTGCTGTTGCTGAGATCTTCTGGTCAAATACTGCTGGTGGTTGCGTAAACGGTCTTCACGCGTTCGGAGCGGCTCATTGTTTCCATAGTTTCTCCCGTTGCTCTAACGCTGCTGTTGAGGTTGCTGCTGCGACTGCTGCTGAGTACCCCGAGCTTCCATCTGGACCGTACGTCCTTGCCACTGGTTCTGTCGAGTATTCGCATCCGTTCGCTGGTTAGAGGTTGTCGTCTGTCGGGTATGAGCAGCGAGACTTCAGAACGACATTTACTTCCGTCAAATATTAGCTCAAACGCCAAATATCGGCACCCTGCAAAAATCCTTCAAGAAGCACTGCCAATTTATCTACCATCATGCAGTTTGAATTTGATTGTGATTGATCTACTCTGGAGAAGCTAACCCGTTAACTAAATTTTGAATCAACGACGACCGTAATCCCAGCAAAACACATCTGGATTCCGCAGGTTTAGTGTAGTTTAAGAATTTTGAGATAGAGTCACACAGACAAGAGATTCGCTAACTGGTCGCACAGACAACGTTCCTGTAACAGAAGCAGTTAATCAACTCTTTTTCTTTTTCTTTGACACATGGACAGACCTGCACTAATTACCAGTAAACGCGTTGTCGTCTAACGTTTTCACAAGAATAGTTTTCAATGGTATGATTAAAACGCTGCTGGATGCTCTCAGAATCTTTTGTAGCTACACGCTATCTAAAAGAAGCCATCGCGGACGAGCTTCAGATAGTGGAGGTAGAACTAATACCCTTTGTCATACTTCGCGTACACCCGCTGGCCCTCCGCGGTCACAAAGGAAGGTTTTACACCCATCTTGTCAAGAATTTTAGATGGCGCCTTGCCGTTCTTGATCCATTTTACAAGTTTTGTGAGTCAACTCCCCCACTGGGCTCTCTCC
This sequence comes from Phytophthora colocasiae, assembly GCA_018806915.1. Classification (NCBI taxonomy): domain Eukaryota; phylum Oomycota; class Peronosporomycetes; order Peronosporales; family Peronosporaceae; genus Phytophthora; species Phytophthora colocasiae. The sequence continues at coordinate 902,603 of JAGKQI010000091.1, forward strand.
TCTTGGTCTTCAGTTTTATTGGCCTTCACAGGAATATCATTCACTGTCTCGTCGACAACTCGCAATGATCTTGCAGTGATGCCGGCATGATCGTTCGTAGAGTCCAAAAGCGAAGTGCTCGAAACAACTGAATCTGGTGATGCCGTGGTCGAGGCGTTTTAGCCTTTGCATTTCAGTCGGCAGGCAAATAGAGTACACCAACGCGAGACGATATCCTTTCGTAACATCAGGAACTCAATTTTGAGGCCTTGAAAATGATTTAGTTGAAGTGTACGTGCACTTACTCCACAAGTATGGGACTTACGCCGACAACGTCAACTGCAGTGAAGACTCATATCTCACTATGGGCTTTAATATCTACTGTACATCCTACTCCAGCAGCTAACAGATCAGCACTTACACCACGCTTGGTGTAAGTCGCCAACGCGTGTTCTGCATCAGCAGAGTGCACAGCTTAGTGGTTGAAATAGGCAGCAGTTCCCTCGCTCTTCCCTCGCTCTTCCCGGCATGAGACCTCTCCATTCCGATACACCACCAAGCCACCCCCTTCATGAGTACTCGGTGGTTGAATGGCCAACGTCGCAATCATTGCATCGTAGCAATGCATAGTGCACGGTTTGTTGTTTCGTTCGAAATGAAGACTGCTAGGTTCTCGGCAAATTGAGGAATGAGAATGAGTACGTGTTGGTCGAATTTACATGACCAGTAAAGGCTGCTAGTAGTAGTATTCCACTTGATGTGACGCAGTTGGTTTTAGCCACTACGCACAAACAAAAGGAACAGTTCGTCAGATTATTCTGGCTCAAGCGTAGACTGATGTGTCCACGAAGTAGTTGATCAACTTTCTTTCTTCGTAAAATTCATAATTCACATTTCGAACCAAACAACAAACCGTGCACTATGCGTCTGTCTTGTGCTCTCCTCACTGCTGCTACAGCCACTCTACGCATCTCGACCATGGCATCACCAGATTCAGTTGTTTCGAGCACTTCGCTTTTGGACTCTACGAACGATCACTGGAAGATCATTGCGAGTTGTTGACGAGACAGTGGATGATATTCCTGTGAAGTCCGATAAAACGGAAGACCAAGAGGAGAGGGCTCATTGGGAGACGATGGACACGGATAAACTGATAAAGTGGATCAAGAACGGCAAGGCGCCGTCAAAAATTCTTGACAAGATGGGTGTAAAACCTATGTTAGTCAATACTCATTTACTTCAAAGCTACTTTATTAATAATACTAGAGTATCGAAGAACTATCTCATTAAAACGAAAAGAAATGGGAATGAAAAGGTTAAACATTAGACATTTGTAAGTCGCTAGCTTTAACCCCACAATCAGTCTCAAGGACTACGATTCTTTGGCAACGCCGGCGGACACCGTGGGTTTATTTTTTGTAGACCGCCTCCTTCGCCTTTTCGAGCATTTTCTGATAGTCCGCTGCATCCTTCAGTACTTCCTTAATCTTCGCAGACTGCTCGGCAGTCTTTTTCGCGGACTTCTTTACAGCCGTGACGGGGTTAAGCTTCTTGACAACATCCCCAAAACCTCTCTCTTCCTCGAGGTCGTCGTCATCGAGGTCATCACCATCGAGATCGTCGTAGTCGTTATCCACACGACGAAGCATGCGACCACCCTCCACGGGGGTTGGGTCGACGATTGCAGGCACAACGCCGTTTTCAATAGCAACATTGGCATCTTGAGCCGAAGGAAATGCAGTAGTGCTGGCGTGAAGAGTGGCCACTACCGAGACCGCAAGAATGTAAGTGAGACGCATGGTCGGGGGGGGAGGGGTCCGTTCTGGAGTATTTCACGAGGGAACTTGGATGGTTGTTCGCAGAAGAGCGAAAAATGTTGAATGAGATGGCTAGTGAGGACAGTTTGCGGAGTTTGTGGCGTTTGCGTGTTTTGCGCTACAGTATCGTTGATACTCAGTCTGACCAGTGCTAGTATTTCTTAAGCTAGCATCTTTGGATGGCCAATTCGAAAAGTAGCCGGTATCACATGTCCCAAGCTGCACATCTAATGAGTCGAGGGCCTCTAGCTCAGCATTTTTCAATTGTTCATCGTAAAAAGCTCCAGGACAGTTTGCGGAGTTTGTGGCGTTTCCGTGTTTTGCGCTACAGTATCGTTGATACACAGTCTGACCAGTACCGATCGACAGAATGCAACGACCACTTTCCCGCAGGTGCAAAGTCTGTTCGGCGCGTGTGGTGGAGTTTTATTTTAGCGATTGAACGCTGCATCGGGCAATTTGATTGGTTGATAACAAAATGTGCACACAATTTTATATCACAGGCGCCCTTTTTATATGGACGCTGCATTCTGTCGATCGGTGTACATAGTATTTCTTAAGCTAGCATCTTTGGATGGCCAATTCGAAAAGTAGCCGGTATCACATGTCCCAAGCTGCACATCTAATGAGTCGAGGGCCTCTAGCTCAGCATTTTTCAATTGTTCATCGTAAAAAGCTCCAGGACAGTTTGCGGAGTTTGTGGCGTTTCCGTGTTTTGCGCTACAGTATCGTTGATACACAGTCTGACCAGTACCGATCGACAGAATGCAACGACCACTTTCCCGCAGGTGCAAAGTCTGTTCGGCGCGTGTGGTGGAGTTTTATTTTAGCGATTGAACGCTGCATCGGGCAATTTGATTGGTTGATAACAAAATGTGCACACAATTTTATATCACAGGCGCCCTTTTTATATGGACGCTGCATTCTGTCGATCGGTGTACATAGTATTTCTTAAGCTAGCATCTTTGGATGGCCAATTCGAAAAGTAGCCGGTATCACATGTCCCAAGCTGCACATCTAATGAGTCGAGGGCCTCTAGCTCAGCATTTTTCAATTGTTCTGCGAACAACCATCCAAGTTCCCTCGTGAAATACTCCAGAACGGACCCCTCCCCCCCGACCATGCGTCTCACTTACATTCTTGCGGTCTCGGTAGTGGCCACTCTTCACGCCAGCACTACTGCATTTCCTTCGGCTCAAGATGCCAATGTTGCTATTGAAAACGGCGTTGTGCCTGCAATCGTCGACCCAACCCCCGTGGAGGGTGGTCGCATACTTCGTCGTGTGGATAACGACTACGACGATCTCGACGAGGAAGAGAGAGGTTTTGGGGATGTTGCCAAGAAGCTTAACCCCGTCACGGCCGTGAAGAATTCCGTGAAAAAGACTGCCCAGCACTCTGCGAAGATCAGGGAAGTACTGAAGGATGCAGCGGACTATCAGAAAATGCTCGAAAAGGCGAAGGAGGCGGTCTACAAAAAATAAACCCACGGTGTCCGCCGGCGTTGCCAAAGAATCGTAGTCCTTGAGACTGATTGTGGGGTTAAAGCTAGCGACTTACAAATGTCTAATGTTTAACCTTTTCATTCCCATTTCTTTTCGTTTTAATGAGATAGTTCTTCGATACTCTAGTATTATTAATAAAGTAGCTTTGAAGTAAATGAGTATTGACTAACATGGGTTTTACACCCATCTTGTCAAGAATTTTTGACGGCGCCTTGCCGTTCTTGATCCACTTTATCAGTTTATCCGTGTCCATCGTCTCCCAATGAGCCCTCTCCTCTTGGTCTTCCGTTTTAGCGGCCTTCACAGGAATATCATCCACTGTCTCGTCGACAACTCGCAGTGATCTTCCAGTGATGCCGGCATGATCGTCCGTAGAGTCCAAAAGCGAAGTGCTACCAAATAGGCGAGCTCAAGTGAGGAGCTCAGCTAAAGTTGTGACAAACTGGTCCTTTTGTTTGTGCGTAGTGGCTAAAACTAACTGCGTCACATCAAGTGGAATGCATGCTGTACTACTAGCAGCTTTTATTGGCATGTAAATTCGACTAACACGTACTCATTCTCATTCCTCAATTTGCCGAAAACCTAGCAGTATAAACGACTACGCATCTATTGTGATTATGTGGTTATACGCAAAAAACAAATGGACTGGCTCAGCGTAAACTTCGTTATACAGTACATGTAAGCAGAAGTTTACGCTGAGCCAGAATAAACTTCGTTAAGCAGAATTTTACGCTAATCTGACGAACTGGTCCTTTTGTTTTGCGTACATGTAGTGGCTGAAACCAACTGCGTCACATCACAAGTTGATTGGCGAAACTTGGCGTTGGATGTGATCTATAATCTCCCCAGCTATTATGACAAGCAGAGAAGAAATTATTTGATTAACCCCTTGAACGCGGATACGTTCCAGCGCCCCCATCCGCAAAAAAAAACTTGTATGTCTGGGTAAGGGTTACAATACAAAAGCTTATACGATTTTATATCGTGTATGCTGGATAGACGCACCGTAACCCTACACCTGCTAATCCGGCTCCTCGTTTATCGTGTATCTTCATGATAAGGAGCGATGAATATACATCATTACAATCAAACGTGTATTAATGTGAACAAAGACCGGTCACAGCACTGGATAAAGCCGCGCGATACAGTACAAAATCGAGATGGAGCAAGGCAGATGTTGTCATTGATGATCCAGCCGCAAAAAAAAGCTACTACTACCATACTGAAAACAACAACAACATGTTGACATCCTTTGCTTAGTCCACAGCATTGTCGGTGCACAATCTCTTTGGTTGACGTCGCCCTCCTGACTCCGGCTCCCCAGCATCCTCGTCTTCACTTGATTTTCCGCTTAACGCCTCACTCTCCCACCTAGCTTCTTCCTCGGAGCGGTTCTTGGCAGGGGTGCGAGCGCGGATCTTCCGCTTTCTCGCTAGCGTCGGCAGCAGGGTCCCGTTCTTCCACACACGATGCCAGATATCGAAGCAGGTCATGGGCACACCGTTGTACTCACGTCGGGCTTTGTCGCACAGGAATACTCGCCATGCTTGGGGCCGCTTTGACGTTGTGGTGAGCTTGCAATCACTACAGTATACCGAGGAGTCTCCGCCTCGCACATCATCAGACCCTTTCAGCAGAGAGCATACCTTGCACACACGCGTCCTCCTCTTGCGCCCAGTCTGGTTGTTGCCAGCCCGCCATTCGTCATTCTGGACTCGGTTGTGCCCTATCGACGTTGATTTCGTACGCCTCTTTGATGGCGTGGTGTCTGTATTGCTGCGCAGTGCAAACCAGTCTTCATCACGGAGCTGACAAAGCTCCAAGTGAAGCTTCTTGAGAAACTTCACATGGCTGAGCTTTTTCATGCCGTCAGCAGCACGACGCGCATTGTAGACGATGTAGGCGTTGATCACTGCGAGGTCAACGAGCCCAAGGAACAGGGACTTGTAATACTTCTTGTATTTTATCGCAAGCTGCAACGAGTACCTGAACAGCATGAACATACACGTTTAGCATAGTGGCATAACGTGTACATACATCTTAGTGGACTTACCTTTGTAAGCGGAGTTGGTCGTGAACATCGACGCCGCCCATCAGTGTCTGGTAGTCTTTGAGTACTCGGGGGCACGCCACTTCAGCTTGTTCGCCACTTAGCTTATCTCGCCGGACAACTCGATCAAGCTCTACGCTACCGCCAGAAGCCAGCATGTAAACGGCCTTGTTATCCCACCAGCGGAGCGCTCGTAAGCCAGGAACTTGGAGGTGGTCCGCCACTTCAAACGTGCCGCGCTCAATGGTTTTCGGTCGATTTTTCGGAGGTTTCTTCTTCTTCTTCTCGCCCTCTTTCTTTTCACCAACGATGGACACTGGCAGACCCAGGCGGTCTGTTTGCACAGTCCCAATCGAGTAGAATCCCATGGTCAGCATCTGCAGCGCCAATGGCACTGACGTATAGTAACGGTCGGTCACGATGAGCCTCATGGCTCCTGTTCCTGGTCCAGTAGGGCCGAATACCTCTTGGAGGTTCCTCACAACAGCAGCAGGGCCAGCATCATAGTCGGTCAAAGTACCAGAACGTGGGCGCTCCTGCTTCCCGCAGTACACCTCAAACCTGTATGATACACGTTAGAGTTCATGTTAGTATGTCCGGTCCACGATAAAGGTACTTTAGCACCAAAAAAAAAATTGTGGCCCTGGCGGACCACTCGAGACTCACCTGATGCAATACGCAGTCGTAGAGCAGCACAGCATGAAAAGCTTCGTTCCCCAACGGTGCGGTTTATCTTTCATGAACACTCGCATTCGATTGAAACTGGACTGGGAAGGCAGCATGGCCTCGTCGAAGGCCATCGCAGGTGGCGGCAGGTATCCAGCCTGGAATCGTTGTTGCAGGGAGTTGATGACGGTCCGGAGCTTCCATGCTCGATCTTTGACAGCCTCTGGATCTGAGTTATCGCTGAAGTGAAGATTTCTTGACAAGTGCATGAACCGGTCTCGCACCATGTATTGACCGAAGCATCCGCGCGGTATTGCTCCTTCAGTAGTCGTCTTCCAGTGATTCTCCAGTTTTTCTTTGTTTGGGCAGATGGTCCGCGCAATCAGCAGCCCGATGAAGACACACAGCTCTCGTCCAGATATAGCCTCGATTTTGGCGAAGTCAGCTTTGATTTTGACGCGCTCCTTTCGCTTGAACCCCGGATGCTTCTTCTCTCGGGCAACTTGCTTGTTGTAGATGCCCTCAACCCGCTCATCTAGCTTTTCATTAAAATAATCGTTGCTAGTATTTGCAATATCTTCCCAAAGTCCCGGCTTCATGAAATAGAAGAAGGCGCCCGACGGCGTGACAGCAGCTTGCAACGCCCGTGTGGTAGGTCCATATTCACCGTTATACAATCTAGGATAGTCCGTCCTCATACCTGTCGATGGTCGCGGCTCGTAAGGCTCCATAAGGTATTCATACGGCGTCTGCTTCTTCAGCGGTCCCCAGCCATACTTTGCCATTTGTCTCAGCAACGGCGCCTTCACGTTTCCCACAGCGATCCAATTAACGCCCCCAACAGCGTTCAACAGCGATGAATCAAACAGAAGCTCAGGCTGAGGTGGATTATCTTCGTCAATGCCGTAGTACGGCTCGCCCTCTCCAGTGAGCTCGTCGTAGTCCCATCCAGAGCCTTCATCGTTCTCTCCATCTGAGTCAAGACACGCATACTGCACAACGTCCGAGCTGGTCCCTTCGGGGTCGATAACGACTACACATATCAAATAGAATGAGCATACACGTTAGATTCAATTGATAATCGTGTATGTACAAGTTTGGCGCACCCGGATCAGTTGGAGTCTCGCCGTCTTTTGTCTCTTCGGCTGTGGTTGAGAGACCTCCGCGCTGAGTGATCTGAAAGGGGGGTGGATCAAGTGCCTCAGCAGCGTTCCCGAAGTCGCTACTTAGGTTACGGCGAGTCTCTGGTGAAGGTGCTCCACGTTACCAAAACGTATACACCTTAGTGAGTGTCAGATGTATGGCTAAACGTGTATATACAGGAACTTACCAACTGATGAGTGTCCATCATTGTCGGGTCCTGAGCTCAGCTCATCTTCACCACCATAAGCTGTGTCGTGTGGCGAGACACCTCCAATGGCCACCATGCTGCGAGAAGGTGTTGATGGGGCTGGGGTCGAAACGACAGGTTCTACTTCTTCCACGTTGTCTGCTGGACATGATAGCAGGCCAATACACGATTAGGAACGACGCAAACTTGTACATACAGGATGGTTCAGTCCTACCGGTTGGAGGCTGGATTGCATCCGACTCTGCGTCTAATCCGCCGCGTTGACAGTTGGGTCGTAAGCTAGCTGCGGTGGTTTTGCCTCTACCACGGCGTGGGATGCCCGGACGGCTTCTGCAGGTAACGCTATCACTCGCTATACTCGTCTGCTTCTCTGGTGTCTCTGCTGGTGCAATGTCGTTCCTGTTACGTGCCCTTAGTTCAGCTATATCACACCACAATTTGTTAGAAACTCTCCAGACTCATGGTTCTGAGCCATAGCGTACCTAAGTCAATACTGTCCAGGTGCCTCATTAGTTCCTCTTCACCCACGAAGTAATCTTGCCCACGGACTCCGCCACGCTTCTTTTTTCCCGGCACCACATAAGTGTAGTCATTGGAGAGGCCTGTTGGTTTGCTGGCCTTCCACCCGAGCTTTGTGAGCTCCCGCCACCTGGCCTGGAAGGCCATCTGTGCTCCACACGGCGATTCTGGAAATGAGGGAGAAAAATGGATGGCGGTCAGAAAACTGCAGTAACATATGAGGGATGTGCAGGAACGTGTCTTACCTTTGTGGTGGTCTCTGTCCATGTGTGCGATCTTTACCCGCAACGGACAAAGTTTGGGGAGCTGTCGGGAGGGATAGGGTATCCTCCCTACCCCTCGGTGACTTGAAAATTGTATGGGGCCATTCAAACTTTAAGTGATAAAAAGCTTAACGTGGACCGGTCCACGTTAAGCTTTTGCTCATAACATGTACGGTCCACGCTCTCGCGTTCAAGGGGTTAACTAGATAGGTGGACAACTCTTTGGACTAACCTGCAACGATCTCAAGCTAATTCAATAGCTGTAGATATTCTACCTTGACTGATGGGCAACCCAAATTTGGGGCATTCGTTCGGAATGGATATCAATCGGTAGTTCAAAACCTAACTGTTGAATCAGTAGCGTGATAGTTTCCCGGTCACAGTTGAGCTCATCCGCATGCTGGTAAATAAACTGATAATGCATCCTGTATGACGACTGGATATTCGCTACATTTGGCAGTAGTGCCTTTGTTTTCTGATAGTGAATGTCATTTCGAAGTCTCCATGTGGCATGAAACGTAACTGCAACGTGGATTCTCCATAGCAGTAAAATCACCTTTTGGTTCTTTCGCCATCTTCTGTGTATATCTTGTGATTTTGGGATGAGCAGCAACCTCCAAGTCAAATTCGTCACGAAAACGCCTGCCCAGTGTATCCACACCTGGTGCCACATCGGCCGTAACGATGGGCACGCAAAAAAGCAATGTTCCACCGTCTCAATCTCTTGACATAGTGGCCGAACACACTGCTGAATTGTGGGGTTGAGAGACGTTAGGAAGTACAATCGCGAACCCACTGTTAAGTCCCCAAAGAACATTCGTACCATCACATCATGAACCACAGGCAGCATATAACCACGGAGTGACAGCAGACTAGTAAGCATCTGATGTATACGTCCAGCAGGGCACCCAAGATCCTCCATAGGGTGCCGGTTCAACACCGGCACTTGCTGAAGAAGCTTGTTCCAGTCTTGGGGGCGCAGATAAGGAAAGAAATGCACATTTGTGTTGTCAGAAAGTTTAACACCAAATACAGGCGGCAAATGCGTGATCTCCATTGCTTGGATTCCACCAGCTTGCGAATCAGGAATAACGTGGTAAAATACTTGAGAGAGCTGCCTGTATAAGGTAAAGATGTCGTGAGGATTAACTTTGGAGCCCAGGATTGGATGTACCTCTGAGCAAATCTTCGTAAAGAAAGCCGTCGAAGTTGGCCAATGACGATTGTCATCCAGAAAGTCTGCTATTATGACAAGCAGCATCGTGATTGGGAAGAATGTTTAAAATCTTCTACTTCCAACTTCAAAATCGCTAGAATTTCCAGTCAAATCTACGTCGACGACGAAATGTTCGCTAAAGCTGACGTGCTCAAAGCACTGGGAAATGATATGATGAAAGTTATTTCAACAAATATCCGTTCTCCACACTCGACTTCCGTACGTCTCGTGTTTGCCAACGAGACCGGAAAGACGTGAGAAGGAGATTTGAAACCAATATACACAGACGCCAAAGTATAGTTGCAAGCGGAAGAGAACCACACGAACTGCTTAGCTCAAGGTCGAGCTGTATCTCCCGGGTGCGCTCAATATTTAATATAAAGTGTCTACATCCCTCTCCTCAACTTTTACCCTGACGGAATGGAAACGAATTCAGTGGACAAATCGAACGTTGCTGTTCAATAGAATCCGAGAGCTGCAATGTGCAAGCCCATTTTGGTGGAGCACGATGCCACAGTTTCACGTTTTGTATGAGAGGCCTGATGAAATTTTGAAACCTGTGTCGAACACTGGCGAAAAACGATTTTCTTTGCTTTGCAAATTTTCTGGACGTAAAACCACAATTGGCCAACGTCTACTGCCTTTTTCAGCAAGGTTTGGACATCGCTGAGGATAACAGTTAGATCCAGAATAGTTCCGCATGATATTTTCTGCAATATTGACAATTGACGTAAGTATTTCGTCAAGTACTTCCAAACTCTCAAGAAGATGGAATTCAAGCTATCGAATATTTACTTGCCAGATATGGACATGTTTCTTTCGGTCGTCATTGACTTGGCGATTGTTGCTTTTTCCTGAGCCTCGTGGCATTCAAAGCACTTGGAGAGGGAACCAAAAAGTACTTCTTATATTGTGGAAAATTCAAACAGATATTGTTTTTCATGCGGTGTGGAGACTTCGGAACGACATTTACTTCCCAAACATGAGCTCAAACGCCAAATATCGTCAACCTGCAAAATTTCCTTCAAGAAACACTGCCAATTATCTACCATCACGCAGTTTGAACTTGATTGTGATTGATCTACTCTGTAGAAGCTAACCCGTTAATTTTGAATCAACGACGACCGTAATCCCTGAACGAGCAAAACACACCTGGATTCCGCAGGTTTAGTGTAGTTTAAGAATCTTGAGATAGAGAAGAGATTCGCTAACTAGTTAATCAACTCATTTTCTTCTTCCCTAGCTCGACTTTATAAGCCCACGAACTCTCAATTTGTCCTGTAACAAAGGGACTACTGCAGAGGGGACTGCTCTAAATCCTTATCTCACTCGACCTAGTGGTGTTAAAGATGTCATGTATTTGTGTTTGTGGATCCTTATCTCACTCGACCTAGTGGTGTTAAAGATGTCATGTATTTGTGTTAGCTTACTAACTACTGTATACACTCCTGGAATCGCTAGGGGCTCTTTTCCCGATGGTTCTGTTGTCTGTGATGACTCTTTTGACCTACAATTTGTAGCTTCACTGCAGTGGTTTCCCCATATGTAACTTGCAATTATTGTCAATCGATACTCGAATACATAAATGACCAGGAAAAGGAAGTTGATTAACTAATTGGCTTGGCAATTGAATTGATTGGGATTGTGAGTTGTTTGAATGGGATTAGAAAGGAAGACCCCGGTGGGATTTTAATGCATGCCATGTGCGTAGCTTGTGGTGCATTGATCTGTGGGCCCTTCTTACTACAAGAATTACCAGTAATCGCGTGGACATCAATGGTTTCCTCACTAGCAGCTATTCTAATGATATCATTTATAAAACCCGTCACGGACGAGCCTCACATAGTGGAGGTAGAACTTGTACCCTTCGTCATACATCGAGTAGACCCGCTGGCCCTCCGCGGTCACAACGGAAGGTTTTACACCAGCTTCCACTTCGTTCTCCAGCATCTTGAACGTGTATTCCGTCCCAATGCGTTCCAACAGTTCGACTTCAACAGGATAAACATCTAACAGGTTGAAATCCACGTAATCCGCTCATCTTGTCAAGAATTTTAGATGGCGCCTTGCCGTTCTTGATCCACTTTATCAGTTTATCCGTGTCCATCGTCTCTCAACGAGCCCTCTCCTGTGCCTTCTCCTTTCAAATTTATTTTACCATACGCGCTAACGCCGGTTGGGCACTATCATCCCTGGCAACCGAAGCGCCTCCTTATGTAGCGCCTTGGCAACGATAGCAACGTACGAAATTTCAGCAGTGCCAACAGTAGCCGGCGGTTAGTTATTGTGGATCAGCATGTTCGCGTTGTTCAGTGCTTGCTTGACCTTCGCAGCTGCTTGTTCGGCAGTCTACTTTTTCCCCTTCTTCACCAGCTTGAGAGGGTTCGCCTTCTTGAAAGCATCGCCAAGCCCTCTCTCTTTGTCGTCATCATCAAGATCATCATTGAGGGTAGTCCTCTTCATACTTCTTCACCCAACGCAGCATTCGCCCGCGTTACACGTGGCACAGCTCCATTCTCAGTCGCAGCCTTAGAGAATTTCACCGAATGAACTACCGTGGCGCTGGAGTGGAGAGTGGCCAACGAAATGATACTCATAATGATACTCATGCATCACTTCAAGTGTAGATTGAATGCAACGACCCCCCCCCCCCCCCCCGAATTCGCAAGATCGACCCAGCAATTGATAATGCTGCTGTTGTAGGTAAAGTGAAGGGGATCGCGTGTTCCGGTACTGTTGACCACAGTTCATCGGGGGCTTCCAGCGATTAAGGTCAGCTAAAAATGTTGAAATCAACACCTGCGCAACAACAGCAAATTAGGGATATGGTCTCACAACTCCGTGTGTCTCGTACCGTAGTGTACCAATGTCAGGTGCAAAATTGTGATAGTCCATACGAAGAGGTAGCCTTGCATTGCTGGACCCTGCGTCTCCAGTACGAAAGCCAACTGGTACAGCGGCGAGAATCCAAATTTCCTCCATAGAAGAGTCACAAGCGTTGAAAACGATACCAATTCAATCACCGCATACGCCAGAATCGTTACAATTGTGCTTTCCAGTTGTTGCAGTGTCATCGAAGCAGTACTGGGATAATACGCCGCTATTGGGAGATGGAAGAGCACTACCAGGTACAGTGAGTACAATATCGGCACCATCAGTTCAATGTACTCGGCCAAAAGAAGATACTCCGAGTGGAAAAGCGTTTGTAGGGCATCACGAACCACTTCTTCTCTGGCTTTCGCGATCAAATTATTGTCCAGTTTTGAAGCACTTGGCTGTAAAACAAGTCCCTTGGACCCAGTTGTGGCTACTGGAGTAACGCGATGCTGTTTCTGACGAACAGCTATTGACGTCATACCTCGCCCTGAACTGTCGGTAGATCTCATGGAAATTCCGCGAATGACGTCGATATTGTTGGAGAATCTTGCAGTTTTGGAAAACGTTTTCAAACACGAACTACTTTCATCTGTAAGTCGTAGCGGAAACGGTGCCAGAAGACGGATGGTTCGTTTCGAATCTCGTGTGGGGTTTGCCTCCTTGAAGGTCTTAGCCACTAGTATCAGTAAAGCTTGAACATACCCCTCGTCGCTGCAATTTCTATTCTGAACTCGGTTTGCTCTCTTGTAAATGGCTCGAATAGCGATGATAACGAAGAACGTGTCTGTCACGATGATAACGAGTGTAGTAATGAGTGATTTCGCAGACTGCATGCAGATTGCGACGTAGTAAACGTTGAAAAGATCCACGGAGAAAACGACCCTCGGCCCAATGTACTCGTGCGAGTTTTTGGCAGCATTGGCAATATTTTGTTTTGTGAAAAACTTAATTACCGGCATGACAAACACGAAAAAGGCTTGCTGTGTGGCTGAAAGGCGGTTGAAAACAGCACTGAAGACTGGATAGCAAACAGCAACAACTCCTTGATTCGCGATAATAAATAATTGTGCCTTGATTTGTTGACGGAGCAACGGGGAACTAGCCAAAGCACGATATCCAATTCCAAGAAGCATTGAGGCACAGAAGAGCAGCACGTATGGACACAATAGCAGCACATAGCCAAATGGAATCGGAAATATCCACGCATCAGCCACTCCGATCGTGAATAATACACTACTAATGGCAGTACTCAGTGCAATTCCAACAGCCCTAACGTTCGAAATCGTTCCTTGTATAATCACTTCTCGCACTTGTAAAACCACCCCCAGTGCTTCGAAAAATATGGCGGTGGCTAAACGAAACCATACTGCGTAATTTGCTTTCCACCCCTTGGACGGGGGTTCTAATGGAATGCAATCAATAGCGAGAGTGACTAGCAACGCGGGGAGTGGTGCCAGTGCACAAACGAAAATGACTCGAGTGGTTGATGTGCGTTGCTGGTAGTCTCGGAAAGCGAGGAGACGCTCCACAGAGTATTCACTGCGATTACTAAGGTGACTGCGCTGCCATAGAGTGAAAACTTTGTGCCAAAGAGGTGCGAGGTGAGATTGTTGGCGGGTTGTCTTAGCCTTGCCAGTCTCCATTGCTGAAGTGATTCCAACAAACAACTTTATTTTTACGAGCACGATTAAGTATTTTAATTGAAAGATATTCTTGTCATTTGTTGCCTCCACTTCCTGTTGTCAACATCAATTGAATTGTTGTTTAGATCCAGAAATGTCCGCACGATTCGACAAAGTATGTTTCATATCTGCACATTTCTTACCACTAGTGTAAAACTGATTAAACTCATTGGGTGAAGGCGACGAGTGTCAATATTGTCGAAGAGTGGCCGAAACTCGGCACTGATCAAGTCAAGTTCCTGGTATACTTGGACTCAAATCATCACGTTGTCAGCTTTGACACTGACCACACCGAACGCATCACTTAATTGGTATCACTTGTCTACCGTGTACACTGTTACTACCTCTATTAGCACTGCTATACTCTACGAAGGAGCACACACTTTTCATTTTTCTGTTCGAGCTTCAGGCCCACCCACAACTTGATCTCCTACAAGATACCAAACAGCACAATGCACATCTCACCAGTATCAAGTCTCCTCTTCACCGTTGCAGCAATGACTTCAGCCCAAGAACTATGCGTTTCAAGCATCAGCGACCCAATTGTCGCCTCCTTAGACGACAGCGCGCTCTTCAGTAGCTGTGCGATTCCTGAAATCGGAGTGCAGACGCGCGTATCGTCACTCTTTGACGTGCTCCAGTTCTCGACAAAAGATTTCCTCATCTTTTGCAAAGCATCGGGTTGTCTATCTCCAGTTCGTGCCCTGATGGACTCCATTCCGTCCAATTGCCTCATTCAATACCACGGCTCAGCCCACAATTTATCTAAGGAAATCTCCACCCTATATGAAGATTGTGCCAAGTCCAACAACGCCGTGGATCAGGCTGCTAATGACGACATATCTAGATATTTCCTTGATATCTAAAACTTTAGATAAATCTTTCGAGTTGCAGTGTTACTTCAACTTTTTATCTGACTCTTTCATCTGACTCCCTCAATCTTATTGGCTATTAAAAGGAAAATTATTTTCCAATCAGTTTGCTGTATGTTATTCTCAGATAACTAACCACATACACTGGAGACGAAGAGCTTTTCCATCATGACTGGTGTGTGTGAAGGCCTCCTGGCCAAACTGAACGAGCTCATGGACTTCCTGCGCTTCTCCAGGCAGCCAAATGCTGAGTTCCGTGGTGTGGTACGTCTCAATGGCTTCTTATTTCTCTCCTTTTTAGCGTTTTTAAAAAACTGTATTTTGAGAGGTTAGGTGACATTTATGTTCCGAGCTTCTCCTGATGCCAAGGACAACTTTGCATGCATGAGAACTATCGATATGCGCAGAGGTACATGTGTTATTACAGTTCGAAATGATGCAATTCGTAGTATTTATTATAACATTATACTGTGTCAATGACAGGTTTGGAAGTGGATAACACGACGCTGCACCCGCAAGACCCTTTCCTCCCTGAAGTGGCGGTGGTGTACGTGAGCTTGGCAGACTTTTTGTACATGTACTCGGGTGAAGCTACTGCAACGGAGATCGCCGGTATGGTCATGTCAGGTCGAGTGTCGGTGCCCTGGAGCTCGTACGGCAAGCTGAAAGCTTTTGCCGAGTGCTTTGACTTCTCGACGGAGAAATGGGACGCCTATTATGCAGATCTCAAGGCTCGTGGAGTTGTGGTGAAGATCCCAGAGTGCACGCAAGCGTGTTGCAAGCAGAGTACGAAAGAGGATATTGAGTCTAATTGGTTGCTGGTGTCGGACGCTACTACCACTAGTGGCGGAGACTGGGAGGTCGTCTCGGATCTGCAGTGCCTCAATGTGTCGAAGGAGAAGCGAGAGGAGATGGACAAGGTGTTTGATTTCACGCCGTTGGAGGAGTGGCTGGCCAAGCTATGGAACGGCAATGGAGCGAGACCTGGAGACGCGCGGCCAACCAGGTCGCTTCAGTCCAATGTGAAGAATTCGCTCAGCGACCTCAAGTCAATGGCGGGTAAACTTTTCGTGTCGCTGGAGGCATAAATTGCGTGACAGAAAAGGAAAAGTCCCCCCGACAAGCAGCAGGGTAAGCAAGACCTCACGGGGATGTCTAGCTAATGTAGTGCTGCAGTACAATATCAACCTCGTTTATATTTTACAACTGCAGTTTGACTGTTCATACAACAGGCTACTGTAAGCGTTGGAGTCTCAAGTCAATGGTACATGTATGTGCATTGCACAGGTAGTACGTTGCTACGATTGGTTGTGGCGTTCTGGTTAGGATTCGAATGTGCAAGTTGCCTCTGTTGATGGCACCGTGGTCAGGCAAATCGAACCGGCAAAGGTAAGTTTCAAGGAGTGTTTATGGTGTTCATGTTAGGCGTTGAAAGCCCCGGCACACAAACAGCATTGCTGAGTGTACAGAGGTCGTTGTGATTGCCCCAGTGCGACAAATGGATATGTATCGCCTTGTGACAGCAGCACAAGGCGAAACATCTCCATTTGTTGACCTCTACGTGCTGAAAAAGAATTTCTATCGAGAAAGTATCAGCAGTCGGTAGCTATGTATGTATGTATTGTACTCTGCAGAAGTGAAGACACCAAGATTTAGCGCCCAAAATGAACGCTTTAGCTTTATAAAACCTATAGTGATAGTTAGATATATAGGGTAACTTTGCCCGCTGAGTTCAAAAATGAGGTCGGTTTTGGCTAATTCGGCGTGGTTTTAACGCTACGAGCGATGTAATTCGGAACTCGCCAAAGTCTGGTGAGTAGGGTTGCTTCAAATACAGCCATGCTATTGGCTAAGCAGTGCAAACATGTGGGATTTCACGTGAAAGGGCGGCAATTGCCGATCAATTCGCGATTGCACACTTTCATCTACAATGATTTGAAACAATTTTAAAGAGGTTATTATAGGTCTCCCCCTATTGCTTGTATGTTCCTGTTTTTAATCAGCATTAATTAATACAGGTCTTGCAGCATATCAGAACAGTCAAATTTACGGGGAAGTCGGTGTCCGGGTTGGCGTTGTAGTGCGCCATTACGCGCGAAACTGTTTGGAGGGAGCAGCTAAGACACTCAGCAACCGATTCCCTCGTGCGCTTTCCGCGATAGAGCCCTTGATTTTTCTGTAGAGTGAAAAATGCATGGTTCTTCACCATCATTTTTTTTTCTCCACTGCTAAACTCGTGGCGTTCGGCGTTCATTTTTGCTGAATGAACGAACTTATGAGATGAAAGAGCGTGCGCATAGCGTGTAGGGCGCCCCCAGCTATCAATTCCATGTTTTATTTTCTCTATAGCTTTAATATTCGAACCGCAATGCGTCAAAACGTGTGCGGGAAAAAGTTACTGGTGTCTTCACTTCTGCAGAGTACAATAGCCTTTACTTTAAGGCAACGCATAAGGCTACATGCTGCGCCTTGCATCCATCGCCACAGAAACTTGGCAGAATGCCACGAAGTCAAACGGCGTGTTCACTGAATATCCAGCCGTTATGGATGCGTCTACCTGGTACTGTCGTTACGCTGACCGTAATCACTTTTCACTTGTTTTCACTATGGTCAAGGAATGATTGCGCTCATGCTTGCCTTCTGTGCCGACGTTCTAGGTCAAGCCATTCCGCAATTTGCCGTCTAAAGCACAAGTCCAAGCTTCGAAGCCATGCGCAATCCGTTCCACCGCCGCGACCACCGTCTTTCAAGCGACAGCGACGACGGCATCAAAGAACGTCGCAGCAGCATTTTCCGCCGCCATTTGCGCTTCAGCGACGAGAATGACGACGTGGAGCTCATGCGACCAAGAGACACCATTGTCACACGCATCAGCAGCGACGAAAGCCCCACTGAGCGTAGGAGACGTCGCCGCCGCAGTCTCCTTTAAAGAAAATCATCATTGCAATATTTATCGAAGAAATATATATGTTTTGAGACTTGGAGGAGTGAAAACAACTATGTTACAGTGACGTGAGGATGTTGAAATCGACGCCGTAATGTGCCAATGTCAAGTGTAAAATAGTAATTGTCCAGACGAAGAGATGGCCTTGCAAGGCGGAAGTGTGCGTCTCCAGTACGAACGCCAACTGATGCAAGGGCGAGAAGCCGAATCTCCGTCTTAGAATCGCCAGGAGAATAGCAAAAGCTACGAACTCGATCATGCCGTACAGTAAGATATTCCGTACCGCTGAAGTCATTTGGACCGACGACATGGACGCTGTATGCGGGTAATACGCAGCTACTGGGAGATGGTAGAGTACAGCGAGATACGGGGCGTACAAGATTGGGATCACGAACTCGATGTACTCGGATAGCAGGACGTATTCCGAGTGGAATAGTTTTTGAAGCGCGTCTTGGATCGTTTCTTCCGTCAAGTTCTTAACTTTTCGTGGTTTTGGTACGATGCTGTTGACTGGGAAAATTTGAGTCTGCTTGATCATTGCATGTGCAGGTATTGAGTTGGTACTCGGTGCTTGTTTGCCTTCCTTGATACATTTCTTCGATGTCCAGCGATGTGCATCTATATTACTGTTCATCGTTATTAGTTCCGCCAGAAATATTTTACTGTCATCGGAAAGAGGAAGCGGAAATGGCGCTACAAGTCGAAGTACTTTGTCTCGATTGTGTGGCGGCTTCATTTTCTTCTCTTTTGACAGTTTTTGCAACATTTGAGGCAACTCGTCGAGGTAATTCTCCACTCTTCCCTTTGTTTTGTAAGCATTTACCCCATAAAAAATCGTACGCAAAGCGAGAACGAGGTGGAAAATATCTGCTGCCATGATAATTGCAGTAGTGATCGCAGATTTCGCCATTTGCATGCAGATTGCCGCGTAGTACATGTTGAAAAGGTCGACGGAAAACACCACAACCGGGCCGACGTACTCGCCGTAGCTCTCAGCAGCATTTGCAACATTTTGTTTGGTGAAAAACTTGATCAGAGGCATCACAAAGACAAAAGCGGATTGGTGGACACCCGAAAGGCGATTGAACACAGCACTGAAAAGCGCATAGCACCCAACGACTAACCCTTGATTCACAATGATGACAAATTGAGTCTTGAGTTGTGCTCTTGGTACAGGGGATCGCATCAATAGATTTCGACCAATTCCTAAAGTCGTGAAAATTGACAAGAACGCAACGTACGGCCCGATGACAAGTACGTAACCAAAAGGCGACGGGAATTTCCAGAGAGCTGCCATTAACATCATCGTCGAGGTGCTGCATGCAGCTGTGGACACTGCGATTTTGACTGCACTTCGATTGGAAATTGCGCCTTGTTCAATGGCTGCTTTGATTTCTAAAACAACCCCCAAAGATGAGAAAATTATAGCGAGAAGAAGACGAATCCACACTGCGTAGTTAGCTTTCCAGCAGGCCTTGTCCAATTCAGTATTACACGGAATTGGCTGTAGTTGCTGCAGTAGTAATAATCTCAATACAACACGCTGCAATAATAAAAGCGGCCGCAATAACTGCAATATGAATTAATGCTCCTGCTCGCTACCAACTGATGCCAATGTCGTTACATCCCACATATTCCTGTTCGCACGAAGAAACATGACGAGTTCAAAATTCGCTGGGAGCATACAAGTGCGTTGGGGGGTGAGCACAAGCTTGCACTGTGAAAAAAAAACGCTCACATGCATTCGGACTGTAGTTGGCACGACTGGGACGCTTGTTTGGCCCAGCAAGAAGAAGCGTCGCGTAGTCATCTTAGCGTTTCTTGCGCTTGTCTTCACACTTCGCCACCTCGAATGCCTTCACCGCATCTGCCTCAGCCTTTGAAAGCGTGCCACCGTTGATCACTTTGACGGCTGCCGCTTCAAATATAGGAGAGTGGACTATACTAGCGTTCGCGTTAAGCTGGGCACGCATCGTGGGGTACTCGCTAATAACCGAGTCAAAAAGCAGGCGGACATCCGCCAAATCGATATCGTCGCACTGCAGCTTCTTAGTGATGCTCTGGAACTTCTTCATGTGCTCCAGCAGCTCGAGGAGCTTGCGATGTGCTGCTCCTTCGTCATTGTTTAGACTGAGCGGGAGTTTTTGAGAATGAAAAGGTCACCATGCAAAAGGATTCGTACGTGTCCAGTGATTTAAGGTAGTTAGGTGGTCAGTATGGAGTATAATGAACGCAAAAGAGCTGGCTTCTCGGGTTAGGACGTCCATCAGTTCAATTGTGTCTTGCCATTGCTATGCAAGCACTTATGTTATATTGTATTGCAATTTTCGAGAAATATCATATTTTATTTTTTGTGAATATCCCAGTAATCCGTTTTTTTATTTTTAGAAACTGATTTTATCGATACTGAAATTTTTTATTCAGACCCCTGCTTTCCAGCCTTCGGATGGAGATTTCACTGGGATGCAATCAATTGCCAGCGCAATTAAAAGAGCTGGGACTGGAGTTAGTGCACAAACTCCGACAGCCCGAGAGAAAGAGGTACGCTGGTAATAATCACGGAAAGCAAGCAAACGCTCGACTGAGTGTTAAAGTGAATAAACGCTAAGAGAATGTCTTTAATCAACTGTCTTTATTGATTTTATCTCTCTCTACCGCTAACTTATGCTATCCTTACGAACGTGCTCAGTCCGAAGCAAAAGCGGTTGTGAGAGGAATGAATCCTCTCCCTCTTGCCTCCGGTTCCTCATCGCACAAATGGTGCCTCTCTCCAGAGAGACGGTACTAGCCAATCACAGCTTGGCTACGTACTTGTCAACTGACCACAGACTGTATCGTCACTTGATTAACCTTAGCTAAACTATAGCCTTAATTAACTCAAATACAAATCTGTTGGCTCAGTAGCCACTGAACCCATCTGGAGATCAGATGTGTCGGTTGCCTACCGACACAGCTGACTCCACAGAGGGTTCTCCTCTGCGCCTGGTCTCCCCAGTGGAGATCGGGCGCAACACTCCCACTAAGTGTCGATGGTAGTCTTTAGGTCTTTGACTCCAATGAGTTCGCGAAGCTTTGCAAACTGTCCTGTTGGTAGAGCTTTAGTTAAGATGTCTGCAGCCATGTCATCGGTCCGACAGTAATGTACATCTAACCTTCCTTCCTCTACTAAATCTCTTGTAAACAAATATCGTATTTGTATGTGCTTTGTTGCTTTGTGATTTCCTGCATTCTTTACTGTGCTTATGGCCGACTTGCTATCGCACCATACTTGCACTGGTTGCGTTTGAGGAAATCCCATTTCTCTCAGCAGATACCATAACCACTCGCTCTCCTTTGCTCCTTCACTTAGGGCAATTAGTTCAGCCTCAGATGTCGAAAGAGAAACTGATGCCTGCTTACTGCTACACCATGAAATACTGGTTCCAGCCATAGTGATCACATACCCAGTAATCGACTTACGTTCTTTGGGTTGACACGCGAAGCTTGCGTCTGTGTACACTTCATACGTCACCGTTCTCGAATTCCCATCAAGAAGGAGACCGTACGTTGACGTCCCTTTCAAGTATTTGAGCACTCTCCGTGCTGCCTCCCAGTGTGTGTGGTTGTAACACGATAGAAACTTACTTAGTTCTCTCACTGCGTTGGCAATGTCTGGTCTAGTTCCTCTCACTAGATACTGCAGAGACCCGACAAGCCCTCGGAAATCAAATTTCTGATCAGCTATTTCTTTAGCTGTCATTTCTGTCTCTGCTACTAGTTCAACTCCTCTGAGTTGTGGAGTAGATACTGGAGTACAGTCCTCCATGTTGAACTTTTCAAGAGTTCGGTTACATACTTGTGCTGTGAAATGGTCATCTTTCGCTGTGCACGATTTCTACGGACCTCCATCTTCAGGATGTAGTGTATGTCTCCGAGATCTTTCATCTTGAATCTCGAAGATAGATCTTTCTTTAACTGGTAGATCAAACTCATGTTACGAGACATGATGGTAAGGTCATCAACATAGACCACCACAATTATCCAATGTTCTCCCACTTTTGGACATAGATGCAATACTCCTTGTTGCATCGGACAAAACCTAAGCTCATGAAAAACTTGTGCAAGACTCTGTACCATATCTTTGGCGCTTGCTTCAGCCCATAAATGCTCTTTCTTAGCTCACACACTAGTCCTTCATGTCTAGCCTGTCTGTAGCCCGGAGGTTGATGCATGAACACCCGCTGTTCGCCTTCCATCGATCCATTGAGGAATGCAGTGCTAACATCCATTTGATGAATGTGACAATCCAAGATCGTCCCAATAGCCAGAACTAGCCGGAGTGATTCAAACCGCGCCACAGGTGCGTATACATCATCGCAGTCCACACCGTATTCTTGGTGATTTCCTTGTGCTACAAGTCGTGCTTTAAAGCGTTCGATTGTTCCATCCGCGTTGTACTTTACCGCGAGGACCCAATGGCATGGCAGTGCCTTTTGGCCTGGTGGTAAGCGTGTCAGCTTCCACGTGCCATTTTCTAGCAGCGATTCGTACTCTAAGTCTAGCGCTTGGCGCCACTGTTTTCTTTGTGCGCCAGTCAGAGCTTCTTTTAGACTTCTAGGTACTGCTACATGATTGCTTAGCTGGTCTACAGCAATTTCCTTATCAATGTGGGTTTGAAAACACTTATAGTCTTCGTATCGTTCTGGACGTTTCCTTGTCCTTTGTGGCTTCGTTGATGCCTCCATAGGAGCTCTCTTTGCTCTCTGTGATTCGCGAGGAACTCCCACTGCTTCAGTAGTTGTCGCTGATTTGCGCTTGACTCCCACTGCTTTGGACAACTTTTCCGTGCCTTGCTCGGCGACAGGAACTTTGGAAGTGACTTCCTCCGTTGTTGACATTTGATCTAGAGAGTCGATCTCTTCCAACTCAGCATCCGTCAACTTATCTGGATCCTTTCCTAAGGATCTTAGGATGATTCCTGATGCATTTTCTGTGTCAAATGTCACTGATCTAGCGACCATAAACTTGTTGTTGTGCACATCCAGAAGTCGAAACCCTTTTGTGTCTTCGGCGATTCCCAAGAATCTGCACTTTATGGCTCGTGCCGACAACTTCTTGTCTTTTCGGATAGCTTCTGGCACGTATGCAAAGCAGACAAATCCCCATACTTGGAGCGTTCTTGCATCCGGGTGTGTTCCTTTCACTAATTCATACGGTGTTCGGTTCTTTAGGCGACTCATCGGCGTGCAATTCTGCACATACGTCATGTATTTGAGTGCCTCTGGCCACCACTTAGCCGGCATGTCTGCATCTTTTAGAGCGCACCGTACCTTTCCCATCTTGGTTTGGTGGTCTCTCTCAGCTGCTCCATTTTCCTCTGGACTGTATGGATTTGATGTTTGAAAGCTGATTCCTTTGCTTGTGCAATACGTTTTAAGTGCTTCGTTCACAAACTCCGTCCCGCCATCGGATCTGATGCGTGTTATTGTAAACTTTCCATCTCGTTCTAAACGTGTCAACAGTTCTTTTACTTTGACCTGCACCTCCGTTTTCTTGCGAAGGACAAATGTCCATCGCCACGATGTATGATCGTCAATGATACTGAGGAAGTATCGGATAGAGCCAACTGCTCCGTATACTCCGAGCTTTTTGATAGGACCGTTCGTGTCCATGTGGATAGTACTTATGGGACGATTGTCTCTCGTGCCCACCATGTTCCTGTAGCTCATCCTCCGCATCTTCATCTCTGTGCATGTGTGACAGAAGAATGGAACTTTTGTGAGTGCAGTCCTGCTGTATCAGGTTGCTACTCATCACATCGATCAACTTGTCTCTGTTTAGATGTCCCAGTCTGACATGCCACTCAGTCAAAGCAGTCTTGACCTGTGTACAACCTGCCATTCTTAGCGGCTGCACAGGTCTTGTCTTTACTGCTGCACAGTATATCTGTCTGTCTCTAAGTGTACGACCTTGTACATAGTAAGCTCCATTCACAGCAATAGCCACAAATGCTAGCTTACGCTTCCACAGTACAAACTTGTACTGTCCATTTGCACTCTCAACAATTTGATAACCTTTCCTTTTTAGCCAGTACTCACTTAGTATGTTGGCTTTTGCCTTTGGAACTAATGCCATATTATCAAATTGAAACGGTTTAATACCGTCTGGACCCAAAAATAGAGTTTAACAGAGCCAACGTGTGTATTGTTAAGTTTACTCCCTTCTCCGAACGTAAAACTAAACGTTTGGCTTGGCTGTTTGCGCACAAACAGCGACTCGTCGGCCGTTAATCCGTAGCCGCAGCCGGAGTCTAACACCCAATCACAACACGACACGTCAGTAACTGTTCGTTCAATCAGTTGTGGGTACAAAGCTCTTACCGTCTTCTCGATGTCGGTAGACGCCTTCTGGATGCTGCTGGAAGCTTCCGAGACTTTTCCGGTAAGCACCGGTACCTTCTTCGGTTCGAAGTCATCGACGTCGTCGTCGTCACTCATCGGCGTATCCGATACCACAGGCGATCCTGGGGTTGGGGGTGGAGATGCCATCAGCGCATCAATGTCGGCCTTGGCTTGTTCCGGTGTCAGCATGTTCCACAGTGGATCTTCTGCACGTGCCGCAGCAACAGGCGTTGGCTTGCTGGACGGCTTGACGAAAGCCGCGTCCACCGGAATCTCCACTCGGACTTTCTTTTTCGATCCGCCCTTTTTGCTCTTCGCATGAGCAACACCGATTTCCTTGGCCTTCTGGAAGATGTTGGATCGGTGACAGCCCCTGGCTTCGTCACGTTGCTTCGCAGGACAGTCCACCCTCCTGTGTGGCCTGTCGTTGCGATTGTACCTTCCATCGCAGTAGAAGCACTCATCGCTCTTTGGAATCTTGCGCTTGCCCAAGCTGGCCCGGTTTTTCACGTGATGAACCGGTACTGCCGACATTGAAGTCATCGCTTGAATCTCGCTACTGCTCTTGTTCATGAACACGTTGCGTAGCATGGCCTCGACTTTGTCAAGGCAGAAGCCTTGAGCGCTGTAGTCGACTTGATTACCCCAATACTGGCTTGGAAACAGAGCCAGGACCTTCATGGCCGCAAACTGGTTGGGGATCATCGTCAGATTGCCCAGGGTTTCACGCGACTGGCGATTAGCTCGATTACGCGCCTCCTTGACGCGCTGGATCAGCTCACCCACGGAGCTGAAATCCATCGACAAAGCTTTGTCGAACTCTGTAATCAGAGTGGCCATTCCTTGCGCGTTGGATTTGCCGAACGTTGTCTCCAGTCGTGCCCACGCGGCTGGCAGACTCTCTTCGTTGAAAGAGACGCGCAGCGCCTCAAGGTACGACCTTGGTAGCGTCTGACTTAACATCGACCGGATGTAGGCATCCTGGTCGGTCAGCACAACTTGCTGCCACTTGTTGGCCCGAATCGTTGCCTCGTCGCACCCGTCTCGGAGCGTTGGCACAATGCACTGCCTCTGCAGTAGCGTCTCGTACGCGAAAGCTGGCTCGTCTTGCCCCTTGACCACTGCGTCACGTCGTTGCGCAGCACTTTCTGGCGCAGATGACCGATGATCAAATCCTTCCAGACACCGAATTGCTTCGGGTCGCTCGGGAAGACGAGCCTGTCGAAGGCGTTGCTGGCTGCGTTGCTGGTCATCACTTGGCACTCTCACTTGAAATGTTAAAGTGAATAAACGCTAAGAGAATGTCTTTAATCAACTGTCTTTATTGATTTTATCTCTCTCTACCGCTAACTTATGCTATCCTTACGAACGTGCTCAGTCCGAAGCAAAAGCGGTTGTGAGAGGAATGAATCCTCTCCCTCTTGCCTCCGGTTCCTCATCGCACAAATGGTGCCTCTCTCCAGAGAGACGGTACTAGCCAATCACAGCTTGGCTACGTACTTGTCAACTGACCACAGACTGTATCGTCACTTGATTAACCTTAGCTAAACTATAGCCTTAATTAACTCAAATACAAATCTGTTGGCTCAGTAGCCACTGAACCCATCTGGAGATCAGATGTGTCGGTTGCCTACCGACACAGCTGACTCCACAGAGGGTTCTCCTCTGCGCCTGGTCTCCCCAGTGGAGATCGGACGCAACACTGAGTATTCACTGCGGTGTCCAATGTGACAACGATGCCATGAAGCAGCGAGCTTTCGTTGTGCTCGAGAAATCAACGAAATCGTTGAATTACGTTGTATGCGTGAGCCTGTGGCAACTCGGTTCATCGGCAAATTTGCTTTTTAGCTTATCTTTAGACTCTCGTTCTCAATACTATTTATCTCTTCACAAGAAACAAAGAGAAGTCTTGTTAGATAAACGAATAAATAAAAAAAAGTTTACTGCTACGGTAGCCTTTTCCTAGATGTTCTTCAGGTCCTCAAGGATAATACGGAACTGCGCTCGAAGAAGAACGAGTTTTATATGACGAGGATCTCGTTGAGGAGAAGAGATACAAACAAGTTCGTGCTACCAACCCGACTCCAAATCGATATTCACTTGCTCACGCCATAGTGGCTGCGAATCCAGGAACCACGTCTAGGCCGTTGTAGGCGTTCCGGGGCGATGCTTCTTCTTCCACCAGTAGAGCTGTCGTGAGGGTGTTACCGTCAACTACAGGGTCCAGAGCAGTTAGAATTTGTTTTTGATGATGGAAACGCGACGATTTCTGGTCGATAAGGCGCTGTCCAAGCTGACGACATCGACATGGAGGTTCACTTCGTGTTGGGACAAAACTAAATGACGAGTGAGGATGAGCACCATTGGTATCAGCATGCAGCATTGCGATACTGGACTCGTTCATACTTAATGAGCTGCTGCTGCGGGCGGACCTCTCAATATGAGATTGAATCGGTAGACCTAGCTGAGACTCATCCACGTCGAAGTAGTACCGAGATGCCGCGTTGTTCTCAAAGCTTCTGGAATGGTTAGCGTGATGGAGAACACTAGAATCCATCAGTGCATTGCCCAAACGAATAGCTTCAGCTGGAGATCTCACAAATCGTCGGTCGATCATTCGATCAACAATGAAAGCCCCGGTGTAGGTACTGGACTTGTTCGAGCCTTCGTAGAAATCGCTTATCAGATCTAGCACCAGTCGAGTACACAATTCGTCCTGGAAATCTTCCAGAGATTCTATAATTTGTTGAGCGGAAGGTCGAAGTCCGGGGTCTTGTTGCCAGGCTCGCTCGATGATACTGCGAAGTTTCAGTGGTAAATTACTGTTGATTCTAGGACGGAGGCCTTGCAAAACACATTCAAACACGTGCACTTGTACGTAGTCGTCGTTTGCTTGCGGGTACTTGCTGCCATTGGGGTGTAAAATATCCCACATCGTGATGGCAAGCGCGTAGATATCTGCAGCTTCTCCGTAAAAAAATGCCTCGGGTTGTCCGTCAATTAACTCGGGAGCAATGTACTCTGCGGAGTTCTTCTCCATACGCGTACAAGGTGAATCCAGTTGTGTCATTGTCGTGCCTAATGGGGAAGAAAGGGTAATAAACTGTTTGGATTCCAGCACTGGCACCTTCATTTTCGGCGTTAGCACTCGACCATTTCGCTTGGCCATGCTTCTTGATTCTCCGAAATCCGACAATTGCACGTTACACTCCGCATCAACCAGAAAGTTTGAAGGTTTAATGTCGCGGTGTACAAATGAAGGCGAGAAACTGTGAAGATAAGCCACAGCACGAGCAGCATCCAGCATGTAGCCAATGCTGATGGCCAGTTGCTGTCTTGCAGGATGATGTTGTCGACAAACCTGATCATTCAAGGTTTCTGCTAAACTGCCTTGGCAAAGCTGGAAGATGAGGCAAATGGTAGGCGGTGCAACACACATTCCGTGAAACTGGACGATGTTTGGATGGTTTAGTACATTGCACATGGCTGCTTCGTGGGAAAAGGCCGCCACTACCGCTTCTGAGCAATCGGAAGGAGCGTAAGCTTTGACGGCAACGTGAGTTTTATTCTTCAACGTTCCTTGGAAGACTGTCGATGTGGAACCCACTCCAATCTGTCGGATAAGTTCCAAGTAAGCGAAGTCGATGACGCATTTCCGATTCATTTCGATGAACACGTGTAATCCTTCAGCAGAAATACGTTCACTAAGACCATTCTCACGCTGGAAAAGGTCCTGCGTAGCACCTGCTTGCTGTCCAATTCCTCGCCAGTATTCGGTATCAGCTTTTAGCACACGCCACACAACCAGAGGACAGAATGCTATGTAAGACAGGACCACAAACATGAATTTATGACTTACGTCGGCGGTATTTGGGTTGAGAACGAAGATCATCAGCACCACTACGAGCAGGAAGAACCCAATTGCAACGGAACATAATTCACGGATGATTCTTTTGGTAGCACGACTTGGAGGTTTGACGAAAGCGTACACAAACGGAAGAATTATGAGACCATGTACGAACTGAAGTCCGATACTAAACTCCGTTTGTAGGTTTGGAGGCCCAAATTTCGTCACCAGCCACACATACAGCATAGGGTAATAGGCCAGAAGGATCGATTTCAATACAACTCGTTTCATGGCTGCGAGCGACAAACTCTTCTCGAACATGAGCACTAGCACAATAACTAACATGAACATGTTCCCATCGTGAAGCGATTCCAGAATAATTGGAGATACAAACACGTTGAAGTAGCCCGTTGCAAGTGTCGCCACGAGGAAGACGATGTAGACGCCATTAATAACACTCAACACGAACAGAATGGGCTGATAAGCTGGCAAAATTACTTTTCTTGCAGCCTTCGAGTCCCCTTTTAGAGCTCCAGCTCGATTCACTCTCATGTGCCAAATTAACCCCACGCAAAGCAGCCAAATTGTCACGAACCCTGCCAAAATGAAAACCAGAGTCACTCGCATGTGTTGAGCCCCTTTTTCCAAAGACTCTTCTTGTCCCGACCCGCTTGTTGTGTTACCCGCTGAATCAGCTAGGAAGCGCTCTTCAGAGCCCAAAAGTGCCGAAAATGGCATGTTCTCAACAGAATTCGGGTGTGTACTTGGTGATGACTTGAGGAATGGCAAACAATGAGTGAATTGCTGGAAAGTGAAGGGTGGGGGGCGTTTCGCTAATTGCTACCGGTCTTTTGACTGCAAAGCGCGTCTTACCACTTTTAGTTCAGCCATGGGAAGGGGTGGCAATACTGCTGACTTCTCGTGAATTCGCAACCGCATGAGTGTATTTACTAACAAGGACCCTGCTAGCAATTGATCCTAGCGTCTTCTGATCCACCAACTAACGGTATCAATCAGGAGACAACGGTGGAAAAACTTTGGTTCCACAAATGATTAGTAACTGTCCTCGATCATTGTTTGCAATAGGTCTGACCTCGTCCATTAAACAGACCGTTGGAGCGTTTGGAGCTCAGTTGTGTTCAACCACGCGCGTACTGATAGCTTTCACTAGTATTTTTAGTTGTAGATTCAAAAGTTGCCTCATCAATTCGATGTTATTCTTTTCACAAGAAACAAGAGAATGTTGTCTTGATTCGTTAACTAAACGAGAATAAACAAAAGCAAAAACGTTCACTGCTAGCCTTCTCCCACCAGTGTGAGGCAATATCCCTTCCTCTCAATACTCACGATCCCTAGTTCTTGGTGAAGATCTGGATGTTCTTCACCGTGAAAGAAGCACTGGAATCACCCTTCTTCTGCTCCTCCAAGATGATACGGAAACTCTCGAAGAATGGGAAACCCGACGTGGCATCGTGGCCACCAGCCGTAGCACACTTGTCCGTAGCATCCACACCCCAGAAAAGCTGGGCGTTGTTGTAGATCTTGGACGTGACACCACCGCTGCCAGTTCCAACATCGTACGTGTCGACGCTGTTGAGCTTTCCGCCCTTAGTGATCGTCGGGTTCTGGATCAGCTGAATGTACTGGCCCGTGCCGTCCGAGCCCCACACAGCAGCGATCGAGTTCTTCTCGTCGTTCGAAAATTGAGCGGTACAGCCCGAAGTCATCGGCTCGGAGTTCTGGTACCACGAACTCTTGGACGGACTAGCAGGGCAGAAGCACGGACTGCCATCAGCAGTAGCAGGACCCATGTGCATCGTCAATTGGCCGTAACTGGAAGCGCTCGAGAAACCACCGAAGCCGCTGTAGTCGTACGACGGATTGTCGGCAGCGTCCTGGGTAAACATCTCGAAGAGATCGAGTTCACCCCAGTACGGCCAGCCGTTGCCCTTGCCGAACTGGTCCTCAAGCTTGGTGTTCAGCATCCAAATGTTGGTGTCACTGGTACTGGTGCGTTCCCACTCAATGTACACGACCTTCTCTCCGCTCCAGCCTTCCTTAGTACGAATAGGCTCAGCACTGTTACCAGGGTTCAAGGTGATACCGTCTTTAGTGACCATGTTCGAAGACACGGTGGCACCGCTAGAGTACTCCCAGTTGGATGCATCAGCCCAGTCAAAGTCCACAATGCTGTAAGCCAAAGCTTCACCAGATGAGCTCTGTGAAGGAGCCTGAGTGGACGTAGGAGTTGGCGTAGGGGTGGAAGTCGAAGAACCTTCCGTTGAGTCTGCAAAAACAGATCAACATTAGACAAAATGTACTAAAAACTACACGACAAAGGATGATGAACTTACTCAGCGACCATCCCTGACCAGCTGAAGCCTCTCCAGCAACAGAAGCAGAGCCAGAGTTGCTGTAGGAATAGTATCCCGAACTTCCAGAGTTCGAAATCGAGTCCTTGGCAGCCTGAACAGCACCAGCATCTGAGTCCACCGGAGTCTGTTGCTCCGTCTTGGTAGCATCGTTAGCACTGGTCGAAGGGGTACTAGCATTCTCCTTCTAAAGCACAATAAATTACCGATCAGAAAAAAAAAAAACTCATGGAAATTTATCTCGTAGACAAGAATGTACCTCTGCAGACGTAGTGCTAGCCGACTGACTGCTGGAAGAAGAGACTCCAACCGAGACACCAATGACCACAACCGCCAGGAAGGCCAAACCAGCGTAAATGGGTTTCTTACGACGCTGCAGACGTGCTTTAAGCGATTCCATGTCGTCCTTCTCATCGTAAGCGGCAGGAAGCGTGTGGACATTCTCGTCCATGTTACGCGTCGTGCTCACATTCGCGTAGTCGTCCAAAGCGTTGGCCATTGCTACAGTTTTTTGTCGAGACTTTCACTGTTTTGATCCGGTGCTTTTAGTATCAAGACGTGTCGTTCGTGGCTTGTCCTGATTGAGAATGGGGATCGGAACTTCCGATTAGATAAAGCAAAGGCGGCAGAACCACACCGCGATCGCCTATTCGCACCAGACGACAGACGAGAAGCAAGCAGAGACCAGACCTGATGCACATCTGGTGTGGTACGATACTCAGATCAAGATGTCGAGGTTCAGCACGATTGTGACTTTATATACGGACCAAATTACAGGATAAACTCTGATTAAGTAGTAATTGCAAAATTACAAAAAGCGATATTGTTATTCTGTAATACGGGTAAAATTATGTAGTCGAAAAACAAATGTGTAATATTAAATAAGAGATGTATCGGATTTGGCACGCATCTTTAACTTGATACCTGATTTTAGTCACTGCAAAAAACTAGTCGCACTCAAATCGCTAAAAGATTCGAAAGGGTCCGCCTTGAAGCTACATTTCCATTGCTACAGTGACTTCCACATACTTCCCTTGTGGATACAGTACATTTAGAGTTGGAGGTCTGCAGCGCAACATGGCGCCATACCATCAGGTCGACACGTCGCAAGTCACACCTTGTCTCGCCACCAAGTGGTGGCAAAACCCCGCTCAGTCTCTTGACTCGTTACAAGCCAAGTTCAACATTAGTGTGTGGCCTCACAGCCGTCGTCCTACCGCATCGCCTTTTGCCACTTGCACCCTTCATGTTGAGATTGCAAGTCGCTGCGTGAATCGCTTGTCACATGGTCATCAAAGTTCTTATCGTCTTGAGGAGCCTGGATGGCGCTGCACTGGTGCAATTCGAGAATCTTTTCGCGTTCATTTCTGTTTTCAGGAAGTGTACGCTGCTAGAAATTTGGAACGTCAACTACGTAGTTCAATTGACCCAACACAAATACTTACCCAAGTCGGCGCGAATAGATAGCGAAAAGTGCATAGGTACGCCACGTTGAACCGACGATCATGCTACGGTACCGATCTCGAGTGGTTGTGGAGGCACGTAAGCGTACATGTACATGAGTCAGGTTGCACATACTTATAGTATACATGTAGATTGACGGCAGTCAGGCCGAATACTCAGTGGAGCATCTTCTGCCATTCCGTAATTATTGATCATGCTCATGGGTCTGCGAAATTGAACAAAAGTTGACTCGACCATATAAAGAATGAACGACGGTTAGCTTTTTTTGTGTTCAGATACGGAACGGTTCTGGTTTTTGGAACGGGGATTTTTTGCCCAGCTCGTACATTACCCGCTAGCAGTTTGCCTACGGCTGCTTCGTGCGTTGGCGTCTGATGCATATATAATAAGCTATCGTTACAGTCTCTATACAACGGGGCGTTGCTGCAGGCAAGGGTAAGTTCCTCGTCATAATTGCCGCTTTTGATGTTACGTGTTGATGCTGTACGAAAAGACTAACTATGTGTTGTTAGCAGATGTGTTGTGGATTAAAGGGTCTAACTAGGTTGTCAACGTTCCACTGACTGCCAATAACTCTCTACAACGTTTTACAGAGTGTACATGGCCTCTACGTGGTCATCGTAGTTTCCTCATCGACCTCCTGACTAGTTGGCAGCTCCACAGCAGTTGGAAGCTGGATGACTTCGCGCAGCACTCTTTGCGCTCGACCTCGCGGAATGTCCGCTAGTCTTTGGGCGTATTCAGTAGACAACTGGTTAATCGTACTAACGAATGTCGCCATGGATGGATGAGGTGTCGGAAACCGCGTGTTAAGCTCGCGATTTAAACGCTCCAACGGATTATTTGTGCGTGCTACAAGCGTGTTATCCATACCACGAACATTCCAGACATCGATCGAGTACTTAGTTATCCAAGTACGGTGGAAATATCCCCAGAACAACTCCCACTTTGCGCTGGAGTACTCAATACTTGCCTCAGCACAACGGCGATTGACTTCAATTTTCACCCACGGAATACCACGCTTTTCAACGTACTGTGGCTCGACCACAGTAAGCATATCAATAACACCCGGTGTCATAGCTACACTACACTCCGCCTCGGTAATCATGTAGCGGCGCATTGCGCGTCGAAGCGCTTGTTTCATATGGAACAAGCAACCCACCACCATAGCATCAGGGAACTGGGTCTGCACTACATCCATCAAACCAGCTTCAAAGTCACATATCACTTCTGCAGGGCTAAGCTGTTTGTCTGTTGCCTGGACAACATGGTGCATAATGTCCCAGTAGCTGTCCGACGAGCGAGAGGTACTCAGAACGTAGAATGCCGGCACAAATATTCCTGACGCTCGATCATGCACCATTAGAATAACACATTGTACGAATCCTTGTGGGACGCACCGAAACGTGCCATCAACAAAGAGAGTGGTGTTGTTATAACGGAGCAAATTGAGAAGCGCTGGATGAGCCCAGCCGATCAGCCTATTTGGACTGCTCACGTCTTGAGAGTTTGCTGTCACAGAATTAAACTGGAAGAAGGACACAGGCTCGTTGAGAACCAGTGAGAGTGGTGGTATCTCGATGGCACCATGTACGTTCCCGCTGTAGTGTAGCCTCCGAGCTCGGTAAATGCGCGACACAACTTGTGTTTCGGAAAGGCCGCGGACAACGGAGGGGTTGTCGTCGGCGTAGTACAGACTTCGTAGCTCTTCCCATATTTGACGAGCTGGCCACGAGCTGGCCGCGTCACACTAGCTATCGCAAGACTATCGGTAGCGCTTCTCATGTCCTCCGTGACATCGACAATCGTGCCAGCGACCACATTGTTGCGGCAAGAGTGAGAGCGAGTAGGACGCCATTCCATAACAGCGATTGTAAACTCCAGCGCCCCCCCCCCCCCTCCCCTCCCCCGACAACCGCGGCGATAATGAGAACAGCGATACACGATCTTCTTTGACGATGTCCACGAACGCGCATACTTGAAACCCAGGTAATGGCATGTAGATCGTTCTCCGGTGTCAAACGTCGGTACTCCCTGTGCCTCTGTCATCTTGTTCTGAAGTGATCGTCAAACGGTGAGTGCTCCTGTACGGGCATCGCCATCCAAAATCCGATCCAGCACTTCATCATTACAAAACAGATGCCCGTTCCAAAAACCAGAACCGTTCCGTATCTGAACCAAAAAAAAATCTTCCTGAACGACGTGATCCTGAGAATGATGTATCCCGTTAAAGCCTCGTTCGGAAATTATCATTTGGATTAGAAACATTCTTCTTTATTGCTACTCGAGAATCAAAGATAGTGACTCTCAGCTGTTTCATCGTGGGAGTCCGAGGAGCTGTGGA
The DNA here is from genome assembly GCA_018806915.1 of Phytophthora colocasiae. Taxonomy (NCBI): domain Eukaryota; phylum Oomycota; class Peronosporomycetes; order Peronosporales; family Peronosporaceae; genus Phytophthora; species Phytophthora colocasiae. The sequence continues at coordinate 936,751 of JAGKQI010000091.1, forward strand.
CATCGACGCGGACAAATCGGTGGGCCATTTGAAAGGAGGCGATTAAAGAAAAGAAGCAGTACGCTTTTCAAGCCGACACACTGGAAACACGAAGGAGAAAAAGATCAGAAAGAGAACGAGGCACACAACTTGACGTGTTGCAAGGGGTGAATGACACATCTGGCGTTTACGCTTAGAAATCAACTATACGCATCGAATTATACTTGGATGTCGGGATTCGGAGTGACTACTGGAAAGAAACATGACAGTGAACGGGTCCAAGTAGCAATCGACTCTTCTTTTTGCTCCCACCACTGTACTACAATGATTTCAAGAAGAAGAAACCCCAATCCATCCAGTAGTTTGCAATCCTTATCCCGTATCCCGAAGAGATAATATCTCTATATTATAAGGACCGGATTCAGAAACAAATTAGGTTCTGCTTTCAGTGCTTTCAAAATATATTTTTTCTTACCAGGGTTTGATCTCAATCCAAAATTGGAGTGTACTCGAGGCAAATAATGAAACTCGATGTGTCAGGGCAAAATGGTCTTTTGTCCTTCTTCTCACGGCTTCAACATAAACTCGAAGGGTTCTGGTACCGCAGTCAAATCGGACATCGAAGTGAATACTCCGTGGAGCGTCTTCTGTCACTCCGTGATTATTGTTTGAGAACTTCTGTGTCTCGGGTCCTTGCAATTTGCTTTCTCGCACCTGTTCCTGCCTTATTAACAGCTTTGGCGATCGATTGTATACCTTTGAAACCTCCTTCGGAAGGCTGGAAAGCAAATTATACACTTTGGATTCGATTATTTCTTGCAATGTTGATTGAAGCCATTGGGGTTCTGTTTCAAGTCCGAGCAGTGATTAATCCTGGGACCATTTCCATCTCTGGAGGTGTGAAAATCGCCATAATTACTGCTGGACTTAGTGTAGTGACAATGGTTATCTTTGCTGTGTTGTGGAAATTCCCGACTCCGTTTGGCTACGTGCTGGTCATTGGTCCTTACGTTTTGTATTTCTCCATCTCGACTGCTTTTGTAGTTGGGAGACAGAAATTGACCCAATCTCCTACGCTTCGGAAGCAGTTCAAGTCTCAATTCATCATTGTCGCTAGTCAGGGACTGGTAGGAATGTGTTATCCGGTCTTTAGTGCAGTATTTAACCGACTATCGGAAACCCAACAGACTTTATTCATCTTTGTGATGCCGATGATCAAGTTTTTCACGAAACAGAATATCGCGAATGCAGCCAAGAGTTACCACGAGTACGTTGGTCCAGTGGTGGTCTTCTCTGTGGATTTATTCAACGTTTTTTACGTCGCAATTTGCATGCAAGCCTCGAAATCAGCCATGACGACCTTGGTTATCATGATTTCAGATACGTTCCACGTCATTTTAGCACTTCGAGACATGTTTACCAGCAAAACGAACAGGATTAATCCAAGCAACCCAGTCGGTACACAACTGACTCATTATCTCGAAGATTTACCGAAGTTGTTAGAACAGAAATTTCACGATGGAAGGTCTTTGGATCGTATCCGAGTTTTCGCTCCGTTTCCACTTCCACTGTCAAACAGCAGCAGAAAATGCATGAGTGAAATGACAGCTACAGGAAGGCTAACACAAGGAAAAAGTACAAGTCGATGGTGCTCCAAAGAGTCAATAAAGCAAACATCTGGCCCCAGTTTGAAAGATTTCCCGATGTTGACTCGATCAGAAGCCAAACAGAACCAAATTGTTCCAGCCACTGTAGTGGGGACGAAGATATCTTCCAGTGATAATCTGAACAAAGGCTCGTGTAATATTACCAAATATGTGGTTCACGATGGGCTTCAGATTCTGTTCCACTCGGAATAAATTCTGCTGGCCGAGTATATCGAATTTATGGTTCCGATGCTGTATGCGCTGTACCTGTCAGTGCTTTATCACCTACCAGTGGCTGCGTTCTACCCTCAATCGGCTTCAATGACGTCTCAGAAACTTCGATCCACGGTGACAAACGTTTTAGTTTATGGAACGATTGAGTTTGCAGCTTTTGGTATCCTGCTGATTCTTTTAAAGCGCAAGTTGGGATTTTCACCGCTGTATCAGTTGGCTTTCGTACTTGAGACTCAAGCTCCTGCGTTACAAGGACATTTATTTGTATGGACGATAACGATTCTTCATCTTACACTGGTGCATTATGGTACGCAACACTGTAAGCAGACTTACTTGGATTGATTTGTTCGTAATGCTGTCTTGTTTGCAGGTGTTGATTTCAATATTTTATAGAACCGTTCGAGCTTTGGAGTTTGGTACCCTATCGCTTTCTTCTTGTACAGTTGGTGGAAGGGTAGCAGTAAATATGCACGAGGTTCCGGTGTTCGTAGAACACATGCAAGAACGCTGCAGACCTCGACCAATCATTGTTGGGCGGAGTGTGTGGCCTGCGTGGCATCGACGACTGCAACATCGACAGATTGGTAGTATTTGACACGTTTCGCAGTGGATAAAGATGCCAAGAACACTGCGAGTTGTGCTGTGAGAGCTGCTGCACTGACACAAAGACGCTAAAGTCACAATTAGGATCGATCAGTAAAAACTACAAAGTCAAAAACATACCTTTGCTCTCTTCGTTGTTTATAGCTGGAACAATTCCACCCAAAGGGAACTTCCTCCATCGGTCAACTATTCCACCTGCAAATAATGGTAAGTAACAAAAAAACTCAACAATCAGGATAACTTACGGATACGAATTTGCGCTAAGGAATGATACGAGCCAACCGAAAGCTGCGTGATAAAACTGCAGCTTGAAATGTTGCTAGGGAAGTCAATTCTCCACGGTACATATGTCGTCCGTCCATCAGCTCGGCAGGTTTTACCATACCGAGCGTCCCCCCACGTAAAAACTTCTCCATCTCCTAAACGCAAACAAGTTTTGGTTATCTGGATCTACAGTTAAATTTTAAATTTACCCAACATACCTGTTAACGCTGCAGAGTATTGGGCTCCAGCACCAATATCCGCTACATGGACGTTAACGAATTCATCCAAGAAAGTAGGCATGTCCACATGGTCGGCACTCGAAGCAATTCCTAATTGGCCCAAGTGATTCCCTCCAAACGCATAGAGAAATGTCTGTGCTCCGACTGCACACAGAACCAACGAGTGATCCGATCCAGCAGCAACTTTAACGGCTGCTAAACCCCGAAAGAATTCATTTTCACACGGTAATAGCTCATTTTTAGAGCCTCCGAGTCCCAAACATCCATGCTGACCTCGTCCCCACACCATCACAATTGAGCGCTCGGTAGTTGCTTCTTCAAAGTGGTTCAATTGTTCACCCCTTGGAATAAATACACCTACAACGTGGTTCATTCCTGCTGCAAGATCGATGGCAGTATAATCCGCTAGGGCTTCGATTCGAGAGGGGACGCTTGTATTAACCATTTGACCATTACCAAGCTGCCCAAAACATCCTCTTCCCCAACTAAACACTGCTCCAGTAGTAGTAATAGCGACAGCGAAGTGGTTTCCAGCTGATATCTTTACAACGCTGTGGTTATTTAAACCTTCGATCAGTCTCGGCATTCTCTCCACGATAACAACTTTCGGTAGAGACTCTTCTTCTTCCTCATCTTCTTGATTTTGGTTTATTTGTTCTTCTTCTTCAGGAATTTCACTACGTATTTCACCAACATTCTCTTCTTCCAAATCCTCTCCATGGCCTAGTTGGCCAAAGATCTGCGAACCCCATGAGTATACCCGTCCTTGATCTGATGTAAAACGTTAGTAAAATGGTTCTTAGTCACTTTTCATTCAGCTTACCATCAATTGCATATGCTGCAAGGTATCCAGCTCCCACCGCCACAAAGTTCACTGTTTCCTTCTCATTTTCCAGTCGAACTTCACTCGGTTTCCACATTTTACACCCATCTTGCTTCATAAACAAACGTCCAGTCTGGAAAATACGGTTATCATCTGTAGTAAAAACAATCAATACAGTACTAACCAGCTCATATTTTCTCAAACAACCCACTTACCCGTAAGAAAAAGACTCAACCGATTCCCAGCAGACACTACTCGAATGATAGAACGTCGAAAAAACGCTAGTCGCTTCGCTTCCACAACACGTCGAGTATTATTATGCCCTAAAGCTCCATCAGAATGTCCATATCCCCATGAAACAGGCCTCGTTTCCTGTGAAGCTTGATAGGAAGATTGGTAAATTGTACTCGCAACGCGATAGGCTTCTCCTACTGTCGTTCCTGGGAACCAAGTCGATTGTAACGTCAAATCTTCAGTAGAAGTTACCCCTTTAAACGATTCTTTCTCCAAGAATGCTTCTTTCTCGTGGTATTTCAGTCGAACAACGCCTTTCCTTGCATGTTGAGTGGGAGAAGAAAGAGACATTGAGGAAATCCTGGAAAATCCCGACTGGTCACCACTTTATTCCTATCTTTTAGTCTTCTGGAGTATTGATAGGATTTGGCTGGATTGGGGATAACATTCGATGTGGAATTTCGTACGTTGGAGAAGAACCAGCTAATCGACGAACGTCACACAGAAGAGTGAAGAGTCCGAAGCCACTGAAAAGCAGTTGGACAGCTCCAAAAACGATCGCGCAGATGCTTAAAAGGGAGAAATTGTCACGAATTACGTCCAGCAGCTCAATCCGACACCAATTTCTTCCTGGAACAGGGCAATTCGCTTCATTAACAGTTTCTTCACACTCGGAGCTTCTTGTGTTGCAGTATCTTCCACCTATTGCATTGATTTCTCGGATGGAAATTTGTAGAGAAGAAGACCAGGAAGCTTCGAAATGCTCTTGACCGACGCTCACTGGCTCGTATCCGCAGCATTCAAGAGCGTCCTGGGTCTCTCGCCATGTTGAACTGATTTTTAGTACTTGAGAGTCCAAGCGAGAGATGATTCCTGACTCGAAAACTGCGACTCGATCGGATAAAACCACTTCTTCTTGTGCCAATTCCACGATGTGAGTGAAGGATATCGCCATCGCACCAGCTACAATCACGAGAATGGCTCCAATAGCGCCTACAATGACGAACTGAAGGTGAAAAACAGTGTCAGTGATACAAATTAAAGAAAATAAAAACTACATGTATGTACCGTTCCAAGGGTGTAGTTACGTCGACCAAGAGTGACGAGTTTCCGGTGGTTGATGAGCCCGTACAGTCCAAAAAATGATGCAATGGAGATCACGAGACCTCCGTAAGCTGCCAAATTGAATGGTAACTTGGGGGCGAGATCCCCTCCGTCTTTAAAGTACATCAGGTACAGCACTAAACAAGCCAAAATGATGCCCAGAACACCTGCTGCCACCGTCCAAAAGTACAGCAACAGCTCCACAAGGCGAACGAATTGGAAATTTGTAGCTGAATCACTTAGACGAGTCGAACGTGGCGCATGAGTCGCACGTGGAGGGGAAAGAACGCCTCGTACTGGAGGTCTTTTAGGTCGAAGTTGGGGCAACACCTGCGGACTTGAATCATTTGGAGCTGCAGTCATCTTCTAAGTGAGCGGTTGTAGCTATTTTCAATCAAAAATGAGTGTGATTCAATCTGGAAAAGATAATCTAGAAACCAAAATACGCTCAGCAATACTCCAGTTTCCGAGTGATAGCGACTGCATGATACGCTCCTACACAAACCGATCCGTTAGTTTACTAAAAACAGAAAAGTAAGTGGAAAATTTAACCTACCACACGCGATTTGGGAGAAGGAGAATTCTCCCAACACTCCAATTCTCTTCACTCGAGCGTCTTCCATGTCCAACGAAGCTCCATTTCCTGCAGCTGGTGAGCCCCATAGAAAGAGGTGACCTTGGTTCGTACAAACTGCTGAAGTGAAAGTTCCACACGTGATTCCTCGGATTCCAGAACTCGTCGGTATCCGGATTGTCTTAGGAGAAAGCACGACCTGATCCTGATCTGTGGCGTGTTCAGCTCCTAATTGACCTGCAGCAGCGTCCCCCCAGCCATAAAGAACGTCGCTAGTAGCTGCTAACGTGTGGTAGCTCCCACACGCAATTGCAGTCACAGGAGTGTTTAATCCGACCACGAGTTTCGGTTTTAACTGGTTTTCTCGATTTCCGTGGCCTAAAGCTCCTGAAGCTCCGAATCCCCACGTCAAAACGTCTCCTTCGCGACTGAGAGCGACGGAATGGCATTCTCCAGCGTCAATAGCTGCAATTCGATAGTCTTCCAAGTCTTCAACCAGGAACGGAAGCTCTTCATCCCTCTCTGAGCCATTTCCTAAACGCCCTCCAAAGCCAGCACCGAAGGCAAACACTCGTCCTTTTCTCGTAAGTGCCAGAGTATGTTCCCGTCCACAAGCGACAGTGGAAATGTTGGTTAACTCCACACGAGATGGATACAAACTACTGCCCGTTTCTCCAGTACCAAGTCGTCCGGCTTCTCCCCATCCGAAAGCGAATAAATCTCCATTGGCAGTCACTGCCATGGTATGTTCTCGACCACAAGAAACGTCCACAATCCCTCCAATTCCGACCCCTTCAGCTGCGATGAGACTAGAAAAATACACCACAGGCCTCGGATCCAGACAATCTTCCTCCGTTCCATGCCCTAAACGCCCGCATTCTCCATGCCCGAACGTGTACAAGTGGCGATCGTCCGTAATTAACGCTGTGTGACGATATCCGCATGAAATCTGCACAACTCGACGTAAAGGAGGAGGAAACGAAGCCATTCGAATACCAGAGACGCTCTCACTGGTTGGACGTAGTGACAACGTCGCAGCTGGAGCTCCGTCGTTGATATGAGCTTCTTCATCCAGTGATAGCCCCAATGGACTCCCCCAGACCAAAGCCAGACCAGGAACGCTGATCCCTTCGTCGAAATCCGCTTTAACACTCGACAATCGACTGGAAATTTCCTCGTTGTTCACTAGTGCGTCTCCAGCGACAAGTAATGAGTTATTCGCCAATGGAGGTAAGAAGAAACACTCGATGAACCAGAGAGCATCTCCTCTGGAGGAATACATGGAAGACGGCATCATCGAGTCCTCCGGATTGAAGCTGAAGGTAGACTGGTACTTGTCAGAGCTCTCTCTAGGGCTTAGAGGTTCGGAAGGACAAGAAGCGAAGCCCATTTCACACAGAACAGCTCTGGTAGCTGCTACAGCTACCGGATCTCGTCGCATGGCTTCAATTCGACGGCAATAAGCGTCAACGTTGGGCATTACAGACATCCATGACTCTCGAGACTGTTGACGCTGGAATTTATCCCGTACAGAGACCATCGAGCCTTCAAACTCATTATCCGTTGAGTACTGGATAGAATATACTGGATGAGAAGATGAGCCCTTAAGGAATTGTGAGGGGTTCGCTGGTCGATAGAAGAACTTCAGCCATTCCAGTAATTCATCAGAACTCTCCATCGCAGTGGCCAGTTCTTCTCCAGAACCGACAAGCTCCAGACAACGTAAAGCCAGCTTGTACTCGATCGGGAACAAGGCTTTACTGGAAGCCATTCGTAAGTACGCGAAGCTGCAGTGCTCTCGGATAATAGCCGACGTCTTACTGTTCTCGGACGGATGGAACGGAGCTGCAGCTCGAAGTGCGAGGCTTAAATGTGCTCGTACAGCGGTGAGGTCCTGCCATGATTGAATAGCCTTCTCCAAGCGAGAAAGTATCGGGAGATTCAAATTCTGGCGGAAAATCTGGGATAATGTCCGGTAATATTGCGTCCATGTCGTCGGTTCTGTCGGTTTAATTTGGTTCAGCATCGGTAATTCCGGCTTCAAAGCGTCAAATTGCACTCGGAAGAACTGTAAATGACTCCAAAGCAGGTCTTGATGGATCTTCAGTGCCAGTTTCGGGTCATCTTCTTCGTAGTTGAATGTCAGATCACCCTCAGTGCGTAAGAACGGAACCGACACGAACCGGTTTTCACGCAGTTCCGGCAGGATTGATTTGGTCAATCGAGCTTGGAAGACGTGCAGTAAGCTGTTGAACAGAATCGGCGGGTTCACCTTCAGCAGATCTCGATATTTGTCCAGACAATTTCCACCCACTTCCTTTTGCGCCTTTGGGTCCAAAGCAAAGCTCGTTGAAAAGACCCCAAGCGAGTACATTACCGGACCATCAACATCCCAGAATTGGTCTCCGGAGCACTCTTGAATGGGACATTGGAGGTTCTTGTGGAAAAGTCCGTGCAGAATGGAGTCGATGAATTTGATCAATCGAGATTTCCTCGATTTCCAACGGCTTTTCTTCGTGTCTTCGTTCAGCATTCGATAACGGAAGAGGTTCTTGGCTAATCGAGCGATGATTTCGCTGGCTACGAGCACTTGGACACCGAGTTGATCCCGACCGTTTAAGTACTGGAAAACCAACGGTAAGAAGCGGACATTCACTCCTCCTTCTCGCATGGCTTGACGTAGATGCAGAGTGTCAATAACGTACGTCCCAGCGTTGGTATCGAGCCCACCAGCTCCTAACGTCTGAGCCATCGAACTTAAGGAAGACATCCTTCGACGTAGTGGGGGTTGAGAGATTGGTGCAAAATCAGAGCGCTGGGAGTCTGGGGCAATTGAAGAAGAGAATAAATCTTCCGGTCGAGGCATTGACGACATGGTGTTGGAGCGAGTCAATCGTGCCCGAGAGGAACTCCATTGACTTTGGCTCCAAGTGGGAGCTCTTGGTCTCCCAAAGCCGGACATTTGAGGTTCAGGAGCGTCTCCAAGAGTGATCAGTTGAGCAGAAAACTTCTTAATGTGCTGGACAAGAAGCTTCTTCACTGCGTCTTCATATTCTCTTGCTACTTGAACACTTGGATCCGCTGTATGACTTTGACTGCGAATGAACGTCTGACTGGAAGCTGCTACAGCGAAGATAGCGCTGTTCTTCTTGAGATTTTGAAGCTTCCGGACCAGTGGGTGGATATCCACGTCGTATTTTTTCACGAAAGCTTCCGGTAAGTCCAGCTGTAACGTGCTCTTCTCAGTATCAACAGCAATCACTACGTCTCCGGTCAATGGTGGACTTGTATATTCAGATTTGAGTAAAAACTCCATCGCAGCCAAGTTCTGAACAGGAGAAGGCTCAGAGTCTAGCTGATAGTAGATCAGATCCAGATATGGGACCCATTTGGGCCTTTTCATCCCCACCAGCTCTTGAACATCATGTGCAGATAGGATTTCCACTCGATTCGTTTCACTCATTGCACGAATCAATACTCCGTACATCATTGAAGACCGTAACGAGTTCACCAGGACATTGTCATATCGCGGATGCACTCGAACCAACGTAGGCGCTGCATTCCCCGGTAATTTTCGAACAACCAGTTCCGGAAGCTCTTCGTAAGGGAAATACCGGAGCATTTTAGCTTCACGAAGCGCCATAGATAACCCAGCAAGATCTCGGTTATCTATCGTCGTAAGTATTGACTTCTCGGTCCGTAGTGGCTCCGCTATTGCCACGACACTCACGCCACGGATCGAAAAGGCTGAAACCAACGGGAACGACGGGAGCTTGGAGAGAACTGGAAGAAGAGAAGACGGGAGTTTCCCGTTCTCCGACGCGCTTTCCGAAAGAAAAAGCTCGATAAGAGACCGGAATTTGGCAAACAAGGCCGTTTCCTTGGACAAACGCTTGTGTCCTTGCCAGCTTTTCGAAGCGAATTCCAAGTGGATTCCAGCGAGTTTCATCTCGTCCACATCGTCACGTCGCGTAGTTGAACCATTCAGTCCAAGATCACTATCGTTGCCTTGGATTGATGATACAGTTGATGACGTCGACGCTGTGGACAACAGACTCGGGTGAGGAACTAAGTTGACTGGCGCAGTTTGGGAGAAATCCGTTTGTTGACCTCCACTGAGAGCGAAATCACTTGCTGCTCGTTCAAAAGATTCAATCCGAGCAAGACCTTGCGCATCTCGTTGTTGGACGGACGAAAAGAAGATTTCCGCTAGAATCTCAGTGAACAACTCAAATTGTAACCAGATCTAAGAAGCATCATAAATGAATGGTTAGATTACATTCTCGAATATTTTTTAATGGCAAACGTACCGTATGTAGCCGCCGCAGACGTCTTTGACGCGCAGCAAACGGCTCTCGATCATTTTTCAATGACCTGCCATTAAAATCCGCAAAATACATCAGCAATACTTAAAATACGAAACAAAAATTGGATTCTCACCGCAGACAAAAGTTCCACTCGCTGAACCAGTCTCGGTCTGCCATGGCGGGGACCAATTGCCGTCGATCACGCAGGTTTAGAGTCACCATCCGTCGCAAATTGGCCACCCAAGCTCGTCGCCCAGTACTGTTCTCATCTATTACATGAAAATAATTTATTAGTACACAAAATACGGATCTGTATCCTCGATATCTACATTACCTGCTGCTTCCATCATGCCACTGAGCCATAGTCGAGCTTCTTGCACTGTTGGAAACCCAATGGATGCTTGATTGGGTCCATATTGCAGCTCGAAGTGGTAATATCCATTAGATTGCACAATTGATGCAGCAAATGTCGCCTAGAAAGATAATACAAAATGTTAAAATAATATTTTTTTTTCACTTTTGGATCAGGTCTCACCTTGACCAGGTCGATCTCCTTGGTCTTGACCCTAAAACAAAATTACTATTTAAGTAAATGTACATAAAAAATAAGAAAATATACCAACAGACCCATCTGCTTTCTTCTTGTAAATTAAAATGCCTTCAGCTGTCACCACAGCCGTCCTAAATAAAAATAACAAAGATTAAACTCCCTCCCAAATCCAATAAGCCCATCCAGCAGCAGCTACCGACTGTGCCAGGCTCGTAGGAGGCCTGCATTGCGCTTCCAAATGGTTCCGCTAAGTCGCGGAGGCGTCCGGTCGGCCATGACGCGAGACTGTCGGACTAAGTCTCGGTGTGGCGTCGTGCAGACACCGCCATGTCTTCACGCAACTTAAAATATTAGTGCAACATAAAGAGTCAGATGTCGTCTGTTCGACTGGCGAGATCAGAAATGTTACGTTGCCGACTTATTTTATCGTTCTTTTATGATAAAAACAAGTTTTTATCTCTTCTTGTAGCTTACTTGGCAGCTTCACGACGTTTGATGACAGCATTTGCAAGTTTCTTCAACACTTTCACTGTGTCTTCCCAGTTAATACAAGCATCCGTGATACTTTTGCCATAGACGAGCTTGGTTGGGTCGTCACCGAGCGATTGGTTCCCTTCCACGATGTTCGATTCGATCATGACCCCCAACAGATTCTTTTCTCCTTCAGCTACAATTCCAGCTAAGTAACTCGCAACTTTTGGTTGGTTGGCGTGAAGTTTACGGGAATTGCCGTGTGAGCAGTCCACCATCACTTTGGTCGGTTGTTTCTCCTTTATCAGCATCTCCGCTGCTTCATCGATGAATTTCTTCTCGTAATTCGGTCCACTGGACCCTCCTCGAAGAATCACGTGGCAGTCTTTATTGCCTTTGGTACGGACAATCGATGCTAAACCGTGTTCATTCAGCCCCAAAAAGTTGTGGGGTTGAGACGACGCTACAGCAGCATCGACCGCCACCTTTGGGTTGCCTCCAGTCCCGTTCTTAAACCCTACAGGCATCGATAACCCACTGGTTAATTCCCGATGCAGTTGGGATTCAGTTGTCCGAGCTCCAATTGCCCCCCAAGACACGAGATCCGCAGTGAATTGGGGTGAAATTGTGTCCAGGAACTCCAAACTCACTGGAATTCCGAGGGAATTGACATCCAGCAGTAGTTTACGCGCAGTGCGGATGCCCTTGTTGATCTTGAATGACTGATCCAGATCCGGATCATTGATCAGACCTTTCCAGCCCACAGTGGTGCGGGGTTTCTCGAAATACGTCCGCATGATGACCAGCAGCTCGTTCTGAAGCTCAACAGCTAGAGGTTTCAGTCTCGTTGCGTAGTCCATTGCAGCTGCAACGTCGTGGATAGAACAGGGGCCGACTACTACCACTAGACGGTCGTCATGGCTGTGTAAGATCCGAGAGATAGCTGTGCGTGTGGCGTCTACCAGGTCGTGAACTTGTGGAGTTACAGGCAGTTCTTCGAGGACACAGGCGGGGGGCATTAAAGGTTTAATTGCCAACACATTGCGGTCTTCAAGACGTTGACGCTTCGCAGGACGGTCGGATTCAGCCATGGGTTTGAAGGGACAGCTAGTTCTGAAGTGACCTTTAAAGATATTGTTTCCCCAGGGGTATAAAACCTTACTTTTTTAAATATTTAAAAATACGGGTGAAGAAAAACGGTATTCTCTCTGAGGATTCGTGCGTCGAAAAACTATGCGGGATTTTAGACAAAATAAGTGGTTGAATAAGTAATATGTTCGCAATATTTCCCTTCGCTGTGCATACAAATTGAACGAGGAAGAGCATGGATGAGACCGAATCAAGGCGGGTGATGCACACGCCAAGAAGTCCCATGTCAGGAACAGCACGAGCTCGTAAAGAAGACACATACCCGTACATCAAGTACACGATGCCGAGCACCAAACTTTCAGCGAACCCCACTGAAAGTTGGCTTACCGAATTGGTAAGTATGAACGATGGCGTGCGAACGAAATTCGTTCGACACTGCTTGTAAAACACCTCGCGAGCAGTCATGCATATTGGGATTTGGGCTTAGATACCGACGAGGGATGCTGTATTGAAGTATAGTACTGCGCAAGCGTCGATGCCATTAGTCACCCAACGGTGTCGAAAATGTATTTATCTACACACCAAACAGCTAAACGACTCTCGCGTCTACTTCTTCTGGTGGTTCACGAAGCGCAGTGCTAGCAGACTCAGCACACACGTAAGGAGGATGATACTGTTGCAAAATATGGTGGCACCCACTCCTGAAGAAGACGTTAGGATGACCACCAGATCCTTTAAGCTGAGGAAGCTACGTTGAATGCAGGAACGAAGCAAGGATGAGGACAGTATTGCTCTGTTATCGTGTTTTTTCAGAGTGATGAAGAGGCAACTTTGGCAGTCGTTTTGAAACTACTACCAGTGCCTGCTAGTTATAGAACTATGTAGATATGCAGACTGTGAAACCTCACAGCTTTCTCTCACCTTCTCGATTCCTGGCAAACGTTTTCTCCTGCCAATTTCGGCTACTATGAAAGTATCTTGCCCATACTGATCAAACATAGACCAATTGGTAACACGACCTCCCTTGGAAGAGACCTACGTCGTGTGGAAAGGAGACACACTTCGATGAATTGTCATGGTAGATAATCCGCCCGCCCAGGAACCTGCTTGGTCGTCGTGAGTAACGTATAGTATACCAGCACGTTTTCCTTGCAATCGTTTGGAACCCCGCGGGTTCATTCCATTTAGTCGCCTTAGAAATCCCTTGATCAGACCAGGTACCGACTGTAAATTAGCCACTGGTTCCCAGAAGTGTAGTCATCGCTCGAACCGACCCACTTTGCACTTGTATTCATCCAGCCCCCTTCCTTACTTAGTCGATGCTCCACAATATCCTCGATCAAATGTCCTTCGTCTCCGTCCTTCAATCGCACTGTAGGTACAACATTTCGTCGAGATTGAGAATCGTCTTTCGAAAAACTTTAGATTCATAGTGTGAAATACCGGGTATAGCGTTACTTGCGATGGTAAATTCAATCGATATGAGGTACCCCATGTTGTTTTTCAACTACTTCGTACGCGGTCCAATCCATTTGGGTGCCAATTTCCGCTTGAGTGCACCAGCATTTTCCACACTCAAATTTCTTGTAGATACAAGTACCATATCCCCTAGCTGGAAGGTTTGATCACGCCTTCCTTTGTCAAACTGTAACTTCATATTTCGCGCAACGTCGCGGATTTTGCTTGAAGCTCACGCAGAATTTTTTCCATATGCAAAAGGAAAGTCGTGGATGCGTCCTTCGCCTTTTCTGGAGTTAGAACTTCATTGTGCACCGGCATCGGAGGATTGTATCCTAAGTCAGCGAAAAATGGTGTCATTTGAATACTGGCGATAATGCCTGTTGTATGCGAACTCGGCCAATGCCAAGTAGTCTGCCCAATCGTTCTTGTATCCACTCGCGTAGCTCTAAGATAAGAAGCCAAAATCGCGTTGATACGCCTCTACTTGTCCGTCCGTTCTCTGCTGTTGCAGCAGCCATCCTCAACTTGGTGCCGGTTAACCCTAGCACATTCTGCCAGAACTTCAAAGTAAACTTGTAAATCTCCTATCAGAGTGATGTCGCGTGGAATCCCCATGATATCGCACGTAGTGGTTTAGGAACAGTGAAGCGAATTCCTCTGCTGAGATTGTCGTATTCGTTTCAATAAAATGCGCTCGTTTTGTTAGACGATCGGCAATCACAACAACCGCATCATTTCCTTCTTATTTTTCGGAAGTCCAGTAACAAAATCCATTCCGATAGATTCCCACCTTGCTGTTGCTACTTCCAGTGGACGCAAACACCCAGGTGCCTTTCCTGTTCTCCTTTACTTCTGCTGACAAGCCTGACAGAAGTCTTGACGTATTGTGTAATCTTCCGCGCCATGTTACGCCAATAAAATCTCTCTTGAACGGCATGAATCGTTTTCAATTCCTGAGTGACCACTAAGAGCACTATCATGCAGCTCCCACAGAATGGCATTTTGGATTTCAATACTCTCAGCTGGTATCCACACGCGAGAGGCACCATTCATGTCGTAGTAAATCATATCCTCGATTTCAGAATAGCGAAAACGTTCGGCATGAGAAACATTCGGCTTCTGCTTGTTCTTCAAGCTGTGTAACACTTCTTTCTGAGTGTCTTGAGCTCTGCGAACTTGATCCATCAACGATAGCGGTGCTAATTGTTTCACTGCATTACAGTTGCTTATTTTTCTGGCCCAGGAAATCAATTTCAAAAATCGCTGCGTCTACTAAGGGCGTCTGCTACTGTGTTTGTCTCGCCCGGAATATGGCTGAATTTCAAATTATAATCTGCGAGTTGATCGTACCAGCGGCAGATACGGCGATTAATACTTTTTGCGTTAGGACTTTCTCTAATGAACGGTGATCGGTCTCACAGTGCACCCTCCATCAATAAGGTACACGCCAAATATTCAAGCAGTGGATAATTGCTAACATCTCCTGTTCGAGTAGAGATAATTTAGTTCGGCTGATGTGAGTTTTCTTCCCGTAAAAGCTATGGGGTGTTCGATGCCCAGAACTTGTATTTCGTTGTTGCTGCTCGACCTCCTCTGAACAGGATGACATCTGAAAAAGAACACCTCCTATGGCAAACTGCCAGGAAGCATCCGTTCGAATACGAAAGGGACAGAGAAAAATCAGGAAGTGCCACACCGGCGTTTGAGATAACGCCATTTTGAGCTTGTCAAAAGCTGCCTGTGCCACTGGGGTCCAGACGAGGACTTTTGCCTTCGATTTTACTAAATTGAATAATGGAGCACTGATCTCGGAGTAGTGACTGCAGAATCGCTGGACGTAAACCGTCGTGCCCAAGAATGACTGTAAATCTTTAACGCTGCGAGGTAGGCCAGTCTCGAATCACTGCCACTTTATCAGGGTCGATCCTGACACCTCGAACGCCTACGAAATCGCCCAGACAAAGGGATTTCGTGGCTGCATATAGTTGACTTAGCTAGTTTCAGGTACAGTTGCCGTTCTTGGCAACGTCGAAAGACACGTTCGACAGCTTCTAAATGCATTTTGACGTCTGTCCCGCGGTAAACACGTAGATATCATCAAAGTATGTTGCCACTGTGTTTGCCAGATCAGCCAAAATCCCAGCTACAATACGATTAAAAGTTGCGTAGGGCATTACTTAAACCCATAGGTACAGCAATGTACTCGAAAAGACCGTCCGGAGTTTGAAACGCTGTTAACGGAATATCCTTTTCTCTCATGCGTATCTGGTAATAACCGGACAACAAGTCAAAACAACTGAACCAGCAGCATCCAGCCATCCGATCTAAAATGTTATCTTTCCTTGGCATGAGGCGTTGATTGTCGTATCGTGTGTTCATTCATCGCGCAGTAGTCATGCACAATACGCCACCCCACCGGCTTCCTAATGCAGAAAGTCGGTGCACCATGAGTGAAATGCTAGGTCGAATAAGTCCAGCAGCAAGCATCTCTCTGAACCATTCACGCAAAGTTTTAGTTTGTTCAGGGCTTAATCGCCACTGCGGACGGAAAATAGCACCATGACCAGGGTTTAATTCCATTTCGTGTTCTCCGTGAACCAGGGGGCCCTTTAGGTAGTTGTGTACGGAATATTTTCGTACTTCTTGATCAAAGGGGTATGCCGGGTTCGATTTGAACGAGTCCTGATCCGTTGTTGCGTGACGCTTTGACTTTTCACGCGTCTTGGTCCGGCCGCATTCATATGCTGTTTGTTCGATACAATCTCATCAAGATACACCGGGAGAACTTCACTTCCATTTTGCCACGCTGTGTAAATTGCATTGATCGTTTTCTGAGGTAATACTACCAAAAATTCAAAGCCTTCTTTTGACAATTCGTTTTGCTTGTTTCATCGAGATGTAACTGGTCATTCCATGCTTTTCGCTGAAGTGGAACTGCTTTTCAGTCAGACCTCGTATTATATGCAGCTTGGTTGGCCGCTGTTGTCGTCGATTTTGATTTTTAAGACAGGCGTTCGTAGTTCAATATCCTGTTGCCGCCGCACTGCCTTGTAAGGTGGTTTCTTACCATGTTTCACCACTAATTTGACAAAGTGATCGGTGTATCGTACACTCTGTCGGTCGCCCAGTCAATTATGGGCTTCATTTTCCGTTTCCACGGAACTCCCCATCATCAAGTCGCATCCATTAGGAATAAGGCACACATTGAAATCAAAATCAAATGCAGACATCTCATCCACGAAGATACTCAACGAAATGGTGCGATTCGGAATACTCTCCATCTTTCCATTTCCATACGTGACCGTGAAATTTCCTCGATCCACAACTAAATCCATTAATCCGTTTTGCCTCAAAAGAAATTTTCACTAACTCCACAGAAATCGGCCCTTCATCGAAGAATGCAGAACCCAGAAAATCCGTCACGTCAAACACAGCTAACCTTTTTAATTAGGTATCGGTTCCAGTCTGTTGCTGACGTTTGTTTCTCTGTGAAATATTTTATGTTGTCTGTCTTCCCTGGATCAAAAAACCAAGAAATGAGACTGTCGTCGGCTGTGGTAGGTCCTGGGACGCCATCTCCAGAACCAGTTAGTTTAAATCAACTTTGATTTTCGACAGATCCGCCTGAATAGCTGTTAGCACTTCCAAAGTTTGCTGTCAGATGATTGTGCCTGAGTTTCATGCGCCGAGGCGACATTGTTTCCAAACTCTTTCGCGATTCAAAAGCCATTGCGGTTTCAATTCGGGGTGCAACGCCCAGCACTTATCAGCTGTGTGGCCTGTTTCAAGGCAGCGCGACGACGAGCAACGCTGATTTGTTCGACTTCGTGGTTTTGGCTCCGGCAGTGTCGTTTTCTTGGTCGATTTTTGTCGTGTTTTACCGTTTCACTGTCGTTTTCTTTCGGATTTAACCCTCTAGCTCCGTCAAGGAGATCACTAGAGAGTCAAATTCACGCACTTGAGAAGTTCGCGCAATTTAGTCGATTTCAAGCCTTTTTTGAACAATATCATTTTATACTGCTCATAGTCATCGTCCGTGTTACCAAGACGCAAGAATTCCTCGATGTACATATCCAGCGACTTAGTTCCCTGTTTACAATCGAAGAAGCTCGCGACAAGGTCTTCTTCTTTTGCCTTGGTGACAAAGCGGTTTGCGCATCCTTTAATCATTGACGTCCATGTCCGAGGGCCTTTGTAATCGCGAAGCAACCAATGTTTTGCTTTTTTTGCCTCGCGTATGGTTCATCAGGCTGGCCAACTCGAGAATCATCTTGGGGATTTTTGAAGTATAACCCATACGCTGCATACCAAGTCATCATATTTAAGGCGTATACCTCAATATCGTCGAGTCGTCTCCGCCGTATACAGGTGTTTCCTTTTGTTTCAGACATTTCTCGACTTGTTTCTCCAGGTCCGCCGGTGAGAAAACATTCAAAGCTTCATCCGGCGCAGGCCCGGCGACGTCCACTAGGGTAAAGAATCATCTGAGCCAAATACCAACGAGCCTGGCTCACTCTTTTGTTTACCATGTCTTTGAGAGTGTTGATGTTCTCAATAGCGAGACTCATCTCGTTTCTCAACTCCATTATTTGTGACGTTAGCATACCGACGCGGGTTTCAATCGTATAGCGTACTTCCTTGTGCTGTGAAGCCGTTTGGGTTTGAGACGCAAGTTGTTGGAGTACCTGTTGGTTGTCCTTCATGATCTGAGGCACTAGCCATGTGCTTCTCGTCACTCTTCAGTGCGTATTCTGCCATTCCCTCGGTTATTCCCAGATCAGCACTAAGCTTTTCGCTGAGCTTGGTTTGCATTGTATGGAACTCCGCCAGAAGGCCACGTAGCGATATTACTTCTTCAGCTGTAAGCGGAGTACCAGCTCCGTTGAACTGGAACTTTCTTCCATGTGACTATCACTCATTCTTGCTGTAGTTCCTTGACTAAAAGGCTACAATGTTGCAAAATATGGTGGCACCCACTCCTGAAGAAGACGTTAGGATGACCACCAGATCCTTTAAGCTGAGGAAGCTACGTTGAATGCAGGAACGAAGCAAGGATGAGGACAGTATTGCTCTGTTATCGTGTTTTTTCAGAGTGATGAAGAGGCAACTTTGGCAGTCGTTTTGAAACTACTACCAGTGCCTGCTAGTTATAGAACTATGTAGATATGCAGACTGTGAAACCTCACAGCTTTCTCTCACCTTCTCGATTCCTGGCAAACGTTTTCTCCTGCCAATTTCGGCTACTATGAAAGTATCTTGCCCATACTGATCAAACATAGACCAATTGGTAACAGATACCCAGCACAATTGCGAAGTTCTTCCAGATGTCGCCATGCTTCATGAGGAAAACTTCTTCCAAGTATGCCTTAACTGTCAGGTCAGACGGGAGGGAAGGAGGCACTCCCGTCATGACTTGGCACCCAATCTCCGATCCTCCTTCGGTAGGGCAGTCGCCGAATGCAATGGCTGCCACCAGTGCCAGCGAGTATTTCTGGGGTGAAGCGTTATACAGCCATTTGTAGCCTTGAGGGATCTGAGTTCCAGGCGGGTTGAAGCCGTTGAACAGGTAGAAAATCGCCGAAATCAGAGTGCCAAACACCTGAGCGACTTCGACGGTCGGCATGAGGTACGACATGAGCTGACCGAAGTACGCCTGCCACAGCACGTGCAGGGAGAGGTGGACCCAGTAAGCCAAGAAGCCTGTGAATCCCGTGAAGCCGACCATGGGATAGAATGGGACTAAGAAGAGCAACACACTGAAGAAGACGTACGGGATCTCCACCACAGTTGCGCCGACAAAGTACCAAAGCGCGTTGTACGTCTGGGAAGCACGTTCACGGTAGAAGGCCAGACGGTCCTCGGAAGAAATGGGCAAGATACTCGTAAATGCAATAAAGCCAATGAAACCAGTCGTGGAAAATAGCATGCCCATGCCCGAATTGATACCAGCGTACGAGGTGTACTCGGCATTGGCGTACATCACACCAAACAGAAGTCCAAGAGCAAGCGCGAGGAAGAAGCGAGTCAAATTGTACGAGGCCGAGCGCCAGTACATCCTGAAGAAAAGCGCTGCATCAACATCGTTGCCTGTGTCATATCAGTCGCTGCACACTTGTCTTCGTAGGTCAGTTGCACACCACCGTGCGGCCCGTGTTAGCCACTTCCGCACACCGTCCATAATGAGCTTGGCGGAGCACGCGTCCAGTCCGCTCGTCGGCTCGTCCAGGAACAAAACACTCGGTTGTGCCGCCAACTCCACACCGATAGTCAAGCGCTTCATCTGCTCCACGGAGCTGCCGCGGATGATCTGGTCGGCGATCGGGTGCAGGTCCAGTAGGTCCAGACACTCGTTCACCGAGTCATACTTGTAGCTGTCGGGAACGCCCGCTCCCTGGCGCAGCCTCGCGGATGGTGGCCGACTCAGAGTGAGTGTCCGTCTGCTCGCAGTATCCCGTGGATCGGCGGATGGCGAGGTCGGTGGAGGGGTAGCCGTTGAGCAGGATCTGCCCAGTGATCTTGCCGTCAGACTTTCGGCCGGCGATCACGTCCATGAGCGTGGTCTTGCCGGCACCGAAGGATCCCATGAGGGCGGTGATCGTTCCCGGTAGAGCGTATCCGCTGATACCCTTGTGTTCTTGGGGTTGGCTGGGTCGGGCACGGTGTACGAATGGTCTTTGAAGGCGACGGTGACGCTGGTGAAATACTTTTCACGGGCAGGGGGTACTGGCACCACGGTATCATCATTCGTTGGGGATCCACATAGGGTTTTCATCGACTGAAGCTCCATCCTTATTGTCCGACTCGAGAATCACGTTTCCAGGACTTTCGTAGCGATGAAACTCCAGTGCAAGGTACGAAAGGAACATGAAAAATGCGTACGTGGCTGCCATAAAGGCAATTCCGTACCACAACCAGAACTTCTCCGTCGGAACCTCAAACGTTGTTAGTGAGTACTCGCCCATGGTCATGTTGAAGTTTGCACAGTAGTCGACGCCGTTGAAGACACACGTGTCAAACTTGGAGTCGGAATACTGGTTCACGGCAAGCGCACGAACGCCCCACGCCATGGGATTGAGCCAGTAGAGCCAAATGAAATAGTCCGGGATCTGTTCTTTTGTGAGGGTAAAACCGCCAAATTGAACGAAGAGCAAGACGGAGACCATGGCGATCGGATTGGCCACGTTCAAGTCCGGCGACGCGCATGACAAGAAGTAAAACAGGTCGTTAAGGCGAGGTTCGTGACAAACAGCATGAGCTCAAACATGAGGTAAGCTTCGATGGTCGAAACGTATCCGCACATCCAGTAAACGATCGAACCGAACACCAGACTTTCAGCCGCAGCCACTGGGACTTGACTCAAATGAGTTCGCCAGCACAAACGATGTCGTTCGGAAGAAGTTGGATCGCCGCTGCTTGTAAAACACCTCGCGAGCGGCCATGAACATCGGGATTTGAGCTTGCTGCCCCAGGGCCACGAACGTGACCGAGTTGAAGATGATGCCCATGACAAGTTGGGAGTTTGTCTCCTCAATCTGGTAAAAGGTACTTCATACATCAGTCCCATTAGGATAACCATCGCTGCTCTACCAATCAAGAAAGCCATATCACGCGAAAGAAGACTCACATTAAATGTGAGTAATCGGGATCTGCCAAGAAAGCGCAACCCATTTGCAAAATGGGTTGCGCTTTCTTGGCAGATCCCGATTCTCCTCAATCACTGATGACAATGGCGCTATTGTCATCAGCGACCCACGGTCTCGTGGCTGCAACGGCGTGGCACTGGCACAGATTACGGGCATTCGGCGTACAGTTGTAGCGTGCATCTTCGAGGAGTGCGTGACTATCCTGGGTGCGTACGTGTATCCTAGTAGTAAATTGACAGTACTGTTGTCGAGATTTGGTGGGTCAGCTCCACTACGTGTAATGTACTACACGTAGTGTCAAACAGGTTGCTGTTCAAGTCTGGATGCTTTTCAAAAAGTCTGCGGATAAATGCCACACGGCCTGACAAGCTGTGCGCTACATGTATCCATTTGGTTCAGCCTCAAACAGCCAACGCGGCCAAGAAGAGCGCAAACACGGCATGCCGCATGCCATGCGATACCTGGCCACATGATGTGAACACCGTCAAGGTGATTGTGTATGTTATGGATCTACATACACAATCACCTTGCCCGGTGTTCGGTTCACAAGCACGCGGCGATAGCCGAATTGGAGGTTGCAGAGGTGTGAAACACCCTGAGGTGTTGATAACCGACGAAGGCAGAGTTTCCCAATGCGGTAGTTTAGTAGCTAAGGATAGATTCGGCAGGAGCTCGAGGAGGAGGAGTTCAAACTCCTCCCTCATTTTCAAATCTCCTCGCTGCAGCTAAAACCTCCAAACCAGTTTCTCGGACAAAACCAACCTCTTCATGGCTCCAAGTTATTTCTATCTTCGCCCGGGAAGTTTCAGCCAAGTAGGCTTTACGTATGGCCAAACGGAAGGGGCCCTTACGCGTGGAGGCAAAGTGAAAGCCAAGTTAGTCCGGAGTGGACGGTGGGCGGATGAACCAGTGGAGTCAGTGGAGCTAACGTCTGAAGAGTTAACGACGCGCGTCGTGTCGGAGGAAGAAGCTCGCTGTGGAGTCGGTACTTATGTCGGAGGTGTCATCTGCACCTCAAGGGTTGGTACTAACGGGATACGAGCCTGGGAATACGGGTTAGTCGTCGGCTACCGATGGGCAAAAGATCACCCTCAAGGGTGGCTGGATGTTAACTTCGGTGGGGATGTGACCTCCATCCCGTACATAGCCGATTGTACTCAAGACATCGCTGTCGAAGTGTACGCACTACAGCCCTGCCGCGGCAAAAGCACCAGTCTAGTGATGCTTGACGAGATAAAGCAAAGACACCACCAAGTGTACAAGATGTTCAACGGAATTGACCAAGAAGCTCAAAGAGACGCTAAAGTCCTTCTCAACTTAGCCGATGATAGTGCTTTCGATGAGACTGTAAGTCTGCCTCTTCTGGATATCACGAGCTTTGACATTTCTGTTGTGCCTATCCGGCATATTATCGATTACGTCTACTATAAGGAGGGTGGACGTCCGCATCCGACGGGCAAAATCTTTGGAGACACAATTTTCGATGAACCCGACGCTTCACACGCAGCAAATACGTCTGCTCATGCAGACACTTTGATGGCGACCGATGGTCTAAGTGACTCTGATGACGACGTCGCGCGACCTCCAGCAGCGGCCCAGGCAGCGGGTAGCAGTGCTCAGTCTGCGGCAAAGCGTAGAAGGCTTAATGCACCTGCAAGTGCAGCCGCGGATGGCTTGCCCAGCGCTTCGCAATTGGGCCGTGATGTTGATAGTCTCATCTCCCTTCAGCGTCATGGTTTGGAGTCTCCGAACGTGGTCCTGAGTTCAACACGGCACAACGCAATCGGCACTGACAAAAATCATTTCACTCCGACGGGAACCCAATCGTCGATTCATCTGGCCCTTATTGACGGTAAGTACGCTACAATGTCTCCACAACGCTTTGTGGAATTTGTTCAGATTTACTGGAGGAAGTTCGGCTTCTTCCCACACCCTGCTGTCCTGCGAGCGCTGTTTGGATGGGACTTCGGTACTCGGGGTTTGTCAATCTTGCATTTCCGACGTGTGATGGAGCAGGAAAAGCGCGAACGAACAAGAGGAACTGACATGGGTAACTTCTCCCGGAAGAACAGTCTGCCGGCGTTGCCATCAACGGTTAACTTTTCCGATGTTATAGGAGCGGTTGAAGTTCTCTGCACACTTGCACAGCAAATGTACAAACCCATCGTTCACGACACCTTTGTAGCAGCGGTTGCCTTCCTGGGTGAACTGCGTGTGAGCGACTTACCAAGTTCTCATGACGCGGCACTGGAGATTTCAGCCTGGATAGACGATCGCCTGGAGTTATTCCGTCTCTGGATTGCCGAAGAGAATTGGTCGGAGGTGAGGAACCTGAAGACACATTTTAAGGCATCGCACGAGTCATTTACAATCGTGCATCAAACCATTCTCCGACGAGATATCTGTGCATCTTTAAAGGAGGTGCACCAAGCGACATCTCGCCATGAATCTCGGGCTGGTGGTCACAACGGAAAGCGCATCCCGATACCAGCAGAAATTCGCAAGGCAGTGCCAAAGCAAGCCGACAAGGCTATCTGTCTGCGGTTTCTCTCGGCCCAAGGATGCCGCGGGAAAAACGGCAATTGTGTCATAAGGAACCTCTGCCATTTTAAGCCGGCAACCCTTCCCGAAAATGTCCGAGACTTCATCACCAAGAACTACGGAGGGCTAGCTACCGACATGCAATGACTAGGACACGCTCCTCCCCTCCAACACAACAATCTAAGCACCCAGGTGCCGGTTCATACCGATAGTCGCTGTCAACAGCAAGATCCGTCATCGGATTCGGCCACGTCGGGACCGCTTGATGAGCTCATGCTTTCAAGCCCGTCCATCAGACCGCTCAACTCGCTCAAGCGAGTGGGCCCGTCTTTCAATGGATCGTTCAACCGGCTCATGCCGATGAGCCCATCCAACCCCCAAATCCTCACTCGACTCGGGTCAGTGAAGGCCTTAGGCGTTGGGCTTCAAACGATGCCACACACTGCTTCTGTACGATCACCAGAGCCAAAACGCGATGATTCGCTGGCTGAAGCCTTTATTCAGGGCTTACAGCAGCGCTTTGAATCAACCAAAAGGGTTTATCGCCGATTAACTGAGTTCTATCAAGACAAAGCGACGGCGACATTCGATGCGGCGTTGCAACGATACGACCTCGCACTACCAGAACCGATGGCGGCCTCAGTCCTTAAGGAGGGACATACGACATATCTACTTGACCGGAACAAACAAGCAGTGCACAGTGAATTCATCCGACGATCAGGGCTTCAACTGCCAGAATTTGTAAGGCTTCTTAGAGGAGATCGTCATTCGACTCTCGCCCGAACAAGGCTCTACACGATCCATCAGGCTCACCTCACTGGCAGAGGTACCGCCACAGGTTGCGATGGGAGCGTATTGTGAAGGGTGGGGTAGAGCCGAGCTGGAAGGCACCATTCACAGCACAAAGCTCGCCTCCACCTAACCATGGTTCTGCGCTGCGTGCATTAAACATGATTACAAAGTATCTGCGTGAAGGCCAAGATAAGAACCGTTACCTGATTCTCGACATCGACTTGCTGTCGATATTAGATGGAATTACCTGTAGCCCCTTTGGTGCCGTACAAAAAGGCGAGGCTGATTTATCTCTTGACGCCCGCATCATCCACGACCTCTCCTTCCCACAGGGAGACTCCGTCAACGATAACACAATCACAGATCATGAGGTGGAAGTTTGTTATGACGGACCTGACGCTCTCGCTCGTCGTTGTCTGGAGGTGACGGATGAGTTCCCAGGATCGCAACGAATGTCCACTGGTGATGTCAAGGGAGCCTTTCGAAATATCCCCATGTGTGCCGATCATGTCGGCCGCTTTGCCGGGACGATACCGGAATTGGGGGTGCTGGTAATTGATCTTTGTTGTCCGTTTGGCTGGACCAACTCCCCTTCCTCCTACTGGGTGGCTGGTGAAGCGATTGGACACTTTTACGCCAGCACAGGGCCCAAATGGCCCCACCAACCTGAAGATGGTCGAGCTAACTTCGACGCTAAGACGTGGTGTGACGACCACATAGCAATTGAACCTGAAATCGGCACCAGGTTGTCGGAAGCTCAGTTGGCTCTCCGGTCAGCAATGATCACAATACTGGGACCAGATGCTTGCAATGATGAAAAGTTCTCTTCTTGGTTTGAGAAGGGTCGAGCTCTTGGTCTGGACTGGGACATGCTGGGCCAAACCGTCTCGATGCCGAGAGAGAAAGTCGAGAAAGTATTGCGTCGGCTTCATGATATGCTGGCCAGTGTCAGAACGACCCGAACGCATCTACTAAAACTCTTGGGAAGCCTGCGTCACGTCGTCACGTGTATTCGACCAGCGGCCCCGTTCTTTCAACGGGTATCTGCTTTGGCCCGATTTGCACCGCGGTACGGCTCGGTGAAAGTATCGGCGGCTGCAAAAGAAGATTTGCGCTGGTTCGAGATGATCTTACAGATCGGAAGTCTTAACAGGGTGCCCATGGCTAGATTCACTCGCCAAGATGTGCCAGACTTTCACATCCACATGGATGCAAGTGACCGAGGTCTCTGTGCACTTTTTCCAGCGCAAAGACAATTTCTCCAAGTGGAGTTTGATGCTGAGGAGCTGGCATTGATCAGTCGATGCAATGAAGTGGGCGACAACGAGTTCTGTATCAACGTTCGCGAGCTAATGAGCGCTGTATTCGCTGCACTAGTGTGGGCTCACCTGTGGAGAAACTGTGACGGCAGGGATGCACATGTTCGATTTTGGATCGACAATACATCGGCAGTTTCCTGGAGCAACCACAAATCGAGTCGCAACAGCGCGGCACAAATGTTTCTACGCATTCTAGGTCTTTGCGAGGTACAACAGAGTTTCTACTATTCAGCAGCCCACGTGGCCGGTGTGGAAAATGAGATGGCGGATGCAGGGAGCAGGGTGTGGCAGTCGCCGAAGTCGGCGATCATTTTTGCTAACTTGTGTGCTGGATGGTCGCAGGTTTCTGTCCCGAACGATTGGCGAAATCTCTCGCATCTTTGGGTGCGTTGCTGCGAGCAGGGGCACTTGCCCAGTCTTCCAGGAAGCAATACTCACGCGCATGGGAGCAATGGTGTGCTTGGTGCGTCATGATGGAGTATAATCCGTGGCTGTCCGCTACCGACAAGAACACGAACGCGGTGCAGCTTGGCGCTTTCGCCGTCTACTTATGGAAGTTCGGCATGAACCGTCAGCGCGTCGGCAACACTTACTCGACCATTTGCACAAAGTTGTGTGCAATACGATGGTACCACCGGAACACGGCAGGATACGACCCCGGCGTCAACGCGAGTCATGCTATTTTGCTACGTGGAATCCGTCGCTTTACTGATCCGGTGGTGAAACAGCAGCCATTGACCGCACGACTACTCCGATTCATCTTCCAGGACATCGACTTATCGCAGCCGCACGACCAATTACTGTGGGGTGGTCTGCTACTGGGATATTTCTTCTTGCTCAGACGTTCCGAGTACCTCTTCATAGGGAAAAGGGTACACAGCTACGTTCTGCGCCTCAAGGCTATCAAATTCCTAAATTGTGATGAGCAACCTGTGGCACCTAAGCGAGCCCAAATCGTGGGGATCACGTTGAACGGCGCCAAGAACAACCAGTTCGGTCGGGAGGAGGTGCGGTACCAGTACAGATCCGGTGACAAATTGCTCTGTCCTGTCCGGGCAGCTCGTTGGGTGTACAAGGCGGCAGCGAGACTCGGAACAGCACCAGAAGACCCAGCGCTAGCAATGCCGCGCAGGGGTATCTCGGCGGAGGAGGTCGCCACGACGATTAAGAATGTAGCGAAGAAATGTGGGCTCAATCCAGCCCAGTATTCGACTCATTCAGTGCGAATCGGTGGGGCAACAGCACTGCTCAATGCCGGGGCTGATCGACTAGTCATTAAGCTCATGGGCCGATGGCTTTCGAATGCCTTCGAAGACTACCCCGTTTTGACAGCAAAGGGGACCGCGCATTTATCGCGGCACATGTGCTAAAGATCAGGCGTGCCGCGCCAGCCAAATCAAGTGGGGCAGCCGCCACGCCACGCCCTCAGTGGTGGCACAATGCACGAACTACATTTTACCCCAACGGAAGCATTGTTGGAAATTGGAGGTTGCAGAGGTGTGAAACACCCTGAGGTGTTGATAACCGACGAAGGCAGAGTTTCCCAATGCGGTAGTTTAGTAGCTAAGGATAGATTCGGCAGGAGCTCGAGGAGGAGGAGTTCAAACTCCTCCCTCATTTTCAAATCTCCTCGCTGCAGCTAACCCGCCACGCCACGCCCTCAGTGGTGGCACAATGCACGAACTACATTTTACCCCAACGGAAGCATTGTTGGAAACGAGCAACAGCAATCTCGAGATGGGGCTTGGGAGGCACTTAACGAGATAGGCTGCACTGAGACATCCACGGTGGAGACTCAAGCTTTCTTTCTTCATTCTTCAATTTTCCTTGCCTCCTCAAGATCAAGATCAAGACAACTACAACCATGAAGTTCCTTCTTCCCGCCACCCTCGCCCTCGCTGCTGTTGCTTCCACCAACGCCGCCGACTTCTGCACGTTCAACAACGACGACAGCTCCAAGGCTGTTGCTGGTGCGTACACGGTCTACAACCACGTAGGCGAAAGCAACACCAACGCCCAGCAGTGCACGGGTATTGATTGACTCGAGCGAAGGCTCGTCCATTGCGTGGCACACGAGCTACAACACTACTGGTGATGACGCATCGCAATCCAAGTCTTTCGTGGTCGCTTCGCTGCAGATGGACCAGAAGAAGCTCGCGGAGATCCAGTCGATCCCTACCGAGGTCACTTACACCTACACTTCCCAAGGCGAGATGGTTGCCAACACCGTGTACGACATGTACACGACTTCTTACGGCCACCCTCAGAACAAGGTTATGGTGTGGCTGGCTTCTTATGGCGGTGCCAAGCTCAAGTCGACGACCGGCCTGCCGATCAAGACGGCAACCGTCAGCGGCGTGGAGTTCGACTTGTACCAAGGATACTACCAGAACATGAACGTGTACACGTTCGTCGCCAAGACGCCTCTCACTACGTTCAAGGGTGACCTCAAGCCGTTCTTCAGCGAGATCCCGTCGGACTTCACTGAACAGGCCCTGCAGGCAGTGTACTTCGGAACGGAGGCTTTCAAGGGCACCAACGCTAAGTTCAGCGTGTCGAAGCTCTCTGTGAGCCTGCAGTAGATTACAAAACGTCGTAGTCGAATCAATGCACGATAGCATTGAGATAAAGAATACATCGAAGTGACACGATTCGTTACACCAACTCACCACTCTTTACTTTCGATTTGAAGACGCAGGGATTGCATCCACTCCAAAGAAGCAATGAGCCAATTTCCACCAGACTTGGATTTGATAACTCAATCGTGAGCACACTATCGCTGACTCATCAACGACGGCACTACACATACAGCTATCATGACACCAGCACGGGTTCTTATCGCAAGTCCCAAAGGGAACCAAGTTTTGGCCGTACCGACGGTCCCCACTGAAAAACTCTTTCTGCGCGAGACAGTGAGTGGGGCCGTGTCTGCTGTAACGTCTCCAACGGCCAAGGCGCTGGACTTATTCATCTCATGGAACTGTGAGTAAGCTGGCGCTGACCAACCCGAGTAGTGCTCTCAACGAAGCCCAAATGAAACTCGGGAACTGCTGCCATGTGCTTTTCGTTAGCTTCCAGCAACTTCGCAGGCACTGGGCTGTGAAGGTCGTCCATCATGTGCGCGTAGGTGTGAGAGCGAGTGAATGCATCCGCGTAGTCGCTTGCCAAACGGGGGATAACTCTAGAAGTGACCGAGTTCACCTCGTACTGCGTCTGCATGCTCGTTCCGAGATCCAGCAGAAAATCTGCCACGTCACGGCCAGGAGGGCGCTTGAAACCCAAACTCTCAAAGTAATCCAAAACATCTGCGCGCGGGCTATGGTACATCATGTAGCCCTCGTTCAGGATCAGCACGTCGTCGAACAACTAGGCGACGGCTGCAAAAGCGAGATGATAACCGTCTTGCGGAACTTCTTGGTGATACTGCGTTGCAAGGTGATAATGTCGAGGGTAGCGGCGCTGTCGAGACCCGTACTGATCTCGTCCATCATCATGACGTACTTGTTGCCGAACTCCATTTCACCTGTGGTGACACGCTTACGTTCTCCACCAGACACACCACGAGTCATAGCGTCGCCAACAATGGTGTTCTGACAGTTGTTGAGTCCGAGCTGCTGGATGACGATGTCCGGGTAATGCTTGTACATGGCTCCGGCAGCATCGATCGCGGCCTTATTCTCCTCGGGAGTACCATTGGTGAAGTGGTGTTCATCACGCATCGGTAGTCCGCCGCCGGCACAGGCATGTGCAAATTCGAGCGTCTCCTTGACGTCGAGCGACGGGTAGTGCTTGCCTCTTTGGTCCACGTACGATACGAATTGTGGAAGACGTTGGTTGAGCGTTGCGGAAGACATGCCGTTGTACGTCACCTCGCCTTCCACAGTGACATTCTTCTGGGCGGGGAAACGACCACTGAGCAGCTTCATCAGGGATGACTTGCCCGATCCGGGCTGACCAAGAATGAGCGTGATGGTGCCGGGCTTGAAGACGCCGCTGATGTTCGTCAGAATCTGTTTCTTGACCATGTGCTTGCTGGAATACATCTCGCTGTAGCTGGACTTGAACACATTAATCATGGACGGGAGTTCCATCTTGGCGTTGGACTCGTCCTTGACCACAATGTTGGCTGAAATGGAGACATCCTTAAAACGGACTTCCATCTGCGGGAGATCTCGACCCATTGCCTTCTCCATGCGAGTGGCAACGTGGTCGTGAAGAGCTTGGGGTCCTCTGGCCATGAGTGTCTTGCCGTTATCATAGGTGATCGCGGCCATGGACGTGTCGGAGTGTTCAAGTGGCTCAGTCATGATTTCCTGTCGATTTGGTGTCTGCTGTTTGAAGTCTGGACGTGTCGAACGTGTATGGGGAAGCGGTTGCTGGTAGTGTCGAAGTTGTCGCGGTGAGCGTCAAATTAGAAATGAGAGAACTTTGGCATGGTATTCCAGTGGATCTCGATATCGCAAGTTGAATCACAGCAAAGGCCCTGGTATTACACGATTGCAGTGCGCAGCGTTACTGGTATTCACAAACTGCGCGCTCAAAATCAAATGATGCGCTAAAAAGCGCGCGGTGATAATTAAAACCACGAGAATTTTGTACCATATATGCGATTTTACAGTGGATTTGTTGACAAGGCTCACCACGTTTGGCGCCAAACTCTCCTCTTACGACACTTCAGTCTTAATTTTGGCGCGATGCCAACCAATGGCTGCAAGAGATACCCCATTCACGTTCGGGCGGAACGTGGATGGGGTATCTCTACTATTTACTAGTACTGACCTTTTTCCCACTGTCTTTGTTGATTTCGGGGCGTCCATCCACATTGGCTTGCAAGCGATGTTAGATTGCCTGTTAGTATCCTATTCGTTTACTGTGACTGTCCGGACCTGAAGTCCCTGAAACAATGTGGAATCGCATTGGCGCGTAGTCCGTAATCGCAGAAGCGCGCAAGTTGTTCGTTGGTTAGCAGGTAAAAGTAAGAATGAGACAGGGCTATCCCCTTGATCTCCTCTGTGGCGGTCTTGTGAAGTAGTACATGTAGTAGCTAGCTGTGAGGCCACGGTCGCACGCGTTGCCTGTCCTCTCAGCTGGATTGAAATGAGTAGATGTTTTCCCCGCGTGTGCGCGTCCGTCGCTTTCTCTGTCTGCATATCACCGGAATAATGCTTGCACGAATTCGATGTTGCAACACTAACGCGTAGTCATTGTAAAGCGCAATTCTGCACTACGTTCGAGCACTACAAGTTCGGAACGACATTTACTTCCGTCAAACATTAGCTCAAACGCCAAATACCTGCAACCTGCAAAATTCCTTCAAGAAGCACTGCCCAATTTATCTACCATCACGCGGTTGAACTGGGCTGAGTAGATAACCCGAAAATTGGGGATTGAATCAACGACGAATATAATTCCGTGAAAGGCCGCTGGTTTAGCGTAGTTTTAGAATCTTGATATAGAATCACACAGCTTATCAACTTATTTTTTTCTTACTTTTTTGAGATCAAACTTTGCAACGAGTTTTTAGTTTGTATATATCTTTATATAAACTATGGCATGCATTTAAATACATTTAGCCTTGTTTTTTCCGTCGAAAATTATTTGCGAGTGGAATTACTTTGGTTGGAAATCAACTCATTAGGTGTGTCAAATTCGATATCCACATTACCGACAGGAATAAAACTTTTTTTCTTCTGTCTAGCGCGAACAAATCAACAACGAAACTCCATCTTGCGTGGGCTCCTTCCCGCACCCTCAGATCGGTGTGGATGCAGAATACTGGGGGTGTAATCGGCTATGCTCTCTCGGGTGGTGGTGCCTGGTTTAATCACTATCTTCATCTGCACTATGATCGCGCAAGGAACGTTTGTGGATGGCTTCAACTAGTTCATTCTCCCCGAAGGTCTCTACCCGAAGAGTAGCATGTTCACCTTTGTCGCGACACTTATGAGGTCATACGTTTTGACGGTTGTTGTATCCTTGATAACGACATAATCGAAGGGGTAGAGCCTTCACCTGAAGGGCTACAGCTACCTACTCAAACATTCTGATACCAACAATCGCCAAGGAATTCGACCTTAGATAAACTTCGCTGCCGTAATACTTCGATAAACACAAAGTTACCCATGAAAACTCACTTTGAATGAAATGAACGCAAAAAAACAAAATCAAAATTGGAGTACCTAAACGTTCAAATGACTACGGACGTCCAGATTGTTTACGTTGACGCACTTGCCCTGGTTTACTGCGACTATTGGATCCTTGTAGCTTTGGCAGTACACGGAATCCTCGACCTCGACTCGTTCCGGTCCGTCTTGGAGATGATGAAGAGGCCCATTCCCACACAATGAGATCTTCGCCACGCACTCTGCCATACAAAGAAGTCAGTAACCATTGCATATCTAGTAAACTACCGTATTGCAACACGTACTTGATCAGCCGCGAGGTAATCCGCGAGTCTTCCTTCACAGCAGCAGCAACCTTAGGCCAGACAGACTGACACAGCCACGCACGGTCTTGCACTGATTGCTTATCGAACAAATCGTCGCGTAAATGATCTGCAGGGTAGAATCGAGTTGATTTTCTAGTCCTGTCCAGCAAGAAGAAGCGCACTTCTTTCATGAACCGGTCGACCAATTCGCGTTCCGTACGATACAGAAGAAACTGTCTGTATCCAAAGACCAGAGCTGTGCCCAATGCCACCGCTACAGCGATTAGCTTCATGTAAGAGTACAGTTGATGCTTAGCTCGACAGGACCACGGCACGACACTTGCACCCACAACCAGTTGCGTCTGGTCTTCAGTCACGAAAATATCTTTCAGATCACGCAGCGCCATGTCCATAGCACGATTGAACACGTACTCACTAGGTAATGATGTCGCAGCCTTGCCAAAAGGTATCGTTTTCATCACAAATGCTTGAACATCCGATAGCAGAACTTCAACTGAAGCTGTAAGACCGTTTCCAGACTCCGTCTCACCAGTATTGACGTACTTCCACAGCGAAATATCATCACACACGCTCTTAGCGGCCTTCTGGACGACGAATTGCTGGATGCTGACAGCAAGATGCTCTAAACTCTCCTGGACTTCCGGGTTCTCCTTACACAACCCACACTGAAGAACATACGGTGGCGCACATGAAATAACTGAGCCATTGAGGCAGTTACCATACACTGGACACGGTTGGCACACAGCTCCTGATGTTTGTGCTGCCTTGTCAGTAGCAATAAATGGCTGCAACGCCTTCGAACTGTCAAAGTGATCTGCGGGGTCAGCCAGAACGAACGACCCCTCGTTCGCCTCAATCCAGTCGCTATCACAGTAAGGAAGCGGTGGTTCCATCAATTTCTTCACGAAAGGAGCAGCAACGACAATTCCACACAACAACAGAGCCCCAGCCACCAGCCAAAGGAAAAATTGACGCCAGTTCAAGTGCATGATCTTGCCAAGGCGATTGATCTTGCTCTCGGTCGTCTCCTCATCCGTCTCTGCAGCTTCTTCCTCCAACTGAACACGTTCGTCATCTTTCTCTTCAACTTGAGTCTTCTCACTAGATAGAACAGCAGCTTCTTCGTGAAAAATGGCCCTTTCAACTTCAGGAACTTTAAAGTCTGCATCAATCTCCACTTCTTTTGGCTGTTCTTCCTTCATAGCTGAGTACTGGCTTCTGAGTTTAATCCGTCGTCTTCTCAGTACTTCTCGATCTCTCTGTTCACTGTCTGTAAGTGCCTCTTCCGACGGAAATCTGCGTTTAACCCTGGGGGTAGTAGACCGCATCAAAGTCTCGAGAATTCCATCTCCCTCCACAGTTTCCAGCCTCGAGACATCTGTCGTCATCAAGTCCACAGCTCCTTCCACTCCCCCATGAATCGTCAAAGGTGCAGGTTTCTCTCTATGACGTCGAGACGGTGGCGTCTCTAGTAGAGTAGCTCCTGTTGAGTTATAGTCGGTAACTCTAGACGTCTCAATTGATCTAAAACGTGGACTTTGTACCGATGGATCAGAGTAGCGACTAAAGAGTGTTAGTTGCTCTACAGCCTTGAGTTTTCTCTCCTTAATAGGCATAGAATCATGAGTTTTAGGCCTAATTGACACTAAATTGCTGTCGGAGGTGCCTGAAAGATGAGTTTTAAGCTTCGGACGGGGCTTCTCAGCACCGGAAACAGCTGAAACTGGTGCAGATGAAGGCTTTGGAGGTTGCTGACGACGTCGTTTGGTACTGGAGGCAGCAGGGGCTGCAGCTTTGCGCTTAGAACGCACCGAAGAGCGGACACCTTGGTCCATTAGAGCTTTATGACTGTTAGAAATCGAACTTAGTCGGATTTATGTCGATCACCAAAATGGCCACAAATCAGGTTTTGGAATTTTTCTAATTTTAGACTTCTAGAATCAGATCATGGTCGAAATGGAGGAGATCAACTTCCGCCTCTACGTGTGTCTTACACGCTGGATGCAGAGACTTCTAAGTGCAAAGGTGATGTTCCTCTGTGTCTGAGCTACCTATACATACCCACTTGTCCAAGTAACGCTTTCTGTGGGCTGTCAATTTTTTTTGTTTCTTTTTCAGAATAGGGAGAGGATTGAAATGCTGCTTTTTGTGGTAGCTGCTCACCTTCTTCTTCTGCTTTTCTTGCTACATATTAGTTTCATCAGTGAAGGAAGCCATATTAGCTGTCTAGACCAGTTTCTCCCGTCTCTGAAGACCCCGAACAACTTTCAAGACGAGCATTTAAATCTCTTGCGGATTCAGATCCTACCTGATGCTGAAGCCGCTGGTAGGAGGCTCTCTACGGACCCAATTAACTCATATTCAGTGGTTCGTTCGTCATATAGCACTACAGAGGCCGTGAACCAACAGGATCCAAGTTTAAGCTT
Source organism: Phytophthora colocasiae (assembly GCA_018806915.1). Lineage (NCBI taxonomy): Eukaryota > Oomycota > Peronosporomycetes > Peronosporales > Peronosporaceae > Phytophthora > Phytophthora colocasiae. The sequence continues at coordinate 971,498 of JAGKQI010000091.1, forward strand.
CATCTACGCCCCACAAAAGAGTCTACTAGCATTACTGGAACATGTGGATGCTCTTCAACCGGATGTGACGATGGATACACTGTATTTGCCTACGAAATGCCGGTGCTTTGAGCTCAGATGGTTTAATAAGTTGCTGTTGTGGAGGTGGATACGGGATCGAGTGGTAGGATACGATACGATTGTGGAGAACCAGTTGCTGAAGCATTTTGGAGCCAAGGGATTCTTAATGAGAGAGGATAGTCACGTCATTGTGGATATGAGCTACGGGGTGTTTAACCCAGATGCAGCAGCGCAAAGTGTACGTGTATTGGTCGGATTTTATTTTGATTACAAGAATTAACTTGTTTTCTTTGGTTGCAGTGGCTCAGGCTTCTCGTACTCAAAATCAAGATCTTGCACGTGATCCTGTTCCTATTCCTCACCCTCACAGCGCTAGTTGCTTTCATACTCATGGAGACACAGAAGCGAATATTACTTTTCGCAACTTTCTTCCTCAACCGACAGCAACTACAGCTTCCAGTTGTCAATCTCGTGTCAACTTTCTTGTCACAGTCACTCGTGCTTGTACCAGTTCTGGTACCATTGTGAACTTAATCTAACATTTTGCCTCCTTAGCTAGGTATCCTGTTCTTCCTGTTTGAACTATACAAGGACCGTCTGCTGGCATTTGGCGTCATGACGATCATGTGGGTAGGCGAGTCGTTCTCGGTTGTCATCGTACGTACTCGACTCTCACAGACGTTTTTCCCTCTGCTGTTCTTCTGCCTCTTCGCGTTCTTCCACATCTACATCTTCTCCTTCCCGTTAGGCTTCACGTACCTGGCTCTGGTTACTGCAAGCGTCTTGTTACTCCAGTTGATGCTCTTCTTCTGGAACTGCTTTGAGATTCCAGCTCTAAACCGAGGCGAAATCTCCACGAGATGTCCAAGAGAACAATTGTTTCATCCAGCTTTTTAGTGTTACAACCACTTTTTGAGTTTAAAGAGTAAGATGAGACCGGCAACCGAATAGAACGTCGTCTCCAGAATGTATGGGAAGTTCATCCCGTAGACACCTGTGAGGAATTGTGCTGGTAAGACGATCGCTGCGGTGAGGAGGGCAAAGATAAAGCTGCCGCCGTTCTACTGGGCAGCTCGGCCGTTGTTCAAGCCTTCCACCAAGCTTCTGCAGCAGTCAAGATGCTCTTCACACATCGTGAGCTGCGTCCTGAACGTCTGCGAAGTACTGGAGCGTTTCCCGCTTGTAATCGTTGGATAGAACCACTGATGAAGACGATGTTCAAACCTTCGATGTTGATCCACCGGACGGAAGCCCAAGCCGGTTTCTTGGAGTAAATGAAGCTCTGAATATTCGAGATCGGGTACGATCCGGAGAATTCTCTATTGCTCCGAGTTTGGCTGGTTTTAATCTTGTGTAGGTCAATTCCACGAACGATTCGTTGAAGAGTTGTGCGAGTTTAATCTCCAGAATCGCCGTACCTACGTCGCTGGTTGGTGGTACATGAGATTCCCATCGCCTCCAAATCGGACCGAAAGCCTTCATACGACAGCATTTCATTGTCTAAAGAAGATAGCATCTACTGTCTGGACTACAAAGTGCGAATAACTTGGTCATTTTCGCAGTTGTAAGGTCAAAATGGAGACTTCGGACTGAAAAATCATTCGTAGTTCCAATTGTTGCAGGCCAAGGCACAGCGTCTTCTTTAGCACCAACGAGATCGTTGTCCATTGGAAGGGGTTTTACAGGAAAAGCAGTAGAATTTTTTGGAGATAAAGAAGATGAATGTTACCACCAGGAGTCGGGCTCAGTCTCTTCTTGCGCTCCGATTTCAAAGCGTGACCCGTTCGAAAACCACTCAGCACGTTAATAACTGGTGCCAGTTGAGAGAGAACTTCTCGAGTTCTTGGTCTGGTAGATTGAAAACTTCCTTGATGCGCCACCACAGAGATAGCGTCGTCGCTGGAGCTACTAGGGGAGAGCAAGGGTTTATCCAAGCGTGGGAAGCGATTTGTGTACTACTAAGCGACAATTGACGATCCGAAACTCTTCTGTTTAATGTTGAGGGCTTTTTGCTGGCAATACGATCTTGCTTTGTCTTCTCTGAGTAGTTCTACTAGCACTCTTAGCTCTACCAGCTGAAGGTAAAGAAGAAAATGCTGAAACTATCCGTTTGACTCGACGTTGGCGTCTTTTATGCAGCACAACCGACTTGGTCCAGTTCCAACGATGTACCAGGCGGGCACGTCGTGCTACCAATTTTTGGGATACATTCTGCAAAACTCACGGTTAAATCCATAATTGTTGATCAGATTTAATCCGAATAGAACGTACGTATACTCGAAGAAAGCTCCGTTGTTCCTTCCACTTGCCAGTTTTGAACTCGAGAGAAGCACGAGACTTGCGATTCTCATACAAAACACGAAGAGAAGACCGAGGGGTATCAGAAGTGAGGTTACTGAAGTTTCCATGAGCTCGATTCCCCCATTTAAACGGAAAAGCGAGGCCGATACTTCGTCTCTCTTCACATGTACGTTCAAATCGTAGCATAGCGACTCGATCACGAGCCTGACTGCCACTATTTGGCATTTAATTAGTCGAAGAGAAAAGTAAAAATCCTGAAAACAATTATTTACGAACCGGACAAGAGACTGGATCTGTACTGCAGCGTTATACCGAAGCTTGGGCACGAGTTTATGGATCCATGAACGAAGATAACATCCTCGGTAAATACTCTACAGAACGCTATTAGAGAATTTTACAACAACAAAAAAGGTAGAAAGCAATTTACCTGGATTTTGACTGCAGCTACCCGCAATCTTTCGTCTCGAGCTCTTATCACGAGATGGCGATACGCAATTTTAGCGAGAAATCTTCGAACACAAGCCTGGATACGTATAACAGCAAGGTGACGTTCTTCGTGTCGATTTTTAATGTCCCTTTTCCGTCGAGATCGAGCTTTAACTCCTTGCCTCCACATCGCTGTGTCCTTATTCACCTCATCTTCAGGTATATTACCATGCAAACGTAAATTCTCCTGCATTTCCGCTAGCTAAACCACAAAATTCAGTAAAGATTGATGCCTTTTGCGTGAAACAAAATAACTTACATCAAGTCGAATACTGGAGACACTTCTTAACGCCAATTTATTCATCCTTCGAGCATAAGCAACAACTCTTGGACGACTAATAAATCCCCGATAACACGCTTGAATTCGTGTACAGTGCTGCTATTAACTATAGGCGCACTCATTTTTTTCTGCTGCTGTTCGACAGAAACTGTTTTGTAAAGCGCCACATCCCGCAGAACATGCTCAACTGCTGCTACCCACTCGTGCTTATTCTACTTTCGCGATCTCCAATTGTTGCAGGCAAACGATGGAAATTGACAGATTTGAGGGTGTTCCAATCTATAGGCGCACTAGCGATTAGGCAAAATTTTGCAGAATTCATTGTTTTTAATTGGCTGAAAATTGTACGGTTAGTTTCCCTGTGCAAGATGTTTTGCTGGCGCCACATTTCGAGGCTTCGGAGATTCTCCAAAATGCCAAGGGGGCCAAGATTGACCGAGGAGGAGAAAGGTCGCGTTTTGGCTCACCACCGAGACGGCAGAAGTAACAGGTGGATCGCACGTGAGCTCAAGCGCAGTGAGCATGCTGTACGAAACGTTTTGACGTTTCGTTCTGCTAAAAACACATCAAAAAAGGTCGGAAGGAAGGCTAAATGTACAAAACGCATGGCTCGTCGAGTGTTTCGACTGGCCACCGTGACAAAATTATCCTCCAAACGGGTGTCGGTGGAGCTCGAAGGCGTTCTACAACCCAGTACAATTCGTAAGCTGCTAAACTCGTCTAAACTGGCCAAGTGAATCAAGCGCAAACCGTCGCCGGCCATCAAGCCGCACCATAAGATTGCCCGAGCAGCTTTTGCTGCAAAATTTTTAAGTAAAACCAGGATTTGGCGTCGTATTGTTTTTAGTGACGAAAAGAAATTTAACTTGGACGGTCCTGACGGCTACCAATACTACTGGCACGACGTCAGGAAAAATCATGAACTTTTCTCGAAGCGAGCGAGTGGGGGAGGAAGTGTGATGGTGTGGGCGGGCATGAACTATTTTGGAAAAACTGAGATCGCTTTTCTGGAGGGGAGACAAAACTCTGAATGCTACACTAAAACGCTGGACAACTATCTTACACCTTTTCTCGATAACCTTCGTGAAAATCATGGCATGTCGAGACCAATTTTTCAGCAAGACAACGCATCTATTCACGAATCACGATTTACTAAGGCTCACATTGAGGCGCTGGGGATCCGTAAGCTGAAGTGGCCTTCTAAAAGCCCAGATTTGAACCCAATAGAAAATGTTTGGGGGCAGTTGGCGTGGTCTGTGTATGAAGGCGGGCGGCAGTTCGATACTAAAGAGGAATTAAAGGCTCAGATCACTCGTAGCTGGGACAGCATCAAGCAAAACTACTTACGGCACCTCGTGGACGGTATGCCGACTCGAATGGCTCACGTTGTTCTCAAAAATGGCGGTCCGATCGACAAATAGTTTAGAGATTAGCATGTGCGCCTATAGTTTAGAACACATAATAAATCTCCATTTTGATTTTTTTTTTCATTGGTTGCCCTTTCCAAGAAATCTACCACAGATACGTCGTTTGCATCAGTCGGGCGTGCTATCTTGGGTGCGGCACTTTTCAAAAAGCTTTCAGTGGAGCAGCAGCTAAAAATTTTGAGTGCGCCTATAGTTAATAGCAGCACTGTAGCAGCCCAATCTTCCAATTGAGCTTTCTCTTCCCTCTCTTTCGTCAATTGCGCCATAAAAACATCTCTTTCCAGTAATAATTCACGATGTAAACGACTTGTAGGGATCGAGAGCGACGGTAAACTACGTCGAAAAGTTGGTAATTGAGCTTGATGTACTGATCCTTTACGTATTTTATTCGATCGAGCAGAAAGGGATTTCGGAGCTCCATATACCATCTCTCGATGCTCTTGGTTACTTGGAGGTGTAAGTAATTTATTCCGTTTCCGACGTATATTTCGCACTGCAACAGCCGTCACCACAGTGGAAATCACGTTGGATGTTGTCAGTTGTGTTGTTGATAAATACGTATTTCTTAAGTCATCCAGAGCTTCAAAGCGCTTCGTACATAGCGATTTCTGCACTGCCAGCTCCAATTCCTCGTCTTCTTCATCCATTTCGACTCTAAAAGCTCGAGACGTTACGTGTTTTTTAAAATTGAACGGACGATTTAAGCAGTCGTCACTTTCGGATCCAAATGGCCGAGAGGAATGGCTTCAAGCTACTGTCAACGGATCACAAGAACAAGTGGCTACAAGCTCGAGAAGAGCTTCGTCAAGCTCAAATTGTGACAGTCAATCAAGGATTAAATCTCACGCCAAGTCTCTATTTCGGAACTCGACGATCGACGTACAGTACTGTCGTATCTGTGGTAACTACGGCTATTCCGTTGCCTAGATATGATCCGTTAACTCAAGAAACTTTGGTATCACCTACGGAAGCTTCGCGGTGGGCTGAAGAACGAGCACGAGAGACTTTATCCAGGATAAAATCCCCGGATAACCAAGATAACCCGGAGATGAAATCTCCGTACGTTCATGTGAAATCCGTCCCTACTCCACAACAAACACTCGCTCTGGTTCGTGAACAACGGGCGTTTATGAAATCGCTCAACGAAATCCGTCAAGTACGCGCTCGACGTGAATATAATGCTGCAGTAATTATTCAACGCGTACGACGAGGATTTGTATTGCGAAGACAATTCCGTGGGATCCGACAGAAACTTTTAGTCCGGAAAAGGATTCGTGGCAGCTTGTTACAAGTCACGAAAGGGACAGCAATTGTGATGGGGGAGAAGGATCGACGGGTGCGATTAAATCTTAAACAGACCAAAGCTGCGATTAAAATCCAGAGTGCTTATCGAATATGGGGTGCACGTCGGATATTATGTAAACTACGAGCTTTGGATCTTTTCGAACGAAGACAACGTTGTGTATCGGTTATTCAATGTGCTTGGAGAGCGTGTATAGCTCGTTGGATGGCGGTAAAATTAATTCTACACAGGGAAGAAGCTCGAAAACAGAAGCTGGCTGGGATTGTAACCAGATTATTCCTAGGATTTAAAGCGAGGTGTCATGTTCGAGGTCTTCGATTCCATCGAGAACAACAAGCGGCTTTTAAGCTTCAGAGCTTTGTAAAATGTCGAATTTTAGCTTCAAAAACACTAGCTCAAGCTCGGATTCGAACGAATCAAGAACGAGGACATAGTGGCGCTGCTCAGATGCAAAGTTTAGTACGAGGGATGCTCCAACGTGCTCTTGTGGTTAAAATGCGGCGAACTGAAGAATTAGCAGTGCGAATTGCATGTGTTTTATCCATTCAACGGATCGTTCGAGGATTTTTAGGTCGACAACGAGCAAAACGACGTGGATTATATCGAGCAAATGAGCGTGGATGGATCTGTGCGATAAATATCACCCGAATATCTCGAGGATTTCTCGGTAGATTGGCAGCAGCAAGGGAACGCGCTATTCAGGATGGAGATTTACTGGTTCAAGCTCGTCGTGGTAATGTTGATGCTGTGGTTGATATTTTAGACGGATTTTATCCATCTATGACTGGAGAACCGGAACCAGCGGATATAACGATGACGAGCTCTGGAGGGAATAATTCTCTACATCTTGCAGCCAAATGTGGACATTTGGAGGTTGTGACTCTTCTCTTACCGAAAATGCTGCGTACAGCTCCGGACCACGTCTACGCTGTGAATTCGAAGGGGTTTACACCTCTATCTCTTGCAATTCTTAACGGCTATGAACGTGTAGCCATGTATCTCCTCGCTATGACGACTCCGTTGTTCGTAGACCCCGTTCTACCTGGCCGAAAGCGTACACTACTCCATGAAGCCGCTCGTCGGGGCTTGGAATCTGTCGTGGCTAAGCTTTTGCAGCTTTTTCCTCAGCATTTTACCGGTGCAGAACGGGATTCTTGGACACAACGTACTGCACTACATGAAGCTCTACTTGCGGGTATTGAGGTAGTACAAGAGGAAGAACGGTTCCCTTGGACTCGACATCACGCACACAATTATCGTAGTGCGTATTCTACCGCAGAAGAAGAAGCAGAACACGCAATGGCTGTGTTAGAAACGTTACTGGCTAAAGCTCCTCATGCTCCGTTAGAAGCGACGGATTTTTTGGGATTTACTCCACTTCATATCGCTGCAGCAAGAGGAAATCTCCATGCTGTTACTCGATTATTAGCTTTTGGAGCGGATGTGACTGTCAAAGACCTACAGGACCGTACAGCTTGGCGTGTGGCTTTACTACGTGGACATGACGCTTGTTTCCAGGAGATTCGACGCAAATGGCTACAGGATGTTGTGAGTAACAGTTCTTCTGGCCAAAAAACTACTGAATCAAGTAGAACCGCAACTCCTTCCGGTTCTACCATGTCACTACATCCTCAACTCGATCTGGAACTTTTTAGTGCCTGTAAATGTGGAGACGTGGCAAAAATTCGCTTTTTCATCGACGAATTAGAAGTATCCGTGAACGTAAAAGACGTGGAAACGGGTAAGTCGCTGCTAATGGTGGCAATTGAACACCGACAAGTTCGAGTTGTGAGGTTCCTCTTGACTAGAACAGATTTGGATATCAACTACTCAAGGGATGGCGTCTCATCTCTTACGATCGCCCAGAGAATGTTGGAATAGATTGAATATTTTATCTCAGATTTTGTGAATTAGCCATAAAAGGATGTTTCGATCGGAATCACGGAACAAAGGTAAGTAGTGCAGTTCTGTGCGTGAACTTTATCGCTCTTTGACTTTAGAGGCGATTTTAGCCTCTTCAGCAGTATGGCACTTGGATTTTTTCTATGTAAAAAGGTCAAAACGGCTTCAGAAAAAAATAAAATCCAATGACGATCCACGACCAAGTTGATTGGTGAAACTTGGAGGACTCCTTGCCAATCTCCCCAGCTATTATGACAAATAGCAACGTGAATGTGAAGAGTGTTTAAAACTTCCACTTCCAACCTCTAAAAATCCTGGTCAAACCTACCTCGACGATGAAATATTCGCTAAAGCTGACGTGCTCAAAGCACTGGGAAATGATGAAAGTTATTTCAACAAACATCCATGGCTACGAGTTCTCTATACTCGACTTCCCTACGTCTCGTGTTTGTTTCTCGTTGCCAAGGCACAGAGGACCTGGTAACCCTCTTGTGTTCAAGTAATCCTACCAAGGCGTGAGGAGTCCTCACTGAGGACACTGTGCACCCTCACGTTCAGTTATAGCTCCGTGGTGGTCGAAGAACTTCTATCCCTTCGCTCTGTCGCGGGCGCCCGCTGAGGCCGGCAGCAGTGAACTGGGCGGAGATTATGGATCTGCTGCGCTTTCAGGAGTGTATAGTTAGAAAATCCAACACAAATACACGACCTCTTTCCCACCCTACGTCTCGCGTTTGTCAACGAGACCGGAAAGACGTGAGAAGTAGATTTGAAACAGACGCCAAAGTATAGTTGCAAGTGGAAGAGAAGTACAAGAACTGATTAGCTCAAGGTCGAGCTGTATCTTCGATATTTAAGATGAAGTGTCTACATCCCTCCCCAAACGGGTTAACTTCTCCAGGGTAGATCGATCACAATCAAGCTCAAACCGCGTGATGGTAGATGAACTGGCAGTGCTTCTTGAAGGAATTTTGCAGGTTGATATTTGGAGTTTGAACTAATTTTTGACGGAAGAAAATCCCCCCCCCCCCCTAAAAAAAAAGTAAATGTCGTTCCAAAGTCTCCAAACCGCATGAAAAACAATAGCTGCTTGAACTTTCCACAATATAAGAAGTATTTTTTAGTTCCTCCTCCAAGTCCTTTGAATGCCACGAGGCTCAGGGAAAAAGCAACAATCGCTTAGTCAGTCCATATTTGGCGCCATATTAAAGCCAACGTTGGATGCGCGAAAAAAAAATGCTAAACTGTTTCAATCGAGTGGTAGCTTGGACGCACACATTCTTGAATTGTCGGTTTGAGTGATTTCAGAAAATAGAATCGTGAGCCCACAATCAAGTCTCCGCAATACAGTCGCAGCATCACATCATGCACCACAGGAAGTACGAACCCTCGGAGCGATAGTAAGCTGGACAACGTTTGATGTATTCGTTGCCTAGGACATCCCAAATTCTCTAGCGGGTGATGCATCAATTCAGGTACTTTTTGAAGAACAATCCAGGGAAAAACCGAACTGTGTGCTCTGTAGGATCTGAGGAAGCGATAGCCATCCCGAAAACGGGCGGCACAAGTAAATATTCGATAACTCGAATTCCACCATCTCGAGGGTTTGGAAGTACTCGACGAAAAAATTGAGTCAATTGTCGAAAGATAATATCCTGAGGAACTATTCTGGATCTAACTGTTACCCCCAGAGCTGCTAAAAAAGGCAGTAGACGTTGGCCAATTGCGGTTTTCGTCCAGAAAATTTGCAAAGCGTTTTTCGCTGGTGTTCGGCACAGGTTTGAAGTTTTATCGGGCCTGTTCCCAAAGGTTTCAAGGTTCTTTAAGTCCCATGCTCTTTCAAAGTCGGAGAGGCTTCCGTTTCGATTATTACTAATCAACTCATCCTTTTTCTTTGACACATGGACACACCTGCACTAATTACCAGTAAACGCGTAGTCGTCTAACGTTTCCGCAAGAACCGTTTTCTTAATGGTATGATTAAAACGCTGCTGGATGCTCTCAGAATCTTTTGTAGCTACACGCTATCTAAAAGTAGCCATCGCGGACGAGCCTCACATAGTGGAGGTAGAACTGATATCCTTTGTCATACTTTGAGTAGACCCGCTGACCATCCGCGGTCACAAAGGAAGGTTTGACGCCCATCTTGTCAAGAATTCTGGACGGCGCCTTGCCGTTCTTGATCCATCTTATCAGTTTATGTGACGGAATGCTGTCGATAGCACTCCGTCGGCATTGAAGTGCAAGTTGATGCACTGTAGTGCAATCTACATATCTCTACATGTACCCACTTTGTGATTGGCTAAAACTAGATTCTGGTAATATGCCATTGTGGTTTACGCCATTCAGCTGAGACATTGAGAGAGTCTCATTGGCTGAAATTCGAGAAGGTTCTCGAAGCTTGATTATGGGACGCCCAGGAGTCAAGTCAACATTGCTACGTGGAAGTTTATAGGAAAATCATTGGTAGATAGCCAAATCAGAAGATAGGAAAAGATAGGCTCTAGGATACACTCTACTGGATTTTTGAGAGAGCTCTGTGAGCCACCAGTTAGCTTAGGACCGTAAGAGCCTTCCTCATTTCAATTCACTTTTCAATTTACCAACAACCTCTCAGTGGCCCACCAACTGGTCACGCCTCCCTGGGTCTTCGCTCCGCCGTCCAAGTCCGGTCTCCGCTTCCTCGCCCCCGCGCGCCTACTGTGTTACATAGTAGCGCTTGTCGGGTCAAGCTTCGCTCCATCGTCCAAGGTCGGGTCTCTCGTGGGCGGCATAGCCAGAAGCGAGTAGATCCTTGGCTATTAGCACCAGCCAATTGCTGGGGAAGTGCTAGGTCTAAAGGGGTCTCTTTTGGGTTGTCTTTGGGAGAGTTCGTGCCCATCACAGGTCTAAAGGGGTCTCTTTTGGGTTGTCTTTGGGAGAGTTCGTGCCCATCACAGGTCAGGGAATCAATTTTGAAAGGTTGGTATATCTCTGCCTAGTGCACGTAACTCTTTGGTCGCTACTAGAAGCCGGTTCAGTGCTTGGGACGCTCTTAAGTGCAGCTTTTATTTCCATCGCTCCCCGGTAGCTTCCAATTTACCCTTTCTTTTGGTGTTTGGGTCGGTACAAGCCGAACCACTCCCATTTTCTCCTTCTTTCATTGGATTTTGGGTTTTATTGGATTGAGTTCGTGCTACGAAAAGTCCACTCGAAATGTCATCTACACATGGTAGATCGAGTGAGCGCGACTCTCCAAACCCGCGTCCGCGTAGAACGCCTCGAACGACTGTCAGGACGGCTCCTGATTCACTCCAGGGCCAACCGCAGGCAACCGCTAGGACGGCTCCTATTCCACAGAGCCAACCGCAAGCAACGGCTAGGACGGCTCCTATTCCACAGAGCCAACCGCAAGCAACGGCTAGGACGGCTCCTATTCCACAGAGCCAACCGCAAGCAACGGCTAGGACGGCTCCTGATCCACAGGGCCAACCGCAAGCAACGGCTAGGACGACTCCTGATCCACAGGGTCAACCGCAAGCTACGAATATGTCGTCGGGACAAGCAGGCGCAGCATCAGACACGATGTCGATGCAACAGCTGTTAGTTTACTTAACGCAGCAGCAACAGTCATACCAAGCCCAGATGCAAACCCAGCTGCAAGCACAGATGCAGCAGGCCAACGCAAGATTCGAATATCTAGTTGCGTCCAGGGGTGAGCAGAGAAAGAAGGATCCGCCTATGTATGAAGGCAAATACGGCGAAGATATTGAGTTATGGATCTTCGCCACCGAGCAGTATTACGCAAGCAGACGCGAGTTGATGGAGGCAGATACATCGGATTTTGTGACGATGATCTCCAGCAACTTAGGCAAGTCAGTGTTGAATTGGTATCGCGCATTTATCGCAGAGTGTGAGGGTACGAACGTACAGCCCACATGGTCGCTCTTCAAGGGAAGACTCCGCACTCGTTTCAGACCGAAGGACTTCGAATATGATCTTCGCGAGAGGATGTTTCGTCTCAAACAGAATGAGACCATCCATGATTACGTCTCGAAGTTTCAAGACTTGCTATCACAGACAGAGTTGTCTATCAGCGAGTTGGAGAAGCGTTTCTTCTTTCAGAACGGTTTGCGAGAGGAGACAGCGAGGAAGATCAAGGAAGAGAGTCCTTCAACACTGCAAGATGCCATTGAGATTGCGTCGAATTTTGAGTTTGCACACTACTCGGGAAAACCCCCTAGAGCTCCTGCGAAAGGTTCGCAAGGATCATCAAGCTCGGGGCATCGTGCGTCTAAGTCGAAGCAGAATTCAAAGAGCTCCGACAAGAAGAAAGGCAAGAGCGATGATTGGAAAAAGACAGCTACGTGCAGAAACTGTGGCAAGTTTGGCCACATTTCTCCAGATTGTACTCAGCCAAAACGTACTGAAGCCAATCGGTACATGCAGGGCGCAGTGTATGCGATCCTAGAGGCTGAAGCTCGAGCATTCAAGACGGATGACCAAGAGAGGCCCGTCACGATATTCATCGACAACGGCAGTAGCCTGAATGGCGTAACTGAGGAGTTGGTGAAGAAGCTTGAGTTGGATGTCACTGAAGGTGACATGATGCAAGTTGATCTCGGTTATGATCAAGTTGGGCATCGTCCACGTCGGACTGTAGAGATGTCTCTGCAGTTACCAGGGTTTCCTTTGACAACAGGAACATTCCAAGTCATGCCAGTTCCTGAAGGAAAGGATGTTGTTTTGGGCATGATGTGGCTGCGGGAGCAGAACCCTGATATCGACTGGAATACTGGACAGATTGCACCTCGCATCAACGCAGACTGTGCAGTTGAGACTGCCGAAGACTCGTCCAGCCCGTTGGGTGGCAGGACAACGCCGCGCCAGAGTTGCGCAGGCCCGTGAGATCTTCAATTACTATCGGCAGCATGGCCACAACGGCCAGTTTGGGCGAACGAAGATTATTTCGTCCAAACAGTTCCAGCAGATGTTGCGTAGGGACAAGGATATTGAGGCAGTGTTTGTCATCAATCCGCATGATTCGGAGAAGGCTGAACGCTTCAAGAGTCAAGGATGGGATGCTCTCAAGGATAATCCGGCGTATGAGACGCTACTGAAGTATGCGGATACGGTTTTTCGTACGGAACTTCCGAATGAGACACCGCCAGTACGGGAAGGAATTGAGCACGAGATTTTGCTCAAACCCGGTACTCAACCGATTTCGGTCAAACAATGGCGCCAAAGTCCTGATCAGAGAAAAACGATTCAGGAATGGACCAAAGAGATGGTTCAGGCTGGCATCATTCGACCGAGTACGTCAGCATTTTGTGCACCGACTTTCTGTGTGAAGAAACCAGTCGGATGGCGTATTGTGCACGATTATCGTCTATTGAACTTGGCGACGATTTTACCAGCTATTCCTATGCCTCGCAAGGAAGATACCTTTGATGCGATGGCCGGTAGCTATTGGTATTCGTGCATGGACTTACTTTGGGGTTATTACCAAGTGAAGTTACGAGAAGCAGATATACCTTTCACTGCTTTCTCGACCCCAGATGGTCTATTTGAATATCTCGTCACACCCATGGGGCTCAGTGGTAGCCCAGGAACCTTTAATCGACTGCTTCAAAAGGTTTTCAGGAATTTGAGTGATGTGGCGAAGATATACTTCGATGATATCTACGTATACACGAAGGGTGAAGATGTGAACGACCACATCGCAGCACTGGACAGGGTATTGAAGCGATGTGAAGAGCAGAAGCTCTACATCAAACTGTCCAAATGTCAATTCTGCGTGGAGGAGATTCCATGCTTAGGCGACTTCGTCGGACGCAAGGGCGTTCGTATGGACCCAGATAAGGTGAAGATTATCGCCGAGTGGCCAGTCCCCAAGACCAAGAAGCAAATGGAGAGCTTCCTGGGGACAACGGTTTACGTTTCGAGATTTTGCAAGGATTTTGCGCAGTTTGCAGGTCCTTTGCATGAATGTATCAAGGGAAAACGTTCTCGTGATGCTATCGAACTCGATGAGAACCAATTACGCTGTTTTGACGAGCTTAAGAAGCGCTTGTCATCACCTCCGGTTCTCAGTCTTCCTGATTTCTCCAAACCTTTCGGAATTCGGATGGACGCCTCAAATTTCGCAATTGGGGGAGTCTTATTTCAAAAGGAGGGAGGGTTGGAACATCCAATAGCCTATACGGGCAGAAAGATGAAGCCAGCAGAACTGAATTATCCAGTTCGCGAACAGGAACTACTCGCTATTATGCATGCGTTGAAGACATGGCGCGTGTATCTTCTCGACAAACCATTCCTGGTGGAAACAGATCACAAGAGCATTGAGATGATTCTCACGCAGAAGACGACGAATCGACGCATTGCGCGGTGGTTCAACGAACTTGCGGAGTTTCAGCCTCTGTTCAAGTGGATTCCAGGAGAGACAAATGTAGTCGCCGATGCGATGTCGAGAAATCCTGAGTTCGAGCATAAGGCAGCGCAAGTGAGCCTGAAGGAACTTCTTGATACGGCTCAAAACCGTGAAATTGTGGCTACCATGTTCGAGAACAATATGACCGTGGCACAGTCCGCAGTGAAGATGTACTCGTGGAACAAGGACTTGCAGGGACTTGTCAAGAAGCTAAAGCTTGGAGACAAGGTTCCGCATTACTCGCTAGATCATGGCGTGCTGTATTATCAGACGCGTGAAGATGAGAGTCCTAGATTGTACATTTCTGATGACGAAGATCTGAAGAATCGAGTCATTTGTGAGAACCACGATGCAGTAACGGCAGGCCACCCAGGGTATTACAAGACCTATGTCGCAGTACGTGAGAAGTACTATTGGCCGAAGATGATGAAGTATATCCAGCGCTATGTGAACACTTGTGAAATGTGTCAGCGCAACAAAGCGAGGCAGGTGAAGCCTCCCGGATTACTTCAACCGCTGGAGATACCACGAGGTAGATGGGTCGACATTTCAATGGATTTCATTGTGTCTCTACCTCCCAGCAAGGATGGTTTGAATGCCATCATGGTCATTGTGGATCGATTGACCAAGCGTGCAAAGTTTATTGCTACGCAGACGACAGACAGCGCAGAGGATATTGCGAATGTTTTCATGAAGAGTTATGTAAGAGATCATGGCCTTCCGAAGACGATTGTGTCTGATCGTGACTCCAAATTTACGTCTAAGTTTTGGCAGGCTGTTATCACTGCTATGGGAACGCAGCATAACCTGTCATCGGCATTTAGGCCGCAGACGGATGGACAAACGGAACGTACAAACCGTTTTATCGGAGATTATCTTCGAGGTGTTATCAACCCAGCCCAGAATGATTGGGATGAGTTTCTTCATTTGGCAGAGTTCGCCTATAATCGGCGATTGCATGCTACGATTGGCATGTCACCATTTGAAGCGGATCTAGGATATATTCCATATATGCCCGACGATATCGCGGCAGATCCGGAGTTTAAGAAGTTGGAGAAAGCAGCAAAAGAGTTTCTACTCCGACAGGAAGCCTTCCTCAAGGTCGCGCAAGACCGTATGAGTGAAGCACAGGAGCGCATGAAGCATTATTACGACAGGAACAGACTTGTCCAAGACTTCAAAATTGGCGACATGGTGCTACTAGATGGAAAGAATTTGGATATCTGTCATAAGGGGTACGCACAGTCGAAGAAGTTAGCTCCGAGGTTCATTGGACCATTCCCGGTCCAAAAGAAGGTATCTCGAGACTTGTATGAGTTGGGATTATCGAAGAACCTGAAGTTGCATCCAGTTTTCCATACATCACTGTTGAAGCCGTACCGCAAAGACCCGAAGCGCAGGCAAAAGGTGAACAAGGTTGTGTTAGCCGATGGAACTGAAGGGCAACTGGTCGAAGCCGTGATTAACCATCGTAAGTACAAGGGGAAGCCGCAGTACAAGGTTTGGTGGTTAGGCGAGACCAAGAAGGAGGCCACATGGGAACCTGTTGAGAATCTGAAACAGATCCCTGGTCTCATCGACCTCTATTGGAAGTCCAAGAAGAGAGAGAATCCCTTCTAGGGGGAGGCTCTTTCTCGAAGGGAGGTCATGTGACGGAATGCTGTCGATAGCACTCCGTCGGCATTGAAGTGCAAGTTGATGCACTGTAGTGCAATCTACATATCTCTACATGTACCCACTTTGTGATTGGCTAAAACTAGATTCTGGTAATATGCCATTGTGGTTTACGCCATTCAGCTGAGACATTGAGAGAGTCTCATTGGCTGAAATTCGAGAAGGTTCTCGAAGCTTGATTATGGGACGCCCAGGAGTCAAGTCAACATTGCTACGTGGAAGTTTATAGGAAAATCATTGGTAGATAGCCAAATCAGAAGATAGGAAAAGATAGGCTCTAGGATACACTCTACTGGATTTTTGAGAGAGCTCTGTGAGCCACCAGTTAGCTTAGGACCGTAAGAGCCTTCCTCATTTCAATTCACTTTTCAATTTACCAACAACCTCTCAGTGGCCCACCAACTGGTCACGCCTCCCTGGGTCTTCGCTCCGCCGTCCAAGTCCGGTCTCCGCTTCCTCGCCCCCGCGCGCCTACTGTGTTACAGTTTATCCGTGTCCATCGTCTCCCAACGAGCCGCCCTCTCCTCTCCGTCTTCTGTTTCAGTGTCTTTCACGGGGATATCATCAACTATCTCATCGACAACACGCAGTGATCTTCCAGTGATGCCATTGCGATCGCTCGTGGAGTCCAAGAGCGAAGTGCTCGAAACTACCGCATCTGGCGATTCTACCATCGAGATACCGGACTTGCGGACGGCGTCTGCGGCTGAAGCCATGCCGCTTGAGAGTAGAGTGGTCGTAGTAGCAGCAATGAGGAGAGCACAAGCTAGACGCATGGCGAACGGTTTTTCGAGTGTTTTCCTTGATTCGAAGTGAACACTGCTAGGTTCTTGGCAACTTGAGAATGAGAATGAGGTGTTGGTCGAATTTACATGACCAATAAAGGATGCTAGTAGGAAAGGAAATTGAAGTTGATTAACTGGTTATCCTGGTTGCTACTACTTGGCTTGACTATTGAATTCTGAAGGTTTTTGATTGTGATTGTGAATTGTTTGTGCAGCGGGGCTGCGTAGGTGTGCACGGCACAGAGGAAGTTTAGTTGACTCGTAGAGTCCTGCTTGCAAGGCACTAGCCTTCGGTTCTATACAAGAACCAAGTAGTCCACTAAATACGGGACTCACAGAGTCAGTGTCCCTATAACAAAGGACTAACACTAACTATGTAAAATGCAAACTGATTTTTATTGACTTTATTGCCCTAATCCTAAATGTAACGGATTTAGTATCTAACATACTAAATCCTAATCAAAATGCAACGTGAGGCTCTGAGGCCATCTACGTATCTACTCGTGTGTGCCACACCATTATGTACCCACATAAATGTATCATGAGTGTCACACACTATTATGTACCCACATAAATGTATCCACGTGTGTCACACACCAACGAGAAACATTCGTGTAACATCCCCGTTACACTCTCCCCCACCAAGATTCCGGATACCGTATCCGGAAAGTGTAAACACACGACGCGATTATCGGCCGATGGCCACGGCACCTTGCCTTGCGCGGACGGCGCTGTCTCTCGTGCGTGTTACACGCCTCCGTACGCGATGCCACTTGGTACACACTTGGGCCCAATGCTTACCAAGCATAGGAGCCTACTGGCTCGAGTCAAGGGGCTCTACGGGCATGGAAAGAAGGCCACAGGTGGCGTATCTATGATACTACTGGATCAGTGATCCACAGGGCAAGCCTTCCAAGCTACCAACGGTTCCACGAACCACACAGCAGTGGGGCCCACTCGCTTCACAGTTAATGTGACCCTCGGATGAGCACTGTGTGCAGGGCTTGATGCCCAAGTTGTCCTTGAAGCAGGCGCAAGCGCCACTATGTGTCACAGACACTGTGTCTTGTGAATACACGTGCTCAGCACAGTCGTAGACACGACAACGAGCACCAGACAGCTAAGCTGTCGCTCAGGAGGAGCTTACCTACCTCCTACTGCTATGCAGCATGCGGGGTCCAATGCATTGGCATCCCTGGCATCCACAGTGCCTCACGACATAGTCATACCCATTGAACGCTTCTAGCGTCAGGTGATCGGATAGAATCCGTTTCCATCACCACTTGTCGCTTAGACCGAACGTCATTAAGACGGTTGTTCATCACGAACCATCTTCGCTTCATGATCGCGAAGCTCCGGGCCATAGGCCAGTGTTGTTAAAGGGTCATAGACCCTTGAAACACGCGCGCGAGGCGCATGTAGCTCTACTGCACTTGCAGTTTGAGCATTCGATGCCATGTCGACGGCACCGACGTGCTCGCTGCAAGTATTGCAGCTACGGGTCAGAGCCTGAGCTCAGCAACGACCCTGTGGACCCCACCTTAGTGGGAGGTGCTTGGCACCCGGCGACTCCGTCGCACCCCATCGGGCGGTCTGACACCGGGTGTGCCCGATCATACGCGTCAACGACGTCGGGGCAATCCTGCCGTAGTGGCACCTCAAACTCCCACGAGTTCTGTGAGTGAGGGTAACCTCGCCACTTCACCAGATACTGGTTGTGACCTCGGCGACGACGCCGCGCCATCAGGCGATCCACGTGATAGTGAAGCTCACCTTGCACATCGAGCAGAGCAGGAGGAGGACGAGCGGTCGATGGGTTCTCGCGCTGCGAGTGTAGACGCGCTGCATTTCTTGCAGACCCGCGTGGGCTCGGTGAAGGAGCACGACCACCACGTCGGTCATCCGACCCATCGCTTAGCGACTGGTCTCGAGGAGACCTAGAGTCGCGGGGACCGGTCTGAGTCGCCTCTGGTGCTGCATCAGCGGGTCTATGACCTCGAGCATCACGTTGCTCCGGATCGACAAGACCTGTTGGTTCGGATGCAACCACCTGTGGCTCTGCCACCTGCTGCCGTGCAGCCTTCGTCCGACCCGGCGCCAGCGCCTCAGAACTCACAAGAGCAGGGTCCCGATATGGCTTAAGCAAGCCCACGTAGAACACAGAATGTGTTCGCATACGCTTTGGCAAGTCAAGCGTGTATGCCAGGCCCTTCTTGGCCACGACCGTGAACGGTCCAATGAAGCGCGGCCGCAACTTCGTCTTGAAGACGGCCGACACTGCGTGTGTAGGCAGGTTCTTAGCGTTTAATAAAACGTGGTCACCGACCTTGAACTCCCACATGTTGCTTCTGCCTTTGGCATCAGCTTGTTCCTTTTGAACATCTTGGCTTTCAGCCATTGCGTCACGCACACGGCGTAAGACGCTAAGCCTCATCGAGAGGAAGTCATCGACTTGCTTGCGAACAGCAAGGGGGCTGACATCAGCAAGCTCGGAGTCGAGCGACGGCACAGCCTCTCCCCCACCAAGCCCAAGGCTACCGCGTGGCGGAGTGAGCGGGACGCGCGGATGCGCAAGGCCGTTCACGTAGAACGGGGTGAAGCCTGTCGAGGCATGCACCGCGTTGTTCATTGAGAACTCAACGAGAGGGAGCATAGCGCTCCAACGCTTCGGCGTTTCAGCGCATACGCTGCGGAGGATGTCCTCCAGGACGCGGTTCACGCGTTCAGTCTGACCGTCGGTCTGCGGATGATCCGCCGTGGACATGTCCAGTCGAGTGCCAAGCACTTTGAAGACGGACGTCCAGAAGTGACCCGTGAAACGGGGGTCTCGATCCGGAGACAATGGTCTCTGGCAGCCCATGCTGACGGAAGACCCGATCGATAAAGATCGTCGCTGTACCAGCGCCATCGACGGTGTCCGGCACAGCCGCCAGGTGAGCCATCTTGCTCAGACGGTCAACGAAGACCACAACGCCCGTGTTGCCTGCCGTATCCTTCGGCAGGCCAAACACGAAGTCCATACTCATGGACTGCCAACACCCAGAGGGTACAGGCAAGCTCGCCAAAGGCGCTGCCGCATGCGGCGAGGGTTTAACCCGCTGACACGTCTCGCACGTGTGCACATATGTGCTGACCCACTTGTACATCTTCGGCCACCAGTACATGGAGCTCACCGAGCCGTAGGTCTTCTCGCGACCGAGGTGGCCGCTTGTGGGCGTGTCGTGGGCCTCATAGAGGATACGATACTTCAGGTCCTCATCGTGAGGAACCACCACACGTGGTGGGTCATCCTGACCCGTGCTGTAGTACAGTAGACCGCCTCCCAGGCTATAGCGTTGGAGTCTCGCCTTTAGGCGTCGTGACAGAGTCACCTTTGAGTCCTTAAACTCATCGCTCCCTAGAGCTTGAAGCAGCGCGACACAAGAGTCGTCCTGAGCGTACGCTGCTCGAACCATGTCCGTCACGGACGACGTCACCGAGGTGACATGAGATAACTCATAGTCCGGGCGACGTGATAACGCGTCAGCGAGGACGTTCTGCCTTCCAGGCTTGTACTTCACCTCGAAGTTATACTCCGCAAAAGAAGGAGAGCCATCGGGCCATCCTCTGCGAGAGGTAGAGGCGACTGCGTCGCTGTGCGTAGTGACGCATGATCCGTGTAGATCACAAACGGCTTGGAGCCGAGCAGGTGAACCCTGAATTTGACGAGAGCGTACTTCATCGCAAGTAGCTCCTTGTCATGAACTGGATAGTTCTTCTCAGCAGCCTTGAGCTGCCGAGACTCAAACGCAATGACGCGTTCGCGCCCGTCGGCGTCCGCTTGTAGCAAAGCACTGCCGATGGCAAAGTCCGAGGCGTCACAGACGACGATGAACGGACGATCGGGGTCTGGTAACGCCAGTATCGGTGCCTGAAGCAGGCTATCCTTGATACGAGTGAACGCACTCTCGTGCTCAGCACGCCATACCCATTCGGCATCCTTCTTAAGGAGATCCGACAGTGGCCGAGCCAACTCAGCGTAGTTCTCGCTGTACTTGTGCAAGTAGTTGGCCAAGCCCAGCCACTTACGCAAGTCCTTCTGGTTCAAGGGAACCGGCCAGTCCACAATGGCCTTGACTTTTGCTGGATCAGCACGAAGGCCATGCTTCCCAATGAAGCACCCTAGGAAAGGGATTTCTTCCGCGCCAACGACGCACTTGTCCGCGTTGGCGTACAACTTGTTGGTGCGCATGCACTCGAGCACTGCTCTCACGTGTTCCACGTGTACCTCGACATCAGTCTTCCCGTGCTCAGCACGACTGTGGACGAACACATCGTCAAAGTACGTCTGTGCGAATGCCCGTAGGGCCTGAACAACTGCGTCACTAGACGATTGAACGTTGCAGGCGCATTCGACAGCCCTTGGGGCATGACGAGCCACTCCCAGAGCATACCGCTCGGGGTGCTCACCGCTGTAAGCGGAATATCACTGGCTCGCATGAGCAGCTGATAGTAGCCATCGACTAAGTCGAGCGCACTGTACATGGTGCAACCCACCATGTTGTTCTGAAGAACATCCTTCCTAGGAATCGGCGTCTGCGCCGGAATCGTGGCAGCGTTGAGCTTGTTAAAAGCGTGAACGATACGCCACTTGCCATTCGGCTTTCTGACACAGAACGTTGGCGCGGAGTGCGGAGACTTGCTCTCGCGCACGAGACCCGCCGCGTGCTTAGCACGGAAGAAGGCGTCAATGACGTCGCATTGCTCTTTAGGAAGAGGCCACTGCCGGGTCACGCAGTATTTAGTTCCGGGAACTAAGTCGATCTCGTGACGAACGCCTCGGCCAGGAGGCAGGCCACTCGGTGGTTCCTTTGAGACAACGTCTCCATATTCCTTCAGCAAGGAGTAGAAGGGATCCGAGGGATTCTTGAGGATCTCCGATCCACTCCTGGCGCTCAGCGCCTTCTTGACCTCGGCCAAGACGGACTCGTCAACGAGGGACGATGAGTTTAACTCCTCTTCAGGTCGAACGATGACCACCTCGGCGAGTTCGCCAGCCTTCAAGGCATCGCCAAAGTCGGCGAACGACATCTCTTCTAGCTCAAGGAGCTTGTCAACACTCGGCAGTCCGTCCAGCAGGACGCTGCCTTCGGCACTGCCGTCCACTCCATCAACCAGAGTGTATAGCTGCCCACAGCCCTCCCGTGCGTTGACACTTGACGTCACGGACGACTCAGACGCAGAGCGTCTCGCCCATAGGGCCTTACGACGTCGTCGCCAAGCCCACGAACGTCCACTCGACGGAGTACGTGCCGCTGCACAGGTAATGGCCTTGCCCGGCCCAGTGTCAGTGACACTCAGTGACTGACTCGGTCTACCGCCGACGTCACTAGACGGAGTACGTGCCGCCGCACAGGTTTCGGCCCCTTCAGGCCCAGTGTCAGTGACACTCTGCGATCCACTCGGTCGACGACCGATGCCGCTCAGCGGAGTACGTGCCGCTGCACAATCAATGACCGTAACAGGTCCAGTGTCAGAGACACTCAGCGATCGACTTGGTCCACGACCAGTATCACTCGACGGAGTACGTGCCGCCCCACAGTTCACGGCCTGGTAAGGCCCGATGCCATCGGCATCCAGTGACGGTCCATGACCGGCGTCACTCGGCGGAGTACGTGCCGCCCCACAGGGGTTACGTGAGCTTTGCCCACACGTTGACTCACTGTCAACCAGCGCTACGCGCTCAACAGGACTGCGGTCCTCGCACTCCGGTGCTGTCCACCAACTCGGACACACCGACTTCCAGCATCATAGCCGACTCGGCTCGATGCTCGCGCCAATAGCGCTTCTGCTTCCTAGCAGAGGTGGGTTCATGACTCGCCAAAGCTCCACTAGGAGAGAAGTGCGTAGCACCTAAGGTCTTCGACCTCCAATCAATCCATGGCTCGTGGCGCTCCAGCCACGCCATGCCAAGGATGAGGTCGTACCTCGAATCCAGGTCCAGGACCAAGCAGCGCTCCACGCTATCGAAGTCCAAGAACTTCAGCCGCAGGTCCATGGGGACCTTGGCCACCGTGACACGGACGCCCGTCGCTAGACGGACTGTGACTGTGTCACCTCTTCGCGCTCGAAGCGCCTCAGCATATTGCTGACTACCTTCAACGGTGGAGCGTCTGACGTAGTTGCCAGACGCCCCGAATCGATCAACACGATCCACGGCTTCTCAAAGCCCTTCACGTCCACCTGGACGACCAGCAAGCCCTGCTTGCTCACACGTTCCGTGTTCAAGAGCACGGAGCTCTTCGGGGCTGAGCCCCAGTGCCTCTCACGCACTGCAGAACTCAGTTCTTCCCCAGTAGACCGCCCCGCGTCTACTGGGAGCCGGCGTTTCCCTGGGCAGAGCCCAAAGCGGGACCCGCGACAGGGTTGCGGCCATTTTGGCCGGCGCGCTCTTTGCGCAGAGGGCAGTTGGGCCTCAGGTGTGAGGGACTGCCGCATGTATAGCACCGGCGGGTGCTCATACGCTGCACCGCAGCTCGTAGCTCAGCTACCTCATCTTCAGCATAGCTGAGGTCCATGGGCTCAGGTCCACCGGACCCTGTGCTGCTAGCACCGACCCTCGACAACTTAAAGTTGTGTTCGGCATTCAATGCCACGCTGACAGCATCTTCGAAGCTGTGGGGTTCTGACGGAATGTCTCCGTCCTGGCCACGCCAGCTCGTAAGCCTTCCATGAAGACGGTCACGGCGACCACCTCAGGTAGAGGGTCGGCAGCCATGCCAGCAATGAGCGTGCGCAGCTCTTGGACATAGTCCACCAGATCCTTCTTGCCCTGGCGACAAGCAAGGAAGCGTGACCGCACGCGATACGCCTGGTTAGGCGGAGCAAACACTTGCGTGAGCTTGGCCTTTAGCTCGCCCCATGTGGGGAAGGCCGCTTCCACCGACGTCCCAGACGTCAAGGCCCATTCTCGTGCTCGTCCTTCGAGCTTAGAGATGGCAAACGCAACGCGTTGCCCCTCCAACTGGAGCATGGCGGCCCCCATGGCCATTTCTGACCTCTCGGGTCCACAAAGGAGGTTCTCTCCTCATTCCCGAGGAAGGTCTTCACGCTGAGCGTGACGGGCTTAGCTCTCGGAGCAGGGTAACCCCTGTTACATTCCGCTGAATGTGCTCGACGAGAGCGTTTTCGTACGAGGCAAATGCCTCGAGGCGCGCGTTGACGGCCTCCGGCCCTTGGGACGCAAGGTGCGCCGTACCTTCCGGGCCCAGCAAGGACGTAAGCTTGTTAAGCGTGTCCCGCTGACTCGGAGTCAAGTGAGCGTATGCTTCTGGCTCCATTCTCACAGAGAAACAGTCTTCAACTCAGGAGTTGGATTGACTACTAGTGCTACCAGATGCAGCGGGGCTGCGTAGGTGTGCACGGCACAGAGGAAGTTTAGTTGACTCGTAGAGTCCTGCTTGCAAGGCACTAGCCTTCGGTTCTATACAAGAACCAAGTAGTCCACTAAATACGGGACTCACAGAGTCAGTGTCCCTATAACAAAGGACTAACACTAACTATGTAAAATGCAAACTGATTTTTATTGACTTTATTGCCCTAATCCTAAATGTAACGGATTTAGTATCTAACATACTAAATCCTAATCAAAATGCAACGTGAGGCTCTGAGGCCATCTACGTATCTACTCGTGTGTGCCACACCATTATGTACCCACATAAATGTATCATGAGTGTCACACACTATTATGTACCCACATAAATGTATCCACGTGTGTCACACACCAACGAGAAACATTCGTGTAACATCCCCGTTACAGTTTGAATGGGATATTGAATAAAGGCTGCTAGTAGTACAGCATGTATCAGTTGGTTTTAGCCACTACGCACAAACAAAAGGACCAGTTCGTCAGATCCATTCCCAGATTTGCCAACAGTGCGGCTGCCAGTGGCAGCCTGCCACGATTTGCTTTCCGTATATTCACCACGATGACGATCGTGAGTCACCACTGTAAATTTGATGCCCCTTACAAGAATGCATGTGCATCTTATCATTAAATGCTCATTTTTTGCTGCAACCTTCGTTACTTGTATTTGTGAGTTCACTACGACTTAAGCTCGCTGATCTTATCACGCAAAACTTGCGCTCGTTATTCAGAGCTACATGTGGTTTAATGCGTTTTCTAATGCGACATGCTTTTTGCCAAGCGAAGGTTTGGTTGAACTGTCTACAAAAGCGTTGGTTGCCAATTCTTTTCTTTCAAACGACAAGACAACACCAATAACGACAATTGAGTCGAAATACATGAACTTGACTACATGTACATTACCGCATATAAGACATTCATAATTGTTGCCATCCAAGGATTGAGAGAACGCGTTACTGGCACAATAATCTGTTGTCTCGTCACAACAAACAGGTGTCAGCACAAATAATGTGGGTCAGCACAGCATCTTGCATTAGAAGTACAGTTCGCTGTGCAGTCTGTGTAATTTGCTTTTTTTCTGTTGCAGGTGTGGGTGAGGGTTCGCGCAGCCAACCAGCGGCCGCACTAGGTCCGCGTCGACAAAAGCAACAGGTGGATTGCTGGACGGACGACGCATTCTTCAATCAGCACCCGAGGGATCATGCCGAGGCGCAGTGGTTGTATGGACGGTTCGCGTGCTGGCAAGCCTTCGCTACTCCCTGTGGCTACGCCACCACTAACAATCCTGCCGAGACATTCAACGCATCTCTTAAGCGAGACTACACACTGCGTAGACGCCTCAAAATGGGTGCGCTTCTGCGCGAGTTGAGTGCCTGCTGCAATGACAATTCGGAAACACCAAAGCCGTTTCACTTCCGCGCACTTCCATCAAAAACCCTCGTGCGTCGAGCAGCAGACATGAGGCGAGAAGGATTGCTGACACTGTCCGAAGGTGATATCTTTGGGCCGGTGTGCGCTGGAGCTCCCCAAGTCGTACGAGTTTTGTCAATGCGTCCACCACGCGTCGCAGTGGCTCAAAACAAACGTAGCGGAGAGGGAATTGCTGTCAGTGCTCAGATGGGCGCAAACTACGCGCGGAAGGAGGTTAAGGATCAGCCGTGGGGTGGGTGGCCTGTGAACCTGCACAGACACTGGTGTCCGTGTGGGTACTGGTTCGTCTTCGGGGCCTGTGTGCACGTTGAGTTCGCACTAAGGGCGGTAGTACGTCGACAGTACTGGACAGGAGATTCTGGTGAGTAGACGTAAACGAAAGCGCCGCAACCTTCCCACCTCGAACCGAGGAGACGCCCTCCAGCAATAGGTCCGGCTCTGAGTTATGACTAGATCCAGCACTTTGAGAACAACTTTATTACAAAACTTCTTCATTGCAATAGCACTAGAACTATGTTGGGTACGACATGCACGCGAGTGATGACTCGAAATCCTACACTACGTCACCCTGCAACGCATCCTCAGCCGAAGACGCCCAGCACTGCTCACACATGCACGTAAACCAAGTCTCGTCCCCATAATGCACCGTAATTTGAGCCCCGTCCTTCACGTCCATAAGCATGCGCACGAGCACCTTCACCTCTGCGCGATTCTGCACCTCGAAGAACTCTGTGTTGGGCCTGCACTAGTGACTGAGGAAACAGTTGATCGATCCGCAGCGGAGAGCGTCCACGTATACAAACTTCTTGCGCACGGACTTCGTGTTGTATAGTAAGGTGTATCCACTGTTTTGCTTCACCGCGACGGGTGGCTGGCCCGGAACCACAGCGTCGTACTCACTCAGTTCCCCCGTGTATTCGCCAACAATGGCCCTAACGTCCATGTCCGCCGTCGTATACACGCTCAGCCCCACACGCCCCGTGTCGAAGAGCTTCAGAGTGTCGAGGACACGCGGGGCGTTGCTGCACATCGCCCCCAAAGCACAGCAGGTGTCCGTGCAGTAGACGGCAGCAACAGCATTGTCACAACTACCTACAAAAACAATCGCCCTCGCATCGACACTTGCCGTAGTCCCCTAAGTCAGGGAAGGTGATTCCACTGATCGCGGCGCTTTCTCGATCGGCTCACGTGCCACTCGCCCGCGCGGCGCTTCTTCTGGTGGCGAATCCTTGCACGATCATATCTGGTGGGTACACTGCGAAGATACTGCTGCAGCTGATCGTCTGTGGGAGCTCGTCCAGGTTCTGGAGCATGGTCAGAATAAGGCTCGGACACCAAGTCAATTACTACATACTTACGCGCCAATGGTGGATTTCCCTCGGTTCTATCAGGAGCAGTGTTGACTTCGGCATCTTCTCCGGTGCCACAGGGTGTGGTGCCGTTACCGCTGGATGCGCTGGACGACGTGCCGAGCGTGAGTTGGGCCGACTCGTCTGTGTCTCCTTCTCCGTCCGTCTGTGCCCCTTCCGCCGCAATTCGCTCGCGTCGTGAAGTTACCTCCCGATGTGCTGAGGTGATTGCACCTCGAACGATCGCAGCAAGCGCAGAATTCAAAGTGCTGGAGCGAGTGGGCGCCGCAAAGCTCCCTCCCTCCAGAGTGTAGGTTCGCAACTTGCGCCACTTGGCGCTCGCGGGGTTGACCTGGTTCCCTAACTGGTCCGCAGTCCGACGCATCAGGTTATCCTGCGGCAACAGCTCTTCTGTGTCCAGACGCACCGGATACATGTCGTCCTGAGGATCAACCAGGACGACGACGGCGGAGCGTTGGCCCCTCTTGTCCCCGCACACAAAGGCACGCGAAAAATACTCGATCATATCGCCTGCATGCAGAGTTTCCGGAGGCAACTCCGATGCAGCGAGACCAGACATCCTGCAGTGGCGAGTGCTGGACGGCCGCGCGTGGCTCAGCGTTCTGGGCTTCACCTGGTGTGTCTGGAAGTGAGGCTGGGTAGGTTTCCTTCTTGCAAAACGTGGTGTGGACCACAAATGACACGCATACATTCTGGCCACCTTCGGGGGACCTCTAACTGTCGTGTTCTCCACATGGGAAAGGTGTGGACTACACCACCGTCACAGGCTGCGACAGGGTGGGGCTGGGGACGACCGGCCACATGTCGCCGAGCGCGAGAAAGGGAGCCCTGGATGCACCGGCATTAACGTATTGTGTACAAATCGTGCCAAGATTATTGTGCTGGTCAGATTCCTTCATGTATTTTTAACGTTTTCTCAAGGATTGATCATATCCTTGGATGGGATTTTTGGTTGTAGGCTTGCCTTCCTCTACTGTAACCTGCTGCGAGTCACGACCAACGACAAGTCTCCTGGATACCATTTTGGCAATGCTTCCCGTCCAGCAGTCATCAGGAGAGCCAGATTTAGGACCTTTTCTACGGTGTGCCCTTTGAGAAATTCTGTTATCAGCACATTGGCACGCTATTGGCTAATGCCTCTATCTAGAGATTTGACAGGTGCGCCCTATTAGATAGGTAGGAGAGCGTTGCTACATGTACTTTCAACTTGTTAGCTCATTTCTTGATGATAACGTATTTGAGCTACATGTACGTCAATTAACACAGATGGGAAAGGAAATTGCAGTTGATTAATTGGCTATTCCTGGTTGCTACTACTTAGCTTGACTATTGAATTCTGAAGGTTTCATCTGGAAAGTAAGTCCCCTGAGCGACTCGAACGTCTGCCAAGTGCGTAGCTTTGTGGTGCGTTGACCAGTGGACTACCAGGAGGCCCCTGGGGAAGAAGAAGATTGTTGATTCTTTGCACTTTGCAAGTACATGTATTCTGTTGTTGATATTTATGCTTTTTTCTCATCCATGGATCAATTTTTGGATGGCCAACAATTATGAATGTTTTATGCAATTCATCTGCGAAATGAATAATCTAGCACACGCATCAATAACGACAATTTGTCGTTATCACTGCTGTGTTGTCGTTATCACTGCTGTGTTGTCGTTATCACTGCTGTGTTGTCGTTTGACTCACCAGTACGAAGTCATGGCACCGCCACCAATGGTGACTTCTCAAGTCTCCAAGCACTTGCGGACGTCCGATCATCACTTTGCAATTTCCTTCGTCGTCCTCAAGCTAAACAACAAACATCATGCGTCTCTCTCAAGTTTTGGTGATCGCCGTAGCCTCCTTCCTTTTCGCAAGCGACTCGGTTGCTGCTGCCACTTCCAACCAGATCAAGACTTCCAAGATAGTGCAGAACAGCCCGAGCCAGCGACTTCTGAGGAGCCACAAGTACCTCGTCGAGGAGGAAGAAGACGAGTCTGAGGACTCCGTGGACGTCGAAGAGCGTGGTTACACTACTCAAGACGAAGAGGACCTGGAAGAACGCAGCCCTTTGTCCCAAGCTCAAGTCGACAAGCTTGAATCCATTGCAAGCCGTTGGGGAACTACTTGGAGGAAAGTAGCTCTGGGTCACTCATCAATCTCGGAAGAGAAGATCAATGCGTTGCTTAAATTGCGTGATGCGTTCCTCAAGAACAAGAGGGGGTCTATCGATAAGGCAAACGCACGGATTATGCATTTGAACATGAGCTAGAAGCCATTTCTGCCGCGAACGTGTCCAGTCCTAAACAAGCAACATGTGATTTCTTTGCCATTTGAATCGAATAACTCGAATTTTGGCTGTCCATAACAAGTAGACCCCCCCCCCCAATGTGCAATATTTATCCATGTCTCCAGCTTCGTCATTTATTCAGCGATTTCCCTTTCCCCTCCGAACGCACAAAGGCGATCGAATTCTTCGTCCAGCAGCTGTAACGGGAGTTCGGCATCTACGATACTGAAGAACTCCAGTGTTTCGTACGAAGTAGCTATTATCCAGAGAAGTTGACCGTCTACAACGATCTGTTCAGCTGATTGTCGATGCTTTCTTCCCTTGTTCTTGATTGACTTGTTCACCTCTGGGAAGATCCGAGCATCTCCAATGGAAATATCACCAGCATCCGTATATTTTTCTCG
This sequence comes from Phytophthora colocasiae, assembly GCA_018806915.1. Taxonomy (NCBI): domain Eukaryota; phylum Oomycota; class Peronosporomycetes; order Peronosporales; family Peronosporaceae; genus Phytophthora; species Phytophthora colocasiae. The sequence continues at coordinate 1,001,002 of JAGKQI010000091.1, forward strand.
TAGGAAAAGCGCGTGAGGGTCGTCGTTCAGTTTAAGCGGTGGGATCCCTGACGGATATTCTGGAGATCTTTCGACACAAGCTTCACGTAGACATCGTGAATTCTGGTAAGTGGCCAAATACTGGATAAACCGTTTCATAATGCTGGAATTCTGGTTAGAAAGAAGGTCGTCAGCTAGAATGACACCTCGGAGACGGTCAACAGCCACCGAATACCAGAGGAAACGACCGGATTCAGTGCAAAATCGAGCTCGAAGTTTCTCCATTTGATGGTGAAGTAACTCTTGGGAGCTTTTCAGATACAGTTCGAGGTGCTGGGAGCAGAATTCAGCGAGATCTTCGACACTGTGTTGGTTGACATCGTTAGCCAAATGTTTGGCCCATTCTACAGCATTGCTTTCCGGTTTTCTTTCCACCAGAAAGGCGAATTGGACCTGGATTTGGACGTGTGAAATGATGAGAAGCGCGTGACGTTTTGGATATTCACCATGGCGGGTGAATCGGAAGTCGTGAAGCTCGAACGTGTCAATACGGACTGATCCTTCACCTGTTTCAAGAAACACGGTAGGTGATTCAAGGTAATAACGTAATAAAACTTTACGATGACGTACTACTTGAAGTGTCAGGTACAAAGTCGCCAACTAGCAACCACTGAGAAAGTAAGCGAAGGAAATCCCTCCTCATGGTAGAGAAGACTAGCTGTTTGCTGTACAAAGAAAAAATTACCACAACCATAAGATGATAATTTTGATCTTACCTGCTGTAAAACCTTACCGGTAGAAGATGCAGCGACCAATGACACAATACTTTTCACAAATTATCAGCTAATCTCTCAATGGAAGGGATGCTTGCGACTTTACCTGTTCGTTTGGAGTCGATTCTCCCAATGGCACGTCCAGGATTGCTAACTTGGTCTAAGGAAAGAAAATACTTAATTAAATCTTAACAGAATAACAACAACAAAGACAGATTGTACCATCGTTTCCAATGGATAATTGACCGCAGGAACGTAGCCATCGAAAGTGAAGTGGAGACTGGATCCAAAGCTCAAATCTCTGTGAATAGCGGATAAAATCCCTTTGAAGAAGGTGTCAAGCTTAGCTTTGAGAGTCGAAGCGCTGATGGCAAATTCTTCTTGACGACGCCATTGACTGAGCTTTGCATCTGGATATCCGAAGAAACTTAAGAGCAGGTCGCAGCTTGAACGAGTATAGTACTGCATCATTGAAAACTTTGTAAGCAAAATTAAAGATATTTTGCCGAACCATGAAAATCCGTACCTGGATAATAGATTCTGGGATATCTGAAGCGAAAATCAGTGCGTACAGCACTTCGTAGATATTGACAAACCCCACAACCCCAGTGGACCCATTCGTAGATCCACCCCCAAACCGTGCGAATCGAAGCGATTCTCCACACAATGAGGTTGTAGCTCCAACTGCAGCAGCTAAAACCCTTCTCAAATCCAACCACTCAGTATTTTTCGAGTTTGCGGAGAAGCAACCCACTGTTCTAGTATTGTACACATAGTGATACAGTAAATTGTCCTCTCCTTCTTTCTCAGTCGTATCCAGAAGCAGCACCTCCATCTTTATCCGATAAAACTCCTTATGTTACGACTCTTCACACAATAAAATAAATCTTATGGCGATCCATGATCAAGTCGACTGGCGAAAGTTGGAAGACTCGTTGGCGTTGGATGTGAGTCTGATCGAGTCGATCTTCTATAATCTCTCCAAGGTTTACGACAAGAAGCAGCGCGAGCGTGAAGAACGTTTGAAATCTCCTACTTCCGATTTCAAAATCTCTAAAAATCCAAGTAAAAATCACCTCGACGACGAGATGTTCGCAAAATCTGACGTGCTTAAAGCTCTGGAAGATGCTGAAGGTTATCTCAACAAACGTCCGTGGCTTCGCGTTCTCCATACTCGACTCGCATGCGTCTCATTCGAGAAAGAAGGAATAAATCTGCAGAATTTTGTACGATATCGCCAACGAGACCGGAATATCTGTCTAAACGCTGTGAGAAGTAGACTTAAAACTATCTACGCAGACGCCAAAGTGTCTATGGAAGTGGAAGAAAAGCACAAGAACTTCTTAGCCCAAGCTCGAGCTGTATCTCCCTGGTGTGTTCGAGATTTCAAGTGTCTGCACCCCTCTCCTGCTCAGCTTTATAAGGTCCACGTACTCCCTATCCGTCCAAAAACAGAGGAAGAACTACAACAGCAACGGGATTATGTGTTAGACCACGCTCGAGCAGTGGTTCATGCTGCAGTGGGGACTGTTCTGGATAAAATGACGTCTCCTTATCTCACACGACCAAAATCGACTGCTAAACGCACTGAAAAGCGTCCAGGAAGTCCACCTAAAACTCAAGCAAGAGCTAAACGAGAACAAGCTGAACGTGAAGTGCGGATGACCTCTCTACGATTGGATATTCTGGCTCCTACTGCAACACAAGACCCAGTTGACATTTCGATGAAGGGAAAAGATCAAATCGCGCTAGTTATGATGCAGTTAGCGACTGTGGAAGCTCAAGGAGACCCTCGTTTGGCTCGGAAGTTACTAGAGAATCCTATCGTCCAATCCGGAATTCGACGTGCTGCAGAACAAGCTAAACGACTCGGAATTACTGAACAAACGTGGGAAGTAGTGAAGCTCTGGCGTGAACTTTATCGCTCTTCGACTTTACAGGCGCTCGAAACATCCCTTTATGGCTAATTCACAAAATATGAGAAACAATTTTCAGTCTTACTCTAACCTTCTATGTGCGATCGTAAAAGCCGAGAGGGCATCCTTCTTGTACTTAATATTCAAATCTGTTTTAGACAAGAGGAACCTCACAACTCGGACTTGTCGGTGTTCAGTTGCCACCATTAGCAGCGATTCCCCCGTTTCAACGTCTTTCAGGTTCACGGAAACTTCTAATTCGTCGATGAAAAAGCGAATTTTTGCCACGTCTCCACATTTACAAGCGTTAAAGAGTTCCAGATCCAGTTGAGGGTGTAGTGACATGGTAGAACCGGATGGAGTTGCGGTTCTACTTGGTTCAGTAGTTTTTTGGCCAGAAGAACCGTTGCTCACAACATCTTGAAGCGATTTGCGTCGAATCTCCTGGAAACAAGCGTCGTGTCCACGAAGTAAAGTCTTTGATACATGGACACACCTGCATAAATTACCAGAACAAGCGTAGTCGTCTAACGTTTCCGCAAGAACGTTTTCTTAATGGCATGATTAAAATGCTGCTGGGTGCCTTTTGGAGCTAAACACTACCTAAAGAAAGCCCTCACCGACAAGCCTGACATAGTGGAGGTAAAACTGATACCCTTTGTCATACTTCGAGTAGACCCGCTGGCAGGGTTTGGTAATTTTCCGTAACTATTGCCGATATTGGCAATGTCATATTGCCATAATTTATTGCTCCTCAACCCCAATAACATGCAATTTTTTATACAGGTCAATCTTGGCCATAGCCAAATGTCGTTGACATGTGTGGTTGCTTTGCCAATGGATGGTAGCGAGAACTATCGCCAAACGGGTGGTGTGGCCACGTTTGCACACAGGGCACACGGGTTATTACAGTTGCTTGTCATTTCCTAACTGAATTATATTATATCAGTTGATTTGTGTGTTGTATGTATGATGTCGAGGAATTCGGACTATGACTTGTGTGTGTTGGTTGGAGAGGTTGGACGCGGTGGGAGGGTTCTCGAGGTAACCCCTCCTGAATCCAGGCGCATCGACAGCAACCAACTCGTTCAAAAACTCATGAGAAAAGACGACATATTCATGTGACCTACTGACTTGGTTGACATTGTCGAAAAAATTGGCAATAACTCAATTATTTATTGGCTTGGATGAAGGCCTCCAATCCGTATGATATTGTATTTTTCCTATCCCTGCCCGCTGGCCTTCTGCGGTCACAAAGGAAGGTTTGACGCCCATCTTGTCAAGAATTCTGGACGGCGCCTTGCCGTTCTTGATCCATTTTATCAGTTTATCCGTGTCCATCGTCTCCCAACGAGCCCTCTCCTCTCCGTCTTCAGTTTCAGCGGCCTTCACGGGAACAACATCAACCGTCTCATCAACAACTCGCAGTGATCTTCCAGTGATGCCTCCATGGTCGTCCGTTGAGTCCAAGAGCGACGTGCTTGAAACAACCGCATCTGGGCGATGCCATCGTCGAGACGAATAGAGTGGCTGTAGCAGCAGCAATGAGGAGAGCACAAGACAGACGCATAGTGAACGGCTTGTTCCTTGGTTTGAAGGAAAGACTGGTAGGGAACTCGGCAAATTTAGGAATGAGAGTGAGGGCGTGTTGGTGTAGTGGATCCATGCGTGGTGGAGGGAGCGTCTTCTTCAGCCTCACGAAAACCCAAGGTACCTGTGTAAGCTTAATGTATGCCTTGCGATTACGATCTGTGAAAAAATAGGGTGCAGATTACGATCAGTAAAAAAATATTTCACCACTGTGCAAAAATGGAATGCAAGCCAATTGTCTCTCTTTACCTATAGACCGTTCGGCCCATATTAGAGAGGTGCGTGTAATTTCCCGGTCCGTTCCTGTTCCACAACCGGGACAGGGAAAAGAACAGGAAAACACAAAACCAAGTTTCTGTTGCTGTCCAGTTCCCGTTCACTACAAGTTTAGCAGGTGGCAAGTTCTCAAGACAGTGCGCGCTGCACCAGCTCATCGACGCAGAGCTAGGGAAAAGCAGAGCAATTGGCTGAAGCGGTGGAGGTCCTCGCTGTGGAGACGCTCAGGGATTGTAATTTGCACCCAAGGTACCAAGCAAAAAAAAACTACAAAAACCATTGATGCGTGTTATTCTGTTGCTGGTTGCCGTTCTTCTCGTCGGTACCAACGATCTTTCAACCTCGAAGCAAACGGCCAACTTGAGAATCGGCACCCATACCAAGATTGAAGAACATGAAGAACGTTACCAGCCGAGCTTTTTCCTCAGCATTTTACCGGTGCAGAACACGATTTTTGGACACAACGTACTGCACTACATGAAGCTCTACTTGTGGGTATTGAGGTAGTACAAGAGGAAGAACGGTTCCCTTGGACTCGACATCACGCACACAATTATCGTAGTGCGTATTCTACCGCAGAAGAAGAAGCAGAACACGCAATGGCTGTGTTAGAAACTTTACTGGCTAAAGCTCCTCATGCTCCGTTAGAAGCGACGGATTGTTTGGGATTTACTCCACTTCATATCGCTGCAGCAAGAGGAAATCTCCATGCTGTTACTCGATTATTAGCTTTTGGAGCGGATGTGACTGTCAAAGACCTACAGGACCGTACAGCTTGGCGTGTGGCTTTACTACGTGGACATGACGCTTGTTTCCAGGAGATTCGACGCAAATGGCTACAGGATGTTGTGAGTAACAGTTCTTCTGGCCAAAAAACTACTGAATCAAGTAGAACCGCAACTCCTTCCGGTTCTACCATGTCACTACATCCTCAACTGGATCTGGAACTCTTTAACGCTTGTAAATGTGGAGACGTGGCAAAAATTCGCTTTTTCATCGACGAATTAGAAGTTTCCGTGAACCTGAAAGACGTTGAAACGGGGGAATCGCTGCTAATGGTGGCAACTGAACACCGACAAGTCCGAGTTGTGAGGTTCCTCTTGTCTAAAACAGATTTGAATATTAAGGATGCCCTCTCGGCTTTTACGATCGCACAGAGAAGGTTAGAGTAAGACTGAAAATTGTTTCTCATATTTTGTGAATCAGCCATAAAGGGATGTTTCGAGCGCCTGTAAAGTCGAAGAACGATAAAGTTCACGCCAGAGCTTCACTACTTCCCACGTTTGTTCAGTAATTCCGAGTCGTTTAGCTTGTTCTGCAGCACGTCGAATTCCGGATTGGACGATAGGATTCTCTAGTAACTTCCGAGCCAAACGAGGGTCTCCTTGAGCTTCCACAGTCGCTAACTGCATCATAACTAGCGCGATTTGATCTTTTCCCTTCATCGAAATGTCAACTGGGTCTTGTGTTGCAGTAGGAGCCAGAATATCCAATCGTAGAGAGGTCATCCGCACTTCACGTTCAGCTTGTTCTCGTTTAGCTCTTGCTTGAGTTTTAGGTGGACTTCCTGGACGCTTTTCAGTGCGTTTAGCAGTCGATTTTGGTCGTGTGAGATAAGGAGACGTCATTTTATCCAGAACAGTCCCCACTGCAGCATGAACCACTGCTCGAGCGTGGTCTAACACATAATCCCGTTGCTGTTGTAGTTCTTCCTCTGTTTTTGGACGGATAGGGAGTACGTGGACCTTATAAAGCTGAGCAGGAGAGGGGTGCAGACACTTGAAATCTCGAACACACCAGGAGATACAGCTCGAGCTTGGGCTAAGAAGTTCTTGTGCTTTTCTTCCACTTCCATAGACACTTTGGCGTCTGCGTAGATAGTTTTAAGTCTACTTCTCACAGCGTTTAGACAGATATTCCGGTCTCGTTGGCGATATCGTACAAAATTCTGCAGATTTATTCCTTCTTTCTCGAATGAGACGCATGCGAGTCGAGTATGGAGAACGCGAAGCCACGGACGTTTGTTGAGATAACCTTCAGCATCTTCCAGAGCTTTAAGCACGTCAGATTTTGCGAACATCTCGTCGTCGAGGTGATTTTTACTTGGATTTTTAGAGATTTTGAAATCGGAAGTAGGAGATTTCAAACGTTCTTCACGCTCGCGCTGCTTCTTGTCGTAAACCTTGGAGAGATTATAGAAGATCGACTCGATCAGACTCACATCCAACGCCAACGAGTCTTCCAACTTTCGCCAGTCGACTTGATCATGGATCGCCATAAGATTTATTTTATTGTGTGAAGAGTCGTAACATAAGGAGTTTTATCGGATAAAGATGGAGGTGCTGCTTCTGGATACGACTGAGAAAGAAGGAGAGGACAATTTACTGTATCACTATGTGTACAATACTAGAACAGTGGGTTGCTTCTCCGCAAACTCGAAAAATACTGAGTGGTTGGATTTGAGAAGGGTTTTAGCTGCTGCAGTTGGAGCTACAACCTCATTGTGTGGAGAATCGCTTCGATTCACTTTTGGTTTGAAATTGGATCTACGAATGGGTCCACTGGGGTTGTGGGGTTTGTCAATATCTACGAAGTGCTGTACGCACTGATTTTCGCTTCAGATATCCCAGAATCTATTATCCAGGTACGGATTTTCATGGTTCGGCAAAATATCTTTAATTTTGCTTACAAAGTTTTCAATGATGCAGTACTATACTCGTTCAAGCTGCGACCTGCTCTTAAGTTTCTTCGGATATCCAGATGCAAAGCTCAGTCAATGGCGTCGTCAAGAAGAATTTGCCATCAGCGCTTCGACTCTCAAAGCTAAGCTTGACACCTTCTTCAAAGGGATTTTATCCGCTATTCACAGAGATTTGAGCTTTGGATCCAGTCTCCACTTCACTTTCGATGGCTACGTTCCTGCGGTCAATTATCCACTGGAAACGATGGTACAATCTGTCTTTGTTGCTGTTATTCTGTTAAGATTTAATTGAGTATTTTCTTTCCTTAGACCAAGTTAGCAATCCTGGACGTGCCATTGGGAGAATCGACTCCAAACGAACAGGTAAAGTCGCAAGCATCCCTTCCATTGAGAGATTAGCTGATAATTTGTGAAAAGTATTGTGTCATTGGTCGCTGCATCTTCTACCGGTAAGGTTTTACAGCAGGTAAGATCAAAATTATCATCTTATGGTTGTGGTAATTTTTTCTTTGTACAGCAAACAGCTAGTCTTCTCTACCATGAGGAGGGATTTCCTTCGCTTACTTTCTCAGTGGTTGCTAGTTGGCGACTTTGTACCTGACACTTCAAGTAGTACGTCATCGTAAAGTTTTATTACGTTATTACCTTGAATCACCTACCGTGTTTCTTGAAACAGATGAAGGATCAGTCCGTATTGACACGTTCGAGCTTCACGACTTCCGATTCACCCGCCATGGTGAATATCCAAAACGTCACGCACTTCTCATCATTTCACACGTCCAAATCCAGGTCCAATTTGCCTTTGTGGTGGAAAGAAAACCGGAAAACAATGCTGTAGAATGGGCCAAACATTTGGCTAACGATGTCAACCAACACAGTGTCGAAGATCTCGCTGAATTCTGCTCCCAGCACCTCGAACTGTATCTGAAAAGCTCCCAAGAGTTACTTCACCATCAAATGGAGAAACTTCGAGCTCGATTTTGCACTGAATCCGGTCGTTTCCTCTGGTATTCGGTGGCTGTTGACCGTCTCCGAGGTGTCATTCTAGCTGACGACCTTCTTTCTAACCAGAATTCCAGCATTATGAAACGGTTTATCCAGTATTTGGCCACTTACCAGAATTCACGATGTCTACGTGAAGCTTGTGTCGAAAGATCTCCAGAATATCCGTCAGGGATCCCACCGCTTAAACTGAACGACGACCCTCACGCGCTTTTAAATCCACGGATGCTGGTGATATTTCAGTGGGAAATGCACGGATCTTCCCAGAGGTCAACAATTCAATCAAGAACAAGGGAAGAAAGCATCGACAATCAGCTGAACAGACCGTTGTAGACGGTCAACTTCTCTGGATAATAGCTACTTCGTACGAAACACTGGAGTTCTTCAGTATCGTAGATGCCGAACTCCCGTTAGAGCTGCTGGACGAAGAGTTCGATCGCCTTTGTGCGTTCGGAGGGGCAAGGGATATCGCTGAATAAATGACGAAGCTGGTGACATGGATGAATAATTGCACATTGGGGGGGTCTACTTGTTATGGACATCCAAAATTCGAGTTATTCGATTCAAATGGCAAAGAAATCACATGTTGCTTGTTTAGGACTGGACACGTTCGCGGCAGAAATGGCTTCTAGCTCATGTTCAAATGCATAATCCGCGCGTTTGCCTTCTCGATAGACCCCCTCTTGTTCTTGAGGAACGCATTGTTAAGTTGAGGCTCAACATGGGAACGAGGAGCGCTGGACAAAGCTTTCTCTGTCGCAGACCTGAGAGGCTGCACTGCAACCTGGGAAAAACTCAACGATGGACGAATAACCCCGTGTGAGCTTAGTTCGTGGCTGCTGCATTCGAATCCGCAGTAGCATGCACTTGTAGGAGCTCGGAAAGCCGAGCAAGTTTAACTTTAATTCATTCAGTCTGAAATTTACTCCAAGGAGCGCAAGCGCACTACAAATTCAACAGGGTTAAGAAGCCCAAAGTCGCGCCGTTACTCGAGTGCAAGGATGCCCAAGCCGACGACAGACGCGTCGTGGGAGGTCGAGGTCTCGGAAAAGACTGGCCGACCTATCCACTGGAACGGCCAGAACTTCCAGTACTACAAGAAGCTGATGGAGCTCGCCGCGCGTAAGAAGAACGAGGACTTGTACAAGATTCTCACTGGAAAGCGAACCTATGATGAAAACTGGTCGTCTCTGCAGAAGACCGCGTGGGAAGGCTACCAGCTGGATCTCCAGGAGCTGATTTTTTCGTCCGTGTGCACCGACATGGGGCAGCAGTTGATGTCCCTGCCGGACGGCTCAGCGATGTGGAAGCACCTCTGTGAACGGTTCGAGGGCACGGCGAACGAGCAGACGCGTGCGATGACCAAACGCCAACTCTACGCGCAGTTGGAGGCAGCTCGGTGCAAGCAGACTAATGTGGAAGGACACCTGAGCTACATGTGCCGACTGCACGAGAGACTCAAGACGGTCGGGATGACCCTCGACGACGCAGTTCTCTGTGGGATGCTGGTGTCGTCGCTTCCCTCCAACGAACGATTCGACCGTCTGCGTGGATTTGTGGACTCAGGGATGGACTGTGTGAACACGCCAGAGAAAGTGGTGGCGATGGCTATCACGTTCGACAAAGCAAACAAGGCCGACGGCCAGCTGAATCGTTCATTCGGCGGTGGTAAGCAAAACTCCGGCCCAGCCCAGCAGAACAAGCCACAAGGCGGAGGAGGAAACAAGAAGTCCGAGCACAAGGACTCCAAGCGCGATGAAGTACAACATCAACGAGATGAAGACAGACGAGCAAAGAACTGCTTCGGCTGTCACAAGCCCGGTCACCAGAAAAAGGACTGCCCCAACGCTGACGGCGGTGGTGGCGGAAACGGTACCGGCAGTGGAGGGGGTAGCAGTGGAGCAGCGGGAAGCAGCTCGGGCACTGGACTATTCTCATTTAGCTCAGGAATCACTGGATCCGCTTTGGGGCGGACAGTTGCGGGAGAACGACGCAGTGATATCCGCGGAGGGCGGTGTGAGCATGATGCCACTTCAGCAAGTCTCGCTGGGAGTGGAAGTGATGGCTGTGACATAGCCAGTAGCCGTGGAGCGACGAAGAACAAGACCGTGTACGCACCCGACATGTGGGTCTTCGACTCCGCAGCCAATCGACACCTAGTTGGTGACAAGCTCTACTTCGTCGAGTATCGCAGTCTCACGGCAGCAGAGCGGAAGGAGGCTACTGTACAAGGGTACAACGGAAGGTCTTCACCGGAGGGAGTAGGAGCTATCGACTTGTGAATCTGATGTCGCAGTCTGTTGCAAGAAGCCAAGGATTCAAGGTCGAGTACGATGATGAGACGGCCATGTACACACTGTCGAAGAACAACGCTACGGCTTTACAAGCGCCGCTGGACAAGCCATGCGGTCTGTGGCTATTCTCTGCCAAGAACGAATTCCTACCTGGAAACCGTAGTCTACTGGTTCCAGAGGCCATGGTGAACTTTGCACTACGAGACGGCGTAGCGGATCTCCAGTGTTGGCACGAGAGACTCGGTCATCTGTGCCCACAGCACATCAAGAAGATGGCTGACGAGGGACTCGTCGAAGGCATGATGATACGCCGACGCCAGTTCAAAAAGTGCGAAGCTTGTCAGCTCGGGAAGAGCCGCGCGAAGCCAGCGCAGAAGCATCTGGACCGTGGTGTCACAGAGAGGAATCAACTCGTGTTTGCTGACTTGTTGTTTCCGCCTACGAACTACAACTGCACAAGATTCAAGTCGATACTGGTGATCATGGACGCCCATACCCGATACATCACAGCGTATCCAGTGAAGAATAAGACTGGCCAAGAAGTCAACGCACTGATTCGTCGATACGTAGCCTGGGCGGAGCGACAGTGTCCTGGATGCAAGGTGAAGCAAGTGTTCACAGACTGTGGTGGGGAGTTCACGAATGGAGAGATCACCGCCTGGTATCAGAGTCACGGGATTGTGCACACACACCGTACGAGGCGATGTGGAGCCGAAAGCCGGACATACATCATGTGAGGAAGTTCGGCGCGTTAGCCTACATGCACAAGAAGGTGGGCCCGGCACGTCACAAGTTTGCTGACAACTGCCGCGTGGGATTTACGCTGGGATACCGTGAAGGCACGCTGGGATGCAAGATGTACTTCCCTACGGAAGGCACCGTCCTGTTTGGAGGGCAAGTCACCGTAAACGAGCAAGTCATGTACAAGGACCGACATGAAGCAGACTATGAAGACAGCGTTCGCGAGTGGGCAATCGCTGCGTATCCGGACCTAACGAGCACGGGACGCCAGGATTACGACCTGCCGGTCGTAGGAGGGCGAGAGCATGAAGCTGAAGAACTCCATGATGCGACAGATGACGAAGAGAATGCCGAAGAAGGTGAAGAAGATCGTCCTGACGTCCATTATGGAAGTAGTCGTACTGATGTGCATGGTGGAAGCTGGATCAACCGTCAACCCCCGATACTAAGTGACGAGATGGTGTTCACACAGCCGCAGCCTGAATCAGAACCAGAACCAGTGCACCAAGAGGTTGATGAGCTTGTGGACGTCGCCGACGCTGATGCCGCCAACGTCGAGGAAGTCGGCGAGGCCGACACTGAAGAAGTCATGGAAAAAGATCAAGCTGAACACGACCAAGAAGATGATGTCGGAGATGATGAATCTCTTCACGGAGCTATGGCTGATGTACCTGATGACATTTCGGTGGAAAATACTGGGGATATTGAGCAGCAGAGTGATGACAATCAAGTCGTTGACGAAGCAGATGACGTTACGGAAGTCGAGGAAGCCGAATATGACCCACCAGTACTCTCTGGTCATCGCCGTGTACGCGAAGACGAGGAATCGGTCATTAGCGGAGAGGCAGAACTGAAGCGAACCAGAACGGGACTAATCGCTACAACTGAAGATGAAGAGGAGGATGCACGTGAGGAGTTCTACGTGTATGCCGCCATCGCAGCAGTCTCCATGATGGAAGAAGAACCCAAGCATCGACTTTGGCACGAGTCAGAGGTGAGCTTACCACGCACGTTCAAGGAAGCAATGTCGTCACCGCAGCAGAAGGAGTGGTGGGCCGGCATGGAACGTGAACTCGCAGCCATGGAAGAGAAGGACGTCTTGGAGCTGGTCCCCGAAATCGAGATGCCTGAAGGGAAGCGTGCTCTACAAACGATGTGGAGATACCAGATCAAGACGGACAATAGTGGAAATGTACTACGCTTTCGCCCCAGATTGTGCGCTCGAGGTGATAAGCAGGAGCCCGGAGTTGATTTCCTGGTGATGGAGACCTTCTCCCCAGTCGCACGGATGGCATCGTTTCGGCTGTTCGTGGCGCTATGCATCCTGCTGGGGCTGGATCCGTTCTCCTGTGATATCAATACGGCATATTTAAATGCAAAGTTGAAGATCGTACACTTTATTCGCCGCATTTCTGGTTTCCCGCCTCGGAAAGGCTGGGTGTACAAGGTGAAGCATGCAATTTACGGCTTGCACCAGAGCTGAATGAGTGGTACGACGAGCTGAATGAGTGGTTGGCAGGAAAAGGATGGCGCCGCTGCACGACGGAGCCGTGTCTGTATGTCTACACCAAGGACGACGTTATCGCGATCCTGCTGGTCTACGTGGACGACTTGATTTGTGGAACAAACAGCGAGACCTGGAAGGTGGAATTCTTCGAGGCTCTCAATGCCAAGTATGGTATTAAGGACCAGGGACGTCTGCAGAACTACTTAGGCATTCAGATTGACTGGACGGAAGATGGAGTATTCCTGCACCAGACCAAGTATGCCAAGGACGTGCTTAACCGATTTGGATTTGGAGATGCTCGAGGCTGTCGGTCACCGATGGACCCGAACATCAAGTTGGCCGCAGCTCCAAGTGATGAGCGTGAAAAGGAGGTCGGGATCGACTACCGCGCCGCGATCGGATCACTAATGTATATCGCAACTAGCACAAGACCGGACTTGGCGTATCCAGTGGGTTATCTAAGCCGCTTTGTTGGAAATCCGACCATCCAACACGGAGGAGCCCTGAAACGAGTCCTACGTTACCTGGTTGCAACCGTGGGTCACGGTGTGTTTTTCAGCCAGCCTACTGGAAAGCGACCAACGCAGTACAAGGTCATAACGGTAGATGGCTACTGCGACTCAGACTGGGGGAACTGTCCCGACACCAGGAAGAGCGTCACAGGCTATGTGATGAAAGTTGCCGGTGGACCAGTGGCATGGGCTGCACGCAGACAGGGTGTCGTCGCTCAAAGCACGGTGGAGGCCGAGTACGTCGCGTCTTGCGAGGCCTGCATGGAGGGAAAGTCACTGACAAACATTCTAACCGAGGTGCTACCAGATTTCGGTGTGGAGTTCAAGCTTGGAGTGGATAACCAAGCTGCCATCGCGCTGGCATCGAACCCGACTTACAGTCGTAAGACTCGACACATCGAACTCCGATTTCACTATGTTCGGGAGCAAGTCAAGCAGAAAGCAGTCAAGATTTGGAAGATAATTGGTGAGCTGAACCCTGCTGATCTGCTAACGAAGCCCCTAAGTTTCCCAAGACTCGCGAAATTGAAGGCTCTGGTGGGTATGAAACCTGAGTTTCGACTAACTCGCCGCGAGGAACGCCGCACGAGTTATGGCGGAATGCTGAGGAACCAAATGGATCTTGCTGGCTCAAGTGGTGAGGAGTAAGTTCCGAGAAGCATTGCACACGTCCTCGGAGGGCGGGTGTTAAGTTGAGGCTCAACATGGGAACGAGGAGCGCTGGACAAAGCTTTCTCTGTCGCAGACCTGAGAGGCTGCACTGCAACCTGGGAAAAACTCAACGATGGACGAATAACCCCGTGTGAGCTTAGTTCGTGGCTGCTGCATTCGAATCCGCAGTAGCATGCACTTGTAGGAACTCGGAAAGCCGAGCAAGTTTAACTTTAATTCATTCAGTCTGAAATTTACTCCAAGGAGCGCAAGCGCACTACAAATTCAACACGCATCACGCAATTTAAGCAACGCATTGATCTTCTCTTCCGAGATTGGTGAGTGACCCAGAGCTACTTTCCTCCAAGAAGTTCCCCAACGACTCGCAATGGCTTCAAGCTTGTCGATTTGAGCTTGAGACAAAGGGCTACGTTCTTCCATGTCCTCTTCGTCGTGAGTAGTGTCACCACGCTTTTCGACGTCCACGGAGTCGTCAGACTCGTCTTCTTCCTCCTCGACGAGGTACTTGTGGCTTCTCAAAAGTCGCTGGCTCGGGCTGTTCTGCACTATCTTGGAAGTCTTGATCTGGTTGGAAGTGGCAGCAGCAACCGAGTGGCTTGCAAAAAGGAAGGAGGCTACGGCGACCACTAGAACTTGAGAGAGACGCATGATGTTTGTTGTTTGGCTTGAGGACGACGAAGGAAATTGCAAAGTGATGACCGGACGTCTGTAAGTGATTGGAGACTTGAGAAGTCAACAATAACACCATTGGTGGTGGTGCCATGACTTCGTACTGGTAGTCAAATGACAACACAGCAGTGATAACGACAAATTGTCGTTATTGATGCTAATACGTGTGCTAGACCAATCCTAGTTCACCTCGCATATGAATTGCATAAAACATTCATCATTAGAGACTTTCAGAAGCCCCGGAAAATGAAAATCACGTAAGTGAAAAACACGTGGCAGGATACCGCTTTTTGACTAAGGGTTTCGGTACGAAAGGCCGCTTCAGGTTTACCGGGGAAAATAAACCCGTGACAAAATCACGTAGTCTTCCCCAATAGAGGCAGCCTTAGACATCAATGGCACTCTTCCACTACCAGCTCTTCACTCTCATGAGCCTCACACAGCTCATAAGCGCATGGCCCGCTCATTCGGGTAGATATTCCATCCGGGCCTTTCATTAGGACGGGCATCCGAGGCCTGCAGCTTCCGCACTGAAATCCGGTATCGTTACCCCGTAGCAAGGGTGCTCGGCACGGGATTTCGGAATCGAAAAATACGTGGGAGGGGTCGCGCTAAAAATAGATGGCTGCGCTACGTGATTATGACTACGGGTTTTTGCAATTTCCGGGGCTTCTGAAAGCCTCTAGGATTGATCATATCCTTGGATGAGAAAAAGTGTAAAAAATACGTTGGTGCTCATACACCACCATGTAGTTACAGAGCTTAATTAAGACGGCAATGAATTAGTGATACTGTAGGACATAAATATCAACAACAGAATGCATGCAAAGAGCCAACAATCAACAATCTTCTCCAGCTGGTGCTAGACGCGGCGTCGAAACCTGTGGACAAGCGCACGAATGATACCAAGCGGCAAGATCCATAACGAGAATCAAATAGCTGACTCAACATAGGAAACAGTTCTGCAACCAATGGTTTACAAGTTTTTTATGGCAAAACTACAATTGACCTGAATCAAATTGAGAAATCTCAAAATGAAAACGAGAATAGTCTTTTCATATTCGTTGTACTTCAGGAGCTTCAGTTGCTACATGTAATCGAAGAAGTGCATCCGCCGAGAAATCCTGTACATGTAGCTCAAATACGTTATTTCGTATCGTCAAGAAATCAGCTAGCAAGTTGAAAGTAGCAACGCTCTCCTATCCAGGAGACTCATCGTAGGTCGTGGCTCGCAGCAGCTCTCTCTCTCTCTCTCTCTCTCTCTCTCTCTCTCTCTCTCTCTCTCTCTCTCTCTCTCTCTCTCTCTCTCTCTCTCTGTTACAGGAAGGCAAGCCTACAACAAAAAATCCCATCCAAGGATATGATCAATCCTTGGATGGCAACAATTATGAATGTTTTATGCAATTCATATGCGGTAGTGTAGTCAAGTTCATGTATTAGTATTTCGACTCAATGACGACTTTGTCGTTATTGGTGTTGTCTTGTTGTTTGAAAAGGAAATTGAAGCGAAGGTTTGGTTGAACCGACTACAAAAGCGTTGGTTGCAAAATCTTTTGGGAAAACATGTCGCATTAGAAAACGCATCAAACCACATGTTGCTCTGAACAACGAGCGCAAGTTTTGCGTGATAAGTAAAAGGAAATTGAAGTTGATTAACTGGTTATTCCTGGTTGCTACTACTTGGCTTGGCTATTGAATTCTGAAGGTTTGATTGTGATTGCGAATTGTATGAATGGGATATTGAATTTTAGAATGGTAAGAAGAAGGAGAAGTTGGTAGTGGACATATCGTTTTCGCTAGTGATGTAATATCAACTTAGTTTACGTCCGGGGAGTCCATATTCGGTTACTTGGTTCGGGTAAGTTTCTTGGTACGGGGGGGGGGGGTCGAAAGCTACCAGGAAGAAATTATGGTAACCTCCTCATACTTCGGAATGATATTCACTTTCGAAAAACGGAGGCGCAACTACCAGACAGATTATCTGTAGTCCAACGCGCCTGTTAATCAATTTAATTCACTTCACTCCACCAGTGGACTTCTCATTTTGGAACCTCTAGTCTCCCAGCACTTCGAACGATTACATCACCTTCATACCCCACAGCATGTTGTCGGTTGCGATGGCCGCCGTCTACGACGCGACTTGTAACGCAACTGCGGATGCCTTCTACCGGTTGTCCATGATGTGATGCTCCGGGTGTGTTTTGGAGATCTCATATTTTGGCTCGCGACTATATTTCTTGAAGGCGCTCAATCCTGCTATCCAGCAATCTTGGTGGGTCACACTTCTTTAGTTTTTCGCGCAACGTGTAGACTCCGAAACGCTTTACACTTTCGCGAAGCGCTAGCATGGAGATCGAGCATATAAGAGGTGCTAGGTTTCTTCCGGTCATTCGACAACTCGGATTCGAACCTGAAGTGAAGGCACTTGACCAGCAGTAAATCCACCCATTCGCTCGAAGTTATAGGGCATACCACTTACGCACGATAGATCTTCATGTTGCATTTCCTTTGATATGGTTTCTTGACACCCTTATCATCGTCGGCACGACTTTTTTTGTCTTCTGTTCTGAGTGCATTATCTAGGGTAGATGTCACGTTTTGATCGAAAGATATTGGCACCGATCCAAGTCCTACGTTTTGGATGAGAAGTTATCAGTTTTCCAGGTTCCAGGAGCTTTTCTGAATGGTCTGGTTCCAACCAAGACACTGGTCAAGCATGTCAGAAATGGGGATTTTAACTGTGGATCTCCCGCTTTTCCTCCACACCAAAACGGATGTGAAGCGAATCCGGAATAGGATTTATCGAAATAGTGGGACGCGTTTTTCCTCGACTTCCATTGAGACGAAATCAGTGGTTCTTTATGCAAACTTTGCACCAACCTGCCACGTCCTCGTAAAGAGCGTCACCATGGGATTCGTACAAGTTGCAAAGCGATGTACCGTCCGCTGAACTATACGATGAAGAAGAATCTCCGGTTCATCCGATTTGTATTATAGTATCTCGACCTGGATTTGGAAAAGAGTTACCGTGGGTTCAGGCCAAACCATACGAAGGATTGGTTACGAGGAACGGGATTTTATGTGGCATCTACTTGGTGAAAGGAGAGGGCTTCGAGTATTCCTCTAGCAAAGCAAGAATTTTTCGTAATGAGGTCTAAAATCTATTGAATCGTAAGAAAAGTATATACTCATTGATTTTCAGCACACCAGTTTCTGCATGTTTCTGTCGGTAAATGGAATGGAAGTTTTACGATAAATCTGGCGCCCTTACGTTTTGCCCTCGGGTAAATAGAGCTGAATTTGGGTCTTAATCGTTGAAATGTTAGTCGTCGAAGTCGAAAACTGAGCTGATATCGGTGGAAGCTGCAACACGAACGGCTTTGGCCTTGCGTTTGTGTGGACTTGCAGATATCGATTCGTTTTCGACGGTCGGAGGTCCACTTTCTGTCATCCGCAATAGCTCTTTCTTCCTCAAAGGCGTGGAAGGTGACGACTTGGTAGGCGTCAAATTGAGTGAAGGAGATGGTCGGAACAGTCCTGGAGAGTGTCGAGCTCTGGTCGGCGTGTGTAGCAGCAGATTGTTGTTCGTTGTGCGTAGTGGGGATGGTGGTGTACTGGAAGAGGTCACGTCAAACGAGGTCTCATACACTGTCGCACTCTTGAAACTGATATTTGCATCACGCAAAGGCTTCTTCCTGCGCTTCGACGTCAAAGATCTCCGGGTCCTCTGTTCTTCAGCAACCAATGAGATTTTTAAACCATTGCTACTATCACGGCAAGCCAAGTCCATCGTGAACACTGGAGATCCGTCAGCTGTAGTCTCTCCTCTGAAATCCTTCCTGGGGGTGGGAGTTAATCTGGTGAACTCTGCGTCAAATTCGTCCACGAGCTGACGAGTCCTCTTCAAAAGCCGCGCTACAACTGGGGATGACAGGGATCCGTCTGGAAGAACTGCAATGGATGAGGATCGGTTCGAAGTAGGAGTTTTCACGGGAGACTTTGCTCGAAGTCGCTTTCTGCCCGGACTTCGAGGTGGAATGCGCGTCGGAGTACGCAAGCCAAGCGGCTGATTGGTCTGCGGCATCCTTTGCTTCGCTTTTAACGGAAGTTGCAGTACATTTTCATCTTCAGAGTCATCGAGGTTTGAACATACGTTCTTCAAGTATCGAGCTCGCAGAGCTGGTGGTGATGCGTCAGTGTTTTGAGACACCATCGAGCTCTCAATCGACATGGTAGAGTTCAAATCGCCATCCGTCTGTTGATCATTGTCTGTAGCGAACCCATTCTGCTGGTATGACTTGAGTACGTTTTCAACTTGGAGAACGGACTCGGCGATGTCAGGAGTCAGTGCACCAACCTGTGACTGGAACGCCACAAACACAGCCAAAGCACGTAGCAGAAGTTGGGGGGAACGGTTCGGTAGCAAATCCAAAATGGCTGCGCTGTTAGAAGAAGACCCCTTCATGAGATATCCGAGCAGCAACGACGCGCATCCTCCAAGAATCACGTCTTCTGGGTTCCAGTTGTCGTCTTCCTCGATTGAAAGCATAGTTCGAACTTCGGTGGGCCCGATCAGGTGCCTGTACGACTGCAGCTTCGCCAGGAAAAACTGTACCAGCAGTTCACATGTGCAGGGATTGGAGTCATCTTGATAAGTTGCCAATACATCACGGTTTTCACTGCTGAACTCAATGCTGTTCGCCATCACGCTTTGCAGCAGCAAAAACGCATCAAACTTCCACTTTTCCTGCGCTGATAAATGTAGAAAATTCTTCTCCGCTATCCAGAGCTGTGAAAATGACTCTGCAAATAACTGTATTCCATCTAGCGCGTGTAAATGACTGGCAGCTTCTGCGTTGTGGTGCGTTAAGTTAATCAGAACACGTAGAACAGATAGTAAAGTCTCCACAGCCTGCACCATTCGAGTGGACTGAGCTTCCCACCGTTTCTGTGCATGAGATCCCCAGCCCAATTCACTCAACCTTCGAGTGATCTTCAGCAACAGCTCCATAAAGCTTCTCTTCTTCGAAATGTACTGCTGGACATCCATAGTCAGAAACAAAACTTGGTCAAAAACAGACAGCAAAGCGTTTAGATGATGGAGCGAGCGAGCACAGTCCACCGTAACCTCTTCCACTTCTGTCGATGGCAGTAAACCATCCAGATGCTGGGCTAGATCTTGCATCAAAGTGTCAAGGCCACCATTTCGCAGCAGCTGACGCTTACGAGCTCGAACTCGTCGGAAAATGTCGTCATCTGACTGTACATTGGTCTGTTCCTGCTGCCTGCAGCCGGAAGATCTTGACGAACCGTCCACTTGCAGCAAATTGTGCAGAGCGGCACACAGAATCTCCTTAACAGAAGTCTGCACCTCACCTTCCACGTAAAATTCTTCTCGATCTTGCAGTAATTCATCCATCTTCAAGCGACAGCAATCCGCTAGCATCTGCATCGTAGTATTTGAAAGAGAAGATCCTGCTTCATCTTCTGTGTCTTCAGTTTTCTTCCGCTTTAAGCACTTCTTCAACAAGACAGAGTCTTCGACTGCACAGTTCACCTCCTCTCTATCCTCCCCCCTGTTCACTTCCTGCTTATAAGTATCCATCACTGCATCTAGCACTTGGTCGTCGAAATAATCCTGAGTTTCTGCCTTCTCTGAAAGAAAATAGACCAGCATAGCCATCGAGAGGCGGTATGACTCGTCCTGGGTCTCTGTGGGCTTAAATAACAGCAATTTCTTCATTTTTTGTTGGAACTTGAGGCTCTGACTGCTCAATTCCATAGCCCGTAGGATCTGAGGGTCCTTTAGTAGCTGAATCAGCTCCAGAATACTCCGAGTCTGCGTTAAAAGGCCTCGTTTAGTCGTCACGGGGGTCAAAAGTCCATCTAAAAGGTACGTGACGTCGTCCAGCCTAGAGAAAAGCAGTCCGTCCTCCTGTAATAGCATTGTACTTTGTAACACTATTGTTCTGGATTGGTCTGGGCCTGAAATATGGTCCACATGCGCGTGTTGGCGGCCATAGAGTGCGAATCGGTCCACAGCTTCTAGACGTGATAGCAGTGGCTCTGGGGAGGCAGAAAAGCTGTGAATGGTATGACAAGAAGTGCCTTCATCTGTATAACACATAAGTGGTGAATGTAAGGCTGGAAAACGCCGTGTAAGGGCGTGCGAGCGCATCGAAGACGGTGCCATCGAGGCCTGTCCGCTTAAAGGGCAAGTTGTCTGAAGACTCAGATTTAGTGATTTGTGATTTAGTCTGCTTCAACATACAAAATTATAGTCTTCTTGCTTGAAGATGCACGTCATGTAAGCATTACCTTTAGGCAGTGCTTGTCTTTTATCGCAAACTACAGATTGCATGTCAATAAATACCATAATTTATTCTCTGCACTACACTTGCTAGCACATGCCGACCTTGCTCTAGCAGGGTGCGGTTTTATAGTTAAAATACGTAGCTCGGGAGCTATTTAGGCGACGGGGGCCACAGATCCCAACACTCTGCGTCCGCTGAAGCTTCGCAGCAGTGGGTGGTTAGCCACTTCCTTGGCGCTGAGACGGCGAGAAGGCTGCACCTGCAACAGATTGGCCAGCAAGTTGATCGTGGGCTTGGATAATTGATCTTTGAGACCCCAGAGCTCCAGGATCTTAGCCACGCCGTACTTGTTCAACACACGAAGAGTAGGTGCACGGGAGTTCTCGTCGGCAAACAGAGGCGAACCGGTCAGCATGATGAACAGCAGCACTCCAAGAGACCAGATATCGGCGCATTTAGGGTCGTACACAGAACCTTGGGTCACTTCTGGAGCCATGTAGTAAAACTTGCCAACCAAATCGTTGGAAAACTTGTTGGCATCAGCACTTAAGCCGAAGTCGCAGATCTTCACTTGTCCATCCTTTAACAGAACATTCTCCAGTGATAGATCACGGTGAGCAACTCCAATAGCGTGGAGGAAGCTCAGACCTTTAGCGATCTGAGCAAATAACGGTAACGCCTCCGTTTCAGGAAGACGTCGACCAGACTTGGCGCTGACGTAATCGTACAGGTCTCCTCCTGCACAGAAGTCCATCGCAACGAAGACACTGTCACCAGCTGTGAAGAAGCTTTCTCGCTCGTACTCCACGACATGTTCACGTCCTGGGGCGCGAGCAGTTAGCGGGTCTTCCAATAACTGGATCACTGCGCGTTCACTAAGTGGGTTCTCCTTAACGGCGTCAAGGGAGTTCTCGTCTTCTTGCTGTAGTAAGGGGATACTCAGACGCTTGAGCACCACAAGCTTCTTGAGTTCCTGGTCCTGGTACAAGGCGGTTTCTCCGTACAAGGTACTGCGGAGCTTTTTGTATCGGGTGTAACGGGCCAAAACTTGGTCGTCAGCGGTGGGAGTGATGGTAGTGGAGGGCGCGAAGCTCTCGACGACGAGTGGGGCGTGGATCATGATGGTTTGGGAGGCGGCTGATGCTAGAAACTCGGCTGCAGTCTCCTCCGGAGCGATTGGAACTGGTAGTTCGCTTTGTGGGGGGAATGAATAGGCTATACACAACTGAGCGGTTGGGAGCAAATTTAGAAGTGAGCTGTATTTACTCACGCGATAAACGAGAGGGCAAAGACTGGTCCCCGTTAGGTACCGACGATCCTAATCCTGATTATAGCGATATGTGTTTATAATATGTAAATAGGAGGGTATTTGTTTTAAGAGTTGAAGTGATTAGATATTGGCTGGAATGTAGAAGCAAATAGCACCACCGATCAGGTTAGTATTTGTTTTAAAAGGTTTGATAGCCTGCCCATCCGCTCCGTCACATAGAACTCGTAGCCATACGTATGGGCTCTGTTCGCTTCAACTTGTCGCGGACATTTTCACTTGCGCTCAGTATGATCCTTTCGTGAGGAAAACCCGTGTAAAACGCTTACCATTTCAGTGACTTGGTTTGGTTATGGACGTGAAAAACGAGCTTGAAGCGCTGCTTGACGTCTTCTTGTCTTTGCGAGCCCTAAAAGACCAGTACAAGTTGTAGGTCTGATAAACCACGGTCCTTTTGCCATCCATCGCTGCAAAATCCACCGCATTTGAAACGCTATTAGGCGAGCACATAAGACCGTTTTGGCGCGGATCTCACGCTGGCGCTAGCGCTACTGGGCTAGTAAAAATGGTCCGCATTCGTTTTATACATGTAAGGCATTGCGCTCCACATGCCGCCCTAGCCAGACCCGCTGTCAGGCTAGGGCAAAACTAGCAAAAGCTGCAAAAAATCTGTGGCTTTGGCTGTGACTTGGGCCTTCCGAGCTTCAAGCCCAAATCGTGTCGTTTATATCTTGGATATTGCGACGCGGACTATAAACCTTCTCATCGGCGCGCGTCAGTCTCCTGCAGCCAATCAGATCGCAGGGTTTTATTACGGCTCTAAATGCTGGGCAGCGCTCTCAACGCCATGACAGCCCAGGACCAGTCAAATCCGAGCAAAAGCCTGACATCGAGACTCGGAGTCTTGGCACGCCAACGCGATCCCAACGCCAGCGCCACCTTTGCGTTCGTTGTCGGCGTTGCGCCCGTCGTGTGATTCCTGCAACACGCGATACCCAAGACCCTCCGTCCCATCCGGAATACAAAGATCGAGTCTAATGTCCTGCAACAATTAATACCCTCTTATATCAATTTAGCCTAAAGTTGAAGTGAGATCAGAAAAGGGCCAGTGCTCAGACGAAGACCGTTATGATCATGAAGCGACGTAGAATGCTCGTCAACGTTGCTAGGCCAGCTGCACAGGACGATGGCGACCTCAGCACCTGCTGGGAAGTATGGACAGCCTCAGCATTACCCACCTAGCGGAGCCGAGCTCGCGTCTGTGAAGCCGCGCACTTTGCCTTGCGTCGGCACCGATTTTAATGTTCTGACGCAAGGACATGCATGATATGTTGAATCTAACGTTAGGTACTGTACAGCCTTGTTTTAGTCAAATGTAGACGAGTGTTCATGTGGCTTTAGCAGCGAGCCACCATTACCGGTCAACTCGACTGGAACGACGCGGCGATCGATGAGCTTGAATGCTACATGACACGGACTTCTAGATGTAGTGCACCGGAAAGCGATCCTTTCCGAAAGGTCGAGGCTCTCTGAGATTTCCCTTCCTCCAAGGTGAAAAATGAGGGTGACGAAGCTCACAAATGCTGCCTGTGGTCGCACTGCAGCTTGGCCCAACTTTGATACTCGTCCAGAACTACAAACACTGCAAGGTCGAATTCTGCGACGTCTCCACCTCTTTCTTCTCTACGGTCTTTGGGTCATCGGTCTCCTGTTATTCGCAGCAATGTGGGTCTACTCCCTATTCTGTTTGATGATTTGGATCTGGCGACAAAGTACACAGTCCAATGCTCCACCGATGCCAATGGCAGCGCAGATTTACCTGGGGTTTATCCTCGTACATGAAAGTTACCATTACTTGACGAGACCTTCACTGCATCAGTGGCCATTCATGAGACGATTCTTCCGACAGGTTTTCCTGCATTACCCGTACTTCCGCATGAATGTCTTAGTGTTTGACGAGCGTGAGAACGCAAAGTTGTCGAATGGATCCAGTCGAGACAAGTGCAATACTGTAAACGCCATTAAAGCCATTGAAGAGAATGATCTGTCTCCATACGTGACAGCCGATGACCGAGCGTTGTTCGCTTTTCATCCCCATGGCGTACTCTCCAGCGGATTCGCCTTCAATGGTGCACATCACATGGGGTTCTTGCAGGCTCATTGTCGCTGGCTCGTGGCTGAAAATCTCTTCTGGTTCCCCGTTATGAGAGATCTCCTCAATTGGATGGACTTCAACTCCGTTGCCAGATCCACTTTCCACCGCGTGATGGCTACAGGTCAAAACGTGTGCTTAATCCCTGGCGGCTTCGAAGAAGCGACTTTGTACGAGAGAGGCAAACATCGCGTCTACATCAAGAAACGCTTCGGATTCATCAAATTGGCGCTGCAGCATGGGTACAAGGTGCACCCGGCCTACACTTTCGGTGAAGAATACGCCTACCACACTTTCCCGTATTTCCTCAAACTGCGTCTCAAGATGAACGAGTTCAAGATCCCTGGCGTTCTTTTCTTCGGTCTTCCGCACTGTTTCTTCCTGCCTCATTCGGATATAGATCTCATCACAGTTGTTGGGGAAGCGTTGATTCTACCGCATATTGAACAGCCAAACAAGGAAGACGTACAGAAGTACCATTCACAGTATGTGGAAGCACTTCAGAAGCTATTCGACAAGTACAAGTCAGTGTACGCTGTAGACCCGGGAGCCAAACTGGAAATATTCTAAGAGAATTAAAGAGCAACGCGTACTTTGGACGTATCTCGTCATTCATCTGATAGTAAAAAATTACATGCCATTGAACAATATCATACGTCCGCAAACTCTTCATCTATCGGGAGTATCCCGACCCCTCGATGAGATACCGTACCACAATGACTTGGTTCCCACTGCAGTATCACCGACGGCGTCGATGAGATACCTCACCACCTCGAAATAGCCATTGCGAGCATTTTCTATCAACAGATATTGCACCTGATCTTCTGCGTTTTCTTAGCTGATACTTTTCACCGGCAAGGTATAATACCTCTGCTAGAAATTATCTTCTCGGTTGAGTGTGGTTGACCGAAGAGCATGATAACACTGTCGATCACGAATCTTCTACGTGCTGGTGAAAATCCACGTGGTGATTGCGAGAATGATCCGAGCGGCATTCACCAGTAATCAGCAGGATTGCTCAAGCGGAAGGACGTGCATAAGAGGGTAAACATCAACATCAACAGCTTACCGTACTGTACAACGTTTTCTTTCCTCGGATCTGGAGGTACTCCATGCCAAATATCGACGAGCTCATTAGCGAATTCGCCCACTCCAACACTAAACCAAGCTCCAATCAACACTCCGCAATGACTCAAGTTGTCAAGATCCACGGCCAGGGAGATGTTCGTCTTGAAGCCTACGAACGACCAATTACCGGACCTCGCGACATTGTGGTGAAACTCAAGGTGGCTGGTATCTGCGGCTCCGACTTGCTGTACATCCGAATTGGCGGCATCCCACCCGGAAATGTGACTGCAATTGGCCATGAAGCTGCCGGCATCGTCATGGAAGTCGGCAGTGAAGTCGAGGACATTACAATTGGCATGCGCGTTGTCGTGAATCCAATGGAGACGCCTAGTAACATTGGCTCGGGCGGTCCAGAAGGAGCATTCACCCAGGAGCTTCTGGTTCGTGATGCAAAACTCGGTACCTCAGTGCTGCCCATTCCTGACGATGTTTCGTACGAAGTTGCAGCTCTGTGTGAACCTTTGGCTGTGGCCATGCACGGTGTCAACCGCGCAAATGTCAAGGCCGGAGATAAAGTTGTTGTCTTCGGCTGTGGGCCTATCGGCCTGGGTATGCTCTTGTGGCTTGTCGACCGTGGTGTCACCGATGTGATCGCTCTTGATTTGGCCGAAGAACGACTGGAGCGAGCCCGTGCTCTGGGTGTGCGCGCGGCTTTCGACCCGACCAAGGTGGACCTTCGTGAGGAGCTTGCAAAGCTTCATGGTGAAGTTCCAAGCTACAACCGTCTTGGTGTCGGCACTGATGCTTTCATTGACGCTGCTGGGGCCCCAAACATCCTGTCGGACGTGGTCGCGATGGCCAAATATCATTCTCGCATGGTTATCACTGCGGCACACATGAAGCCTCTGCAATTCCCTGTGGGTCGCATGCTCACGAGTGAAATGACCATAACAACTGCTGTTGGTTACCCGACAGAAATGTCGGACGTCATGGCAGCAATGCCGCGACTGAAGGCCAAGATCGCGTCTTTAGTCAGCCATCGCCTTGATTTCCAGGATGTTCTTGACGGATTGAAGATTGCTGGAACTCCTTCGTCTGGCAAGGTGATCCTCGAGTTCGACTGAGATAGATACTACCACTTAACATGGCTTGTACATGTAATA
This sequence comes from Phytophthora colocasiae, assembly GCA_018806915.1. Lineage (NCBI taxonomy): Eukaryota > Oomycota > Peronosporomycetes > Peronosporales > Peronosporaceae > Phytophthora > Phytophthora colocasiae. The sequence continues at coordinate 1,027,598 of JAGKQI010000091.1, forward strand.
CATATCAGTTCAACATCGGATCTGATAATGACCATCATTCTTTTTAATTCTGTTCGGAATATTATCCAATCATATCTTTTAAAAATAACTTTAGTATGGAGTTCAGTTTCCAAAACAAGACGCGATGGAGCGGAACTGGGCGAACAGGACGGAGCTGGGCGCTCTGGTGACGGGCCGTCGCTACCTGCTGCTCACGGTGGCTGCCACAGGCATCGCAGCAGCTAGTACAGTACAGAGGATGCGTGAGTCCTCTCCAATGGATTCACTGGCGTCGGCTGCGTTGCTCTTTGGCACGGAACTCCTAAGCTCGAGAATCAACGCTTTGGTACGTTCCTACCGTGTTTTGACAATTTGACCATCACTCTGATCTGAGTATTGTATCATTATCAGATCGTGTTGCACTTCTTCCTTGTAGCCATGTATCATGTCTTCCTATTGCTGGCTCGTGCTTCACTGGGCGTACTGCAGCCTATGGAACTACAACAGACGAAAGAGACGCTCATTCCGTTCGTGCTGCTGCGTTGTCAACTGCTTGTGAGCACTATGGAGCCCACAGCACAAGGACAACGTGCAGAGCTAGGAGTGTTGGTCGCGTGGCTTGCTGCCTTGTCTGTGCTAAGAGCGCTGTTAGCGCTGACTCAAGCCAGGTTTCATAACATTTTAACACGTCCCATGACGCAGCTGGGGGACTTGCAGCGGCTTGGAGCTGTTCTGGGAGCTGTTGTCATCCTAAATCTAGGACTTGCAGCAACTTGCTCGCGTCTGGGACTCTTTTCGGATAGAATCGTGCATGTGCCGTGGTTTGAGGCCTCGTTGATGCTGCTGAAGACACTGGAGCTTGGAGTTCAGGTTGGATTTCACAGTTTGGACGTGCGTGCAGCCTCCATTTCGGAGGAGGAAGAAACAGCAGGATACTCGGAGAACAGTGAGTTCCATTTGCTACTGCTGCAAACGGTGCTGTGTGGATGCTACTTGGTGCAGTTGGTGCTGTACTATCTGTACGTCATCAGTGTGGACCAGTTCCGCGTAAGCCTCTTTGATCTCATCCTGATCCTGAACGTCAAGAACGCTACAGTGCGCCTGTTGGAGAAGATCAAACACGTTAAGCTATATCATCAAGTGGTGCTGGATCTGGATCACCTATTCCCAGATGCTACGCAGGAAGAGCTTGAGAGCGTGGCAGATGACGTCTGTGCAATTTGTTTGAAGTCTATGTCAACGCAGGCGAAGAAACTACAGTGTGGTCACCTATTTCATAGGCTCTGCCTTCGCCAGTGTTTGCAGAAAGCTTCCGTAAGTGATTCTCTTGCAGGACTGGATCTTCTTACACGAATGGCCAATGGATTAGGGATGGAGGATCCATTACCACCGGGAGTGGCTCCTACTACTGGTGGAACTACTACAGGCTCAACATCCATGCGTTGTCCAGTTTGCCGCAAGCAGGTATGCGGCGGGACGGGCATTCAATGATTATTCCGAAATGCCTGTCCTTGATAATGATGGGAGCTCCGCATTTTTTACCTGGTTTAATTCAGTTGCTGTCGGGATATCGTGTTTGAAGATGTTGTGAAGGAGGAGGAGGTTGTCGTGGTCGTGACGTTGCTGCTTGAGCATGGTGTCCCTATTCGCCCAAAACCTATGGCACATCGTCGAGGGTGATCGCGGACAAGAGGGCATTCTCCATCAACTCGACATATATAAGAAACCTCTTGATGAGGAGTGATGCAAGGCATAAAGAGATCGTGTTACGCTTTATCATTGAGCCACTCAGAATATTTCCAGTTTGGCCTCCGGGTCTACAGCGTACACCGACTTGTACTTGTCGAATAGCTTCTGAAGTGCTTCCACGTACTGTGAATGGTACTTCTGCACGTCTTCCTTGGTTGGCTGTTCAATATGTGGTAGAATCAACGCTTCCCCAACAACTGTGATGAGATCTATATCCGAATGAGGCAGGAAGAAACAGTGCGGAAGACCGAAGAAAAGAACGCCAGGGATCTTGAACTCATTCATCTTGAGACGCAGTTTGAGGAAATACGGGAAAGTGTGGTAGGCGTATTCTTCGCCGAAAGTGTAGACCGGATGCACCTTGTACCCGTGTTGCAGCGCCAATTTGATGAATCCGAAGCGTTTCTTGATGTAGACGCGATGTTTGCCTCTCTCGTACAAAGTCGCTTCTTCGAAGCCGCCAGGGATTAAGCACACGTTTTGACCTGTAGCCATCACGCGGTGGAAAGTGGATTTGGCAACGGAGCTGAAGTCCATCCAATTGAGGAGATCTCTCATAACGGGGAACCAGAAGAGATTTTCAGCCACGAGCCAACGACAATCAGCTTTCTCGAAACTCATGTGATGTGCACCATTGAATGCCCAACCGTTGGAGAGTACCCCGTGCGGATGAAAGGCGAACACGGCGTGATCGTTGGGTTTGACAAAAGGTGAGAAGTCATTCTCCACGATAGTCTGACTGGCAATCTTTGGATCACACTTGGTCTTGTCTGGATGTTTTTTCTTCTCGCGCTGGTCGAAGACTGTAACGTTGAGACGGAAGTACGGGTAGTGCAGGAATGATGATCGAATGAACTTCCTCATGAATGGCCATTGATGTAGTGAAGGTCGAGTCACAAAGTGGTAGCTCTCGTGAAGCACAATCAAACCGAGGAAAATCTGGGCGGGAAGTGGAATCGGAGCTGCTTCTGTACTGGTTAGGCTGCTCCATATCCACCGCATCACACTCAACACTGAGTAGATCCACATCACTGCACAGAACCCAATGCCAACCACCCAGAGACCATAGAGAAGTCCCAGGTGAAGACGTCGTAGGAATCTGTTGTAATGGTGGTAAATTGAGAACTGATTTACTACTGAGTCTTCTGGCTGACTTGATCGTCCTTGTCCTACCTGTGACTACAGACCGTTCCAGCGCTGCCTCGAGTCATCAGCTCTGACTCGGATTCGTGCCACTCTCACCAGTGGCATCAACACTTCCCCGCGAGTCGAGCGTCGAGGCAAGCTTGACCAGTCCGAGCGCGCTCCGAAGATGGCAAAACAACGTCTTCCCCAGCGCTTTAGTGAAGCCATCTGCAAGCATTTCGGAGGTCGGGCAGTACTTGAGCTGGATGGTGCCATCTTGGTATGCATTTTTGATAGAGTGAAATGCGATGTCGACGCTCTTCTGCGAGTTTGACGTTTTCTCCTTCTTGATCCGTTGTATCGTCGACAGGTTATCGATCATCATGGGTATCTTGACCAATTTTTCTCCCGTGAGTGAGTGAATCAGCATCGCCGTCCACTTGAGATCTTCCAGGCCCATGTCAGCTGCGATGTATTCTGCTGCGGTTGATGATTTAGCCACGACAGTCTGACGCTTGCATGACCAATGTACGGGACAGCCATGAACGCGCAATAACAGACCGGAGATCGACTTTCTGTCGCTTGTGTCATTGGCCCAATCCGCATCTGTAAACAACTGCAGGTGTGGGGCGTCTGTGGTGCGTCGAAATTCCAACCCCATGGACCGCGTAGTTGACACGTAGCGTAGTATCCGCTTTAACGCGTGCCAATGTCGAACGCTTGATTGTTGCACTGCGACGCCGCTTGATTTACAGCAAAGGATATGTCTGGGCGGGATACCCGACTGAGGTACAGCAAGGCACCAATTGCCTGCCTGTACGGAACGTGTTCCGCAAGTTGCTCTCCTTCCGTAGCCTTGTACAACAATGTATTTTGATCCATCGGCGTCGACACTGCTCTACAGTTGTCCATTGCGAATCGATGACAAACTTCGGTGGCATACTGCTCTTGATCGATACACATTACTCCTTGCTGGAAATCTCGGCTGATGCGCATGCCAAGAAACCACGAGAGCTCGCCGAGGTCCTTGATGGCGTATTTCTTGTGAAGAGCCGACATCATCTCCTCCATCTCTTCGGAGTTTTCGTACCCGATCAGGATATCATCGACGTACACGAGGATAATCAAAGCTTTTGTAGGATGGTTGTAAACGCACGGGCCTTCTAGCAATGGTGTAAAGCCTTTGCTTCGAAGGAAAGAATCGAGCTCCACATTCCACTCGCGCCCAGACTGCTTGAGACCATACAGCGCTTTTCCGAGTAACCACACTTGCCCCGGCTCACCTTCTTCAAATCCACTCGGTTGCTTGACATAAATGACCTCCCGCAATCCTGCCTTAACGTAAGCTGTGGGAATATCTCCTTGCCGAACGTGCCATCCTCTTTGGTTGCATTCTGCTAGAAACACACGAATAGAGATTAGTGTTACAACAGGAGCGTACGTCTCGATGTAATCGAGCAGATATATCTGACCACATCCTTGCGCGCAAACCCGGGCTCGGAACCGATCAATTGAGCCGTTTGCCTGGCGCTTCAGCCGAAAGTTGATAGTGGATCCGATTACATGGGCGTCAGCCGGGGGAGTCACAACTGTGAATGTCCCGTTGGCACGGAGCGCCTCGATCTCGTCCTCAATGGCCTTCTTCCACAGTGGCCACTGTTGAGAAGTTTTGGCTTCTTTTAGTGTCATCGGTTCTTGAATTACATCTCCCAGCACCAAAAACGCAGCTCCGGTGTTTCTCGCTGCTATCCTTGCCGAGCGGCGACGCTGAGTGAGATTTGGGTTGACTTTTTCGGGCTCCACAATTTTCGGCGGAGGTACTGCTGGGTCACTTCCCCGCATCGAGTTGCTCGAAGACGGAAATTCTGTGGGAATTGACAGATCACTTGTGTTGGGTAACATTGCCAATGGGTCAAGAGCACTCGATGGTCTAGCAGGCCGTAGCTGTAGGCCCATGAATGTGACATCGCAACTGTGAACGATCCGAGCTCCACCTTCTCGGATGTACACGAAGTATCCTTTCCTTTGGTGATCAGGCCCAACGTAAATTCCACGCTGTCCAGTGGGTCGAAACTTAAACTTTGTGCTTCTCTGGGTCGGTTTGAGTTGAACAACGACACTCTCACCAAACGCGTGTACATCACTGAGGTCAGGAGGACTACCGTGATATCGAGTGTATGGCGTGGTACCCGGGTTGCTGCGCGTGACTACACGATTTCGCATATAGACAGCAGTACGAACAGCATACTCCCAAAGATTGTGGGGAACATTTGCCTGCAATAGCAAACATCGTGTCATGTCTGCCAAAGTGCGGTTGGTCCGTTCAGCAACTCCATTCTGGTAGTGCTTATCAGGCTCAGAAAATTGTCGTTCAATTCCTTCTTCATCACACAAATCGTCAAAAGCTTTGTCGATGAATTCGCCGCCATTGTCCGTGCGAAGCACACAAAAATCAGCGGCACCATTTCGTCGCTTCACCAACTGGATGTAGTGCCGAAACTTTTCCACTGCATCACTTTTCGCTTTGAGGAAGTATACGTGGGTATAGTTTTTCCACTTCACTGCCATGTAGTAGCGATGTCCGTGAATGCTGCGTTGAAATGGGCCTGCAAGGTCGGCGTGGCAGATGCGATCTTTTGCTGCTTGCGGGCGGGAGCTGTGTCGGGGTGCGGCTCTGCTGTGGCCTTTTCCAAGTGCACAGACTTCACATGGATACATGGGCAATGTCTTTAGGCCTTTGATGCGGAGCCCTCGAACGAGGCCACCGCGTTCCATGTCCAGGATTGCTTGGTAGTTCAAATGGCCCAAACGGCGATGCCAGTCTTCTAGGGAGTCTTTTGCTACTATCGCGAAGGACGTCTCGGTTGAAGTTGCAGCGAATCCACTTCCAGTTATCTCGGAGCTTGCATACACTCCGTCCCGTATAGCGCTCCGAAGTATTGCAGGTCCGTACACGGTACACCCGCTATCACTAAAATCACACTTGTATCCGTCAGCTGCAAGTGCCGACACAGAGAGAAGCGTTCGAGCAAGAGATGGTATGTGGACCACGTTGTGTAAAATGCCATGAGGTCCATCTGCGAACTTGAGATCGCCGACTTCTGTTCCGACGACTATGTGTCCATCAGCCATTTGGACAGTATGGTCATCACAAGGAGCAATATTCATAAGAGCGTCACGATTTCCAGTCATGTGAAATGAGGCTCCAGAGTCGACAACAACTTCCACAGGTATCTTGCCGGGGTCGAACGGTTTGGGCACGGTGTCTGTCGACACCCCGCGCCTTCATTCGTCATCGGAGGACTGCACTGCTGCTGCAGCGTGTCCAGCGGATTGATTGGTGGACTTCTTTCGCTGCTCCTCGGCCACATGACGATCATGATAGTTGGTGGTATGCCCACGCTGATCACAAATCTTACATAGAGCATTGCTAAAATCCCATCGGTCTCGTGGCTTTTTCTGGTTGGTGGTGGCTGCGATCGCTGCGTGGCCTGGGCGCGACCGTTTGCTTTGTTCACTGCCCTCAGATGCTGCATCATAGCGACGCTTCTTCATGCGACCATCCGAACCTGCGAGCCGATTAAGCAAGTTGATCGCCTTTTCCATTTCCTCAGCTGCGTCGTCCGCCTCCACATCAATCTGGGCGAGTAGAGTATCACGATAGCGAGGGTATGCCAGTTGAACGAACGTGCTGAGTGCCTGTTGTTCAGTATAGTCATTGGCTCGTCCATGATTTAATCCAGTGGCAATTTGGGACAGTCGGTGAGCATACTCATCGTATGACTCATGAGGAAGCTTGGTAGTAGACGCGAGTAGGACAGCTTGGCGTTGCACAGAGAGACGACTACGAAACTTGTGGAGGAATGCACGCCCAAGATCTTGGAAAGAGTTACGCGGAAGCGTACTCCGGTTCCGAATGAACCAGGTACTCGCCGTTCCCGTGAGATGGTTAGAGAGAACGCTGCACTTGACCGGTTCTGGCCAGGTACGCCCATTTAGAGTTTGGGCATCCTCAATTTGGACTTGTAAGCGCTCAAACCATTCATGGGCACCAGCATCAAGGTACCCATCCCGTATCACACCCGAGAAATTCTCGATGTTGATTAGCTTGACGTTGAGCTTCTGCTTAGGTTCACGTGCGATCTCCGCGATAGCGTCTTCGACTTCCCCGCCTTGGCCGGCTCCTCCCCCTTGTCCGCCGTCTTCCATCCGAGGTTCCGGCTCACGGTCGATCTCATCGTATTCGTTTGAGCTGTGCGAGGACATCTCCGCGTGCTCAACAAGCAAGAGAGGCTGTTAACCTGTTGTAATGGTGGTAAATTGAGAACTGATTTACTACTGAGTCTTCTGGCTGACTTGATCGTCCTTGTCCTACCTGTGACTACAGACCGTTCCAGCGCTGCCTCGAGTCATCAGCTCTGACTCGGATTCGTGCCACTCTCACCAGTGGCATCAACAGAATCTTCCACGTAGACTTTTCAAATCCGGACGAGAATCAGAGTTAGGCCACGCCGATGTGCGGCCGTAAGCACTGTTCTTGAGTTCTTCGGTTGACATCACGCCAATTTCTCGAATGACGTTAATTAAACTTCGAGTTAAACCCTTTACGCGATCCTTCTCTTCAGCATCTTGTGCTTGCGTGAGGCTCTACAGAGAGAAATGACGTGCTTTACCTGTCAACTCCATCCGTGATAAATACTTCGGAGGCATCACGAGATTGCGTGAGTCAAACAGGCTGCTCATTGATGTAAATGTCGTCCTCACCATCGGAACATGACGCAAAAGAGCACTTCAACGTGGGTTGCAGATGTATGTAGTAAACGATATCTTGTTGATTCACCACTTGGTACATGGAGCTCTGCGATAGATTTCACCACTTCTCAAGTTGCATCAAAGAGTCAAGAATGCTAACCTCGTGCCTTTTCTTTCAAGTTGGAGACGCTCTACTGGGCCATTTCGCTCGGATGTTTGTCGTCCTCTTGGACGTGTTGATGCCAACGATCTCCAAGACCATCAGCTGGGACTACAACCCAGAGGACTATGGACCGATTGTGCCGGTGCGTTATTGTTTTTCGCTCTTGTACAAACTCTGGAAGTTTTACTAACCAAATACATCATCATTTTCTCGTGTAGGAATGGAGTGGACCTTCAACCAAGGAGAAACGGAGCTCACTTCAAGCTGAATTCGCCTAGTCTGCTATAGTGTGCTTAACAACATATATTCCCATTTCAATCTGTACCTCAGTAGATTTCGAGTGTAGCTTCCGGGTCAACAGCATACACACGTTTGTATCTGTCGAAGAGCTTTTGCAGCGCTTCAATGTACTGCTCGTGATACCTTTTCACGTCCTCCCGCGTCGGGTTTTCAATGTGTGGTAGAACCAATGGTTTCCCCACAACTGTAATGAGGTCGACGTCATTTCGCGGTAGGTAACAACAGTTGAATCGACCGAAAAACACAACACCAGGCAGTTTAAACTCGTTCAACTTGAGTCGGAGCTTCAGCAGACTCGGAAACGCGTGGTAAGCGTATTCCTCGCCAAACGTATAGACCGGATGCACCTTGTAGCCATACTGCAGTGCCATTTTAATAAAGCCAAAGCGTTTTTTGATGTACACCCGATGTTTCCCTCGACGGTACAGTGTAGCTTCTTCAAAACCTCCAGGAATTAAACTCACGTTCTGTCCCGTAGGCATGATACGCTGGAAAGTGGCCTTAGCAACAGTACTGAAGTCCATCCAGTTCAAAACTTCTCTTAACAGGGGGAACCAGAAGAGATTCTCCGCTACAAGCCATCGACATTCTGCACGTTCGAACGCCATGTGATGAGCGCCGTTGATAGCAAACCCATTAGACAATACACCGTGAGGATGGAAAGCGAACAGTGAGCGGTCATTAGGCTTGACGAATGGAGTCGCATCGTCCTTCTCGATAGCTTTACTAGCTATCTCCTCTCGTTCCTCGAAGACTGTCACGTTGAGTCGGAAGTACGGGTAGTGCAGGAAGACGTAGCGCATGAGACGTCTCATGAAGGGCCATCGGTGGAGTGAAGAACGTGTCAAGTAGTAGTAGCTTTCGTGCATTGCCACTCCACACAGGAAGATCTTCACTATGTAGGGCAATGGCGTAGCGTCCCAGCCACAACGTGCTACACTGAGAACCGATAATATCCACATGGAGATGAAGAAGCCCATTCCGACGACCCAGAGACCGTAGAGGACCCAAAGCTGCAGGTGTCGTAAAGTACGACCACGAAGTGTACGTAGCTCCGGACGTGCATTGTTGTCGGGCCAAGCCGCTGTCCGTCCACACGCCGCGTTCTTCAGAGCATGAGTTGATGTCGACATCCCCTTTGAATATCTCGAATGACTGAGTCAAGAAGGAGATAGAGACATGGCGTGGATTTGCGGGACAACAGGGGAGCGATTGCATCGTCCAAGCAGAGCTGATGACGAAAGCAGAGGGGAACCCACTTCAACTTGCTCGTCGGCATTTCCACGTTGCCATTAACCCAGTGATACTGGAACGTCTTCTCTTCTCGAATAGTAAAGATGACGACTACGATGCCAGTTGCGAATCTACGGACAGAGAACAAGATGAGATCTACGCTGTGTCAAGTGGGAGATGCTCTTTTAGGACAACTCGCTCGTGTATTTGTGCTGTTTGTTGCGTTATTGATACCGACGATGGCCAAGAGCATTTGCTGGGACTACAGCGACGAGGAAATGGGTCCACTCGTACCGGTACGCTATACCTGATCCTTGTCAATTCTACTGCAACTAACGATTTAGATCTCTAGGAATGGAGCAGCGAGCCTGACACAAACGTCTTCAACTGGAGCGCTCGTCGAGCTGATTCGCCTAGCTAGTATTGTTACTACCGGTAGTACATGTGATCAGTTGAACAATTCCACAATAGTGACCGTCACTCTTTCTCCTTTTCTACGTGGCACAAGAATCCAAAAGCCCCTTCATACAACCCGACACCTCTCGAAGCTATGGCCGAACCGGATGATCTCTTTACGCTCAAGAACCAGCTATGGGTGGGCAACTACCAGAACGCACTGAGTGAGGGGAACATGCTGAACCACCTGGGCGAATCCCTGCGCAACGAGCGCGACGTTTACGTATACCGCGCGCAACTGGCGCTGGGGAACTTCCCTCTCGTACTGCAGAGTATCCCAGATACCGGTAATACGCCCATTGCACTCAGTGCGGTAAAGCTCTGGGCCACGTACTTAAGCGGACAAGGAGACAAGGAGATGATTGACTTGACGCTCAAGGAATGGCTGGCTGACCCTACAAGTGGCGAAAATGCGCAATTACTGCTAATTGCTGGTCAGATTTACGCTCGGGAAGGGAAATTATCCGACGCTTTGTCGGCTTTGACCCGCGGTGGGTCGCTGGAGCATATGCTGTACATTGTCCACTTGTATCTGCAGATGGACAGATTGGATCTGGGTCAGAAGACTGTGCAGGAGATGAAGAAGATCGAGGAGGACTCGACACTCACGCAGTTGGCTCAGGCCTGGTGCTTGACGCTGCAAGGTGGAGACAAGGCTGATGAAGCTACACTGCACTTTCAGGAACTGGCAGACAGGTTTGGCTCCACGCCGCTGCTTCTGAACGGTGCAGCTGCAGCTTTCATGGCGCTCAAGAACTACGTGGAGGCGGAACGTCTGCTACTTGAAGCTGTCCAGAAAGACCCTAGCAACGAGGACACATTGATCAATCTGATCGCGGTCAGTGCGCACCTGAGCAAGCCTACCCACCAGTACATCATGCAGCTGCAGCAAGTGGCACCGTCCAGTTCGTGGCTCGAGAACTACGTGATGCTGGACAGGGGTTTCTCTGAGATGGCTGCCACTTTTGCTTGAACTTGGTCAACAAGAAACACGATAAAGAGGAGATGCATGCATTTTATACGTAACTTGGAGAGGGAAGTCGCGTTCTGTTCGGACATTTTGGTTTGACAGTCAATTCCACCTCAAAATGGCAAGACAAGTGTTCCTTGTTCACCGTTGGCTGCTTTTGACTGTTGAAACGTGCACTAACCACCTTCTCCCCAGCGTATTATTTGATTTTCTGTAGTAGGGAGCGCAGTTCTGCAGGGGGTTCGCCGTCAGATACAGTACTCTTAACGTGACAGCTCCTTGTTCATGAATTTCCGCTTAGCGAAAAACATCCACCACTTGCTCTTCTCTCCGTTAGGGAACACCTCGTCCACTAAACGGAAGGCAATAGCCTCACGTAGCTGCTTGAAGAACCCTCGGATCGTTTCTACGAAAAGCAGCAAAATGTCAATCGAATATCCCATTCCGTAAACTCCTCACATCTCCCTTACCTGCTTCATTCGCACTTGACGGAGCGCGTACCAATCCACCCAAAGGGAAACTCGAGTCACCAGGAATGGCAAAGGTGTCCACCGCTGTCTGCTGCAAGATGCGCGTAGCTAAAGCATAAACAAACAGTTTTGTCAGATCAAACTATCTTTTTAATCTGCTAAACCTGCAATTCTCACCGTCGGCCTTGTTGGTGCATCTGTCCAGCTTCTTCAGACACAAATGCACGAACAGTGTACCGTAGATCAGTACACGGTCGGCATTGCCCTTGATCTCGAAGTTGGTGAAGAGAACGTTGGCACGAAAGAGCGTGAGGATTTCGTCCACGATATCCGGCTGGTCTTCGGGTGCTGGGGGTGCAGGGCCACGCGCACGCGTCTTAATGGGGAGAATGGCACAGCCACAGGCCTCCTGCGACTGCAGTTCGTTCAGGGTCGAGTGATACGCAGGCATTTGGTCACGTATCGAGGGAGAAGAGGTCGAGACGAGAAGAGAGCGAGTATGTGCGACAGTGTGGAGCTCTGATTAGGGAGACTGGTGTAAACATACATGAAAGTGGAGTGGTGAACACAATAAATAGGGTTTCTAAAAATAAGGCAACACGTTCTAATAATTTGTACGTTCTAAACGCATCAAGCAGCTGGCGTTAGCAGCAACAGAGGTTGATACATATGCACTTGTAAGTACACTAGTCCGCAAAAAAAGTTATCTGGTTACTCGAAAGTATACCATCCCAACGAAAAGAACTGCGTACCATTCAAACGACTCGATAACATATATTGCAATTTTCAAAACTCGAATCAACTGGGTTCATTACAGCTGATATCTACAATCTGTCGCGAGATCAGTGAACTCGTCATGTACTGTGCACATCGGCAGTAAGCTAGTCTCCCGACATACGGGTCGTGTCGGAGTCTGCGTCGCTGAAGTTGTCGCTGAAGTGGTCACTGAAGCCGTCGTGGCTGTCGTGTACCGGGTGGTCGCCTAGCTCTATTAGATGACGGAGCTTCTGCTTACATCGGTACTTCTCTTGGCTCTGACGGCGCTTCTTCTTGATGTCGTTGCCGATCGAGACAAGCCGGTTTTGGTACTGGTGGTAGGTCAAGCCGTGTTCATCCCGAAGAGGGTGCATTGTAACGTGGTAGTTCGTCAGAGCAGCACAGATATGGAAGATGTCGTCGTACAGTGACTCGTTCCAGCGGTATTTTTCAGCGCATATCCGCCACAGTAACCCCAAACGTCCGCAATAATTCTCAACAATGACCCTGTCACTGGAGATACGGCGATTTTGAAGCTGCTCTTCGCTGGTTAGAACGTTGCCCTTTTAGGTGAATGCACCTGATATGATCAGCGAGCCCTTGGTATCCTTTGTCAGCTAAGACAGCCCATTCATCAGGATACTCTGTACTCAGAGGGCCGTGATCCGGGAGACGCTGATCTCCGTCAGCTTTTGCCGCTGCGACCTGTGAAAGGCCTCGTTGTCCCTGCACATCGTGATATCCGCAGTGTTACCACGCGCATGACGGGTGCAATAAATGGAAAGCCCTCGGGAGTTCACTGAGACTTCAACCTTGAAGCCATACAGTTTATGTTTGGCACTATAAAACGGCATGGCCTCCGCCATATTGCCTGCTGGACGGTTTGTTTGCTGGAAGGTGACGTCTGTGGCGTACATCGCACACGGGAAGTTTGCAAACGTGTGACCAGAAGTCACTAGCGCTCTCATGTTGGACTCGTCGGCTTGTGAAGCTACCCACTCTTCATAGAGCTTGGATGCAACGACTTCGATGAACCCGGTGATGGTCTTGATGAATGTGGGCGTCTTAATCCTGAAGATTCTTGCGAGCATTTCCCATGTACCGCCGTTTTTCATTACCACCAGCATCATAAAGAACACGTCCTTGGCTGCAAACGTAGAACGACGTCCACGCCCGACGTTCCAGTAGCGAAGTACATGTCCGCGTACAGAATACCACAACGTATTCAGCTCACGAGGAGAGAAGTTAGACATCCGTGTGATCGCAGCAGCACCACCATCTCGAAACACCCCATCCAGGATTGGGCACGGCGACGCAGCATCACCTCCTCCGTTTCCTTCTTCTTCAATGGGGTCGACGGGAATCGCTCGATTTCCGCCTGTCGCTCTTCTTCTCGCTCCTCCAACATTGCTAGCACGGCTTGAAAGTGCGCAGCACGAGCCGTACGAGCATGAGCTGAAGCCGCTTGAGCACGGTCTCGATCTCCTTGTAATCGGGGCGAGCCATTTCGAGCAGCCCACGACGAGAGCTACGTCTCGCACTTGCAGGGTACGGGAAGGCGATCTACGCGGTGTGCGACTGAGCGGAGAGGAGTGGCGGGACGACATCGCAGATCTTGCTGGCTTGGAGTAGGCTTAGTGGGCGCGCCGGAAGTTGAGAAGTGATCGAGTATGATCAAGTAAATGAAGCAGCACAGCACAGACTGTGTCACACAGGGTAGACGCTCGAGTTTTCGGTAGAGACAGGAACTGAAAGGAGATCTAGCAGATGATCATCTATGGGATAGATTCTCTACCGATTGCTCAAATACATTAAAGCGACCGTAACACCAAACATGTGGCTCAGTTCTTGCTCTGCTGTATGACTTACGACAGTACAGCTAACTTTTATAAAGGTCTACTAGTACAGTACCAGTATTGGTGTAGCAAGCTACAAGCAGCTGACTGGTGTATTTGATACACACCACTGTGTTGATTTTATTAGCTTCATGTGGGAAACAACGGATATCTACTCCTAGCGTTAGGAAAGAAAAATTCGCAAAGCGAAACGGTATTGGAGGCGTTAGAAGTCAGACATTATTGGCCAGCTTGCGGGGCGCCCACCAAAAGGTGGTCCCTGCCTAGTACAATCGAGATTCTCCAGCGCAAAAGCACTGGAACAGAGAGGCCTTTGTGCGGGACTCCCGCCTCACGATGTGTTGAAGTTTTTCGCTTGGTGTCTGTATGAGTGTTGGTGCTCTCACTTGGCGTTTGTATGGTGGATCTGCGACAAGCGCACCTCCATCCTCAGATGCCGATACACATACCAAATTGGAATCAGATGCGTCTCCAAAGGATTATTCCTCATTAAAGGCTTTATCCGTATCGGATTCCAGAAATTCGAACATGCCATACACCAGTTTTATCTCTTTTTCAAGTGTGGATTACACCTGCTATGTGCGCCACACCAGCAAGTCAGATCAAGCCCCATCCACAGTGCAGTGCCGTGTCGACTCGACACTGTCGAGTGGCAAAGGACGACTCGCTGTCTTGGCGTGCAGTCAGTGGCTCATAATCCGCCGCTTTTCCATTAATCTATTAACATTTAAGCATGGGAGGCGTCTACACTCGTGTGCTAAATGTGGCGTCACTTCGGCCAGGGGATCACGTTTGCATCTGGGACTACAGTCGCTGGCCTATTTCGTACCAGCACCACGGCATCGTGTGGGCTTCAGGAGCTACTGCTGCGGATATCCGCGTATGTCACGTGTGGAGCCCCCTTGAAGGCTTCCAGGAAGCACAGGCGGACTCGTGTTTCCGCATTTCTACGCTTGAGGAGTTCTTGGACAACCGGAAGCAGAAACATTTGCGTCTTGTCGAGTATCACACCTCTGGGTTACGTGAAGTGTTGTCCAGATGGGGTGAAGTACATCTGAGCAAAGCTGACCTGCCTGAAGTAGTGCTAGCGCGCTGCAAGTTCCTCTTGGGACTCGGAAGAGGAGATTTTAATATTTTTACGCAGAATTGCGAGCACGCGGCGCATTGGTGCATGACAGGCGAACAGTGGTGCAAGCAGACACTCACGAAGGTTAAAGGCCGTGTACCGTTCGAGAAACGACTGGTTAAGGAAGATGTGGACGCTCTGGTGAAGGAAGTGGAGGAGATTAAAGGAATTTCTCGCTCTGTAGTGAGCAACGTGCTCAAACTCTCAGGTTCCAAGGTTTTCCTGCGCGTTAAAGGCAACCACTACGTACAGGTTCAGGCAGATGGAACGGTCGGCATTGTACCCCAAGGAGACGACCCGACGACGTGCGGAAGAACCGCCTTTCGCCTTGAATGTTACGCCAGAGGCTACAACAGCATCCGCGTGCGCTTCTTCCACGAGGAATCAGGCTGCTATATGTTCAGTCGCTCGACGTTTAGCTGCTTTCGGGACTTGCGCATGAAGGAACCCATGACCGTGCGGGGCAAGTCCGGATTAACCTGGGAGTACTCGACGCTAGGATATCTCCGGAGTATGAACCAACACAGACGGTACGTGGGTGTACGCGACGACGGCTTGTTGTTGGACGTGAGCATGCGCGGAGATGCCGCACGCATGGAGTTCGTGGCTTGTGAAGGTGCTGCTGAGTCGTACACGCCCCCAGACATTCACCAGGTCACACGTACCTACAATCACGAGAAGTCCATTCAGTACACCGAGTCGAAGAGCATGCGGGACTATAAGGCAGCCGAGCTCATTAAGTCGTCGCCCACATCTTCCACTACGACTCCTACGACGGAACGTGCAGCAGCAGTAGCCGCATTGCCACCACTCGTCGAGTCTGTTGCAACGTGAGCGAGTCTTTTGGCGCGCTAGCTTGAAATCTATCCACACTCGACATTATGAATCTGCTGTATGGCGAAGGTGCAGCACAACTCCACGACTTCAACCTCATCGAACAGGTTTTGAAGCCAGGAAAGCATCTCGGGAAGAACAGCAGCGTCTTGTAAGTTAAATTTATAGTTTTGTACGGAGCGTCTGGCATCGGCACCTACGCATCGTGTACCTTTAGCTTAGAACCAAGCTTATTTATCGACGAAGCCAGGAAGCTTCGCCTTCTTGCTGATCGATAGCAGATCCGTGCAAGCAGTAACATGAATGCGAGGTTCGTGAAGCCATCAAGTCCCTTTGTTATCGAAAAAGCTCTTCACTTACAGTCTGCAGACTCATTCCCACCGAGACCCCATCAAGCCATCATTCTCGAGTTGATCGCAGCGCTGTGGATAACATGCGAGTAATCTGGCACAAACACTTCAAGTTGATTGCCAGCAGAGAATTTCCACGACGGAGAATGATCCCATTCTCCCATTGCAGAGACGCCATGGGTAACGTGAATGCCAGCGCAGTGAAAGTCGACGCATTACGACCTGGAGACCATATTTTCATCTGGGACCGCACTCTTTGGCCTTTCACCTACCAGCATCACGGCATCGTTTGGAAATCCGGTGAAAGCGTTGAAGATGTCCAGATTTGCCATGTGTGGACGCCTCTGGAGGGTCTTCGTCAGGCACAAGCCGATTCAAGTTTTCGAGTGTCGACGCTGGAGCAGTTCCTGTATCATCGCAGCCTGAACGATTTAAGGCTTGTCGAGTACGAAGAACACAAGATGAGTAGACCCGACGTCGTACTGACGCGCTGTAGACTGCTCCTCGGTCGTGGCCGCGGTGACTACCACCCGATCATACAGAATTGCGAACATGCTGCACGTTGGTGCAAGACTGGCAGCCAATGGAGCACACAAACACTCACACCAGGACACGGCACTATTCCGTTTGAAGATCAGCTTCGAACAGCCGACGTTCTCGCGATGAAACACCAAGTTGCAGTAATTGAAAGAGATACAGCACGAAAACCTGTGGTGGACGGCGTTCAGCAAGGTCTTCGTGTTGTGCTCCAATGCCGCACTCTGTTCTGGCTCGACAGCTTCTCGGCCGAAATGATTAACGTACGTCAGAGCTTAGCTCGCCAAGTGTTCAAGGTTGCCACCGGTCTCAAACGTTTGCCACTTCCGCTTCAAGAATACCAAGTGGAATACAGATATCTTGTGGGGTAATTCATCGCGGGCGATCTGTAAAAAGCCACATCGAGGTGTGAGTTGGCTCCGTCAAGTCGAATTTGCAACATCCTTCTTGAAGACACCTGTCAGGCCTGTGCTGTTCAGCTTTGAGGCCAATTGCCCGTCTCTCCTGTACCACGACGCCAAGCAGCCCCGAAGCAGCATGTAGCATTGTCGAGACGTCGGTACGTCGGTCGTGTGTGTCGTCAGTTGATTCCCTATTTCAAGCTCGACATTAATGTCGACATCGGCCATGCGATCCTCGTCCTCTTAGTCCGCACAATAATATCCAACTCACCTCCTCATTTTTCGACTTTACCTGTAGCGATTCCTCTCTTGCAAAATCCTTCCTTTGGGTCTGCGACAGGTGCTACACTCTGGTGATAGGAAGTATCCGATACGGTCGATACCTCTCATTGTACGCGGGACTTTTGCAGAGACGAATTCGCCAAGAAGAGCGCAAGCTCATCGCAGATCATGGGAGGTGTGTACACGCGCGTGCAGAACATTTCGTCGTTGCGGCCGGGTGACCACATCTGCATTTGGGACTACAGTCGCTGGCCGTTGTCCTATCAGCATCACGGTATTGTGTGGGCCTCAGCGGACCAGCCCCAGGACATCCGTGTGTGCCATGTGTGGAGTCCGCTGCAAGGCTACAGAGAAGCCCAAGCCGACTCGTGTTTCCGCATCTCGACGCTCGAGGAATTCCTATACAACCGCAGTCTGGACGATCTCCGACTCGTGGAGTATCACACGTCGGCGTTCCGAGACTTCCTGTCCAAGTGGGGAGAGGTACATCGAGCCAAATCGGATCTACCCGAAGTGGTGTTGGCACGCTGCAAGTTCCTGTTGGGGCTGGGCAAAGGCGACTTCAATATCTTCACTCAGAACTGCGAACATGCAGCTCATTGGTGTAAGACTGGACAGCAGTGGTCTAAGCAGATACTAACTAAGGTCAACGGCCGTGTGCCGTTCGAGAATCGGCTTGCAAAGGAGGACGTGGATGCTCTCGAGAAGGAAATTGACGAGATTAAGGCTGTTTCCCGTACTGTGGTGAGCAACGTGCTACGGTTATCAGGATCGAAGGTTTATCTGCGTGTTCATGGCAATAAATACGTTCGAATCATGGACGATGGACTTCACGTGGATGTCGTTCCTGAAGGTGAGAGCCCGGAGGCGTGCGGCCGTACAGCTTTCAGACTCGAATGTTACTCGAAGGAATACAACTGCGTGAAGGTGGCCTTCTTCCATGAAGAATCAGGTCGGTACATGTTCAGTCGCTCGACGTTCTCGTGCTTCCGCGACTTGCGCATGAAGAAAGCCAATTGTTTACGCGGCACGTCTGGAATGCGTTGGGAATACTCGTCAGGAGGCCATTTAAACAGCATGAACCAGCATCGTCGATATATTGGAACTCGAGACGACGGTCTTCTGGTGGATGTGAGTCTTCGTGGAGACGCGTCGTACTTTGAGTTCGTGCCGGTAAAGACCATCGTCGATGGACAAGTTGGTGCGTACGTTCCACCGGATATTACGCTGATCAGGAGATCTTACAACCACGCCAAGAGTGTAGAGGAAACGAGGTCTCAGAGTATGTTAGAGCTCGAGGAGGAGAGAAGAGGGCTACAGGAACCCACCCCATTATGAGCAGGGCGGAGAAATGGGTTCAGTTAGCCATGATCAAGATCGGAGGCATGGTTGAAGAAGGCTCAGTACACTAGAAAAAATTCCTGATGAAATGGCACATCCCGTTACAAAATGATTCTTCTCGTTCTTAGTTTCTCGCTGGTCAAACAGCAACTTCAAAGAGGCCTCAAATCGTTGATTCTGAACAGCAAACACTTCCTGAATGCTGGTTGCATTCACGATTCGTGAATGCAACCAATTCGTGAATCACGACTTGGTATTTTAGAGCATCTCCAGCGGCAGGTCTTAAAGACGGTTTTATCTTAAAAGTAGCGCGATTAAGACTCGGCCAAGTCTTAAAGCCCCCAGCGGCAAGTCCTATCCCAGGTTTTAACTTCACGAGGTCTTAACGGATGAGACTTGGGTCTCAAATTAAGACTCGAGTTTTAACGAAGGATGGCTTCAAAGTCGAATCGTCGCCAGAAGGATCATGGGGAAGGGCTCGGTGTGGAGCGAGTTTGAAACTGTGGAGCTGTGTGC
This sequence comes from Phytophthora colocasiae, assembly GCA_018806915.1. Taxonomy (NCBI): domain Eukaryota; phylum Oomycota; class Peronosporomycetes; order Peronosporales; family Peronosporaceae; genus Phytophthora; species Phytophthora colocasiae. The sequence goes on from JAGKQI010000091.1 coordinate 1,046,794, forward strand.
TGCGTGGCTGGCAACTTCAGAAGACCCAATACGAGGAGCAGGACAGAAGAAGGCAACGTTCTTTGAGCGTGTTTACGAGCAGTGGTGCAAAAATGTTGGCTCAGAAGTGGATCAGCGCTTGGAAAAAGCCATTGTAGGCCGATGGAAGAAGATGCAGCCGGACGTGACAAAGTTCGAGGGGATTTTCCTGAAGCTAAAGAGCCAAGAGCGTTCGGGTTGGAGTGAGCAGATGTACGTTGAAAACGCGGCGAAGATCTTTCAAGAGCGCGCGAAACAACCCTTTGAGTACCTTGCGGCTTGGAAGGAGCTGCGCGATAAGCCAAAATGGACTAGGAAAACGAATACGACTATCAACAAGCGCAAGTCAGCTGAGCCTGGCTCATTGGCTCGGCCTGAAGGTCAAAAAGCTGCTAAGAAGAGAGTGAAAAGCGACGCTGGCTTAGCGGACGACGTTCATGCGCGCTTTGTGGCTGCGTCGGAGAAAAAGGCAGATATATTGGAGCAGCAACTTCACTACAGCCTGTTCATGCAAGCGCCGGACAGCGACGAATCGAAGGAGTATTTTTCGTTACGTCGCAAAGCCATTCTTGCGCAACTTCGAGCTTCTGAGAGTGAGTCTGTGGCGACTCGCAACGCTGGTTTGTCTGCGCATGTGACGAGTCGAGGTGCCGCCAACCGCATTGATGAAGATACCCGTGAGCAAACCGTGGATGACTGCATTTCGCGGCCCTTACAGAGCTCATTCGACAACGATAACAGTCCAAATACATCGGCGCCGGTCAACGCTGTTGAAGACAGTTTAGAAACGGCTTTGGTTTAGCTCACTTACTCTACATCAGCAATCGTGAGAGCTTGTTAGCCGCTGTCGCCGAACATTTGCCAGATATGTTCAATCAGATCGTTTTTTAACGCGAAATGTGAGTTTTCATCTTCTATTGCTAGCAGCTCTTGTATGATGTTCGTAACCGGGCAACGCTTGTAACGGGGTTACACGGCGCTGCGCGCCTTGGCTACAATAGGTGTGGTATACACCATCCAGGTCACAAGTCACAGATCCGTGTACAACACATAGTGTTTCTCACACGTCACACATGTAGCCAGTTGCTGGCTGTTAGCTCAGAGCCACACATTACATTTGATTAGGATTTAGTATGTTAGATACTAAATCCGTTACATTCAGGATTAGGGCAATAAAATAAATAAAAATCAGTTTGCATTTTACATAATTAGTGTTAGTTCCTTTATTATAGGGACACTGATTGTGAGAGTCCCGTATTTAGTGGACTACTTGGTTCTTGTATAGAACCGAAGGCTAGTGCCTTGCAAGCAGGACTCTACGAGTCAACCCAACTTCCTCTGTGCCGTGCACACCTACGCAGCCCCGCTGCATCTGGTAGCACTTGTAGTCAATCCAACTCCTGAGTTGAAGACTGTTTCTCTGTGAGAATGGAGCCAGAAGCATACGCTCACTTGACTCCGAGTCAGCGGGACACGCTTAACAAGCTTACGTCCTTGCTGGGCCCTGAAGGTATGGCGCACCTTGCGTCTCAAGGGCCGGAGGCCGTCAACGCGCGCCTGGAGGCATTTGCCTCGTACGAGAACGCTCTCGTTGAGCACATTCAGCGGAATGTAAAGGAGTTAATCCCGCTCCGAGAGCTAAGCCCGTCACGCTCAGCGTGAAGACCTTTCACGGGCACGAAGGAGAGAACCTCCTATTGTGGACCCGAGAGGTCGAGATGGCCATGGGGGCCGCTATGCTCCAGTTGGAAGGCCAACGCGTGGCGTTCGCCATCTCTAAGCTCGAAGGTCGAGCACGAGAATGGGCCTTGACGTCTGGGACGTCGGTAGAAATGGCCTTCCCCACTTGGGGTGAGCTTAAGGCCAAACTTACGCAAGTATTTGCTCCACCTAACCAGGCGTATCGCGTGCGGTCACGCTTCCTCGCTTGCCGACAGGGCAAGAAGGACCTGGTGGACTATGTCCAAGAGCTGCGCATCGCTCATTGCCGGCATGGCTGCCGATCCTCTACCTGAGGTGGTCACTGTGACTATCTTCATGGAAGGTCTGAGAGCTGGCGTGGCCAGGACGGAGGCATTCCGTCAGAATCCTCGCACCTTCGAGGACGCTGTTAGCGTGGCATTGAATGCTGAACACAACTTTAAGTTGTCGAGGGTCGGTGCTAATAGCACAGGGTCCGGGGACCCGAACCCATGGACCTCAGCTATGCTGAAGATGAAGTAGCCGAGCTACGAGCTGCGGTGCAGCGTATGAGCACTCGTCGGTGCTACACGTGTGGTAGTCCCACACACCTGAGGCCCAACTGCCCTCTGCGCAAAGAGCGCGCCGGCCAGAATGGCCGCAACCCTGTCGCGGGTCCCGCTTTGGGCTCTGCCCAGGGAAACGACGGCTCCCAGTAGACGCGGGGCGGTCTACTGGGGAAGAACTGAGTTCTGCAGTGCGTGAGAGGCACTGGGGCTCAGCCCCGAAGAGCTCCGTGCTCTTGAACACGGAACGTGTGAGCGAGCAGGGCTTGCTGGTCGTCCATGTGGACGTGAAGGGCTTCGAGAAGCCGTGGATCGTGTTGATCGATTCAGGAGCGTCTGGCAACTACGTCAGACGCTCCACCGTTGAGGGTAGTCAGCAATATGCTGAGGCGCTTCGAGCGCGAAGAGGTGACACCGTCACTGTCCGTCTAGCGACGGGCGTCCGTGTCACGGCAGCCAAGGTCCCGATGGACCTACGGCTGAAGTTCCTGGACTTCGACAGCGTGGAACGCTGCTTGGTCTTGGACCTGGATTCGAGGTACGACCTCATCCTTGGTATGGCGTGGCTGGAGCGCCACGAGCCATGGATCGACTGGAGGTCGAAGACCTTAGGTGCTACGCACTTCTCTCCTAGTGGAGCTTTGGCGAGTCATGAACCCACCTCTGCTAGGAAGCAGAAGCGCTATTGGCGCGAGCATCGAGCCGAGTCGGCAATGATGCTGGAAGTCGGTGTGTCCGAGTTAGTGGACAGCACCGAGTGCGAGATCGCAGCCCTGTTGAGCGCATAGCGCTGGTTGGCAGTGAGTCAACGTGTGGGCAAAGCTCACGTAACCCGAGTGACGCCGGTCATGGACCGTCACTGGATGCCGATGGCATCGGGCCTTACCAGGCCGTGAACTGTGGGGCGGCACGTACTCCGTCGAGTGATACTGGTCGTGGACCAAGTCGATCGCTGAGTGTCTCTGAAACTGGACCTGTTACGGTCATTGATTGTGCAGCGGCACGTACTCCGCTGAGCGGCATCGGTCGTCGACCGAGTGGATCGCTGAGTGTCCCTGACACTGGGCCGAGAGAGGCCGAAACTTGTGCGACGGCACGTACTCCGTCGAGTAGACGATCTTCGGCTAGGCGAAGACGTCGTAAGGCCCTTCGGGCGAGACGCTCTGCGTCTGAGTCATCCGTGACGTCAAGTGCCGACGCACCGGAGGGCTGTGGGCAGCTATACACTCTGGTTGATGGAGTGGGCGGTAGTGCCGAAGGCAGTGTCCTGCTGGACGACTTGCCAAGTGTTGACAAGCTCCTTGAGCTAGAAGAGATGTCCTTCGCCGACTTTGGCGATGCCTTGAAGGCTGGCGAATTCGCCGAGGTGGTCATCGTTCGACCTGAGGAGGAGTTAAACTCGTCGTCCCTCGTTGACGAGTCCGTCTTGGCCGAAGTCAAGAAGGCGTTGAACGCCAGGAGTGGATCGGAGATCCTCAAGAATCCCTCGGATCCCTTCCACTCCTTGCTGAAGGAATATGGAGACGTTGTCTCGAAGGAACCACCGAGTGGCCTGCCTCCCGACCGAGGCGTTCGTCATGAGATCGACTTAGTTCCCGGAACTAAGTACTGCGTGACCCGACAGTGGCCTCTTCCTAAAGAGCAATGCGACGTCATTGACGCCTTCTTCCGTGCGAAGCACGCGGCGGGTCTCGTGCGCGAGAGCAAGTCTCCGCATTCCGCGCCAACGTTCTGTGTCAGAAAGCCGAATGGCAAGTGGCGTATCGTTCACGCTTTTAACAAGCTCAACACTGCCACGATTCCGGCGCAGACGCCGATTCCTAGGAAGGATGTTCTTCAGAACAACATGGTGGGTTGCACCATGTACAGTGCACTCGACTTAGTCGATGGGTACTATCAGCTGCTCATGCGAGCCAGTGATATTCCGCTTACAGCGGTGAGCACCCCGAGCGGTATGCTCTGGGAGTGGCTCGTCATGCCCCAAGGGCTCTCGAACGCGCCCGCAACGTTCAATCGTCTAGTGACGCAGCTGTTCAGGCCCCTACGGGCATTCGCACAAACGTACTTTGACGACGTGTTCGTCCACAGTCAGGCCGAACACGGCAAGACTGACGTTGAGGTGCACGTGGAACACGTGAGAGCTGTGCTCGAGTGCATGCGCACGAACAAGCTGTACGCCAACGCAGACAAGTGCGTCTTTGGCGCGGAAGAAATCCCCTTCCTAGGGTGCTTCATTGGGAAGCATGGCCTTCGTGCTGATCCAGCAAAGGTCAAGGCCATTGTGGATTGGCCGGTTCCCTTGAACCAGAAGGACTTGCGTAAGTGGCTGGGTTTGGCCAACTACTTGCACAAGTACAGCGAGAACTACGCTGAGTTGGCTCGGCCACTGACGGATCTCCTTAAGAAGGATGCCGAGTGGGTATGGCGTGCCGAGCACGAGAATGCGTTCACTTGTATCAAGGATAGCCTGCTTCAGGCACCGATACTGGCGCTGCCAGACCCCGCTCGTCCGTTTATTGTCGTCTGTGACGCCTCTGACTTTGCCATCGGCAGTGCTTGCTACAAGCGGACGCCGAAGGGCGCGAACGCGTCATTGCGTTTGAGTCGCGACAGCTCAAGGCTGCTGAGAAGAACTATCCAGTTCATGACAAGGAGCTACTTGCGATGAAGTACGCTCTCGTCAAATTCAGGGTTCACCTGCTCGGCTCCAAGCCGTTTGTGATCTACACGGATCATGCGTCACTACGCACAGCGACGCAGTCGCCTCACCTCTCGCAGAGGATGGCCCGATGGCTCTCCTTCTTTGCGGAGTATAACTTCGAGGTGAAGTACAAGCCTGGCAGGCAGAACGTCCTCGCTGACGCGTTATCACGTCGCCCGGACTATGAGTTATCTCATGTCACCTCGGTGACGTCGTCCGTGACGGACATGGTTCGAGCAGCGTACGCTCAGGACGACTCTTGTGTCGCGTTGCTCCAAGCTCTGGAGAGCGATGAGTTTAAAGACTCAAAGGTGACTCTGTCACGACGCCTAAAGGCGAGACTCCAACGCTACAGCCTGGAAGGCGGTCTGCTGTACTACAGCACGGGTCAGGATGACCCACCACGAGTGGTAGTTCCTCACGATGAGGATCTGAAGTACCGTATCCTCTATGAGGCTCACGACACACCCACAGGCGGCCACCTCGGTCGCGAGAAGACGTACGGCTCGGTGAGCTCCATGTACTGGTGGCCGAAGATGTACAAGTGGGTCAGCACATATGTGCGCACGTGCGAGACGTGTCAGCGGGTTAAACCCTCGCCGCATGCGGCTGCGCCTTTGGCGAGCTTACCTGTACCCTCTGGGTGTTGGCAGTCCATAAGTATGGACTTTGTGTTTGGCCTGCCGAAGGACTCGGCAGGCAACACGGGCGTGGTGGTCTTTGTTGACCGTCTGAGCAAGATGGCTCATCTAGCGGCTGTGCCGGACACCGTCGATGGTGCTGGTACAGCGACGATCTTCATCGATCGGGTCTTCCGCCAGCATGGGCTGCCTGAGACCATTGTCTCGGATCGAGATCCCCGTTTCACGGGTCACTTCTGGACGTCCGTCTTCAAGGTGCTGGGCACTCGACTGGACATGTCCACGGCGGACCATCCGCAGACCGACGGTCAGACCGAACGCGTGAACCGCGTTCTGGAGGACATCCTCCGCAGCGTATGCGCTGAAACGCCGAAGCGTTGGAGCGCTATGCTCCCTCTCGTTGAGTTCTCCATGAACAATGCGGTGCATGCCTCGACAGGCTTCACCCCGTTCTACGTGAACGGCCTTGCGCACCCGCGCGTTCCGCTCACTCCGCCACGCGGTAGCCTTGGGCTTGGTGGGGGAGAGGCTGTGCCGTCGCTCGACTCCGAGCTTGCTGATATCAGCCCTTCTGCTGTGCGTAAACAAGTCGATGACTTCCTCTCGGTGAGATTGAGCGTATTACGCCGTGTACGTGACGCGATGGCTGAAAGCCAAGACGTTCAGAAGGAACAAGCGGATACAAAAGGTAGAAGCAATGTATGGGAATTTAAGGTCGGTGACCAGGTTTTATTAAACGCTAAGAACCTACCTACACATGCAGTGTCAAATGTCTTTAAGACGAAATTGCGTCCGCGTTTCATCGGACCATTTACGGTCGTGGCCAAGAAGGGCCTGGCATACACGCTTGACTTGCCAAAGCGGATGCGAACACACCCGGTGTTCTACGTCGGCTTGCTTAAGCCATATCGGGACCCCGCGGGGTGAGCGCGGAGGCGCTGGCACCGACGACACGTGCCCAGGCTGCGTCATCTGCAGCAGCAACGTCACCTGACCTCGCAACTCAGCGAGCTGAAGCTCCTGCTGGTGCAGGCGAGCAGTCAGGACTGAGGACCTTCGAGCCAAGCCATCCGGCTTTCAATCTCCTCCATGTCATGAGCGAGACGGGCATGCGAATGCCAAACACTCTCGACGTTCCCTTGAAGGGACTGAGTCTGACTCCGGAGAGTACCGATCGAGTGATCGAGTTGGTACCAGGCGCGATGCGACAAATAGCGCTCGTCACACTCATCGAGTACGGCGTTCCGCAGCGAATCGGCCTCCTCCGCCGTTGCTCGATGAGCAGGGACTCCCCACTACCACGTGGAGCGCCTGATGGCGCGGCGTCGCCACCGTAGTCAAAACCAGTATCTGGTGAAGTGGCGTGGATATCCTCATTCCCAAAACTCGTGGGAGTTTGAAGGGTCCCTGAGGCAGGACTGCCCTGACGTCGTGGACGCTTTTGATCGCGAAGATCGGGGGCGCCCGAAGGGCTCGAGGTCGACCACTCGGTCGACACCCGCTTCTCACCACTAGTGTGAGAAGCTGACGGACTAGCAGCCGAGCTCAGGCTCTGGTCCGTGGCTGGCACAGCCAGCGAGTCTCCCTCGGAGACTGAAGGAGCATCCTGCGAAGCAGGGATAGTGGCCTGAGAGGCGGGAGCCACTGCCGTCGTGTGACGAGGAAAGCGGCCGGGCCGCACGCGTATCTTCGCGTACTGGAAGAGTAGACCTCGGGCGAGGCGGACGTCCACCTCGGCGCAGCTCTCCATGAGCCGGTCAAACGACGCGAGCTTCCGTGAAGCCTCGGCCCAGGTGGCCACATGGACCATGTAGTCCCGGGTGGTCTCTCCGGTTTGGAGCAGGAGTGGATAAGTCCTCATCTGAGGCACAGACTCCCGTCGCCGTTGCTTATCTAAGCGTTGCCGATACTCGGCGAGTGTGCACACCTGCGGGGTCAGGAAACGCTCATGGAGCCCCTGTCGCTGCTGAGTCTCAGCCACCGTACGTGGAGGATTGCCTATGGCGTAACCATGCAGGTTTGGCTGCGCCATCAACTGCTTCACCTGCTCGGCAGGGTCGCGAGGCTCGAAGCCGTAGTCGCGCCGCGACGAAGTCCCCACGATGTCCCGTTGGACCGGTCGACGTGACTCTGGAGCACCGCTCAGGGAAGCCTCCTGTGCCTCATCCAGAGGGTTGGTGATCGCGTCTTCGACTCCCTTGAGTGACTCTGGCTCATCGCGAGCAGGAAGCGGTGGTGCGTTGCGCAACGCGTTGAGCACGAGGCTCGAAGGTCCCTCCGGGAACGGATTGGGCTGCCGCAGCTGCCGAGGAATTGAGTACCGACGCGGATCGCGTGGAGAGCGCAGCTCAGATCGGGTCGTCCGAGGGCTCGCAGGAGCAGGAGACGCATGGGCATCGCCCTGTTCGGACTCCTCGTAGTCCACTTCGACCTCGCCTTCCTCTGTAGGAGAGCGACGTGGGTCTCGCGTCGGCGACGCTGTCGTGTACTCGAAGGGTGAGCCACCGCTACCACTTGACGTCGGGCTGGCCTTGAACATCGCTCCGTAGCGAAGGCGAAACGCCGCGAAATACTCCGAATCGGAGAGCGTGAGAGGAGCCGAGGGCTCAGACCGGAAAGCGCTGAGGCGCTGGGGCGTAGACGCCTGGTCACTGGACACCTCAGGAGCGGTTGGCTCGCTGGGGAGAATTGAAGAATGTGCTCGTTGAGCCAGCGCACCCGCGCACTCTCGTTGAGAGATTTCTTTTATCGGAAAGTTGCCGGTGACAGGCCTTGACAAGGCAGTTATGTCTACAGTTGTAGATACTCCGTATCCACGGTTTGGTGGGGGAGGGTGTAACGGGGTTACACGGCGCTGCGCGCCTTGGCTACAATAGGTGTGGTATACACCATCCAGGTCACAAGTCACAGATCCGTGTACAACACATAGTGTTTCTCACACGTCACACATGTAGCCAGTTGCTGGCTGTTAGCTCAGAGCCACACATTACATTTGATTAGGATTTAGTATGTTAGATACTAAATCCGTTACATTCAGGATTAGGGCAATAAAATAAATAAAAATCAGTTTGCATTTTACATAATTAGTGTTAGTTCCTTTATTATAGGGACACTGATTGTGAGAGTCCCGTATTTAGTGGACTACTTGGTTCTTGTATAGAACCGAAGGCTAGTGCCTTGCAAGCAGGACTCTACGAGTCAACCCAACTTCCTCTGTGCCGTGCACACCTACGCAGCCCCGCTGCAACGCTCGTGAGGTGTTGGTGGTGCTGGGCTCACCCATCCATCTTCGTACAAGTAATTGTTGTTCAATGTACTATCGCCAATTTCATCTTCAATGATCATATTATGGAGAATAATACAGGTCATTATGACTGATCCCATTGCATTTACACTCCACAACTTGCACGGGACAGCTAGAATACGAAAGCGCTGCTGCAATACCCCAAACGCACGCTCGATATCCTTTCTAACTGCTTCGTGTACAGTTTTAAATGTTTTGCGCTTTCGGTTGTTCGGGTTAACAATGCTTTGCTGGAAAATCTCCCATGAGGGGTAAATTCCATCCGTTAGGTAGTACGCCCGCTCATATGTCGCCCCATTGACGTTGAAATGTACAATCGGTGCAGCACTGTTCACCAAGTTATCCAATAAAGGAGAACGTTCCAGCACGTTCAAGTCGTTGTTTGACCCTGGTGTCCCGAAAAAGGCATGCCATATCCAGAGAGTCTGGGATGCCACGGCCTCAAGGATCACTGTTTTTGATTTTTTCTTGCCTTTGAATGCGCCGGCCCACGCAATCGGGCAGTTTTTCCAAGACCAGTGCATGCAATCTAGACTTCCTATCATTCCAGGAACCCCGTGCAGCATTTTCCGCTAGCAGCATCTCCAAATCAAATTGTGTCGGTTGTCGAAGATATTCAGGTCCGAAAATGCGCATGATAGCGCTGCAAAAGTAACGCATAGTTTCCATTACCGTAGATTCGCCGATGCGTATTAATTCGTCGAGTTGATCGGCGCATGCACCGTACGCAAGCATGCGTAGTGCGCAAGTCACTTTTTGCTCAGGAAGAAAGCCTAGGAGACCAGTAGCATCCGCACGTTGTGTGAAATAGTTGCTCTCGCTGTCTTCCACGAGAGCGACAACAATTCGCTCGAAGAGGCAGCGTCGCATCCTAAACCTGCGGCGGAAATCACCTGCATGAACGCAGCAGATTAGTTCTGTCCATTATACCGAAAAGCATGGTTTCGTACGTGCATTGTAAGTCGGATTCTCACCGAAGTAGTCTGCCATCAACTCTTTCCCCCATTTGGCTCGTTGTCGCTCCTTGGCCGCGCGCTTTCCCGGCACTGATCCACCGTGCTTGCGCTTGGTGCATCCATGTATCGTCGGCAAGATAATTAACCGAAAGTATTCGTCATCTGAGTCGTCTTCACCCTCCAGTGCCCCTGCCATCCACGGTGAGGATGCCATTCGTTTGGTCTTGGCCGCTCGCGAAACGGGCAACAGGTTGAAATAGGACTTTTGGTTAAGACTCCCCGCTGGGAAAAAAATCCACGTGTCAGGTCTTATTTAAAACTGGGGTCTTAATGCTAGCCAAAGGTCGCCGTTGAGACCTCGTATAAGACTTGCCGCTGGAGGTGCTCTTACTTAGGTATCGGTGGCTATTGACTCGAGTCTCGTTGGCATCCGGTTTGACACCACCTGTCATGCGGTACCTGAACAGTGTCGCCCACTCAACCATCGTTACGTCACGACAAGTCAATGCAAGAGCTCGCAACGAGCCATTGGCGAGTCGTTTTTCGCACGACCGGATACTTTTTTCTTCCAAATGGCGTGTTGTCGTCGCTGCGGAAGTTGTCTTTCGACGTGGAAGGGATCTCTTTTCGAAGCAGCTCGTTCTGCATCGTGTCATCGAGCATTGGGCCCTGATGAAATGCACATCCGCATCGTCAAAATTATCCTTGGGATCGGGAAAAGTGTACATCGCTGAATGAAAGCAGGTACAGTAACCGTTGCCGTGCTACGCTATTATAGCGCTTCGTTCACACTGACGACCCTGGAGCGTTGCTCAGTACAGTGCAGCAGATACGTTGCCTTATTACATCCTGCTCTGCTCGTTTTAGCTCTGTCACTTGCGCACTTGTGGTGACGCTTTGCTTGAATCTCGGTGATTGACCTTGAATTTTGCAAAAACCGGTTGGTTTGCATGCGAAACCTGTGCGGTTTTTGCGGGAACCAAAGCGGTCCTCCAGCTGCCATTTGCCAATTTGCCGTCATCCGAAGAGAAAGTCCCTGTCGCTTTAGACACTTCCTTGTTGCAACTAGCATCGCTCGAGTCCAAGCAGCAAAATTTTTACTGTTACGGCGGTTTATCTGAGTCCGTGAGAGCCGATTTCAACCCTTGACAACTGGACGAACACGCCAGAACACGCCAAGCTTTTTCCTCCACACAAAGACTTTCACCTTTGACCTCATTCCCAGTCTTGCCGCATCGAGTTCACTTTAAGGTTGAAGTTGCCTTTTTTGCAGAATGAATGTCATCTACTCGGTCAAGGACTACGTGAGCAACGTCTTCCACCAGGACGCAGGCAGCTCGGGCGCCATCGACGTGGTGGCCGTCCAGCAGCCTGATGGTCTGTTGCATTGCTCGCCGTTCCACGTGCATTTCGGGTCGTTGCACAAGCTCAAGCCGGAGGACAAGCAGGTGGCGCTAGAAGTCAATGGCGAAGTTGTCGCTGGTGTCCGGATGAAGCTCGGTGCTGCTGGAGAGGCCTATTTCGTGCATCAAGTGCAGGAGCCTGTGGACGAGAAGGATTATTTAGCGTCTCCATTGCCCAGTCCTACCAGTAGCATCGGAGATGCTCAAGAATTAGTGCAGGACGATGCAGAGAATGCACTTCTACGAGAGCCTGAAGACGAAGAACATTCCATTCAAGAAGATGTCAAAAGGAGCGAGTCTAGTGACAGGTTGACGTGGGGGTGGGGAGCACTGCCGAGTATGAAGGAGAACATGGAGGAGGACTTACCGGCTATGGTGAAGAGTGCGTCCGTGTATTTTGATGCAGTGGACATTGAAGCTACTGGAGGTGAAGATGTTGACTACTACGACCATCCGTCGATGTCGCTTTGTGGACATTTGTTGGAGCAAGCAGAGACGGAGGAAGACGTGCACAGGATCTTCTCCGAGCATATTGTCACCTTTGACTTCTTCCGAGCCAACGCCGCCAGCATTTTGTCAAACCCGGAGCTACGCTTTTTTGTCGATGGGAAAGTGGCGTCGTATGATGCAGACATGCAGGCGTATCTCGTATCGCGGGTGCTTTTCCCATACTCGCAGCATTTGCCGGTGGGGAGTTTGCCAATTGTGCGTGGTGACAAGGAAACGGAGGCATCAACAAAATCTTATGTGGGTAGTACCACCAGGATGGATTGTCGAGCCAAACCTCGTGACGAGAGCTGCAAAACTAGTGCTGGTCTTACACGCTCGGCTTTAAGGAAACCTACAACTCTGGAGCCTTTGGAGGAAGTTTTAAGCGATGATGGCAACTCGACACAAGATACGGCCAGTCTTACGAGTGAACCATACTACAAGAAGAGTCTGAAGCCGTCGCAAGAGGAGCTGCTGGACATGAGGTTACACGTGGGTATGAATGATATCGCGTTCTTGCTGAGATCTCACAGCTCAGGCGAAGTGGCTCGCGTGACTGCAAAGCTGTATCTATGGCCAGTTACTGCTAAAGTTGTCATTGCTCAGATTGATGGCGCGATTTCGAGCAGTGCTGAAACTGGCAGCATGTTCAAGCGACGTGACCCTGCTGCGCTACACCCGGGAGCAGTGGAATTTTACTCCAAGCTTGCACGGAATGGCTACCGAGTCGTGTATGTAACCTGCCACAGCTTATCGCAAGTCAATTTGCTTCACACACTGCTGCACAGTAGCGCTGGGGAAGACGGAGAAATCGCTCTTCCTATGGGGCCAGTACTGCTTTCACCAGACCGTCTGCTGGCTACGTACAGCAGTGACATGATTGATGCAGAGAATTTCAAGGTGGCAGCTCTCGGTGCGCTTCGCTCTCTTTTCCCTCGTGACGTCAACCCATTCTACGCAGCATTTGGTACAACCCAGACGGACAGCGTAGTGTACACTCAAGTCGGTGTTTTCTCGGGAAAAGTGTTCGTTGTGGACCCCACAGATGGAAGTCTCCGACACCGGTCGTTGATGGGCTTTCATGAGTCCTACACGAGCTTATTGGACCGTATGGACTCCATGTTTCCGCCTATTTACTCTCCAACGACGCAAGTTCCAGTATCCTCTCAAAACAATTCACAACTTGTGGTAGCAACGCTCCAGTCGATACCAAGCAACCTCAGCATTACATCTCGAAGCTCTGCAGTCGAAGAGGATGAGCCACTGATATCGGAAATTGTTGCATCACACGTGCGCACACGAAGCCTCGCGGACGAGGCGTACAACGACATCAACTTTTGGCGAATTGAACCAGGTCGCATCTAGGATTTTTAAGAATGAGAACTAATTAAAAATTGTTTTTCTAGGAAGCCCTGTTCTTCAGGTGCAAGTGATCGTGTTGCTGGTGGTTTCGACTACAGGCTGAAGTGGCGATTGAAACGGCCGACTGCTACGAGGAGCTCCTGAACTCGAAGAATTGCCATTAAAGGCTCAAGATGCGACGTCGTTTGATGAAGGAGCAGGGTCCAGTAGGACAATCGGATCATCTTCCAGACGTTGCAGGGCTTTCAGCTACTGATGGACCAGCAAGAAGTGTAGCGTGGGGACTTTTACCAGCACCAAAGTATTTTTTTACGAGTCCAGTCGCGCCACCTCGTGGTAGTTTGGATACGATGCGTTCACTGGATCTGAGGGACAAGAAGAAACTGCGCTGCATTTGGCTTGCACCTGATGAAGGTATAACGAGTTGTTTGTAGATTTATTGACGATATGTTCACTTTATTTTACTTTTTTTCAGGCGATCAGCAACTTGTACGCCCTCCTCCGTTGGATAGCATGCAGTACGCGCAGATTAGCGTAAGTTTTCCTCTGAAAACTACCTGAACTGCACTAATAGCTTTTGAAATTGTAGGGATCGATACTTGGTAGCAATATCTTGGAGAAAATTAAGCGTGCGGACAATCTCTCGGTGCAATTGGAACGTAGCGATCGCTTTATGGACGCCACTCACACGTACGAGCAGGCTGCGAAGATGCTGGTATGGTACAGTTTGGCACCATTTACCCTGTCTAAAACTAAGTTGTTGTGGTTGTGGATAGCTCCGATGTATACAAAAGCGTGAGGGAGCACCTGGTGTTATGCCGGATGAAGTGAAATGGCTTCGTATCGACTACGAGATTCGTTGTGTTCAACTCGTCGCTCTGTGTATGTGTGGAGCGCGGAAATCGGTGGCAACGGGAGATAATACGACATTTCTGGTACGTTCACCGTCCTCTTAAAGTTCTTTACCTGCTTTTTACGAATGCATTGCTTTCTTTTCTGTAGCTACTCAAGAAAGCAGAAGAATTAACCTCACGAGATGGTCTTCAGTACTGTAAAAAACATGTTCAACGTGCTGCAGTGTACCAGAACATCGCCAACTACTACAAGAAGCAAAAGAAATACCAAGCAGCACTGCAGGCAGCAGAGAAAGCGGTCCGAAGCAACGATAAACTCGCACTCAGCGACCGTTTCCCGATCGCGTATTTCACGCAAGCGTGTCTCCATGGGTTATTACTGGAACCTGCCAAGGCTGGTTTCATGTACACCGCCTGCTTGACTGTGGCTGAATCCCAACGATCTGCTAGCGATAGCCCCCAGGTTGCAGAAGTCTTTTATACTCTCAAAGCTGCAACGTTGCACAACTTAGCCATCGAGTGGGCAAACCTGAACATGCCGGATCAAACCCGCGACGCACTTGCAAGCGCCATGGAAGTGGGCGTTCATTATCTCCCACAAACGCACCCAGTGGTTGTACGCATACTGGAAACCTACAAGGTCATGCGAGAAAATTTCCTCTTCCACACCAGTAGGAGCACAACAGCCCCCGTGGCTGTTCCAGCGCAGAAACCTGCTCCGATTCGTCCAACTTCCTTACCGGATAAAGGCAGCAAGCGTCCAGTACCTCCAAGTTTGCTAAAGACACCCCAGGAATCTCCAAGTAATGTAACAAGCCCCAAAGCGAGGCGGATATTGACCCGTGAGGCCTATCACCCGGAATCGGAGGATATAAGTCCAAGGCCACCTTCTTCTCGCCGACCTGTAAGTCCAAGGTCTGCGACGCGATCTTCTCCTCGTGCAAGAACGGCTACTCGACCGACCACTACACCACAAAGCCCGGTGGCATTATCAGGACAGACTCTTCCTCCAGGAGCTACGAGAACGTCGCATCTTGGGGCGATACCGGACAAGATTTATTCTCACACTTTGGGGGCGAAGTACAATTCCCACAAAGAGCGCGTTCTTGGGGAAGCGCGAGCATTTGGGGCTCGCCGGAGAGCTGCAATGAGAATACAGGTAACGCAAACCTGGAATTGAGAGTATTACTGACATGATTTAACAGCTTTTTTGTGGTTGTTCGACTAGAGCTCTTGGAGACGCGCACTTCTGCGGCATCGAGCGGTTAGACGAAGAGAGCAGGCGGCAACTTTGATTCAAAGCACAATACGCATGTATCACGAGAAAGTGGAGTATGGATGGATATTATACAGGATTCGACGCACTCAGGCTGTATGGAGAGGTAAGCTTGCTCGGACGCGAAAGAAGACGACGATGGCCTCGGTGGTACAGATTCAAAATGCGTGGCGGTGTCGAAATGGACGTGCGAAATATGCCATCAAAAAGATCCGGTTGGTGTTGCTCCAGTCCGTCGTGCGTGGGTTCTTGGCTAGAGCAGCACGAAACAGGAAAAACCAAGCGGCTGCCAATATTCAGGCTCAGATCCGGAGGCACTTGTGCGTACGAAAATTCAACAGGACTCTGTCTGCTGCTGCTATGCTTAATCGTGTTCTCCGAGGCATGCAAGCGCGGAAACACGTCAAAAAGGGGATTATACGTGTTGTGAGGTATATTTTGGAAGATGCAGTGGCATCTATACTTGCCGATGACATCACAAACCAAGCAATACAAGCAGCAATATTTGACACAGTTGAGGCCGTAGTAAAATACACAGTACTCGAACAAGACCGAGCAGAGGAAGCACAACAAGTTGCAGAACCAGAACATGCTGTGATCTACGGCGTGGAGGATGTGATGGCGGGTGTGCTGGCGCAGGTGTCCGTTCCGCCGGTTGTTGATACGGCCGTGGAGGCGGCGGTGGTCGAAGACGCGGTCGTGCCGGTGGAGGAAGTAGCTGTTGTGGACTCCGACGTGGAGGATGTGATGGCGGGTGTGCTGGCGCAGGTGTCCGTTCCGCCGGTTGTTGATACGGCCGTGGAGGCGGCGGTGGTCGAAGACGCGGTCGTGCCGGTGGAGGAAGTAGCTGTTGTGGACTCCGACGTGGAGGATGTGATGGCGGGTGTGCTGGCGCAGGTGTCCGTTCCGCCGGTTGTTGATACGGCCGTGGAGGCGGCGGTGGTCGAAGACGCGGTCGTGCCGGTGGAGGAAGTAGCTGTTGTGGACTCCGACGTGGAGGATGTGATGGCGGGTGTGCTGGCGCAGGTGTCCGTTCCGCCGGTTGTTGATACGGCCGTGGAGGCGGCGGTGGTCGAAGACGCGGTCGTGCCGGTGGAGGAAGTAGCTGTTGTGGACTCCGACGTGGAGGATGTGATGGCGGGTGTGCTGGCGCAGGTGTCCGTTCCGCCGGTTGTTGATACGGCCGTGGAGGCGGCGGTGGTCGAAGACGCGGTCGTGCCGGTGGAGGAAGTAGCTGTTGTGGACTCCGACGTGGAGGATGTGATGGCGGGTGTGCTGGCGCAGGTGTCCGTTCCGCCGGTTGTTGATACGGCCGTGGAGGCGGCGGTGGTCGAAGACGCGGTCGTGCCGGTGGAGGAAGTAGCTGTTGTGGACTCCGACGTGGAGGATGTGATGGCGGGTGTGCTGGCGCAGGTGTCCGTTCCGCCGGTTGTTGATACGGCCGTGGAGGCGGCGGTGGTCGAAGACGCGGTCGTGCCGGTGGAGGAAGTAGCTGTTGTGGACTCCGACGTGGAGGATGTGATGGCGGGTGTGCTGGCGCAGGTGTCCGTTCCGCCGGTTGTTGATACGGCCGTGGAGGCGGCGGTGGTCGAAGACGCGGTCGTGCCGGTGGAGGAAGTAGCTGTTGTGGACTCCGACGTGGAGGATGTGATGGCGGGTGTGCTGGCGCAGGTGTCCGTTCCGCCGGTTGTTGATACGGCCGTGGAGGCGGCGGTGGTCGAAGACGCGGTCGTGCCGGTGGAGGAAGTAGCTGTTGTGGACTCCGACGTGGAGGATGTGATGGCGGGTGTGCTGGCGCAGGTGTCCGTTCCGCCGGTTGTTGATACGGCCGTGGAGGCGGCGGTGGTCGAAGACGCGGTCGTGCCGGTGGAGGAAGTAGCTGTTGTGGACTCCGACGTGGAGGATGTGATGGCGGGTGTGCTGGCGCAGGTGTCCGTTCCGCCGGTTGTTGATACGGCCGTGGAGGCGGCGGTGGTCGAAGACGCGGTCGTGCCGGTGGAGGAAGTAGCTGTTGTGGACTCCGACGTGGAGGATGTGATGGCGGGTGTGCTGGCGCAGGTGTCCGTTCCGCCGGTTGTTGATACGGCCGTGGAGGCGGCGGTGGTCGAAGACGCGGTCGTGCCGGTGGAGGAAGTAGCTGTTGTGGACTCCGACGTGGAGGATGTGATGGCGGGTGTGCTGGCGCAGGTGTCCGTTCCGCCGGTTGTTGATACGGCCGTGGAGGCGGCGGTGGTCGAAGACGCGGTCGTGCCGGTGGAGGAAGTAGCTGTTGTGGACTCCGACGTGGAGGATGTGATGGCGGGTGTGCTGGCGCAGGTGTCCGTTCCGCCGGTTGTTGATACGGCCGTGGAGGCGGCGGTGGTCGAAGACGCGGTCGTGCCGGTGGAGGAAGTAGCTGTTGTGGACTCCGACGTGGAGGATGTGATGGCGGGTGTGCTGGCGCAGGTGTCCGTTCCGCCGGTTGTTGATACGGCCGTGGAGGCGGCGGTGGTCGAAGACGCGGTCGTGCCGGTGGAGGAAGTAGCTGTTGTGGACTCCGACGTGGAGGATGTGATGGCGGGTGTGCTGGCGCAGGTGTCCGTTCCGCCGGTTGTTGATACGGCCGTGGAGGCGGCGGTGGTCGAAGACGCGGTCGTGCCGGTGGAGGAAGTAGCTGTTGTGGACTCCGACGTGGAGGATGTGATGGCGGGTGTGCTGGCGCAGGTGTCCGTTCCGCCGGTTGTTGATACGGCCGTGGAGGCGGCGGTGGTCGAAGACGCGGTCGTGCCGGTGGAGAGAGGCGGTTGTGGACTCCGACGTGGAGGATGTGATGGCGGGTGTGCTGGCGCAGGTGTCCGTTCCGCCGGTTGTTGATACGGCCGTGGAGGCGGCGGTGGTCGAAGACGCGGTCGTGCCGGTGGAGGAAGTAGCTGTTGTGGACTCCGACGTGGAGGATGTGATGGCGGGTGTGCTGGCGCAGGTGTCCGTTCCGCCGGTTGTTGATACGGCCGTGGAGGCGGCGGTGGTCGAAGACGCGGTCGTGCCGGTGGAGGAAGTAGCTGTTGTGGACTCCGACGTGGAGGATGTGATGGCGGGTGTGCTGGCGCAGGTGTCCGTTCCGCCGGTTGTTGATACGGCCGTGGAGGCGGCGGTGGTCGAAGACGCGGTCGTGCCGGTGGAGGAAGTAGCTGTTGTGGACTCCGACGTGGAGGATGTGATGGCGGGTGTGCTGGCGCAGGTGTCCGTTCCGCCGGTTGTTGATACGGCCGTGGAGGCGGCGGTGGTCGAAGACGCGGTCGTGCCGGTGGAGGAAGTAGCTGTTGTGGACTCCGACGTGGAGGATGTGATGGCGGGTGTGCTGGCGCAGGTGTCCGTTCCGCCGGTTGTTGATACGGCCGTGGAGGCGGCGGTGGTCGAAGACGCGGTCGTGCCGGTGGAGGAAGTAGCTGTTGTGGACTCCGACGTGGAGGATGTGATGGCGGGTGTGCTGGCGCAGGTGTCCGTTCCGCCGGTTGTTGATACGGCCGTGGAGGCGGCGGTGGTCGAAGACGCGGTCGTGCCGGTGGAGGAAGTAGCTGTTGTGGACTCCGACGTGGAGGATGTGATGGCGGGTGTGCTGGCGCAGGTGTCCGTTCCGCCGGTTGTTGATACGGCCGTGGAGGCGGCGGTGGTCGAAGACGCGGTCGTGCCGGTGGAGGAAGTAGCTGTTGTGGACTCCGACGTGGAGGATGTGATGGCGGGTGTGCTGGCGCAGGTGTCCGTTCCGCCGGTTGTTGATACGGCCGTGGAGGCGGCGGTGGTCGAAGACGCGGTCGTGCCGGTGGAGGAAGTAGCTGTTGTGGACTCCGACGTGGAGGATGTGATGGCGGGTGTGCTGGCGCAGGTGTCCGTTCCGCCGGTTGTTGATACGGCCGTGGAGGCGGCGGTGGTCGAAGACGCGGTCGTGCCGGTGGAGGAAGTAGCTGTTGTGGACTCCGACGTGGAGGATGTGATGGCGGGTGTGCTGGCGCAGGTGTCCGTTCCGCCGGTTGTTGATACGGCCGTGGAGGCGGCGGTGGTCGAAGACGCGGTCGTGCCGGTGGAGGAAGTAGCTGTTGTGGACTCCGACGTGGAGGATGCGATGGCGGGTGTGCTGGCGCAGGTGTCCGTTCCGCCGGTTGTTGATACGGCCGTGGAGGCGGCGGTGGTCGAAGACGCGGTCGTGCCGGTGGAGGAAGTAGCTGTTGTGGACTCCGACGTGGAGGATGTGATGGCGGGTGTGCTGGCGCAGGTGTCCGTTCCGCCGGTTGTTGATACGGCCGTGGAGGCGGCGGTGGTCGAAGACGCGGTCGTGCCGGTGGAGGAAGTAGCTGTTGTGGACTCCGACGTGGAGGATGCGATGGCGGGTGTGCTGGCGCAGGTGTCCGTTCCGCCGGTTGTTGATACGGCCGTGGAGGCGGCGGTGGTCGAAGACGCGGTCGTGCCGGTGGAGGAAGTAGCTGTTGTGGACTCCGACGTGGAGGATGTGATGGCGGGTGTGCTGGCGCAGGTGTCCGTTCCGCCGGTTGTTGATACGGCCGTGGAGGCGGCGGTGGTCGAAGACGCGGTCGTGCCGGTGGAGGAAGTAGCTGTTGTGGACTCCGACGTGGAGGATGCGATGGCGGGTGTGCTGGCGCAGGTGTCCGTTCCGCCGGTTGTTGATACGGCCGTGGAGGCGGCGGTGGTCGAAGACGCGGTCGTGCCGGTGGAGGAAGTAGCTGTTGTGGACTCCGACGTGGAGGATGTGATGGCGGGTGTGCTGGCGCAGGTGTCCGTTCCGCCGGTTGTTGATACGGCCGTGGAGGCGGCGGTGGTCGAAGACGCGGTCGTGCCGGTGGAGGAAGTAGCTGTTGTGGACTCCGACGTGGAGGATGTGATGGCGGGTGTGCTGGCGCAGGTGTCCGTTCCGCCGGTTGTTGATACGGCCGTGGAGGCGGCGGTGGTCGAAGACGCGGTCGTGCCGGTGGAGGAAGTAGCTGTTGTGGACTCCGACGTGGAGGATGTGATGGCGGGTGTGCTGGCGCAGGTGTCCGTTCCGCCGGTTGTTGATACGGCCGTGGAGGCGGCGGTGGTCGAAGACGCGGTCGTGCCGGTGGAGGAAGTAGCTGTTGTGGACTCCGACGTGGAGGATGTGATGGCGGGTGTGCTGGCGCAGGTGTCCGTTCCGCCGGTTGTTGATACGGCCGTGGAGGCGGCGGTGGTCGAAGACGCGGTCGTGCCGGTGGAGGAAGTAGCTGTTGTGGACTCCGACGTGGAGGATGTGATGGCGGGTGTGCTGGCGCAGGTGTCCGTTCCGCCGGTTGTTGATACGGCCGTGGAGGCGGCGGTGGTCGAAGACGCGGTCGTGCCGGTGGAGGAAGTAGCTGTTGTGGACTCCGACGTGGAGGATGTGATGGCGGGTGTGCTGGCGCAGGTGTCCGTTCCGCCGGTTGTTGATACGGCCGTGGAGGCGGCGGTGGTCGAAGACGCGGTCGTGCCGGTGGAGGAAGTAGCTGTTGTGGACTCCGACGTGGAGGATGTGATGGCGGGTGTGCTGGCGCAGGTGTCCGTTCCGCCGGTTGTTGATACGGCCGTGGAGGCGGCGGTGGTCGAAGACGCGGTCGTGCCGGTGGAGGAAGTAGCTGTTGTGGACTCCGACGTGGAGGATGTGATGGCGGGTGTGCTGGCGCAGGTGTCCGTTCCGCCGGTTGTTGATACGGCCGTGGAGGCGGCGGTGGTCGAAGACGCGGTCGTGCCGGTGGAGGAAGTAGCTGTTGTGGACTCCGACGTGGAGGATGTGATGGCGGGTGTGCTGGCGCAGGTGTCCGTTCCGCCGGTTGTTGATACGGCCGTGGAGGCGGCGGTGGTCGAAGACGCGGTCGTGCCGGTGGAGGAAGTAGCTGTTGTGGACTCCGACGTGGAGGATGTGATGGCGGGTGTGCTGGCGCAGGTGTCCGTTCCGCCGGTTGTTGATACGGCCGTGGAGGCGGCGGTGGTCGAAGACGCGGTCGTGCCGGTGGAGGAAGTAGCTGTTGTGGACTCCGACGTGGAGGATGTGATGGCGGGTGTGCTGGCGCAGGTGTCCGTTCCGCCGGTTGTTGATACGGCCGTGGAGGCGGCGGTGGTCGAAGACGCGGTCGTGCCGGTGGAGGAAGTAGCTGTTGTGGACTCCGACGTGGAGGATGTGATGGCGGGTGTGCTGGCGCAGGTGTCCGTTCCGCCGGTTGTTGATACGGCCGTGGAGGCGGCGGTGGTCGAAGACGCGGTCGTGCCGGTGGAGGAAGTAGCTGTTGTGGACTCCGACGTGGAGGATGTGATGGCGGGTGTGCTGGCGCAGGTGTCCGTTCCGCCGGTTGTTGATACGGCCGTGGAGGCGGCGGTGGTCGAAGACGCGGTCGTGCCGGTGGAGGAAGTAGCTGTTGTGGACTCCGACGTGGAGGATGTGATGGCGGGTGTGCTGGCGCAGGTGTCCGTTCCGCCGGTTGTTGATACGGCCGTGGAGGCGGCGGTGGTCGAAGACGCGGTCGTGCCGGTGGAGGAAGTAGCTGTTGTGGACTCCGACGTGGAGGATGTGATGGCGGGTGTGCTGGCGCAGGTGTCCGTTCCGCCGGTTGTTGATACGGCCGTGGAGGCGGCGGTGGTCGAAGACGCGGTCGTGCCGGTGGAGGAAGTAGCTGTTGTGGACTCCGACGTGGAGGATGTGATGGCGGGTGTGCTGGCGCAGGTGTCCGTTCCGCCGGTTGTTGATACGGCCGTGGAGGCGGCGGTGGTCGAAGACGCGGTCGTGCCGGTGGAGGAAGTAGCTGTTGTGGACTCCGACGTGGAGGATGTGATGGCGGGTGTGCTGGCGCAGGTGTCCGTTCCGCCGGTTGTTGATACGGCCGTGGAGGCGGCGGTGGTCGAAGACGCGGTCGTGCCGGTGGAGGAAGTAGCTGTTGTGGACTCCGACGTGGAGGATGTGATGGCGGGTGTGCTGGCGCAGGTGTCCGTTCCGCCGGTTGTTGATACGGCCGTGGAGGCGGCGGTGGTCGAAGACGCGGTCGTGCCGGTGGAGGAAGTAGCTGTTGTGGACTCCGACGTGGAGGATGTGATGGCGGGTGTGCTGGCGCAGGTGTCCGTTCCGCCGGTTGTTGATACGGCCGTGGAGGCGGCGGTGGTCGAAGACGCGGTCGTGCCGGTGGAGGAAGTAGCTGTTGTGGACTCCGACGTGGAGGATGTGATGGCGGGTGTGCTGGCGCAGGTGTCCGTTCCGCCGGTTGTTGATACGGCCGTGGAGGCGGCGGTGGTCGAAGACGCGGTCGTGCCGGTGGAGGAAGTAGCTGTTGTGGACTCCGACGTGGAGGATGTGATGGCGGGTGTGCTGGCGCAGGTGTCCGTTCCGCCGGTTGTTGATACGGCCGTGGAGGCGGCGGTGGTCGAAGACGCGGTCGTGCCGGTGGAGGAAGTAGCTGTTGTGGACTCCGACGTGGAGGATGTGATGGCGGGTGTGCTGGCGCAGGTGTCCGTTCCGCCGGTTGTTGATACGGCCGTGGAGGCGGCGGTGGTCGAAGACGCGGTCGTGCCGGTGGAGGAAGTAGCTGTTGTGGACTCCGACGTGGAGGATGTGATGGCGGGTGTGCTGGCGCAGGTGTCCGTTCCGCCGGTTGTTGATACGGCCGTGGAGGCGGCGGTGGTCGAAGACGCGGTCGTGCCGGTGGAGAGAAGTAGCTGTTGTGGACTCCGACGTGGAGGATGTGATGGCGGGTGTGCTGGCGCAGGTGTCCGTTCCGCCGGTTGTTGATACGGCCGTGGAGGCGGCGGTGGTCGAAGACGCGGTCGTGCCGGTGGAGGAAGTAGCTGTTGTGGACTCCGACGTGGAGGATGTGATGGCGGGTGTGCTGGCGCAGGTGTCCGTTCCGCCGGTTGTTGATACGGCCGTGGAGGCGGCGGTGGTCGAAGACGCGGTCGTGCCGGTGGAGGAAGTAGCTGTTGTGGACTCCGACGTGGAGGATGTGATGGCGGGTGTGCTGGCGCAGGTGTCCGTTCCGCCGGTTGTTGATACGGCCGTGGAGGCGGCGGTGGTCGAAGACGCGGTCGTGCCGGTGGAGGAAGTAGCTGTTGTGGACTCCGACGTGGAGGATGTGATGGCGGGTGTGCTGGCGCAGGTGTCCGTTCCGCCGGTTGTTGATACGGCCGTGGAGGCGGCGGTGGTCGAAGACGCGGTCGTGCCGGTGGAGGAAGTAGCTGTTGTGGACTCCGACGTGGAGGATGTGATGGCGGGTGTGCTGGCGCAGGTGTCCGTTCCGCCGGTTGTTGATACGGCCGTGGAGGCGGCGGTGGTCGAAGACGCGGTCGTGCCGGTGGAGGAAGTAGCTGTTGTGGACTCCGACGTGGAGGATGTGATGGCGGGTGTGCTGGCGCAGGTGTCCGTTCCGCCGGTTGTTGATACGGCCGTGGAGGCGGCGGTGGTCGAAGACGCGGTCGTGCCGGTGGAGGAAGTAGCTGTTGTGGACTCCGACGTGGAGGATGTGATGGCGGGTGTGCTGGCGCAGGTGTCCGTTCCGCCGGTTGTTGATACGGCCGTGGAGGCGGCGGTGGTCGAAGACGCGGTCGTGCCGGTGGAGGACGTAGCTGGTGTGGACTCCGACGTGGAGGATGTGATGGCGGGTGTGCTGGCGCAGGTGTCCGTTCCGCCGGTTGTTGATACGGCCGTGGAGGCGGCGGTGGTCGAAGACGCGGTCGTGCCGGTGGAGGAAGTAGCTGTTGTGGACTCCGACGTGGAGGATGTGATGGCGGGTGTGCTGGCGCAGGTGTCCGTTCCGCCGGTTGTTGATACGGCCGTGGAGGCGGCGGTGGTCGAAGACGCGGTCGTGCCGGTGGAGGAAGTAGCTGTTGTGGACTCCGACGTGGAGGATGTGATGGCGGGTGTGCTGGCGCAGGTGTCCGTTCCGCCGGTTGTTGATACGGCCGTGGAGGCGGCGGTGGTCGAAGACGCGGTCGTGCCGGTGGAGGAAGTAGCTGTTGTGGACTCCGACGTGGAGGATGTGATGGCGGGTGTGCTGGCGCAGGTGTCCGTTCCGCCGGTTGTTGATACGGCCGTGGAGGCGGCGGTGGTCGAAGACGCGGTCGTGCCGGTGGAGGAAGTAGCTGTTGTGGACTCCGACGTGGAGGATGTGATGGCGGGTGTGCTGGCGCAGGTGTCCGTTCCGCCGGTTGTTGATACGGCCGTGGAGGCGGCGGTGGTCGAAGACGCGGTCGTGCCGGTGGAGGAAGTAGCTGTTGTGGACTCCGACGTGGAGGATGTGATGGCGGGTGTGCTGGCGCAGGTGTCCGTTCCGCCGGTTGTTGATACGGCCGTGGAGGCGGCGGTGGTCGAAGACGCGGTCGTGCCGGTGGAGGAAGTAGCTGTTGTGGACTCCGACGTGGAGGATGTGATGGCGGGTGTGCTGGCGCAGGTGTCCGTTCCGCCGGTTGTTGATACGGCCGTGGAGGCGGCGGTGGTCGAAGACGCGGTCGTGCCGGTGGAGGAAGTAGCTGTTGTGGACTCCGACGTGGAGGATGTGATGGCGGGTGTGCTGGCGCAGGTGTCCGTTCCGCCGGTTGTTGATACGGCCGTGGAGGCGGCGGTGGTCGAAGACGCGGTCGTGCCGGTGGAGGAAGTAGCTGTTGTGGACTCCGACGTGGAGGATGTGATGGCGGGTGTGCTGGCGCAGGTGTCCGTTCCGCCGGTTGTTGATACGGCCGTGGAGGCGGCGGTGGTCGAAGACGCGGTCGTGCCGGTGGAGGAAGTAGCTGTTGTGGACTCCGACGTGGAGGATGTGATGGCGGGTGTGCTGGCGCAGGTGTCCGTTCCGCCGGTTGTTGATACGGCCGTGGAGGCGGCGGTGGTCGAAGACGCGGTCGTGCCGGTGGAGGAAGTAGCTGTTGTGGACTCCGACGTGGAGGATGTGATGGCGGGTGTGCTGGCGCAGGTGTCCGTTCCGCCGGTTGTTGATACGGCCGTGGAGGCGGCGGTGGTCGAAGACGCGGTCGTGCCGGTGGAGGAAGTAGCTGTTGTGGACTCCGGCGGGGAGGAGGTGATGGCGGGTGTGCTGGCGCAGGTGTCCGTTCCGCCGGTTGTTGATACGGCCGTGGAGGCGGCGGTGGTCGAAGACGCGGTCGTGCCGGTGGAGGAAGTAGCTGTTGTGGACTCCGACGTGGAGGATGTGATGGCGGGTGTGCTGGCGCAGGTGTCCGTTCCGCCGGTTGTTGATACGGCCGTGGAGGCGGCGGTGGTCGAAGACGCGGTCGTGCCGGTGGAGTAAAGTAGCTGTTGTGGACTCCGACGTGGAGGATGTGATGGCGGGTATGCTGGCGCAGGTGCCCGTTCCGCCGGTTGTTGATACGGCCGTGGAGGCGGCGGTGGTCGAAGACGCGGTCGTGCCGGTGGAGGAAGTAGCTGTTGTGGACTCCGACGTGGAGGATGTGATGGCGGGTGTGCTGGCGCAGGTGTCCGTTCCGCCGGTTGTTGATACGGCCGTGGAGGCGGCGGTGGTCGAAGACGCGGTCGTGCCGGTGGAGGAAGTAGCTGTTGTGGACTCCGACGTGGAGGATGTGATGGCGGGTGTGCTGGCGCAGGTGTCCGTTCCGCCGGTTGTTGATACGGCCGTGGAGGCGGCGGTGGTCGAAGACGCGGTCGTGCCGGTGGAGGAAGTAGCTGTTGTGGACTCCGACGTGGAGGATGTGATGGCGGGTGTGCTGGCGCAGGTGTCCGTTCCGCCGGTTGTTGATACGGCCGTGGAGGCGGCGGTGGTCGAAGACGCGGTCGTGCCGGTGGAGGAAGTAGCTGTTGTGGACTCCGACGTGGAGGATGTGATGGCGGGTGTGCTGGCGCAGGTGTCCGTTCCGCCGGTTGTTGATACGGCCGTGGAGGCGGCGGTGGTCGAAGACGCGGTCGTGCCGGTGGAGGAAGTAGCTGTTGTGGACTCCGACGTGGAGGATGTGATGGCGGGTGTGCTGGCGCAGGTGTCCGTTCCGCCGGTTGTTGATACGGCCGTGGAGGCGGCGGTGGTCGAAGACGCGGTCGTGCCGGTGGAGGAAGTAGCTGTTGTGGACTCCGACGTGGAGGATGTGATGGCGGGTATGCTGGCGCAGGTGCCCGTTCCGCCGGTTGTTGATACGGCCGTGGAGGCGGCGGTGGTCGAAGACGCGGTCGTGCCGGTGGAGGAAGTAGCTGTTGTGCACTCCGACGTGGAGGATGTGCGGGCGGGTGTGCTGGCGCAGCTGTCCGCCCCGCCGCCGGTCGACCGTGCCGTGGAGGCGGCGGTGGTCGAAGACGCGGTCGTGCCGGTGGAGGAAGTAGCTGTTGTGGACTCCGACGTGGAGGATGTGATGGCGGGTGTGCTGGCGCAGGTGTCCGTTCCGCCGGTTGTTGATACGGCCGTGGAGGCGGCGGTGGTCGAAGACGCGGTCGTGCCGGTGGAGGAAGTAGCTGTTGTGGACTCCGACGTGGAGGATGTGATGGCGGGTGTGCTGGCGCAGGTGTCCGTTCCGCCGGTTGTTGATACGGCCGTGGAGGCGGCGGTGGTCGAAGACGCGGTCGTGCCGGTGGAGGAAGTAGCTGTTGTGGACTCCGACGTGGAGGATGTGATGGCGGGTGTGCTGGCGCAGGTGTCCGTTCCGCCGGTTGTTGATACGGCCGTGGAGGCGGCGGTGGTCGAAGACGCGGTCGTGCCGGTGGAGGAAGTAGCTGTTGTGGACTCCGACGTGGAGGATGTGATGGCGGGTGTGCTGGCGCAGGTGTCCGTTCCGCCGGTTGTTGATACGGCCGTGGAGGCGGCGGTGGTCGAAGACGCGGTCGTGCCGGTGGAGGAAGTAGCTGTTGTGGACTCCGACGTGGAGGATGTGATGGCGGGTGTGCTGGCGCAGGTGTCCGTTCCGCCGGTTGTTGATACGGCCGTGGAGGCGGCGGTGGTCGAAGACGCGGTCGTGCCGGTGGAGGAAGTAGCTGTTGTGGACTCCGACGTGGAGGATGTGATGGCGGGTGTGCTGGCGCAGGTGTCCGTTCCGCCGGTTGTTGATACGGCCGTGGAGGCGGCGGTGGTCGAAGACGCGGTCGTGCCGGTGGAGGAAGTAGCTGTTGTGGACTCCGACGTGGAGGATGTGATGGCGGGTGTGCTGGCGCAGGTGTCCGTTCCGCCGGTTGTTGATACGGCCGTGGAGGCGGCGGTGGTCGAAGACGCGGTCGTGCCGGTGGAGGAAGTAGCTGTTGTGGACTCCGACGTGGAGGATGTGATGGCGGGTGTGCTGGCGCAGGTGTCCGTTCCGCCGGTTGTTGATACGGCCGTGGAGGCGGCGGTGGTCGAAGACGCGGTCGTGCCGGTGGAGGAAGTAGCTGTTGTGGACTCCGACGTGGAGGATGTGATGGCGGGTGTGCTGGCGCAGGTGTCCGTTCCGCCGGTTGTTGATACGGCCGTGGAGGCGGCGGTGGTCGAAGACGCGGTCGTGCCGGTGGAGGAAGTAGCTGTTGTGGACTCCGACGTGGAGGATGTGATGGCGGGTGTGCTGGCGCAGGTGTCCGTTCCGCCGGTTGTTGATACGGCCGTGGAGGCGGCGGTGGTCGAAGACGCGGTCGTGCCGGTGGAGGAAGTAGCTGTTGTGGACTCCGACGTGGAGGATGTGATGGCGGGTGTGCTGGCGCAGGTGTCCGTTCCGCCGGTTGTTGATACGGCCGTGGAGGCGGCGGTGGTCGAAGACGCGGTCGTGCCGGTGGAGGAAGTAGCTGTTGTGGACTCCGACGTGGAGGATGTGATGGCGGGTGTGCTGGCGCAGGTGTCCGTTCCGCCGGTTGTTGATACGGCCGTGGAGGCGGCGGTGGTCGAAGACGCGGTCGTGCCGGTGGAGGAAGTAGCTGTTGTGGACTCCGACGTGGAGGATGTGATGGCGGGTGTGCTGGCGCAGGTGTCCGTTCCGCCGGTTGTTGATACGGCCGTGGAGGCGGCGGTGGTCGAAGACGCGGTCGTGCCGGTGGAGGAAGTAGCTGTTGTGGACTCCGACGTGGAGGATGTGATGGCGGGTGTGCTGGCGCAGGTGTCCGTTCCGCCGGTTGTTGATACGGCCGTGGAGGCGGCGGTGGTCGAAGACGCGGTCGTGCCGGTGGAGGAAGTAGCTGTTGTGGACTCCGACGTGGAGGATGTGATGGCGGGTGTGCTGGCGCAGGTGTCCGTTCCGCCGGTTGTTGATACGGCCGTGGAGGCGGCGGTGGTCGAAGACGCGGTCGTGCCGGTGGAGGAAGTAGCTGTTGTGGACTCCGACGTGGAGGATGCGATGGCGGGTGTGCTGGCGCAGGTGTCCGTTCCGCCGGTTGTTGATACGGCCGTGGAGGCGGCGGTGGTCGAAGACGCGGTCGTGCCGGTGGAGGAAGTAGCTGTTGTGGACTCCGACGTGGAGGATGCGATGGCGGGTGTGCTGGCGCAGGTGTCCGTTCCGCCGGTTGTTGATACGGCCGTGGAGGCGGCGGTGGTCGAAGACGCGGTCGTGCCGGTGGAGGAAGTAGCTGTTGTGGACTCCGACGTGGAGGATGTGATGGCGGGTGTGCTGGCGCAGGTGTCCGTTCCGCCGGTTGTTGATACGGCCGTGGAGGCGGCGGTGGTCGAAGACGCGGTCGTGCCGGTGGAGGAAGTAGCTGTTGTGGACTCCGACGTGGAGGATGTGATGGCGGGTGTGCTGGCGCAGGTGTCCGTTCCGCCGGTTGTTGATACGGCCGTGGAGGCGGCGGTGGTCGAAGACGCGGTCGTGCCGGTGGAGGAAGTAGCTGTTGTGGACTCCGACGTGGAGGATGTGATGGCGGGTGTGCTGGCGCAGGTGTCCGTTCCGCCGGTTGTTGATACGGCCGTGGAGGCGGCGGTGGTCGAAGACGCGGTCGTGCCGGTGGAGGAAGTAGCTGTTGTGGACTCCGACGTGGAGGATGTGATGGCGGGTGTGCTGGCGCAGGTGTCCGTTCCGCCGGTTGTTGATACGGCCGTGGAGGCGGCGGTGGTCGAAGACGCGGTCGTGCCGGTGGAGGAAGTAGCTGTTGTGGACTCCGACGTGGAGGATGTGATGGCGGGTGTGCTGGCGCAGGTGTCCGTTCCGCCGGTTGTTGATACGGCCGTGGAGGCGGCGGTGGTCGAAGACGCGGTCGTGCCGGTGGAGGAAGTAGCTGTTGTGGACTCCGACGTGGAGGATGTGATGGCGGGTGTGCTGGCGCAGGTGTCCGTTCCGCCGGTTGTTGATACGGCCGTGGAGGCGGCGGTGGTCGAAGACGCGGTCGTGCCGGTGGAGGAAGTAGCTGTTGTGGACTCCGACGTGGAGGATGTGATGGCGGGTGTGCTGGCGCAGGTGTCCGTTCCGCCGGTTGTTGATACGGCCGTGGAGGCGGCGGTGGTCGAAGACGCGGTCGTGCCGGTGGAGGAAGTAGCTGTTGTGGACTCCGACGTGGAGGATGTGATGGCGGGTGTGCTGGCGCAGGTGTCCGTTCCGCCGGTTGTTGATACGGCCGTGGAGGCGGCGGTGGTCGAAGACGCGGTCGTGCCGGTGGAGGAAGTAGCTGTTGTGGACTCCGACGTGGAGGATGTGATGGCGGGTGTGCTGGCGCAGGTGTCCGTTCCGCCGGTTGTTGATACGGCCGTGGAGGCGGCGGTGGTCGAAGACGCGGTCGTGCCGGTGGAGGAAGTAGCTGTTGTGGACTCCGACGTGGAGGATGTGATGGCGGGTGTGCTGGCGCAGGTGTCCGTTCCGCCGGTTGTTGATACGGCCGTGGAGGCGGCGGTGGTCGAAGACGCGGTCGTGCCGGTGGAGGAAGTAGCTGTTGTGGACTCCGACGTGGAGGATGTGATGGCGGGTGTGCTGGCGCAGGTGTCCGTTCCGCCGGTTGTTGATACGGCCGTGGAGGCGGCGGTGGTCGAAGACGCGGTCGTGCCGGTGGAGGAAGTAGCTGTTGTGGACTCCGACGTGGAGGATGTGATGGCGGGTGTGCTGGCGCAGGTGTCCGTTCCGCCGGTTGTTGATACGGCCGTGGAGGCGGCGGTGGTCGAAGACGCGGTCGTGCCGGTGGAGGAAGTAGCTGTTGTGGACTCCGACGTGGAGGATGTGATGGCGGGTGTGCTGGCGCAGGTGTCCGTTCCGCCGGTTGTTGATACGGCCGTGGAGGCGGCGGTGGTCGAAGACGCGGTCGTGCCGGTGGAGGAAGTAGCTGTTGTGGACTCCGACGTGGAGGATGTGATGGCGGGTGTGCTGGCGCAGGTGTCCGTTCCGCCGGTTGTTGATACGGCCGTGGAGGCGGCGGTGGTCGAAGACGCGGTCGTGCCGGTGGAGGAAGTAGCTGTTGTGGACTCCGACGTGGAGGATGTGATGGCGGGTGTGCTGGCGCAGGTGTCAGTATCGTGATCTTTGTTGAAATGAGATTAATGTAAGATTGATGAAGGGTAGACAGCTGTCGTTGCACATCGAATTCTTGTGTAGCAGAAGAAATGAGTTTGAAAGTTATATTCATTGAACGACTGCGAGTACTGGGAAGAATGTATATTGTTTCATAGCCATAGCAATGCAATTGAAGAAGGCACCACCCTCTCTACATGCGTCTCAATCGTCTAATTGCTCTCGACGACGGCGGCTGCAGTTGTGAAAGACACATAGAAAGAGGTCAGTATATACTTTTCAAAGTCAAAAGGGCCAGAGAGCCTTCTCACCTTGCCGTCGGAGGCCTCTTGCTTGCACTCTTCCTGCTCTTATCATCTGCACCGCTTGAACTCGACGATTTTTTAGTCCCTTCCTTGCTCTCCTTGCTTCCTCCATTTGATGCTGATTGAGATTTCTCCTTGCTACTTGCCAACCCACTTGGAGTGACTTCAACCTCGTTGAAAAATGTGATTTCAACGTCCTCCTTTGACGGGACACCAACACGTTCCAGCCAATAGTTCATGTTAAGCGCGTACCCGGTTCCATTCGCTGCCTCAAAGTCGCGTGTACGACGTTCCGGCATTTCCAAGTCGAGTTGAACCACATTGTCACTACGCCAGCGGACATTCAGCGGATCAATGAGCCGGTTTCGTCTCGCATACTCGCTTTCAATTCGTCTAGCACCACGACGGGATATCGGGCGTTTAGGACGCAGAGAAGATGGTTTCGTCTCTAGACGACTGACCTGCCAGGCGTCACGATCGGCATCATATCGAGCTCGCTTCTCTAGACCCTGTGCCTCATCCAGAGGCACGAAGTGACTTAGCAACAAGTGCTTGAGCTTAAGCTGGCGGGTCAGTTCTCGCACCATATCGAGCATATCTTCTTTCTCGGATTGGAATTCGGCCTTGAGATCCTCAATCTCCGTTGTCGCCGCCTTGTGCTTGGCCCAGAGCTTTTTGAGTTTCTTGGTTTTGTCGTCCACTGCTTCTTGCAGAGTCGTGTACTGTTCTTCCAGCAACATGTTCGAGTCCTCTTTCTCTGCCAATTCTTGAGCAAGCTGGAGTTCTTGGCGCTTCTGTGCTTCAACGCGAGCTTGAGCTTCTCGAAGTTGCCTCTCCTGCTTGGCGGCTTTATCCAGTACACGACCACCCGAGATGAGTTTGTGCTCAAGCGCCTCTAGTTGAGTAACCATCTCGTCCTTTTGCTTGGACATGGCTTCTTTCTGTTGTGCTTGAGACTGCAATTCACGCTCCAATTGCTCACGCTCCTCTTCCGTTCGTGATTGAGCTGCAAGTAAAGCTTTCATCTCCTGCTGAGCTTTCTGTTTCAGCTCTCTCTTCTCACGCCGTGCATCCTCCTCCAACTTCCTTAGTACTTCTTCACTCACGCCTTCACGTTTTACGACGGTCTTCTCGACAATTCTTTCCACGATCTGAGGGCTTTGAGCAGCTCCACTGCCATCTTTAAAGAAGGATTTCCCTTCTGATCCAGGTGTGGACGGTCCGTTCTTCTCTTGAGCTGCCAATGCTTCCCTTAACTCTTTGATCTTCTCCTGATACTCCCGAATCTTCGCGTCTTTCGGATCTTCATTAATCTTTGGTTTGTTCTTGATGTTCTTGGCACGATTCGCATAGCGCAAAGTGGACAGCGTTTCGTTATAGTTATAGTCTGCTGGTCCGCAATTGGCAATCATCACAGTCTTCGCATTGCCACCAAGCGAATCCTGAAGTAAACGCGTAAGTTTCGAGTCGCGATACGGAATGTGCTGGGATTTACCGTCCACAAGCGCCGAAATGGCATTACCCAATGCTGAAAGACTCAAGTTGATCTTTGTCGCTTCTTTCATCCGGTCGCCTGTGGCGCCAGTCTTGGCTTGCCGCTCACTACCTGCCAGATCGACGAGGTTGAGCTTCCCTACACAAATGTGAGGCTTGCTATTGGCGTCAACCACCGCCGTCGAGCACGCTTCGACCGTAATGGTGAACATGGAGTGTGACCGGGAGGATGTCTGGTTCATCAAAGTAGCTCCGACGCTGCGGTTCTTCTTTCCCTGTTGCATCACAGCGTCGATCTCAGCCGCCGCTGCAACTTGACGGGACGTCAGATCTTTCACGAATACGCCGGCGTCCACCGTCTCCTTCAACTCGAGGCGGTTCTTGGGATCAGGTGCGAGCAGATCGCGGATCTCTTCGTTGTAGATTTCAAGGTACGACGCGTACACCATGAACTGCTTGTTATTAGATTCCGCAGCGATACGGTCGAAGATATGAGAGAAGGAGTTCGGAATGATACCTTTGGCCTCGGGTGGTTCTGAATATCCCTCCATTGTGTGCGACTTGCCCGCTCCCGTTTGACCGTAGGCGAAGATGGTGCCGTTAAAGCCGTTCACGACCGACTCGACGATGTCGGTGGCTGCCTGTGCGTACACATCTTGCTGCGAACTTTCGGGTGGAATGGCCGCGTCGAACGTAAACTTCTTAGGCGGTTCTCGAGCATCGGCTTCCGGGTTGGAGAGCGAGATCTCACCTTGAACGGGGTTGGCGTGCACGATGTACGTCCGTCCATCTTGAACCTCCTTGGTGCTAAGAGGGCGAATACGGACGCAAACACGGACGCTCTCGCTCTTGCTGGCCATGGTGGTTAAAGAGGAAAGGTTAGATCGACTCCGTCGCTTGAGACGTCGAGCTCCAAATGGCTAAGAACATCTCTGGACGAAACGGAACGATAAACAACGGTCCGAGCTCAGTTCAGGTAAAACATTGTTGTTGCTGTTTTATTCTCTCGTGTGGGGAGCACGAAGCTACATCGAGAACAATAAGACATCTATCTGCCACGTTGATGCTGTCAAATCTCGCTAAAGCTATTGCGCTTTGAGCCTGAGTGCTACTTCACTTTCTTTACGACTTACGGTATAATACCCCCGGGTGAATGAGCTGCATTCGCCGGTGTCAGCGATTGTACTACCTTAGATTTGAGGAGGGCGCAACCTGGCTCAGAACTTCCTCAAGGACCCTTCTTCTCGTACGTACTCCGT
The DNA here is from genome assembly GCA_018806915.1 of Phytophthora colocasiae. NCBI lineage: Eukaryota > Oomycota > Peronosporomycetes > Peronosporales > Peronosporaceae > Phytophthora > Phytophthora colocasiae. The sequence continues at coordinate 1,080,453 of JAGKQI010000091.1, forward strand.
GATGTGGTGGGTGGCTTCTGAATCCAATTGCCTGCCCGCAATGTCCTTGGTGTCCAAGGTTCAGCGGTACAAGCAGGAGACATGCAGATACATGGATCCTCGTGCTTCAAGAGAGAGTATCTGAACAGTGTAGAGTCATGTGGGCTGTATCCACTGCTCATCCGATGTGTGCTTCACCGTCGTTCGTTGTGCAACCGCACTGTGTACTGTAGATGATATGAACACTGCAGCCATGTACATTGTCGATGTCAAGAAGAGGTTCAAGCACTTCGAAATAATAATCAAAATCGTGGTAAATTAGTGGATCTACATATCTATCGATACAACTGCGAGTGGCAGGCCGCTCACACTGTGCGGCAGGGGATAATATACTGCGTGAGGTTGGTTTAGCTTCGTCTTGATGCGAAGTCTGGTTCATAAGTTGATGAGCGCTCCCCACACTTCTTTCCGTGGAGGAAATCCATCGCGTTTAGTTGTTCAGCACTGAGCGAAGCCAGTGCTTGAGCGACGTGTGCGTGTTGGACTTGGCGATGAAAATGCGCTCGTTGTTCTTGCTCTTGCGCTGCGAGTTGTTGCTGGAGGACGACCACGATCGACTCCGAGATAACTGTGCAGCTGAGCCGGGTGAGTTCGAAGAAGAGGATTCAAAAGATGCACCGCTAGCGGTCGCTATCTTTTGCTCCGATGCGCTCGATGTAAGCAACGTTTGGGTGCTGGCATTACGGGATAGAAGCAGCTTGACGGTCTGGAATTGGCTCATGCGGCTAGCCTTGAGTAGTGGTGACTCGTTGTCGACCGTCATGGCGTCTACATCCGCTCCGTGATCGAGTAAACAAGCAGCGACCGCCGTGTTTCCACGCTGAGATGCCAGGTGAAGTGCAGTGCATCGGTCGTGCGTCACGTCGTCTACCTGCACCTTGCCGACCTCCAGCAGAAGCTTGACGCACGCTAGTTGGTTTTCCTGAGCTGCAATGTGTAGCGCTGTCTCGCCACTGGGACCCACAGCCATACACTTGGCACCTTTTTCTAGAAGAGTCTGCACCACGACTTCCTGACCCCGAGCACAGGCCAAGTACAGCGGAGGAATGCCACTGCCGTCTTTGGCGTGCACGTCGGCACCCATCTTGATTAGCAGCAGAACCGTCTTGGCACTGCCGTTCTTCACTGCTGCGTGCAACAGCGAGCTCTGTGAGGTCTTGTCGCGTGCATCAAGCAGCAGTCGGGAGTCGTACGCCTTAACTAAGCACTTGAGTAGCCGGTAGTCAGGTAAGTTGACCGCATCGAACGCGCACTTAACCACACTCAGTTTGGACGTGGCGCTCTTGCCATCTCCCAATAGTACACGAATCAACTCTGGGTGTTCTGCTGCTGCTGCGGAGCACGCCTTCTGCAACGAAGTACTGGAGATCAGAGGCACGTACACGCGTTCGTTCGCCTCCGCTCCTTTCTTGTGGAAAAGATGGTGTACGGGACTCGCCTTCTTCTTGGCGTCTGCATTGGCAAAGTTCACTAACGTGCGGATCACGTCTTCATGACCGCGACTAGCAGCCATCACCAAAGAATCCTCGTCAATCCTTGCACCGTACTGCATCAGCAGCTCCAAGATATCGGACTTGCGGTTCTTGCAGGCAATGCCCAAGCACGTCCGCTGTCTCCTTTGCTTACGAGAGTACATCGGATCGATGCTGCGTCTCCTGTGGTTGCGAATATGACTGGAAAGGGTCTGTTTGGCTCCAGGCTCGCTGCTTCCTGCACTATTTGGGTCTGCGTGGCGCTTGAGCAGCAACTTGACTATCCTAGCGTCGCCTGCTTCACAGGCCACTTCAAGCGGCGTCCGACCACAGCCACAGCTCGAGTTCACGAGCTTAATCAGATCTGCACCAAAGTAGAAGCTGAGCAGATGCTTCAGTGCCTGTAACTCTGCTCGTCTGCAGGCCGCGTGGATGGGGGACGACATCTCCTTGACGTCGTCTGTGGCCTTGAGGCTCTGGCAACTGCACTGGTTCCTAGGACTAGTGGAAAAGCTCTGTTCGAGCTCCTGTTCGGGCTCCGTCTGCAGGAACGAGACCTTCTTCTTCTTCTTGAGCTGCTTCTCCTTGGATGCCTCGCTGTTCTCGCTGCTCGTCGTGCTGCGTTCTACCATTTGCACCGCCGCGCTGCCCGGTACGGACGCGGATGTGGCGCGCGTGCGCAGGATGGAGCTGGGACTGGCCCGGCGTGGCGGCGAGTCGAGCGTCACGGGCTCCGGTGCCGTGCGGAAGGCCTGACGTAGCTCAATCGTCTGGTGCTCAAAGTCCACGCAGTGACGTTGGCGCGAGAGCTCGGCGCGTCGTGGGGCGCTCAGAGCGCTGCCGGCCGATTCAAAGTCGCGCATGGGGCGCAGTTTGGTCTGTGGACGGACGTCGAGGTCGTCGCCCGACACGAGCTGTAGCTGCATGGGTATCCCACTACGATGGTGGGGGAGGAAGGCTCTACACTACGCTCTGTCTACGGGTGTCTGTGCGAGTAGCGAATGCGCTTCGACGTGCGCCTCGGGCCTGGGAAATTGCGAAGTGCGATGCGATGCAGACCGGCAGCGACCAGTGTGAAGCTTACGCCAGGACGCCACTGTTGTACAGTATCTCGGATGGGATTTTTGCATGGTTTTTGGAGCTTCGTTTCAGTGGGCACACTGGCCTCGGAACGGCGACAGAGAATGCCGTAGCTACTATGGCGAGTTGGTGCCATCCGGGAAAAGGGGCTGCTGCATGATGATCCCTTCGTGCGGGACTTCTCTCGCCCCGAATGCTGCTGCCACTACACTGTGTATTTAATACATGTAACACAAAGCGTCTTCGAGTCTCGAAGCGAAAGCTTCCAGCGTCGCCGTGCACAGCCTGGGCAATGGATCACCAAGTTTGGAAAGGGATCCGCCACGCTGGCCATTGCTGACGCGAAGACACTCGGTTAAAGTATGCTGGAACGCCTGTCTACTGATGTGAATCCGCCATAACGGACGGGCAATCTGCGGCGTCGTCGTCGTGATTGTTTGGTGCTTTCGCCACTACACAAGAAGCGGCATTCTTGTCGTTGCCAAGTTGGCATTTCTCGCCTGCCATCGTGCTTGTTTGCAGTAGGTATCCGCATAAATAGGCTGGGCGGACTGGCGCCGGGGCTCGGGCCTCGCTGACCCCAACGAAGAGAGCTCGCAGCCGTTTTGGCTACTGCCGCAACGTCCTGCTTGTAGTACAAGGCGCTGAACTGCACCGATAACCGGCACGGCTCCAGCACCAGAGAAAGCGGGACGATACGTCGCTGCCGTTGTCCTCTTGTCGTTTTTGAACTGCGGGCCATCGTGCTCTCGTTGCTGCACGACACGAACGGAATATAGCATGGGCGTGAGCCGTGGCAGCCATTCCTCGCCACTTCAAGGTGCCCAGCGAAAGAGAGAGGAGCGTGGATCCATTTTTCTCGACGAGCTCCGTTATCAAACATCGCTATTTTTTTCGCGGAGTATGGATGATCTTCGGCAGCGGCAACGAGCTACGGACTAGAACTACACCGAAGCGTGCTCAAGGCCAGTCGTCCACCCAGTAAGGAAAGCCGCAGCAGCTGCAGGTCTACAATGTGAGAGGAAGGTGACGAAGGTTCAGAGGACGACGTATATGCGAGGCGAGCTACAGTGCAAGATCATCCATTCAAAAGTAGATTCATGCAGTGCTAGCTGTCGCAGCCGCAAATAAATCATCTAAAGGCGATAAGGTAGCGCTGCGGCTGGAGACTGGTGCTTCCAATTGCCGCACGGCTGAATTCCTCCTGACCCAAGCGGCTTGTATCATGGCGACGACCGAGGATAGTCTTCTAAGACCATGGACACGTCTTTTCGTCTGAACTTGGACGCTGCTCATACAGGTGGTGGCCATCATCTTGATATAAGCAGATAGTCGATACGAGCACATTGAAGTCGTCACGCTTGCCAGTCATGTGAGCATGAGGCGCCGGAAAGGCTGAAGTAGCCATCTCACGGCGTACGTGTCGACTACTGTACGTAGAGACTTTCGCCCGTCTGGCTGATACCCACCGCCAAGAATGCAGCGGCCACTGCGTTCAGGCAAGATGTTCGATGTCCTGCACTGAATAGCAGAGGAAATCAGGACGTGTCAAGACATCATTGCGCTGCAACTTGCAAGGCGGCGCGGCTGACTCGCACTCGCTACATCAGCCCTGGAGCTTGCTGTTCAATTGGGTGCACACTGCACGTTGTGCATGTACACCGTGACTGGCGGTCAGTTCGAGCATCAACGTACACTTCTGATCGGAGCGTAGCAGCGGGGGATCCATTAGCTACCTACACCTGGCGGACAGAGTGGGCCGTCCTGATCCGCACGGTGTCGACAATCGAGCAAGCGATAGTGCCGGTGAAGCACATATTCACAAATAGCACATCAATGCAATGGAAACGGGCTCATACCCATCGGAGCGAATTTGTGCAGCTCCTAAAGCTGCCACAAGTGTGCAATAGAATTGTTAGCTGACTGAATATATGTAGCCATGTGTGGTCCACGTAAACGTATCTTTTCACTTCAACCTTGCCCCTCGCCAGTCGTGCGAATGACCGTTTAGCTCACTCGGCGTCGTCTCAAAATTTTTCGCTCTTCTCCGGTATTCTCCTTCTCCTTCTAGGACACGCTCTTGAGCTGATTTATCTGGTTTGAATTTAATGCGGTTATGTCGGCTGAATTCTGCTGATTTAAAGCGGCTGCATCGACGAATATGTACTTGCAGGTAGATTTCGAACCAGTGTCCTTCGTCACCGTCGTCGTCATCTCAGTCCCTCCTAGTAGCGTTGTAGTATTGCAGCTGCCGCGGCTTTCCTTATCAGTTGAGCAACTGGCCTTGATCTCCATCTTCAGCGTCGTTCTAGCCTGTAGCTCGTTACCGCTGGGAATTTTTCCATGCTCACTGCCCCTTGAATCTCTTCCTAACTCAACTGAGAACCGCTCGCTGCGCTGGTGGACGAGCATACGCAACTTCCCGCTTTCTCTGGAGTGCAAGCGTGCACAACCGGCGCCATCACTGCTGGAGTTATACCGGTACCGATTTTCGGGGCAGTGCAGGACGTTGCAACGCTCGGTCAAAACGACTGCGAGCTCTCTACAGCGAGCCTCAAGTCCCAGTGTCAGTCCACAGTAGCATCAAATGCACGAAAAGTGGTGATGGAGTGACTGAATATTATCCGATGCACGTTTGGTAGAAGTAAGACAGTCGACCTCAGTTGGCTGTAGGTACTGTAGCACTCGGTTCAGTAGAGACAAAGGTGACGCCAATTGCAATAGCATTAGCGAGATTTGACGGCATCAACGTTGCAGACAGATGCCTAAATGGCAAATGTTCCTTCGTGTAGCTGCTGCAAACAGGTCTCTGTTGCTTTGATAACGCTACTGCCACCACAGCCCTTGCGAAAGGAAGAACGCTTCTCACGAGCAAGGCATGATATATTACGAGGTAGACAATATGATGCAGTGGTAAATACTCTAGCGAGGGGAAGTTGGCAGCCACGACACCTGCCACATCACTGAGCATTTACACGAGTCGCGAGAAGAAGGGGTCCTTGCGGAAGCTTTGCAGCAGTTCGCTGGTACTGAATAACAGCTTGATCAGGTGCTTCCGGAGCTCCGCCTCTGCGATCAGCCCCTCCTCGCCAAGAGTATCTAGTGCTGTCCGGAAGTCACGTACTGACAGCGGCTTGAAGACTCCTGCATCCTTGCTCGCCTCGCAATAGCTAGTGTAGAGTTCGTCCACACTGAAGAGTGGCGTGGCTTCTCTTCCGTTCTCAGCCGCCCGGTTGGCTGTCACGATGAGGAGTCGAGTTGAGGCGAACAGAATCATCTGCAGGTTCCGGGGCAGCGACCGAATCACCAACGCGCTCTTGGACTCTAACGCGTGCTTAATAATGCGGAGCATGTCGGTTAGAGGCAGAGGGCGGCCCAATTCCGCGTCCTCTGACCCGTTTTCCTTGTCTGCGTGGTCCAATTTGTGCTGAAGCACGCGACGGCAGGTGTCGACGGCTAACCGGATGTCACCAGTGGTTGATGCGATCTTGCGAGCCAAGAAGGAAATTCCGTGCGTACTAACCATCTTGGAAGCCGTTGTCTGTCCGCCAAGGCGGTCGGTCAAAATCTGCTCGATAGTCTGGTGCTTGTACGGCTCAAAGATGACAACGCGAGGTGAACACTCCGGCATCCACTGCTTGAGCATCGGCAGGTGGCGCTCCGTGAAGTCTACCTGGTTAGCAATACCAATGAGGATGAAGCTGTTGGAATCCCGGTGGGCAAGCTCAAAAAGCCTGCACAGATCGCTCTCGATGCCGTTGTTCTTCAAAAGTGTATCAATCTCATCCAGAATCAAGATCATCGTCCTGGATGACTTTAATTTGCGGGTTGTCGCGCGTTCAATGGCCTCGAAGGCCTCGTTTCCATTCGAAAATGACTTGCTTGTTAGAGCTTCGGCGAGCTTGCAGAAAAGCGTCGCTGAGTCAGTCAATGCCATAGCGTTAATATGGCAACGAACGGGCTTCTTCGCTTGATCAGGGCAGCAATCCTACACGAGCTATGGTTAGTTCAGTGTACACGAAGCTATCTCAAGCAGCACAGACTTACCTGGTAAAGCGCGTCGATCTCCGACTGAGTCGCCTTCAGAAGCGCGGACTTGCCGCACCCTGGTGCGCCAGAAATGTACAGGCTGGTCTTTTCCTCCTTCCCATCAAAGCAGTCAGAGAAGAACTCACGGATTTCACGGAACTCCTTTTCACGGTGACGGAAGTTGGCGGGGATGTACGCTGAAGTAAGCTTCTGAATCGCGCTTTGAATCAAGTTCCTTGGACTAGATTTTGCAGGATCCACCGCAACGTCATCGTTAGCTGAGTGTTGAGGGCCCTTCTTCTCCTCTTTCTCCTTCCGTGTCGTATTCGGCGATGGGGTGAAGCTGTTGGCAAGATTTCGCAACGGTTGACGTCCACTTCCGTTGTTCTCCTTGCCCTTTGTTCCGGCCGCGTCAGGCGAAATCGTATCCATGTCTTCGTCATCGTCACTGAGATCTGCTGTTGCCAAGCGCTTGAGAGTTGGAGTTCGGAATGTGTCCTTGTACTTCTTGCTGCTGGGTTGGGGGGCAGGCGTGCTGTCATTGCGTTTCCGCTTCTGAACAGGGGTTGCTGTCTCCGTGTCACTGTCAATCATATCCTCGTCGCTCGAGTCCATAGCGGCTTCGGCTCGCACACGCGCAGCCGTTGCTTCCCAAATGCCACTTGTCTGCAAGTACTCAATCAGGAGATCCTTGGACTGGAAGTAATCCTTGCCTGCGATACCATCCTTAGCAGTGTCACAGTGGGGTTTGAAGTAGTCGCATTCGAGGCTACTGTAGCGATAATGCCAGCCATCGTCCGCCAGGACGCGCCAAATCTCACCAAACTTAACCTCAGCTAAGGTAGTACTGGTTGACAAACCCACACGAGAACGAGGTGCTGGCTTTGATTGAGTATTGCGAGATCCAGATCTGGCATGGCTACGCTCACGTCGAGCGGGAGCCTTCGTCTGTTGGATTGAGGGTAACGGCTTAGAAGCGTTGGGAACAACTTTCGACGCTTTAGAAACAGGCTTTGAAGCGGGGGCACGCTTCGAGGCAGGGGCTTGAGTATTAGCTGGGACCTTGGTAGGTGGGGCAACTTGTGTTTCTTCGTCGTTATCAGAATCTTCTTCGCTTTCGAGAGTGCAAAGATCGTAGAGTTCCGCTCGCAGCTTAGCTTCGACTTCGTCGTACAGCCCGCAGGTACGAGCGAAGGATTCCAGTTCCTCCTGGCCACGGAAGTAGTCCTTGTTCGCTTTAAGCGCTTTGCTGTTCATTGTCTTGCAGTATGGCTGGTAGTACAAGAAGTGGAGAGGCCCATTCCTGTAGTACCATCCACGACGCATCAACTCGGCCTCCAACTTACCGAAAGACATCTTGAAGGATGGCATATTCTCAAGATACCGCCTCTGTTTCTTCTTCTTCTGCTGCTGCTGCTGCTTCTTGGTGGACCTTTTGGGCTTCGCTGCAGCCTTCACAGGTGCCGCAGGGGGTTCCTCTTCTTGGTTGCCATCCTCTACTTCGCTCTCTCCATCCTCAGACTCTTCATCCCCTTCACACTCTACCTCATATATCTGACACTGGTCTTCACTTTGCTCAACCTCCTCCATATCCACGTCTGAAGCAGCAATGTCGGACACATTGTCATGTGCATCCTCTTCCTCAGGAGTAGAGTCGTTATTTGAGTTGATGAGTCCGCACTCTTCCAAGTACTTGGCCACAGCCTGGGTTTTGGAACGGAAGATCGTGACATTGGGGACCCACTGGTCGAAAGGCAAGTCTTTCTTCTTGTAAAGAATCTCAGATGTCGTTGCCAAGCCCTCCCAGCCACTTCCGGCTGCCATAGGCCAGAGGAATTCTGTCAAATCGGAGAAATCATCGCTGGAATCATCAACAGCAACAGACTTGACCCATTCACTGAGGTAACGTCCACAAGCCTTCTCCAGGGAGTCGAAGAGGTTGACATTGGGAACCAAGTTGAAGAAGGTCGTGCCTGGCATCTTGTAAAGAACTTGTCCGTCTCCCTGTGCCATGGTCTCCCAGCCAGCTTCTAGCATCTGCTGCCAGCACTTAGCCACCATCGTACCCATCTCGGGCGTCTTGAGCATCCTGGCCACCTCAATAGCTTTCTCCTGCTCAATCTGCTGACTCGTCTTCTTGGCTGTCTTCTTCTGCGTCTTCGCAGGTGAAGGGATGATCTCCCTCACCACAACAGCTTTTCCTGTACTATGGGCCTTCTTGGCCATCGTCAGCAGCGTCACAAACAGTTCACTAGCCTGTTCTTTCGTGCGCACGTCCTTAACATAAGTCTCCGCCTCTTCGCAAGCTCGAAGGAAACACGAGTTGTTTTCTGCACGTTTGGCAAGGTCTTCAGGCACTTGGTACTTGCCACATAGCAAGGGGAATTCTTCAGCGCTCGTCCATTTCTCAAGCGTCAGGTCGTCCTCGTGGGCCACGCACAGCTGCAGATTGGGGGCTGAGCCTGACGCCACGACGTGGCAGGCGCGCGGCCCCACACCAAAGAAGTAGAGCACGCGGTCTTCAGCGTCCAACACAGGCTTGTCACTACGCAAAGGCCACACGTCGTGAGTGTATTCCACCGCGTCCGAATAGCTCGTGTACACGCAGGCAGGCCAGAAGACCGGCATGGAGCGCAGCTTGACCCAGTGCAGCGCAGCGGCGGCTTCAGTATCGGTAGGCGCCATGGCGATCCGCGAAAGGAACAGCAGGAGTGATGGTCCGGGGGATGGCGCTTTGGATGCGGAATGGACTCGGGAGCTCTTTTTCGCGCGTTTGGACTGGTTTGAATTTTACGAAACTTTGGCGGGAAAAAAGAAGGATGATGATTGGTGAAAAAAGATTTATATGTATATGCCCCGTCTCATTAACATTGCATCTCATGGTAAAATAAGGGATACCGTAACATGATTGGTCGAAGCATAACGTTCACGTCCTTTATAAATCTAAGTTAATCGGTCTTGTAACCGGAGTAAATTGGTGTGATCCGTCTCACGTAAAAATAAACAAGAGAGGATTAGTGAAAAGTAAGAAAGGATTTTCTTCCAATCAGATACAAACTGCGTAACGCCATGTCCCGCCAAATTTAGGCCGACCAGGAATACCCCGAGGGCTCAGCAGTTCCTACTTGTCATGGACCCGATGGACCTGCTGACTGGCAGCTTCCGCTCTGAACACGACCCTATAGTGCACCAGCAGCACAAGACGTCCACGCAAGTGGAGGAGAAGAACGAGGATAACTCTTCCAGTAGCAGCTCATCTGACACCAGCGATGAAGAACCGGAGCAAGACATGGACTTCCCTACCACACAAGTGCTAGTGCAGGAGGAGCCAGTATATGAGGAAGTACAAGAAGCGGAGAAGCCTATCAGCTCTGCCATTCGCTCGCCTGTTAAATACCGTAACTCCCCAGCCAAGATCCGTTCATCGCCCGCTAAAGTTCGGTCACCCCCTCTAAAAGCCCATTCATCCCCCGCTAAGGCGCGATCTTCCCCTCTAATGGCTTGTTCATCTCCTGATAAAGTTCGATCGTCACCCGTGAAAGCCCGATCATCACCAGCCAAGATGAGGTCTCCGGTGAAGATCCGATCACCGGTGATGCCTCGTTCGTCCCCAGTGAAGACTGGAAAACCTCCTGTTGCTCCGTCCCCACTTGTCGAGAGACTAGAGGAGACGGAGGAGAAGACGGAGGTGGATGAGACGCCTGAGGAGTTCCGTGCCGAAGGTGCGGAAGGAAGGTTCACCAAGGTGTTCCCTGCTATTGCCAAGCTTGTGGAGACTGGCGGGTGGCAGATCGCCCAGGGAATGAACACGCTGTTCTGTGCTATGCCAGGCGTAGAGTTCTTCAACTTCAAGCCCAATATTAACGTGTTTGACTCGAAGATGAAGGCGTGCTGGAAATTCATTCAGATCGCTGGGGAGAAGACTGTGGACACTGAAGACCAGGAGCTCTGGGATATGCTCTGGCCTATTGCGGAGAAGGAGTTCGGCTGGTTTACGATGAACTGCGGCCCTGAGACGTGGTACGTCAAACCTGACACCAAGTTTGAGAACTTTCTTCCGAACGAGACGGTTTTCCAGAACAAGAAGCGCGCCGTACTCAAGTGTCTGAGTGTGGAGGTGGGTGATATTGTCCTGGGTGACTCTGCTGAGGGTCATCAAGTTATTGCCTTTGGGCCACGTTATGTGCAGCCGAAATCTGCCCCGAAGAAGGTTAAGGCTTTGTTTAAGACTCCGTCGCCTGCTGTGAAGGGCATTAAGCGGTCGCCTCCAGCATCAGCGTCGAGTGCCAAGTTCCTCACACCGGCTAAGCACATATCACCCAGCTCTGCTACTACTGGGGCCAAGCGTAAGCTTTCGACGTCCAGTTCTAGACTGGCAAAGAGCTCGGCGTCCAAGAAGAAGGTGAAGGGAGGCAAGGCGGGTGCGAAAAAACCCACGAAGAAGAAAAACAAGACGATCTCGGACACAGCCTCGGACAAGGGGGATGATTTTAATTTCACGCCTCCCGAGTTTCGCGCGACCATGGGAATCATCTACGCCAAGCTGCAGGACGAAGGCTGGTACCACAAGAACGGCATGTTTGAGTACGATTACTTCTCGCCCACGTACACAGAAGCAACGAAGGAGCTCAACGTCAATTACTTCCAGTCGCAGGCGACACTCGAGGATTTCCTTAAGGTCAGTGGCACGTGGAGCCGCATTGAGAATGAGCTCCGAGAAGAGCACGAAATGGTCGTGGAGAAGGAACGAGGGCTGGCTCTGGAGCGGCACCACCAGCGTCTGGAGCAGCAAGCGGCACGAAAGAGAAACCAAATGCTCTATGGATCTTCGACGATTTCGCATGCGCCTGCCCCTGCTGCCCCTAAGCCAAAGAAAATTAAGAAAGCAGCTCCTAAGAAGACCTCCAGTACTCCTCCGGCCCAAACGCTTTACCAAGCAGAAATTGAGGCTGCTGAAGCCGATGAGAGGATGTTCAAAATGTCCCGAATTCCTTTCGGGACAATTTTAAAGAAACTTCTAAAACGTGGCTGGTATTATCGTCCAGGACGGTTCGAGTACGACTACTTCAAGCCCAGCGCCAACCCGAAGACTGCAGTATCGGGCGAAGATCGCTTTGAAAGTGCTTCAGCTTTGGAGATTTATCTGAAGACGACTGGGCTGTGGGAGCAACTAGCTGAGGAGGTAGAGGAAGACCAGTACAACGAACGCATTGCCAAGTCCCACGAACACTCCGATCGATCCGTGAAGCGGAGTAAGCTGGAGTCGCCTCCTCCTTCGTCAGCTCAGTCGCCCAAGCATGTGGTAGTTGGGGGTGTTCAAAAGGAGGATGTGAAGTCGATCACTAACGACATTTGGGCCAATTCACACGAGTTCGACTTCAACGAGTAGGTTTTGTTGGGCAGAAATCGGATCGAACAGCGGCGGTCAATGATAATTGATCGGTTCGATTCAGGGATACATTTGAGAATACTGGGGGCTAATTGAGCAGCGAGATTGGTAACACCGTTGTGAATATCACGTCCCCGTGAATATATTACAAAACTCCCTTGAGTGATGCACCAGCGCGGCGGTTGATGTTCTGGCGCTCCGCCTCGATGCGATCGATACTTTGCTTCAGCTCCTGCAGCAATCAACGTGTCAGTCTGCGAAAACTTTCACCAATCTGCACCAAATCGTACCGCAATGTCCTCCGCAGTAGCGTCTTTGGTTGGAGTTGCAGTGAGGTTGGACATGTCCGCGTCTGCCATCTAATTAGCGTTGTCAGTACTGGTTTCATTGTTGTGTGCTGGTTCGCAAGCAGGAAGCGTACCCTGGAGCTCAACCTGTTGAGCATCTCGACGATCCGGTCCTTGTCCGCTGTAATTTGTCAACACCATCAACGTTAGCAATAGCAATGCACTGTTATTGACAGGATATGCACTCACCGTAGGCGTCTGCAGTGTCGTATGGACGTTGCTCCGACTGGTTCTCACTGCGAATAGTCCAAGCAGCAGTCAGATCATAAACCCATCCATTGTGTCTCTTATACCCAACCAAAAGTAATAAAAAACACATCAATCAAAAGCTTAAAGAGTCTCCTCCACTTACACCTTTTCGAAAACGACGTCCATGAGCTTCTTGAGCTTATGGATATCATCCTGCATCTGCATGATCTGCTCCATTTTGTCCAAACGTTTAATACAAAATTAATTAAAAAAGCATGATGTTCCACACACCAATGTAATTTTCACTTAAGTACGTTCCATTACACTTTAAAGGCTATGGCGTCGTCCCCAGAGGCCCAGTCGGGCAGCAGCAGCAGCAGCAGTGAAGACGAGTTCGACCTGGGAGGATCCTCGCTTAAGACGGACGATAACGCGGCCAAGAGCAGCAAGCCAGCGGATCCGGATAAGCTCTTTAGCGATGACAGTGAGGACGAAGATAACATCAAAGAGGGAGATGACAAGAAAGAGGTTGCGTCCCCTAAGAAAGAGGAGAAGGACAAGGAGATGGAGGACCTCTTTGGGTCGGACTATGACTCTGAAGAGGAAGAATTCAAAGCCTCGTACGTAGCAGTTTGATGTTGACTAGAATCTCTCTGCAGAGTTATTGATGTTCTGCTATATGACTATTCAGAGGTGTGAAGGAATCTCCTGCCCGTGAAGGAGGACGCAGCAATGAAGACCTATTTGGAGATGAAGCAGGGGACCGCGGTGCCTCCGGTGGTGCTGACGGAGACAATGGCTACTCGGACAACATGTGGCTGCCCAAGACCCCCAAAGCAGCCAAGACAGCCAAGCACTTTATCTGCAAGATGCCGAACATTCTGCGTCTTGTCCAGGAGCCTTACACCAAGGAAGCTATTCTAGCTGAGATGGAAAATCCCTCGGACGAGACTCTGTACCGTAACTACGTCCGCTGGCGCTACAAACGCGACCCTGCTACAGGTCGCGTGCTTCTGGATGAGAAAACCAAGCTGCCATTACGGGAATCCAATGCTAAACTGGTGCAGTGGGAGGACGGCACGTTCTCCATGTTCGTTGGTAAGGAGGCATTGACGCTGTCTCGTCAGAAACTGGCCAACTCGTTCCTGTTCGTGAATGAAATGGCCAGTGACACTCCGCGCTTCCAGGATAGCGACGACGTGGTGCCGGGACAAGAGAGCGTGCTCGAGTGTCATGCCCGTTTGAAAGAGAAGTTCACGATCCGTCCGATGACCACGACCAGCAAGTCCCACAAGAGTCTCACTATGTCAATGCGTGCCAAGCACAACAAGGGTGTGCAGAAGCTGAAGGAATACATTTCTGAACTGGACGGCGAGCGTGAGCAGGAACAGCGTGTTAAGATTACTGACGAAAAGTTACGGCTGCAGAACCGCAAGAAGGCTCGTCAGGGCTACGAATATGACCGCGAGCGCTCCTCGCGTATGGATGCCCAATTCCTTGAGGAGGGCTATGATGCTATGGACTACGAAGACGACGAGCATGTCGGCGCCATCAAGGAGCAGTTCGGTAAGCGGAAGAGCTCAGCGGCGCAGCGAAAGCATGGTGCCCGTCGTCCGGTGCCTGGTGGTGGCTTTGATGAATACCGCAGTAGCCAGCGCCAGCGTGAGCTCGAGCGTGACGCTGAGGGATCAGAGAGTGACAATGATGCTGGTTTGGACGAAGGTGAGGAGGACGAAGAGGAAGAAGTGGTGATCCTTAGTCACAAGAAGCGACGCACGGTGGATGAAGAGGACTCGGAGTAAGCTACAAGATGCAAGACTAGCAGCCAGCCAAGCCAGCTTCATTCAATCATAGTGCATTCTTCGTTCATTGGCAACATGTACATGCAGTTCTCACGGATCTAGCTCCCTCTAACTTCAGCAAAGACGCAGGTGGTTTCGCTCTTGAATGAGCTGAACAATCTCGCTACTGCCACTTCCGTACGCCACGGACAAAAGTGTCGACCCTGAAGCGTAGTCTTGCCACTGGATGTCAGCTCCATAGTCAAGTAGTAGACTAACCATATCCACATGACCGTGTCCAACTGCGATGACCAGCGCAGAGAATCCACCCAAGTTGTGCACATTCACGTGAGCTCCAGCGTCCAGCAGCATCTGTGCGATATCGATGCGTCCTTCATGAGCCGCACACATTAGAGCAGTCCAGCCTTCGTCATCGATGGCATCAACAGAAGTCCCAGCGGTAAGAAGAGCTCGTACAGTTCGAGCATAACCATACTCTGCTGCCACAATCAACGCATTGGCTCCGTTGTGAACTTGAGCTTCAGTGCTCGCGTGCTTGTTGAGAAGGAAACGAATGATCTCCACATTGTCCTTAAAAACTGCTGCAAGTAGTGGAGTCCAGCCAGTATGATCAGGTAATTCGATCACAGCACCGTTGTCAAGTAGCAAACGCACTACTTCCAGGTGATTATTCAGTGCTGCAATCCTCAACGCAGTTCCTCCGTTGTGGTCTTGACTGTCGATGGCTGCTCCGTAGTCTAACAACAACTGAACAATTTCAACATGTCCGTGTTGAGCGGCTCGGGTAAGCGGAGTCCAGCCTTGTTCGTCACTGTGGCCAGCCGATGCACCTCTACTAAGCAGCACTCGAACGACCTTCACGTGTCCAGCCTTAGCAGCGATTTCGAGTGCAGTGGACCCATCATAGCGTTGCATGTCGACATCCACTTGACGGTCCAGCAGCAGTGTAACGGCGTTAACGTGTCCTTCTTGGGCTGCAACCATGAACGGTGTGTTGCCTGCAACATCTGCAAGCTCTGTGCTTGCTCCGGCATTCAGCAAGACGTCCACTACCTCCTCTTGTCCGTGTTCAGCGGCAATCCACAGCGCCGTTGCCCGGTTGGGTCCTTGTCTATTGATCACCACCTCTCGTTGCTGTTGAAGCTGCATGCACGCATCTAGTTCCTCTACATTAGCATTCAGTGGTTGTCTGCGGATGCTCACAAGCTCGTTCAGCATCACCTGGATCACTTCGAGACGACCCTGTTGTGCTGCTCGCATGAGAGGCGTCCACTGAATGGCATTAGCCACATCAACATCCGCGCCAGCAGCAATAAGGACACGCATCACGTCCAGCTGCTCGTTATCGCACGCCAACGTAAAGGCTGTTTCCCCATTCAAACACGCTCGGTTGACGTTGGCATTCCAACGCAGTAGAAGCTGAACGAGCTCGATGTTGTCTTCCTTCACAGCAGTCATAAGAGGTGTGCAGCCGCCGTCATCGGCCAAATCCACCGATGCATCACTGTACAGAAGGTCTCGGACGATGGTCATTGCACCACGTTCACAGGCCACTCGGAGAGCTGTCGCACCCGAGTTGTCCCGGTAGTTCACGCAGGCCTTTCGGTTCAATAACAGACTAACCATATCCGGTCGCCCTTCTTGTGCTGCGAACATAAGTGGCGTTCGTCCTGTGGTATCTGGAATGTTGACGGCTGCTCCTCCATCCAGCAGTACGAGCATAACACTGTAGTGTCCGTGAAGAACTGCAAGCTTTAAGGCGGAGGTGCCATCCTTACGTCGCCAATTCACTGGAATGTTCCTCTCTAGCAGCCGTCTGGCCATTTCGGTGAGGCCTTCCTGAGCTGTGATCAGTAGAGGACTCACTCCTCGAGCGTCGGCCAGGTCCAGGATAGCCTCAACGTCCAGTGCATCGTCTGTGAGCTCCTGGTTGTCGACGAATGGATCGCTTTCTGCCACCGAAGGCTCCGGTTCGTCAAATTGATTGTCCACTGACTCATCGCTAACACCTTTAGGTTTCCTCGAGACGAAAGTCCCTTGTGGCAGCAATGCAGCATCAATCTTCACCATGGATAAAGTCACTCGCTGAGTCTCCACGTGTGAGGAGACAGTTGCGATCTGCAGCTTGGGACGCGTCCGGTAAAACGTCAGTAGCCAGCACGTTACAGTGTCGCTTCGCCATGTCGTCTCCCGTGTGCTAACCTGGCTTAAGCCGCCGCTCATGTGTTCGTATCGATGCTTTCATTGACACGCGTTACCGTTGAATCCTAGCATTGCTCTATATCTTGACGGCCAGTTAGTTCTTCTGTGTCAGGAACAAACAACTGTCCATTGCGCCACGGAACGCATCGCCCACTGCAGCATGCAGCTCTTCAGGTGCCATTTCATCACCACTGGGAGTAGCGTCACGCCATTTGGAGCGTGTTCGAAGGCCCTTGAGGTATCTCAACAAGCTCAAATCTCCCTGAGGGAGCGCCAATAACAGTGTTCCTTTAGGCAGCATCTCATCACGGACTTGTTGTAGGAACGCATCCACCTGTTCGCAGTACGCTTGCTGCTCAGCCATCCAGAGCTCGTGCTTGCCTACAAAGTCGTTGAACAGGGCTGCGTTGGCGCTTGGAGGCTCAATTTCCACCCAGCAGAGGTCTGACTGCTCGGTTGCTTCGCTTGACGGGGCTAAGGCATTCTTGAGACCACTCTTGAGCGTTTCCCACGACGAACAGTCCTTTACCTTCAAGATGGCATCCCCTGAAGCTGCACCTGGTGAACCGGAAGTAGTCTTAGCCTTCACTGCCTGAGCATGACGAAAAGGACTTTGCGATTGAGCCTTGAGATCGCCACTAGCGTATAGCTCCCATGGTTTTCTCTCAACTGGTGTCTTGTCAGTCGAGATTTCTTCCTTATCCGTGCACTGTAAACGAAGCAGTGTCATCTTCTTCTCCAAAGCAAAGGTCTTGTCAATGATTGAATCAAAAGCACCACTGGAGGAGACTGCTTCGGGAATACCGAACCAAGGTCCTTCTCGAACTTTCAGTAGCAGCAGCTCCAACGATGCAATTGCATCCTCCGCCGAGTCATGTCCAGCCTGGATCTGCATCTGAATATCCTTCTTCAGATACGTCTTGGTCAGGTACTTAAGCGATGCGCGGAACGGAAAACCTCGTTGATGAGGGTACAGAATGGCAGTGTCTCCAATCGTGGGGTGAACTAAGCGTAGAGCACGTAGATCACTCGTCAACGAGTGACCCACAAGGATCGTGTCCTTGAACAGGAACCGTGTCGTTAGATCTCGCTGCACGTCAGCCAGAATGTACTTCGTATCCTGTAAAGTCTCCTCCGAGATTCCGCTGAACTCCGTGTGGTAATTGATGATAGTGCTCTGTGGTTTAACGAGTTGATCGTACACAACAATTCCCTTGACATCCACTACCGTCACGCGCGTCAGTTCCATACCGATGTCGGTCTCACACATTTCGCAGTCCAAAGCATAAATGAAATCGCTACTTGAAAATGCACTCGCTAGTGTTTCGTCCGTCTCCATCGCCGCTCCTTCTTCATCATCATCTGATTCAGATACAGGGTCTGTCGCTGATAGTGTCGGTCGTGGCTTCGTAGCTACATATCTGTCACGTGTGTTCCCCTCTGTAGCTTCTAGTAGCTGACGCTGTTCCTCTTCCACGTCTGTCGGATAGCCGTGCTGCTTCATTTCCTCAGGAGAAAGTAAATAGTACTCGAACTCTTCGCGCTTCAAAGGTTCTTCTACCTTTTTGCCATTTGCTTCAGTCGCTGTCGTATCCTGCTGCGTTGACGCGTCAGTTGATGATCCTTTTTGCAAGATAAGCGACCCATCCGTCGAACGGGGCACATCTACAGCAATTGCCTTTGCGAGCGACAGCCAGATAGACCGCGGTTTGCCGTCATTGCGGCGCTTCTTGGCCAGATGTTCCGGCACCTTGTGCGCGTAAGTCTCATCCGTCAAGGGATCCGTCCTGAACTCGTGCATGTTTCCATCTTGACTAACCAACACATCCAGCGTGTACGCGTCGTCTTCTTCTTCGTCCATCGCAGTGTCTTGATCCGTCTGAGAGACGTCTGCAACTGCTTTCGACGTGCGTTGTCTCCATTTCAGATGCAGTAAGTCGCCGTCTAGCTCCCATGTACCTCCAAGCGGTTGCGTCTTACGTGTAAATGTTCCCGTTGGAGAAAATACCAGTTCGTCCGTGAATCCAGCCGAGTGTTTCATCAGAAACGTCAACTCATGGGCGTAGAACAGCTCATCCGTCGACAATTCATGCGTATCCACCGTCGGTCTCGGGAACTTGTACAACAACTCTGCCAGTGGCGCTTCCGACCTCCTAATTTGATTCTGCTCCTGCTTTGTGAGCATTACAGGGACACTGGAGCACCCGTCGAAAAATCTTAACTTGGCTCTGTATTTCTGCAACATTGACGGATGCATCTTCTCCAGCAACACGACACAGACCTTTGTAGGTAGCTCTGCACCTGGCGTCAGAAACGGAAGCAGGTAAGGACTCACCGAGCCTTCCAGCTTTCGACTACCTCCCCGTAACACATTAAACACAAGCTTCTGCACGTCCTCAACGTCCAGACGCTTCCAGTTACGCTCCATCCCCATCCACGTTGCAAAGTCCAGCAATACATTGCTGTATGGCTGCTGTCTCGGGTACTTAACGATCAGATCCTCTGAATATACACGGTCGTCCTGGCGTTCGTAGGATTTGCGGTCATTGTGGCCATTGCTGCTCTTATTGTAGCGCGTTGGTTGGCGGTGTGACAGTGGCGTGCGGTTGTCGTATACTGATCCAGTGTCTACAGCTTTGCCATCCTGCAGTGACGAGTGCAGACGCTTGCGAGAATTGGTCGGGAAAACTGAGTTTGAAGGCTGCGGGGGGTGTTGAGAGACGTCTGGAGCTCTGGAAGAGGCAGGAATTGAAGCACTCGCAGAGGTAGAAGTCTGTGAGGGAGGAGAGCGCTCTACCACCTCTTCTCCCTCCTCCAGGATCTCGCCATCTTCGTAGTCGTTGGTCGAAGCCATTTCGATGCTGGTTGGACGAGATTGGAGTCTGCTTACGTAGACCACACCAATAAGAGAGCACAAAGTCGAACCGAGGTCGTACTTAAGCGCGCGTAAGCGTTACTTTAAAGGTACAAGAGGCACTTTGCGCGTTTGTGACAAAAAAGAGGGGTTTTATTTACGGAATTTTCAGGATGGCGGTTGGCTTTTTTAGGATGATAAGGTTGGACAGGTTATATTAGATGTTGGAGTGCACACCACAACGCAAGTCGCTACGCAGAATCAGCAGTGCTGTGAGCGATGTTGCTGCGGATCATGGTCGCGGAGACCAGCAGGTGCGGTTCAAGGTAGCTGTTAACAGCAACTTCGCTAACGTACTGACCTTCTTGTCGTGGTAATACTGCAGCACACGTACACGTCTAGACTTGACGTCATTCTGGCAAGGAGATCTGGAGAACAAGGCTCAGGTACATTTATTATGTTAAATGGGGAAGTATGACTATGGATTAACACTACTGTCTTCAGGGAGCCTTACCTTCTTCTGGCGCAGAAATGTTGCCACTGACGTCCACACAAGTTGCCGCCCGCGACGGCGTTTTCGCCTATGCAGGGTGTCTGCAGAAGGTTCGATTGCTGTTTTGCACTGTTGATACACAGCCACTGCATCTGAAAATGACAAACGCTCCGTTAAAATACCACGGCTTGCTGCTTCTGCCTCAAGTTTTTTCATCAAAAACTTCAGATCACTGAGTCGCTTGCGTTGGTTGAGGGTGCTCAAGTTAGTAAACGGAACGGAGGTAATTGTTTTACGGAATCACCACAACACCAGAACAGCCAAGCCTGCTCTGGAGTTCCTGTTGGAAGCTTTACCCCACATGGAAAAAGATGCATTGCGCCTCCCCAATGATGAATCGGATACGAAAGAGGCTGGTCATCGCTGGCATGATCGTTTTCGTCGTCACCATCGCAAGCAGCCACCTCAGCCATATCTATAATGTCGTCTGGGGTACCATTGCGAGATCGTATAAGTTCCAGAACGCCTTCATCTTCCAACCGCTGCATTATAGAAGTCGTTATTGTATTACAAGTCGGAACCCCACTTTGAGTCGCCCGTTCGTCAAGGACATTTGTAACTCCAGAAATCAACCGCTCGTACAACACATTTTGCGAATCACTGATACTTTGCAACTCAGCTCTACGCAGCACAGCAGCTTCTGTAAGCTCATCTCGAACACCCTGAATTTCACTCAGTATCTTGACGTGGGGCGGTACCCCAGTAGGCTGCATTCCATCATTGCCCGAGGCAGAGGATAATCGCGATTGTAACTGGACCAATAGCTCCGCATCAGCAAATAGTGGTGATTGGAAGAGAGGGTGAGCTTCGGATAAATGCTCACGTAGAAAATCGATGTGATACACCAGCGAAGCCAATGCAAATTCGGCTACTAACTCAACGTTTTTTGGTAAACCCGAAAAACAAATAGCCTTTGCGTTTTGCACCACTTCATCACCAATTTCGAAACGAGGTGGAAGAGCTGCAAATTCAGGCTGCAGAATGGGAAGTCCAGTGACTGTTCGTCCAATAAACATGTCGCCTGCTGCGTCGTGGCGAAGGTATCGGTCTTGGACACCCCCCATTGACCACCCTGCACGAAGATGAACTGCAACCGATGGCGGACATGCTGTTGACCCCGACGAGCAAAATGTAGAGGCTCCTTTTCGCATAGAATGCGTTCCAATGTCGTCCGGTGTGGTGCCGCGGCGTTCCAGCTCTGCAGCAACTTCAGAGCCCTTTAGAATTCGCCCAAGGACCTTCCTAAAACGCTCGTACTCATCATTTCCGGGAAATAAACGTACATCACAGTCATCGAATCCGTACGTAGCCCAGTACACCCCTAGGATAGATAAAATCAACTGTACGTTAGTGAACAAACAGACACGGTAGCGTTGTGAACGCTTACCCAACGCGAGTATAGGACAAACTTCGGGTAGAATTGGATTTGCATATACGTGACGTGGATCTCGTGGACGTGATCCGCGCTGATCATTTTTCATGTGGGCAAAAAAAACACAAAGGGCATCCTCTCTCCACTCAAGGTGTCCATAGCAAATTGATACCGTATTTGCGGCACGCGACATAAGATTCCATGACAAAATCATGAACGTCCTGGCGAAAATCATGTCACGCTTCGTGCTCTGCAACATTGCCAGTGCAACTTGCTTGTACAAGCTGAATGACATCGGGTCCTTCCCGACTTTAATCTGACCGTGTCCTTGACCTAGCGCTTTTGCTACTTTGTGCTGGAGGCCTTTGAAGTGGCAACTCAATTCACGCTCTAACTGAGCTGGCATGACATCGTGATAATCCTGAAAAAGGTTGAAAAACGCGGAGCGATGCCCTGCGTACGTCGAAAAACTGTGATAGTCACCACTTCGCTTCTTCATCGAAACTATCCATGTAAAAAAAGTCCCGTGCCGTAATGCGATCGAAGTAAATTGGTGGGTTGTCAGGAGCTGTTGCCAATGCATCTTTGATAGAGCTTTTATCCGCTACACCTTGCTCATTGTACGTGAGATTGTTTGCAAATGCGTCCAAAATCAGAGTACGTTTGTATTGAAGAGCCCACTGCAGGAATCGTGTAGTAGAACTTCGATAAGACGCACGAGAGTTGGATGAAATGGTGCTTGCACGAGTACTTGTTACTTCTTCTTCTAACAGCCGTAAATCGTCGATTTCTCCTGCCATTCTACTTAGGAAGGTCGTCCTGAAAAATCCTTACGTTGATCAACCAAAGATGGATTATATGAAAGATTGTATGTGGGCGAATAGTCAATAGTAGGAATTTTCCGGACGTGGATCCTAACTATAACGTAAATATGGCTACTATGTCCTGAAAAATCCGGACAATTGGAATTATATCTAGAGCATAAATTTCAGAGATTCCATTGAGTGGGGGGGGGTCACACCGGTAAATTTTCACTCGGTAAATGGAAAAAGTACAGCCAAAAGGTAGTACTTGCAATACCACCTTACTGGAAAAAGCGGCAGACGATGCTTTTTTTCCGAGTAGGAAATTTGCTACTCGGAATTCCGTCGGTAAATTCAATTCTTCAGTAGGCAGGGAGGGGAGACCAAGATCCCGTTCGTCGAAGATGGCGGAGGCGCTCGGAGGCGTCGCTGCGCCTGTGCAGGCTGCGGAGAGCACCGTTGGGGATCATGTTAGTTCGACCGTTGGTACGGGGCGGCCGTCTCCACGTCCACGTGGCCCGAACTGGACTACCGAGGAAATCCTGAAGCTTATCCAGGCCTGGCGCGCTGAAGTCGAGAAGCCTCGCGACAAAGGAGAGTCTGCGGCAGCCCTGAACTCCGATATATACAAGGGCTTCACAGCACTTTGTGGAGGCTCCACCCACCGCACCGAAAAGGCCGTGACCGATAAAAAGAACACGCTACCGGCCGCGTACAAGTTCATCGTGGGCTTTAACAACAACCGGCTTATCGGCTCGACGGGCAGAGGCGACTGGTTTGGTCTCTCCAAGCGTGAACGAAAAGAAATCCGCGAAGCGAATAAGGCAGAAGCCCGCAACGCAGAAATGGACATCGCCGTTTTTAACGCGCTCAAGAACGTGCTAGGGGGAGATGACTCTGTCGAGCCGGCTTCTTTGGTTTCGTCTACACCTATATTCGAGCGTGAGGACACCACAGTATCGTCAGAGGCGTTCTACCACCAGACAACTTCCAGCACGCTGGATGCAGACGAAGATGATGGCTACTTTGAAAGTGAAGAATTTGCTACCGAAGACGAGAATTTTGAACCAAATGCCCATGCAAGTCAATCTAGCGTTTTAAGTATTCCGCTGGCTCAGCCAACGGATGCGTTAGCCAGTCCAGTTCCATCGGCTACTATCAGTGGAAAACGGAAGCGAAAAGAAATGATGCAGCCGACAAACGAGCAACGGTTTTTAAAATGTTTGATCGATGAACAAACTAGTGCGTTCGTCAAAAAGCTGGACGACATGCAACACGAACGACGCAGATTGAGTGAGCAGCATTCTCGTGAGCGCCGAGAGCTTGCTAAACAGCAGTTTGAGTTTCTCGCACGCGAACGCCAAAGTGACCGAGACATGATGATTCAGCTTTTTTCACGTCGTGGCTCGCCATGAAGTTCGGTGTTTGCACAGCCGAAAAAGTACGTCGCGGGTTTTTTCTGTTGGCGATTCCGCAACACGTCGTGTATTCTGAGGCGGATTTCTAATACGTTCGCGTCTCACATCAACAGCACTGTAAAAGCCGTCTTGCTCCTGCACAAGAAAATTGTGCAAACTGCATAGTGCGTAAATAAGTGTTGGAATGAAATCGAAGTCTCTCACTGCAATCGGGTTCGGCCTTTGCAAAATACGAAATCTTCCTTTTAGCACACCAAACGCCTGTTCCACCTTGTAGCGAATTCGAGAGAGAGAGAGAGAGCGGTTGAAGCGTTTTACCTCTGCATCGGCAGCAACCTCAGTGAGTTCATAGGTAGTCACGAAATGAACGCCGTTCGCGTACGCACAGTCTCCGAGTAAATACATCGGCAGCGAAGTTGTAGTTGTTGAAGACGTCACCACCTCTCTCGTTCCCATTGAGCTCAACCATGATTCAAAAGTCCTACCGAGATAGCTGTTCCGGAAGATACGATTGTCCCCGACAGTACCAGGCCATCCAATGACTACATCGCGAAATTGACGGCGGTCGTCAACTGCAGCATGTAACACGGTGCTGTAATAACCCTTACGGTTGTAGTATTTTCTTCCAGATTGATGGGGCTGTAGAATCGGAATATGAGACCCATCTACACTGAGCGTGCATTGCGGAACTCCTGTGCGCTGCTCATTCCTCTCCGATATGGCCCTCAGCTCGGCATCTGACGGCAACGAAATTAACCCGAGAGCACAAATTGCGTTTGCAACGCGTCTTAGCAGCTCACTACATGTTGAGACTCCAATGCCAAACTTTTCGTGCAGCACCTTAAACGTAGTCCCATGCGCCGAGTAGAACAAAAATGCCAGCAACACACGATCAGCTGGAACAGCTTTGCGAAAGTTTGTATCGGACCGCGATATTGCCCCCTCTACACGCCCTAGAAGTCTCTGGAAGACGCCTCGACGCATGCGGAAATTCTCGTAGAACCTTGCATCATCAAAAAGCGTGCTTGAGGAGACCAAACGTTCAATCCACTCTGTGCTGCGGGGCTTCATCCACCAACTTACATCTTCTTCTAGTCTGTAAACTGCCGGGAGGCTGTTGGAGCTGCCTGTTGTGCACGCCAAAAGCATGGCGATGCTGTTCTCGTCGTCATCCTCACTGGACTCGCAGTTGTAGTCGCGCCAGTCATCATTTCGCGACTCAAACCAGCTTACGATGGCGATCTCCTGAGGCGACAAAGCGTCCCCCATCTTTCTTTGTCCTGTCGGAGAGCTCGAAGGGGGCCTACTGAAGGCTTACTGGTGCGAATGCAACGATAAGATCTCCAGATCAGGGAGTGGGACAGAGCGGGAAAGTTTTTCCAGTTACTGAAAAGCAATTTACCGGTGTGAACCCTCCCAGTGGCTGACAGCGACCCGCTGTAACTTGTTGTTCGAATGTAGGTCATGGTGTGGTTTACACATTATAGAGTGTTGTACACCAAAGTGAGTGTTGTTCGAATGTACAAAAGACTTGTCGATTTAACGCTGTCGGTACGCAAAGTCTGCATGGGTCGCAGTTCGTTCGTTGCAGTATCTGCTGTGATACACCTCTGGATCTTTCAGGAGCAGGATTTGTGTACCGGTATCTAGGCAAGTAGATAATGATTCTTACAGGGCAATGATTAGTAGTCCCAATGAAAGCAGGACTATGACAAGATCAGGAAGAAATGTTGCATTACCATAGCTACTGTAGACATTTTAGCATGTACCACAGCCTTATGAAGCGCATCCACGACTGACTAGGTTTCGCCAGCATTTTGTTGCCTTTGATGAAGCACTCAAAGAACATCGCGACACACTCGGTACCTCCAGTTACAGTGATGTAACTGCAGACACTCGAGGTCTACTCAACGTAACAAATGTGCGATTTGAGTTGCGCAATACATGGCCGTATACATCGTTTACCATAAACGAAAACAGTTTGTAGCGTGACTCGTTCGTATTGTGCGTGGCGGAAGTTAGCAGAACTTCAGAGAACGCCATGAACCAGCGCCGCATCTGTCTTGTTTGAAGCGTGATCGTCTGCGCCGTTTTGTTGTCATCCACAAACAACCACGACTTTCCTACACCTCTCGTAGAACAGCTTCGAGGCGCTCTTCGGTTGTCTCTTTTCATCGACGCTTCTCCCTCAACTTGGCCACCATGTTGTGCACATCCCAGGAGATCAAACCCACGAGCTGCTGGATTGAACCTGGCGCTCAGGCTCGCTGTCACTCATTGCTGCAGTTCGGCCTGAATAACACCACACCAAACCTGTCATGTCATGGCACGCTCAATAGTACGCAGCAGGGTCGTACAGTACACTCATACCTGTCAACTTGCCGGATTCTTGCGTCTGAATTTGAGTGATCGAGATTTCGAAATGAACGCTTGGGATGGAAGAAAAGGGGGAGGAGGGGTGTCATGTTTCAGAAATTCCAACTTTCATAAATTTGATGAACGGTATTTTTTCGCGCGTAAACTATTGTTTTTTACAGTAACTACTCGTTAAGGTACGATTCTACTCGGTGACGCTAACCAGATCCAAAAAAAAAAACAATTACCATAGCGTAACGACTCCGACCACACCAACATCTCGCAAGAATTTTTTTCTATAAAAAAAATTCTTGCGAGATGTTGGTGCGCTCTATAAATTGGTGCATTTATATTGCACCGATTTATAGAGGTTCAGTAAAAACGTTTGAGTGGTCCATATGTGTATGTGACAGGAGTAATTACGAGGTTAAATGAATGGTACACATGCAATTCAACTTCGCCAATTTGCCCTGCGAGCTCAGTGCTCGATTGACTACCCAGGAGGGTGAATTGAGAGGGTGACACCGAGCATCGGTGTGGTGGCCGCGAAGTTACTGAGGCTTGTAATTCCCCGTCGAGCACCCAGATGAGTATCCCTGCGATGTTGTTGTACTAACCCCCATCGATGTAGCTCAACGGAAGAGCTCCCGAAAGGGAAGGTGGTGGTTCGATTTTACCCATCGATATTCAATCTCGATTGCCTGTTGCCGATGTATATGCTAACAGGGATAAAAATTGCAACAATGGACGCCAGACTGCGTTACAACCGCACCTTGAGCACACTTTGGCAGTAACTTGGTGCAGGATCTGCGATGCGGCCGACCGCGAGGCGCTATTGGTAGGCTGAGATGTGGTCATTTAGGATACCCTCGCGATGCAGTTGACGAAGCACTTTGAGCACCGCATTGGACCCCTTTGACGGTATACCTTGTGCACTCAGGAACGCTGTGATTTCTTGCGATGCTCGCTCTCCAAGCTGACGGAATTGTCTTTAGATGGGTAGGAGCCATAATCGATCGATCGAAAACCCCGTGGCCGGCCGCAAGAAGCCGGTGGTTGCGTTGCTTAACGCTTCGGGTTGTGAAGACGTGCGGAACACACACGGCCTTCCCGCTGGTCAATACCCGCTGGTGTTCAGGATCGTCGAAGGCCAGGTTCTTCCGTCGTTGGGTATCTTCGACTCGGTCACACAAGATGAAATCAAAGCGGTCAGCTTCAAACTCTTCAATGCTAGCCATGGATTAGCCAACAAGTCCTTCAACCTCAGCAGTGGTGTGATTGATGTGCTGACAGCAACCATCATCCAACATTACCCGGCGTTGATGAAGTTCAATGAAGACGCTCCCGCGATGAAGGCGACCCAGCGCTGTACCGAAGCGTCTGGAGTGACATCGACAAGCTTGTTGGCATGGCCACAGCAACTCGCGAGGTCCACTGCTCACACGAAAGCCACAGCAGACGATCTAATGGGAGGGAACGCAAATGCCAAAGTTGTGTTCGATCACCAAAGTGCCTTAATTGAACGATTAATCGAGGTCAATCGGAACCTTGAGGCTCGAGTCAACTTGCTAGAGTCTACAAATTCATACACGGCAGGTAAAACACCGGCACGTGAGAATCAAAAGAAGCGATCAAGAGACGAAGACGAAAACGTACCAGTGAAGCGCCGGCGCCGATTAAAGACGACACCACTTGTGGACACCTGGTTCGCGTGGTATACCGCAGTTCCGCGTGGATGGCTGAGCACTAACAAGCACAAGAAGTCCGACTCCAAGCAACTGGTGGCCTTCATGCGGCTGCTCATCGACGACGGGTACGCGCTCGACGATTCATCACCCCCACCGCCCATGCATGTCCGCGAGTTTCTTGCTTAGCTTAAGGATTTCCCTCGCAAAGTATCTAGCTTCCTGTAGTGCGTGCCTTGCGTCTTCTCTTGCTTGCTCTTCGCGAGCTCTTGCTTGCTCCTCGCGAGCCATAGACTGCCGGACTTCTTCCCTTGCTTGCTCTTCGCGAGCTCTTGCGTCCTCCCTTGCTTGCTCTTGCGTGATGCGGACTTCTTCCCTTGCTTGCTCCTCGCGAGCCATAGACTGTTCCTTTGCAGTTCTTTCTGCCTTCAAGCGCTCTTCAAGCTTGGCCGCTGTTTTGATTTCCACACGAAGGAGCTCTTCCGCATCTGCTGCTCTTCCCTCGGCGGCTGTCGCTCTTCTGGTCTCTGCATCGAGGCGTTCCTCCGTGCGCGCGAGCTGTCTGCGCAGTTCGTCCATCGTTTGTTTTCAAATGTTCAAACCCAAAAATGAAAAAGCGCGCAATGGTGTGGTCCACACTTTGGTGATATGTAATTTCGTGTTTGGAGAAAAGTTTTCCAAGAAATCAAACATGGGAATTCGCAAAATGCAAAAACAACGTGAATATTTGCAAATTCGTGTTTGGAGAAAAAGTTTTCCAAGAGCTCGATCTCAAATCTGAAATCATGGTCGGACTCAAAGATGGAAATTCGCAAAATGCAAAAAAACGTGAATATTTGCAAATTTGTGTTTGAAGAAAAAGTTTTCCAAGAGCTCGATCTGAAATCATGGTCGGACTCAAAGATGGAAATTCGCAAAATGCATGCATAAAGGTATCTGAAACTTAACAGTAGTGTCCTTAGACGAAGTTATTTGCGATGGTAAACCCAAAGACTGCCGCAATCGATTGCAAAAAAAAATGCAAAAAAACGTGAATATTTGCAAATTCGTGTTTGGAGAAAAAGTTTTTTCCAAGAGCTCGATCTCAAATCTGAAATCATCGAAATCAAACAAGGGAACGCAGGGCGTGAACAAGGGCTCAAATTTGCTTTTACAATCGTTTCCAAAATGTAGCAAGCTTGCTCGTGCATAAGTGTGTTCAAACTTTTACGTAGTAGTATTTTGTTAAAGTATTTCAATCGTTTCGGGTGTCTTCCGCCGTCGTTTACTCTTGGTCGAGAATTCGGGTGACGCGGTTCGTGACCGCTTGGTCTGCGAGCGGCAAGAAGTCCTCGGATGGGGTTGTCTGCAAGTTCTCGACGGTCGCGTTGAAGATGTTGCTGATGTTACGGATGCGGATCTCGCGGTTGTAGACGCGAAACGCGAACACCCCAAAGCGGATGTACTGACCGGCAATGTCGTTCCCTGCCTTTTCAAGAAACCTTAGTAACAAAAATAAAGTATTAGTCACAACGTACATCGATTTGTTCGAGTATCCAGTCGTCAATGCGCTTACGAACGCTATCCCGCAACGTGATGCCGTTCGCGTAGTACTGCGGAGGTACCAGCACCTCACATCCTAAGGCGCGGAGTTTCTTGAGTTCTTGCTCGACATGAAGGCCTTCCTGGCCTTCGACGATCTTGAACACCAGCGGGTATAGACCAGCTGGAAGGCCGTGTGTTCCGCACGTCTTCACAACCCGAAGCGTTAAGCAACGCAACCACCGGCTTCTTGCGGCCGGCCACGGGGTTTTCGATCGATCGATTATGGCTCCTACCCCACCGCCCATGCATGTCCGCGAGTTTCTTGCTTAGCTTAAGGATTTCCCTCGCAAAGTATCTAGCTTCCTGTAGTGCGTGCCTTGCGTCTTCTCTTGCTTGCTCTTCGCGAGCTCTTGCTTGCTCCTCGCGAGCCATAGACTGCCGGACTTCTTCCCTTGCTTGCTCTTCGCGAGCTCTTGCGTCCTCCCTTGCTTGCTCTTGCGTGATGCGGACTTCTTCCCTTGCTTGCTCCTCGCGAGCCATAGACTGTTCCTTTGCAGTTCTTTCTGCCTTCAAGCGCTCTTCAAGCTTGGCCGCTGTTTTGATTTCCACACGAAGGAGCTCTTCCGCATCTGCTGCTCTTCCCTCGGCGGCTGTCGCTCTTCTGGTCTCTGCATCGAGGCGTTCCTCCGTGCGCGCGAGCTGTCTGCGCAGTTCGTCCATCGTTTGTTTTCAAATATTCAAACCCCAAAATGAAAAAGCGCGCAATGATGTGGTCCACACTTTGGTGATATGTAATTTCGTGTTTGGAGAAAAGTTTTCCAAGAAATCAAACATGGGAATTCGCAAAATGCAAAAACAACGTGAATATTTGCAAATTCGTGTTTGGAGAAAAAGTTTTCCAAGAGCTCGATCTCAAATCTGAAATCATGGTCGGACTCAAAGATGGAAATTCGCAAAATGCAAAAAAACGTGAATATTTGCAAATTCGTGTTTGAAGAAAAAGTTTTCCAAGAGCTCGATCTGAAATCATGGTCGGACTCAAAGATGGAAATTCGCAAAATGCATGCATAAAGGTATCTGAAACTTAACAGTAGTGTCCTTAGACGAAGTTATTTGCGATGGTAAACCCAAAGACTGCCGCAATCGATTGCAAAAAAAAATGCAAAAAAACGTGAATATTTGCAAATTCGTGTTTGGAGAAAAAGTTTTTTCCAAGAGCTCGATCTCAAATCTGAAATCATCGAAATCAAACAAGGGAACGCAGGGCGTGAACAAGGGCTCAAATTTGCTTTTACAATCGTTTCCAAAATGTAGCAAGCTTGCTCGTGCATAAGTGTGTTCAAACTTTTACGTAGTAGTATTTTGTTAAAGTATTCAATCGTTTCGGGTGTCTTCCGCCGTCGTTTACTCTTGGTCGAGAATTCGGGTGACGCGGTTCGTGACCGCTTGGTCTGCGAGCGGCAAGAAGTCCTCGGATGGGGTTGTCTGCAAGTTCTCGACGGTCGCGTTGAAGATGTTGCTGATGTTACGGATGCGGATCTCGCGGTTGTAGACGCGAAACGCGAACACCCCAAAGCGGATGTACTGACCGGCAATGTCGTTCCCTGCCTTTTCAAGAAACCTTAGTAACAAAATAAAGTATTAGTCACAACGTACATCGATTTGTTCGAGTATCCAGTCGTCAATGCGCTTACGAACGCTATCCCGCAACGTGATGCCGTTCGCGTAGTACTGCGGAGGTACCAGCACCTCACATCCTAAGGCGCGGAGTTTCTTGAGTTCTTGCTCGACATGAAGGCCTTCCTGGCCTTCGACGATCTTGAACACCAGCGGGTATTGACCAGCGGGAAGGCCGTGTGTGTTCCGCACGTCTTCACAACCCGAAGCGTTAAGCAACGCAACCACCGGCTTCTTGCGGCCGGCCACGGGGTTTTCGATCGATCGATTATGGCTCCTACCCCACCGCCCATGCATGTCCGCGAGTTTCTTGCTTAGCTTAAGGATTTCCCTCGCAAAGTATCTAGCTTCCTGTAGTGCGTGCCTTGCGTCTTCTCTTGCTTGCTCTTCGCGAGCTCTTGCTTGCTCCTCGCGAGCCATAGACTGCCGGACTTCTTCCCTTGCTTGCTCTTCGCGAGCTCTTGCGTCCTCCCTTGCTTGCTCTTGCGTGATGCGGACTTCTTCCCTTGCTTGCTCCTCGCGAGCCATAGACTGTTCCTTTGCAGTTCTTTCTGCCTTCAAGCGCTCTTCAAGCTTGGCCGCTGTTTTGATTTCCACACGAAGGAGCTCTTCCGCATCTGCTGCTCTTCCCTCGGCGGCTGTCGCTCTTCTGGTCTCTGCATCGAGGCGTTCCTCCGTGCGCGCGAGCTGTCTGCGCAGTTCGTCCATCGTTTGTTTTCAAATGTTCAAACCCAAAAATGAAAAAGCGCGCAATGGTGTGGTCCACACTTTGGTGATATGTAATTTCGTGTTTGGAGAAAAGTTTTCCAAGAAATCAAACATGGGAATTCGCAAAATGCAAAAACAACGTGAATATTTGCAAATTCGTGTTTGGAGAAAAAGTTTTCCAAGAGCTCGATCTCAAATCTGAAATCATGGTCGGACTCAAAGATGGAAATTCGCAAATGCAAAAAACGTGAATATTTGCAAATTCGTGTTTGAAGAAAAAGTTTTCCAAGAGCTCGATCTGAAATCATGGTCGGACTCAAAGATGGAAATTCGCAAAATGCATGCATAAAGGTATCTGAAACTTAACAGTAGTGTCCTTAGACGAAGTTATTTGCGATGGTAAACCCAAAGACTGCCGCAATCGATTGCAAAAAAAATGCAAAAAACGTGAATATTTGCAAATTCGTGTTTGGAGAAAAAGTTTTTTCCAAGAGCTCGATCTCAAATCTGAAATCATCGAAATCAACAAGGGAACGTGATCGCAGGGCGTGAACAAGGGCTCAAATTTGCTTTTACAATCGTTTCCAAAATGTAGCAAGCTTGCTCGTGCATAAGTGTGTTCAAACTTTTACGTAGTAGTATTTTGTTAAAGTATTCAATCGTTTCGGGTGTCTTCCGCCGTCGTTTACTCTTGGTCGAGAATTCGGGTGACGCGGTTCGTGACCGCTTGGTCTGCGAGCGGCAAGAAGTCCTCGGATGGGGTTGTCTGCAAGTTCTCGACGGTCGCGTTGAAGATGTTGCTGATGTTACGGATGCGGATCTCGCGGTTGTAGACGCGAAACGCGAACACCCCAAAGCGGATGTACTGACCGGCAATGTCGTTCCCTGCCTTTTCAAGAAACCTTAGTAACAAAAATAAAGTATTAGTCACAACGTACATCGATTTGTTCGAGTATCCAGTCGTCAATGCGCTTACGAACGCTATCCCGCAACGTGATGCCGTTCGCGTAGTACTGCGGAGGTACCAGCACCTCACATCCTAAGGCGCGGAGTTTCTTGAGTTCTTGCTCGACATGAAGGCCTTCCTGGCCTTCGACGATCTTGAACACCAGCGGGTATTGACCAGCGGGAAGGCCGTGTGTGTTCCGCACGTCTTCACAACCCGAAGCGTTAAGCAACGCAACCACCGGCTTCTTGCGGCCGGCCACGGGATTTTCGATCGATCGATTATGGCTCCTACCCCACCGCCCATGCATGTCCGCGAGTTTCTTGCTTAGCTTAAGGATTTCCCTCGCAAAGTATCTAGCTTCCTGTAGTGCGTGCCTTGCGTCTTCTCTTGCTTGCTCTTCGCGAGCTCTTGCTTGCTCCTCGCGAGCCATAGACTGCCGGACTTCTTCCCTTGCTTGCTCTTCGCGAGCTCTTGCGTCCTCCCTTGCTTGCTCTTGCGTGATGCGGACTTCTTCCCTTGCTTGCTCCTCGCGAGCCATAGACTGTTCCTTTGCAGTTCTTTCTGCCTTCAAGCGCTCTTCAAGCTTGGCCGCTGTTTTGATTTCCACACGAAGGAGCTCTTCCGCATCTGCTGCTCTTCCCTCGGCGGCTGTCGCTCTTCTGGTCTCTGCATCGAGGCGTTCCTCCGTGCGCGCGAGCTGTCTGCGCAGTTCGTCCATCGTTTGTTTTCAAATATTCAAACCCCAAAATGAAAAAGCGCGCAATGATGTGGTCCACACTTTGGTGATATGTAATTTCGTGTTTGGAGAAAAGTTTTCCAAGAAATCAAACATGGGAATTCGCAAAATGCAAAAACAACGTGAATATTTGCAAATTCGTGTTTGGAGAAAAAGTTTTCCAAGAGCTCGATCTCAAATCTGAAATCATGGTCGGACTCAAAGATGGAAATTCGCAAAATGCAAAAAAACGTGAATATTTGCAAATTCGTGTTTGAAGAAAAAGTTTTCCAAGAGCTCGATCTGAAATCATGGTCGGACTCAAAGATGGAAATTCGCAAAATGCATGCATAAAGGTATCTGAAACTTAACAGTAGTGTCCTTAGACGAAGTTATTTGCGATGGTAAACCCAAAGACTGCCGCAATCGATTGCAAAAAAAAATGCAAAAAAACGTGAATATTTGCAAATTCGTGTTTGGAGAAAAAGTTTTTTCCAAGAGCTCGATCTCAAATCTGAAATCATCGAAATCAAACAAGGGAACGTGATCGCAGGGCGTGAACAAGGGCTCAAATTTGCTTTTACAATCGTTTCCAAAATGTAGCAAGCTTGCTCGTGCATAAGTGTGTTCAAACTTTTACGTAGTAGTATTTTGTTAAAGTATTTCAATCGTTTCGGGTGTCTTCCGCCGTCGTTTACTCTTGGTCGAGAATTCGGGTGACGCGGTTCGTGACCGCTTGGTCTGCGAGCGGCAAGAAGTCCTCGGAGGGGGTTGTCTGCAAGTTCTCGACGGTCGCGTTGAAGATGTTGCTGATGTTACGGATGCGGATCTCGCGGTTGTAGACGCGAAACGCGAACACCCCAAAGCGGATGTACTGACCGGCAATGTCGTTCCCTGCCTTTTCAAGAAACCTTAGTAACAAAAATAAAGTATTAGTCACAACGTACATCGATTTGTTCGAGTATCCAGTCGTCAATGCGCTTACGAACGCTATCCCGCAACGTGATGCCGTTCGCGTAGTACTGCGGAGGTACCAGCACCTCACATCCTAAGGCGCGGAGTTTCTTGAGTTCTTGCTCGACATGAAGGCCTTCCTGGCCTTCGACGATCTTGAACACCAGCGGGTATTGACCAGCGGGAAGGCCGTGTGTGTTCCGCACGTCTTCACAACCCGAAGCGTTAAGCAACGCAACCACCGGCTTCTTGCGGCCGGCCACGGGTTTTCGATCGATCGATTATGGCTCCTACCCCACCGCCCATGCATGTCCGCGAGTTTCTTGCTTAGCTTAAGGATTTCCCTCGCAAAGTATCTAGCTTCCTGTAGTGCGTGCCTTGCGTCTTCTCTTGCTTGCTCTTCGCGAGCTCTTGCTTGCTCCTCGCGAGCCATAGACTGCCGGACTTCTTCCCTTGCTTGCTCTTCGCGAGCTCTTGCGTCCTCCCTTGCTTGCTCTTGCGTGATGCGGACTTCTTCCCTTGCTTGCTCCTCGCGAGCCATAGACTGTTCCTTTGCAGTTCTTTCTGCCTTCAAGCGCTCTTCAAGCTTGGCCGCTGTTTTGATTTCCACACGAAGGAGCTCTTCCGCATCTGCTGCTCTTCCCTCGGCGGCTGTCGCTCTTCTGGTCTCTGCATCGAGGCGTTCCTCCGTGCGCGCGAGCTGTCTGCGCAGTTCGTCCATCGTTTGTTTTCAAATATTCAAACCCCAAAATGAAAAAGCGCGCAATGATGTGGTCCACACTTTGGTGATATGTAATTTCGTGTTTGGAGAAAAGTTTTCCAAGAAATCAAACATGGGAATTCGCAAAATGCAAAAACAACGTGAATATTTGCAAATTCGTGTTTGGAGAAAAAGTTTTCCAAGAGCTCGATCTCAAATCTGAAATCATGGTCGGACTCAAAGATGGAAATTCGCAAAATGCAAAAAAACTTGAATATTTGAAAATTCGTGTTTGAAGAAAAGTTTTCCAAGAGCTCGATCTGAAATCATGGTCGGACTCAAAGATGGAAATTCGCAAAATGCATGCATAAAGGTATCTGAAACTTAACAGTAGTGTCCTTAGACGAAGTTATTTGCGATGGTAAACCCAAAGACTGCCGCAATCGATTGCAAAAAATGCAAAAAAACGTGAATATTTGCAAATTCGTGTTTGGAGAAAAAGTTTTTTCCAAGAGCTCGATCTCAAATCTGAAATCATCGAAATCAAACAAGGGAACGTGATCGCAGGGCGTGAACAAGGGCTCAAATTTGCTTTTACAATCGTTTCCAAAATGTAGCAAGCTTGCTCGTGCATAAGTGTGTTCAAACTTTTACGTAGTAGTATTTTGTTAAAGTATTTCAATCGTTTCGGGTGTCTTCCGCCGTCGTTTACTCTTGGTCGAGAATTCGGGTGACGCGGTTCGTGACCGCTTGGTCTGCGAGCGGCAAGAAGTCCTCGGAGGGGTTGTCTGCAAGTTCTCGACGGTCGCGTTGAAGATGTTGCTGATGTTACGGATGCGGATCTCGCGGTTGTAGACGCGAAACGCGAACACCCCAAAGCGGATGTACTGACCGGCAATGTCGTTCCCTGCCTTTTCAAGAAACCTTAGTAACAAAAATAAAGTATTAGTCACAACGTACATCGATTTGTTCGAGTATCCAGTCGTCAATGCGCTTACGAACGCTATCCCGCAACGTGATGCCGTTCGCGTAGTACTGCGGAGGTACCAGCACCTCACATCCTAAGGCGCGGAGTTTCTTGAGTTCTTGCTCGACATGAAGGCCTTCCTGGCCTTCGACGATCTTGAACACCAGCGGGTATTGACCAGCGGAAGGCCGTGTGTGTTCCGCACGTCTTCACAACCCGAAGCGTTAAGCAACGCAACCACCGGCTTCTTGCGGCCGGCCACGGGGTTTTCGATCGATCGATTATGGCTCCTACCCCACCGCCCATGCATGTCCGCGAGTTTCTTGCTTAGCTTAAGGATTTCCCTCGCAAAGTATCTAGCTTCCTGTAGTGCGTGCCTTGCGTCTTCTCTTGCTTGCTCTTCGCGAGCTCTTGCTTGCTCCTCGCGAGCCATAGACTGCCGGACTTCTTCCCTTGCTTGCTCTTCGCGAGCTCTTGCGTCCTCCTTGCTTGCTCTTGCGTGATGCGGACTTCTTCCCTTGCTTGCTCCTCGCGAGCCATAGACTGTTCCTTTGCAGTTCTTTCTGCCTTCAAGCGCTCTTCAAGCTTGGCCGCTGTTTTGATTTCCACACGAAGGAGCTCTTCCGCATCTGCTGCTCTTCCTCGGCGGCTGTCGCTCTTCTGGTCTCTGCATCGAGGCGTTCCTCCGTGCGCGCGAGCTGTCTGCGCAGTTCGTCCATCGTTTGTTTTCAAATATTCAAACCCCAAAATGAAAAAGCGCGCAATGATGTGGTCCACACTTTGGTGATATGTAATTTCGTGTTTGGAGAAAAGTTTTCAAGAAATCAAACAAGGGAATTCGCAAAAAGCAAAAAAAACGTGAAAATTTTCAAAATCGTGTTTTGAGAAAAAGTTTTACAATAGCTCGATCTCAAATCTGAAATCATGGTCGGACTCAAAGATGGAAATTCGCAAATGCAAAAACGTGAATATTTGCAAATTCGTGTTTGAAGAAAAGTTTTCCAAGAGCTCGATCTGAAATCATGGTCGGACTCAAAGATGGAAATTCGCAAAATGCATGCATAAAGGTATCTGAAACTTAACAGTAGTGTCCTTAGACGAAGTTATTTGCGATGGTAAACCCAAAGACTGCCGCAATCGATTGCAAAAAAAATGCAAAAAACGTGAATATTTGCAAATTCGTGTTTGGAGAAAAAGTTTTTTCCAAGAGCTCGATCTCAAATCTGAAATCATCGAAATCAAACAAGGGAACGTGATCGCAGGGCGTGAACAAGGGCTCAAATTTGCTTTTACAATCGTTTCCAAAATGTAGCAAGCTTGCTCGTGCATAAGTGTGTTCAAACTTTTACGTAGTAGTATTTTGTTAAAGTATTTCAATCGTTTCGGGTGTCTTCCGCCGTCGTTTACTCTTGGTCGAGAATTCGGGTGACGCGGTTCGTGACCGCTTGGTCTGCGAGCGGCAAGAAGTCCTCGGAGGGGGTTGTCTGCAAGTTCTCGACGGTCGCGTTGAAGATGTTGCTGATGTTACGGATGCGGATCTCGCGGTTGTAGACGCGAAACGCGAACACCCCAAAGCGGATGTACTGACCGGCAATGTCGTTCCCTGCCTTTTCAAGAAACCTTAGTAACAAAAATAAAGTATTAGTCACAACGTACATCGATTTGTTCGAGTATCCAGTCGTCAATGCGCTTACGAACGCTATCCCGCAACGTGATGCCGTTCGCGTAGTACTGCGGAGGTACCAGCACCTCACATCCTAAGGCGCGGAGTTTCTTGAGTTCTTGCTCGACATGAAGGCCTTCCTGGCCTTCGACGATCTTGAACACCAGCGGGTATTGACCAGCGGGAAGGCCGTGTGTGTTCCGCACGTCTTCACAACCCGAAGCGTTAAGCAACGCAACCACCGGCTTCTTGCGGCCGGCCACGGGGTTTTCGATCGATCGATTATGGCTCCTACCCCACCGCCCATGCATGTCCGCGAGTTTCTTGCTTAGCTTAAGGATTTCCCTCGCAAAGTATCTAGCTTCCTGTAGTGCGTGCCTTGCGTCTTCTCTTGCTTGCTCTTCGCGAGCTCTTGCTTGCTCCTCGCGAGCCATAGACTGCCGGACTTCTTCCCTTGCTTGCTCTTCGCGAGCTCTTGCGTCCTCCCTTGCTTGCTCTTGCGTGATGCGGACTTCTTCCCTTGCTTGCTCCTCGCGAGCCATAGACTGTTCCTTTGCAGTTCTTTCTGCCTTCAAGCGCTCTTCAAGCTTGGCCGCTGTTTTGATTTCCACACGAAGGAGCTCTTCCGCATCTGCTGCTCTTCCCTCGGCGGCTGTCGCTCTTCTGGTCTCTGCATCGAGGCGTTCCTCCGTGCGCGCGAGCTGTCTGCGCAGTTCGTCCATCGTTTGTTTTCAAATATTCAAACCCCAAAATGAAAAAGCGCGCAATGATGTGGTCCACACTTTGGTGATATGTAATTTCGTGTTTGGAGAAAAGTTTTCCAAGAAATCAAACATGGGAATTCGCAAAATGCAAAAACAACGTGAATATTTGCAAATTCGTGTTTGGAGAAAAAGTTTTCCAAGAGCTCGATCTCAAATCTGAAATCATGGTCGGACTCAAAGATGGAAATTCGCAAAATGCAAAAAAACGTGAATATTTGCAAATTCGTGTTTGAAGAAAAAGTTTTCCAAGAGCTCGATCTGAAATCATGGTCGGACTCAAAGATGGAAATTCGCAAAATGCATGCATAAAGGTATCTGAAACTTAACAGTAGTGTCCTTAGACGAAGTTATTTGCGATGGTAAACCCAAAGACTGCCGCAATCGATTGCAAAAAAAAAATGCAAAAAAACGTGAATATTTGCAAATTCGTGTTTGGAGAAAAAGTTTTTTCCAAGAGCTCGATCTCAAATCTGAAATCATCGAAATCAAACAAGGGAACGTGATCGCAGGGCGTGAACAAGGGCTCAAATTTGCTTTTACAATCGTTTCCAAAATGTAGCAAGCTTGCTCGTGCATAAGTGTGTTCAAACTTTTACGTAGTAGTATTTTGTTAAAGTATTTCAATCGTTTCGGGTGTCTTCCGCCGTCGTTTACTCTTGGTCGAGAATTCGGGTGACGCGGTTCGTGACCGCTTGGTCTGCGAGCGGCAAGAAGTCCTCGGAGGGGGTTGTCTGCAAGTTCTCGACGGTCGCGTTGAAGATGTTGCTGATGTTACGGATGCGGATCTCGCGGTTGTAGACGCGAAACGCGAACACCCCAAAGCGGATGTACTGACCGGCAATGTCGTTCCCTGCCTTTTCAAGAAACCTTAGTAACAAAAATAAAGTATTAGTCACAACGTACATCGATTTGTTCGAGTATCCAGTCGTCAATGCGCTTACGAACGCTATCCCGCAACGTGATGCCGTTCGCGTAGTACTGCGGAGGTACCAGCACCTCACATCCTAAGGCGCGGAGTTTCTTGAGTTCTTGCTCGACATGAAGGCCTTCCTGGCCTTCGACGATCTTGAACACCAGCGGGTATTGACCAGCGGGAAGGCCGTGTGTGTTCCGCACGTCTTCACAACCCGAAGCGTTAAGCAACGCAACCACCGGCTTCTTGCGGCCGGCCACGGGATTTTCGATCGATCGATTATGGCTCCTACCCCACCGCCCATGCATGTCCGCGAGTTTCTTGCTTAGCTTAAGGATTTCCCTCGCAAAGTATCTAGCTTCCTGTAGTGCGTGCCTTGCGTCTTCTCTTGCTTGCTCTTCGCGAGCTCTTGCTTGCTCCTCGCGAGCCATAGACTGCCGGACTTCTTCCCTTGCTTGCTCTTCGCGAGCTCTTGCGTCCTCCCTTGCTTGCTCTTGCGTGATGCGGACTTCTTCCCTTGCTTGCTCCTCGCGAGCCATAGACTGTTCCTTTGCAGTTCTTTCTGCCTTCAAGCGCTCTTCAAGCTTGGCCGCTGTTTTGATTTCCACACGAAGGAGCTCTTCCGCATCTGCTGCTCTTCCCTCGGCGGCTGTCGCTCTTCTGGTCTCTGCATCGAGGCGTTCCTCCGTGCGCGCGAGCTGTCTGCGCAGTTCGTCCATCGTTTGTTTTCAAATATTCAAACCCCAAAATGAAAAAGCGCGCAATGATGTGGTCCACACTTTGGTGATATGTAATTTCGTGTTTGGAGAAAAGTTTTCCAAGAAATCAAACATGGGAATTCGCAAATGCAAAAACAACGTGAATATTTGCAAATTCGTGTTTGGAGAAAAAGTTTTCCAAGAGCTCGATCTCAAATCTGAAATCATGGTCGGACTCAAAGATGGAAATTCGCAAAATGCAAAAAAACGTGAATATTTGCAAATTCGTGTTTGAAGAAAAAGTTTTCCAAGAGCTCGATCTGAAATCATGGTCGGACTCAAAGATGGAAATTCGCAAAATGCATGCATAAAGGTATCTGAAACTTAACAGTAGTGTCCTTAGACGAAGTTATTTGCGATGGTAAACCCAAAGACTGCCGCAATCGATTGCAAAAAAATGCAAAAAACGTGAATATTTGCAAATTCGTGTTTGGAGAAAAAGTTTTTTCCAAGAGCTCGATCTCAAATCTGAAATCATCGAAATCAAACAAGGGAACGTGATCGCAGGGCGTGAACAAGGGCTCAAATTTGCTTTTACAATCGTTTCCAAAATGTAGCAAGCTTGCTCGTGCATAAGTGTGTTCAAACTTTTACGTAGTAGTATTTTGTTAAAGTATTTCAATCGTTTCGGGTGTCTTCCGCCGTCGTTTACTCTTGGTCGAGAATTCGGGTGACGCGGTTCGTGACCGCTTGGTCTGCGAGCGGCAAGAAGTCCTCGGAGGGGGTTGTCTGCAAGTTCTCGACGGTCGCGTTGAAGATGTTGCTGATGTTACGGATGCGGATCTCGCGGTTGTAGACGCGAAACGCGAACACCCCAAAGCGGATGTACTGACCGGCAATGTCGTTCCCTGCCTTTTCAAGAAACCTTAGTAACAAAAATAAAGTATTAGTCACAACGTACATCGATTTGTTCGAGTATCCAGTCGTCAATGCGCTTACGAACGCTATCCCGCAACGTGATGCCGTTCGCGTAGTACTGCGGAGGTACCAGCACCTCACATCCTAAGGCGCGGAGTTTCTTGAGTTCTTGCTCGACATGAAGGCCTTCCTGGCCTTCGACGATCTTGAACACCAGCGGGTATTGACCAGCGGGAAGGCCGTGTGTGTTCCGCACGTCTTCACAACCCGAAGCGTTAAGCAACGCAACCACCGGCTTCTTGCGGCCGGCC
This sequence comes from Phytophthora colocasiae, assembly GCA_018806915.1. Classification (NCBI taxonomy): domain Eukaryota; phylum Oomycota; class Peronosporomycetes; order Peronosporales; family Peronosporaceae; genus Phytophthora; species Phytophthora colocasiae. The sequence goes on from JAGKQI010000091.1 coordinate 1,121,503, forward strand.
ACGGGTTTTCGATCGATCGATTATGGCTCCTACCCCACCGCCCATGCATGTCCGCGAGTTTCTTGCTTAGCTTAAGGATTTCCCTCGCAAAGTATCTAGCTTCCTGTAGTGCGTGCCTTGCGTCTTCTCTTGCTTGCTCTTCGCGAGCTCTTGCTTGCTCCTCGCGAGCCATAGACTGCCGGACTTCTTCCCTTGCTTGCTCTTCGCGAGCTCTTGCGTCCTCCCTTGCTTGCTCTTGCGTGATGCGGACTTCTTCCCTTGCTTGCTCCTCGCGAGCCATAGACTGTTCCTTTGCAGTTCTTTCTGCCTTCAAGCGCTCTTCAAGCTTGGCCGCTGTTTTGATTTCCACACGAAGGAGCTCTTCCGCATCTGCTGCTCTTCCCTCGGCGGCTGTCGCTCTTCTGGTCTCTGCATCGAGGCGTTCCTCCGTGCGCGCGAGCTGTCTGCGCAGTTCGTCCATCGTTTGTTTTCAAATATTCAAACCCCAAAATGAAAAAGCGCGCAATGATGTGGTCCACACTTTGGTGATATGTAATTTCGTGTTTGGAGAAAAGTTTTCCAAGAAATCAAACATGGGAATTCGCAAAATGCAAAAACAACGTGAATATTTGCAAATTCGTGTTTGGAGAAAAAGTTTTCCAAGAGCTCGATCTCAAATCTGAAATCATGGTCGGACTCAAAGATGGAAATTCGCAAATGCAAAAAACGTGAATATTTGCAAATTCGTGTTTGAAGAAAAGTTTTACATGATCACGATCTGAAATCATGGTCGGACTCAAAGATGGAAATTCGCAAAATGCATGCATAAAGGTATCTGAAACTTAACAGTAGTGTCATTAGACGAATTTATTTGCGATGGTAAACCCAAAGACTTCCGCAATCGATTGCAAAAAAATGCAAAACGTGAATATTTGCAAATTCGTGTTTGGAGAAAAGTTTTTCAAGAGCTCGATCTCAAATCTGAAATCATCGAAATCAAACAAGGGAACGTGATCGCAGGGCGTGAACAAGGGCTCAAATTTGCTTTTACAATCGTTTCCAAAATGTAGCAAGCTTGCTCGTGCATAAGTGTGTTCAAACTTTTACGTAGTAGTATTTTGTTAAAGTATTTCAATCGTTTCGGTGTCTTCCGCCGTCGTTTACTCTTGGTCGAGAATTCGGGTGACGCGGTTCGTGACCGCTTGGTCTGCGAGCGGCAAGAAGTCCTCGGAGGGTTGTCTGCAAGTTCTCGACGGTCGCGTTGACGATGTTGCTGATGTTACGGATGCGGATCTCGCGGTTGTAGACGCGAAACGCGAACACCCCAAAGCGGATGTACTGACCGGCAATGTCGTTCCCTGCCTTTTCAAGAAACCTTAGTAACAAAATAAAGTATTAGTCACAACGTACATCGATTTGTTCGAGTATCCAGTCGTCAATGCGCTTACGAACGCTATCCCGCAACGTGATGCCGTTCGCGTAGTACTGCGGAGGTACCAGCACCTCACATCCTAAGGCGCGGAGTTTCTTGAGTTCTTGCTCGACATGAAGGCCTTCCTGGCCTTCGACGATCTTGAACACCAGCGGGTATTGACCAGCGGGAAGGCCGTGTGTGTTCCGCACGTCTTCACAACCCGAAGCGTTAAGCAACGCAACCACCGGCTTCTTGCGGCCGGCCACGGGGTTTTCGATCGATCGATTATGGCTCCTACCCCACCGCCCATGCATGTCCGCGAGTTTCTTGCTTAGCTTAAGGATTTCCCTCGCAAAGTATCTAGCTTCCTGTAGTGCGTGCCTTGCGTCTTCTCTTGCTTGCTCTTCGCGAGCTCTTGCTTGCTCCTCGCGAGCCATAGACTGCCGGACTTCTTCCCTTGCTTGCTCTTCGCGAGCTCTTGCGTCCTCCCTTGCTTGCTCTTGCGTGATGCGGACTTCTTCCCTTGCTTGCTCCTCGCGAGCCATAGACTGTTCCTTTGCAGTTCTTTCTGCCTTCAAGCGCTCTTCAAGCTTGGCCGCTGTTTTGATTTCCACACGAAGGAGCTCTTCCGCATCTGCTGCTCTTCCCTCGGCGGCTGTCGCTCTTCTGGTCTCTGCATCGAGGCGTTCCTCCGTGCGCGCGAGCTGTCTGCGCAGTTCGTCCATCGTTTGTTTTCAAATATTCAAACCCCAAAATGAAAAAGCGCGCAATGATGTGGTCCACACTTTGGTGATATGTAATTTCGTGTTTGGAGAAAAGTTTTCCAAGAAATCAAACATGGGAATTCGCAAAATGCAAAAACAACGTGAATATTTGCAAATTCGTGTTTGGAGAAAAAGTTTTCCAAGAGCTCGATCTCAAATCTGAAATCATGGTCGGACTCAAAGATGGAAATTCGCAAAATGCAAAAAAACGTGAATATTTGCAAATTCGTGTTTGAAGAAAAAGTTTTCCAAGAGCTCGATCTGAAATCATGGTCGGACTCAAAGATGGAAATTCGCAAAATGCATGCATAAAGGTATCTGAAACTTAACAGTAGTGTCCTTAGACGAAGTTATTTGCGATGGTAAACCCAAAGACTGCCGCAATCGATTGCAAAAAAAATGCAAAAAACGTGAATATTTGCAAATTCGTGTTTGGAGAAAAAGTTTTTTCCAAGAGCTCGATCTCAAATCTGAAATCATCGAAATCAAACAAGGGAACGTGATCGCAGGGCGTGAACAAGGGCTCAAATTTGCTTTTACAATCGTTTCCAAAATGTAGCAAGCTTGCTCGTGCATAAGTGTGTTCAAACTTTTACGTAGTAGTATTTTTGTTAAAGTATTTCAATCGTTTCGGGTGTCTTCCGACGTCGTTTACTCTTGGTCGAGAATTCGGGTGACGCGGTTCGTGACCGCTTGGTCTGCGAGCGGCAAGAAGTCCTCGGATGGGGTTGTCTGCAAGTTCTCGACGGTCGCGTTGAAGATGTTGCTGATGTTACGGATGCGGATCTCGCGGTTGTAGACGCGAAACGCGAACACCCCAAAGCGGATGTACTGACCGGCAATGTCGTTCCCTGCCTTTTCAAGAAACCTTAGTAACAAAAATAAAGTATTAGTCACAACGTACATCGATTTGTTCGAGTATCCAGTCGTCAATGCGCTTACGAACGCTATCCCGCAACGTGATGCCGTTCGCGTAGTACTGCGGAGGTACCAGCACCTCACATCCTAAGGCGCGGAGTTTCTTGAGTTCTTGCTCGACATGAAGGCCTTCCTGGCCTTCGACGATCTTGAACACCAGCGGGTATTGACCAGCGGGAAGGCCGTGTGTGTTCCGCACGTCTTCACAACCCGAAGCGTTAAGCAACGCAACCACCGGCTTCTTGCGGCCGGCCACGGGGTTTTCGATCGATCGATTATGGCTCCTACCCCACCGCCCATGCATGTCCGCGAGTTTCTTGCTTAGCTTAAGGATTTCCCTCGCAAAGTATCTAGCTTCCTGTAGTGCGTGCCTTGCGTCTTCTCTTGCTTGCTCTTCGCGAGCTCTTGCTTGCTCCTCGCGAGCCATAGACTGCCGGACTTCTTCCCTTGCTTGCTCTTCGCGAGCTCTTGCGTCCTCCCTTGCTTGCTCTTGCGTGATGCGGACTTCTTCCCTTGCTTGCTCCTCGCGAGCCATAGACTGTTCCTTTGCAGTTCTTTCTGCCTTCAAGCGCTCTTCAAGCTTGGCCGCTGTTTTGATTTCCACACGAAGGAGCTCTTCCGCATCTGCTGCTCTTCCCTCGGCGGCTGTCGCTCTTCTGGTCTCTGCATCGAGGCGTTCCTCCGTGCGCGCGAGCTGTCTGCGCAGTTCGTCCATCGTTTGTTTTCAAATATTCAAACCCCAAAATGAAAAAGCGCGCAATGATGTGGTCCACACTTTGGTGATATGTAATTTCGTGTTTGGAGAAAAGTTTTCCAAGAAATCAAACATGGGAATTCGCAAAATGCAAAAAAACGTGAATATTTGCAAATTCGTGTTTGGAGAAAAAGTTTTCCAAGAGCTCGATCTCAAATCTGAAATCATGGTCGGACTCAAAGATGGAAATTCGCAAAATGCAAAAAAACGTGAATATTTGCAAATTCGTGTTTGAAGAAAAAGTTTTCCAAGAGCTCGATCTGAAATCATGGTCGGACTCAAAGATGGAAATTCGCAAAATGCATGCATAAAGGTATCTGAAACTTAACAGTAGTGTCCTTAGACGAAGTTATTTGCGATGGTAAACCCAAAGACTGCCGCAATCGATTGCAAAAAAAAATGCAAAAAACGTGAATATTTGCAAATTCGTGTTTGGAGAAAAAGTTTTTTCCAAGAGCTCGATCTCAAATCTGAAATCATCGAAATCAAACAAGGGAACGTGATCGCAGGGCGTGAACAAGGGCTCAAATTTGCTTTTACAATCGTTTCCAAAATGTAGCAAGCTTGCTCGTGCATAAGTGTGTTCAAACTTTTACGTAGTAGTATTTTGTTAAAGTATTTCAATCGTTTCGGGTGTCTTCCGCCGTCGTTTACTCTTGGTCGAGAATTCGTGACGCGGTTCGTGACCGCTTGGTCTGCGAGCGGCAAGAAGTCCTCGGAGGGGGTTGTCTGCAAGTTCTCGACGGTCGCGTTGAAGATGTTGCTGATGTTACGGATGCGGATCTCGCGGTTGTAGACGCGAAACGCGAACACCCCAAAGCGGATGTACTGACCGGCAATGTCGTTCCCTGCCTTTTCAAGAAACCTTAGTAACAAAAATAAAGTATTAGTCACAACGTACATCGATTTGTTCGAGTATCCAGTCGTCAATGCGCTTACGAACGCTATCCCGCAACGTGATGCCGTTCGCGTAGTACTGCGGAGGTACCAGCACCTCACATCCTAAGGCGCGGAGTTTCTTGAGTTCTTGCTCGACATGAAGGCCTTCCTGGCCTTCGACGATCTTGAACACCAGCGGGTATTGACCAGCGGGAAGGCCGTGTGTGTTCCGCACGTCTTCACAACCCGAAGCGTTAAGCAACGCAACCACCGGCTTCTTGCGGCCGGCCACGGGGTTTTCGATCGATCGATTATGGCTCCTACCCCACCGCCCATGCATGTCCGCGAGTTTCTTGCTTAGCTTAAGGATTTCCCTCGCAAAGTATCTAGCTTCCTCTAGTGCGTGCCTTGCGTCTTCTCTTGCTAGCTCTTCGCGAGCTCTTGCTTGCTCCTCGCGAGCCATAGACTGCCGGACTTCTTCTCTTGCTTGCCGGACTTCTTCCCTTGCTTGCTCTTCATCCCCCTTTTCATAGAATCATTCAGCCAATACAGTAGCTAAATGCATAGGTAACTGATACCACTGCTTGATTCTTTCTGGCGCTCATCCCCCTTTTCATAGAATCATTCAGTCAATACAGTAGCTAAATGCATAGGTAACTGATACCACAGCTTGATTCTTTCTGGCGCTCATCCCCCTTTTCATAGAATCATTCAGCCGCTAAATGCATAGGTAACTGATACCACAGCTTGATTCTTTCTGGCGCTCATCCCCTTTTTCATAGAATCAGACAACTGCTAGCACACGCGAAGACATGAAGATCCGAAACACAACGTACACGGCCGCTGGCAAGTGGATCATGAATAAGAATTGTGTCTTGAGTCGCGCGCAACTAGACGCGCTCGCGCAGAAGACCGAGCGCCGTTTGGAAGGCGCAGAACGAGAGCGAGCGCTCCGCCTTGCGCCTGAAGGACGCGGGTGGGATTCGACTACGCTGCATTGGCTCGTCGAGTACGGAATCTTGGGCAAGCTCGGCAGCGAAGCGATTGCAAAAGCGACGGGCCTCAACAAGAGCACAGTTAACAAACAGTAAATTACGTTGCTCCCTACTGCCCAGTCATATTGCCAACATCTATCACTGGATATGACTGGGCAGTAGGGAGCAACGAAATTTACTTGAACTCAGTAGTGAGCCTTTTCTTTAGTTGTTTGGAGATTTCTTGGATAAAGCATGCAAAACTTGACTTCACATATGATTCTTGTGAAAAAATTAATACTGGGTGGCTCGAAAGAACAATAATATTTATTTTGAAATAAAATACTAATAATTCTTATAAGACTATTTTTCCAAGCAGGGTCAACGAGCTTTCGATCGCTTCAATCGAGTACAGAAGCGGTTGTTCCACCAATCGCTTCACAAAAAGAGCACCGACAACAATTCCACACAGCAACCCAGCCCCAACTATTAGCCACAGGAAGAGTTGCCGTCAGTTCAAGTACTTGCTCTTTAAAAGGCGATTGATGTTGCTTACTCGTCAATTTATCCGTCTTTCTCCAACTGTGCACGCTTCATCTTTCACGTCAAATTATCTTTCTCACTGGGTAGAAACAAGATATTTTAGCTCCAGGAACTCTAAAAGCTACGTAAAAGCTACGTCCACTAGGTATACTAAATGACAATTTTGACGATAACATATTTTTATAAATTTTCAACTGGAGAAGTTCTTCTCTACCGTCACAGATTCGGAAGAGTTGATCTCTACTTGCTCATTGTCCAATTTTCCACGACCCTCGCATTCCGACCCTCACTTTCCAAATTGCCATGTCGCCCAACAACAACAAAAGCCAAATCGCGCGAAACCTGCTGAAGTTTCACTTTCGTAAGGTGAAGAAGACCGACAGTAATGGAAAAACAAAAACCGTCGATGAATGCAAGTTGTGTCATGAGGAGTACTGCGTTACGGATCGTTTGCGAGGGGACGCTTTCAGAAGCAATAACGCCGCTAAGCATCTGGCGACAAACCACGAGATTTATATAATAAATCCCAGCACAGGCGTGTTTTATGGCGGTCAAGCAGTAAGCGAGGGGGATTGCTACACCACCTCCAAGCTGGAGGATTTCCAACGTCCGGAACTTCTACCGTACTGCATCCTCGTGGAAGTCTAACCCCCCCCCCCCCCGGCTCAAAAGGTATGCTTGTTTTTGTTTTTGTTTTTTTTTCTTTTATGCTAACGATGTCATGCCAGCGGAAGAAGCGTCGAAGACTGGCAGGAGGCAAAAACCTGGTTTTATTAGTGGCTTTTGTTGTGGCTTTATATTAAACCACTAAAGAAAAAAACAGAGGAGTCCATGGCTCATGCGTTGATCGCACAGTTATCGTCCACCAGAAATTTCAGCGACTCCTCTGATTGGCCAAGTCGGTAAATAAGGAACAATGGCATCTTACCGATTCGACCACCTCGTCGAGCGGGCTAACGCAAGTAGATCGAAGTTCATCTCGTCATTGCACCAGTACATATCGATGAGCGCCACATAGATAAACACTGCCAGCCATCGAATATGATACTGGATTCCCGTGGTATGTTGGCGTGATGACTTTTTCCCCGGCCATAATTGTCACGCTCATGTACTTTCTTTGCGTCTTAGGGGGATGAGTATCAGACGAGACATCGAACAGGTAAGAGGATGATCCACCTCAGTCAGCGGCATGTTGTGTTCGAACACCCCTCCATCCAGTGATAGATGTTGGCAATATGACTGGGCAGTAGGGAGCAACGAAATTTACTTGAACTCAGTAGTGAGCCTTTTCTTTAGTTGTTTGGAGATTTCTTGGATAAAGCATGCAAAACTTGACTTCACATATGATTCTTGTGAAAAAATTAATACTGGGTGGCTCGAAAGAACAATAATATTTATTTTGAAATAAAATACTAATAATTCTTATAAGACTATTTTTCCAAGCAGGGTCAACGAGCTTTCGATCGCTTCAATCGAGTACAGAAGCGGTTGTTCCACCAATCGCTTCACAAAAAGAGCACCGACAACAATTCCACACAGCAACCCAGCCCCAACTATTAGCCACAGGAAGAGTTGCCGTCAGTTCAAGTACTTGCTCTTTAAAAGGCGATTGATGTTGCTTACTCGTCAATTTATCCGTCTTTCTCCAACTGTGCACGCTTCATCTTTCACGTCAAATTATCTTTCTCACTGGGTAGAAACAAGATATTTTAGCTCCAGGAACTCTAAAAGCTACGTAAAAGCTACGTCCACTAGGTATACTAAATGACAATTTTGACGATAACATATTTTTATAAATTTTCAACTGGAGAAGTTCTTCTCTACCGTCACAGATTCGGAAGAGTTGATCTCTACTTGCTCATTGTCCAATTTTCCACGACCCTCGCATTCCGACCCTCACTTTCCAAATTGCCATGTCGCCCAACAACAACAAAAGCCAAATCGCGCGAAACCTGCTGAAGTTTCACTTTCGTAAGGTGAAGAAGACCGACAGTAATGGAAAAACAAAAACCGTCGATGAATGCAAGTTGTGTCATGAGGAGTACTGCGTTACGGATCGTTTGCGAGGGACGCTTTCAGAAGCAATAACGCCGCTAAGCATCTGGCGACAAACCACGAGATTTATATAATAAATCCCAGCACAGGCGTGTTTTATGGCGGTCAAGCAGTAAGCGAGGGGATTGCTACACCACCTCCAAGCTGGAGGATTTCCAACGTCCGGAACTTCTACCGTACTGCATCCTCGTGGAAGTCTAACCCCCCGGCTCAAAAGGTATGCTTGTTTTTTTTTTTTTTTTTCTTTTATGCGACCGAGGTCATGCCAGCGGAAGAAGCGTCGAAGACTGGCAGGAGTCAAAACCCTTGTTTTATTAGTGGCTTTTGTTGTGGCTTTCTAATAAACCACTATAGAAAACACAGAGGAGTCCATGGCTCATGCGTTGATCGCACAGTTATCGTCCACCAGAAATTTCAGCGACTCCTCTGATTGGCCAAGTCGGTAAATAAGGAACAATGGCATCTTACCGATTCGACCACCTCGTCGAGCGGGCTAACGCAAGTAGATCGAAGTTCATCTCGTCATTGCACCAGTACATATCGATGAGCGCCACATAGATAAACACTGCCAGCCATCGAATATGATACTGGCTTCCCGTGGTATGTTGGCGTGATGACTTTTTCCCCGGCCATAATTGTCACGCTCATGTACTTTCTTTGCGTCTTAGGGGGATAAGTATCAGACGAGACATCGAACAGGTAAGAGGATGGTCCACCTCAGTCAGCGGCATGTTGTGTTCGAACACCCCTCCATCCAGTGATAGATGTTGGCAATATGACTGGGCAGTAGGGAGCAACGAAATTTACTTGAACTCAGTAGTGAGCCTTTTCTTTAGTTGTTTGGAGATTTCTTGGATAAAGCATGCAAAACTTGACTTCACATATGATTCTTGTGAAAAAATTAATACTGGGTGGCTCCAAAGAACAATAATATTTATTTTGAAATAAAATACTAATAATTCTTATAAGACTATTTTTCCAAGCAGGGTCAACGAGCTTTCGATCGCTTCAATCGAGTACAGAAGCGGTTGTTCCACCAATCGCTTCACAAAAGAGCACCGACAACAATTCCACACAGCAACCCAGCCCCAACTATTAGCCACAGGAAGAGTTGCCGTCAGTTCAAGTACTTGCTCTTTAAAAGGCGATTGATGTTGCTTACTCGTCAATTTATCCGTCTTTCTCCAACTGTGCACGCTTCATCTTTCACGTCAAATTATCTTTCTCACTGGGTAGAAACAAGATATTTTAGCTCCAGGAACTCTAAAAGCTACGTAAAAGCTACGTCCACTAGGTATACTAAATGACAATTTTGACGATAACATATTTTTATAAATTTTCAACTGGAGAAGTTCTTCTCTACCGTCACAGATTCGGAAGAGTTGATCTCTACTTGCTCATTGTCCAATTTTCCACGACCCTCGCATTCCGACCCTCACTTTCCAAATTGCCATGTCGCCCAACAACAACAAAAGCCAAATCGCGCGAAACCTGCTGAAGTTTCACTTTCGTAAGGTGAAGAAGACCGACAGTAATGGAAAAACAAAAACCGTCGATGAATGCAAGTTGTGTCATGAGGAGTACTGCGTTACGGATCGTTTGCGAGGGACGCTTTCAGAAGCAATAACGCCGCTAAGCATCTGGCGACAAACCACGAGATTTATATAATAAATCCCAGCACAGGCGTGTTTTATGGCGGTCAAGCAGTAAGCGAGGGGATTGCTACACCACCTCCAAGCTGGAGGATTTCCAACGTCCGGAACTTCTACCGTACTGCATCCTCGTGGAAGTCTAACCCCCCGGCTCAAAAGGTATGCTTGTTTTTGTTTTTGTTTTTTTTTCTTTTATGCTAACGATGTCATGCCAGCGGAAGAAGCGTCGAAGACTGGCAGGAGGCAAAAACCTGGTTTTATTAGTGGCTTTTGTTGTGGCTTTATATTAAACCACTAAAGAAAAAACAGAGGAGTCCATGGCTCATGCGTTGATCGCACAGTTATCGTCCACCAGAAATTTCAGCGACTCCTCTGATTGGCCAAGTCGGTAAATAAGGAACAATGGCATCTTACCGATTCGACCACCTCGTCGAGCGGGCTAACGCAAGTAGATCGAAGTTCATCTCGTCATTGCACCAGTACATATCGATGAGCGCCACATAGATAAACACTGCCAGCCATCGAATATGATACTGGCTTCCCGTGGTATGTTGGCGTGATGACTTTTTCCCCGGCCATAATTGTCACGCTCATGTACTTTCTTTGCGTCTTAGGGGATGAGTATCAGACGAGACATCGAACAGGTAAGAGGATGGTCCACCTCAGTCAGCGGCATGTTGTGTTCGAACACCCCTCCATCCAGTGATAGATGTTGGCAATATGACTGGGCAGTAGGGAGCAACGAAATTTACTTGAACTCAGTAGTGAGCCTTTTCTTTAGTTGTTTGGAGATTTCTTGGATAAAGCATGCAAAACTTGACTTCACATATGATTCTTGTGAAAAATTAATACTGGGTGGCTCCAAAGAACAATAATATTTATTTTGAAATAAAATACTAATAATTCTTATAAGACTATTTTTCCAAGCAGGGTCAACGAGCTTTCGATCGCTTCAATCGAGTACAGAAGCGGTTGTTCCACCAATCGCTTCACAAAAAGAGCACCGACAACAATTCCACACAGCAACCCAGCCCCAACTATTAGCCACAGGAAGAGTTGCCGTCAGTTCAAGTACTTGCTCTTTAAAAGGCGATTGATGTTGCTTACTCGTCAATTTATCCGTCTTTCTCCAACTGTGCACGCTTCATCTTTCACGTCAAATTATCTTTCTCACTGGGTAGAAACAAGATATTTTAGCTCCAGGAACTCTAAAAGCTACGTAAAAGCTACGTCCACTAGGTATACTAAATGACAATTTTGACGATAACATATTTTTATAAATTTTCAACTGGAGAAGTTCTTCTCTACCGTCACAGATTCGGAAGAGTTGATCTCTACTTGCTCATTGTCCAATTTTCCACGACCCTCGCATTCCGACCCTCACTTTCCAAATTGCCATGTCGCCCAACAACAACAAAAGCCAAATCGCGCGAAACCTGCTGAAGTTTCACTTTCGTAAGGTGAAGAAGACCGACAGTAATGGAAAAACAAAAACCGTCGATGAATGCAAGTTGTGTCATGAGGAGTACTGCGTTACGGATCGTTTGCGAGGGACGCTTTCAGAAGCAATAACGCCGCTAAGCATCTGGCGACAAACCACGAGATTTATATAATAAATCCCAGCACAGGCGTGTTTTATGGCGGTCAAGCAGTAAGCGAGGGGATTGCTACACCACCTCCAAGCTGGTGTTTTTCCAACGTCCGGAACTTCTACCGTACGGCATCCCCGTGGAAGTCTAACCCCCCGGCTCAAAAGGTATGCTTGATTTTGTTTGCTTGTTATTTTCATTAATTCTAACGATGTCATGCCAGCGGAAGAAGCGTCGAAGACTGGCAGGAGGCAAAACCTGGTTTTATTAGTGGCTTTTGTTGTGGCTTTATATTAAACCACTAAAGAAAAAAACAGAGGAGTCCATGGCTCATGCGTTGATCGCACAGTTATCGTCCACCAGAAATTTCAGCGACTCCTCTGATTGGCCAAGTCGGTAAATAAGGAACAATGGCATCTTACCGATTCGACCACCTCGTCGAGCGGGCTAACGCAAGTAGATCGAAGTTCATCTCGTCATTGCACCAGTACATATCGATGAGCGCCACATAGATAAACACTGCCAGCCATCGAATATGATACTGGATTCCCGTGGTATGTTGGCGTGATGACTTTTTCCCCGGCCATAATTGTCACGCTCATGTACTTTCTTTGCGTCTTAGGGGATGAGTATCAGACGAGACATCGAACAGGTAAGAGGATGGTCCACCTCAGTCAGCGGCATGTTGTGTTCGAACACCCCTCCATCCAGTGATAGATGTTGGCAATATGACTGGGCAGTAGGGAGCAACGAAATTTACTTGAACTCAGTAGTGAGCCTTTTCTTTAGTTGTTTGGAGATTTCTTGGATAAAGCATGCAAAACTTGACTTCACATATGATTCTTGTGAAAAAATTAATACTGGGTGGCTCCAAAGAACAATAATATTTATTTTGAAATAAAATACTAATAATTCTTATAAGACTATTTTTCCAAGCAGGGTCAACGAGCTTTCGATCGCTTCAATCGAGTACAGAAGCGGTTGTTCCACCAATCGCTTCACAAAAGAGCACCGACAACAATTCCACACAGCAACCCAGCCCCAACTATTAGCCACAGGAAGAGTTGCCGTCAGTTCAAGTACTTGCTCTTTAAAGGCGATTGATGTTGCTTACTCGTCAATTTATCCGTCTTTCTCCAACTGTGCACGCTTCATCTTTCACGTCAAATTATTTTTTCTCACTGGGTAGAAACAAGATATTTTAGCTCCAGGAACTCTAAAAGCTACGTAAAAGCTACGTCCACTAGGTATACTAAATGACAATTTTGACGATAACATATTTTATAAATTTTCAACTGGAGAAGTTCTTCTCTACCGTCACAGATTCGGAAGAGTTGATCTCTACTTGCTCATTGTCCAATTTTCCACGACCCTCGCATTCCGACCCTCACTTTCCAAATTGCCATGTCGCCCAACAACAACAAAAGCCAAATCGCGCGAAACCTGCTGAAGTTTCACTTTCGTAAGGTGAAGAAGACCGACAGTAATGGAAAAACAAAACCGTCGATGAATGCAAGTTGTGTCATGAGGAGTACTGCGTTACGGATCGTTTGCGAGGACGCTTTCAGAAGCAATAACGCCGCTAAGCATCTGGCGACAAACCACGAGATTTATATAATAAATCCCAGCACAGGCGTGTTTTATGGCGGTAAAGCAGTAAGCGAGGGGTATTGCTACACCACCTCCAAGCTGGAGGATTTCCAACGTCCGGAACTTCTACCGTACTGCGTCCTCGTGGAAGTCTAACCCCCCCCCCCCCCCGGCTCAAAAGGTATGCTTGTTTTTGTTTTTGTTTTTTTTTCTTTTATGCTAACGATGTCATGCCAGCGGAAGAAGCGTCGAAGACTGGCAGGAGGCAAAAACCTGGTTTTATTAGTGGCTTTTGTTGTGGCTTTATATTAAACCACTAAAGAAAAAACAGAGGAGTCCATGGCTCATGCGTTGATCGCACAGTTATCGTCCACCAGAAATTTCAGCGACTCCTCTGATTGGCCAAGTCGGTAAATAAGGAACAATGGCATCTTACCGATTCGACCACCTCGTCGAGCGGGCTAACGCAAGTAGATCGAAGTTCATCTCGTCATTGCACCAGTACATATCGATGAGCGCCACATAGATAAACACTGCCAGCCATCGAATATGATACTGGATTCCCGTGGTATGTTGGCGTGATGACTTTTCCCCGGCCATAATTGTCACGCTCATGTACTTTCTTTGCGTCTTAGGGGATGAGTATCAGACGAGACATCGAACAGGTAAGAGGATGGTCCACCTCAGTCAGCGGCATGTTGTGTTCGAACACCCCTCCATCCAGTGATAGATGTTGGCAATATGACTGGGCAGTAGGGAGCAACGAAATTTACTTGAACTCAGTAGTGAGCCTTTTCTTTAGTTGTTTGGAGATTTCTTGGATAAAGCATGCAAAACTTGACTTCACATATGATTCTTGTGAAAAAATTAATACTGGGTGGCTCCAAAGAACAATAATATTTATTTTGAAATAAAATACTAATAATTCTTATAAGACTATTTTTCCAAGCAGGGTCAACGAGCTTTCGATCGCTTCAATCGAGTACAGAAGCGGTTGTTCCACCAATCGCTTCACAAAAAGAGCACCGACAACAATTCCACACAGCAACCCAGCCCCAACTATTAGCCACAGGAAGAGTTGCCGTCAGTTCAAGTACTTGCTCTTTAAAAGGTGATTGATGTTGCTTACTCGTCAATTTATCCGTCTTTCTCCAACTGTGCACGCTTCATCTTTCACGTCAAATTATTTTTTCTCACTGGGTAGAAACAAGATATTTTAGCTCCAGGAACTCTAAAAGCTACGTAAAAGCTACGTCCACTAGGTATACTAAATGACAATTTTGACGATAACATATTTTTATAAATTTTCAACTGGAGAAGTTCTTCTCTACCGTCACAGATTCGGAAGAGTTGATCTCTACTTGCTCATTGTCCAATTTTCCACGACCCTCGCATTCCGACCCTCACTTTCCAAATTGCCATGTCGCCCAACAACAACAAAAGCCAAATCGCGCGAAACCTGCTGAAGTTTCACTTTCGTAAGGTGAAGAAGACCGACAGTAATGGAAAAACAAAAACCGTCGATGAATGCAAGTTGTGTCATGAGGAGTACTGCGTTACGGATCGTTTGCGAGGGGACGCTTTCAGAAGCAATAACGCCGCTAAGCATCTGGCGACAAACCACGAGATTTATATAATAAATCCCAGCACAGGCGTGTTTTATGGCGGTCAAGCAGTAAGCGAGGGGATTGCTACACCACCCTCAAGCTGGAGGATTTCCAACGTCCGGAACTTCTACCGTACTGCGTCCTCGTGGACGTCTAACCCCCCGGCTCAAAGGTATGCTTGTTTTTGTTTTTGTTTTTTTTCTTTTATGCTAACGATGTCATGCCAGCGGAAGAAGCGTCGAAGACTGGCAGGAGGCAAAAACCTGGTTTTATTAGTGGCTTTTGTTGTGGCTTTATATTAAACCACTAAAGAAAAAAACAGAGGAGTCCATGGCTCATGCGTTGATCGCACAGTTATCGTCCACCAGAAATTTCAGCGACTCCTCTGATTGGCCAAGTCGGTAAATAAGGAACAATGGCATCTTACCGATTCGACCACCTCGTCGAGCGGGCTAACGCAAGTAGATCGAAGTTCATCTCGTCATTGCACCAGTACATATCGATGAGCGCCACATAGATAAACACTGCCAGCCATCGAATATGATACTGGATTCCCGTGGTATGTTGGCGTGATGACTTTTTCCCCGGCCATAATTGTCACGCTCATGTACTTTCTTTGCGTCTTAGGGGGATGAGTATCAGACGAGACATCGAACAGGTAAGAGGATGGTCCACCTCAGTCAGCGGCATGTTGTGTTCGAACACCCTCCATCCAGTGATAGATGTTGGCAATATGACTGGGCAGTAGGGAGCAACGAAATTTACTTGAACTCAGTAGTGAGCCTTTTCTTTAGTTGTTTGGAGATTTCTTGGATAAAGCATGCAAAACTTGACTTCACATATGATTCTTGTGAAAAATTAATACTGGGTGGCTCCAAGAACAATAATATTTATTTTGAAATAAAATACTAATAATTCTTATAAGACTATTTTTTCCAAGCAGGGTCAACGAGCTTTCGATCGCTTCAATCGAGTACAGAAGCGGTTGTTCCACCAATCGCTTCACAAAAGAGCACCGACAACAATTCCACACAGCAACCCAGCCCCAACTATTAGCCACAGGAAGAGTTGCCGTCAGTTCAAGTACTTGCTCTTTAAAAGGCGATTGATGTTGCTTACTCGTCAATTTATCCGTCTTTCTCCAACTGTGCACGCTTCATCTTTCACGTCAAATTATTTTTTCTCACTGGGTAGAAACAAGATATTTTAGCTCAGGAACTCTAAAAGCTACGTAAAGCTACGTCCACTAGGTATACTAAATGACAATTTTGACGATAACATATTTTTATAAATTTGCAAAAGGAGAAGTTCTTCTTTACCGACACATCTCTACTTGCTCATTGTCCAACTTTCCACGACCCTCACATTCCAACTTTCCAACTTTCCATGTCGCCCAGCAAAATCAACATCGCGCGAAACCTGCTCAAGTTTCACTTTCGTAAGGTGAACAAGACCGACAGTAATGGAAAAACAAAACCGTCGATGAATGCAAGTTGTGTCATGAGGAGTACTGCGTTACGGATCGTTTGCGAGGGACGCTTTCAGAAGCAATAACGCCGCTAAGCATCTGGCGACAAACCACGAGATTTATATAATAAATCCCAGCACAGGCGTGTTTTATGGCGGTCAAGCAGTAAGCGAGGGGGATTGCTACACCACCTCCAAGCTGGAGGATTTCCAACGTCCGGAACTTCTACCGTACGGCGTCCTCGTGGAAGTCTAACCCCCCGGCTCAAAAGGAATGCTTGTTTTTGTTTTTGTTTTTTCTTTTATGCTAACGATGTCATGCCAGCGGAAGAAGCGTCGAAGACTGGCAGGAGGCAAAAACCTGGTTTTATTAGTGGCTTTTGTTGTGGCTTTATATTAAACCACTAAAGAAAAAACAGAGGAGTCCATGGCTCATGCGTTGATCGCACAGTTATCGTCCACCAGAAATTTCAGCGACTCCTCTGATTGGCCAAGTCGGTAAATAAGGAACAATGGCATCTTACCGATTCGACCACCTCGTCGAGCGGGCTAACGCAAGTAGATCGAAGTTCATCTCGTCATTGCACCAGTACATATCGATGAGCGCCACATAGATAAACACTGCCAGCCATCGAATATGATACTGGATTCCCGTGGTATGTTGGCGTGATGACTTTTTCCCCGGCCATAATTGTCACGCTCATGTACTTTCTTTTGCGTCTTAGGGGATGAGTATCAGACGAGACATCGAACAGGTAAGAGGATGGTCCACCTCAGTCAGCGGCATGTTGTGTTCGAACACCCCTCCATCCAGTGATAGATGTTGGCAATATGACTGGGCAGTAGGGAGCAACGAAATTTACTTGAACTCAGTAGTGAGCCTTTTCTTTATTTGTTTGGAGATTTCTTGGATAAAGCATGCAAAACTTGACTTCACATATGATTCTTGTGAAAAATTAATACTGGGTGGCTCCAAAGAACAATAATATTTATTTTGAAATAAAATACTAATAATTCTTATAAGACTATTTTTCCAAGCAGGGTCAACGAGCTTTCGATCGCTTCAATCGAGTACAGAAGCGGTTGTTCCACCAATCGCTTCACAAAAGAGCACCGACAACAATTCCACACAGCAACCCAGCCCCAACTATTAGCCACAGGAAGAGTTGCCGTCAGTTCAAGTACTTGCTCTTTAAAAGGCGATTGATGTTGCTTACTCGTCAATTTATCCGTCTTTCTCCAACTGTGCACGCTTCATCTTTCACGTCAAATTATTTTTCTCACTGGGTAGAAACAAGATATTTTAGCTCCAGGAACTCTAAAAGCTACGTAAAAGCTACGTCCACTAGGTATACTAAATGACAATTTTGACGATAACATATTTTTATAAATTTTCAACTGGAGAAGTTCTTCTCTACCGTCACAGATTCGGAAGAGTTGATCTCTACTTGCTCATTGTCCAATTTTCCACGACCCTCGCATTCCGACCCTCACTTTCCAAATTGCCATGTCGCCCAACAACAACAAAAGCCAAATCGCGCGAAACCTGCTGAAGTTTCACTTTCGTAAGGTGAAGAAGACCGACAGTAATGGAAAAACAAAAACCGTCGATGAATGCAAGTTGTGTCATGAGGAGTACTGCGTTACGGATTGTTTGCGAGGGACGCTTTCCAGAAGCAATAACGCCGCTAAGCATCTGGCGACAAACCACGAGATTTATATAATAAATCCCAGCACAGGCGTGTTTTATGGCGGTCAAGCAGTAAGCGAGGGGGATTGCTACACCACCTCCAAGCTGGAGGATTTCCAACGTCCGGAACTTCTACCGTACTGCGTCCTCGTGGAAGTCTAACCCCCCGGCTCAAAGGTATGCTTGTTTTTGTTTTTGTTTTTTTCTTTTATGCTAACGATGTCATGCCAGCGGAAGAAGCGTCGAAGACTGGCAGGAGGCAAAACCTGGTTTTATTAGTGGCTTTTGTTGTGGCTTTATATTAAACCACTAAAGAAAAAAACAGAGGAGTCCATGGCTCATGCGTTGATCGCACAGTTATCGTCCACCAGAAATTTCAGCGACTCCTCTGATTGGCCAAGTCGGTAAATAAGGAACAATGGCATCTTACCGATTCGACCACCTCGTCGAGCGGGCTAACGCAAGTAGATCGAAGTTCATCTCGTCATTGCACCAGTACATATCGATGAGCGCCACATAGATAAACACTGCCAGCCATCGAATATGATACTGGATTCCCGTGGTATGTTGGCGTGATGACTTTTTCCCCGGCCATAATTGTCACGCTCATGTACTTTCTTTGCGTCTTAGGGGATGAGTATCAGACGAGACATCGAACAGGTAAGAGGATGGTCCACCTCAGTCAGCGGCATGTTGTGTTCGAACACCCCTCCATCCAGTGATAGATGTTGGCAATATGACTGGGCAGTAGGGAGCAACGAAATTTACTTGAACTCAGTAGTGAGCCTTTTCTTTAGTTGTTTGGAGATTTCTTGGATAAAGCATGCAAAACTTGACTTCACATATGATTCTTGTGAAAAATTAATACTGGGTGGCTCCAAAGAACAATAATATTTATTTTGAAATAAAATACTAATAATTCTTATAAGACTATTTTTCCAAGCAGGGTCAACGAGCTTTCGATCGCTTCAATCGAGTACAGAAGCGGTTGTTCCACCAATCGCTTCACAAAAGAGCACCGACAACAATTCCACACAGCAACCCAGCCCCAACTATTAGCCACAGGAAGAGTTGCCGTCAGTTCAAGTACTTGCTCTTTAAAAGGCGATTGATGTTGCTTACTCGTCAATTTATCCGTCTTTCTCCAACTGTGCACGCTTCATCTTTCACGTCAAATTATCTTTCTCACTGGGTAGAAACAAGATATTTTAGCTCCAGGAACTCTAAAAGCTACGTAAAAGCTACGTCCACTAGGTATACTAAATGACAATTTTGACGATAACATATTTTTATAAATTTTCAACTGGAGAAGTTCTTCTCTACCGTCACAGATTCGGAAGAGTTGATCTCTACTTGCTCATTGTCCAATTTTCCACGACCCTCGCATTCCGACCCTCACTTTCCAAATTGCCATGTCGCCCAACAACAACAAAAGCCAAATCGCGCGAAACCTGCTGAAGTTTCACTTTCGTAAGGTGAAGAAGACCGACAGTAATGGAAAAACAAAAACCGTCGATGAATGCAAGTTGTGTCATGAGGAGTACTGCGTTACGGATTGTTTGCGAGGGGACGCTTTCAGAAGCAATAACGCCGCTAAGCATCTGGCGACAAACCACGAGATTTATATAATAAATCCCAGCACAGGCGTGTTTTATGGCGGTCAAGCAGTAAGCGAGGGGGATTGCTACACCACCTCCAAGCTGGAGGATTTCCAACGTCCGGAACTTCTACCGTACTGCGTCCTCGTGGAAGTCTAACCCCCCCCCCCCCCCGGCTCAAAAGGTATGCTTGTTTTTGTTTTTGTTTTTTTTCTTTTATGCTAACGATGTCATGCCAGCGGAAGAAGCGTCGAAGACTGGCAGGAGGCAAAAACCTGGTTTTATTAGTGGCTTTTGTTGTGGCTTTATATTAAACCACTAAAGAAAAAACAGAGGAGTCCATGGCTCATGCGTTGATCGCACAGTTATCGTCCACCAGAAATTTCAGCGACTCCTCTGATTGGCCAAGTCGGTAAATAAGGAACAATGGCATCTTACCGATTCGACCACCTCGTCGAGCGGGCTAACGCAAGTAGATCGAAGTTCATCTCGTCATTGCACCAGTACATATCGATGAGCGCCACATAGATAAACACTGCCAGCCATCGAATATGATACTGGATTCCCGTGGTATGTTGGCGTGATGACTTTTCCCCGGCCATAATTGTCACGCTCATGTACTTTCTTTGCGTCTTAGGGGATGAGTATCAGACGAGACATCGAACAGGTAAGAGGATGGTCCACCTCAGTCAGCGGCATGTTGTGTTCGAACACCCCTCCATCCAGTGATAGATGTTGGCAATATGACTGGGCAGTAGGGAGCAACGAAATTTACTTGAACTCAGTAGTGAACCTTTTCTTTAGTTGTTTGGAGATTTCTTGGATAAAGCATGCAAAACTTGACTTCACATATGATTCTTGTGAAAAAATTAATACTGGGTGGCTCGAAAGAACAATAATATTTATTTTGAAATAAAATACTAATAATTCTTATAAGACTATTTTTCCAAGCAGGGTCAACGAGCTTTCGATCGCTTCAATCGAGTACAGAAGCGGTTGTTCCACCAATCGCTTCACAAAAAGAGCACCGACAACAATTCCACACAGCAACCCAGCCCCAACTATTAGCCACAGGAAGAGTTGCCGTCAGTTCAAGTACTTGCTCTTTAAAAGGCGATTGATGTTGCTTACTCATCAATTTATCCGTCTTTCTCCAACTGTGCACGCTTCATCTTTCACGTCAAATTATTTTTTCTCACTGGGTAGAAACAAGATATTTTAGCTCCAGGAACTCTAAAAGCTACGTAAAAGCTACGTCCACTAGGTATACTAAATGACAATTTTGACGATAACATATTTTTATAAATTTTCAACTGGAGAAGTTCTTCTCTACCGTCACAGATTCGGAAGAGTTGATCTCTACTTGCTCATTGTCCAATTTTCCACGACCCTCGCATTCCGACCCTCACTTTCCAAATTGCCATGTCGCCCAACAACAACAAAAGCCAAATCGCGCGAAACCTGCTGAAGTTTCACTTTCGTAAGGTGAAGAAGACCGACAGTAATGGAAAAACAAAACCGTCGATGAATGCAAGTTGTGTCATGAGGAGTACTGCGTTACGGATCGTTTGCGAGGACGCTTTCAGAAGCAATAACGCCGCTAAGCATCTGGCGACAAACCACGAGATTTATATAATAAATCCCAGCACAGGCGTGTTTTATGGCGGTCAAGCAGTAAGCGAGGGGGATTGCTACACCACCTCCAAGCTGGAGGATTTCCAACGTCCGGAACTTCTACCGTACTGCATCCTCGTGGAAGTCTAACCCCCCCCGGCTCAAAAGGTATGCTTGTTTTTGTTTTTGTTTTTTTTTTCTTTTATGCTAACGATGTCATGCCAGCGGAAGAAGCGTCGAAGACTGGCAGGAGGCAAAAACCTGGTTTTATTAGTGGCTTTTGTTGTGGCTTTATATTAAACCACTAAAGAAAAAACAGAGGAGTCCATGGCTCATGCGTTGATCGCACAGTTATCGTCCACCAGAAATTTCAGCGACTCCTCTGATTGGCCAAGTCGGTAAATAAGGAACAATGGCATCTTACCGATTCGACCACCTCGTCGAGCGGGCTAACGCAAGTAGATCGAAGTTCATCTCGTCATTGCACCAGTACATATCGATGAGCGCCACATAGATAAACACTGCCAGCCATCGAATATGATACTGGATTCCCGTGGTATGTTGGCGTGATGACTTTTTCCCCGGCCATAATTGTCACGCTCATGTACTTTCTTTGCGTCTTAGGGGGATGAGTATCAGACGAGACATCGAACAGGTAAGAGGATGGTCCACCTCAGTCAGCGGCATGTTGTGTTCGAACACCCCTCCATCCAGTGATAGATGTTGGCAATATGACTGGGCAGTAGGGAGCAACGAAATTTACTTGAACTCAGTAGTGAGCCTTTTCTTTAGTTGTTTGGAGATTTCTTGGATAAAGCATGCAAAACTTGACTTCACATATGATTCTTGTGAAAAATTAATACTGGTTGTATCCAAAGAAAAATAATATTTATTTTGAAATAAAATACTAATAATTCTTATAATATTATTTTTTCAAGCAGGGTCAAAGAGCTTTCGATCGCTTCAATCGAGTACAGAAGCGGTTGTTCCACCAATCGCTTCACAAAAGAGCACCGACAACAATTCCACACAGCAACCCAGCCCCAACTATTAGCCACAGGAAGAGTTGCCGTCAGTTCAAGTACTTGCTCTTTAAAGGCGATTGATGTTGCTTACTCGTCAATTTATCCGTCTTTCTCCAACTGTGCACGCTTCATCTTTCACGTCAAATTATTTTTTCTCACTGGGTAGAAACAAGATATTTTAGCTCCAGGAACTCTAAAAGCTACGTAAAAGCTACGTCCACTAGGTATACTAAATGACAATTTTGACGATAACATATTTTTATAAATTTTCAACTTGAGAAGTTCTTCTCTACCGTCACAGATTCGGAAGAGTTGATCTCTACTTGCTCATTGTCCAATTTTCCACGACCCTCGCATTCCGACCCTCACTTTCCAAATTGCCATGTCGCCCAACAACAACAAAAGCCAAATCGCGCGAAACCTGCTGAAGTTTCACTTTCGTAAGGTGAAGAAGACCGACAGTAATGGAAAAACAAAAACCGTCGATGAATGCAAGTTGTGTCATGAGGAGTACTGCGTTACGGATCGTTTGCGAGGGACGCTTTCAGAAGCAATAACGCCGCTAAGCATCTGGCGACAAACCACGAGATTTATATAATAAATCCCAGCACAGGCGTGTTTTATGGCGGTCAAGCAGTAAGCGAGGGGATTGCTACACCACCTCCAAGCTGGAGGATTTCCAACGTCCGGAACTTCTACCGTACTGCATCCTCGTGGAAGTCTAACCCCGGCTCAAAAGGTATGCTTGTTTTTGTTTTTTTGTTTTTTTCTTTTATGCTAACGATGTCATGCCAGCGGAAGAAGCGTCGAAGACTGGCAGGAGGCAAAAACCTGGTTTTATTAGTGGCTTTTGTTGTGGCTTTATATTAAACCACTAAAGAAAAAACAGAGGAGTCCATGGCTCATGCGTTGATCGCACAGTTATCGTCCACCAGAAATTTCAGCGACTCCTCTGATTGGCCAAGTCGGTAAATAAGGAACAATGGCATCTTACCGATTCGACCACCTCGTCGAGCGGGCTAACGCAAGTAGATCGAAGTTCATCTCGTCATTGCACCAGTACATATCGATGAGCGCCACATAGATAAACACTGCCAGCCATCGAATATGATACTGGATTCCCGTGGTATGTTGGCGTGATGACTTTTTCCCCGGCCATAATTGTCACGCTCATGTACTTTCTTTGCGTCTTAGGGGATAAGTATCAGACGAGACATCGAACAGGTAAGAGGATGGTCCACCTCAGTCAGCGGCATGTTGTGTTCGAACACCCCTCCATCCAGTGATAGATGTTGGCAATATGACTGGGCAGTAGGGAGCAACGAAATTTACTTGAACTCAGTAGTGAGCCTTTTCTTTAGTTGTTTGGAGATTTCTTGGATAAAGCATGCAAAACTTGACTTCACATATGATTCTTGTGAAAAAATTAATACTGGGTGGCTCCAAAGAACAATAATATTTATTTTGAAATAAAATACTAATAATTCTTATAAGACTATTTTTCCAAGCAGGGTCAACGAGCTTTCGATCGCTTCAATCGAGTACAGAAGCGGTTGTTC
This sequence comes from Phytophthora colocasiae, assembly GCA_018806915.1. Lineage (NCBI taxonomy): Eukaryota > Oomycota > Peronosporomycetes > Peronosporales > Peronosporaceae > Phytophthora > Phytophthora colocasiae. Next base: position 1,145,174 of record JAGKQI010000091.1, read on the forward strand.
CACCAATCGCTTCACAAAAAGAGCACCGACAACAATTCCACACAGCAACCCAGCCCCAACTATTAGCCACAGGAAGAGTTGCCGTCAGTTCAAGTACTTGCTCTTTAAAAGGCGATTGATGTTGCTTACTCGTCAATTTATCCGTCTTTCTCCAACTGTGCACGCTTCATCTTTCACGTCAAATTATTTTTTCTCACTGGGTAGAAACAAGATATTTTAGCTCCAGGAACTCTAAAAGCTACGTAAAAGCTACGTCCACTAGGTATACTAAATGACAATTTTGACGATAACATATTTTTATAAATTTTCAACTGGAGAAGTTCTTCTCTACCGTCACAGATTCGGAAGAGTTGATCTCTACTTGCTCATTGTCCAATTTTCCACGACCCTCGCATTCCGACCCTCACTTTCCAAATTGCCATGTCGCCCAACAACAACAAAAGCCAAATCGCGCGAAACCTGCTGAAGTTTCACTTTCGTAAGGTGAAGAAGACCGACAGTAATGGAAAAACAAAAACCGTCGATGAATGCAAGTTGTGTCATGAGGAGTACTGCGTTACGGATTGTTTGCGAGGGGACGCTTTCAGAAGCAATAACGCCGCTAAGCATCTGGCGACAAACCACGAGATTTATATAATAAATCCCAGCACAGGCGTGTTTTATGGCGGTCAAGCAGTAAGCGAGGGGGATTGCTACACCACCTCCAAGCTGGAGGATTTCCAACGTCCGGAACTTCTACCGTACTGCGTCCTCGTGGAAGTCTAACCCCCCCCGGCTCAAAAGGTATGCTTGTTTTTTTTTTTTTTTTTTTTTTTATTTTATGCTAACGATGTCATGCCAGCGGAAGAAGCGTCGAAGACTGGCAGGAGGCAAAAACCTGGTTTTATTAGTGGCTTTTGTTGTGGCTTTATATTAAACCACTAAAGAAAAAACAGAGGAGTCCATGGCTCATGCGTTGATCGCACAGTTATCGTCCACCAGAAATTTCAGCGACTCCTCTGATTGGCCAAGTCGGTAAATAAGGAACAATGGCATCTTACCGATTCGACCACCTCGTCGAGCGGGCTAACGCAAGTAGATCGAAGTTCATCTCGTCATTGCACCAGTACATATCGATGAGCGCCACATAGATAAACACTGCCAGCCATCGAATATGATACTGGCTTCCCGTGGTATGTTGGCGTGATGACTTTTTCCCCGGCCATAATTGTCACGCTCATGTACTTTCTTTGCGTCTTAGGGGGATGAGTATCAGACGAGACATCGAACAGGTAAGAGGATGGTCCACCTCAGTCAGCGGCATGTTGTGTTCGGAACACCCCTCCATCCAGTGATAGATGTTGGCAATATGACTGGGCAGTAGGGAGCAACAGAAATTTACTTGAACTCAGTAGTGAGCCTTTTCTTTAGTTGTTTGGAGATTTCTTGGATAAAGCATGCAAAACTTGACTTCACATATGATTCTTGTGAAAAATTAATACTGGGTGGCTCCAAAGAACAATAATATTTATTTTGAAATAAAATACTAATAATTCTTATAAGACTATTTTTCCAAGCAGGGTCAACGAGCTTTCGATCGCTTCAATCGAGTACAGAAGCGGTTGTTCCACCAATCGCTTCACAAAAGAGCACCGACAACAATTCCACACAGCAACCCAGCCCCAACTATTAGCCACAGGAAGAGTTGCCGTCAGTTCAAGTACTTGCTCTTTAAAAGGCGATTGATGTTGCTTACTCGTCAATTTATCCGTCTTTCTCCAACTGTGCACGCTTCATCTTTCACGTCAAATTATCTTTCTCACTGGGTAGAAACAAGATATTTTAGCTCCAGGAACTCTAAAAGCTACGTAAAAGCTACGTCCACTAGGTATACTAAATGACAATTTTGACGATAACATATTTTTATAAATTTTCAACTGGAGAAGTTCTTCTCTACCGTCACAGATTCGGAAGAGTTGATCTCTACTTGCTCATTGTCCAATTTTCCACGACCCTCGCATTCCGACCCTCACTTTCCAAATTGCCATGTCGCCCAACAACAACAAAAGCCAAATCGCGCGAAACCTGCTGAAGTTTCACTTTCGTAAGGTGAAGAAGACCGACAGTAATGGAAAAACAAAAACCGTCGATGAATGCAAGTTGTGTCATGAGGAGTACTGCGTTACGGATTGTTTGCGAGGGGACGCTTTCAGAAGCAATAACGCCGCTAAGCATCTGGCGACAAACCACGAGATTTATATAATAAATCCCAGCACAGGCGTGTTTTATGGCGGTCAAGCAGTAAGCGAGGGGGATTGCTACACCACCTCCAAGCTGGAGGATTTCCAACGTCCGGAACTTCTACCGTACTGCGTCCTCGTGGAAGTCTAACCCCGGCTCAAAAGGTATGCTTGTTTTGTTTTTGTTTTTTCTTTTATGCTAACGATGTCATGCCAGCGGAAGAAGCGTCGAAGACTGGCAGGAGGCAAAACCTGGTTTTATTAGTGGCTTTTGTTGTGGCTTTATATTAAACCACTAAAGAAAAAACAGAGGAGTCCATGGCTCATGCGTTGATCGCACAGTTATCGTCCACCAGAAATTTCAGCGACTCCTCTGATTGGCCAAGTCGGTAAATAAGGAACAATGGCATCTTACCGATTCGACCACCTCGTCGAGCGGGCTAACGCAAGTAGATCGAAGTTCATCTCGTCATTGCACCAGTACATATCGATGAGCGCCACATAGATAAACACTGCCAGCCATCGAATATGATACTGGATTCCCGTGGTATGTTGGCGTGATGACTTTTTCCCCGGCCATAATTGTCACGCTCATGTACTTTCTTTGCGTCTTAGGGGATGAGTATCAGACGAGACATCGAACAGGTAAGAGGATGGTCCACCTCAGTCAGCGGCATGTTGTGTTCGAACACCCCTCCATCCAGTGATAGATGTTGGCAATATGACTGGGCAGTAGGGAGCAACGAAATTTACTTGAACTCAGTAGTGAGCCTTTTCTTTAGTTGTTTGGAGATTTCTTGGATAAAGCATGCAAAACTTGACTTCACATATGATTCTTGTGAAAAAATTAATACTGGGTGGCTCCAAAGAACAATAATATTTATTTTGAAATAAAATACTAATAATTCTTATAAGACTATTTTTCCAAGCAGGGTCAACGAGCTTTCGATCGCTTCAATCGAGTACAGAAGCGGTTGTTCCACCAATCGCTTCACAAAAGAGCACCGACAACAATTCCACACAGCAACCCAGCCCCAACTATTAGCCACAGGAAGAGTTGCCGTCAGTTCAAGTACTTGCTCTTTAAAAGGCGATTGATGTTGCTTACTCGTCAATTTATCCGTCTTTCTCCAACTGTGCACGCTTCATCTTTCACGTCAAATTATCTTTCTCACTGGGTAGAAACAAGATATTTTAGCTCCAGGAACTCTAAAAGCTACGTAAAAGCTACGTCCACTAGGTATACTAAATGACAATTTTGACGATAACATATTTTTATAAATTTTCAACTGGAGAAGTTCTTCTCTACCGTCACAGATTCGGAAGAGTTGATCTCTACTTGCTCATTGTCCAATTTTCCACGACCCTCGCATTCCGACCCTCACTTTCCAAATTGCCATGTCGCCCAACAACAACAAAAGCCAAATCGCGCGAAACCTGCTGAAGTTTCACTTTCGTAAGGTGAAGAAGACCGACAGTAATGGAAAAACAAAAACCGTCGATGAATGCAAGTTGTGTCATGAGGAGTACTGCGTTACGGATCGTTTGCGAGGACGCTTTCAGAAGCAATAACGCCGCTAAGCATCTGGCGACAAACCACGAGATTTATATAATAAATCCCAGCACAGGCGTGTTTTATGGCGGTCAAGCAGTAAGCGAGGGGATTGCTACACCACCTCAAGCTGGAGGATTTCCAACGTCCGGAACTTCTACCGTACTGCGTCCTCGTGGACGTCTAACCCCGGCTCAAAAGGTATGCTTGTTTTTGTTTTTGTTTTTTTTGCTTGGATGCGAACGATGTCATGCCAGCGGAAGAAGCGTCGCAGCCTGGCAGGAGGCAAAAACCTGGTTTTATTAGTGGCTTTTGTTGTGGCTTTATATTAAACCACTAAAGAAAAAACAGAGGAGTCCATGGCTCATGCGTTGATCGCACAGTTATCGTCCACCAGAAATTTCAGCGACTCCTCTGATTGGCCAAGTCGGTAAATAAGGAACAATGGCATCTTACCGATTCGACCACCTCGTCGAGCGGGCTAACGCAAGTAGATCGAAGTTCATCTCGTCATTGCACCAGTACATATCGATGAGCGCCACATAGATAAACACTGCCAGCCATCGAATATGATACTGGATTCCCGTGGTATGTTGGCGTGATGACTTTTTCCCCGGCCATAATTGTCACGCTCATGTACTTTCTTTGCGTCTTAGGGGATGAGTATCAGACGAGACATCGAACAGGTAAGAGGATGGTCCACCTCAGTCAGCGGCATGTTGTGTTCGAACACCCCTCCATCCAGTGATAGATGTTGGCAATATGACTGGGCAGTAGGGAGCAACGAAATTTACTTGAACTCAGTAGTGAGCCTTTTCTTTAGTTGTTTGGAGATTTCTTGGATAAAGCATGCAAAACTTGACTTCACATATGATTCTTGTGAAAAATTAATACTGGGTGGCTCCAAAGAACAATAATATTTATTTTGAAATAAAATACTAATAATTCTTATAAGACTATTTTTCCAAGCAGGGTCAACGAGCTTTCGATCGCTTCAATCGAGTACAGAAGCGGTTGTTCCACCAATCGCTTCACAAAAAGAGCACCGACAACAATTCCACACAGCAACCCAGCCCCAACTATTAGCCACAGGAAGAGTTGCCGTCAGTTCAAGTACTTGCTCTTTAAAAGGCGATTGATGTTGCTTACTCGTCAATTTATCCGTCTTTCTCCAACTGTGCACGCTTCATCTTTCACGTCAAATTATTTTTTCTCACTGGGTAGAAACAAGATATTTTAGCTCCAGGAACTCTAAAAGCTACGTAAAAGCTACGTCCACTAGGTATACTAAATGACAATTTTGACGATAACATATTTTTATAAATTTTCAACTGGAGAAGTTCTTCTCTACCGTCACAGATTCGGAAGAGTTGATCTCTACTTGCTCATTGTCCAATTTTCCACGACCCTCGCATTCCGACCCTCACTTTCCAAATTGCCATGTCGCCCAACAACAACAAAAGCCAAATCGCGCGAAACCTGCTGAAGTTTCACTTTCGTAAGGTGAAGAAGACCGACAGTAATGGAAAACAAAAACCGTCGATGAATGCAAGTTGTGTCATGAGGAGTACTGCGTTACGGATTGTTTGCGAGGACGCTTTCAGAAGCAATAACGCCGCTAAGCATCTGGCGACAAACCACGAGATTTATATAATAAATCCCAGCACAGGCGTGTTTTATGGCGGTCAAGCAGTAAGCGAGGGGATTGCTACACCACCTCCAAGCTGGAGGATTTCAACGTCCGGAACTTCTACCGTACTGCGTCCTCGTGGAAGTCTAACCCCGGCCCAAAAGGTATGCTTGTTTTTGTTTTTGTTTTTTTTTCTTTTATGCTAACGATGTCATGCCAGCGGAAGAAGCGTCGAAGACTGGCAGGAGGCAAAAACCTGGTTTTATTAGTGGCTTTTGTTGTGGCTTTATATTAAACCACTAAAGAAAAAACAGAGGAGTCCATGGCTCATGCGTTGATCGCACAGTTATCGTCCACCAGAAATTTCAGCGACTCCTCTGATTGGCCAAGTCGGTAAATAAGGAACAATGGCATCTTACCGATTCGACCACCTCGTCGAGCGGGCTAACGCAAGTAGATCGAAGTTCATCTCGTCATTGCACCAGTACATATCGATGAGCGCCACATAGATAAACACTGCCAGCCATCGAATATGATACTGGATTCCCGTGGTATGTTGGCGTGATGACTTTTTCCCCGGCCATAATTGTCACGCTCATGTACTTTCTTTGCGTCTTAGGGGGATGAGTATCAGACGAGACATCGAACAGGTAAGAGGATGGTCCACCTCAGTCAGCGGCATGTTGTGTTCGAACACCCCTCCATCCAGTGATAGATGTTGGCAATATGACTGGGCAGTAGGGAGCAACGAAATTTACTTGAACTCAGTAGTGAGCCTTTTCTTTAGTTGTTTGGAGATTTCTTGGATAAAGCATGCAAAACTTGACTTCACATATGATTCTTGTGAAAAATTAATACTGGGTGGCTCCAAAGAACAATAATATTTATTTTGAAATAAAATACTAATAATTCTTATAAGACTATTTTTCCAAGCAGGGTCAACGAGCTTTCGATCGCTTCAATCGAGTACAGAAGCGGTTGTTCCACCAATCGCTTCACAAAAAGAGCACCGACAACAATTCCACACAGCAACCCAGCCCCAACTATTAGCCACAGGAAGAGTTGCCGTCAGTTCAAGTACTTGCTCTTTAAAAGGCGATTGATGTTGCTTACTCGTCAATTTATCCGTCTTTCTCCAACTGTGCACGCTTCATCTTTCACGTCAAATTATTTTTTCTCACTGGGTAGAAACAAGATATTTTAGCTCCAGGAACTCTAAAAGCTACGTAAAAGCTACGTCCACTAGGTATACTAAATGACAATTTTGACGATAACATATTTTTATAAATTTTCAACTGGAGAAGTTCTTCTCTACCGTCACAGATTCGGAAGAGTTGATCTCTACTTGCTCATTGTCCAATTTTCCACGACCCTCGCATTCCGACCCTCACTTTCCAAATTGCCATGTCGCCCAACAACAACAAAAGCCAAATCGCGCGAAACCTGCTGAAGTTTCACTTTCGTAAGGTGAAGAAGACCGACAGTAATGGAAAAACAAAAACCGTCGATGAATGCAAGTTGTGTCATGAGGAGTACTGCGTTACGGATTGTTTGCGAGGACGCTTTCAGAAGCAATAACGCCGCTAAGCATCTGGCGACAAACCACGAGATTTATATAATAAATCCCAGCACAGGCGTGTTTTATGGCGGTCAAGCAGTAAGCGAGGGGGATTGCTACACCACCTCCAAGCTGGAGGATTTCCAACGTCCGGAACTTCTACCGTACTGCGTCCTCGTGGAAGTCTAACCCCCCGGCTCAAAGGTATGCTTGTTTTTGTTTTTGTTTTTTTTTCTTTTATGCTAACGATGTCATGCCAGCGGAAGAAGCGTCGAAGACTGGCAGGAGGCAAAAACCTGGTTTTATTAGTGGCTTTTGTTGTGGCTTTATATTAAACCACTAAAGAAAAAACAGAGGAGTCCATGGCTCATGCGTTGATCGCACAGTTATCGTCCACCAGAAATTTCAGCGACTCCTCTGATTGGCCAAGTCGGTAAATAAGGAACAATGGCATCTTACCGATTCGACCACCTCGTCGAGCGGGCTAACGCAAGTAGATCGAAGTTCATCTCGTCATTGCACCAGTACATATCGATGAGCGCCACATAGATAAACACTGCCAGCCATCGAATATGATACTGGATTCCCGTGGTATGTTGGCGTGATGACTTTTTCCCCGGCCATAATTGTCACGCTCATGTACTTTCTTTGCGTCTTAGGGGGATGAGTATCAGACGAGACATCGAACAGGTAAGAGGATGGTCCACCTCAGTCAGCGGCATGTTGTGTTCGAACACCCCTCCATCCAGTGATAGATGTTGGCAATATGACTGGGCAGTAGGGAGCAACGAAATTTACTTGAACTCAGTAGTGAACCTTTTCTTTAGTTGTTTGGAGATTTCTTGGATAAAGCATGCAAAACTTGACTTCACATATGATTCTTGTGAAAAATTAATACTGGGTGGCTCAAGAACAATAATATTTATTTTGAAATAAAATACTAATAATTCTTATAAGACTATTTTTCCAAGCAGGGTCAACGAGCTTTCGATCGCTTCAATCGAGTACAGAAGCGGTTGTTCCACCAATCGCTTCACAAAAAGAGCACCGACAACAATTCCACACAGCAACCCAGCCCCAACTATTAGCCACAGGAAGAGTTGCCGTCAGTTCAAGTACTTGCTCTTTAAAAGGCGATTGATGTTGCTTACTCGTCAATTTATCCGTCTTTCTCCAACTGTGCACGCTTCATCTTTCACGTCAAATTATTTTTTCTCACTGGGTAGAAACAAGATATTTTAGCTCCAGGAACTCTAAAAGCTACGTAAAAGCTACGTCCACTAGGTATACTAAATGACAATTTTGACGATAACATATTTTTATAAATTTTCAACTGGAGAAGTTCTTCTCTACCGTCACAGATTCGGAAGAGTTGATCTCTACTTGCTCATTGTCCAATTTTCCACGACCCTCGCATTCCGACCCTCACTTTCCAAATTGCCATGTCGCCCAACAACAACAAAAGCCAAATCGCGCGAAACCTGCTGAAGTTTCACTTTCGTAAGGTGAAGAAGACCGACAGTAATGGAAAAACAAAAACCGTCGATGAATGCAAGTTGTGTCATGAGGAGTACTGCGTTACGGATCGTTTGCGAGGGGACGCTTTCAGAAGCAATAACGCCGCTAAGCATCTGGCGACAAACCACGAGATTTATATAATAAATCCCAGCACAGGCGTGTTTTATGGCGGTCAAGCAGTAAGCGAGGGGGATTGCTACACCACCTCCAAGCTGGAGGATTTCCAACGTCCGGAACTTCTACCGTACTGCATCCTCGTGGAAGTCTAACCCCCCGGCTCAAAGGTATGCTTGTTTTTGTTTTTTTTTTTCTTTTATGCTAACGATGTCATGCCAGCGGAAGAAGCGTCGAAGACTGGCAGGAGGCAAAAACCTGGTTTTATTAGTGGCTTTTGTTGTGGCTTTATATTAAACCACTAAAGAAAAAACAGAGGAGTCCATGGCTCATGCGTTGATCGCACAGTTATCGTCCACCAGAAATTTCAGCGACTCCTCTGATTGGCCAAGTCGGTAAATAAGGAACAATGGCATCTTACCGATTCGACCACCTCGTCGAGCGGGCTAACGCAAGTAGATCGAAGTTCATCTCGTCATTGCACCAGTACATATCGATGAGCGCCACATAGATAAACACTGCCAGCCATCGAATATGATACTGGATTCCCGTGGTATGTTGGCGTGATGACTTTTCCCCGGCCATAATTGTCACGCTCATGTACTTTCTTTGCGTCTTAGGGGGATGAGTATCAGACGAGACATCGAACAGGTAAGAGGATGGTCCACCTCAGTCAGCGGCATGTTGTGTTCGAACACCCCTCCATCCAGTGATAGATGTTGGCAATATGACTGGGCAGTAGGGAGCAACGAAATTTACTTGAACTCAGTAGTGAGCCTTTTCTTTAGTTGTTTGGAGATTTCTTGGATAAAGCATGCAAAACTTGACTTCACATATGATTCTTGTGAAAAATTAATACTGGGTGGCTCCAAAGAACAATAATATTTATTTTGAAATAAAATACTAATAATTCTTATAAGACTATTTTTCCAAGCAGGGTCAACGAGCTTTCGATCGCTTCAATCGAGTACAGAAGCGGTTGTTCCACCAATCGCTTCACAAAAGAGCACCGACAACAATTCCACACAGCAACCCAGCCCCAACTATTAGCCACAGGAAGAGTTGCCGTCAGTTCAAGTACTTGCTCTTTAAAAGGCGATTGATGTTGCTTACTCGTCAATTTATCCGTCTTTCTCCAACTGTGCACGCTTCATCTTTCACGTCAAATTATTTTTCTCACTGGGTAGAAACAAGATATTTTAGCTCCAGGAACTCTAAAAGCTACGTAAAAGCTACGTCCACTAGGTATACTAAATGACAATTTTGACGATAACATATTTTTATAAATTTTCAACTGGAGAAGTTCTTCTCTACCGTCACAGATTCGGAAGAGTTGATCTCTACTTGCTCATTGTCCAATTTTCCACGACCTCGCATTCCGACCCTCACTTTCCAAATTGCCATGTCGCCCAACAACAACAAAAGCCAAATCGCGCGAAACCTGCTGAAGTTTCACTTTCGTAAGGTGAAGAAGACCGACAGTAATGGAAAAACAAAAACCGTCGATGAATGCAAGTTGTGTCATGAGGAGTACTGCGTTACGGATCGTTTGCGAGGGGACGCTTTCAGAAGCAATAACGCCGCTAAGCATCTGGCGACAAACCACGAGATTTATATAATAAATCCCAGCACAGGCGTGTTTTATGGCGGTCAAGCAGTAAGCGAGGGGGATTGCTACACCACCTCCAAGCTGGAGGATTTCCAACGTCCGGAACTTCTACCGTACTGCGTCCTCGTGGAAGTCTAACCCCGGCTCAAAAAGGTATGCTTGTTTTTGTTTTTGTTTTTTCTTTATGCTAACGAGGTCATGCCAGCGGAAGAAGCGTCGAAGACTGGCAGGAGGCAAAAACCTGGTTTTATTAGTGGCTTTTGTTGTGGCTTTTATATTAAACCACTAAAGAAAAACAGAGGAGTCCATGGCTCATGCGTTGATCGCACAGTTATCGTCCACCAGAAATTTCAGCGACTCCTCTGATTGGCCAAGTCGGTAAATAGGAACAATGGCATCTTACCGATTCGACCACCTCGTCGAGCGGGCTAACGCAAGTAGATCGAAGTTCATCTCGTCATTGCACCAGTACATATCGATGAGCGCCACATAGATAAACACTGCCAGCCATCGAATATGATACTGGATTCCCGTGGTATGTTGGCGTGATGACTTTTTCCCCGGCCATAATTGTCACGCTCATGTACTTTCTTTGCGTCTTAGGGGGATGAGTATCAGACGAGACATCGAACAGGTAAGAGGATGGTCCACCTCAGTCAGCGGCATGTTGTGTTCGAACACCCCTCCATCCAGTGATAGATGTTGGCAATATGACTGGGCAGTAGGGAGCAACGAAATTTACTTGAACTCAGTAGTGAGCCTTTTCTTTAGTTGTTTGGAGATTTCTTGGATAAAGCATGCAAAACTTGACTTCACATATGATTCTTGTGAAAAAATTAATACTGGGTGGCTCCAAAGAACAATAATATTTATTTTGAAATAAAATACTAATAATTCTTATAAGATTATTTTTTCAAGCAGGGTCAACGAGCTTTCGATCGCTTCAATCGAGTACAGAAGCGGTTGTTCCACCAATCGCTTCACAAAAAGAGCACCGACAACAATTCCACACAGCAACCCAGCCCCAACTATTAGCCACAGGAAGAGTTGCCGTCAGTTCAAGTACTTGCTCTTTAAAAGGCGATTGATGTTGCTTACTCGTCAATTTATCCGTCTTTCTCCAACTGTGCACGCTTCATCTTTCACGTCAAATTATTTTTCTCACTGGGTAGAAACAAGATATTTTAGCTCCAGGAACTCTAAAAGCTACGTAAAAGCTACGTCCACTAGGTATACTAAATGACAATTTTGACGATAACATATTTTTATAAATGTTCAACTGGAGAAGTTCTTCTACCGTCACAGATTCGGAAGAGTTGATCTCTACTTGCTCATTGTCCAATTTTCCACGACCCTCGCATTCCGACCCTCACTTTCCAAATTGCCATGTCGCCCAACAACAACAAAAGCCAAATCGCGCGAAACCTGCTGAAGTTTCACTTTCGTAAGGTGAAGAAGACCGACAGTAATGGAAAAAAACACAAACCGTCGATGAATGCAAGTTGTGTCATGAGGAGTACTGCGTTACGGATCGTTTGCGAGGGGACGCTTTCAGAAGCAATAACGCCGCTAAGCATCTGGCGACAAACCACGAGATTTATATAATAAATCCCAGCACAGGCGTGTTTTATGGCGGTCAAGCAGTAAGCGAGGGGGATTGCTACACCACCTCCAAGCTGGAGGATTTCCAACGTCCGGAACTTCTACCGTACTGCGTCCTCGTGGCAGTCTAACCCCCCTGGCTCAAAAAGGTATGCTTGTTTTTGTTTTTTTTTTCTTTTATGCTAACGATGTCATGCCAGCGGAAGAAGCGTCGAAGACTGGCAGGAGGCAAAAACCTGGTTTTATTAGTGGCTTTTGTTGTGGCTTTATATTAAACCACTAAAGAAAAAACAGAGGAGTCCATGGCTCATGCGTTGATCGCACAGTTATCGTCCACCAGAAATTTCAGCGACTCCTCTGATTGGCCAAGTCGGTAAATAAGGAACAATGGCATCTTACCGATTCGACCACCTCGTCGAGCGGGCTAACGCAAGTAGATCGAAGTTCATCTCGTCATTGCACCAGTACATATCGATGAGCGCCACATAGATAAACACTGCCAGCCATCGAATATGATACTGGATTCCCGTGGTATGTTGGCGTGATGACTTTTTCCCCGGCCATAATTGTCACGCTCATGTACTTTCTTTGCGTCTTAGGGGGATGAGTATCAGACGAGACATCGAACAGGTAAGAGGATGGTCCACCTCAGTCAGCGGCATGTTGTGTTCGAACACCCCTCCATCCAGTGATAGATGTTGGCAATATGACTGGGCAGTAGGGAGCAACGAAATTTACTTGAACTCAGTAGTGAGCCTTTTCTTTAGTTGTTTGGAGATTTCTTGGATAAAGCATGCAAAACTTGACTTCACATATGATTCTTGTGAAAAAATTAATACTGGGTGGCTCCAAAGAACAATAATATTTATTTTGAAATAAAATACTAATAATTCTTATAAGACTATTTTTCCAAGCAGGGTCAACGAGCTTCGATCGCTTCAATCGAGTACAGAAGCGGTTGTTCCACCAATCGCTTCACAAAAAGAGCACCGACAACAATTCCACACAGCAACCCAGCCCCAACTATTAGCCACAGGAAGAGTTGCAGTCAGTTCAAGTACTTGCTCTTTAAAAGGCGATTGATGTTGCTTACTCGTCAATTTATCCGTCTTTCTCCAACTGTGCACGCTTCATCTTTCACGTCAAATTATTTTTTCTCACTGGGTAGAAACAAGATATTTTAGCTCCAGGAACTCTAAAAGCTACGTAAAAGCTACGTCCACTAGGTATACTAAATGACAATTTTGACGATAACATATTTTTATAAATTTTCAACTGGAGAAGTTCTTCTCTACCGTCACAGATTCGGAAGAGTTGATCTCTACTTGCTCATTGTCCAATTTTCCACGACCCTCGCATTCCGACCCTCACTTTCCAAATTGCCATGTCGCCCAACAACAACAAAAGCCAAATCGCGCGAAACCTGCTGAAGTTTCACTTTCGTAAGGTGAAGAAGACCGACAGTAATGGAAAACAAAACCGTCGATGAATGCAAGTTGTGTCATGAGGAGTACTGCGTTACGGATCGTTTGCGAGGGACGCTTTCAGAAGCAATAACGCCGCTAAGCATCTGGCGACAAACCACGAGATTTATATAATAAATCCCAGCACAGGCGTGTTTATGGCGGTCAAGCAGTAAGCGAGGGGGATTGCTACACCACCTCCAAGCTGGAGGATTTCCAACGTCCGAACTTCTACCGTACTGCATCCTCGTGGAAGTCTAACCTTCCCCGGCCTCAAAAGGTATGCTTGTTTTTGTTTTTGTTTTTTTTTCTTTTATGCTAACGATGTCATGCCAGCGGAAGAAGCGTCGAAGACTGGCAGGAGGCAAAAACCTGGTTTTATTAGTGGCTTTTGTTGTGGCTTTATATTAAACCACTAAAGAAAAAACAGAGGAGTCCATGGCTCATGCGTTGATCGCACAGTTATCGTCCACCAGAAATTTCAGCGACTCCTCTGATTGGCCAAGTCGGTAAATAAGGAACAATGGCATCTTACCGATTCGACCACCTCGTCGAGCGGGCTAACGCAAGTAGATCGAAGTTCATCTCGTCATTGCACCAGTACATATCGATGAGCGCCACATAGATAAACACTGCCAGCCATCGAATATGATACTGGATTCCCGTGGTATGTTGGCGTGATGACTTTTTCCCGGCCATAATTGTCACGCTCATGTACTTTCTTTGCGTCTTAGGGGGATAAGTATCAGACGAGACATCGAACAGGTAAGAGGATGGTCCACCTCAGTCAGCGGCATGTTGTGTTCGAACACCCCTCCATCCAGTGATAGATGTTGGCAATATGACTGGGCAGTAGGGAGCAACGAAATTTACTTGAACTCAGTAGTGAGCCTTTTCTTTAGTTGTTTGGAGATTTCTTGGATAAAGCATGCAAAACTTGACTTCACATATGATTCTTGTGAAAAATTAATACTGGGTGGCTCCAAAGAACAATAATATTTATTTTGAAATAAAATACTAATAATTCTTATAAGACTATTTTTCCAAGCAGGGTCAACGAGCTTTCGATCGCTTCAATCGAGTACAGAAGCGGTTGTTCCACCAATCGCTTCACAAAAGAGCACCGACAACAATTCCACACAGCAACCCAGCCCCAACTATTAGCCACAGGAAGAGTTGCCGTCAGTTCAAGTACTTGCTCTTTAAAAGGCGATTGATGTTGCTTACTCGTCAATTTATCCGTCTTTCTCCAACTGTGCACGCTTCATCTTTCACGTCAAATTATTTTTCTCACTGGGTAGAAACAAGATATTTTAGCTCCAGGAACTCTAAAAGCTACGTAAAAGCTACGTCCACTAGGTATACTAAATGACAATTTTGACGATAACATATTTTTATAAATTTTCAACTGGAGAAGTTCTTCTCTACCGTCACAGATTCGGAAGAGTTGATCTCTACTTGCTCATTGTCCAATTTTCCACGACCCTCGCATTCCGACCCTCACTTTCCAAATTGCCATGTCGCCCAACAACAACAAAAGCCAAATCGCGCGAAACCTGCTGAAGTTTCACTTTCGTAAGGTGAAGAAGACCGACAGTAATGGAAAAACAAAAACCGTCGATGAATGCAAGTTGTGTCATGAGGAGTACTGCGTTACGGATCGTTTGCGAGGGACGCTTTCAGAAGCAATAACGCCGCTAAGCATCTGGCGACAAACCACGAGATTTATATAATAAATCCCAGCACAGGCGTGTTTTATGGCGGTCAAGCAGTAAGCGAGGGGATTGCTACACCACCTCCAAGCTGGAGGATTTCCAACGTCCGGAACTTCTACCGTACTGCATCCTCGTGAAGTCTAACCTTCCCCGGCTCAAAAGGTATGCTTGTTTTGTTTTTTGTTTTTTCTTTTATGCGCACGATGTCATGCCAGCGGAAGAAGCGTCGAAGACTGGCAGGAGGCAAAAACCTGGTTTTATTAGTGGCTTTTGTTGTGGCTTTATATTAAACCACTAAAGAAAAAACAGAGGAGTCCATGGCTCATGCGTTGATCGCACAGTTATCGTCCACCAGAAATTTCAGCGACTCCTCTGATTGGCCAAGTCGGTAAATAAGGAACAATGGCATCTTACCGATTCGACCACCTCGTCGAGCGGGCTAACGCAAGTAGATCGAAGTTCATCTCGTCATTGCACCAGTACATATCGATGAGCGCCACATAGATAAACACTGCCAGCCATCGAATATGATACTGGATTCCCGTGGTATGTTGGCGTGATGACTTTTTCCCGGCCATAATTGTCACGCTCATGTACTTTCTTTGCGTCTTAGGGGGATGAGTATCAGACGAGACATCGAACAGGTAAGAGGATGGTCCACCTCAGTCAGCGGCATGTTGTGTTCGAACACCCTCCATCCAGTGATAGATGTTGGCAATATGACTGGGCAGTAGGGAGCAACGAAATTTACTTGAACTCAGTAGTGAGCCTTTTCTTTAGTTGTTTGGAGATTTCTTGGATAAAGCATGCAAAACTTGACTTCACATATGATTCTTGTGAAAAATTAATACTGGGTGGCTCGAAAGAACAATAATATTTATTTTGAAATAAAATACTAATAATTCTTATAAGACTATTTTTCCAAGCAGGGTCAACGAGCTTTCGATCGCTTCAATCGAGTACAGAAGCGGTTGTTCCACCAATCGCTTCACAAAAAGAGCACCGACAACAATTCCACACAGCAACCCAGCCCCAACTATTAGCCACAGGAAGAGTTGCCGTCAGTTCAAGTACTTGCTCTTTAAAAGGCGATTGATGTTGCTTACTCGTCAATTTATCCGTCTTTCTCCAACTGTGCACGCTTCATCTTTCACGTCAAATTATTTTTTCTCACTGGGTAGAAACAAGATATTTTAGCTCCAGGAACTCTAAAAGCTACGTAAAAGCTACGTCCACTAGGTATACTAAATGACAATTTTGACGATAACATATTTTTATAAATTTTCAACTGGAAGTTCTTCTCTACCGTCACAGATTCGGAAGAGTTGATCTCTACTTGCTCATTGTCCAACTTTCCACGACCCTCACATTCCAACTTTCCAACTTTCCATGTCGCCCAGCAAAATCAACATCGCGCGAAACCTGCTCAAGTTTCACTTTCGTAAGGTGAACAAGACCGACGGCGAAGGCAAAACAAAAACCGTCTATAAATGCAAGCTGTGTGATCAGGAGTACTGCGTTACGGATCGTTTGCGAGGGACGCTTTCAGAAGCAATAACGCCGCTAAGCATCTGGCGACAAACCACGAGATTTATATAATAAATCCCAGCACAGGCGTGTTTTATGGCGGTCAAGCAGTAAGCGAGGGGATTGCTACACCACCTCCAAGCTGGAGGATTTCCAACGTCCGGAACTTCTACCGTACTGCGTCCTCGTGGAAGTCCAACCTTCCTCCTCCCGGCTCAAAAGGAATGCTTGTTTTTAATTTATTTTTTTCTTCTAGGCTAACGATGTCATGCCAGCGGAAGAAGCGTCGAAGACTGGCAGGAGGCAAAAACCTGGTTTTATTAGTGGCTTTTGTTGTGGCTTTATATTAAACCACTAAAGAAAAAACAGAGGAGTCCATGGCTCATGCGTTGATCGCACAGTTATCGTCCACCAGAAATTTCAGCGACTCCTCTGATTGGCCAAGTCGGTAAATAAGGAACAATGGCATCTTACCGATTCGACCACCTCGTCGAGCGGGCTAACGCAAGTAGATCGAAGTTCATCTCGTCATTGCACCAGTACATATCGATGAGCGCCACATAGATAAACACTGCCAGCCATCGAATATGATACTGGATTCCCGTGGTATGTTGGCGTGATGACTTTTTCCCCGGCCATAATTGTCACGCTCATGTACTTTCTTTGCGTCTTAGGGGGATGAGTATCAGACGAGACATCGAACAGGTAAGAGGATGGTCCACCTCAGTCAGCGGCATGTTGTGTTCGAACACCCTCCATCCAGTGATAGATGTTGGCAATATGACTGGGCAGTAGGGAGCAACGAAATTTACTTGAACTCAGTAGTGAGCCTTTTCTTTAGTTGTTTGGAGATTTCTTGGATAAAGCATGCAAAACTTGACTTCACATATGATTCTTGTGAAAAAATTAATACTGGGTGGCTCCAAAGAACAATAATATTTATTTTGAAATAAAATACTAATAATTCTTATAAGACTATTTTTCCAAGCAGGGTCAACGAGCTTTCGATCGCTTCAATCGAGTACAGAAGCGGTTGTTCCACCAATCGCTTCACAAAAGAGCACTGACAACAATTCCACACAGCAACTCCAGCCCCAACTATTAGCCACAGGAAGAGTTGCCGTCAGTTCAAGTACTTGCTCTTTAAAAGGCGATTGATGTTGCTTACTCGTCAATTTATCCGTCTTTCTCCAACTGTGCACGCTTCATCTTTCACGTCAAATTATCTTTTCTCACTGGGTAGAAACAAGATATTTTAGCTCCAGGAACTCTAAAAGCTACGTAAAAGCTACGTCCACTAGGTATACTAAATGACAATTTTGACGATAACATATTTTTATAAATTTTCAACTGGAGAAGTTCTTCTCTACCGTCACAGATTCGGAAGAGTTGATCTCTACTTGCTCATTGTCCAATTTTCCACGACCCTCGCATTCCGACCCTCACTTTCCAAATTGCCATGTCGCCCAACAACAACAAAAGCCAAATCGCGCGAAACCTGCTGAAGTTTCACTTTCGTAAGGTGAAGAAGACCGACAGTAATGGAAAAACAAAAACCGTCGATGAATGCAAGTTGTGTCATGAGGAGTACTGCGTTACGGATCGTTTGCGAGGGGACGCTTTCAGAAGCAATAACGCCGCTAAGCATCTGGCGACAAACCACGAGATTTATATAATAAATCCCAGCACAGGCGTGTTTTATGGCGGTCAAGCAGTAAGCGAGGGATTGCTACACCACCTCAAGCTGGAGGATTTCCAACGTCCGGAACTTCTACCGTACTGCATCATCGTGTAAGTCTAACCTTCCCTCCCCCGGCTCAAAAAGGTATGCTTTTTTTTGTTTTTTTTGTTCTTTTATGCTAACGATGTCATGCCAGCGGAAGAAGCGTCGAAGACTGGCAGGAGGCAAAAACCTGGTTTTATTAGTGGCTTTTGTTGTGGCTTTATATTAAACCACTAAAGAAAAAACAGAGGAGTCCATGGCTCATGCGTTGATCGCACAGTTATCGTCCACCAGAAATTTCAGCGACTCCTCTGATTGGCCAAGTCGGTAAATAAGGAACAATGGCATCTTACCGATTCGACCACCTCGTCGAGCGGGCTAACGCAAGTAGATCGAAGTTCATCTCGTCATTGCACCAGTACATATCGATGAGCGCCACATAGATAAACACTGCCAGCCATCGAATATGATACTGGATTCCCGTGGTATGTTGGCGTGATGACTTTTTCCCCGGCCATAATTGTCACGCTCATGTACTTTCTTTGCGTCTTAGGGGATGAGTATCAGACGAGACATCGAACAGGTAAGAGGATGGTCCACCTCAGTCAGCGGCATGTTGTGTTCGAACACCCTCCATCCAGTGATAGATGTTGGCAATATGACTGGGCAGTAGGGAGCAACGAAATTTACTTGAACTCAGTAGTGAGCCTTTTCTTTAGTTGTTTGAGATTTCTAGGATAAAGCATGCAAAACTTGACTTCACATATGATTCTTGTGAAAAAATTAATACTGGGTGGCTCGAAAGAACAATAATATTTATTTTGAAATAAAATACTAATAATTCTTATAAGACTATTTTTCCAAGCAGGGTCAACGAGCTTTCGATCGCTTCAATCGAGTACAGAAGCGGTTGTTCCACCAATCGCTTCACAAAAAGAGCACCGACAACAATTCCACACAGCAACCCAGCCCCAACTATTAGCCACAGGAAGAGTTGCCGTCAGTTCAAGTACTTGCTCTTTAAAAGGCGATTGATGTTGCTTACTCGTCAATTTATCCGTCTTTCTCCAACTGTGCACGCTTCATCTTTCACGTCAAATTATCTTTTCTCACTGGGTAGAAACAAGATATTTTAGCTCCAGGAACTCTAAAAGCTACGTAAAAGCTACGTCCACTAGGTATACTAAATGACAATTTTGACGATAACATATTTTTATAAATGTTCAACTGGAGAAGTTCTTCTCTACCGTCACAGATTCGGAAGAGTTGATCTCTACTTGCTCATTGTCCAATTTTCCACGACCCTCGCATTCCGACCCTCACTTTCCAAATTGCCATGTCGCCCAACAACAACAAAAGCCAAATCGCGCGAAACCTGCTGAAGTTTCACTTTCGTAAGGTGAAGAAGACCGACAGTAATGGAAAAACAAAAACCGTCGATGAATGCAAGTTGTGTCATGAGGAGTACTGCGTTACGGATCGTTTGCGAGGGACGCTTTCAGAAGCAATAACGCCGCTAAGCATCTGGCGACAAACCACGAGATTTATATAATAAATCCCAGCACAGGCGTGTTTATGGCGGTCAAACAGTAAGCGAGGGGGATTGCTACACCACCTCAAGCTGGAGGATTTCCAACGTCCGGAACTTCTACCGTACTGCATCCTCGTGGACGTCTAACCTTCCCCCGGCTCAAAGGTATGCTTGTTTTTGTTTTTGTTTTTTCTTTTATGCTAACGATGTCATGCCAGCGGAAGAAGCGTCGAAGACTGGCAGGAGGCAAAAACCTGGTTTTATTAGTGGCTTTTGTTGTGGCTTTATATTAAACCACTAAAGAAAAACAGAGGAGTCCATGGCTCATGCGTTGATCGCACAGTTATCGTCCACCAGAAATTTCAGCGACTCCTCTGATTGGCCAAGTCGGTAAATAAGGAACAATGGCATCTTACCGATTCGACCACCTCGTCGAGCGGGCTAACGCAAGTAGATCGAAGTTCATCTCGTCATTGCACCAGTACATATCGATGAGCGCCACATAGATAAACACTGCCAGCCATCGAATATGATACTGGATTCCCGTGGTATGTTGGCGTGATGACTTTTTCCCCGGCCATAATTGTCACGCTCATGTACTTTCTTTGCTTCTAAGTCGGATGAGTATCAGACGAGACATCGAACAGGTAAGAGGATGGTCCACCTCAGTCAGCGGCATGTTGTGTTCGAACACCCTCCATCCAGTGATAGATGTTGGCAATATGACTGGGCAGTAGGGAGCAACGAAATTTACTTGAACTCAGTAGTGAGCCTTTTCTTTAGTTGTTTGGAGATTTCTTGGATAAAGCATGCAAAACTTGACTTCACATATGATTCTTGTGAAAAAATTAATACTGGGTGGCTCGAAAGAACAATAATATTTATTTTGAAATAAAATACTAATAATTCTTATAAGACTATTTTTCCAAGCAGGGTCAACGAGCTTTCGATCGCTTCAATCGAGTACAGAAGCGGTTGTTCCACCAATCGCTTCACAAAAAGAGCACCGACAACAATTCCACACAGCAACCCAGCCCCAACTATTAGCCACAGGAAGAGTTGCCGTCAGTTCAAGTACTTGCTCTTTAAAGGCGATTGATGTTGCTTACTCGTCAATTTATCCGTCTTTCTCCAACTGTGCACGCTTCATCTTTCACGTCAAATTATCTTTTCTCACTGGGTAGAAACAAGATATTTTAGCTCCAGGAACTCTAAAAGCTACGTAAAAGCTACGTCCACTAGGTATACTAAATGACAATTTTGACGATAACATATTTTTATAAATGTTCAACTGGAGAAGTTCTTCTCTACCGTCACAGATTCGGAAGAGTTGATCTCTACTTGCTCATTGTCCAATTTTCCACGACCCTCGCATTCCGACCCTCACTTTCCAAATTGCCATGTCGCCCAACAACAACAAAAGCCAAATCGCGCGAAACCTGCTGAAGTTTCACTTTCGTAAGGTGAAGAAGACCGACAGTAATGGAAAAACAAAAACCGTCGATGAATGCAAGTTGTGTCTTGAGGAGTAAACGGATTGTTTGCGAGGGGACGCTTTCAGAAGCAATAACGCCGCTAAGCATCTGGCGACAAACCACGAGATTTATATAATAAATCCCAGCACAGGCGTGTTTTATGGCGGTCAAGCAGTAAGCGAGGGGGATTGCTACACCACCTCCAAGCTGGAGGATTTCCAACGTCCGGAACTTCTACCGTACTGCATCCTCGTGGAAGTCTAACCTTCCCCCCCCCCCGGCTCAAAAGGTATGCTTGTTTTTTTTTTCTTTTATGCTAACGATGTCATGCCAGCGGAAGAAGCGTCGAAGACTGGCAGGAGGCAAAAACCTGGTTTTATTAGTGGCTTTTGTTGTGGCTTTATATTAAACCACTAAAGAAAAAACAGAGGAGTCCATGGCTCATGCGTTGATCGCACAGTTATCGTCCACCAGAAATTTCAGCGACTCCTCTGATTGGCCAAGTCGGTAAATAAGGAACAATGGCATCTTACCGATTCGACCACCTCGTCGAGCGGGCTAACGCAAGTAGATCGAAGTTCATCTCGTCATTGCACCAGTACATATCGATGAGCGCCACATAGATAAACACTGCCAGCCATCGAATATGATACTGGATTCCCGTGGTATGTTGGCGTGATGACTTTTTCCCCGGCCATAATTGTCACGCTCATGTACTTTCTTTGCGTCTTAGGGGATGAGTATCAGACGAGACATCGAACAGGTAAGAGGATGGTCCACCTCAGTCAGCGGCATGTTGTGTTCGAACACCTCCATCCAGTGATAGATGTTGGCAATATGACTGGGCAGTAGGGAGCAACGAAATTTACTTGAACTCAGTAGTGAGCCTTTTCTTTAGTTGTTTGGAGATTTCTTGGATAAAGCATGCAAAACTTGACTTCACATATGATTCTTGTGAAAAATTAATACTGGGTGGCTCGAAAGAACAATAATATTTATTTTGAAATAAAATACTAATAATTCTTATAAGACTATTTTTCCAAGCAGGGTCAACGAGCTTTCGATCGCTTCAATCGAGTACAGAAGCGGTTGTTCCACCAATCGCTTCACAAAAGAGCACCGACAACAATTCCTCACAGCAACCCAGCCCCAACTATTAGCCACAGGAAGAGTTGCCGTCAGTTCAAGTACTTGCTCTTTAAAAGGCGATTGATGTTGCTTACTCGTCAATTTATCCGTCTTTCTCCAACTGTGCACGCTTCATCTTTCACGTCAAATTATCTTTTCTCACTGGGTAGAAAACAAGATATTTTAGCTCCAGGAACTCTAAAAGCTACGTAAAAGCTACGTCCACTAGGTATACTAAATGACAATTTTGACGATAACATATTTTTATAAATGTTCAACTGGAAGTTCTTCTCTACCGTCACAGATTCGGAAGAGTTGATCTCTACTTGCTCATTGTCCAATTTTCCACGACCCTCGCATTCCGACCCTCACTTTCCAAATTGCCATGTCGCCCAACAACAACAAAAGCCAAATCGCGCGAAACCTGCTGAAGTTTCACTTTCGTAAGGTGAAGAAGACCGACAGTAATGGAAAAACAAAAACCGTCGATGAATGCAAGTTGTGTCATGAGGAGTAAACGGATCGTTTGCGAGGGACGCTTTCAGAAGCAATAACGCCGCTAAGCATCTGGCGACAAACCACGAGATTTATATAATAAATCCCAGCACAGGCGTGTTTTATGGCGGTCAAGCAGTAAGCGAGGGGGATTGCTACACCACCTCCAAGCTGGAGGATTTCCAACGTCCGGAACTTCTACCGTACTGCATCCTCGTGGAAGTCTAACCCCCCCCGGCTCAAAAGGTATGCTTGTTTTTGTTTTTGTTTTTTTTTTTCTTTTATGCTAACGATGTCATGCCAGCGGAAGAAGCGTCGAAGACTGGCAGGAGGCAAAAACCTGGTTTTATTAGTGGCTTTGTGTGTGGCTTTATATTAAACCACTAAAGAAAAAAACAGAGGAGTCCATGGCTCATGCGTTGATCGCACAGTTATCGTCCACCAGAAATTTCAGCGACTCCTCTGATTGGCCAAGTCGGTAAATAAGGAACAATGGCATCTTACCGATTCGACCACCTCGTCGAGCGGGCTAACGCAAGTAGATCGAAGTTCATCTCGTCATTGCACCAGTACATATCGATGAGCGCCACATAGATAAACACTGCCAGCCATCGAATATGATACTGGATTCCCGTGGTATGTTGGCGTGATGACTTTTTCCCGGCCATAATTGTCACGCTCATGTACTTTCTTTGCGTCTTAGGGGATGAGTATCAGACGAGACATCGAACAGGTAAGAGGATGGTCCACCTCAGTCAGCGGCATGTTGTGTTCGAACACCCTCCATCCAGTGATAGATGTTGGCAATATGACTGGGCAGTAGGGAGCAACAGAAATTTACTTGAACTCAGTAGTGAGCCTTTTCTTTAGTTGTTTGGAGATTTCTTGGATAAAGCATGCAAAACTTGACTTCACATATGATTCTTGTGAAAAATTAATACTGGGTGGCTCCAAAGAACAATAATATTTATTTTGAAATAAAATACTAATAATTCTTATAAGACTATTTTTTCCAAGCAGGGTCAACGAGCTTTCGATCGCTTCAATCGAGTACAGAAGCGGTTGTTCCACCAATCGCTTCACAAAAAGAGCACCGACAACAATTCCACACAGCAACCCAGCCCCAACTATTAGCCACAGGAAGAGTTGCCGTCAGTTCAAGTACTTGCTCTTTAAAAGGCGATTGATGTTGCTTACTCGTCAATTTATCCGTCTTTCTCCAACTGTGCACGCTTCATCTTTCACGTCAAATTATCTTTTCTCACTGGGTAGAAACAAGATATTTTAGCTCCAGGAACTCTAAAAGCTACGTAAAAGCTACGTCCACTAGGTATACTAAATGACAATTTTGACGATAACATATTTTTATAAATTTTCAACTGAGAAAGTTCTTCTCTACCGTCACAGATTCGGAAGAGTTGATCTCTACTTGCTCATTGTCCAATTTTCCACGACCCTCGCATTCCGACCCTCACTTTCCAAATTGCCATGTCGCCCAACAACAACAAAAGCCAAATCGCGCGAAACCTGCTGAAGTTTCACTTTCGTAAGGTGAAGAAGACCGACAGTAATGGAAAAACAAAAACCGTCGATGAATGCAAGTTGTGTCTTGAGGAGTAAACGGATTGTTTGCGAGGGGACGCTTTCAGAAGCAATAACGCCGCTAAGCATCTGGCGACAAACCACGAGATTTATATAATAAATCCCAGCACAGGCGTGTTTTATGGCGGTCAAGCAGTAAGCGAGGGGGATTGCTACACCACCTCCAAGCTGGAGGATTTCCAACGTCCGGAACTTCTACCGTACTGCATCCTCGTGGAAGTCTAACCCCCCCCGGCTCAAAAGGTATGCTTGTTTTTGTTTTTGTTTTTTTTTCTTTTATGCTAACGATGTCATGCCAGCGGAAGAAGCGTCGAAGACTGGCAGGAGGCAAAAACCTGGTTTTATTAGTGGCTTTTGTTGTGGCTTTATATTAAACCACTAAAGAAAAAACAGAGGAGTCCATGGCTCATGCGTTGATCGCACAGTTATCGTCCACCAGAAATTTCAGCGACTCCTCTGATTGGCCAAGTCGGTAAATAAGGAACAATGGCATCTTACCGATTCGACCACCTCGTCGAGCGGGCTAACGCAAGTAGATCGAAGTTCATCTCGTCATTGCACCAGTACATATCGATGAGCGCCACATAGATAAACACTGCCAGCCATCGAATATGATACTGGATTCCCGTGGTATGTTGGCGTGATGACTTTTTCCCCAGCCATAATTGTCACGCTCATGTACTTTCTTTTGCGTCTTAGGGGATGAGTATCAGACGAGACATCGAACAGGTAAGAGGATGGTCCACCTCAGTCAGCGGCATGTTGTGTTCGAACACCCCTCCATCCAGTGATAGATGTTGGCAATATGACTGGGCAGTAGGAGCAACGAAATTTACTTGAACTCAGTAGTGAGCCTTTTCTTTAGTTGTTTGGAGATTTCTTGGATAAAGCATGCAAAACTTGACTTCACATATGATTCTTGTGAAAAAATTAATACTGGGTGGCTCCAAAGAACAATAATATTTATTTTGAAATAAAATACTAATAATTCTTATAAGACTATTTTTCCAAGCAGGGTCAACGAGCTTTCGATCGCTTCAATCGAGTACAGAAGCGGTTGTTCCACCAATCGCTTCACAAAAGAGCACCGACAACAATTCCACACAGCAACCCAGCCCCAACTATTAGCCACAGGAAGAGTTGCCGTCAGTTCAAGTACTTGCTCTTTAAAAGGCGATTGATGTTGCTTACTCGTCAATTTATCCGTCTTTCTCCAACTGTGCACGCTTCATCTTTCACGTCAAATTATCTTTTCTCACTGGGTAGAAACAAGATATTTTAGCTCCAGGAACTCTAAAAGCTACGTAAAAGCTACGTCCACTAGGTATACTAAATGACAATTTTGACGATAACATATTTTTATAAATTTTCAACTGGAGAAGTTCTTCTCTACCGTCACAGATTCGGAAGAGTTGATCTCTACTTGCTCATTGTCCAATTTTCCACGACCCTCGCATTCCGACCCTCACTTTCCAAATTGCCATGTCGCCCAACAACAACAAAAGCCAAATCGCGCGAAACCTGCTGAAGTTTCACTTTCGTAAGGTGAAGAAGACCGACAGTAATGGAAAAACCAAAACCGTCGATGAATGCAAGTTGTGTCTTGAGGAGTAAACGGATTGTTTGCGAGGGGACGCTTTCAGAAGCAATAACGCCGCTAAGCATCTGGCGACAAACCACGAGATTTATATAATAAATCCCAGCACAGGCGTGTTTTATGGCGGTCAAGCAGTAAGCGAGGGGGATTGCTACACCACCTCCAAGCTGGAGGATTTCCAACGTCCGGAACTTCTACCGTACTGCATCCTCGTGGAAGTCTAACCTTCCCCCCCCCCCCCCCCCCCGGCTCAAAAGGTATGCTTGTTTTTGTTTTTGTTTTTTTTTCTTTTATGCTAACGATGTCATGCCAGCGGAAGAAGCGTCGAAGACTGGCAGGAGGCAAAAACCTGGTTTTATTAGTGGCTTTTGTTGTGGCTTTATATTAAACCACTAAAGAAAAAAACAGAGGAGTCCATGGCTCATGCGTTGATCGCACAGTTATCGTCCACCAGAAATTTCAGCGACTCCTCTGATTGGCCAAGTCGGTAAATAAGGAACAATGGCATCTTACCGATTCGACCACCTCGTCGAGCGGGCTAACGCAAGTAGATCGAAGTTCATCTCGTCATTGCACCAGTACATATCGATGAGCGCCACATAGATAAACACTGCCAGCCATCGAATATGATACTGGATTCCCGTGGTATGTTGGCGTGATGACTTTTTCCCGGGCATTATTTGTCACGCTCATGTACTTTCTTTTGCGTCTTAGGGGATGAGTATCAGACGAGACATCGAACAGGTAAGAGGATGGTCCACCTCAGTCAGCGGCATGTTGTGTTCGAACACCCCTCCATCCAGTGATAGATGTTGGCAATATGACTGGGCAGTAGGGAGCAACGAAATTTACTTGAACTCAGTAGTGAGCCTTTTCTTTAGTTGTTTGGAGATTTCTTGGATAAAGCATGCAAAACTTGACTTCACATATGATTCTTGTGAAAAATTAATACTGGGTGGCTCGAAAGAACAATAATATTTATTTTGAAATAAAATACTAATAATTCTTATAAGACTATTTTTCCAAGCAGGGTCAACGAGCTTTCGATCGCTTCAATCGAGTACAGAAGCGGTTGTTCCACCAATCGCTTCACAAAGAGCACCGACAACAATTCCACACAGCAACCCAGCCCCAACTATTAGCCACAGGAAGAGTTGCCGTCAGTTCAAGTACTTGCTCTTTAAAAGGCGATTGATGTTGCTTACTCGTCAATTTATCCGTCTTTCTCCAACTGTGCACGCTTCATCTTTCACGTCAAATTATCTTTTCTCACTGGGTAGAAACAAGATATTTTAGCTCCAGGAACTCTAAAAGCTACGTAAAAGCTACGTCCACTAGGTATACTAAATGACAATTTTGACGATAACATATTTTTATAAATTTTCAACTGGAGAAGTTCTTCTCTACCGTCACAGATTCGGAAGAGTTGATCTCTACTTGCTCATTGTCCAATTTTCCACGACCCTCGCATTCCGACCCTCACTTTCCAAATTGCCATGTCGCCCAACAACAACAAAAGCCAAATCGCGCGAAACCTGCTGAAGTTTCACTTTCGTAAGGTGAAGAAGACCGACAGTAATGGAAAAACCAAAACCGTCGATGAATGCAAGTTGTGTCTTGAGGAGTAAACGGATTGTTTGCGAGGGGACGCTTTCAGAAGCAATAACGCCGCTAAGCATCTGGCGACAAACCACGAGATTTATATAATAAATCCCAGCACAGGCGTGTTTTATGGCGGTCAAGCAGTAAGCGAGGGGGATTGCTACACCACCTCCAAGCTGGAGGATTTCCAACGTCCGGAACTTCTACCGTACTGCATCCTCGTGGAAGTCTAGCCTTCCCGGCTCAAAAGGTATGCTTGTTTTTGTTTTTGTTTTTTTCTTTTATGCTAACGATGTCATGCCAGCGGAAGAAGCGTCGAAGACTGGCAGGAGGCAAAACACTGGTTTTATTAGTGGCTTTTGTTGTGGCTTTATATTAAACCACTAAAGAAAAAACAGAGGAGTCCATGGCTCATGCGTTGATCGCACAGTTATCGTCCACCAGAAATTTCAGCGACTCCTCTGATTGGCCAAGTCGGTAAATAAGGAACAATGGCATCTTACCGATTCGACCACCTCGTCGAGCGGGCTAACGCAAGTAGATCGAAGTTCATCTCGTCATTGCACCAGTACATATCGATGAGCGCCACATAGATAAACACTGCCAGCCATCGAATATGATACTGGATTCCCGTGGTATGTTGGCGTGATGACTTTTTCCCCGGCCATAATTGTCACGCTCATGTACTTTCTTTGCGTCTTAGGGGGATGAGTATCAGACGAGACATCGAACAGGTAAGAGGATGGTCCACCTCAGTCAGCGGCATGTTGTGTTCGAACACCCCTCCATCCAGTGATAGATGTTGGCAATATGACTGGGCAGTAGGGAGCAACGAAATTTACTTGAACTCAGTAGTGAGCCTTTTCTTTAGTTGTTTGGAGATTTCTTGGATAAAGCATGCAAAACTTGACTTCACATATGATTCTTGTGAAAAAATTAATACTGGGTGGCTCCAAAGAACAATAATATTTATTTTGAAATAAAATACTAATAATTCTTATAAGACTATTTTTCCAAGCAGGGTCAACGAGCTTTCGATCGCTTCAATCGAGTACAGAAGCGGTTGTTCCACCAATCGCTTCACAAAGAGCACCGACAACAATTCCACACAGCAACCCAGCCCCAACTATTAGCCACAGGAAGAGTTGCCGTCAGTTCAAGTACTTGCTCTTTAAAAGGCGATTGATGTTGCTTACTCGTCAATTTATCCGTCTTTCTCCAACTGTGCACGCTTCATCTTTCACGTCAAATTATCTTTTCTCACTGGGTAGAAACAAGATATTTTAGCTCCAGGAACTCTAAAAGCTACGTAAAAGCTACGTCCACTAGGTATACTAAATGACAATTTTGACGATAACATATTTTTATAAATGTTCAACTGGAGAAGTTCTTCTCTACCGTCACAGATTCGGAAGAGTTGATCTCTACTTGCTCATTGTCCAATTTTCCACGACCCTCGCATTCCGACCCTCACTTTCCAAATTGCCATGTCGCCCAACAACAACAAAAGCCAAATCGCGCGAAACCTGCTGAAGTTTCACTTTCGTAAGGTGAAGAAGACCGACAGTAATGGAAAAACAAAAACCGTCGATGAATGCAAGTTGTGTCATGAGGAGTACTGCGTTACGGATCGTTTGCGAGGGGACGCTTTCAGAAGCAATAACGCCGCTAAGCATCTGGCGACAAACCACGAGATTTATATAATAAATCCCAGCACAGGCGTGTTTTATGGCGGTCAAGCAGTAAGCGTGGGGGATTGCTACACCACCTCCAAGCTGGAGGATTTCCAACGTCCGGAACTTCTACCGTACTGCATCCTCGTGGAAGTCTAACCTTCCCCCCCCTCCCCCCCCCCCCCCCGGCTCAAAAGGTATGCTTGTTTTTTTTTTCTTTTATGCTAACGATGTCATGCCAGCGGAAGAAGCGTCGAAGACTGGCAGGAGGCAAAAACCTGGTTTTATTAGTGGCTTTTGTTGTGGCTTTATATTAAACCACTAAAGAAAAAACAGAGGAGTCCATGGCTCATGCGTTGATCGCACAGTTATCGTCCACCAGAAATTTCAGCGACTCCTCTGATTGGCCAAGTCGGTAAATAAGGAACAATGGCATCTTACCGATTCGACCACCTCGTCGAGCGCTAACGCAAGTAGATCGAAGTTCATCTCGTCATTGCACCAGTACATATCGATGAGCGCCACATAGATAAACACTGCCAGCCATCGAATATGATACTGGATTCCCGTGGTATGTTGGCGTGATGACTTTTTCCCCGGCCATAATTGTCACGCTCATGTACTTTCTTTGCGTCTTAGGGGATGAGTATCAGACGAGACATCGAACAGGTAAGAGGATGGTCCACCTCAGTCAGCGGCATGTTGTGTTCGAACACCCTCCATCCAGTGATAGATGTTGGCAATATGACTGGGCAGTAGGGAGCAACGAAATTTACTTGAACTCAGTAGTGAGCCTTTTCTTTAGTTGTTTGGAGATTTCTTGGATAAAGCATGCAAAACTTGACTTCACATATGATTCTTGTGAAAAATTAATACTGGGTGGCTCCAAAGAACAATAATATTTATTTTGAAATAAAATACTAATAATTCTTATAGACTATTTTTCCAAGCAGGGTCAACGAGCTTTCGATCGCTTCAATCGAGTACAGAAGCGGTTGTTCCACAAATCGCTTCACAAAAAGAGCACCGACAACAATTCCACACAGCAACCCAGCCCCAACTATTAGCCACAGGAAGAGTTGCCGTCAGTTCAAGTACTTGCTCTTTAAAAGGCGATTGATGTTGCTTACTCGTCAATTTATCCGTCTTTCTCCAACTGTGCACGCTTCATCTTTCACGTCAAATTATCTTTTCTCACTGGGTAGAAACAAGATATTTTAGCTCCAGGAACTCTAAAAGCTACGTAAAAGCTACGTCCACTAGGTATACTAAATGACAATTTTGACGATAACATATTTTTATAAATGTTCAACTGGAGAAGTTCTTCTCTACCGTCACAGATTCGGAAGAGTTGATCTCTACTTGCTCATTGTCCAATTTTCCACGACCCTCGCATTCCGACCCTCACTTTCCAAATTGCCATGTCGCCCAACAACAACAAAAGCCAAATCGCGCGAAACCTGCTGAAGTTTCACTTTCGTAAGGTGAAGAAGACCGACAGTAATGGAAAAACAAAAACCGTCGATGAATGCAAGTTGTGTCATGAGGAGTACTGCGTTACGGATCGTTTGCGAGGACGCTTTCAGAAGCAATAACGCCGCTAAGCATCTGGCGACAAACCACGAGATTTATATAATAAATCCCAGCACAGGCGTGTTTTATGGCGGTCAAGCAGTAAGCGAGGGGATTGCTACACCACCTCCAAGCTGGAGGATTTCCAACGTCCGGAACTTCTACCGTACTGCCTCCTCGTGGAAGTCTAACCTCCCCCGGCTCAAAAGGTATGCTTGTTTTTTTTTTTTCCTTTATGCTAACGATGTCATGCCAGCGGAAGAAGCGTCGAAGACTGGCAGGAGGCAAAAACCTGGTTTTATTAGTGGCTTTTGTTGTGGCTTTATATTAAACCACTAAAGAAAAAACAGAGGAGTCCATGGCTCATGCGTTGATCGCACAGTTATCGTCCACCAGAAATTTCAGCGACTCCTCTGATTGGCCAAGTCGGTAAATAAGGAACAATGGCATCTTACCGATTCGACCACCTCGTCGAGCGCTAACGCAAGTAGATCGAAGTTCATCTCGTCATTGCACCAGTACATATCGATGAGTGCCACATAGATAAACACTGCCAGCCATCGAATATGATACTGGATTCCCGTGGTATGTTGGCGTGATGACTTTTTCCCCGGCCATAATTGTCACGCTCATGTACTTTCTTTGCGTCTTAGGGGGATGAGTATCAGACGAGACATCGAACAGGTAAGAGGATGGTCCACCTCAGTCAGCGGCATGTTGTGTTCGAACACCCCTCCATCCAGTGATAGATGTTGGCAATATGACTGGGCAGTAGGGAGCAACGAAATTTACTTGAACTCAGTAGTGAGCCTTTTCTTTAGTTGTTTGGAGATTTCTTGGATAAAGCATGCAAAACTTGACTTCACATATGATTCTTGTGAAAAAATTAATACTGGGTGGCTCCAAAGAACAATAATATTTATTTTGAAATAAAATACTAATAATTCTTATAAGACTATTTTTCCAAGCAGGGTCAACGAGCTTTCGATCGCTTCAATCGAGTACAGAAGCGGTTGTTCCACAAATCGCTTCACAAAAAGAGCACCGACAACAATTCCACACAGCAACCCAGCCCCAACTATTAGCCACAGGAAGAGTTGCCGTCAGTTCAAGTACTTGCTCTTTAAAAGGCGATTGATGTTGCTTACTCGTCAATTTATCCGTCTTTCTCCAACTGTGCACGCTTCATCTTTCACGTCAAATTATCTTTTCTCACTGGGTAGAAACAAGATATTTTAGCTCCAGGAACTCTAAAAGCTACGTAAAAGCTACGTCCACTAGGTATACTAAATGACAATTTTGACGATAACATATTTTTATAAATGTTCAACTGGAGAAGTTCTTCTCTACCGTCACAGATTCGGAAGAGTTGATCTCTACTTGCTCATTGTCCAATTTTCCACGACCCTCGCATTCCGACCCTCACTTTCCAAATTGCCATGTCGCCCAACAACAACAAAAGCCAAATCGCGCGAAACCTGCTGAAGTTTCACTTTCGTAAGGTGAAGAAGACCGACAGTAATGGAAAAACAAAACCGTCGATGAATGCAAGTTGTGTCATGAGGAGTACTGCGTTACGGATCGTTTGCGAGGGGACGCTTTCAGAAGCAATAACGCCGCTAAGCATCTGGCGACAAACCACGAGATTTATATAATAAATCCCAGCACAGGCGTGTTTTATGGCGGTCAAGCAGTAAGCGTGGGGGATTGCTACACCACCTCCAAGCTGGAGGATTTCCAACGTCCGGAACTTCTACCGTACTGCGTCCTCGTGGAAGTCTAACCCCCCGGCTCAAAGGTATGCTTGTTTTTGTTTTTTTTTTTCTTTTATGCTAACGATGTCATGCCAGCGGAAGAAGCGTCGAAGACTGGCAGGAGGCAAAAACCTGGTTTTATTAGTGGCTTTTGTTGTGGCTTTATATTAAACCACTAAAGAAAAAACAGAGGAGTCCATGGCTCATGCGTTGATCGCACAGTTATCGTCCACCAGAAATTTCAGCGACTCCTCTGATTGGCCAAGTCGGTAAATAAGGAACAATGGCATCTTACCGATTCGACCACCTCGTCGAGCGGGCTAACGCAAGTAGATCGAAGTTCATCTCGTCATTGCACCAGTACATATCGATGAGCGCCACATAGATAAACACTGCCAGCCATCGAATATGATACTGGATTCCCGTGGTATGTTGGCGTGATGACTTTTCCCCGGCCATAATTGTCACGCTCATGTACTTTCTTTGCGTCTTAGGGGATGAGTATCAGACGAGACAT
The DNA here is from genome assembly GCA_018806915.1 of Phytophthora colocasiae. Taxonomy (NCBI): domain Eukaryota; phylum Oomycota; class Peronosporomycetes; order Peronosporales; family Peronosporaceae; genus Phytophthora; species Phytophthora colocasiae. Next base: position 1,178,350 of record JAGKQI010000091.1, read on the forward strand.
CGAACAGGTAAGAGGATGGTCCACCTCAGTCAGCGGCATGTTGTGTTCGAACACCCTCCATCCAGTGATAGATGTTGGCAATATGACTGGGCAGTAGGGAGCAACGAAATTTACTTGAACTCAGTAGTGAGCCTTTTCTTTAGTTGTTTGGAGATTTCTTGGATAAAGCATGCAAAACTTGACTTCACATATGATTCTTGTGAAAAATTAATACTGGGTGGCTCCAAAGAACAATAATATTTATTTTGAAATAAAATACTAATAATTCTTATAAGACTATTTTTCCAAGCAGGGTCAACGAGCTTTCGATCGCTTCAATCGAGTACAGAAGCGGTTGTTCCACAAATCACTTCACAAAAAGAGCACCGACAACAATTCCACACAGCAACCCAGCCCCAACTATTAGCCACAGGAAGAGTTGCCGTCAGTTCAAGTACTTGCTCTTTAAAAGGCGATTGATGTTGCTTACTCGTCAATTTATCCGTCTTTCTCCAACTGTGCACGCTTCATCTTTCACGTCAAATTATTTTTTCTCACTGGGTAGAAACAAGATATTTTAGCTCCAGGAACTCTAAAAGCTACGTAAAAGCTACGTCCACTAGGTATACTAAATGACAATTTTGACGATAACATATTTTTATAAATTTTCAACTGGAGAAGTTCTTCTCTACCGTCACAGATTCGGAAGAGTTGATCTCTACTTGCTCATTGTCCAATTTTCCACGACCCTCGCATTCCGACCCTCACTTTCCAAATTGCCATGTCGCCCAGCAAAATCAACATCGCGCGAAACCTGCTCAAGTTTCACTTTCGTAAGGTGAACAAGACCGACGGCGAAGGCAAAACAAAAACCGTCGATGAATGCAAGTTGTGTCATGAGGAGTACTGCGTTACGGATCGTTTGCGAGGGGACGCTTTCAGAAGCAATAACGCCGCTAAGCATCTGGCGACAAACCACGAGATTTATATAATAAATCCCAGCACAGGCGTGTTTTATGGCGGTCAAGCAGTAAGCGAGGGGGATTGCTACACCACCTCCAAGCTGGAGGATTTCCAACGTCCGGAACTTCTACCGTACTGCGTCCTCGTGGAAGTCTAACCCCCCCCCCCCCCCGGCTCAAAAGGTATGCTTGTTTTTGTTTTTGTTTTTTTTTCTTTTATGCTAACGATGTCATGCCAGCGGAAGAAGCGTCGAAGACTGGCAGGAGGCAAAAACCTGGTTTTATTAGTGGCTTTTGTTGTGGCTTTATATTAAACCACTAAAGAAAAAAACAGAGGAGTCCATGGCTCATGCGTTGATCGCACAGTTATCGTCCACCAGAAATTTCAGCGACTCCTCTGATTGGCCAAGTCGGTAAATAAGGAACAATGGCATCTTACCGATTCGACCACCTCGTCGAGCGCTAACGCAAGTAGATCGAAGTTCATCTCGTCATTGCACCAGTACATATCGATGAGCGCCACATAGATAAACACTGCCAGCCATCGAATATGATACTGGATTCCCGTGGTATGTTGGCGTGATGACTTTTTCCCCGGCCATAATTGTCACGCTCATGTACTTTCTTTGCGTCTTAGGGGGATGAGTATCAGACGAGACATCGAACAGGTAAGAGGATGGTCCACCTCAGTCAGCGGCATGTTGTGTTCGAACACCCCTCCATCCAGTGATAGATGTTGGCAATATGACTGGGCAGTAGGGAGCAACGAAATTTACTTGAACTCAGTAGTGAGCCTTTTCTTTAGTTGTTTGGAGATTTCTTGGATAAAGCATGCAAAACTTGACTTCACATATGATTCTTGTGAAAAAATTAATACTGGGTGGCTCCAAAGAACAATAATATTTATTTTGAAATAAAATACTAATAATTCTTATAAGACTATTTTTCCAAGCAGGGTCAACGAGCTTTCGATCGCTTCAATCGAGTACAGAAGCGGTTGTTCCACAAATCACTTCACAAAAAGAGCACCGACAACAATTCCACACAGCAACCCAGCCCCAACTATTAGCCACAGGAAGAGTTGCCGTCAGTTCAAGTACTTGCTCTTTAAAAGGCGATTGATGTTGCTTACTCGTCAATTTATCCGTCTTTCTCCAACTGTGCACGCTTCATCTTTCACGTCAAATTATTTTTCTCACTGGGTAGAAACAAGATATTTTAGCTCCAGGAACTCTAAAAGCTACGTAAAAGCTACGTCCACTAGGTATACTAAATGACAATTTTGACGATAACATATTTTTATAAATTTTCAACTGGAGAAGTTCTTCTCTACCGTCACAGATTCGGAAGAGTTGATCTCTACTTGCTCATTGTCCAATTTTCCACGACCCTCGCATTCCGACCCTCACTTTCCAAATTGCCATGTCGCCCAACAACAACAAAAGCCAAATCGCGCGAAACCTGCTGAAGTTTCACTTTCGTAAGGTGAAGAAGACCGACAGTAATGGAAAAACAAAAACCGTCGATGAATGCAAGTTGTGTCATGAGGAGTACTGCGTTACGGATCGTTTGCGAGGACGCTTTCAGAAGCAATAACGCCGCTAAGCATCTGGCGACAAACCACGAGATTTATATAATAAATCCCAGCACAGGCGTGTTTTATGGCGGTCAAGCAGTAAGCGAGGGATTGCTACACCACCTCCAAGCTGGAGGATTTCCAACGTCCGGAACTTCTACCGTACTGCATCCTCGTGGACGTCTAACCCCGGCTCAAAAGGTATGCTTGTTTTTGTTTTTTTTTCTTTTATGCTAACGATGTCATGCCAGCGGAAGAAGCGTCGAAGACTGGCAGGAGGCAAAAACCTGGTTTTATTAGTGGCTTTTGTTGTGGCTTTATATTAAACCACTAAAGAAAAAACAGAGGAGTCCATGGCTCATGCGTTGATCGCACAGTTATCGTCCACCAGAAATTTCAGCGACTCCTCTGATTGGCCAAGTCGGTAAATAAGGAACAATGGCATCTTACCGATTCGACCACCTCGTCGAGCGGGCTAACGCAAGTAGATCGAAGTTCATCTCGTCATTGCACCAGTACATATCGATGAGCGCCACATAGATAAACACTGCCAGCCATCGAATATGATACTGGATTCCCGTGGTATGTTGGCGTGATGACTTTTCCCCGGCCATAATTGTCACGCTCATGTACTTTCTTTGCGTCTTAGGGGATGAGTATCAGACGAGACATCGAACAGGTAAGAGGATGGTCCACCTCAGTCAGCGGCATGTTGTGTTCGAACACCCCTCCATCCAGTGATAGATGTTGGCAATATGACTGGGCAGTAGGGAGCAACGAAATTTACTTGAACTCAGTAGTGAGCCTTTTCTTTAGTTGTTTGGAGATTTCTTGGATAAAGCATGCAAAACTTGACTTCACATATGATTCTTGTGAAAAAATTAATACTGGGTGGCTCCAAAGAACAATAATATTTATTTTGAAATAAAATACTAATAATTCTTATAAGACTATTTTTCCAAGCAGGGTCAACGAGCTTTCGATCGCTTCAATCGAGTACAGAAGCGGTTGTTCCACAAATCACTTCACAAAAAGAGCACCGACAACAATTCCACACAGCAACCCAGCCCCAACTATTAGCCACAGGAAGAGTTGCCGTCAGTTCAAGTACTTGCTCTTTAAAGGCGATTGATGTTGCTTACTCGTCAATTTATCCGTCTTTCTCCAACTGTGCACGCTTCATCTTTCACGTCAAATTATCTTTTCTCACTGGGTAGAAACAAGATATTTTAGCTCCAGGAACTCTAAAAGCTACGTAAAAGCTACGTCCACTAGGTATACTAAATGACAATTTTGACGATAACATATTTTTATAAATTTTCAACTGGAGAAGTTCTTCTCTACCGTCACAGATTCGGAAGAGTTGATCTCTACTTGCTCATTGTCCAATTTTCCACGACCCTCGCATTCCGACCCTCACTTTCCAAATTGCCATGTCGCCCAACAACAACAAAAGCCAAATCGCGCGAAACCTGCTGAAGTTTCACTTTCGTAAGGTGAAGAAGACCGACAGTAATCGAAAAACAAAACCGTCGATGAATGCAAGTTGTGTCATGAGGAGTACTGCGTTACGGATCGTTTGCGAGGACGCTTTCAGAAGCAATAACACCGCTAAGCATCTGGCGACAAACCACGAGATTTATATAATAAATCCCAGCACAGGCGTGTTTTATGGCGGTCAAGCAGTAAGCGAGGGGATTGCTACACCACCTCCGAGCTGGAGGATTTCCAACGTCCGGAACTTCTACCGTACTGCGTCCTCGTGGAAGTCTAACCCCCCGGCTCAAAAGGTATGCTTGTTTTTGTTTTGTTTTTTCTTTTATGCTAACGATGTCATGCCAGCGGAAGAAGCGTCGAAGACTGGCAGGAGGCAAAACCTGGTTTTATTAGTGGCTTTTGTTGTGGCTTTATATTAAACCACTAAAGAAAAAACAGAGGAGTCCATGGCTCATGCGTTGATCGCACAGTTATCGTCCACCAGAAATTTCAGCGACTCCTCTGATTGGCCAAGTCGGTAAATAAGGAACAATGGCATCTTACCGATTCGACCACCTCGTCGAGCGGGCTAACGCAAGTAGATCGAAGTTCATCTCGTCATTGCACCAGTACATATCGATGAGCGCCACATAGATAAACACTGCCAGCCATCGAATATGATACTGGCTTCCCGTGGTATGTTGGCGTGATGACTTTTTCCCCGGCCATAATTGTCACGCTCATGTACTTTCTTTGCGTCTTAGGGGATGAGTATCAGACGAGACATCGAACAGGTAAGAGGATGGTCCACCTCAGTCAGCGGCATGTTGTGTTCGAACACCCCTCCATCCAGTGATAGATGTTGGCAATATGACTGGGCAGTAGGGAGCAACGAAATTTACTTGAACTCAGTAGTGAGCCTTTTCTTTAGTTGTTTGGAGATTTCTTGGATAAAGCATGCAAAACTTGACTTCACATATGATTCTTGTGAAAAAATTAATACTGGGTGGCTCCAAAGAACAATAATATTTATTTTGAAATAAAATACTAATAATTCTTATAAGACTATTTTTCCAAGCAGGGTCAACGAGCTTTCGATCGCTTCAATCGAGTACAGAAGCGGTTGTTCCACAAATCGCTTCACAAAAGAGCACCGACAACAATTCCACACAGCAACCCAGCCCCAACTATTAGCCACAGGAAGAGTTGCCGTCAGTTCAAGTACTTGCTCTTTAAAAGGCGATTGATGTTGCTTACTCGTCAATTTATCCGTCTTTCTCCAACTGTGCACGCTTCATCTTTCACGTCAAATTATCTTTTCTCACTGGGTAGAAACAAGATATTTTAGCTCCAGGAACTCTAAAAGCTACGTAAAAGCTACGTCCACTAGGTATACTAAATGACAATTTTGACGATAACATATTTTTATAAATGTTCAACTGGAGAAGTTCTTCTCTACCGTCACAGATTCGGAAGAGTTGATCTCTACTTGCTCATTGTCCAATTTTCCACGACCCTCGCATTCCGACCCTCACTTTCCAAATTGCCATGTCGCCCAACAACAACAAAAGCCAAATCGCGCGAAACCTGCTGAAGTTTCACTTTCGTAAGGTGAAGAAGACCGACAGTAATGGAAAAACAAAAACCGTCGATGAATGCAAGTTGTGTCATGAGGAGTACTGCGTTACGGATCGTTTGCGAGGGGACGCTTTCAGAAGCAATAACACCGCTAAGCATCTGGCGACAAACCACGAGATTTATATATTAAATCCCAGCACAGGCGTGTTTTATGGCGGTCAAGCAGTAAGCGAGGGGGATTGCTACACCACCTCCAAGCTGGAGGATTTCCAACGTCCGGAACTTCTACCGTACTGCATCCTCGTGGAAGTCTAACCCCCCCCCCCCCCCCCGGCTCAAAAGGTATGCTTGTTTTTGTTTTTGTTTTTTTTCTTTTATGCTAACGATGTCATGCCAGCGGAAGAAGCGTCGAAGACTGGCAGGAGGCAAAAACCTGGTTTTATTAGTGGCTTTTGTTGTGGCTTTATATTAAACCACTAAAGAAAAAACAGAGGAGTCCATGGCTCATGCGTTGATCGCACAGTTATCGTCCACCAGAAATTTCAGCGACTCCTCTGATTGGCCAAGTCGGTAAATAAGGAACAATGGCATCTTACCGATTCGACCACCTCGTCGAGCGGGCTAACGCAAGTAGATCGAAGTTCATCTCGTCATTGCACCAGTACATATCGATGAGCGCCACATAGATAAACACTGCCAGCCATCGAATATGATACTGGCTTCCCGTGGTATGTTGGCGTGATGACTTTTTCCCCGGCCATAATTGTCACGCTCATGTACTTTCTTTGCGTCTTAGGGGGATGAGTATCAGACGAGACATCGAACAGGTAAGAGGATGGTCCACCTCAGTCAGCGGCATGTTGTGTTCGAACACCCCTCCATCCAGTGATAGATATTGGCAATATGACTGGGCAGTAGGGAGCAACGAAATTTACTTGAACTCAGTAGTGAGCCTTTTCTTTAGTTGTTTGGAGATTTCTTGGATAAAGCATGCAAAACTTGACTTCACATATGATTCTTGTGAAAAAATTAATACTGGGTGGCTCCAAAGAACAATAATATTTATTTTGAAATAAAATACTAATAATTCTTATAGACTATTTTTCCAAGCAGGGTCAACGAGCTTTCGATCGCTTCAATCGAGTACAGAAGCGGTTGTTCCACAAATCGCTTCACAAAAAGAGCACCGACAACAATTCCACACAGCAACCCAGCCCCAACTATTAGCCACAGGAAGAGTTGCCGTCAGTTCAAGTACTTGCTCTTTAAAAGGCGATTGATGTTGCTTACTCGTCAATTTATCCGTCTTTCTCCAACTGTGCACGCTTCATCTTTCACGTCAAATTATCTTTTCTCACTGGGTAGAAACAAGATATTTTAGCTCCAGGAACTCTAAAAGCTACGTAAAAGCTACGTCCACTAGGTATACTAAATGACAATTTTGACGATAACATATTTTATAAATTTTCAACTGGAGAAGTTCTTCTCTACCGTCACAGATTCGGAAGAGTTGATCTCTACTTGCTCATTGTCCAATTTTCCACGACCCTCGCATTCCGACCCTCACTTTCCAAATTGCCATGTCGCCCAACAACAACAAAAGCCAAATCGCGCGAAACCTGCTGAAGTTTCACTTTCGTAAGGTGAAGAAGACCGACAGTAATGGAAAAACAAAAACCGTCGATGAATGCAAGTTGTGTCATGAGGAGTACTGCGTTACGGATCGTTTGCGAGGGGACGCTTTCAGAAGCAATAACGCCGCTAAGCATCTGGCGACAAACCACGAGATTTATATAATAAATCCCAGCACAGGCGTGTTTTATGGCGGTCAAGCAGTAAGCGAGGGGGATTGCTACACCACCTCCAAGCTGGAGGATTTCCAACGTCCGGAACTTCTACCGTACTGCATCCTCGTGGAAGTCTAACCTCCCCCCCCCCCGGCTCAAAAGGTATGCTTGTTTTTGTTTTTTTTTTCTTTTATGCTAACGATGTCATGCCAGCGGAAGAAGCGTCGAAGACTGGCAGGAGGCAAAAACCTGGTTTTATTAGTGGCTTTTGTTGTGGCTTTATATTAAACCACTAAAGAAAAAAACAGAGGAGTCCATGGCTCATGCGTTGATCGCACAGTTATCGTCCACCAGAAATTTCAGCGACTCCTCTGATTGGCCAAGTCGGTAAATAAGGAACAATGGCATCTTACCGATTCGACCACCTCGTCGAGCGGGCTAACGCAAGTAGATCGAAGTTCATCTCGTCATTGCACCAGTACATATCGATGAGCGCCACATAGATAAACACTGCCAGCCATCGAATATGATACTGGATTCCCGTGGTATGTTGGCGTGATGACTTTTTCCCCGGCCATAATTGTCACGCTCATGTACTTTCTTTGCGTCTTAGGGGGATGAGTATCAGACGAGACATCGAACAGGTAAGAGGATGGTCCACCTCAGTCAGCGGCATGTTGTGTTCGAACACCCCTCCATCCAGTGATAGATGTTGGCAATATGACTGGGCAGTAGGGAGCAACGAAATTTACTTGAACTCAGTAGTGAGCCTTTTCTTTAGTTGTTTGGAGATTTCTTGGATAAAGCATGCAAAACTTGACTTCACATATGATTCTTGTGAAAAATTAATACTGGGTGGCTCCAAAGAACAATAATATTTATTTTGAAATAAAATACTAATAATTCTTATAAGACTATTTTTCCAAGCAGGGTCAACGAGCTTTCGATCGCTTCAATCGAGTACAGAAGCGGTTGTTCCACAAATCGCTTCACAAAAAGAGCACCGACAACAATTCCACACAGCAACCCAGCCCCAACTATTAGCCACAGGAAGAGTTGCCGTCAGTTCAAGTACTTGCTCTTTAAAAGGCGATTGATGTTGCTTACTCGTCAATTTATCCGTCTTTCTCCAACTGTGCACGCTTCATCTTTCACGTCAAATTATTTTTCTCACTGGGTAGAAACAAGATATTTTAGCTCCAGGAACTCTAAAAGCTACGTAAAAGCTACGTCCACTAGGTATACTAAATGACAATTTTGACGATAACATATTTTTATAAATTTTCAACTGGAGAAGTTCTTCTCTACCGTCACAGATTCGGAAGAGTTGATCTCTACTTGCTCATTGTCCAATTTTCCACGACCCTCGCATTCCGACCCTCACTTTCCAAATTGCCATGTCGCCCAACAACAACAAAAGCCAAATCGCGCGAAACCTGCTGAAGTTTCACTTTCGTAAGGTGAAGAAGACCGACAGTAATGGAAAAACAAAAACCGTCGATGAATGCAAGTTGTGTCATGAGGAGTACTGCGTTACGGATCGTTTGCGAGGGGACGCTTTCAGAAGCAATAACGCCGCTAAGCATCTGGCGACAAACCACGAGATTTATATATTAAATCCCAGCACAGGCGTGTTTTATGGCGGTCAAGCAGTAAGCGAGGGGGATTGCTACACCACCTCCAAGCTGGAGGATTTCCAACGTCCGGAACTTCTACCGTACTGCATCCTCGTGGAAGTCTAACCCCCCCCCCCCCCCCGGCTCAAAAGGTATGCTTGTTTTTTTTTTTCTTTTATGCTAATGATGTCATGCCAGCGGAAGAAGAGTCGAAGACTGGCAGGAGGCAGAGATAAGAAGTCCGACGATCGTTAGATAAGACAAAAAAACACGAATACACAACTTTTGTTTTCAATTGTCCGAGCTCTTTTTCTTCTTTTCCTTCACTGACGTGGAACTGTCCTTATTTGCCGACGCCTTAGCGCGACCAATACGCATCGGACCTTGGGATAACATTCGAGGGGGCTGCACCCCCAACAGAGCTTGAGATTCCTTCGTGGGAGATTTCTTGTACTGTCGCGAAGGCGGTGCAACTTTTACCGCGGTGCAGGGGCGTACAGTGAACCTGGAAGTGCGATTACTGATGTAATACCAGAGTCGCACAGCAAGGTGGGCGTGTGTTACCTTGTGATGTCCTCGTAGGTTCGTTGTCTTGGTAATGAGACCCTCGCCGGGGTCGTGAGAGTGTTGCTGAGAGTGAGAGTTCCTTGCGTAGACCGTCGGATGTCCTTATGGTCCTCACAGGGGCGCTTGGGAGTCGAACGTTTTCCGGTGAACACTTGTGTACGCCGGAGATTTCTGGAGTCAAAAGAGAAATTAATACAATAGGAAGTCCTGTCACTAGACTTCCGAGATAACCGCAATATAGAGTTCCGATATACAAATATGTAGCTGCTCTTATTCTTTCCTGGCCCTTGAGCAGTGGGCTAGTTCTCCAGGTCAACTAGGGAAATGTTCACCAGACACCTGGTCTGTCTGGTATCCCTGTAACTTTCGCGCACCACCCTCTAATATATAGAGGGAAAATAAGCCAATACACTATCAGTTATATAACAGTCTACCGAGCGTCTTGAGAGCGACTGTCTAGCTCCCAAAACCTGTCCAAACGTACAATATGAAATGGGCTACCGCTAGAGACAAAACAAACGACCCAACTAGTAAATGGAATAGGTGGGTCCTCTCAGGTCTCTTCGTTACGCTGATCTCCACCTAAAGGGGCTTGATAGGTGAGAGATCACACAACTCAAAGCTTTGTTGTGGCCTAATACTTACAAGAAGCAGAGACTTGTTCGTGACAAGGTAAATTGAACTCTGGCTATCTATCTCGTATCTCTCTGTCTTCTATCTTCCATATTCTCATATACACTTGGTCTCAGTATAGCTCAGGAATCTTCACTTGGGCTCACTATGGTAGTCGGTACAGCGGATCTTGTTGAGTCGACACTTAATGATGTCATTACAGGGATGAGCAGGTTGCGTTTCACTTGATTGCGTGAGGTCGTGTTGGGTACACTTGGTTTCAGTATGGGGTGGACTTCAGAGTGTCAGAGTCTGGTCATCAGGGTCTGGAATCATGTGCGTCGGAGACATGTTCATCGGAACCATGTACTCCGGAATCATGTACATCAGAGGTGTAATACCAGAGTCGTGACACTTGGGTCTGATCATCGGAGTCTTGTACGTCGGAGTCTGTTCATCGGAAACTGTCAATGTCTGGAATATTGCTTATATAAGCCGGACACATCAGACTTGTGTTACCAGAATCATGTTCGTCAGACTCATGTACGTCGGACTCCATGTACGTCGGACTCCATGTACGTCGGACTTCATGTACGTCAGACTTCATGGTGTGATATCAGAGTTTCCATGCATGATACCAGAAATCCATGAGTGTTTTCAGGGTGCGGAGCACGTATGCTACAACGCACGAAGTCCAATTGGGATATGCGCGGGGTGCGCTACGTCCGGTGCGCGATACTTGGTATCTTGTGGGTAAAATTGTATTCCTTGAACCATCATCGTCACACAGGACGGCGACGGGATGAGGTCTCTCAGAGATACATTCTTCTGAGAGAATTTCTGCCAACCTTTAGGCACTCATCGTCGGGGAAAATCCGGCGATCAGACTGAGTGTTGTTGTCTCTCGGAGTTTGTGCACTTTTCCGAGGAACACTTCTGATCTCTTGGGCCCCTTTGCAGTACAAGTGAAGGTTAATAATTATACAGCAGTTTTCTTCCACAGATCCATCATTGTCGCACGGGACATAACCTCGTCCCACATCTCCCTTTCTCCCACAACCCAGTGTACATCCAATCACATCACAGCGTAACGTCCATATCCACTCGAAAAAATCGTAATTAGCAACGTGTCAACCGCCCCTCCTGGTCATAATTCGTCAGTGCGGAACTTTCTCCAAACTGAGCATCATGGCCAGGCCAGTACGTCAGAGGTCCCGTGAACATAGTGTAGCTGTGACGCTCTCAAAACTTCCGGGATTTCAGAGTCTCTGGTGTCCTGTCGCTCAGTCTGATTCCATCAGACTCAGAAATAGCCAACTGTCGTATCCAACAAACGACCACATCCCGATTTCCTTTCTGACGCACACCTCGGAAGAAGATCCTGCAGCCATGAGTTCCTCCATGGTTCCTACTACTGGCGACGCCTCGGGCACTGGGCCCGCTTCAGCATCCGTAGCATCGCGAGGTGGTGGTGACGGTATTCCCGCATCACCTGGTGGCAGCTCAAGCGCCCCAGCCTCACAGTCGAGCGCGTCCGCCGCTCCGAAGCAGGGCGTTGATGCTGCTGACGGCGATGAGCACGTGAACATGCCGGGTACATCTGCGGCTTCTGCTTCTGCAAATCTTTCTTCTGGCGTCGCAGTTTCGTTACCCAGAGGGCCACATATTCTCTCTACCACCGAGGTGGATGATCTGTTTGGGCCTGGACAACAACCATTGGACGAAGAAAAGTCTGACGTCCCTTCCGACTGGGTGGATCCTGAGCCAAGATCTGAGGGACAGCCCTTTCTGGTTGGTGTTCCAGCGCTCGCCGAGGATTTCCGTGTGGGCAACCACATCGCGAACATCTATGGTGGGCCTGGTGTACTGGTTGGCCTCGAAGGCTTCACACCGGCGGACATCTCGGAACTTGAGCGTGTTATCCCTGACTTCACCGAAAGTCAGATGCTCGTTCCTCACGTGGACAGCCGTAACCGGCTGAGTCTGGAAGCGCACATAGGGTCCGTTGATGTTCTCCGGGAGTTGGCGGCAATCCTCCTGCACCTCCCTCATCAGCGTCTCGCTGAGCGGGTGTACAAGACATCCGGCTACCTGAAGCAAATGGCTGGTACTCACCGTCGGCTCCGACTTCAAGTAGAGTCCCAGGGCGGTGCATCTCTGGTGGACACGGCCGCTACCCAGAACGAGTCTGAAGAACTCAAGCGTCAGTGGGTCTTCAACTGCCAGTATTGGCTTCATGAAGTGCTGGACGCCCGGCGTACTGCTAGTGAGATCGAAGATCGTGCGAATGCGGAGTCCAAGAACCTCGCGTCGCACTATCAGGACCAGATAGATGCCCTGGAGGCCAAGAAGTCGGCCTTGGAAGAACGCCTGGAAGACTCTCGTGCGGAGGTCCGACTGCTGAAGGCACGCCCCACGACCACAGCCACAGACTCCTGGGGTTTCCTGGAGTACTTGTTTGAACACGGGGAGTTGAATGGCAGCTGGGTGCGTCTCCGAGAGCTTCTGGTGAACTTCCAAGAGGGCAAGGCACCTCCAGGAGACTGGGACACCATTATCAACGTGACCGCGATGGATCAGCGCAAGGCGGAAATTCCTGACTTCTCCAAGCGTCTGGCGAAAGTTCGCTTCAATCAAGCTGCGGAGGCCAAGAAATCGGCCAAAGTGCTGGATCTGACGGGTGCTGGCAGTGGTGTGACGGTCTCCGGTGAACATGCTGGCGGCCCCGAGAAGTCAGGCACTCGCCCGGTGAACAAGTCTGGGTCGCCCACCAGGTCGACTAAATCTTCCGGTTCTCCGCCGCTCAAGCCTAACAGACCTTCTGGGAAACATCGGGTTCGTGTCCCTCAGGATCGCCCCAAGAACTACACGCCTGGCATCGATTCGGTTCGTCCGGCGAACGCCAAGTCTCCGGTGTCCAAGGACGCAGTTCACACCACGTTACCACCTGGAGTCGTCTGGGAAGAAGTTCGTCGGACCTGCGCTCAGCTCTGCTCGCGGGCATTGCTTACGAGACTGCTATGAAGTGGCTGCGAACGGACAAGCCTGCCCACAGCCTGTTCACGGGGCGCCCCTTGGTACAAATGCTGGTGAGCATGATGTACTGGCGCAAGCTGAATCAGACCCCGTGGACCTCGTACGTCCCAGAAACATACTACAAGATGGCTGCGCCGTCTTCAGAAGAACGATGTGGAGCCACCGGTCTGGGAGGCACTGGATGCTCACGTCCCGTATCCCATCAGTGAACCTGAGTCCACAGAGGATGACCCTCAGAAGGACCCGGACTTCAAGGAGTCTGGCGAACAAGAATCTGCATCCAGCGACAGTGAGTCTGACGACGAAAAGTCGAGCGGCAACAGCGATGACTCTGACGATAATGAGTCTGATGATCATTCACATGCCGGTAACAAGCGTCCACGAGACTACGAGTCCAGTGATTCGGATGACTCGGGTCCGATAATCCCCACCAAGAAGTCCAAGCGGGGTAGTGTACACGAGGCATCCAGGTCCAAGTCAAGCAGTCAGAAGTCCGGTGGCGCCTCCTCGTCAAGTCCCAAGAGCAAGAAGTCCGGTGGTTCTCCCAAGTCAAGTCCCAAGAACAAGAAGTCTCAAGACTCCAAGTCGCCTAAGAGTTCTTCGGGCAAGCGACCTTCTGGCAAACTCCGGAAGTCAAGTCTGGTGTCCAAGTCGTACAAGTCGCTGACACCAAAGGAATTGCTGACGATCGAGGCCCCGGACACACATTGTTCGTCGTGGCTATACTACGGCATCCCGGTCCAGCCGACCAGTGACACTAAGACGGCCATCGGGCAGACTCCTGGGTTCCCGGACTTCGAGCCCCACAGACACAGTCTGGCACGCCTGAAGAAACGCTGGAATTCTGAGAAGTACCAAGCTCTGCTGGACGAAGTGCCAGCGCCCTGGGACGTCATGTACCAGAACCGCCGGACCGAGCTATACTTTCACCGGCGTGAAGACCTCTGTCCCTTGGTTCAGGCGGACATTGAAGAACTCGTGTCTCTCATGCGCAAGCACGCTCAAGCGCTGTGGGAATGCACTCACTGGGTGATAATGGATCCCGATGATGACCTGCTGTCCGGTGAACAAGGAACGTGGGCTTCGACGTGCGTCTCTACTACGCCAATATCGAGGGGCAGTGTCCAAGATTCTGAAGCACAAGGATTTCCCGGAGGCGCTCATGTTCGAGCCTGGCATCTGGAAGATTCCGGACAAATATTGCCCATGGATCTGGCAGGACCCGCGTGCACGTGACATCGGAGGTCCCAAGTGCCTGAGCTTGCGCAAGCAACGCGAAGCTATCGACTCGGCGGAACCGGCGCGCACGCAGTGGGCCACAGCGTCTGCCGACAAGGACTGGATGCAATTCGTGCCATCCGATCTCCGGAAACAAGCTCTGACGCCCGCTGAACGCGCCGAAAATCCTGTCTCTCTGAAGTGAGTACGCCAGAAGTCTGGTGTACTCTTCACGACATCTCCGGGGAACTACACTTCTTCTTCCAGAACAACTTAGTCGTCTGCATATCGTAGAGTGGTAACAATTCCACATATAGTTCCCCAGCAACCTTCTCCTTTTAACATCCTCATATGTCGTTCAGTAATCTTCTTCTCATAGCATCATCATAATCCATTCGTAAAATTCCATCATACACACACAACCACAAAATCATCTCCATACAAATTCACATAACAATCACCATCTCTGGAAGTCATGTATCCCCGAAATCACATTTCCGAAAGACATGTCTCTCAGACACCTCATCTCTGAAATACATCGTCTGGTGAACATCACTGTTCACCAGAGTTTTCGGAATAGTTTTTAGAGTTTAAACTCTGGGGTGATCGTCTCCAGCTTGCATTGCTTGGAAACGAGCTCGCGCTCGTGCGCTCTGATTGAACTCATATAGCAAAGCGCCGCAGTTCAGCTTTGACAAGGGTAGCCACTCTGTCTCGTCGTATCCCTTCCACTTGCCCAGGTATTCGCAAAGTCTCTTGGAGGTTCTGGTACGCTTGCTCCACCGAGCGTCTAGTATTTTTTCCACTTCGTATTCATCATTCTCGGTGTCGGGCTCCCAACTGTCTTCTGGTAATAGCGCTGCATCAAAGTCATCATCCTCATGGACATCGAGTTCCACAGTCGGTCTTCTGGGAAACAAGGCTCTCGGTTTCAGGCGACTTATATGAACCCAAGGGTTCACCCGATACCCGGTGTCCTCGATTTTCAGTTTCACACGAAAATCATCCAACATCTCTTCAATCCGGAAAGGACCATGCCACATGTGTGCGAGTTTCAGACTCAACCCCGTTTGTACCTTGGGGATGTACAGCTACACAGCATCACCGACGGCAAATCCGGACTTCAGACGTTCCGACAACTCCTTCCACTTTCGGGTCTGTTCTTCGGAACGATCTCGCTTGGCCTTCTTCTGAAATTCTTCAGCGCAGGCTTGAGCGTAGCTGTAGTCTCGTTGCATCTTCCGACGCCACTCATAAGCAGTGCGCTCTTGTACACCAGAAGGCTTTGGACCAAGCATCGCGGACACAGTCCCATGAGCATCCCATCCGTGCACCAGAAAAAATGGTGTTTCCAGACGAGTCGCATCAAAAGAAGTGTTCAATGCGAACATCAAACGTTCGGCGTGGTCGTCCCAGTCACTCTGATCAGCTTCGGCGATGTAGGCCTTGATGGCACGCACGACCGTCTGAACAGACCGTTCTTGTTGGCCGTTCGTTTGGGGACGGTACGCCAGAGTCGCTCGTTGTCTGCTTCCCAGGAGGTCCCGGAAACACCTGAACACTTCACTCATGAACCGAGGATCTTAGGATCTTGATCATGGCGTATCAGGAAACTAGTTCCGAAATTCCGGAAGACACCTCCTCGTAGGCCTCAGCGACATCTTGAGCCGTAGTAATACTCATAGGCTTGCACATCACATAGCCTGAGAACATGTCTTGGAACAACAACAGGAACGTGTTACCTCTGGTAGACTTTGGCATGTGCGGCACGAAATCCATGGACACCACTTCAAAAGGTCGACTGGGCTCGATGTTGCCGGGCGACGGTCCAGGATTCGGGGGACGCCCCTTGCCGCTAGCACAATCCATACACTCCTTGACGAACCTTTCCGCATCAGCGTACATACCAATCCAGTAGAATTCGGAGCTCAGCTTCTCGAACGTACGTTTGATTCCCTGGTGAGCACCCTGGTAATCCCCATGAGCATAATGCAGCATATCGGCATGCAAGTCTCTGGGAACCACAAGTCTGAGTTCATCAACCATGTCTCTCGGACGTTCCCTGGTAGCACGGCTGAGGCGGTACAAAACGTCTCTGGAATCCAAGACGAAATCATCGGCAATCCTGGCAAGCTTCCTTACCCGGGGTCGTGGTAGATCTCCCACGTCACCCTTAAGGAACTTAATGAGTTCTGCCAGATGAACATCTTGAGTCTGGTGAACTTTGATCCGCCGCCAGCGTTCTTCCTGAAACTCCAGTGGGCCCATGGGTTCACGAGCTTCTACATCGTCTGGTAGGTTTACCTCTTCCTGATTGCGTGCGCGAGTGATAACAGCAAGCACCCTGGCAGCATGAGGCAGGGGTGCAGACTCTGGCCCTGGGTCATCCATCTCCGGTGTACAATCGTGTTCACCAGAGGTCTGGTGAACATCGTCCGGGGCTTCAGAAGACATCACTTCGGGTGGCTTCATCAGCTTCTCTGGGATCTTGGACACTAGTTTCAGATGAGTCAGTTCGTCAGGGTCCTGGACCTGCCAGGACTCGCCAAGAACGAGGGTCTTGGACGTCAAATAGTCAGCTGCTTGGTTGAACTCACGCTTCACGTGCACTAGCTTCAGAGACTGGAACTTAATCTTCAGAGACTCAAACTCGGCTAATTTCCGCTGCAGGTTCGGTTGATTACAATTAATCAGACCTTGAGCTTGCTGGATAGCAATACGGGAGTCTCCGACAACCACCAAGTCTCGGATACCGCGTTCCAAAGCCAACTTCAATCCATTGATCAAACCACAGTATTCTGAGTCATTCACAGTGACATCGTTTAGAGCGAACCCTTGGGCTTCCAGGATATTCCACCCCGGGAGCTCCCAGAGCACACATCCGCAGCTTCCCTGGCGAGTGGATGTCTTGGCGGCACCATCAAAACTCAGAACACAACCTCGGTAATCAGCCTCTAGCATCTCCACGCTAATGGGTGCTGGAGGTTTGACTCGCCCCTTGACGGGGATGAGGTTTTCAGAGACCTCATCGAGGTGTTCACGGGGTGTGATGCCCGCTCCAAGAATAGCCGGGAGACCATCCTCATCTCGCTGGATCCTGCGAATCTCCAAATTCCAATGCGACAACTTCAGTCCCCACTTCACGTTCCGACCATCAGCCGAACTGGATGACAGGAGCCATTTCAACACCGAATGTCTGGTGTACACCGTGATCACGGGACTCGTGTTTACCAGAGCCCGAAAGTTCTCCTGAACCCTGAGGATCGCGATGACCTCCTTCTCTGCGATGTGATACCGGAGTTCTGCCTCATTCAGCACACGTCCAGTGAACCGTACGGGGTGTATCACTCCATCGTACTCCTGTCCCAAGACGGCTGTAGCAGCCCACGGGTTCGCATGAGGTAAAATAACGAAAGGTCTGGTGCGATCTGGGTGTCTGAGGAGCGGTGTCGAGACAATCTTGCGCTTCAGGATCTCAAAGGCCTCCTTCGCTCGAGCCAAATCTCGACCAGCGCGAATCTGTTCATCGGACAACTCGTAGAGCACAGCAGCAATCACCGGTAAGTCTTCGATAAACTTGTTGTAGTAATTCAGACTTCCCATGAAACTCTGCACTTCCTTGAGTGTCGACGGGAACGGCAATTCCTCCACTCCCTTGACGATCTTCGGCGTGGCTCTCAGTCCTTCAGCACTGATCTCATGCGACAGATAAGGAATCGTCAGCTTCCCGAACTCGCTCTTGGGCAAGCTCACAGAAATGTTCCAGTATCTGAGTCTGAAAAGCAAGGCGTTCAAGTCTTCGCAAAGTTGATCCCAGGTGGGCGCCCCATGAGCAATGTCGTCAATGTAGGAACTTCGACCAAGTACCGGTCCCATGAAGGACGGGACTGGGATGTTCCTCTGAAAGACGGTCATTTGGTCGGTGAGCACCGAAACCTCTGGCATGTGTTCATCAGAGTCCTGAAGTTGTTCACCAGACATCCGACCATGTTCATCAGAGTTCTGGGGCTCCAACTTCAGGAATTCCAACACATCGGAGTCAACCTCAGCTTCCTCTTCAGGTGACAATCGCACAAATCCCCACAAGCAGTTATCCAACATCGCCTGGTATACCAGGGGCGCGTTCTTCAGACCGAAGGGCATTCTTACCCACTAGAAGTGTCCAAATAGGCAGATGAACGCTGAGATCAGCCTTGCACGCTCCGTCATCCGAATAGCCCAAAAACCACTCGCCATGTCCAGACTCATAAACCACAGTGCTGCCTCAAAACCAATTAACAGATCGTCTATCAGGAACGGATAACGCGACAACTGGATAAAACCATTCATCACTCGATAATCGATGCACATGCGTATGTCCACACCATTTTTCTTGAGAACAATCACTATTGGTGATGCCCAGGGCGAAGTCGAGTACTCGATGAGTCCGGTCTCCAGGAGCTTCTTCAGCAGTTCATACACCTTGATCATCAGGTGAGGGGCAACGGACATCGGACGTTGGGCAACAGGTTTAGCGTCTCCCACGTCCAAGTCACAGACCACGCCCCTTGCCGGGGCAGGTGCAGCATTGCCGTCTCCCAGAAAGATTTTCCGGTGATACTTTAGAATGTCCCTGAGTTTCTTCTCCATCTCCGGCGTTGTTTTCCCGGGTACTCCGACGTCAGCCTTGTCGATGTCGCATTCAGGGGTCAAATCTTCCAGTTCAGGTAGCATAACCAACTGGTCACGTAATTGAGAGAGCAGCTCTGTTCCTTCCCGTATATAGATACCGGGTTCCAGATCCAGTTCTTCATTCGTGACTCGCATGCACCGCTCGTACTCGGCTCGGAGCTTTTCCACAGGGGTGCCTGGCATACTCTGGATTTGGATGTCCCATGAACAGTCTGTCGGATCCTCATCTCTTTATGGACAGTTCGCCAGAAACACTCCGGGTGACTTCATCCTCGACCATGTTACTCGGAATTCCAGACGTGGTTCCGGAGTCTTTCGGAGTCGTTTTCTATCCCAGATCTCCGGTGTCCACAGTGGTATCTCGGGTCTCCTCTTCTCCGGCACCCACCCAGTCATCTGTTTGCGTAGCCACATCCGAAGCGAAACGAACTCGTTTTGTTCGTGGGACTGAAGTAGGCCTCACAAACTCTACTCGAGCATTGTCCAGCCTTGGGCGCTGTAAGATCTTAGTTGGCCACGGGTATACCGGGTGATCCACACACGGAGGTTGAGGTATCAAATCCTCCAAGTCAGCTTCGGCCTTCAGACGTCTCTTCGTCTCTGGTGACGGAGTGTTCTCCAGAATCAAAACTTCCCAGTCGCGGTAGGCTGCAGATCCTGGCCGTACAAAGCGACCATGTCGTGGGAAAAATCCATACTCCACAATCCTCGCAACATCAGAAAATTCATTCACCCAAGTATTCTTGTCAGAGATGTTCACCACGCGCACCGCCACAGGCCATGACCGAGCTGCATAAATCAGTTGAGTCACCCAACGGTCTCCACGTCCTGCCCACACGACTTCTCGTTGTGGGTTCGTCGGTCCATAGTCGATCCGAACAATGAATTCTTCACCAGGCCTCAGGAGTACAGCTTCACTTGGTCTGATGGACCTGTTCCTGCCGATATGATCACCAGGCTCCCAGCTGCACATCATCACCACGACTTCATCTGTCATAGATACCAGTCCCTCACGGACACTGATCCTCAGACCAGCAGCGAACATGAATCCCATTCCCAATAGCACGTTTATACCTTCGCCGATATTCGCAACCCAGACATCAACAATGTAAACCACCCTCGGTCCGAGAGTCAGCTTGATCTCAGCACTGGCACCAATGTACGTCGGAACTCCTCCCATCCCAGACACTCTTGTTTGTTTGTGTGACTTGAGCCTGAGTCCGAGCTTACGCGCAAAGTCGTAACTCAGGATGTTGATAGTCGCACCGGTATCCAGGAGAATCTTGGTCCGATGATCATTGACAGCGCCATGTACCATAACCACATCAAGCTTTGCAGGATCAGGGTAGTGATCCTCCCACCAGCCATAACATTCCCCGTCTTTCAGACGAATCTGGATTGTGTCGTCCGGAGGCGGTTCATTGTCTCTCGGAAAGTCCGGTGAACAGTCTCTCGGAAAGTCCGATGAACTGTCTCTCAGACGCGGAATTTCTGAAGACATGGCTGATTCTTGAGCTAAAGCGGTCATGCAATGTTGATTTTTACGTTGGGTTGTTTTCAGCTCCGGTCCTACGTACACTAGAACACATAACTCTGGGGGTATGCCTTGCCCGGCGCGTTTCGGATCCCCATCCGACGGGCTTGCTAGTTTAACTGTTTCCCAGAGTCAGCCTCGTCACCCAGGAGTTTCTCCAGCAGGTGATCCGGCAGGTCCTTCAGTGTACCTTGACGGGCTAGTTTCTTGAGGTATTCCAGAGTCTTGATATCTTCGCACGGTCTCCCAGAATGTACCTTTCCGCAAACCTCACACGGCGGTACTCGGCACATCCTGCTCGGGTGACCTTTCTCCTGACAACGGTCACAGATGATGTCTCGCCAACAGTTCTCTTCAGAGTGACCTGAGCGGCGACACTTCTCGCAGAACTTGTTCCAGTACTCGGTGTTATCACGTCGTGTCTGCTGGAAGTCTTGACCTGATGATCCTCGTGGAGACTGGGGCGGCGGTCGCCACCCCATGCTGTCCATGACCCGGTAGACTTCGTTTGTCAGAGTCTGAGTCCAATCAGCACCACCAGGCGCCTGAGAGGCAGCTTGTACACCAGACGAAGATTCTACACCAGACATCTCGCGATCGTGTTCTGACGACGAGGCTCTGGCGTCCTTCTCTTGAGTTCTGGTATCCGCGTCGACATCGTCAGAGGTATCTGGGTCTGCTTCTCGGGCGACGTAAGTCTTCCCCATACGTTTTGGCTTAAACTGTCCGCGTGGGAGATTGTCCGCTCGGAAGTCCCGATGTCTGGTGGTCGTAGTATCTTGATCAGCAGTTCGCCAGACATCTTCGTCCTGTTGCAGAGCATATTCCAAGTCCGAGATACTCCTGAACTTCCGGCCTTGTAACGCGATCTTCAGACGCTCGTCTTTCAGCTTGGTGATGTACCTCAGAACGTGTTTCTCCAGGCGTCTGGACGATTTTCTGAAGTCCACCTCAGCTTTTCCGGCGGCCGAGTTCAGGCGATAAAAGAAGTCTAACGGAGTCTCGGAACTCTTCATTTCCATCGTGAAATATCTCTCGG